>CM046996.1:63039109-65439109 GCA_025698465.1 Gossypium longicalyx | reverse complement strand
AACACTACTAATTCGTAAATCGATTAAACTAGTAATTATTTTTGGGTAATTAATTTAATATGATTTTTTTCCAATATAGCAATCCTTTGGGAACGATCATCAGAATACTTTCCAAATGTTTCATTGTAAACAAATCTATTCTAAAACCTGACATGTTTGCTTGCAGATACAACACTTTCACTTCCACATTTAATTTTATGTTCTTAAGCCCTGACTCATGTATATCGAGGAAGTAACCAAGTTATTGGCATTATTGCCGGAGATTGTGGCGGTGTAAAATTGTTATTAAGTTGGTTATTCTAGTAAAACAATAGTAATTGAAAAACGAATGAACTAGATAGATTGTTAACAATTTTTTATTAATTTAAATATTTTTGTTGTTATTATTTCATTTATGTACCTTGTTGATTGTTTTGCCTGAATCATGAATGAATTTGATGATGAATACAAGTGGTATGATGAGTGGTACATTAACGAAAGATCGAGTTGGTTGAACGAAGTTTTCATAAACCAATGGAGTTATGATGGGGAATATAATTTGCTTAGATATTCAAACGAACCTTCTTGTGATTCGTATGGGATGTCTTCGTGTGAAGCTACTATGCCATCCATATCTGAGCAGCTATCATCCATATCAGATCAATTAGCACAAATGATGGAATTGGTCCAACGTCGGGAAAATACTCCAATGGAAGAGGTCATGCATGATGTTCTCAACTCTAATAATGAGGACCACTATGTTGTTGTCAACCATTCCAGGTTAAATGGTGAAGTTCAACAAGAGTTTGGAACCGGAGACCATGATGAGGAATCGAAGATAGAAGATGGTGTCTCTGATCCAACTGACATATAGTTAGATGTAGAAGTAGTAGTAGACGAAACTGTAATCACTGACTTGGAGCTTCAACCATCTTTGAGTGAAAATGTAAACGAGTTGATACACTTTCTGGCTATAGTAGAGGAGATGTCAATTGAGGAAATCGACAAGTTCATAAGGATAAATTCGTAAGGGTGATGAGCAAACTCAGCACTGGTTTTGGTTTCTCCACCAAGTGGTCCCTTCCTCGAGAAAATGTCTCCGGTGCATGCCAATCAGAGGATGCCTATGAAGATGAAAGAAAATATGAAAGGCTAAGAAGGGGTCGTATTCTAGATGTGGTTGAATTGGTTTCAGTTAGAAATGTGTTCCAACATTGTTTGAGGAACCTAAGTCCCAATGGTTATGGTTTGACTTTTTTGCCTACCAAGAAGTTGATCCATTAGTGCCTTATACCGTTCAAGCTTGGCCATACAATTTAGATAGTTAATTGGGGCATGTTCTATTGGGGTGCATCAAAGAGCCTCCATTATACTTTTATCATATTTGTAATCTATGCTTAAGAAATTTGACAATTATATCTTCAAGCTTCATTAATTCATTTGTTAATGATCTTCACCAAGTTCTCAATCTGAAGACATGGATATTTCTTCACTTTTTAGGGGAACTAAAGGCTAGGGTAAAGCCACTGCTACGCCATAGACTATTTTGATTACAAGGAAAAGGGTAAGATCTACTGAAGTCACTTAGGAACCAGGAAGTAGTGAATGCCCACTATTGGCGGGCCATCAATCAAGTAAGGGACTTATTGCATCCATTACTCACTCTCCCGTAGTTCTGGCATTCCCCAGGATTCCTTCGGTATCCAAAGGCTCTACCACTTGAGTAAGCCCTTCCAGGTGAAATCCCAATCTTTCTTTTTTAGAGAATCTCACGGAGGCAGTCTCTACAATCTAGCCGTCTGTCTTACCTTCAAGACAAGGTGTAACTTCTACTGAGTCAAGAAGTAACTTTCCTTGGTGTGGCTTTATAGATTAAGTGCCCTTTTCTACTTCTCTAGATTCAATCATTTAGAAGCGTCTAAGCTTGCTGCCATCGTAGTTAAGACAAGCCTTTTCTTCATACCTTTCTTCCCAGTCCTATGAGTACCCTTTTTCCCTTATGGCTCAAATTTCAGAAATCTCATCTCTCGAGCATAGCCTTTGGGGTAGGGCTTTCTGAGATGCTAGCAGAAATTATAAATGAAAAATAGAAGACTTGGAGAGATCCAAAAAATCTAGGGAAAACACCTTAGTTGATATTCGTCGGAAGTACCAAAACTCGAGTGACATGATAGCATGACTATTTCCCCAGATTATAGCTTTGAAAAGCGAGTATGGGTACGTTCAAACTGAAATCAATCAACTTAAGGATAAGTTTTTCCATTTAGAGAAGGAAAAATCTACCTTCGAGGAGAAGTCTAAGGCCCAAGAGGAAAGGCTCAAAGTTGAGGTGGAGCAGTTACGCCAATCCCAAAGGGAGGCCCTTAGAAAATATCAAGAAGATACGCAGAAAAATCTTATTGATGCTATTCAAGATTGGAAAGTGAACTTAATCTTTTATGCCCAAGTGGTTATAGGTCCTTTCAACCAGAGTAATGTAAGCTTCAAGCGTTTAAAGGGTGTTTCCATGGGCTCACTTAACTTTAATGTTTACAATCCCAAATGTTAAGAGTAGGAAACCTTTCAAGAGGAGTGAAGACAGTCTACTGTCTCTTTCGCTCCAACCACTGTAACACCCCTAATCCATATCCGTCGTTGGAACAGGGTTACAAAGCATTACCAGAATATACAAATCAAGTAAATATATATTTCATTTTATATAGTATTCATGTCAGAAATCAAACATAAAGTCCCTTATATGAACCCTCGATGTCAAAAACATGCATTAGAAATGAGTTGGGACTAAACCGGGTACTCAGAGAATTTTTTGCAAAATCTCAAAATTTTTCCTAAGTACAGGGGTCACACGCCAGTGTGGTCTGGCCGCATGAACCACACAGCCAAGGGACACGCTCGTGTCTCAGGCCGGGAAACTCTCTAACTTGGGTCACATGGTCAAGCCACACGCTCGTGTGCTAGGCCGTGTGTAAATACCTGGGCATTCTATTTTGAAATTTTAAAGATGCAGGGGACACATGGCCAAGTCACACGCCCATGTGCTAGGCCATGTGTTACACAGGATGAAAATAGGCTATTTTCCAAGCCACATTTCTCACCCATTTTTTCTTCCTCCTACACCAATACTTCAACATATTCACAAGCCATTTTAAAACAATTAATTCAAGTCAAAGCCGAGTCTCATGCATGATATATCATCGCATACAACCAATGTGCTCTTAAGCACCTTAGATGACACTTTACCATCATGTAACCAAATATACATACTTACTTAACTTATCAAATTCACCTATATGCATATTTTACTAAATATGCTAAAATTAATCATCAATATGCCAACGTGATTGCTATCAATGAACCATTTAAGCACACACCAAACATGTCATACCTCATTTATACATATCAAAACATGTTCATCACAAGCCATTCAAATTGTTAGATATAATCAACACATTTACATGCCAATATTGGCTAATTAACCTATACATGCCATTATAACCATAATTGATTTACCATTTATACTGAAATAGGCTAATGGATAGTGTGAGTGATCTCCGCCAAGCTTCCAATCCAACGAGCTTCAGAATTACTATAGAATAGGGGAAAATAAAACGGAGTAAGCATGTAATACTTAGTAAGTTCGTATAATAGGGTAATTAACTTACCATTCATTCATGTTCAAGATAAACATACAAGACACATTCAACCAATTTGATCACAAGCCCTAGCACGTATCTTCATCATCCTTGTTAGTCAGATATTACATTTAAATATCAAGAAATATGTATGGGCTCAACTGTAATCAAATTTCCATATAAATATGCTTTCCACATCATGTATTCATATAACATATACAAATCATATCCATGTACTTCAAGTACATTTTCATAATAATTCGTCTCGAGTTCAGACTATTTCATGTTGAAACTTTGCCCATTAAATCAATCGAAATGTCGATGGTTACACGGGTAGTACGACCGAGGTGTACAAATATATAATCATAGATGAACATATTCATCAAACAAATCCCATGTTCATATAACATTATCTCATATTTCCATATATCATGTATTATCATTTTCATGTATTTTAGGCAGATACATGTAATAATTCATTTTGTGTTCATATATTCTCATGTCAGAATTTTGCCCGTTGAATTTTATTTGAAATATCGATGGATACCCAGGTAGTACACTCGAAGTGTACAAATTAGCACTTCGTCAATTCATATTCGGGAGTGCTTATTAAACCACATAATTAGGAAATCCTCTCTCGAGCCATATAACAAGAAGCTCACAAGGAGCCATTAATCGAGAAGCTCACAAAGAGCCTATCAGGAAGCTTATCTGGAATATATAATAGGAAGCTCATAAGAGCCATAATTAGGAAGTTCACAAAGAACTTTTAATCAAGAAGCTCACGAAGAGCCTTTAAACAGGAAGCTCACGAAGAGCCATTAATCAGGAGCTCCGGATACCATATATTGGGAAGTTCAAGCGAGCCATATCAGGATGCTCACAAAGAGCTGTGTTTGTGTCTGTAATATATGCAAGATCACAACTGTAACACCCCTAACCCGTATCCATCACTGGAATAGGGCTACGAGGCATTACCGATCAATTACAGCATACAACACACCTTTCTCATGCATGAATCCATTATCACATAAGCATTAATCAAACATAATCATATTGTCCCTTATAAATCTCCATGAGACCTTTAAACATGCTTGAAAGAGGTTTGGGACTAAACCGATAACATTTAAAAACTTCAGGAAACTTATAAAACTTTCTTGCATACATGGTTCACACGCCCGTCTGAACAGGCCGTATGCCTCACACGGCTAGAGGACACGCCCGTGTCACAGACCGTGTGGAAACAAGGCATACATACTGACTTGCATCACACGGTTGAGGACACACCCGTGTGCCAGGCCGTGTGAAAATTGGAGGGTATACTAACTTATGTCACACGGCCTGTCACATGCCCGTGTGTGAGGCCGTGTGGAGCATACTGACTTCAATTCAAATTCAACACCAGGAGACACACGGCCGTGTAGCATGATCGTGTGTCACACATGGCTGAGTCACACGCCCGTGTCCCTGCCTGTGTTGACAAAAATAGGCTAATTGTAAAGCCAATTTGCCACCCTGTTTGCACATACCTACACAAGTTCATATGGTACCATTTTAATACACTTATAGGCAACGAAACATGCCAATTCATATACAATTCATGCCCATTTCATCTTCAACCATTTCACTAATCAAATCATAACCATAAACATACAACATCAATATGTCATAACCTACATTTTTCACTTATCTTCCATAAGTATGTTCTCACCATATTATCATCTAATTCATGCCACAAAATATACCAATTCATCATCCCTATACCATACCAAACATGCCAATACATAAGGCTATATATATATACATCATATATCACTTATAAAACTTATGAATTAAGCCAACTTAAAGGTCCAAATACACACCAACATTTACATCATATACAAGCCAAACCCACATTCAACATTACGAAACACATTTCCACATAACTCAAGCCTATACATGCCATATAACCAAGTCACAAGTGTATAAATACCGAAATCGAAAACAAGATAGTGTGATGCGATCTTCGCCAACTTCCAACCCGAGCGAACATCCGAATCACTATAAAACATAGAAAAATAACACAAAGTAAGCTATAAAGCTTAGTAAACTAAATTTATCTTATTATATAAGCACATATTAAGTATTTACATATACTATAATATAATTTATTTGTTTTCACCTTTATACCATAAATCCAATCACATAGTTAACCAAACGATTCACAAGTTTATTTATTTCTTTGCTTGTATGGATCAATTACATTCTTATCCAATCATTCACATTTACATGTACATAAGTGAATATATATATATAACTTTATTCAATCCAATATCAATCACATTTTATTTAGTAAAGAGGAATCAAGTGAAATATCATCAAATAATGGTATTTTGCACACTATGTGCCATATGTATATTTAGTTAAAACATATATAACTCATATCTCACACATCATTCAATTCATACCTCATTATAGCCAAATAAACACATTTTTGGCATGAAACATACTTATACATAAATCTTGCTCTTTTCATACACATCATACTCTAAGAATTCACCAAATTACCTTCATTCGATTTTCATATAGGTTTTGTATGTACCTATTACACTTAATTTGATTATACTTTCATTCTCGTCTTGACTATGCCCGTCGAACCATTCAGAATCGTTAAGGATACTCGGAAGTCACATAAAGCTCGTACAATGTCATATCCCGAATATGGTCTTACATGTTATCACATATTGATGCCACTGTCCCAGACAGGTTCTTATACGAAACCATATAATGATGCCAATGTCCCAGACATGGTATTACACGTAATCACAATACAGTGTCAATGTCCCAGGCATTGTCTTACATGTAATATCATATCGATGCCATATCCCAGATATGGTCTTACACGTATTCTAATCTCGGTAACCCTAATGTCATGACATTTGTATCCTATACTATTCCTAAGGTTCGTACGGGACTTTCGGACGTCGTAACTCTGTCGATTTTGGCTCGTAATCATGACCATTTAGCATTCAATTCAATTTAATAATAAATAAGCATTTATAACACAATTTAAGTACGTTTATTAGCATACAAACTTACCTCGTTCGCTATAACGACGAATTAGGTCGACTAATCCGATACTTTGTTTTCCCTAGTTCTAAATCTGAATCTTATTTCATATAATAACAAAATTTACTTATTAAATCATTAATTCATTCAATTTAACACAATTTACACATTTTGGAAAAATTACACTTTTGCCCATATTATTTCACATTTTTACAATTTAGTCCTTATTACATAAAATAACAATTTCATGCAATTTCACCCTACCCATGCTTAGTCGAATTCTTCTTATTGCCTTAGCAGCCCACATTTTTCATAAGAATCACACTTTTAACCACATAATTTCAATATTTCACAATTTAATCCCTAATTGACATTTTCATCAAAAATCACTTTATAAAATATGAAAATCTAACATCAAATACTCATATTTCACCATTAAACATCAAAGAACACATAAGCTCATTAATGGAAACTATCAAAATCTTTAACAGTTTTGAAATCGAAGAAACAAGCTAGCTAGATTAAGCTGTAACAAGCTCAAAAATGTAAAAATTATTAAAAACGGGACAAAAACCGTACCTATTTGAGCATAGATAGCATGGCCGAATGCTTTGTGTTCTTGAATGGACTTTTTCTTCTTCCATTTCGGCAAGAAAGATGAACATGCATCTTTTGCCATTTTGTTTTTTTCTATAATTTAATATATTTTATTAACCATTTACTAAATTAACCTTTAAACACTTTAAAATTCTCCATTATGCCAAGCCACCACATTCCACTTACTCAAAAATGGAGTAATAACTACATAAGGACTTTCATATTGAGATTTCATAGTTAGTAGTCAGTATTAGCTTATAGAACTGTACTTTTACACCTTACGCGATTTAGTCCTTTTTATTGAATTAAGCATTTAAGCGATAAAATTTCTTTACGAAAATTTTACACCATCATATATTCATGGTGTAAATAATAAAATAATAAAATAATCATTTCAACTTCAGATTTGTGGTTTCGAAACCACTATTCTGATTTGACCCAAAAACGGGTTGTTACAACTCTCCCCCTAAAGATTTTCATCCTCGAAAATCTTATCAGAGAATAAATTAGAGATTTACCTTCTTATAACCTTATCAATTTCTCACATAACCTCTAATTTCTCAACTCTTTAATCTCACGAGCTAAGATTCTAATCTATCCTTCACTATACGTCATATCAAACTGAATTTCAACTTTTGAAAGAGATATTATACATACAAAGGGTCTTATCTGAATCATCGCATCATAAATATAAGAAACACATTATGAATCATGTCAAGTTTTGACAATAATATAAGTTAAATAAGCTACTGGCTTTATTTTCTTAATAATCTCATACTACCCGATGAATCAAGAACTCAACTTCTCTTTATAGCTAATTCAAGAAATTCTATTCCCACAACAATACTTTCACAAACACTCAGTACACTAACTGAATTTCAATGCTTTTACATATCAAGTTTGCGAATTATTATCACCTTCCCTTTAGTCTCTCTAATCACATCGACCCCGTAATTATTTTTATCACTGATCTCATATAAAACTTCGTACGGTGCCATCTTTATGCTCAACTGAATTACTATTATACGTAACTCAAACAATGGTAAGTATTTTTCAAATTCTAAAACACAACAACGAAACATTACCTTGAAAATCTAAATCTCTCCCTCAGATTAGCCATTTGATTAAGACTAAAACGTGATACTAAATTGAAACAGTTTATCTAATGTTTACTGTAGTTTTCTACCATATCACAATATAAAATTCAGGTCTCTACCCGAAATAATGGAGTCTGGCACACTGTGTGACCTGAAAATCTCTGACATGTATAACTCGGCAAATTTATCAAGAGAGAAATCTATATGTACTGAGATGGAATGTGTAGAATTCTTCAAACGATCAACCATAATTCAAATAACATCTATCTTTTACAAAATCCATCAAAATTCTATTTCATTACTACTCAGATATCAACACATGCTGTAACAGTCCCAAAGACACTTGATGATCAACGGTAACCACTGTGGGCCATATGTAATAATTGTTACATAATTTCTAGATTTCTCAATACACGAACTCTATCTCAAAACAACAAACAATCATCGATTCCATTCTAAAATTTCTGAATCATGAGTCAATTTATGTTGAACCCCTTTTTAACTTGCAATTCACTGATACATTTATAACTTTACAAAGTCGTTGAATGCTTTTAATTTAGCTAATATCTATCCATCATCTGATAAGATCAATCGCATATTCACCGCTCGTAAAGCACACATAGGTTTCCTACTAATCGTATATTCACCGCTCGTAAAGCACACATAGGTTTCCTACTTAGAACATCCGTGACTGTAATCGTTTTCCCTAGATGATAATCAATTTCTAACTTGTAGTCTTTCAGTAATTCAAGCCATCTTCATTGTCGTAAATTCAGATCTTTCTAAGTCATTAAATACTTTTAACTCATGTTATCATTAAAGTTGTCACATTACCCACCAAATAATCAATGTCACTTACTATTCAATACGAATACATTATCAATCATCTCTAATTCACATGTCGTATAATTCTTTTCATGCAGCTTTAGCTGTATACAACATAAGCAATCACTATTCCTTCTTGTACTATAACCCATTTCAAACCATTCAATGATGCATGACTGAAAATCATAAACTCTTTACCCGACGCAAGCTGAACCAAACCTGATGCTTCAGTTAACAATGTCTTCAACTGCTTACTACTATATTAATAAGTATCATATCATGCAGACTTTACAAGCGCGATGATTTCTTCAATAAAAACAACTTTAATTTACAAAAACATTTCTCAATAGAACCGTTCCAATAAATATAATTTGGTATCACGTCTTCTAGAATATAAATTCTTCATTCAGACTATCCCTCAATTAACCCGTGAACGTACAAAATTTATTTATAGACCTGAGGATAAACTCAAACACATATAACTCCATTAACCTTTCAAGCAAATAATTCAAATCAGACTAAACCATTGAATCGATCTTGGCCATCAAACAATAACTTTTCAAAGAAATCATTTCTTCTTGGTATAAGGATAATCCAAACATATCATTTATCACACTTTCTTCCAAATACAACCAATGATCTTTAAAAGTTTGCATAACTCAAACGAAGCATAAGAATCCCGTTTTAAATTCATTGACATAAATCCAGATTTACCTAAAGAAAGATAACCACTATACAAATTAAACTTGATCTGCTATCATTTATACTTTTGCCGATGCCAACCCTTTCATGAAAATTGGAAAAGGATTATATTAACAAAGCTAATTTAGGAAAGACACCTAATTGATCAAAGTAAGTTTGCTTGAGCTACTTTCTCTTAGCTAGGGTTTTCATGGAAATAATTTGGGAAAGATGATGAAAAAGATGATATTTTCATTATTTTTTTAATTATCATCTTTTATTTTTTTTACTTTCCAATTTCATCCGTTTCTTTATTTTATTTTCCATGGATGAATCATTATCCTTAACCACTAAGCATTTTTAGTGGTTTATTTTCCATATAAGGACCTCAAATTTTGAATTCCATAGCTATTTAATCCTTTTAGCTATTAGAACTCAACTTTTGCATTTTGTGGAATCTGGTCCTTTATCAAATTAAACATGTAATCGGTAAAATTTCTTTACAAAATTTTTATACGACATTACTATCATATTATAGGCCATAAAATAATATAAAAATAATTTTTCTTCTGAAATTAGATTTGTGGTCCCGAAACTACCATTTCAATTTTATCAAAAATGGGATGCTACAACCACGCCCATTGTTGAGAGTGCTGAAGGGGACATAATAGGCGTGGAGAAAAATCTTGAAGGTCACCCCCAAAGAACTGAAATTCCTGCCAAGCCTACAAGCCAGCCTACTGAAAGAGGAAATTGAATTTTCTTGTACTTTTTCTTCAGTTATCTTCCTCTTTTTTTTCGCGTCTTTTTTCAATGGAATGATCCTTTTACCTTTCTTTCAGCATTTATTCAATCTTTAGCCTTTTTTTTTTATCATTTAACTATGACAGACAACATCAAATTTCATGGTAAGACGAGTCTACCATACCTGAGGAACTAACCTAGGCTTGGCGCACTATGCATACAAGGCTCCTTCCTCCTTCATAGTCTGAGGACCGCCTAAACATAGACTTTGATACCAAACCTTGTAATGCCCTCAAACGGACCTAATGCACCATATCTGGATCTTGGGTGTTACGTTACTATTACAGACTTATACATGCTTAAGACATACAATTTTTTTAAAAATTACATCTTAATTAGTAATACTGCCCGTCAAAGTTACATTTGGGCGTACATTATGTATAGAACTTACAAGAGTAATTATTCATTACATTTACTTATACAATCCCACTTATTTAGCCTCTAAGTAATATTACTGACTTAAATTATTTGGCCGACATGACTAAATCATCCTAAGGCTTATAAAAAAATTTTGAAACTCGTACAAGAACGTTTCTAACGGACTCGACACGTCTGTGCAACCTCCACTCTGTATGCATAAGTGTCCACTTCACCAATTCTTTGGCGCAACCCTGGCATCATCCCTCATGACACTTCCTTTAATTGAGACATAAAACATAAAGGGTAAGTTCGATAGTACTTAGTGAGAAAACCCTTTTTTACCTGAGCCCTTATTTAAGGATTTCATCATTTGCTTATTGTTCATAGCTTTGTCCCTATCAATTGTATAGAATTTGACATCACCTTCTGTATAGGCTTTTCCTTCAAGGCTAATCTGCACTTGCCAATTCTCAGAATCCTTTGTTCGTCATTCATTTGGAGTTCATTCATAGGCATTGTATTTAGATGATTATCATGAGAACCATTTTTTAGATTACGCCACGAAGGCATTCTATTCCAAAGATAACCATAGAGGCTTCCCATTTAGAGTCTCGCCACAAAGGCGTCCTTTTAATAGAATTTTCCATAAAACATTCATTTAGTTGAGATAACCACAAAGACATCCATTTAACCAGGAACTCCACAATTGCTTCCTTATAATAGAGATAACCATAAAGGCTTCTTTTCAGAGATAGCCACAAATGCATCCATTAAGAGATAGACACAAAGGCTCACTTATACGAAAATTGGTGTTTTTGACGATAGGTATTTGCCTAAACTCACCGTCGTGAGGTTTGGCCCTCATTGTTGGTTCTCATCCAACTGTCCTTTACATATTCTATATGATGTAATGGCCCAACCATGGTCTTACATTATCTGGTCTTCAGAGTGCCATGGCTTTTTCCTTTCAGAGATTCATGTTTTTAGTCTCGACGGACCTCTTTAGACGGATTTGGAGCATAGACACTTCATACAAACTCATACTTGATAGACTTATTCCTTTTAGACTTCTTTATGACAGATGCATTCGTGCTACGAAACATGCAACATATCCCCTTAAACTACATGCATAAACCCTTCACGCGATGACTTACTCATGACAAACATAATCATATTTTCAGACATATTTTACATGCATATACTTCTTTTCTTATATGAGGGATTGTATCATACTTTACTAGTTTCAATTTCATGCTTTAGTCACTTAGCACATAAATATCTAGACTACAACATACATGTAAGAGTCAGTCTAGAGACTCACCTGGTAACCTTATTAGCAGATTGGACTTTAATTTTAAGTTCTTCTCTGAGATTATTTGGACCACTACTTTAGTAAAAAGAAATCATTAATTAAGATAAAGATTTCCACTCTAGTTTAGGGAATACTTCCTCTCCGTTTTTCTAACATGAAAATAGTATGATTTTTTCGAAGAGAGAGAAATGGTCTGTTCTATTTTTCTTCAAACTCAAGTTAAAAATACTTATTGGAGAAGGAAGAGAAAAACTACCTTTTTAGTCCTGGTTGCCTAGATTTATACAACACTCGTCCATATGATAATTTGACCTATTTTCCAATCCTAATAGCTACCGTATGGGTGGTTTACAGCTGTAAGAAAATGTGTATGACAATCCACCTATATATTCATATAGATATTTTTGATTTCATTTCATGGTTTGTTCCTGACTACCTGTTAGGACATACCCAAGATCATACCAGACAAATTTAGCGTGCAATGCCTTTCAGTGGTATCCTTAACACTCAAAATTCCTTAACAACTTACTAAGTTCCTTTCTTAAAAACACCTCATTACTCCTAAGCTAACAACTTATCTTACCCTTTCTTTTTGCCAAAAGCATCATTAGGCGGATAGTACTGTAACAACTCGATTTTAGCTAAATCAAAATAGTGGTTTTGAAACCACAAATTTGATGTTAGAAAAATATTTTAATATTATTTTATATGTTACAACTTTATTGTATGTATGTGTGAAAATTTCATGAGCTAATTTTATCGTTTAATTACTCAATTTGAGAAAAAAAGACTAAATCGCATAAAATGCAAAAGTTACATTCTATTAGTTAAAGGTGTCAAATGACTTTGGCTTTTAAATATGGCCTTAAATGGTAATTAGGCCATTAAATGTGTTAATGGACATTAATGGACATGACTTATGTGTTTTTAAAGTTTCTTAATTAAGGTTAATTTAGTAAAAATGTAAATAAACATATAATAAATAAAAAAAAGTTAAAATAAGCTTTAATATCATCATCTTTAACTGAAATTAGAAGAGAAAGAAGCCATGGGAGAGCATTTAGGGTTCGACACACATTTAGCTTGATTAAGGTACGGCTTGAGCTCAAGTTTTGATAATTTCTATGTTTTTGTAATCGTTGCAGCTCAATCTAGCTAGCTCGTACATTAGATTTTGGAACTGTTAAAGATTTTGAGAGTTGCTATTGTTGAATCTATGAGTTATTTGATGTTTAATGTTGAAATATGAAAGCTTGATGATAGTTTTACTAGTTTTGTAAAGTGATTTTTGACAAAAATGTCAAAAAGAGATTAAATTGTGTAATGTGCAAATTGAGGGGTTGAAATGTGAAATAAATGAAAGTTATGGGATGTAAGGACCTATAGAGAATTTGGCTAGGCTTGGGCTTAATGAAATTTCATGAATTTTGTGTATTTGTGAATTGGGGACTAAATTGTAAAAATACGGATCTTTAAGACTAAAGTGTAAAAATGACTAAATGTGTTTGTGGACTGAATTGAATGAATTGATGAATTAATGAGTAAATTTTGAATATCTATAGATCAAGAAAGAAAGGATTCAGATTTAGATCGGGGAAAATCAAAGGTTATCGAATAGTCGATCCTGTCCTTCTATCCCGAATACAAGGTAAGTTCATATACAAATAAATGTCTTTAAATTGAATTATGTATGTTTATTTGTCATTAAACTCCATTGAATATCGAATGATCAAATACGAGGAAGAATTGACAGGGTTACAATATCTGAAAGTCCGGTAAGAACCTCAGGAATAGTATAGGATACAAATGTTATGACATTAGGATTATCGTTATGTGATTACGTGTAATACCATGTCTGAAACATTGGCATCGTTGTTTGATTTTGTGTAAGACCATAGCTGGGCTATTGGCATTGATGTGTGATAACATGTAAGACCATATCTGGGATATGGCATTGTATGAGCTATATGTGATTTTTCGAGTATCCTTAACGATTCCTAAAGGTTCAACGGGCAATGTCAAGACAAGAAAGAATGTGTGATTGAATTAAGTGATACAGATACGTACGAGATTCATATGAGTATTGAAAAAAGAAGTATTTGTTGAATTTTACATGTGTTTCTTGAATAGATATACAATGAGAAAGGTTTGTGAATTTATATGTGCTTATTCATAATTTGTTTATGTGATGGGAATGATGTTGTTTCACAAGATAATTTATTTTTTTATGGCTTACTAAGCTTTTTAAGCTTACTTTGTGTGTTATTTCCCTGCTTTATAGATAATCAAAGCTAGCTCAGATTCAAGGATCATCAGGAAACATCGTCACACTATCGATCAACTTGTTGGCACTTTTGATGCTTTGTAAATATGGTATATGGCATGTATAGGCTAGTGTTATGATGATATGTTTTGAGTTATGATATTAGCCATGAGAGTTGGCTTGTAAATGATATAAATGTTGATGTGTATTTGGATAATTAGGTTGGCTTAATTTATGAGTTTGGTAAGTAATATGTGATGTACAAATTGCTTTATGTTTTGGCATGTTTGGTATGGCATGTTGTGGTTTGGTTTTAAGATGATGAATTGGTTGTTGAATGACTAGATTTTAAATGGCATGAAATGTATATGAAATAGCATGTTTTGGTTGCCTATAAATGTATTGAAATGGTACAAAATGATGTGGTTTAGGTATGCTTGAGAAAGGGTGAGAAATGTGGCTTAAACCAAGCCTAATTTCATCCCAGACGTTTGAGCACATGAGCGTGTGACTCGACCGTGTGCCTGCTGTAACTTAGTTAAAACAAGTCAGTGAGTTACAGGGCTTAGACACACGGGTGTGTCTACTAGCCACGTGTGGCACACGGGCTGACATATGGGCGTTTGGCCAGTCGTGTGACCTAAGTCTGTATACCCTCCTGATTTCACATGACCATGGCACATGGGCATGTCTCCGGCCGTATGATACAAGTCAGTATGTATGCCCTGTTTCCACATAGCCTATGACACGGGCATGTCCAAGGCCGTGTGAGGCACACGACTTTTTCACACCGGCGTGTGATCCCTGTATGCATGAAAATTTTCTAAGTTTTTCCAAAGTTTACAAATGTTATCAGTTTAGTCCCAAACCTCTTCCAAGCATGTTTTAAAGTCTTGTAAAGCCTTATAAGGGACAATGTGGTCGTATTGAATGATGTATGAGAATGACTACTTTATGATGATAAATATATGATATATGTGTTATGTTTTGGTCGGTAATACCTCGTATCCCTATTCCAGCGACAGATATGGGTTAGGGGTGTTACAAGTACCATGCCAACCTATTCTCTTCAGAGACTTCACCCAAGGGTGCACTCGTGAACTTCAACTCTTAGTCAAATCTAACATCTCATCTTCTTAGGACCTATTCCAAAATTCTTACAATATTCAAACATCAAGGCTTCACCCACTCTATGGGACATCAAAGCTTTTGGGTGAATCCTTTCTAGCCAGACGCACTTCTTGATCACTATGTGTCGACCTAGTGCTCGCTAACATCAAGGAGTCATAGGCATGCTCGAAGGGTTCTTATACTTAGTCTAGTTCTAACACTATACCTATTTGAAACTTATCTTGTCCACTTTATTGACCTAAACAGTATCTAAACACTAAGGTTTCACCGGAAGGGGTGTTATAGTAGGTGTCAATATCGTGGAGTGATAGAATTGTAAAATTGAAGAATCCAGAACCTAAACTCAATGTCGCGACATCGAAAGCTTGAAGTCGCAACATCCAATCTGGTACGCTACATCACGACAAGGTAAAATAAGGCGTCATAACAAGCTACCTCAATGTTGCGACTACGTCAATTAATGTTGCAACCAACACTGAAAGGCTAGATTTCTTCTAAAGTGATTTATTTTGACCTTTTTCTATCCATTATGAACATATGTTTTTTATTTTATTTTTGTTTTGCTTATATTATGTTTCATGTTGTTTGCTAAAAATAGTGTGTTATTTTATTTTAGGTACTTTTTCGTCCGCTTGAAGCACACAGGATCTCGATGTTAGCACGACAACAAGGACTCAACCTTTCAGGAAAGTTTTCTTGTCCACAGTTTAAGTTTTTACATTGAAGACAGTGTATGTTCTAAAGCGTGGGGTAGTACATAAGATTGTGTTGAGTGTTTTCTGTGTTTTTTACATTATTTATTGTATTTTTAAAAATAATAAAAAAATTAGTTTTTGTGTGAATTGCATGGTGGTTGGATTATGTTATTATTGTGAACAATTGGTTGAAAATAATGTTGTAAATATGTTTATCAAGCTTGCAATTTTTGATTGATATGAGATAAGTTGTGTGGTTTTAAGGAAAATTAACTAGGTTATGTAGTTAAATTGCATAATAGGCTAGAAATACCTATGTAAAAATGTTTGATTATGTGCCATAGGATAAATAAGCATGATAGATATTTGTAGATACATGATGGTTGAGTTAATTCTTATTCACCTGTTAAATTAAAAACATGAAAGAAAATGTGTGTTGTGGAATGCTTAGGGATGACCTAAGACATTGTTTGAATAGCCAGTGTTTAATAACCATACCCTTATGCTATTTATCCCTAGTTCCAATAATTAAGCCTAATGACTTCTTCTTGAAGGACCATAATAGGCTATTTATCCCCGAATCTGAGAGTGTCACATGTTAATGTGTTTGAAAACCGTAACTTGGGTTGAAAACTGCAACTTTACTTCAAACATTTTCTATTTAGAATCTTTTCATTATTACTTATTAATCCTATTATCGAGTTAATTAATCACTCGAAAGCTTTCAAAACGTTTATTCTATGTGGAAGCTTTTAAACCAGTTTGCATATTCGTGAGTAATTTGTTAAAACGTTTGGTTCTTTTGAAAACTCGAGTTTTCCTAAAACTAGTAGTTATAATCCATAACTAATAAAAATCCTAAATTTAAGAAAAATCCATAGAGGCCATATTTACAATAAAATTCCCAAACAAAATTTAAAATCATAATTAAATACAAAACAGAGTGAAACAAGGTTGTGTGGCCACCACTGAGTCCTCTGCCGCATCGATCCATCCATGCCTAGGGATTTCCTATATAGATAAATCAGAGGGGTGAGTTTACGAAAACTCAGTGTGTAATCCCCGTATAAAACAAGCAGAAAAATGCAGTCACAGTCTGGGCTTAAGCCCTTTCAGTATCAGATTCAGTTTCAGTTAAGGCCTTAGCCCATTTCAGTAACAGCAATAAGTACAGTAGTAGATATACAATCACAAAATTCCTACCCAGCCAGCCTCTACACACCATCTCCATCCAACCCTACACTCTATGTAGGGATATAATCAACCCACCAATCCCTACACTCCAAAAAGTACCGAATGTGACACTAAACAGTAGTTTGCAGCTGAGCTGCCAGTAAATTAGGCCCGAGGCCTTTCAGTACACTTCCTCCGAACAATACCAACCCCAAACCCAGTGCAATGTAACATACAATAATGACATGCTATATCATGACAATAGTGCATACCATATCAGTTCATGAAATATCATCATTCTCATTAACATGTAAATATATATATTAGTCATATAGTTATTTCGGTCAATTAGGGGTCTAGGTAAGCTTACCGACCCTACAGTAGGTTCACATTCGTCTTGGGTGACCCGTTCAACCTTAGCAACAAAACAGTGAAGATAGGCTCACACGACCACATTGTCGGCCCGTGTGGACCCACACCCCTGTGTGGCTCACACGACCCAAAATGACCTCCACACGGCTTGACCCAAAAATTCCATACACCCATGTGGCCTACACGGCCTATTTCGGTCAGGCCCGTGTATCGTACACGGCCTGTCTCATTGGTCACACGCTTGTGTTCCATTAGACGACCTACCACATCGACGGCTACATGCCCGTATGGCGTTGACAACCCCAATTTTTGGCTTTTTGCCAATTACCGTTTTCAGGGTTGTGGTTACCCACCTGCTTGGATTTTTACGCCTAAAACTCCCGAGCACTCTCAAAACCTTAAATCGAGTAATAGGAATACCCTACCTTCAGAATGTTGATGAGCGATAAACAGCCCTTCGATAAACCTCCAATCACCAAAAGAATGCATATCAACACTTGTCTACATCCCAATTTGAAGTTTACTCAAGACTAAACTTACCGAGAGGGCGAAGAGAGCAATGCGCAGGAAGAAAGTAGAAATGAAAAGAACCGAAAAGGGGAAGAACCCCGACAAAGGTTCAGCTAAGGAAAGAAAAGGAAAAATGTCAAGAGACTTTCAATAAAAAGAGGAGAAACAAAAAGTTGAGAGAAAAACCAATTCCACCTTATTTCACTTATCGAACAGACGAAAACGAAGGTTGCCACAAACGAACGATTGAAGCCAGAAAAACAAAAAGAAACGCCAAGGATGGGGGAGGAGAAGCAGAATTCAGCGGCAAGGGGAGGAATTGAGGAAAGAAAATGGTAGAGATGGGGAAAGAAATCGTCAGGAAGATGGAGAGAAAACTGACTCTCTTTTTTTTTCAAAAAGAAAAGAAAATGATTAGATTTTGGATATTTCCCCCATAATCGCCTAATTTCCTCCCACTTATCCCTAAATTCGTTCCCACACTTCCCCACACCCCTCAAACACTCCATAACCGTCCACTACTTCCCCACACACTTCAAACACTGACCATTTTACCATACCTCAAACTCTTACACGCCACAAGCAGCAAAAATAATACCCAAGTACAACTCGAACCCAAGTCCTCTAGCGTTTTTAACACACCACTTATCCACCAGACCAGTAGGCCCATTCTGACATGTTTTTACAAACTTTTAACTATAAGCCTACTAAATAAAAGCAAGGCTTTATTCAATTAAAACAAAAAATTTAGTTCAAGACAAGGCTTGAACCTAAGACTTCTCAAACAACACCAGCACACATAACCACTGAAGCAGATACAGGTTTATATCACAAACACACAAAAAGAAATATAAGAGATTTTTGGGGCGTTACAACTCTTCCCCCCTAAAAGAAAATTTTGGCATCGAAATTTACCTGATTAGAACAGATAAGGATATTGTTGACGCATCGCATCCTAAGGCTCCCACGTGGCCTCCTCAGAGCTATGATTATGCTATAGAACCTTAACCGATGGGATGGATTTTCTCCTCAGAATCTTTACTTCGCGATCCAATAACTGAACCAAATCCTCCTCCAAAGTTAGATTTGGCCTAACCTCGATCTTCTCTACTAGAACAATATGCGTTGGATCAGAGCGGTAGCACCTCAACATTGTGACGTGGAAAACATTATGAATTCGATCCAACTCTAGAGGTAGCTCTAACTGTTAGGTAACCGGTCCCACTCGTTTCAATATGCGATAGGGTCCAATAAACCTAGGGCTCAACTTGCCCTTACGACCAAATCTCAGTACCTTCTTCCATGACGAGACCTTAAGAAAAACAGAGTCTCCTACTAAATACTCAATCTCGCGTCGCTTCAAGTCTGCATAAGACTTTTGTCTATCGGATACCACTTTCAGTCGATCCCGTATCAATCTAACCTTATCCTCAGTATCAGAAACCAGTTCAAGACCTAGAACTCATCGCTCACCCAACTCAGTCCAGCATAAAGGAATGCAAAGTGCCTTGTAAGGTGCCATTTATATACTAGACTGGTAACTATTATTATAAGCGAACTCTACCAACGGAAAATACTCCTCCTAACTGCCTCGGAACTCAATTACACAGCTCCTCAACATATCCTCCAGTATCTGAATCACCCTCTCAGATTGATCATCTGTCTAAGGATGGAAAGCAGTACTGAAGTCTAACCTTGAACCCAGAGGCTCATGTAGCTTTTTCCAGAATCGAGACGTGAAGCGAGGATCCTTATTAGAGATGATCGGAACCGATACCCCATGCAGTCTCAGTATTTCAGACACACAGTTTAGCTAGCTTCTACAACGAGTAGTCAATAGGAACTGGTATGAAATGGGCGGACTTGGTCAATCGAACCACGATGACCCATACAGAATCCTTCTTAGTGGGTGTGAAGGGTAACCCATTGACAAAGTTCATAGTCACCCGCTCTCACTTCCAAAGTGGAATATTAATTGTCTGTAACAAACCCGAAGGTAACTGATGCTTAGCCTTAACATGCTGGCAAGTCAGACATTTACCCACAAAATTGGTAACCTCTCGTTTAAGTCCTGGCCACCAATATAATTCACGAAGGTCTCGGTACATCCTATTTCCACCAGGATGCATAACATAGGGGCTATTATGCGCCTCACTCAGTATCAACTGCCTCAATTCAGTGTCTTTTGGTACATAGATTCTCCCACGAAAATAAAGTACCCCTTCGCTATTCAGTCGAAAGTCCTTAGTATGCCCACTCTCAACTTATTGGAAATGAAGACCCAAAGATTCGTCCTCTAACTACTGACCTTTAATTTGCTCAATCCACGTAGGCTTAACTTGAAGCTTAGCTAGGATGCTTCCATAATCAAATAAACTAAGGCAAGCAAATATCGCCCTCAAATCAATCATAACCTTACGGCACAGTGCGTCGGCCACCACATTGGTCTTACCAGGATGGTATTCAATCGTACAGTCGTAGTCCTTAAGCAGCTCAATCCATCCACGCTGCCTAAGATTTAGCTCCTTCTGAGTGAGGAGATACTTGAGGCTCTTGTGATCCATGTAGATGATACACTTTTCACCATACAGGTAATGCCTCCAGATTTTCAATGCGAACACCATTGCGGCCAACTCTAGTTCATGCGTCAGGTAACTTGCCTCATGAGTCTTAAGCTGACGAGACGCATTCGCTACCACCTTACCCTCTTTCATCAACACACATCCCAAACCGACATATGATGCATCACTGTAGGCAGTAAACTCTTTTCCAGACTCTGGCTGTACCAAAATAGGGGACTCAGTCAGTACAGTTTTGAACTTTTCAAAGTTCTCTTGCTGTGCATCAATCAAATTAAATGGCACACCCTTACGTAGCAACTTAGTTAATGGTGCTGCAATCAGTGAAAACCTCTCTACAAATTGTCGATAATACCCGACCAGTCCCAAAAAGCTGCGAATCTCAAATACAGTCTTAGGCTATTTCTAATCCAACAACACCTCAATCTTTTGAGGATTGACCTTAATCACCTCAGCAGAAACCACATGGCCCAGAAATGTTACTTCCCGTAACTAGAACTCACATTTACTGAACTTGGCATACAGTTGTTTCTCTCGCAAGATCTGCAGAACCACTCTGAGGTGTTCATCGTGCTCATCCTTAGTCCTCGAGTACACTAGTATGTCGTCAATAAATACCACCACAAACCAATCTAGATAGGGCTAGAACACTTGGTTCAGTATCTCCATAAAAGCCACTAGTGCATTCGTTAGTCCAAATGGCATCACTAGGAACTCATAATGACCGTATCGGGTCCTAAATATTGTCTTATGTACACCAGTCTTCTTAACCCTCAACTGATGATATCTTGATCGAAGGTCAATCTTGGAAAAAATCGAAGCCCCTCAGAACTGGTCAAATAGATCATCTATCCTTGGTAAGGGATACTTATTCTTGATTGTCAACTTGTTCAATTGTCGATAGTCAATACACATACGCATGGATCTATCCTTCTTTTCCACGAACAGAACTGGTACTCCCCACGGAGACACACTAGGGCGGATGAACCCATGATCCAATAACTCTCGAATATGAGCCTTAAGCTTCACAAGCTCTTTCGGTGCCATTCTATAGGGAGCGATAGACACCAGAGCTATTGCAGGAAGGAGCTTTATCCCAAACTCTACTTCACGATTCAGAGGTAACCCATGTAGCTCTTCAGGAAAAACGTTCAGAAAGTCCTTAACCATCCTGATATCTTTACGAAACCCTGATGTAGGCCAGATACGCCTCACATTCCTTATGAACCAACTTTTTCTCCCTCAATGCAGAAATCACATTCGATAAATAGTTCTAACATTCCCCAATTACAACTACCTCGCTATCCTCTTCAGTTCTCAGTACAATGCTTTTTGTGGTACAACCTAAGCTCACTCGATGATTAACCAACTAGTCTATTCCCAGTATCAGATCAAACTCTCCAAAAGGTAGTTCCATCAGATCAGCCAGAAAAATAGCCCCTTGAACCTCTAAAGAAACATCTCTAAACAACTTATTTACCCTTACTGATTGTCCCAGCGGGCTCAGTACAGTCACCTCACTTGCAGTGCTCTCAACCAAAATACCCAAGTTCTTAGACATAGTACAAGCTATATAGGAGTTAGTGGATCCTATATCTATCAGTGCGGTATAAGGTACATTATAAATAAAGAACGTACCCATGATAACGTCTAGAGCATCTCCACCCTCTTGGTGATGTGCAGCATAAACTAAAGCCGGCTGCCTAGCCTCAGTATGACCAGCACCTCTCCTCAGTGCTCTCTGACCACGGCCCAATCCATTACCACCTCTGGCCTGATCATGGCCTCTCGATAGCTACTGAACTACTCTTGGTGGTGGTGCAGTACTAGTACTCAGAGCTTGCATCTGATTAAACCTTCACGAACACTTTTTAATACGGTGCTCCAATGAACCGTACCTCAAATAAGCCCCAGTTCTTTTCCAACACTCGCACCGATGGCGTCTACCATAATCAGTACACAGCGGCTGTCCAGTAGCAGCGATAGAAGACCTAACTCTGATCGGCCCATCAACTCTGACCTTTTTCTTAGGCCTCTAAATAGAAGTCGAGGGCTTTGAATCCTTCTTGCTCCTACCTCTCTCTCGGTTCTGGCGCTCCACGCGCTTTACTTCCTCGATGGTTTTCACCTTATCAACCAATACAGCAAAGTGTCACTCCCATTGCGGAGCTATTAGAACCCTCAAATTATCCCTGAGTCCATCCTCGAAGCGAACACATCGCTCATACTCAGTCGTCACCATATCTCACGTATAGCGGCTCAGTCTCAAAACTTCAGCCTCATACTCGGCCACCGATCTATCTCCCTAAGTCAGATTTAGGAACTCTCTCCTACGCACATTCACATAACTAGCCCCCACATATTTCCCCTAGAAGGCGGTTTTAAAGAACTTCTAGGTCAGTAGATCGGCCTCAGAGCCCGACTTAATAGTGAGCCACCACTAATATGCCTCATCACGTAGCAGCGGTACAACACCCTTTAATTTCTGCTTGGGAGTGCAGTCCAGATTGTCCATACTCCTCTCTATGGCCTCTATCCAGTACTCAGCCACAATAGGGGCAACTCCAGCAATACCCCTGAAAAGCTCAACTCCACTAGACCGGAGTTGTCTCTTAACCGACCCGCGGCCTCCAGCTCCAGTATTGGGCTTAGCGACCCTTTCTAAAATCCTCAACATGGCCTGGGACAGTGCGTCATCACCAGCTACTCAATCATGAGATCCAGTATCTGTCATAGGTGAAGCCGGTGTCTCAGTCCCCAACCTGGTCGTTATGGCCGAATCTGACAGTGTCAGATGTTAATCTGTTTGAAAATCGTAACTTAGGTTGAAAACCCTAACTTTACTTTAAACATTTCAGTATCAGCAATCAATACAGTAACAGACATACAATCACAAAATTCCTACCCAGCCAGCCTCTACACACCATCTCCGTCCAACCCTACACTCTATGTGGGGATATAATCAATCCACCCATCACTACGCTCCAAAAAGTATCGAATGCGGCACTAAACAATGGTTTGTAGCTGAGCTACCAGTAAATAAGGCCCGAGGCCTTTCAGTACACTTCCTCCGAACAATACCGACCCCCAACCTAATGCAATGTAACATACAGTAATGACATGCTATATCATGGGAATAGTGCATACAATATTAGTTCATTAAATATCATCATGCTCGCTAACATGTAAATATATATATCAGTCAAACAGTCATTTCGGTCAATTAGGGGTCTACGTAAGCTTATCGACCCTACAGTAGGTTCACAGTCGTCTCGAGTGACCCGTGCAACCTTAGCAAAAAAATAGTGGAGATGGGCTCACATGCCCATGTTGTCGGCCTGTGTGGACCCACATGCCCATATGGCCCACACAACTTAAAATGGCCTTGGCTGTGTGGATCACACGACCTGACCCAAAAATCCCACACGCCCGTGTGGCCCACACGGCCCATTTCGGTCCGGCCTGTGTAACACACACGACTTGTCTCGTCGATCACATGCCTGTGTTCCATTAGACAGCCTACCACATGGGCGGCCACATGCCCGTGTGGCGTCGACAACCCTATTTTTTGACTTTTTGCCGATTACTATTTTCAGTGTTATGGTTACACATTTGCTTGGATTTTTACGCCTAAAACTCCCGAGCACTCTTGAAACCTTAAATCGAGTAGTAAGAATACCCTGCCTTCAGAATGTTGACGAGCGATAAATAGCCCTTCGATAAACCCCTAATCACCAAAAGAGTGCATATCAACACTTGTCCACATCCCAATTTAAAGTTTACTCAAGACTAAACTTACTGAGAGGGCGAAGAGAACAATACGCAGGAAGAAAGTAGAAATGAAAAGAACTAAAAAGGGGAAGAAGCCCAGCAAAGGTTCGACTAAGGAAAGAAAAGGAAAAACGTCAAGAGACTTTTAGTAAAAAGAGGAGAAATTGAAAGTTGAAAGGAAAACCAATTCCACCTTATTTCACTTATCGAACAGACATAAATGAAGGTTGCCACAAACGAACGATTGAAGCCACAAAAACAAAAAGAAACGCCAAGGATGGGGGAGGAGAAGCAGAATTCAGCGGCAGGGGGTGGAATTGAGGAAAGAAAACAGTAGAGATGGGGAAAGAAATCATGAGGAAGATGGAGAGAAAACTGACTCTCTCTTTTTTTTTTCAAAAAGAAAAGAAAATGATTAGATTTTGGATATTTCCCCCATAATCCCCTAATTTCCTCCCACTTATCCCTAAATTCGCTCCCACACTTCCCTACACCCCTCAAACACTCCGTAACCGTCCATTACTTCCCCACGCACCTCAAACACTGACCATTTTACCACACCTCAAACTCCCACACGCCACAAGCAACAAAAATAATACCCAAGTACAGCTCGAACCGAAGTCCTCTAGCGTTTTTAACACACCACTTATCCACCAGACCAGTAAGCCCATTCTGACATGTTTTTACAAACTTTTAACTATAAGCCTACTGAATAAAAGCAAGGCTTTATTCAATTAAAACAAAAAATTTAGTTCAAGACAAGGCTTGAACCTAAGACTTCTCAGACACCCCCAGCACACATAACCACTGAAGCAAATACAGGTTTATATCACAAACACACAAAGATAAATATAAGAGATTTTTGGGGCATTACAAATATTGAAACTGTAAGCCCAAATTACATTAAAACTCGAACTTTTCTTTATCCTTGGTCCCATTTCGCATTATGAAATAGATGTCAGGCCATAGATATTGAAGGTTTAAGTAGAGACATTTCAGAAGTTTGATCGCCTCTGGACGTACTAACGTCCAAAGTGTGAATATTGTAAAAAAATATAGAATTATGAGGCGGAATCTGCAAGTATACAAGAGTACTCCAAGGATCATACCCAAAGGAGGCGAGCGCTAGATCAATTCTAACCTAAACACTAAAAGATATATTTAGTACTTTTAAATTTAGTTATAATATGGAGAATATAAAATAAAAGATTTTTGGGTTTTTTATGATAATAAAAATAAAATAACATAAAAAGGTAAAATTCAAGAGATTAAAAAGGAAGAATAAATGAAGAATGCTTTTTCGATTTTTCTCACTCAAGAATATTTTTTTTTTTGGGTTTTGCAGGTACTTTTTCTACTCGTATGAATTTTCTTTTTGTTTTGAACTTTTAGGCTAACCTATAATTCCCATCTCACACTAGTCTTTCCTTTTTCACTCTATTTTTACAAACTCTGGCATAATATATCTACTTAGCCCTTAATACGTATGGTATGGTTCATCGAGAAATGTCGACAGGATCAAAAATTGGTACTAAGGGTGAAATATAATTAGGACAACTTTTTGGCTCTGGATGTGTTCCAAACAATGTCTTAGGTCATCCCTAAATATCTCAATATGCACAAATTTAATAAGCCAAACAAATACAAATTCAACTATTTATTATTCGTGCTAGCATGATCATTTCCTTGTATTTCCTATATCACTTGGTATAATTGATTGCTTAATACCTATTTATTGTGTAGCATATAAAACTTAGTAGACTAATAATCAAAAGTTTAAAATCATCTATCATCATGCCAGATTTATTCATAAACATAAGAAACCTATGAACATGCTCCTAACCAATCACTTGTATTTCTATAAGCTCAAGCACACAAGAGACAAAAAAAATCAAAGGAAATGTAAAAATTTGCAGCAAAGCAAACTTTCTATGTTACCCCCCATACTTTAGTTGACACATTGTCCTCAATGTGTAGTCCATAAATAAATAAAGAAGGAAGTTACCCGATTGATCGTGGTCGCTCCAATTGCTAATGGTGGGTGCTTCCTCCTTTCATCATGTTAGCTCGAATTGTTTGTGTCTCCTTTGTGTTAGGTTCCTACATAGAAAATTTTCCAAGGTGCAACAAAATGAAAAATCTACTTATTAATCATAATCCTACAAAGTCTAAATTAAAATAATCTAATAATTAAAACAAGTATTTTAAAAGCAAAATGAAAAAAATGCTCAATCCTCTTCCGAATCATCGAGGGGATTAGAATGCCTCTTCTGCGTAAGGGCTTTGCCCTTTCCTTTGGCAAATGTTTTGTGGGAGCTTCCACCCATTAAAGTCGCATGGTGAGTTGGGATTTGTATAACATGCCCTTTTGGTGTAGAAAATTGTGACTGAAATAATGCTTCGTACTCATGCTCCATTCTAGGGTATTCCTGAGCAGCACCTTCCTCCTCAAGATTAACCCCCTTATCCTGATGAGGCAGAGTCGGCCTTGTAACACCCCTTACCTGTATTCGATGCTAGAACAGGGCTCGAGGCATTACTAGGATTATATCACATTCATTCATACAAATCAGGCTGTAATTTTTTGTCCAAATTAAAACCATTTGTAAATACTCATAAACTCCTTAATATTGGCCTACGAAGCCCAAAACATGCATTTGGAGTGGTTCGGGACTAAACCGGGAAGTTAGGGAAGTTTTACGAAACTTATAAAATTCTTCATGTTACAAGGTCACACGCCTGTGTGGATCAGGGGACACACCCGTGTGACGAATCACACATTCGTGCTTCAGGCTGCGTCCTAAACTAGGGTGCTTACTGACTTGTGTACACGGCCATGCCATACAGCCGTGTGCTAGGCCATGTGGTCAATTTAATTTTCATAATTTTTCATAAACTAGGTGCAGACTTCACAGGGCCATGGCACACGCCCGTGTCCAAGGCCGTGTCCTTTACACAACTAAAACACACGCCCGTGTCTCTGCCCATGTGTTGGATACTGGACATTCTATTTTGCAAAAATTAAGGTGCAAGGGACACACGGTCGGTTCACATGCCCATGGGGCTGACCGTGTGTCACACACGATCTAGACACATGCCCGTGTGTCTACCCATGTGGACAAAAACAAGGCTATTTACCAAGCCATTTTGCCACCCTCTCTTGCACACATCTACACAACACACAACATCACATGGCACAAGTCCTAGCATGTAAATGAAACCAAATAACCACAACCAAGACAATAACATGTCATTCTTATACCATCATTTATCATGCTTAAAACATCATACTTAGCCCATTAAAAACTTGCTAATTTCACATTCACAAGAGAGCATTAACATATGAATAAACTTATAATCAGTATAAGCCATCATTCATGGCTATATATAACATGAAGCTTTAACAATTACAAGCCAACACATATGGCCAAATTAATAATGACACATATAACAAATTGACCTAGTCCATATACATGCCATAAACTTAAAATGCTTGAATTCATTTATACCCAAAATGATAGTTTGATAGTGTGATAGGATCTCCGGCGATCTCCAACTCGAGCTAGCTTAATAACCCTATAAGATATGGGAAAATAAGGGGGTAAGCTATATAGCTTAGTAAGTCCTTACGAAAATAATAAGCAACTCTTACCAATATTTTATCAAATCCAACAATTTAAACACAATATAATACAAATTGTTAATGAATCTCACAGTTATAATTTTATTTAGTCACAATGTTTACTCTATCAACTTATAAGCATAATTTAACATATTTTGGCATTAGCCTAACAACCGTAAT
Source organism: Gossypium longicalyx (assembly GCA_025698465.1). Classification (NCBI taxonomy): domain Eukaryota; kingdom Viridiplantae; phylum Streptophyta; class Magnoliopsida; order Malvales; family Malvaceae; genus Gossypium; species Gossypium longicalyx. The sequence continues at coordinate 65,410,478 of CM046996.1, read as the reverse complement.
CTCTCCTTTGTAATATATTACAACAATTAACAAATCATTTCAAACTTCCTAGTAAACATGCACATTAATTATGTGTACCCATATTTCTAAGCATATATCTTAATATCTTTCAATTGCCTAAACTTTTATCTTTCCGTACGTTTATAACCATTTTTAATGAGAAATTATGCCAATCTTTCCTTTTTCTCATATCCAATAAATCGTAATTTAAGTGAATAAAACATGCTATATCATAACTCAATTTGGCTCGAAAACCAATCACATGATCTTCAACTGAAATTACCATGAATTTCATACATCACAGGTATAGACCAATAATCACAAGGTTTTCACAAAATCATTCTCGTGGAAATAATGAACTTACAATTTCATGAAGTCAATGCTTATAAACTTTACGTGCATACCTGTACCAATTCGTAATGCTTACATACTCTTTCTCTCCTTTGACACACCCGTTGAACACTTGGAATACTAATCGGATACACAGAAAGTCTTGCACATAAGTGCCACATACGTAGCCAATGCTACCTCATATCTCATAACACATAAATGCTCACTCTCAAGTCAATCACGGGCCTACTCACAGAAGTTGTCAATCAAGACGTAGCTATTCGGTGTTCCTCACATAAGTTGTCAAGTATCCACAACATATGCCGGAGTACCCAGCCATTGATAGGACGTACGAGACTAGCATCGGATCACATAATCCGATATATCACATGGGTTCTTAGTGACATGTCACTTGTATCCTAATCTATTCGTAAGGTTCAACCGGGATTTTCTTGCTCGTCGAAACTTTGTCGAATACGTCCAAAGAGGCAATCACACAATTCATGCAATATCAAAGCATATAAAAATATATTTATAACATTGCATTATTTACATTCGAACTTACCTCGATACAAAAATAGTAGAAATAGACCTAGTCGTCAAACACCTTATTTTTCCCCTAATTTAGGTCCGAACCTCATTTTTCTTGATCTATAATAGTAAATTTGATTCATTTAATACTCACATTATTCAATTCGTCCCAAAAATCACATTATGGTAAAATTACATTTTTACCCCTAACTTTTCAACATTTTTACATTTTAGTCCTAGACTCGTAAAATGAAATGGATTCAATTTCTTCAATAATCAAGCCTAGCCAAACCTCTTTCATGCTTATAACATCCCACATTTTCCATTCTTTCACATTTTTACTGCTCGTTTTATAAAATTTTACAAATAAGTCCTTTTTGACATTTTTACCGAAAATTACTTAGCAAAAGTTGTTTTTCTAACAACAAACATGCATTTTCTACCATTAGCCATCAAAATACACACATGTCTAACATGGGTCAAACCCTTGACCTTAATCATTCCTCAAATTAGTGCTAGAAATAGGTAGATAGAGTTACAATGACTTTAAAAATGTGAAGAGCATTAAAAACGGGACAAGAACAAACTTACAATCAAGCTTGGAAGTGGCCAAACCCTAGCTATGGCTTCCCCCTTCTAAAATTCGACTATGGTGAGGATGAAAGACAAAGATTTTGGCTTGATTTTTTCTTTTTAATTCATTTAATTACCAAATGACCAAAATGCCATTTTCTTAAAACACTAAAATTTCCCTTACTCCATGTCCATTTTTGTCTACCAACTTAAGTAATGGTCTAATTACCATCTAAGGACCTTTAATTTAAAATCTCATAGAAAATAAACATCTTTAGCATATAAAATTCAACTTTTGCATGCTTTTCAATTTAGTCCTTTTTGCCAAATTGAGTACTCAAACGTCAAAATTTAGACCATAAAAATATAAAAAAAAAAATTTTCTGTGTCAAATTTGTGGTCCCGAAACCACTATTCCGACTAGACCCAAAATTGGGCTGTTACAGGCCTAAACATATCTGGGGATAATTTGGAGCTCATAGCCCATTCATCCTTGCGAATTCTTGGAGTACTGGTCCTATCTCCTACATCCAGTGAATCATTCTATCAAGTTTTACGTTTATGTCTCCGTGAGCTCCCTTTCTATCATTTGGGTGATCTTTCTGTTTGAGTGATGCTAATATGTCCATTTTCGTCATCCTCTTTTGATTCCATTCAATTATTTACTTTCACTTAAGCTTGACATATTGGGTATATAAGTTATCTCTGATAATACTCCTTGTTGGATTCATAAATTGCTCATTTTTACTCATTGGCACCTTTGCCTGGCGGCATAAAGTTGTTATGAAGTGGGGGAAGAAGAGTCCAACTTTTTGGCTTTGTAAACACCGTTTCATCTCTCAAAAGACTCAGTGCCTACACAAATTTTTTTTCTCTACAGGATACCATATAATAAGACAAGTCGAAACACATTAACATTAGAAACATTCAATGCGGGTGCCATTCTAGTACCAATAAATTGCATCGACATTTTTGGAACATGAAACATAATAGCTTGATTAAAATTCGTGGGATGCTTAGTGTCTGGCCTGTAGTTCCAACTACCCCTACCCTGTGTTAAATATTTTATAGCATCTTCGCTATCAATGTTTTGAAATTCTTTTAAATTCGTATTATCAATAAAATATTTTTAAAAAATGGGACATTATAAAATTCACAGATATCTTTAGGGGAAATTGGAATGCCTTCCCCTCGCATTTCAACATCATTTATTACAGCATTTTAGCCTTGCTTAATCATTTGGTCCTTAAGGGACGCATAAAATTCTTGAACCACAGATAAATTTGCATTATTCGTGGGAGCAATACAAAACCGCTCCCATTGATGATAATGGACCAAATTCTAGATTTCATTGCAGTGGGTCATTGAAGATTCGAACCCCCATTCCTGAATTAAAGGTCTCCCTTGTGACTCCAAAAAATATGTTTCTATATTGGCATTATGGAATCGAATGGGGTCAAAAACACGTGGGGTTTTCAGAACATGAGTTATTTTGCTCTTATGTGGATGCATTCTGACTAGATTCTATAAGCAAAATACTAACGATATTCAATAGAACAGTAAAAGAGGATTGAGAATACTTAAACCTTAATACCTATTAAACTCGTTTGCATTTCCTCTTGGTGTAGTTTATACTGATTTCTTCCAATGTAGCTTATTGGATTGGCAATGAGGAATTAGGAACTTAGGTTTTTGAGGAGGAAAGGGGGTTTGGAGGCTAAGGGTTTTGGAGATATTTTAGAAGAGTAAGTATTTAAAATGAAGTTAGATTAGGTTAAGGGGTATTTTTATGTTTAAAAAGGGTGTTTTTGGGGTTAAAATTTGGGTAAAATAATGATTATTTCATCGGGTTGTGCAATTGGGTTGGGTTAACCTCATAAAAAATTACAGCGACATCGTGACACAGGGGTTCCGTGTTGCGACATCCCTAGCAGACTACTTAAGTCGCAACATCGGGGATCAATGTCACGACACACCCTGCAGTTCTAAAATTCTTAGAAATTGTCTTCTATGTCGCATCATAGGTTAGTGATGTCATGACAGCGTGTCAATTTATGAACTTCTCCATTACTGACCTTGATGCTGCGGCACAGAATTTATATGGCCCCTTAGGCCCAATCACATTCATATTCATGCTCACATACAAATTCCTTGAATTCAAACCTTGGATCTCCTTGCGAGCTACTAATGCCACCTCCCTACACCTTAAGTGGCGTCACTTTGCCACTCCTCCACAAGGCTTTTTGATGCCATTTTTCCCTATTTTTATTTAAAAGTCCAACTACTTGCCATCAGGGTTCCTTAATAATTATTAACGCATAATTTCCTTTTCCCCTAAGTTCAAATTCATACCTTAGCCAAGACCTACTATTACCTACTTAATCTAAAATACCTAGCACACATTTTTTTATCAGAGCCAAAAAAAAATTCAGGATTTTGAGATTTTTGGGTTTCGGGATATTTGTAGGTTTCGGGATTTTTGGGGCGTTACAACTCTACCCCCTAAAAGAAATTTCATCCTCGAAATTTCCAACTATCAGTACAGCTGCATAACACAGACTAACACACCACGCTTCCGCTGCGCACTCTAATTCCAAACGAAATAAATAGCACACTATGGGTAAGTACGTACCGGTATTCACCTCCGGAGCATCTCCATCCTCTTGACAACGTGCTGCGTAGACCAAAGCTGGCTGCCTCGCCTCAGCATGACCAGCACCCCTGCCCAGTGCTCCACGGCCAAAACCATTTCCACCTTTGGCCTGATCACAGTCTCTCGGCGGTTGCTAACCACCCCTCGGTGGCTGTACACCACTTTGGTCCATGATTGGCACCCAACCTAGCATTCTGGGGCAATCCCTAATCCTATGCTCTACAGACCCACAAGCTAAACAAGCTCTCGTCCTCTTCCAACACTCACCTACATGACTTTTCCCACAATCAGCATAAGGTGACACCCCTAGATTAGCAGCAGGGGGCACTACTCTAACTGGCCCATCAACTCTGGCCCTAGCCCTAGGCCTCTGATCAACACCAGGAGTCTTAGCCTCCCTCTTATTCTTACCCCTTTCTTTCTCCCGATTTAGGCGCTCAGTACGCTTAACCTCCTCCGCTATCTTTGCCTTCTCCACTAACTCCGAGAAAACTCGCTCCCTTTGTGGAGCTATTAGCACCCTAAGCCTATCTCTAAGTCCATCTTTAAACCTAATGCAACGCTTATACTCCATTGCCACCATTATTCTTCCATACCTACTAAGGCGTAGAAACTCCGCCTCATACTCCGCCACCGACTTGTTTCCTTGGGTCAAGTTCAGGAACTCCTTTCTTCTAGCATCCACATAGCTTGCACCCACATACTTCCCTCGGAATGCAGCTTTGAAAAACTCCCAAGTGACCCGCTTCGGTTGGGTGCCCTCTTTCACCGTTAACCACCACTGGTAGGCTTCTTCCCTAAGTAGTGACACTGCCCCTTTTAGCTTTTGTTCAGGTAAGCAGTCCAAGCCCTCCATTATCCTTTTAGTGGCTTTCAACCAATATTCTACCATGTTAGGAGCCACACCAGCCACGCCCTTAAAAATCTCAACCCCATTTGCACGAAGTCACTCCGAAATGGACCCCCAATTTCCCGTGCCTTTATTGGGTGCAGTGACCATTTCCAAACTCCTTAGCATTTCCTGCGACAATGCATCTTCTCCTGCAGCTCGATCATACGGTCTATTCCTAACCACAGGTGAGGCGGGAGCCTCTTCTACTCCAACACCGGGCATATGGCCCGATGCCTACGATTCAGCCCAAACACTTCTGCGGCCTCGACCACGGCCTCTTATACCTCTTCTAGCACTCATCGTCGATTCGCGTATTATCTGGATTAAAATTTTATGAATTTTTAGTTAGTTTAATAATTACACCGATATTTTATGAGACTATTTAAAGAGAAGATCGTTTTCGAAAATCGTCTACAGTTTTCAGATCCTACGGGCTTTAGTTCCATTCTAACAATCATCTAAAGTAGCCCTCTAATTATCTACTATATAACAATTTAAACAAACTTAAAAAAATACTTACTTGGTTCGACATCAAAGACTCGATGTGCCTCTCAGCAAGATTTCTCTTTTTCTAAAACAGTGTGATCCAAATTTTTTTTAAAATAGAAAAAGAAACTAAATAATAATAAAGCCCACTTCACAGCCCGAGTTTTGTAACTTGGGCTTTGATACCACTAAATGTAACACCCCAAACCCAGCCGAGACGTTATGGCCGAATTCGACATGTCACATTGAAGTGTTTTAGCAAAAACATGTTTTCATTGAAAACCCTTCTTAAAATAAAAGAAACCTTAATTAACTTAAAAAAAACACACCTTTCAGTTGAAAAAACCTTGTTTGAAACATTTGATTTAAGAAAACTTATCATTTAAAAATTTAATTGCGAAAACGTAGAAAACTATAATTTAGGAAACCCATGTTCAACTTCTTGTAAATTACAATGAAAATAATAATAATAGTTCAAGTAATAATAACATAATGAAAATCTTATTACAATCTGATCTGAATCATAATTAAATAAAAACTTATATGCTTAAAAAAAACAAGTCCACATTATCTTGCTAGCTGGCCACCCAGAGTCCCTCCAAACATCGAACCCTCTACTGGGCATCACCTGAAAATAAAATAAAAGAGGGGGTCAGTTTTCGTAAACTCAGTGTGTACAACCCTCGACAAAAAAATAAGCATACAAAAAAATAGAATCATCATACATCAAACATGCAATGTAATCCCATCCAAATTATCCATCCGCTACACACCAGCTCCGTCCCCCGTTACACCACGTGGGGATATAAATATCGACCTACCCAACCCACACACCATGGTAGCCTGGTTGCGGAACTACCTTCATTTACATATTGGGCTTTAAAAGCTGTCGGTAGATCCATGATTGTCAAGCAACCATGAGATCCTCATATACTTCCTCCGTTCCATAATTCACAACCCATATGCAACCTAAGCAAAATATCATATGTATGCATGTCACATCCATAAAACTTACATTCAACACCTAGCGGTATTTTGGTCATTTTCGTCTTTAGGGGCATTTCGGTAATTTTTCTTTAATTACGGTTTTCACTTATCTTGGCCCGTTAACAAGTCCCGTAAGCTAAGATGAATGAATACTCTGCACCAGGTAGGATTCCAGAAAAGAGGAGGTGGGTCATTAAGACCGCTTAAGTACCAAGTCTCCCTAGATCTAATCCTAGACATGCATATACCCGTTGCCACACCTTAACCCTTTGACTTGTCCACGGTTGCAATATATTAATTAAGTCTTATGTGGATATCATATACTAGGCCCAAAACCCCTTACAAAGCCCAAACAATTTCACATACCTGTATCTCGCCCATTAAGCCCAATCATATTCATATGGCCCATTAGGCCCAAATCACATGTGTATTGCCCATTAGGCCCAAATGACATTTATATGGCCCGTTAGGCCCAGTCACATTCGTATTCATGCTCACATGCAAATTCCTATCACAAAGCATCAATATTCAGTTTTTGCCTATTATTGGCCCAACAGCCCATCGAGCCCATTTAGCCCATTCTGGCCCATATGGCCAAATCACAACCCAAGTCCACAGAATCACCCGTGGGCCTCAGGCAACCTATTGATTTCCCCCTTATGAGTGTTCGCACACTCGCAAGACTATTGTAGCCAAACTTTTGCCTTTTCAGCTTTTCGGCATTTCGGCTTTTCGACTTTTACCGATTCATTGAGTGTGTGCAGTGTATGTACACACCTGGTAAGCAAGTGTGATGCGATCTCCTTAGCCCAAACCTACAATCAATATGACTCAAAGATTAATCACGTGTTTAATACTTATTTACTCAAAAACCGAAACCTCACATTAACCTTACCTTGAGCCCAATCCTTAATCTCTTTTCCTTGATCATGTATCCCTAGATCTGCACCAATCTTAACTATTAAAACCCGAATAGTAGATGACTTGTATCCAACACAAGTCCCTTACCTTGACAATGGCTATTCGGCTAACCTTAGCCAATGGAAGATGAATACTTACCAAAACTGCAACACCTACAGAGCAATTTGGCAATGAGCTATGATCTGGGATTCGATACTAATTCCCTACCACAATTGATTAGGAAGGGTGAGGGACAATATTCGATACTTAACAAAGAAACTGACTGGAAGAGCGAACACTTACACTAGAACCGACTGGGTGGTAAAGGTAATGGCGGCACCAAGAGTATTCAGCCAAAGGGGTATTCGGCTCTATAGATTTGAATGGCAACAATTGATTATTCAGCACCAAGGGAGAGAGGAAGAAGAATCGGCTAAACCAAAAGTGAAACCAAGAAATCGGCACAAGAAAAATAAAAAGGAGAATAAGGGTTTTCGACTTTTGGAGAAAGGGATTTCTGGCGACAAGGTGAAGAAGAATTTTAGCAGTAGCCTGGCAACCTTGTATTCGGCCCCTATTTATAGCCCTTATAGCCGAATTTTCCATGCCCAATTCCTAATTTGGCTCAATCACTTCTCCCTTCTCATCTCCTTGTTTTTCTCCCTGATAACCCCTTGATCTTTTCCTTAATTTTCTCTTCTGAACACTCCCCTTGGAGTCCATCTTTACCCCACTTCCATCCTTCTAGAAGGCCAAAATTAAAATTCTAAAAATACTAAGCTAGGATTCGAACCTTGGATCTCCTTGCTAGCTACTAACGCCACCTCCCTACACCTTAAGTGGCGTCACTTTGCCACTCCTTCACAAGGCTTTTTTATGCCATTTTCCCCTATTTTTATTTAATAGTCCAACTACTTGCAATCAGGGTTCCTTAATAATTATTAACGCATAATTTTCTTTTCCCCTAAGTTCAGATTCAAACCTTAACCAAGACCTACTATTACCTACTTAATCGAAAATACCTAGCACACATTTTTTTATCAGAACCGAAAAAAATTCAGGATTTTAGGATTTTTGGGTTTCGAGATTTTTGTAGGTTTCGAGATTTTTGGGGCGTTACATCACAGGTCATAATTATCGGTGATTGGTGAAGTAATATACTAACACAGCTTTTCTACTTGATATTAAACATTTGTGTTCTAAAAGAATTTTGAAGATTGTGTCTCACACTTTTTTTCTATGAGATCTCTATGCTTTTCATTGATCATGCACGACTTTTTAGAAGAACTTTGTAATTCACTTGGCAAAGGAACTGAGAAAAATTGTTGTATTATACTACTAAAGTGCTATCTCTAGTTCTTGGGAGAATCGAACATTTCATAGCAGTCGTAACTAGATGTTTGTACACATTGATTGTTCGATTTGACTAAACCCTGCTATATAATCATGAGTTATGTTAATATATATTTTCCCACTCTTTTAAATATTTGGCAAATTTCTGGATTTATAGATTTCTGGGGTGTTAGGTTTAAGACCAGAGATTCAAAAAGTATGATCAATTTAGGCTCATCCATCGGGATTGCTGGTTTCTCATTTTTTTGTTCTGTAAACTTTTGAATCAATAGACATTCTTCTATTAACTCAGTCTTGACTATCATTGTCTCTATTGGTGGGTCTAAATTATACCATTCTTGTGGTTCAGCTTTGTCAATATTTCCCACGACTTTAATGACGATGAGTTCCTAAATTATTTGATTTTTCAATTCACTGTCCATTTCCTCCGCTAACTCTATATCTTCTCTTTCTGGTTTCGTTTAATCCATCTAAACATTTTTCCCTCGACTGAAGTGGATAACAATCTAGGGTTTCTCCTTCTTCGCAAGCACTTATGATGACATTCTCCCTTCTGCTTAATTTCGGACTTGGCACCTCTTGGTACCTTTCTGATGGCATGTTATCGTAGTCATCATCATTTTAGGAAAGAACCAGAGTTTCTTTTCGAAGTTGACTTAATTCCAACATTAGTAATCATTGATTTTCCTGGATATCCTAATCTTCATAGACTCCTTCTTTGTAGATATCTTCGTCATAACCAAGGTCTTCATCGGACTACATATAATAAAAGTCATCCATGACTTTGAGCTAACTAACTCTTTGTTTGATAGTACTTAAGACTCTTAATAAAACAATGTTAGATGTGTTAATTAACAGAATAAATTGAAAGTCATAACTCTAACCTAAAAATTTCCTAATTATTCTTTTAAAGCACAAAAATTAAAATTTACCTAGTGACATTGCTTCCCTCGCAACGACACCAACAACTTGACTACCTCCAGACGTACTAATGTCCAGAGTGTGAATACTACAATAAAATATAGAACTATGAGGCGATATTCACATGTATACGGATCTAGTTGTAATATAGTTTTACAACGGTGTAGGTGAGTACTCTGAGGATCGTACCTAAGGGATGCGAGCGCTAGATCAATTGTAACCTAAACACTAAAACATCTAATTAGTACTTTTAGATTTAGTTATAGTACGAAGAATATAAAATAAAGGATTTTTTAGGCTTTTATGATAATGAAAATAAAATAGCATAAAAAGATAAAATTCAAGAGATTAAAAAGGAAGAATAAATAAAATCTGATTATGGGTGATTAGCTTGCTTCTGTAATCTCTATCAACAATCACTTCAGGTTCCTCGTCAATCAACAAGTCGTTACTCTAGCAGGATCTTCTGCTCTCCCACTAACATAACTTGTCAGCAAGAACTACTTATCTGTCAACCTCACAGTTCAAACTGGTTTGGGGTAAAGGTGTTCACGAATGGGCAATGCCAATTTTGGGTTAATTCCTACCTAGATAACTTTTCGGGGTTATCAGGCCTAGGGTTTGTTTCATATTCTTCCTTTCCTAAACAACTGATCTGTTGAGTAACCCTACAAAATAGTTAAAAGATCATACCTCCACTCGCTAATCCCCCATAGATGGATTAGTTTATTATAGTGATCATAAACAATATATAATCGATGTAAAAAGAAAGCATGCTAATAAAATCTAGAAGATAGAGTAAATGAAGGAGCCTGATTGTATTGATATTAAGTGTAAATTCACATAGTTGAATGATTCCATAATCCAAATCTCTTGAAAGAAAACAGTGAACAAAATAAACTAAAAATTGGAACCCTAAGAAAACGAAACTAAATCTACAGGAATAAACTAGGTTAATGAAAAGGTATCTTTAACATATGCTGATGAGCCTATTTCTAACCTTCAGGTGGCTGTCGCCCTTAACCCTAAGTCAGCTAACGTTCCCACTCTTTAAGTTTGATTCTGTGGACCAAAACACCTCTACTTCATATCTAATTTCTGTCCCAGAGTTGATATAGCGACACACCAGGACCTGTGTTGTGACATAGCAACCAGTATGCTCCTCTATAGCCATCTTTAAGTGTATGTCACGACACCCTCAATTTGTGTTACGACATGAAAGGTAGACTTGAGTTTTCTTCATTCTGTTCCCCATGTTGTGACATTAGTCCTTCCGTGTTGCGACATAGTGTTCAGTATCGTTCTAAAATGCCTTTTAGTTGTCTCTTACACACTTACAAAGTACGTTAGCTCTCCCTTAGTCCTTATTCAGCCTGTAAGGTAAATAAAAGACTCAATTTGCACATTTTATTGAATGTAAGTAAAACTAAAGAAGCTTAACTAAATTGTAATAAAACTACTTGTATTCAGGCTCTTTAAGTGTGAAAACTAGTTTAATATGCTACAACGAATTTCGGTAGATTAGGGCTTGAGTATAAAATTTAAAGTGAAAAACTAAGGAATTTTATGATATAGTAAGTATGAGATTCTTTCAATGAAGTGCCTAAATGAAAATTAGTGAGAGAACAAAAGAATTGTGAGGGTTAAAAGGCAAGTTAGAGGCATAAAAACATGGAATGTGTTAAAAGTAGTGTGAGTGAAAAAGAGTGAAATAAAGTAATCCATTAAAAATAACTAATACTTAGGTGACGGAATGACAAATAAGGAAGTGAGCCTAAAATCTAAAATTGGGGGAGAAAAGGAACAATGTCATGTGCCTAACTAGTTCTTGTACTTGAACCATTTTGAGCCATATTTTCTTTGAACTCATACCATCGTAAGCTTCAGAACGTTACAAGCGTAGAAGACTTATATGACGTAAGCTTCTCTTTGCATAATTTTTTGGACTTGCTAATAATTAAATCTAGTGAATGTTTTTTAATTTCCATGCTTGTATCTACTATATATCTGTATGACTTAGATTGATGGTAATATGATTAAATATTTGGTCATTTGGTTACTTCTAAGCCTTTTAATTTTTTAACTTTGTAACCTAGGAAATTTGCTTTAGAAGTTTTCAAATTGTCAAATTACCAATATTAAGTTGCATGTAAGATATAATCGACACAACTTCAACATTTGGCAACCATGTTTCTTAGTAGTTAATATAATCCATGGGATGTCTTTCTTGCATGTGATGTGCTTGTTTTTTTGAGGACAAGCAAAGATTTAAGTGTGGAGGAGCTTGATCTGCCATAATTCATTGTGGTAAATTAGACTCTTCTTAACAATTAATGAGCTTGTTTTCAAGTAATTTACTATTGTTTAGTTAGATATATGTTTTAGTATTCAACCAGTTAAAGTTAATAAAATGATTATTTTTATGTATTTTATAACCTTTTATGCGAATCTGGGCCTAAGGGAAGACTAACATGTTGATTGCGTGTCCAGGACATCAATTTCGGCCAAGGAGTCAGTGGACTATCTTCAATGCCCCAACATTCAACTAGGATGTTGTGACAACCAACTTCAAAGTAAAATAGGAGCATTAAAGTGTCAATGTCACGAAACTAGCTCATGGATGTCGCGGCATCCAACTTCGAAGATAAGGGAGTCCAGTTCGATGTTTAGTGTCGCGACACCAACTTGGAGATGTCACGATACCAATTCGATAAGGCCCAGTTTACAACTAAGGTGTTTTAGTCTGCACAACCTAAATTAACATGTTTAGCTGTCTTTACTTGACCTAATTTGGTCATTATACATGTAAACTACAAATAATAGCTCAAAGCAATAGATTAGAAGGCTTAAGATCAAATTTCATACTTTTGATTTAGGTTTTCAATTTTCTTTTAGTTTTCCTTCATGTTTGCTTAGTCAGAAGATTTCAATTCCAAAGTTAGATGATTGTGAGTGGAAATTATTTTGGAACTACGCTTTTACATCAATCAAACCAATGAGCATTATCTTTTCTTATTATTTTATTTATATGTTTTTCGTTAACTTTGTTAATTGAATGTTTGTGTACATATAGAATAAACTTGTGCTTTATACATATCTCGCATAATTCAATTGTTAAACCTGATTAATTAACTAATTAAATAATTATTTAAAATTGAGTATTTATTCAAGAGAACTTAGTACACTAGGATTGACAACCCTAGTAGCATGTTTAGGCAGGTGAGATCGAAAGGATATCCTGTTAAGTATACTTGTACCAAGTGGTGAGACCGAAAGGGTATCTATTTGCCTAATTGAGATTGAAAGGGTATCCTTGTAGCAGCCCGGTTTTAGCTAAATTGGAACAGTGGTTTCGGGACCATAAATCTGAGCTCGTAAAATTATTTTAATATTATTTTTAGTGTTTATATGATGTGAATATATATGTGTAAAAATTTCGTGAGCTAATTTTATTGTTTAATAGCTCAATTTGAGAAAAAGGACTAAATCGTGTAAAATGCAGAAGTTGCATTCTATAAGTTTAAAGTGCCAAATTCTTATGGATTATTAAATGTGAAGTCCTTATGTTGTAATTAAACCATTGATAAGGTTAATAGACATAAATGGTTTAACTTTTAGTGATTAAATGGTTTCATAAAAAAGTGTAAAATGGTAAAAAGATTAATAAAGAAAAATAAAGAAAAATAAAATGAATTTAGTCCATCATTCTTTCTTCTAGCCGATTATTGAAGAAGAAAAGAAGCCATTGATGAACACTTAGGGTTCGACACTTAGTAGGCTTAATTAAAGTACAATTTTAGCTCGATTTTTTTATAATTTCTACGTTTTTGTGATTGTTGCTTTGTATTCTAACTAGCCCATGTCTCAATTTTTGAAAGTGTTGATAATTTTGAAAGTTTCCATTGATTAATTCATGTGTTTTATGATGTTTGATGATGAATTATGAAAGCTTGGTGCTTGATATACATGTTTTGTAAAGTGATTTTGAGTAAAAATGCATAATATTTATTAAATTGAAAAACTGTAAATTGAGGGGTTAAATTGTGAAATAAATGAAATTTTTGGGCTACTAGGGGTCCCTAAGAAATTCAGCTAGGCTTGGGTGAAATTAAATTTTGTGTAATTTGTGTTTTCGTGAAATAGGGACTAGATTGAATAAATGTGTAACTTTAGGGGATAAAGTGCAAAAATGCCCAAATATGTATTTGTGGATTAAATTGAATGAATTGGTGATTAAATGAGTTAATTTTGAATACATATAGATCAAGAAAGAAAGAATTCAAATTTGGATCGGGGAAAATCAAAGGTTATCAAGTAATTGATCCGATTCATCAATTTCGAGTACGAGGTAAGTTCGTACAGGATAAATGATGTTACAATTATGTTTTTAATGCTGTACTAATGAATAAATTGTATATGTGTGAATACGATTACGTACGATGATAAATCAATTATGTTTGGCACTTCGTGTGCGTTTCAAAATAGCTTTGGCTATAAATAACACTTAGTGTGCGAATTGGAATAGCTTCGGCTACATGTGCCACTAAGTGTCCGATACCGTGATAGTTTTGGTTTAATGTGATAGCACTAAGTGTGCGATATCGATATAGCTTTGGTTAATCATTTATGCACTAAGTGTTCAAGTTCTTGGAGTATTGAGAGATTTCTGAATGATTTAACGTATTGAACAAAGAGGTGAGAATGAAATAAATAAATACGAGAAAGTTCAAGTATGTAAGATGCCTATGCGGTAGTTGATACTATGTGTATAAAGCCTGATGAATTTTTTTATGCATGTTAAATGGTGGTGGATTAGAATTGAATGATGATATAAGAACTACTAAGTGTTTATTAATTGATGTTTTGTATTACATGAACTGTTGATTATATTTGGTATGAACTTACTAAGCTATGAAGCTTACTGTGTATTATTTGTCAATGTTTTATAGATCAGCAAAGCTAGCTTGGATTCAGGGATCATCAGGAAATGTCATTACACAATCGATCATCTTGTTGGTACTTTTGAAGCTTGTATATATGGTATATGGCATGTATAGGCTAGTGTCATTTTAAGTATGTTTTAAGTTGTGAATTCAGTCATGAGATGTGGCTTGTAAATGGTGTTGTTTATGAAGATGAATTTGGCTTGATTTATTGTTGTCAAGTGATAAATATGTGATATATATAATGCCTTCTATGATGGCTTATTTTGGTATGTTAGCATTAGTTGTTGATATAGTTTAATGATGTGTTTTATGATATGGAATATATGTTAATGTGATGAATTTTGACATAATAGTTTGATAGGTTTTGAATGTGGAATTGAGTAGTTGAATTGGTTAATGATAGAAGGCATGACATGAGTATGAATTGGCATATTTTTGGTTACTTATAAATGTCTTGAAATGGTGCCATTTAGGTTGATTTGTATGTATATAAAAAGGGTGGTAATTTGGCTTTTCAAATGGCCTATTTTTGTCCACACAAGCAGAGACACGGGTGTGTGTCTCAACCGTGTGCGACACACGGCTATGTTACACTACCGTGTGTAATATCCTGATTTTCGGGTTTTTCGCGATTCTTGATATTTTAGTAAAGTTTCTAAAATTTGGTATGTGATTATGGAATTCATAATTTAAGTATGTAAATGGGCTTATGGAAGGCCCATGAGTTGGCCAAAACCCAGTAGAATTTTTTAAATTTTGGACTTAAGAGTTAGGGGCTCTGGCGAGGTGCCCTTATATAAAGTCGTGGGTAAAATGTATCACAAAAAGAGCTTTGGTAAAGTGGCAAGGGTGACGCCACTAAGCTCCTAAAAATGTGGCGTGTGGAGCATAGAGGGGGAAGACCTGGGATCGATTCCCTATGTTGGCAAAAACGATGCTAATTTTTTATGTTTTGAGCATGTAAGAGTTGTAGCTGAATGGAACTCTTTGGGGGAGAGTTTGAATCAGTTAAATGCATGGATTAAGGAGGGATAAGGGGAGAGATTTTAGGGAATTGATATGAAGATAGAGTTGGCTGAATAAAGGAGATTGGAGGGGGAATTTTCGGCAGAGTGGTTTAGTAAGGGATTTTCGGCACATAGGTATTTTTGTGCCGTTTTCTCCCTAGAGGATTAGTCTCTTCTCTCTTTTTCTTTTGCAGTCGAATCTACCATCTCTTCTTCCATCTTTTATTCCTTCTCCTTCATTCAAACCAGCCCACTATTTCCCTTTATTCACCATTAATTCTTTCCTTAATCTCTACTTCTGCCGAAATACCGCAAAAAAAAAGCCAAAATCAGTGAGGATAGGGTGGTGCCGATTCTTGTGACCAGCAACGTTTTCTTTCCTTTCCAATTTTTGGCTTTCAATTCTTTTACCTTTCAGGCGTACAGATTCTAGAGAAGAAAGACGGTGGTGGTAGCGTTCAAACTCTAAATAATTCCTAGAGTAACTTTTGGCCAAAAGTCGAAACCCCATAATTTAGGGAGATGGCCGAATATGTGTATAGGCCTTATGGGGTCTTCTTTTAATATTTTTTGTGGTTTATTTAGTGAAGGAGCAGCAAGGAGTAGTGTCGACTTGAAATAGCTTGGATCACTGGAGTGGCTAGGCCTAGTCATCAATCGCGGCAAGGTAAAATTCCTAACGCCATTATGGATGGTGGCCGAATGTGTAAGTATTAATATTAGGTGATTACTGGTTTAGTTCAATTATGGGAAGCTGATTATTAATGATGGATTATAGGAGAAATCGTGTAGGAGCCGAATGTGTAAGTATTAATATTAGGTGATTACTGGTTTAGTTCAATTATGGGAAGCTGATTATTAATGATGGATTATAGGAGAAATCGTGTAGGAGATCTCGTCAAGGAATATCGCCAAAGCAGTGTGTGTAACGAACCCTTTTTCATAGCTTAAAGCGATAAATGCGAAAAGCGAAATGCCGAAATTCGGCATTTCGAGAACTTATGAGCGTTTAACGCTCACGAGTTAGTTAAAATCCATGAGATGATGATTGAGAACAATGGAAACGGTAAGAATGAGATTTCGGCATTCTTGGTAAGTTGGGCCTGGGGCTAAATCGGGCCCAATGGGCTTTCGGGCCCATTTGGGAAAAATTGGTAGAAATTGAAAACCTGTTAAATTGCACGTTAAGACTGGTAATACCAATATGGAAAAGCAGGCTAAATGGGCCTAGAGGACAAATCGGCTATGTGGGGCCCATTAGGGGTTTTAGCCCAATATAACTCGATTTCGTTAAAAATGGGCCAGATTCGCGGTTAAAACAAACAAATAGTTAGTAACTGATAATGAAAATGGAAAATTCCTAAAATTTGGTAAGATTACGAAATTACCCTTATAATATGAAAATGACTGTTTTGCCCCTAGGTAAAAATGACCATTATACCCCTAGGGTTTAATTATGAATTTGTTACATAGGATTTTGATGTACATGATATGTATGATATGCACATGAGATGTATGATATGCACATGATATGTATGATATGCACATGATATATATATATGATTTGCACATGATGAATTCATAAATACATGGGGTTGGGTTTTTTTATATGGATGGAGGAAGTGCAAAAAGGGCTTATGCCCCAATTAATAAAGGGCTTATGCCCCAGTTTTGATAATGGGCTTATGCCCCAGTTTACCGAAAAGGGCTTATGCCCTGATTATAAAAAGAGGCAAGGCCTCTAGTTATATGATAAAGGCTATCTTTGCCAAGTGGAGAGTTTTGGCTGGGTGGGTTGAGTTATTCCCTACATGGAGAGCTTGGTTGGTACGGGTGGAGAGTAGCGGATGGTGGGTCGAGTAGTCTCCCCAAAAAGGGCTTGCATTCATTCTTTCATTGACATTACATGTGATATTGAAATGGGCCTATGGGCCATACCGTTTACAGTGAAGGCTTCGGCCAGTAATATGAAATATGTGAAGGCTTCGGCCTAGTAATATGAAATATGAAAAGGCTACGGCCCAGTATATGTTGAGCTTGGACTTGGGCTATGGCCCAACAGGCTGATATTGTTTTGGGCTCTGAAAGGGGCTTGTTGTACACTGAGTTTCCAAACTCACCCCCTTTTTCCTTAACCTGCGGGAGAGCCATGATGAGGGGACTTGGAGCGGAGGGGATTGAGTGGCTACGGTGATTGCCCTTTTTTTTTTAATTAAGCATTTGGTTTCCTTTAAGGTTTCTTTATTTATTTACTTATTATTTATTTTTGGGTTGTAATAAGGCCATTTTAACTTTCCTTTTATTTTATTTTGGGATTATTTTTTTATTAACTTTAAACCGATTGATAATTAATGGGCTAGGCTTAGGACGCGTTTTCAAAATGGAACTCGTTTTTAAGATAACACAATGACACGATTATCCAACTTTAAAGAATATTCACTTAAATAAACTTCAACTCGTTATAACTAAGTGTGGCAATGGCAGTGGGCATGTCTAGGATTGGATCCAATCGAAGAGCTTGGTACTTAAGCAGCCTTCATGGCTCACCTCCTGCTTTGGATACTACACGGTGCCCGACTTCCATTCACTTGTTAATTTATTAAAAGTCAATTTTTTTAAACACTAAAATGAAACATGAATTTTCAAACTCTTATGTGGCATGTCGATTCGCCATAACGTCTCGGGCGGGTTTGGGGTGTTACATTTAGTGGTATCAGAGCCCGGTTACAACAACTCGGCTGTGGATCGGGTCTAAAAAATCTTTTTGAAAACTTAGGCGCAAGAAGGGTATTTTTGGAAATGGTATTGGGAAGTTCTTTCCAAAGATGTTTTACAAGGTATACATGTTAAAATGGTTCAAGTTTGCCTGGTTTGTAAAACGGGGCTAAAATCAAAAGTTTCAAAACAAGGGTGTTACAAGGGTATTTCAAAATCAAAATTTAAAATTTCTATTCTCTATGACTAAAAATATGGTTTTTGAGTTTTAAATGGATTAGAGAAAGAAGCGGCGCACTGAATCCCCGGCACCAAGTCTGTAAGTATACTCTTTTTATGTTATGCGATAATGATATGATGCTATGAATAGAATTGAGACCCTACTATGATACTTTAGATAGGGTAGAGCTGTAAAACGGTAGAAATAAGACTGTAGCTAGGCTACGACGATACGAAAACAAACCGAATCTGTTATATTTCCATAAGATATTTTCTTAATAAAAAAGTGGAACATTATACTAATACCATAAAATTCGTAATTAGATATGAGTACAAGAGGAACTCGTGGGCGAGGGGCGCGCGGACGTGGTCGCGGAAGGGTGCAGTGGCTGAATCTTCATCCTCGGGGCATAGGCCGGTGAGGAGGCATCGTGCCTCAAGCAACGGAGACTGGGTCTTATGATCGGCTGCGGGGATGATGCTTTGTCCCAAGCCATGTTAAGGGTTTTAGAGAGAGTTCTTTGGAGCTAGCACCGGGACGGTGAATAGGGATCCATCTCTCGAGCGTCTCCGGGCTAACGGAGAGAGGTTTTCAGGGCGATCTCTGGAGTAGCCCCAAATGTGGCTGAATATTGGCTAGAGGCAACAGAGCGAATTATGGATGATTTAGATTGTTTTGTGGAGCAAAAGCTAAAAAAGGGGTGTGTCATTTGCTACGAGACGAGGCATACCGGTGGTGGATTATTGTAAGGGAGAGTACTCGGTTGAACGAGTAACACGGGAATTGTTCAAAAGCGCTTTTAAGGAGATATGTGGGAGCTAGCTATGTGGATGCTCGTCGGAAGGAATTCTTGAATTTGACTCGGGGTGATAAGACTGTAGCGCAGTATGAGGCGCAATTTTGAGGTGAGTCGTTATGCTAGTGGGATAGTTGCGACCGAATATGAGCGCAGTGTTCGATTCGAGGATGGCCTTCGTGATGAGCTTAGGGTGCTGATAGCTCCACGAGAGGAGCGCGATTTTGCTTTGCATTGGTAGAGAAGGCTAAAATAGCGGAGGAGGTAAAGCGGTGAGCGCGAGAATCGTGAGAAGGATCGACCCGATTTAAGAGGATTACGGACCTCGGGTCTTTGTAAATAGAAATGTCAAAAGAGCTAGAATGGCGAGAACCAGTTCGAGCGGCTCCAGTGAATACTTTTAGATCGCAAGCTTGCGGGGATTGTGGCGAGTGCATATGGGGAATGCTTTGGAAGCGAAGCTGGAGCATGTTTTCGTTGTGGGTCAAAGGAACATAAGTTCGAGAGAATGTCCTCGGAGAACAGCTCCAGAACTAGCGGCGAGAACAAAGGGATGTCCAATCACGGCGAGGGGACCACCACCACAGAGGGTCGTGGGCGCGCAGAGGTGGCAATGGTAATGGGACGAGGGCGTGGAGCAGGCGGGGTGCTGGACATGCGAAGCTCGATAGTCGGCGTTGGTTTATGCGGCACGACGTCGTGAGGAGGGTGACGCTCCCGATGTTATAATCGATACGTTCTTCATTCATAACAAGCCTTACATCGCTTTAATTGATGTGGGTTCCACTCACTCATATGTTGCTTGTGATGTATATCGGGGCATTGGGTATGCTTCCGAGAAGACTATAAGTGGGGTATCGGTGATAAGTCCTTTGGGACACTCGGTCAAGGTAGATAAACTCTTTTTAGGTCGTGACTCTAGAGATACAAGATAAGATTTTTGAAGGGGAATTGATGGAGCGCCATTTGGGGATTTTGATCTTATTTTGGGTATGGGTGGCTAACTAAACATAGGCAACGTTGGATTGTTGCGAAGAGAATGGTGCTAAGAACTCATAAGGATGAAGAGATAATGGTCATAGGGGGAGCGAAGGAATTACTTGTCCAATATAGTTTCAGCTTTTAAGAGCCAGAAGTTGATTCGGAAAGGTTGTAAGGCGTTTTTAGCAGTGGTGAATCAAGTTGAACCAGAGGGGACGACTATGGAGTCAGTTAGGACCATCAAGGAATTTCAAGATGTATTTCCGGAGGAACTTCCTGGATTACCCCCGAACAGGGAAGTTGAGTTTGGAATTGACTTGTTGCTGGAAGCGAGCCCTCGTGTCCATTGCGCCTTATAGGATGGCACCAAAGGAGTTGGTAGAATTGAAAGCCCAAATTCAGGAATTGTTGGATAGAGGGTTTATACGACCAAGTGTTTCTCCGTGGGGCGCACCAGTGCTATTCGTAAAGAAGAAAGATGGGACCATGCGGATGTGCATCGACTATCGGCAGTTGAATAAACTGACGATAAAAAACAAGTATCCCTTGCCAAGAATCGGACGATCTATTTGACCAAGCGAAAGGAGCCTCGGTATTTTCTAAGATTGATCTTCGGTCAGGATATCATCAGTTGAGAGTCAAAGAAGTGGATATTCATAAGACGGCATTCAGAACTCGATATGGTCATTACGAGTTTCTGGTGATGCCTTTTGGTTTGACTAATGCACCGGCAGCTTTTATGGATTTAATGAATCGGGTTTTCCAGCCATACTTAGATCGGTTTGTAGTCATTTTTATTGATGATATATTGGTGTATTCGGAAATGTAAGAGAAGCATGATGAACATCTTCGTGTTGTCTTTGCAAGTATTAAGGAAAAGCAACTTTACGCAAAGTTTAGTAAGTGCGAGTTTGGGTGAGGAAGTAGCTTTTTAGGGCATGTTGTGTCCCTGCCGAGGGAATCAAGGTAGACCTCGGAAGATTGAGGCATTCTGGAATGGAAGCCACCAAGGTCGATGAATCAAATCCAAGTTTTTCGGGGTTGGCGAGTTATTATCGAAAGTTTGTGGAAGGATTTTTACGTGTTGGCGCACCGTTAACGAAACTTATAAGGAAGGGAGCACCGTTCGTTTGGACAAATAAGCAACAAGAGGCTTTTGAGAAGTTAAAGGAAGTTACGGCGAAGCGCGCGGTGTTGATTCAGCCGTAGTCCGTAAGGATTTCGTTGTGTACAATGACGCGTCACATGTCGGTTTGGGCTGCGTGTTGATGCAAGAGGGTAAAGTGGTCGCTTATGCTTCACGACGCTTAAGCCTCATGAGGTAAACTATCCTACGCATGACTTGGAGTTGGCAGCAGAGTGATTTTTGCACTAAAGATATGGAGGCATTACTTGTATGGGGAGAAATGCATCATTTATACGGATCACAAGAGTCTTAAGTACTTGCTGACTCAAAAGGAACTAAACCTTAGACAATGAAGGTGGATAGAGCTGTTAAAGGACTATGATTGCTCGATTGAGTACCATCCGGTAAGGCAAATGTCGTGGCTGATGCATTAAGTCGAAGGACTGTGGCAGAATTGAAGGTAATGTTTGCTCGCTTAAGTTTGTATGACGATGGAAGCTTATTGGCGAGAATTACAAGTGAGACCAACTTGGGTGGAGCAGATTAAGAAGCAACAGATTGGAGGATGAGTCGTTGGTTCCTCGGTTTCAAACAAGTTGAGAAAGAGGAGAATCGGACTTTGGATTAAATAGCGAGGGAGTTCTTTGTTTTCGAGGAAGAATTTGTATGCCAAAGGACTCGGACTTGAGATTGATGATTTTAAAAGAGGCACATAATGGACCTTGTGCTATGCATCCAGGAGGGAGTAAGTTGTATCGAGACTTACGAGAGCTATATTGGTGGCCTGGGCTTAAGCGAGAAGTGACCGAATTTGTGGGGAAATGTTTAACGTGTCAACAGGTGAAGGCCGAGCATCAACTGCCTTCAGGATTATTACAGCCAGTAAAGGTACCACTTTGGAAGTGGGAAAGGGTAACGATGGATTTTGTAAGTGGATTGCCGTTGACACCCTCCAAGAAGGACTCAGTTTGGGTAATTGTAGATAGGCTCACGAAGTCTGCCCATTTCATACCTGTCCGAACTGATTACTCACTACAGAAGCTGGCTAAGTTGTATGTGGCGGAGATAGTACGGTTACATGGGGTGCCAGTATCAATAATTTCTGACAGAGACCCAAGGTTTACATCTCGATTTTGGCAGAAGTTGCATGAGGCATTGGGAACGCGATTAGATTTTAGTACGCTTTTAACCTCGATCGGATGGGCAATCGAGAGAGGTCATTCAGATTTTAGAAGACATGTTGAGAGGCTGTGTTATCGAGTTTAGAGGCAGTTGGGAGGACTATTTGCCATTGGCAGAGTTCGCGTATAACAACAGTTACCAAGCAAGTATCCAGATGGCTCCTTACGAGGCATTATATGGGCGAAGGTGTCGTTCGCCCACTTGCTGGACGGAGTTAGGAGAAAGGCAAGTCCTTGGGCCAGAGTTGGTAGCAGATACCGAAGACAAGATTAAGGTGATCAGGAATCGGTTAAAGGAGGCAGTGGATCGACAAAAGTCTTATGCCGATCTGAAGCGTAAGGATGTTGAATATGCAGTTGGAGACATGGTCTTCTTGAAAGTTTCGCCTTGGAAGAAGATATTGAGATTTGGTAAGAAGGGCAAGCTGAGTCCACGGTTTATTGGGCCTTATCGAATTGTTAAACGGATAGGGCCGGTGGCTTATCAGCTAGAGTTACCTCCAGAACTGGATCGTATTCACGATGTTTTTCATGTGTCCATCTTTGAGGCGATATCGTTTCGACCCAACTCACATCGTGCGATTGCAGTAAATCGAAGTGCGATCGGATCGACTTTTGAAGAAGAACTCGTGCAAATACTTGATCGCAATGTCAAGGTGTTGAGAAGGAAGTCAGTTCCATTAGTAAAGGTACTTTGGAGGAACCATGGCAAGGAAGAAGCTACTTGGGAGACTGAAGAGGCAATGCGTCAGCAATACCCTCAACTGTTTGGATCAGGTAAATTTCGAGGCCGAAATTTCTTTAAGGAGGCTAGAGTTGTAATATCCTGGATTTTCGGTTTTTCGCGATTCTTGATATTTTAGTAAAGTTTCTAAAATTTGGTATGTGATTATGGAATTCATAATTTAAGTATGTAAATGGGCTTATGGAAGGCCCATGAGTTGGCCAAACCCAGAGAATTTTTAAATTTTGGACTTAGGAGTTAGGGGCTCTGGCGAGGTGCCCTTATATAAAGTCGTGGGTAAAATGTATCACAAAAAGAGCTTTGGTAAAGTGGCAAGGGTGACGCCACTAAGCTCCTAAAAATGTGGCGTGTGGAGCATAGAGGGGAAGACACGGGATCGATTCCTATGTTGGCAAAAAGGATGCTAATTTTTATGTTTTGAGCATGTAAGAGTTGTAGAATGAATGGAACTCTTTGGGGAGAGTTTGAATCAGTTAAATGCATGGATTAAGGAGGGATAAGGGAGAGATTTTAGGAATTGATATGAAGATAGAGTTGGCTGAATAAAGAGGAGATTGGAGGGGAATTTTCGGCAGAGTGGTTTAGTAAGGGATTTTCGGCACATAGGTATTTTTGTGCCGTTTTCTCCCTAGAGGATTAGTCTCTTCTCTCTTTTTCTTTTGCAGTCGAATCTACCATCTCTTCTTCCATCTTTTATTCCTTCTCCTTCATTCAAACCAGCCCACTATTTCCCTTTATTCACCATTAATTCTTTCCTTAATCTCTACTTCTACAGAAATACAAAAAAAAAAAAAAGCCGAAATCGGTGAGGATAGGGTGGTGCCGATTCTTGTGACCAGCAACGTTTTCTTTCCTTTTCAATTTTTGGCGTTCAATTCTTTTACCTTTTAGGCGTACACTGATTCTAGAGAAGAAAGACGGTGGTAAGCGTTCAAACTCTAAATAATTCCTAGAGTAACTTTTGGCCAAAAGCCGAAACCCCATAATTTAGGGAGATGGCCGAATATGTGTATAGGCCTTATGGGGTCTTCTTTTAATATTTTTGTGGTTTATTTAGTGAAGGAGCAGCAAGGAGTAGTGTCGACTTGAAATAGCTTGGATCACTGGAGTGGCTAGGCCTAGTCATCAATCGCGCAAGGTAAAATTCCTAACGCCATTATGGATGGTGGCCGAATGTGTAAGTATTAATATTAGGTGATTACTGGTTTAGTTCAATTATGGGAAGCTGATTATTAATGATGGATTATAGGAGAAATCGTGTAGGAGATCTCGTCAAGGAATATCGCCAAACAGGTGTGTAACGAACCCTTTTTCATAGCTTAAAGCGATAAATGCCGAAAAAAGTCGAAATGCCGAAATTCGCATTTCGAGAACTTATGAGCAAGTTTAACGCTCACGAGTTAGTTAAAATCCATGAGATGATGATTGAGAACAATGGAAGCGGTAAGAATGAGATTTCGGCATTCTTGGTAAGTTGGGCCTCGAGGGGCTAAAATCGCCCAATGGGCTTTCGGGCCCATTTGGGAAAAATTGGTAGAAATTGAAACCTGTTAAATTGCACGTTAAGACTGGTAATACCAATATGGAAAACAAAGCTAAATGGGCCTAGAGGACAAATCGGCTATGTGGGGCCCATTAGGGGTTTTTAGCCCAATAACTCGATTTCGTTTAAAAATGGGCGATTCAGCGGTTAAAACAAACAAATAGTTAGTAATCGATAATGAAAATGGAAAATTCCTAAAATTTGGTAAGATTACGAAATTACCCTTATAATATGAAAATGATGTTTTGCCCCTAGGTAAAAATGACCATTATACCCCCTAGGGTTTAATTATGAATTTGTTACATAGGATTTTGATGTACATGATATGTATGATATGCACATGAGATGTATGATATGCACATGATATGTATGATATGCACATGATATATATATATGATTTGCACATGATGAATTCATAAATACATGGGGTTGGGTTTTTTTATATGGATGGAGGAAGTGCAAAAAGGGCTTATGCCCCAGTTAATAAAGGGCTTATGCCCCAGTTTTGATAATGGGCTTATGCCCCAGTTTACCGAAAAGGGCTTATGCCCCAGTTATTAAAAAGAGGCAAGGCCTCCAGTTATATGATAAAGCAGCTATGCTGCCAGTGGAGAGTTTTGGCTGGGTGGGTTGAGTTATTCCCCACATGGAGAGCTTGGTTGGTACGGGTGGAGAGTAGCGGATGGTGGGTCGAGTAGTCTCCCCAAAAGGGCTTGCATTCATTCTTTCATTGACATTACATGTGATATTGAAATGGGCCTATGGGCCATACCGTTCTGATGAAGGCTTGCCGAGAATATGAAATATGTGAAGGCTTCGGCCCGAGAATATGAAATATGAAAAGGCTACGACCCAAGATATGTTGAGCTTGGACTTGGGCTAAGGCCCAACAGTGATATTGTTTTGGGCTCGAAAGGGGCTTGTTGTACACTCGAGTTTCCAAACTCACCCCCTTTTTCCTTAACCCTGCAGGAGAGCCATGATGAGGGACTTGGAGCCGGAGGGATTCAGAGTGGCCACGGTGATTGCCCTTGGTTTTTTTTTTTTAATTAAGCATTTGGTTTCCTTTAAGATTTCTTTATTTATTTACTTATTATTTATTTTTGGGTTATAATAAGGCCATTTTAACTTTCCTTTTATTTTATTTTCGGGGATTATTTTTTTATTAACTTTAAACCGATTGATAATTAATGGGCTAGGCTTAGACGCGTTTTCAAAATGGAACTCGTTTTTAAGATAACACAATGACACGATTATCCAACTTTAAAGAATATTCACTTAAATAAACTTCAACTCGTTATAACTAAGTGTGGCAATGGCAGTGGGCATGTCTAGGATTGGATCCAATCGAAGAGCTTGGTACTTAAGCAGCCTTCATGGCTCACCTCCTCTGTTTCGGATACCTACCTGGTGCCCAGCTTCCATTCACTTGTTAATTTATTAAAAGTCAATTTTTTTTAAACACTAAAATGAAACATGAATTTTCAAACTCTTATGTGGCATGTCAGATTCGGCCATAACGTCTGGGCCGGGTTTGGGGTGTTACACCGTGTGTCCCCTGGGGTAGCCCTATGAATTTAAGTCAGTCTCGAGCACAGTTTAGACACATAGGCGTGTCTGATGACCATGTGAGGCATACAACCTAGGCATATGGGCGTGTGTGGCCATTTTGAAGGGTACACGGGCTAGACACATGGGCGTGTGGTTGGCCGTGTGACCCAAGTCAGCAACCTCTCCAGTTTTCCCACGGCTAAGGTACACGAGCGTGTCTCTGGCCGTGTGGTGCAAGTCAGTATGTATGCTCTATTTTCACACGGCCTGTACAACGGGCGTGCTTGGTGACCGTGTGAGGCACAATGCCTGTTCACACAGGCGTGTGACCCTGAATTTAAAGAAAATTTTCTAAATTTCTCAAGGTTTGCAAACGCTATCGGCTTAGTCCCGAACCAAATTTAAGCATGGTTCAAGGTCTCGTAGACCTAATTAAGGGACTTTGTGCATGTGAATGAATGTTATGTGATATTGAATTTAATGATTTGTGTAATGTATGAATTATGTTGTGGATGATCGGTAATACCTCGTAACCCTACTCTGGCAACGGATACGGGTTAGGGGTGTTACAATCCTAGGTGGTATTCCTTAATGAAGATGAGATCAAAAGGGTATTCTTAACTAAGGTTGGTAAGTACTGAATTCAAGGGTAATTATCGACTTAGTTAATAATTAAGACTTTAATTGACTCTAGGCTACATAACTCGCATTGTCGAGACTAGGAGTAGGAAAGTTTTGTTAACTTAACATAGGGTTAGTTTTAGTTTTAGTATAGTTTAATTAATTTTATTGTTATCTCAATTTTGATTCAACACTACTAATTCGTAAACCAATTAGATTAGTAACTATTTTTAGGTAATTAATTTAATAGGAATTTTCTCCAATATAACAATTACTTGGGTACGATCCTTGTAATACTTTTCAACTGTTTTGTTGTAAACAAATCTATATTACTACCTGACCTATTCATTTTCAGATATTGCACTTTCACTTCCACATTTAATTACATGTTCTTAGGCCCTGACTCATGCATGTTAGGGCAATTACCAGGTACCGCCCACCATAAGTAGTCCTAGTGGGACTGAGTGTGTTTTATTAAAATATTATTATTTTATCTCTTCTTATTCTAGTACAATTTTTTTATATTTTTCCCCATATGTAGGGACTACAGGTAAATTCATAAACACACATCTTTGAGCATAGTTGCTCTTTCAAATTTTAGCGAGACTTATTCCTAAAATAAATTATATTTTTTGTAAGGACTCGAGTTTGAATTTTGTTTTCCTTACCCATAGAAAGAAGTAGCTTTCTCTATTGGGAAGTTAAAGTTTTTGTTTTGTGATCAATTTAAATAGTAGAGATCATTCTTTAAGCAACTGAAGGTTCGAGAATAGTGGAGAAGACCGTGTTGGTTGAAAACCAAGAATTGACGAGTCCTACCAAGCAAATAACACAGCTGCTAAATTTGATCAAATTTATTGTCATAGATAACCCAAAGGCTTGGTTTTAGAAAATTTTTAAAATTCTGCAATGCAAACAAAAATTTTTACTTAATCGATTTTTCCAACTATTGGTTTTATACCTAGGTTGTGTTATGTCTGTGGTGTAAGTTGATTACCGAATTTTCTTATTCTCTCTATTTGATTGATTAAATTGATATAAAGTAACATTCTTAATCATATTCATGTCATTTGGATTATACATGTGAACAGATTTATGTTTTTTTATATAATATTTATTATTATTTAATTTTGTCAAAATTTGTGGTTCCTAAAATTAGACCAATTTTGTTTTAGGTAATTTTTTGGGTTTTTAATTACATTGTGGGGTCTTATCCAATGGAATTTTTTTTTCCTTTCGACAATTAGAGAATCTTGTGAGATGGAAACAAGCTAGATATTTTGTAATCAGAACGCATTTTGGAGGAACCTAGAAAAGCATGGTGGAGCCATAACCAATATTAGTGGATGACCTGTAACACCTTGAAAATTCTAATATGACACATGGCATAGCTCTTAGTCTGAATATTAAGAAAATAATGAGAAATACTTATGGAATGACTAATATAATAATTATTATCAAAGAAATTTGATATTAGAGAAAGAATTATATGAAAACGTTTTAAAGGTGATTATATGACAAAAATGACTAAATCACAAATTTTAAAAAGTATGAGGAATAAAGTGAAAATTGACTAAAAAGTGAAAATGTGAGTTATTATCGATTAATTGACTTAAGAATATGTTGGAATATGCATTTTTATGATGGAAATCAATTTTGGGATTGAATGGAAAAAATGGAAAGTATAATTATTAAATTATAAATTTCTCATTTTTAATAGGAAAAGAGCAAAACAGTAATTCTCACCACTCAAGGGTTTGTATTGAGAGATAAATATGAATTATGAATTTGAATTAGTCTAAGTGGAAAATTTTGAGATGAAATCACTAAAAAGGGAAAAATGAGGAAAAATGATAATTTTGCCACAAAAGGGTAATTTGGTTTATTCTTGAGTCTTGCCACTTTTATGATGAAAATAATATTTAAATATGATATTTGATATCTGAAATTATTTTGAACTGTTGGAATCTCATATTAAGGAAATGGGATTCAAAAGGAAAAATTTGGAATTAAGTTATTAGACATGGCTCGAGGTCTACATGCTTATATTTTTGAATGGGATGAGAACCCCCATAAGCCTCATTTCCCTTCTCTTCCAGCCAATAGTAGCAGCCATTGCTGCCATTTTCCCTCTTCTTCAATTCCCAAATTATTTATGCATTTTCTTTTAAAATTTCCATTACACACCGTAAGATTTGGTTAAATCTTTATCGAAACTATGACACACCTCGTCCGATCCAATTATCAAGTCTGAGCTATGACCTGCTGTCAAATGTAGTAGTTAATTCGGGTCAATTATGCTGTTAAAGAGCTTGTTTTCTAAGAAATTTAGGATTTTATATTTCGTTTTCGGTAATTAGGCCTTAGGATATAATATTAATAAAATAAGTGTTTTTTAACACATTTTGTAAGTGTTGTAACCTAATATGTAACACCACTTACTCGATTCAATCGTCGGACCCAAGTAATGAGATGCTACAACATATACCAAAAAATTTCCATATATTTTTTTCATGTAATTCTCAAATAAATATTAAATAATGACATACGAGCATGTATAAATGCATTATTCAATCCATTCCAGGTAAATATTAAACATACAAAAGCTTAAAAACAATTCAGGAATGAAAAAGGATCAATTTGAATTAAAAACAAAAACTTGGGAAAAATCTGAAAATAGGGGACACATGGTCGTGTCTTGAGACCGTGTGAAAGAGTTGAGGCTGTGTCGATGGGTCACATGGTTACGTGAGCAAATCGTGTAACAACCTAATACCTTGTGAAATTGAGGTCACACAGCCGTGTGGGTAGACTATGTGACTTAGCTCAGCCTGTATGACTCTAGAATATGGTTGTGTGGCAAAACCGTGTAACTCTTTGAGACCGTGTGCAACAAAAAATTACCAAAATTCATAGGCCACACGGCCGTGTCTCCAAACCGTGTAGGGCACATAGACATGTGTCAGGAACTTTTTTAATTGAATGTTTGTGTAAATATTAGAATAACTTATGCATTATACATATCTTGCATGTTTCAATTGTTTAACCTAATTAATTCATTAAGTAGATAATTATCTTAAATTGAGTAGTTATTCAAGAGAACTCAATATACTAGGATTGACGACCCTAGTAGAATATTTAGAAAAGTGACATTGAAAATGTATCCTATTAAGAAAAACTTATGCCAAGCGGGGAAACTAAAAGGGTATTCGTAGCTAAATGTGGTACTTAATTAAGGGTAATTATTGATTTAGTTAATAGTTAGGTAACTGACCGTTTGAAAATGTGTGAACGTTAAGAGTGTAAATACTACAACTAAGGATTTGGAATGAGGCGGTGTCCGCTAGTATACAAGTCAGGTTGTACTACGGAATACAGAGTATTTCGAGGATTGTACCTGAGGGAGGCATGATTAGCTAGCAATTAATTTCTACTCTAACAAGTCTAGATAGTACCCTCAATTGAAATCATAGTACGACAAATCATAAATAGAAATATTTTGGAATAAAACATGCAAAAGAAGAAACCAAAATAATCAATCAAAAATCACTGAATAAGAAAACAGAAGATTAACTATTTTCAGTGTTCATAATTAACTATTGATTTAAGGTTTTATTAATTAGCCAGTAATTTGCCTAGTTATTACCTCCCAACATTTAACTAAAGTAACTAGTCAATAGGAACTACTTATCTCTTGACCTCACATTCAAATCAGGACAAGTTAAGAGATGTATAGTAGACTTATCCTCTCGGCCTATCTACTTAAATGACTCTATGGTCATCAATCCCAGGGTTTAATTTCACTCAACCCTATTCAAATAATTCTAAAAGAAACCTTAAAATGTTCGTTAATTATTCCCATATCCTCTTGTTAATCCTCTTAGGGATTTTGTTACACCTATATCTAAATGCAATCATCCCTAATTTAAATTCAAACATTAAAGATAAATATTTAGAAGAATAAAATATAGAAGAGAGATATTGTGGATCTATCGATCTTGATTAAGCCCAGGAACATAAATCCAAAATAGATGTAAAGCGATTGGCGATTGGATGCAAGAAACACTAGCAATTTGAAGAACAACTAATAACTGGAATTAGAATTGAAAAGAATATTGTTTACAAAGAAAGATAAGACCCTAATATAATAAAATAAACTAAGAATTAAGGGAAGAAGTCCCCTTTAATGTTCTGAGCATTGCTATTTATAGAATTCGTATTTAACTAACCAAGTTAGACTTAATACAATAGACTAATAATGTTAAATTGAATCTATGCAGACTAAAACACCCTCAACACATTACGTGCCCCTATTGCTGCGGTGTTGCGACATCCTCAGGTTAGTGTTACGACAATGACGACAGTATACCTCTTTTCTCATTCAGGTTGGGTGTCGTGACATTGAAGGCAGAATGCTTCATTGGAGGTTCTGGAGTGCGTGTTGCGACATCCAAACTCGATGTTGTAACATCGGCAGTAGTCCACTAACTCTTTAGCCCATTACAATGTCTTGCACACTTAATTAACATGTTAGTCTTCCTTTAGGCCCAGATTGGCCTACAAGGTCATAAAAACACTCCAATATGCTTATTTTATTATCTAAGTGCTCAAACATAAACTTAGCTAAAACGATACTTAATTGTAGTAAAACAAGCTCACTAAATGTTAAAAAGGACTTAATTTGCCACATCGAATTATGGTAGACCAGTAACACAATTGAATCTAGGCTAGAGTAGCTCACGAAGCCGAAACTAGGAATAGGAGAAGTTGATAACTTAACTTAGGTTTAGTTTAAGTTAATCAATTTTATTATTGTTATTTTAGTGTAATTTAATTAATAATTATTATTGTTTAGATTCACTCTACTAATTCATGAATTGATTAGAGTAGTAAATATTTTTTGTAATTGACTTAATAATAATTTTCTCCAAATAGTAATCATTTGGGTAGATCCTCAGAATACTTATCGATGTTTCGTGTAACACTTCTATATTATAATTTAACATGTTAGCTTGCAGAAACCGCACTTAATTCTTATATTTTATTTTCGTAGATTTTTTAGCCTAAACATTTATACGTTGGGCCACGTTCAAAATTCCTCCCATATGGAAATCGATTCTAAAGCCCATGAATCTAAGCAAGTAGAAGCTTTATCACAAAAAGAAAAAGGGAACAACTGAAGACAAATAACATCGTCTATGACCACATTAAATTTAAATCTATCGTATAAATGAAGAAAGTGTTTAAGATGCTATTTTAGGTCCTCAGTTATTGAGCCCCGAAACTGCAAGTTACTTTGAATCATTTTTATGATAGCCAACTTTACTTTGAAATTGTTTGCGCTGACGGTCGGTCTATTGATGATGTCTCGCACAGCATCCAGATTGGGCATTACGCAGTCACACAATGTGCGATCACGCTTTGCCATTGATTCTTCGAATTGTTGGATCTCCTCCTCCGGTGGTTGTACTTGTTCTGGTTGTTCCTCGAATAGTAGATTCTCTCGTGGTGGATCAACGGCTGATGGATCTTCTCTCAGAAGTAAAAGTTCTCCTTGCTCGTCGTAAGGTTCTCTCAAGTGCAGGGTCTTGCTCAATCAGGTCGCTCCTACTCTGAGTCATACATCGTGAATCAAAATATCTAAATTAATAAAAGAGAAACAAATTGCGAAAATAAAAATAGAGAAATTCTAATATCCATAGCTTTCAAATTCACTACTTATACTAACTAACATCCAAAAACTTACTAATAATTTCATTTAACAATGAAACCTCCCTGGAAATGGCACCAACAACTTGATCACGCCTCGACGTGCATGCACCGAGGCTTAGGAATATGCAATAAGATATGGACTAATTTATGGTGTCTGCAAGTGTACAGGTCAAATTATAATGTAGTTTATTACAACAAAACACTTTGGAAGTATCCTTGGTATTGTAATCAAGGTAAGTCTCTTTAATATAAATTAATGACAAATCGTAACATGCCAAGCTAGGTCTAGCCATCGACTTATCTACTTTTCATAGTATGACTAGCCCTAAAATTAAGAGTTTGAAGTAACAATGACTAAAGTGCATAAATAAAAAAATTCCAAATTAATAATTAGGATTAACACACAGAAGGGTGATTAATGTCCATGGTTGTGATTAACCTAAAGTTGAAATTGTACCAATTAATTAAGAATTAACCTAGTTAATACCTTTAGACCTCTAACTAAATTAATTAATCGATATAGTACACTTATCTTTCGATCTAATGGAACTAAATCTGGCTAAGTTGAATTAATTCTAAATACAATACCCTTTCGGTCTCATCTACCTAAATTACTTCCTAGAGTCGTCAATTCTAAGGTTTAAGCAAACTCAACCTAATCCAATCAATTGGTTTATGAACT
Source organism: Gossypium longicalyx (assembly GCA_025698465.1). Classification (NCBI taxonomy): domain Eukaryota; kingdom Viridiplantae; phylum Streptophyta; class Magnoliopsida; order Malvales; family Malvaceae; genus Gossypium; species Gossypium longicalyx. The sequence continues at coordinate 65,377,026 of CM046996.1, read as the reverse complement.
CTAACTCCAAGCTAACCATGCCTACTTCAGTCAATCAACCTTCCTAAGGGTATAGTTACAAGCCTTTCTAAATGCAAACAATTCTACCTAACTATTAAACATTCAAACAATGCAAAATAATAAAGAGAGGGTAAGATATTTTCAAGAATTCTATGAATCAAAGAGTCGTGATGGATGCAATGGACCCATTAAACCACAAAAGATGTTGATTATTCCTTTGGATTTAAGCACAGACAAAAATAGAGTAAAAGAAAACAACAAATAAAAAATGAAAAGAGCTTGTATTGAAAACTAAAATATTCTAAAAACAAGAATTGGAAATATGAAATCTAACTAAACTATAATCTAAAACCTTAAAACAAACTTCTTAAACTGATGGTTTAAACTCTATAGACGAAAGCACCATTGTAGAATTTTTGGCTCGTCAATTTCAGTGTCACAATGTTCTCTAACCAATGTCACGACTTTCTGGGTAGATTACTCAATCTCTGGGACTATGTTGAATGTCCTAACTTTTCTATCCCGATGTCACGACTTTAAGGCCAGTACCTTTCCTCGTGGATTTTGGTTGGAAATTTGGCTAATTGTTGAGACAACTTCCAATGTCATAACTCACATGTTAAATGTTGTGACATTCCTTCTAGTCCATTGACTTCTCGACTTAGGTTGCTTCCTGCACACTCAATTATCTTGTTAGTTCTACCTTAGGCCCAAACTGGCCAAATAAGTCATAAAACATCACAATAAGCTCAATTTTTTTGATCAAAACTAAAAACTAAATACTTCTTAAAATGAACGTAAATAACATAAAAGTACTTGAATACAAGCTCTTTAAATAGAGAAAAGAGCATAAATTTCCATAATAAATTATGGCATATTACCTATTCATACCATACACCAGGACGGGTGAAGGGTGTTACACAACCATTGCAATGAACCCTTGTCACGGGACTAGGCACATAGGAGCGCTAGGGTGTTGCGTCCTAGCGTAGCTATGCATATGCAGGATGGCTGGGCATCACACCCAACTAACTAAACATCAAGCTAGAAAGGGTACCGACAAGATGGGTTGAGGCATCATACTTTAGTCAGCCTAGGAAGGTGCAGAGTAAGCAAGGCGTTGTTGCCAACTACAGTAAGGTCGAATGGGCACATGGGTACTGCCATTAGCCATTGGCGGTAGTTTAGGGGTGGAGCGATCGAGATGCATTTCGGTAATGTCATTGTGGGTTGTACCCGGGGGTGTTTGTTTGTGATGTTAACTTTCATTATCTTGGATTTAACACCCCATATCCGACTCATTCGTCGAATCTGAGCTGCAGGATGCCACATTCGTTGCTGGAGCAATTATGATCTCATGTGCAAATCACATAAACAGTTTACACATGCTATTGAGCTTAATAAATAATTGAAATTTGTTATATAAACAAATTTGATATTTAAACGAGCTTACGAAAGCTAATTTAATGAATCGAGGTTAGTTAAGGACTAAAATGTAATATTTTCAAAGTTATCAAGTTGGCATCACGACGTCAATGGTATCACGTCGCGACATTGAAAAAACAGTGAGTGTCATTGCAACATCAAAGGTTTGTGGTCATGACGCCACTCTCTGTCGATTTTACCATCACAATGCCACCTACAATTTTCACAACATCATTTAAGCATCAATTCACATTAACCTAACACATAAGACCATTTTACATATTTCAACTATTTAAACCTTATACCATTTACATGAATACATAAACAACTTATATGTTTTAATTCAAACTGACACTTTCTATTTTAAGTTCAAAATAACCATTTACATTGTAACACCACTCACTCGTCTCTATCATCGGATTGGGTCACGGGATGCTACAGTAAATAACATAATAGAATCATACTATTTCAATTCAAAACTTATTAAAACATTCATTAATCATCAAACTTTCAGTTAAACATGTTATCATGCAAAACCTGCTTAAATCGAGCTTACAAAAGCTCTAAAAACAATTTAGAACTAACCAGGGAATAATTTGAATCTTTTTAGAAAAATGTGGCAAAAATACAAAATAGGGGTCACACGATCGTGTGCTAGGTCGTGTGACAAGCTGAAGCCATGTGGAATTGAACCACACAGTCGTGTTCTCCAACCATGTACAAGGCTGATGTCGTGTAATGTAGGGTAACTTGCCTTATCGCCAGGCCGTGTAACTAACTATGGTCATGTAGACCTAATTTTAAGACCTTGCAAACATTTATATGACGGTGTGGCTAGACCAAGTCAATTATCCTTCACCTAAATTACCATTGGCACACGACCGTAGGGCAAACCGTGTGACATCAAAATGGTCATTTTGCAAATGATGTTGTAACACCCCAAATCTTAAATATTTATTTATGTATGTTGTGTTGCACAAATGGCTGTCTGCTTCAATGGTTAAGAGTCTTTGGAAGTACCTGAAAAGTCTTAGGTTCAAGACTAGACATTTGCAAAAAAGTTCCATTTTTAAGAAATGAGCCTTTGCCTTTAGTTAGTAGGCTTTTAAATTAATGTAAGTAAAACATGACAAAAGGGCCTGATAGTCTAGTGGTAAGTGGCGTGTGGAGTGTTCCTTGGGGTCTGAAGTTCAAGGCTTGGCGATGAAAAAGGAGCATTTTATTTTACTGCTTGGCCATAAAAGAGTTATGGTTGACCAAAATACTGAGTGGGGGAGAAGTGTGGGGTGTGTGGCCGAATATTTGAGAGGGTTTTAAGGGGGATTTTCGGTTGAGGAAAATTTGGAGAGAAGAGGTTAAGTGGAGTTCAAACTTGTTGGTGGAGAGATGTGAGGAGATTTTTGAGGAAAGGATCAATGAAAGGAGATATTGTTGCCGAAATTGAGCTCTTTCTCAAGAGAATTCGGCTACCATCTGTCATGGGGGCATTTTCGTGCTAGTTTTGACGTTTTGGTTCCTTTTCCTTCATTTGGTGCCAAAGTTTCATTCTTTTCATTTTTTTAAGGCCGATTATTATTGATGACCACTCGGGTATTTTTCATTTTTGGTATATTTCGGCTTTGCTTATCTTTGTAGTGCCCTTCTTGACCGACTTCTTTTCTCCCTTACTTATTTCGCAACGGGTCTCTCTCTCTCTCTCTCTCTCTCATGCTCTCTTTTTGTTCTTGGTCGAATTCACCATTCTTCTCTCTTAAATTCTTCGGATTTTAACTCCTGATTCTTAATCGAATCCCTTCTTTTCTTTTCTCTCCCTCTCTTCTTTTCCACACAACTCTATCCTCTATTCACCTTACACTTGACCGAATACTTGGTCTTCCTTCTCACTCAATCGTTTTCTTTGGCCGAATACTAGTAAGTAAGCCTCTACCTTATTTCCTTCTCTCTTCGATTTCACTATTATGAGCATCATCTCTTTCTTCTTCACATCTTGATTGTTACCCCTGTAAACTGTTTCAGGTCGATCTTTCTTGTCGGTTTTTTGTACGCTACACCTCTTTTCGACAATCTGCTCCGTCGTTGTTGGTAGGTGTGGAGATTGTGTTATACTCCAATTATGGATTTATTATAAAGCTACGAATTTTGTGTAGGTGGTGATCGAGATTGATTGGCACACCTCCTAAGAACCAAGGGTGCCTTTACGACCGATTTCAGGTAAGGAGATTGTGTCAATTTGGGAACTCCGTTAGTGTAGCATCCCGAATTAGGACCTAGTCAGAACAGTGATTTCAGGACCACAAATTCGACGTAAGAAAGTTTATTTTTATTATACTTTTATGGTCTACAATTTCACAGAATGATTTTGTGAAAATCCTATTCGAAAATTTTGACATTTGGGCACTTAATTTAGTCAAAAGAACTAAATTGTAAAAAGTGCAAAAGTTGAGTTCTACATGTTAGAAGAGTCTAATTGTTATGAAATTTTAAATTAGAGGTCCTTAAATGGTAATTAGACCATTGGATAATTTGTTGGACAAAAATGGACATGGAAGGGTAAAATTTTAAAGATGAGTAAAAAGGGCATTTTGGTAAATTGGTAATTAAATAGACTAAAAGACAAAATAAAAGCCAAAAACCCTTGTCCATCTTCTTTTTTGGCCGAATGTAGCAAGGAGGAAGCCATGGTTAGGGTTTTCAAGCTCCATAGTAAGTGCATCCTAGCCTTGTTTTTAATGTTCTTTACATTTTTGAAGTCGCGGTAACTCGATTTACCTATTTCTACCAATATTTTAAGCTAGGGTTTGTGTGAAATGCATGTGTTTTGATGTTTAATGGTAGAATATGAATGTTGGGTGTTAAATAAACGACTTTTACTAAGCAATTTTTGACGAAAACGTCTGAAAGGACCGTTTTGCAAAAGTTGTAAAAATGGTATAAAAGGGTGTTATGATGAGAATTGTTATTTGATATAGTTATGAAAATGGTTCGGCTAGGCCTATAGAATGGGAAAATTGAATAAAAATCATTTTACGAGCCTAGGGGCCAAAGTGCAAATATGTAAAAGTTTAGGGGTCAAAATGAAAATTTGTAAAAATATGATTTTTGGACCCATATGAATAATGTGACTAATTAGTAAGCTAAATGTGATATTATAGATCAAGGAAAATGAGATTCGGGCATAGATTGGAAATGAATGAGATCATGGACTAAATTAGAATATATAGCCGTGCTTGCATTCGAGGTAAGTTCGTATGTCAATAATAATGCAATAATATCATTGTTTATGCTTGAACTTAAATTGATGTGTTAATATTGTGTGGTGAATATTTATATAGTTGATATGATGATTGTATTATGTGATAAATGCCTAAATGCAATTATGAGCAATGCCATGTTTGTTTCATGAATATGAGAATGGTGAATTCGTAAGCATGAATAATGTTACAGTTGTTGTTCATGACATGACAAGCAAGTGCGATAAGGATGTTATGTGTAAGTGAGGCAAATCCTGTTTGAACCTTAGGAATTGTTTAGGATACAAGTGACATGACACTAGGAACTAAGAATTCCGAACTCGTTGAGTGGTCCGGGTTCGTGAGATATGTGGCATCTGAGCTCGTTGAGAGGTCTGAGTTCATTATGGATGCTAGCATACAAGCTTTTTGAGTGGTTCAAGTTCATAGTGGATGCATTTCATGTAACATCTGAGCTCATTGAGAGGTCCGAGTTCATTATTGATGTGTTACATGTTATGTGGTAGTTTCGGCTACGTTTGTATATGTGGCATTTATGTGCAAGGTTTTCGCGTATCCAATAGTATTTCGAGTGTTCAACAAGTAATGTAAAGATTGTAATGAAGTCATGAGGAGGGCATATGAAAGAGGTATGGTTATCGATACTCTACTATGAGTATAGATACGTATGCTGAACCTATGAGTAATACTTTGATAAAGATCGATTTAAGATGAACAAGTATGTATGTGCATATGATGAGTAAGCCAAAAAGGTTTGAATGGTGAACCATCCTTATGCTTATGATTATGAATTTTGTTGCAATGTCATGTTAACTTACATTGTGTAATTGAATATTTGATCCATGAAGTAATGAGTTCATGATCAATGTGACAATAAACTTATGATAGTTATGATAAATTTGCACTATAACAGTATTGGATAGCAGTAGTTGTGTGACTTTGAAAATATACCAAAAATTAAGGAAATTGAATTAGAGACTAAATAAGATATGAGATTAAATCTTATTCAATCTAGTTTCACATAGAAGAAATGGTGTAAGCAAAAGAGTTTCACATTATGAGATATTTGAACTTTTGTGAGAAAGAGTTAGAGTGATTTCGGGCTCCCCTGTCTAAAATTTGGAAAATCACTAAAAATTGTAAACAAATTATTATGAGCTAGGATTTATATTACTAAATCTCTAATGAGTCTATTTTCAATGGAAACAGGTGGGAACATTAATAAAAACCCGTATTATGAGATAATTGATTTTTAGTAAATAAAGGTCAAAGCTGTCAAACAGCAGAATAGAAGAATAAACTGTACTTATTTGTTAGACCAAAAATTCTGGAAATTTTATGGTAAGAATATATATGAGTCTAGTTTCAGGAAAAATTTACGAATCTTAATTTGGAGTTCCTTATCTCCATATATAAATAATTTAGTAACTATGACTCGAGAAAACAGCATGACTAGAAAACAAGTAAAAATGTAATTATGATTATATTTCCATGGAATCATGTTGGTAATTTGCTTATTATTTTCTATGGACTTACTAAGATTTAAGCTTACTCTCTCCTCTCCATTTCTTTAGTGTTGTCAGGTCAGCTCGGGGTTGGAGATTGCCGGAGGCAACCTCACACTATCAAGCTACCTCCTTTGGAAAATTGATGAATCTTAATGTCTTCAAGTGAGTGGCATGTATAAGGACCTAATTATTGATATGTGTTCTTACGTTTTGTCCAAGATGTTGGCTTATATTAGTACATTGTATAAACCATGAGATATGGCTTATGATGGTTATGGCTTGTAAGCTTATTTATCCAAGTTATGTATTGATCCCTAGTGATGTGGTCATGTGACAATATTTGTTTGATATGAATGGTTAGTATTATGGTATGTATGCTTGATGAATGTATTATGACCAAACGAAGTGGTCATAATCAGAAAATAAAAGTGTGATATGGCAATAAGTCAATAATGCTTGAACATGAAATTGGTGTGGAATGACTTAGGCAAGCATGGTATAAATGTATAAGTAATAATCAAAATGACATGTTCAATTGATTGTGAATTGGTGTGTTTAGACTTGGAATAAAATGAGTAAGAAAAACACATGTATGATGATACATGAATATTACAATTGAGTCTTAATGGAAGATGTTTAGACATTTACTTGATGCTACATTGTATGTGTCTATAATGTATTTAAGTATGTGCAGTATTAATGGTAACAAAAAGGCTTGGAAAATAGCCTAAGTGCTAGCCACACTGGTAGAGACACGACCATGTGTCTTACCCGTATGAAGGACACGGCCTAGCACACGGGTGTGTGGCCTGGTCGTGTGGTTCAAATTGTTTTTCTGACGTCAGAAACAGAGAGTTACACGGGCTGAGAACACGAGCGTATCCCAAGCCACACGGGCGTGTGTGACCACACGGCCCAACCCATAAGGGCGTGTGACTCTCCAAAGCAAGAAAATTTGTTAAGTTGTCCAAAATTTATTGAAAGTTCTCGATTTAGTCCCGAACCACCCCGATGTATGTTTTAGGCTTCGAAGGCCTGTATAAGGGACGATATGCATGTGTTTGAAAAGTTTTAATTTTGCACGAAATTTTGTGACCCAGTTTTACATGTTTGTGAATGTTTAAGTTCGATAACGCCTCGAACCCTGTCCCAGCGTCGGATACGGGTAAGGGGTGTTACAGTTAGGCTCCGTTTGAAACATAAGTTAAGTAACTGATTAAATGTTATTTTAGGACAAGAGTATTCGGAGCAACGACTAACGTCAAATCACATCAAGTGTGTAAACACTGCCCATATCGCAAATCGGCAAAAGCCAGAAAATGTGACTATTGACACTACACGGGTGTGCGCTCGCTCGTGTGATAAACTGAACGCAAAAATGAGAGCGTTTGATCATAGAGGCCACCATGAGCGATTTCATGGGCTTAGGTCATTCTGGGCCATGTTGGGCTAAAATGGACTGTGTGGGCCCCTCGGGCTTCTAGGCCCTACATGGGCTTGTGGAAAATATTGGGCCAGGCTGTGTAGACCACACGACCAAGGCCATTTTTAGGCTTGTGAGCCACATGGGCCCGCATAATGGGCCTTGAGCCCATTTTCACTGTTTCATTGTTAAGTTTGCACGGGTCGCTCGAGACAACTGTGGACCTACTATTGGGTCGGTAAGTATACCTAGACCCTAATTTGACAAAATGACTGATATGCCCCTATGCTATGTATGACCGTATTCGAGCATACCATTATATATATTGCATACATGCATGATATTACGATATGTTGTATGGGGGTGGGTTTATTCTTGATTGAAGGAAGTGTACTGTACTGGCAGCTCTGCTGCAACCACTGTTCAGTACCGTAATCGGTGCTATTTTGGAGTGTAGGGATAGGTGGATTGATTTTATTCCCACATGGAGTGTAGGGCTGGACAGAGTAGAGTGTAGAGGTTGGTTGAGGAGGATTTTTGTTTGCATTCTGTACTGTTACTGTTACTGAAATGGGCTAAGGCTCACACTGATACTGTTACTAAATGGGCTAAGACCCTAACTGAAACCATTACTGTTACTAGAACAGGCTTAGGCCTAGACTGTATTTGCCTATTGTATGACTGACTGTTTGTTTATTAAGGGATTACATACTGAGTTTCATAAACTCACCCTTCTGCTTATATGCGTAGGTAATCCTTAGGTGGATCGGTGCTGCGAGGGACTCGAAGGTGGCCACACATCTACTCATGCTTCTATATTGGATTTTTAATTTATAAGTAATTTAAATTTGCGTATTTTTATGTAATAGGGCCTCTTTAAAGTTTTAACTTTTAATTTTGGATTTTTAATTGCATTGATATAAACTGTTAGTTGTAGGAAAAGAGACGGGTTTTCAAAAAGGTAACTATTTTTCAAAAACACCACGTTTACGCTGCACATTTTAAAAGCTTCCGCAAGAGACAACATTTTAAAAATTATGAGGTTGGAATTCAGTACTGCATTCCATCCTCAAACAGATGGTCAGTCAAATAGGGTAATTCAGATACTGGAGGACATGTTAAGTAGTTGTGTGATTGACTTTCGAGGCAGTTGGGAGGACTACTTGCCGTTAGTAGAGTTTGCGTATAACAATATCTACCAGTCTAGCATACAGATGGCACCTTACGGGGCATTATATGGTCGTAGGTGTCGTACTCATTCATGTTGGACTGAGTTGGGTGAGCGGCGTGTTCTGGGCCCTGAATTGGTTTCTGATACCGAGGATAAAGTTAGACTAATTTGGAATCTATTGAAGGCAGCATCAGACAGATAGAAGTCATATGCGGATCTGAAGCATAAAGAGATTAAGTATTCTGTGGGGGATTTTGTTTTTCTCAAGGTCTCGCCATAGAAGAAGGCACTGAGGTTTGGACAAAAGGGCAAGTTGAGCCTTAGGTTTATTAAGCCTTATCGCATATTGAAACGTGTAGGATCGGTTGCCTATCAATTAGAGTTGCCTCCAGAATTGGATCGGATCCACGATGTGTTTCACATCTCTATGTTGAGGCACTACCGCTCTGATCCCACGCATGTTATCTCGACTGAGAAGATTGAGGTTAGGTCGGATCTAACTTTCGAGGAAGACCTGGTTTAGATTTTAGAGCGTGATATAAAGGTGTTAAGAAAGAAGTCTATCCCACTAGTTAAGGTACTTTGGCGTAATCATAGTTCTGAGGAGGCCATGTGGGAACCCGAGGAGGCAGTGCGACAATAATACCTTCATCTGTTTTGACCATCTAAATTTTGAGGCCGAAATTTTCTTTTAGGGGGTAGAGTTGTAACTCCCCAAATCTTAAATATTTATTGACGTATGTTTTGTTGCACAAATGACTATCTGCTTCACTAGTTAAGAGTCTTGGTAAGTACCTAAAAAGTCTTGGGTTCTTGGGTTCAAGACTGGACATTTACAAAAAAGTTTTGTTTTTAAGAAATGAGCCCTTGCCTTTATTTAGTAGGCTTTTAAATTAATGTAAGCAGAACATGAAAAAAGGGCCTGCTATTCTAGTGGTAAGTGGCGTGTGGAAAGTTCCTTGGGGTTTGAGGTTCGAGGCTTGGCAATGAAAAAGGAGATTTTATTTTACGGCTGGCAATAAAGAGTTGTGGTTGACCGAAATACTGAGTGAGGGGGAAGTGTGGGGTGTGTGGCTAAATATTTGGGAGGGTTTTAAGGGGGATTTTCGGTTGTGGAAAATTTGGAGAGAAGAGGTTGAGTGGAGTTCAAACTTGTTGGTGGAGAGATGTGAGGAGATTTTTGAGGAGGGGATCAAGGGAAGGAGGTAGTGGTGCTGAAATTGAACTCTTTCTCAAGAGAATTCAGCTACCATCCGTAATGGGGGCATTTTCCTACTAGTTTGACGTTTTGGTTCTTTTTCCTTCCTTTGGTGCCGAAGTTTCCTTCTTTTCATTTTTGTTTAAGGCCGAATATTGTTGATGACCACTCGGGTATTTGTCATTTCTGGTATATTTCGGCTTTGATTATCTTTGCAGTGCCCTTCTTGACTGACTTCGTTTCTCCCTTACTCATTTTGCAATCGGTTTCTCTTTCTCTCTCTCTCTCTCGTGCTCTTTTTTTGTTCTTGGCTGAATTCACCACTCTTCTCTCTCAAATTCTTTGACTTTTAACTCCTGATTCTTAATCGATTCCCCTTCTTTTCTTTTCTGTCCCTCTCTTTTTTTTCGCTCAACTCTATCCTCTCTTCACCTTGCACTTGAACGAATACTTGGTCTCCCCTCTCACTCAATTATTTTCTTTGGCCGAATACTAGTAAGTAAGCCTCTTTATTATTTCCTTCTCCCTTCGGTTTCACTGTTATGAGCATCATCTCCTTCTTCTCATCTTGATCGTTACCCCGGTGAACTATTTCAGATCGATCGTCCTTGTCAGTTTTTTGTATGCTACACCTCTTTTCGACAATCTGCTCTATCGTTGTTGGTAGGTGTGGAGATTGTGTTATACTCCAATTATGGATTTGTTATAAAGCTGCGACTTTTGTGTAGGTGCTGATCGAGATTGATTGGCACGCCTCCTAAAAACCAAGGGTGCCCTTACGACCGATTTCAGGTAAGGAGATTGTGTAACGCCCAATTTTTGAGTTTTCTATGTTTCTGTGTTTTTTAAAGTTTGGGTGTGTTCTGGTTGGTTAAAATATATTTTTAGTAGGTTAGTTGGCCTTTGGAAGTCCCAAACTTAAGTTAAATCCGTGGTAGTCTTCGGAATTTTGATTTTAAGAGCAAGTGATGCAATTGGCGTTTGGGCTTTTAAGAGTAAAGGGGTAAAAGATGACACAAAAAGGAGTGTGGTGTAGTGGCAAGGTAGCGCCACTTAGGGGACAAGGAAGTGACGCCATAGAGGAAGCAAGGGGTCCAAGGTTCAAGTCTTGGATCTTGCAATTTATTTTGGTTTTTTTCTTTTCAATAAATCTGGAAGCAAGTAGGTGCACTTTAAAGTTTAATGTTTTGGACTTATGACACAAATGAGTTGATGGCCTAGTGGTGGTGGCGTGATTTGGCATGTGAGAGGACTTTGGTTCGAATCCCTTGGCACGCAAAGGTTGATTATTTTGCTATGTTGGGACGGCAAGAGTTGGTGTTGGTTTTAAACTCTGATGTTGGAAGGATCCCACATCGGGAAGCTAACATAAGAGTAGATGGAGAGCTGGCTTTAAATAGATTAAACCATGAGGAGAGTTGGTACACCCTTCTGGGCTGATCCCTATTGCTTGGTGGCGTGTTCGTTTGGGTTGGGCGTCAGCTAAGAGTGTGGGAGCGGTGATTAACTGCAGTCTCCTAACAAGTGTGTATTTCTCATTACTCTAGCAGTAGGACGGCTATTCCGGGCCGCGATGGGCTGAAATGGGCCATGTAGTCCCAATGGGTCTGTAAGCTCGAGTGGATAAGTTATAGAATTACGAAAATACCCCTGTAGGGTAGGACTACCGATTTCCCCTGGAGGGTAAAATGACTATTTTGCCCCTCGTGCGTAAATGACTAACTTGTGTGATGATTGAGTTAGTTGACGTGGATTTATGGTAGTTATCGTTAATTCTTAAGTCTAATGTGTTAGTGATCGATCGTAGGATTATCGCGGGGTAGATATCGTTATCAATCGTCATCAAATAAGTGTGTAAACAACACCCTCCCTTAGACTGAATCGGTAAAAGCCGAAATACCGAAACGTTGCTATTTTGTGAACTCGCAAGCATGCGAGCGCTCATGAGATAGTTGTTAATGAATATGGTGCATTTGGATGATTAGAGTGCAGAGTGTGCATTTTTGTGCACAACGATATATTTGGGCTTAATGGGCCGAAAACGGGCTAATGGGCCAACAGGCCCACTTTGGTAAAAAGACGAGGTAAGTACTTCTGATTACTTGGTAAACGTTAGAATGAGCATGAAACCCCTAGCAATAGGTAATAATTACTGAAATACCCTTACACATGAAAATTTACGATTTTACCCCTATGGATATTTTATTTTATCTGAAAAGCATGATGTTACGTTTTACGTACGTATGCCATGACATATTATTACATTGCATGGGACATGGGTTTATATTGATGGAGGAAGTGTTCGCGGCCTCATTTGCTGCAACAGTGGCCTCGCCACATATATATCTGTTCTGGTGACTTCATCACAATATCTGGCAGCCTCACTGCAATCTGGTGGCTTCGCCACATATATAAACATATATATATTTGTTCTGGTGGCCTCGCCACAATATTTGTATCTGGTGACTTCGTCACAATATCTGGTAGCCTCACTGCAATTTTTGTGGTGTGTAGCGGTTGGATGGGTCGAGTAGTCTCCCCTCATGGTGTAAGGCTGGTACGGGGGTGTTATGGATGGCTCTGGGTTGGGATTTCTGCATTCATGATATATTTGTTCTGTATCTACTATGGGCCTATGAGTTTCATTCGATTTACAGATGGGCCAAGGCGGATAAGTCGACTCGAGGTTTGATCTATTTTGGGCTATGGTTGGGTTATGTTACACACTGAATTTACCAAACTCACCCTTTACTTTCATCTCTGCAGGAAATCCCCAACCATAGTGGGCTTGGAGCTGTGAGGGATTCGAAGTGGCCACATCATCTGCAAAGCTGGTTTTTCTAAGTTAGTTTATTTTTTATTATTTTTATATTCTGATTTAATTTTGGGTTTTAAGTTGTAATAAGGCCGCTATATAAATTTCTCTTTCCGCTATGGTTTTTATTTTTTTGATTATAGTTATACTATGTCGAAACTGCTAGTGTTAGGCTGCGCGGGTTTTCAAAATTAATGAACGTTTTCAAGACTCAACAAGCACGACAAATGGATAGCCTAAAGATTGATAAACCGGCTTTTCATTCAATTGTTATTTTTACAAAGACCACCCTAATCACTTAAACCAACGAATGCATACTAAGTCGTAAGTCCATGTGACACGTCAGATCTGGCCATAACGTCTGGGCCGGGTCTGGGGTGTTACAGATTGTGTCAATTTGGGAACTCCGTTAGGCTCCATTTGAAACATAAGTTAAGTAACTAATTAAATGTTATTTTAAGACAAGAGTATTCGGAGCAATGACTAAACATCAAATCACATCAGGTGTGTAAACACTGCCCAAATCGAAAAATGGCAAAAGCCAAAAAATGTGACTATTGACACACACGAGTGTGCGCTCACTTGTGTGGTAAATCAAACGAGAAATTGTGGGTGTTTGATTGTAGAGGCCGCCATGAGCGATTTCATGAGGTTAGGCCATTCTGGGCCATGTTGGGCACAAATGGTCCGTGTGGGCCCCATAGGCATGTAGGCCCTTTTGGAATGCCGGTACGCCCGTGGCATAGCGAAAAATATATATATTCTGGCGATCCAAACCATGGATCCATGTGCGAGGAAAGAATCAGGGTGAAAAAGGTTTCGATATTACCGAAACTTCAATCTAAGTAGACAGTGAAGCCACGGCAATGAGAATAATGTTTTGCTTTCGAGTCCAAGCCGCAATCTTTATGATCCCGACCTCTACGTAATCCACCTAGTTGACAATGAACGGAAGAAATCCCCAAAACTATTTTCAGAGATATTTTTTTGACGGCTACTAGACCTAGTAGCAAAGCTTCGGGTTTGTATATATATTCACTTTTTAGCATTTTTCTCCCTTTCTATATATAACTCCCCTTATAATTGGTATGTATATAACGAATTCTTAATTTATTAAATTTTAATCCGAACATAATAATCATAATTAAAATAAATAAATATAATAATTTTTTAACCAAAAATTATAATTACATTAATTATAATAAAGATTTCAGTAAACTATATTTATTTAAATTTATATACGAACCAAATTCATATATTAATAGAATTATGTTCTCCTTATGTGTACAACATCCTTGTACATATAATATGTTCGATATTTGATTGCCCAATTAAATTAATTCTATAATTAATTTAATTCATATGACAATCAAACACAATACCAACTATGTTTTATTCCGTTCATTTCAATCATAGGGTGTGACCCTGTAGGTTCTTGTAACATTAGCAGTAATACTAGAATGATTCTAATGTTACAAACAATGAGTGGCATCTAGCAATGCATCATTGCTACCTAAGTTACAAAAAGACATGATTCGACATAACCTTTTGTGATTAACCTTTCATGCATTAATCCTTAAGTCCTTTATCTCTAGAATAGACACAAGTCATGGAATAGTCACACTTGCATAGTCCATCCCATGTTTCTTGATACCTTGAGTAGACTATGATACACAAATAAGTATGACATCTCATATCAACTTATTTGAGCATAGTCATGCATTTCTAGTCTCACTCAATCAAGTGGCCTAAGATATTACTCCCATTATATAGGAGGGACTTATCCTATATTGATCAACCATATCCCTCTACATAGATTGAGGTATATCCAACATCAGCCTTTATAAAACAACCAGTTACGGTGTACGTTTGACTGTATCAAAATATACATCTCACGATGTTGGAATAATGATGATCTCAAGTTTGAAGATCATATACATATTAATCACTATGAGTAATGTTGTGACAATTACATAATAATTCAAGAATCATACTCATAGTAGGTCAGTCCAATATGTTGTTCTCTAACACACATATTCATGCATTGATTCTGACACTCCATATCAATGACAACTCTTTATCATCAATCAACTACATGTTAGTCTTAATGCATTATTGTTGTCCTAGTCAACAATAATACTTGACTAAGGACATTTTAAGAATAATCATATTATTCTCAGGACATTGTTATAAAACAGTTTATTTATACACACAGAAAAGAAACTGAAATAATAATGGCAACACCTTATATTAATAAACATGGTAAATCAAGTATGTTATTACAACCATCTCATGATTGATCTTTGGGCATACTCTTACAGGCCCTACACGAGTAAACCACACGGGCATGTGGAAAATATTGGGCCAGGCTGTGTAGACCACACGACCAAGGCCATTTCTAGGCTTGTGGGGGCGTGTAGGCCCACATGGGCCCGCATAAGGGGCCTTGGTCCTATTTTCACTGTTTCACTGTTAAGGTTGCACGGGTCACTCGAGACGACTGTGGACCTACTATTGGGTCGGTAAGTATACCTAGACCCTAATTTGACAAAATGACTGATATGCCCCTACGCTATCTATGACTGTATTCGAGCATGCCATTATATATATTGCATACATGCATGATATTATGATATGTTGCATGGGGGTGGGTTTATTATTGATTGAAGGAAGTGTACTGTACTAGCAGCTCTGCTGCAACCACTGTTTAGTGCCGCAACAGGTGCTATTTTGGAGTGTAGGGATGGGTGGGTTGTTTTTATCCCTACATGGAGTGTAAGGCTGGATGGAATGGAGTGTAGAGGCTGGTTGGGTAGGATTTGTGTTTGCATTCTATACTATTACTGTTACTGAAATAGGCTAAGGCCCACACTGATACTGTTACTGAATAGGCTAAGACCTTAACTGAAACAGTTACTGTTACTAAAACGGGCTTAGGCCCAGACTATATTTGCCTATTGTTTGACTAACTATTTGTTTATTAAGGGATTACACACTAAGTTTCATAAACTCACCCTTCTGCTTATCTGCGCAGGTAATCCTTAGGCAGATCAGTGCTGGAAGGGACTCGAAGGTGGCCACACATCCGCTCATGCTTCTATATTGGATTTTTAATTTATAAGTAATTTAAATTTGCGTATTTTTATGTAATAAGGCCTCTTTAAAGTTTTAACTTTTAATTTGGGATTTTTACTTGCATTGATATAAACTGTTAGTTGTAAGAAAATAGATGGGTTTTCAAAAAGGTAACTGTTTTTCAAAAACACCACGTTTATGCAACAAATTTTATAAGCTTCTTCAAGAGATAACGTTTTAAAAATTAAAGATGTTTTAACATGATAAACGATGAGTTTTAAAATCATCATTAAAAACAAGTAACAAAGGTAAATATGTAAAGAGGGTTTTCTTTCAATATCACGCTTTGCGAAAAACACTTCAATGTGACATCGCCAGATTCGGCCATAACATCTACGCCGGGTTTAGGGTGTTACAGATGCAATACAAAACTATGCACATTAAAATACAAGTTCAAGTACATTATATATTGCCTAAAACATTTCATAAACTCAATCCAATGAATGATATAACACATCCTAGTAATGCCCAACCAATATGCCATTTGACACAATCATAACCAAATTCAAAACCTAACATTCAATTATATATACAAGCGTGTATCATCATAGTACAATTTACCAAGAATACTTCCAAAACTTTACCTTTTAACAAGCCCAAAACATGTTTAAACTCCTACAAAGTTGACCATATAAATATATATCTCAACCACACATTTACCTTATCATATAATCAAAACATACCATATCATTGAACAAATTAATTTAATGAATATATATACCACCATTATCAACTAACACATATACCATAAATTTCACCCAAGATTACCATTTCCCAACTATTACATGATCCAAAATCTAGCATATCACCACACATGTTATCATCATTGTCATATATACATACCATAGTAATCATTAAATTCAACCGTTATAACAAATTACAACTTCAACTTATAACTCTAAACTATCATCCCAAAATAGCCTAAAAAAAACATATAATCATTCAAAACACAAACCATAATCAAGAGCCAAAGTATCAACATTCAAGATTGACAAAAAATGAATCGCCTATATACATGACACAAAATCGAGTTTTAAATGATATAAAGACTACTGAATCAATATCGGGATAGTGTGAGCTTCTCGATGATTCGTCTAACATATTCCGCAATTAGATAATTTACTAGAAAAAGGAAATCAATGGAGTAAGCATTAAAAATACTTAGTAAGTTCACAGTTCTCAAAAAACCAACTTACCTTATTTTATGAATTTATACAACAACTTATTCAACTTGACGATTTTTACCTAATTTTGGAAATCCAATATCAACAAGATGAGTTCATCCTGTAATCAATTTATATAATAATCTAAACTTTTAGCATTTCAATTAATTTTAACATCAATTGCATGGAAATCAACAACTTAACACCATTCACAACATTCCAATCAACATTTCAATTCATAAATACAACTAAAAGTCTCAATGGAACACATGTATCAATGTATGCAAGCTTCAATTAATAAAGCTAAAGATTATATTATATCATTTCATTTTGTTGTCAACAATACAACCAATTTCAATAAAATGGCAAACATTATTCCATTTTATTACTTGAATTCTACACCAAATTCATAGATTTATCATATTTCCATCTTGGCCTTCCGGCTCTTACATCTGATACATATGAGCATTCAATACTATGGATATTCATATATATCGTTAATCAACTTTGTATTACCACATCACAATTATCAATCCAGTTTATATCTCACAATTCTAATATTACATTACTTTCCATTCCATATATATTTGAAATCTAAATTATCAAATAACACTTTTCATTTCATTTTTTCAATCTCATGATTTCGAGGACTCTATCTTCAAAATTTCAATTATATTTATCCTACTTTTACCATTTATTCCCCCTATTAATTTGACTCAGACTTGGATGGATACACGGATCCAACCAACACACTAGTTTGGCAGCCAGTGCCTTATCGAATAAATCTGACGAGAAAAGTTGGCGCCCAGTGCTTAGTAATAAGTTTGACATCGGAGTCTCATCGGCATAACCAAAGCAATTTGGCACCCGATACATCATCGACTTGTAGTCGAAGTAACCTTAAACTCTTCCTATCTTATGGCATGCCAACTTTATTCAACTCTGCCCAAATAGTTAATAGGGTAACCATTTTCAATTTCCATTATAAGCCAATTTCTCAATTCAATTATATATGTTCAATAGTAATTCATCAATACATATCAATATACCAACATAATTCTTCTCAATACAAAACCAGTTTTTGCATTTACATCAATATACCATAATCTCAAATTAATTCAATTTAATATTTATTGTAAACAATCGATCAATTTCATGTCACCACAATTCAATTTTATAGATTTTATTTTAGATCAATTATTGTAACAGCTCGGTTTTAACTAAATCAGAATAGTGGTTTTGAGACCACAAATCTGAGGTCGTAAAATTATTTTAATATTATTTTTTGTGTTTATAACATGTTAATATGTATGTGTGAAAATTTCGTGAGCTAATTTTATCATTTAATAGCTCAATTTAAGAAAAGGACTAAATCGCGTAAAATGCAAAAATGGCATTCTATATGATAAATGTGCCTATTTGTCATGGATTTTTAAATGTGATGTCCTTATGATGAAATTAGACCATGGATAGTGGATATTGACATGAATAGCCATCCATCATGAGTTTTTTAAATGAAATTAAATAAGGTCAAATTGGTAATTAGTTAAATAAATCATAATTTAATAAAACCAAAAATAAAATTATGTTCATCTTTTCCATTATCAATCGAAAATAAAGAATAAAAGATATATTTAAGGCATTCTAGGGTTTGGCAATATAGATCCATGATTAAGGTAGGATTTTTTATCAGTTTTTGATGATTTTTACGTTTTTGTGATCGTTGCTTTGAGTACTAGCTAGCCCATACCCTAATTTTTGAAATTTTTTAT
Organism: Gossypium longicalyx; assembly: GCA_025698465.1. Taxonomy (NCBI): domain Eukaryota; kingdom Viridiplantae; phylum Streptophyta; class Magnoliopsida; order Malvales; family Malvaceae; genus Gossypium; species Gossypium longicalyx. The sequence goes on along the minus strand of CM046996.1, from coordinate 65,358,165 downwards.
GATTTTGTGAAATTATATTGATGAATCCATGAGTTTTATGATGTTTTATGATGAATTATGAAGGTTTGATGTTTGATATACATGTTTTGTGAAGTGATTTTGAGTAAAAATGCACATTAGGGATTAAATTGTGAAAAATGTAAATTGAGGGGTTGAATTGTGAAATAAATAAAAAAAAGGGCTGTTAGGGACCTATAGAGAATTCGGCTAAGCATGGGCTTTGTTAAATTTTGTGTAATTTTTGTTTTTGTGGTTAAAGGACTAAATTGAATAAATGTGGAACTTTAGGGGCTAAAGTTTAAAAATTCCCAAATATGTGTTTGTGGACTAAATGGAAAGTATTTTTGAATAAAAGAGTTAATTTTTAATGTATTTAGATCAAGAAAAGAGGAACCCAGACTTAGATTGAGGCAAGAACAAAGTACTCGACTAATTGACTAGTTTCGTCATTTTTACGTCTGAGGTAAGTTCGCACGTGATAAACATTGTTACAATTATGTTTTTAATGTTTTAATAATAAACATTATTACAATTATGTTTTTAATGTTTTAATAATGCATAAATTGTATATATACGACTACGATTGCGTACGATGATAAATTGACTATATTTGGCACTTAGTGTGCGTTTCGAGATAGCTTCGACTAAATATAGCACTTAGTGTGCAAATTGGAATAGCTTCGGCTATATGTGGCACTATGTGTGCGATATTAAGATAGCTTCGGTTTAATGTGATGGCACTGAATCTGTGATATTGTTATAACTTCGGCTAATCATTTTGGCACTAAGTGTGCGAGTTCCTTGAGTATTGAAAGACTTCTGGATGGATTAATGTATTAAGAAAAGAGGTGAAATGTAATAAATAAGTATGGGAGAGTACAGATACGTAAGACACCTATATGGTAGTTGATACTAAGTGAATGAAGCTTGATGTATTTCTATATATATGATAAATGGTCATGGGTTAGAATTGAGTAATGATATGAGACTTATTAAGTGTTTATTATTTGATGATTTGAATATTATGAACTGTCGAGTTTATTTAGTACGAACTTACTAAGCTATAAAGCTTACTGTGTGTTATTTGTCTGCGTTTTATAGAGTATCAAAGCTAACTCAGACTCGAGGATCATCAGGAAACGTCATCACACTATCGATCGTCTCGTTGGTACTTTTGAAGCTTTGTATATATGGTATATGGAATGTATAGGCTAGTGTCATTTTGGTATATTTTGGGTTATGATATTAGCCATGAGATTTGGCTTGTAAATGTTGACATGTATTTGGCCATTTAAGTTGGTTTGAATTATGTGTTTATTATGTGATACATGTAATGCATATAATGCCTTATGTGATGGTTATAAATTTGTTTATGTAACTAGTGGTTATATGGTAAGCTAATGCTAGAATGAAGATATGTTGTGGCTTGACTTTGAGGTGATAAAATGGTATATTTTGAAGCATGAAATAGGTGATAAGTTGATGGGTAAATGCATTTAGAAGTTATGCAAGTTTGATGGTTTTTGGCATATTGAAATGGTTTGTTTTGGTTGTGGAATTGAGTAATTGAAATGGTTGTGAATAGATGGCATTATATGTGGCTGAGTTGGTATGTTTTGGTTGTCTATATATGTGTTGAAATGATACCATTTTGTTCGTTAGGTGTGTATGAGAAAAGAGTGGCAAATTGGCTTTGCAAATGGGCTATTTTTGTCCACACGGGCAGAGACACGGGCGTGTGTCTTAGCCGTGTGTGACACACGGTCATGCTACACAGCCGTGTGTCCCCTGGGGTACCCTTTCAAATTAAGACAGTATACCATATAGTTTTGACACGACCTAGACACACGGGCGTGTCTACTGGCTGTGTAAGACACACGGGCTTGCACATGGGCATGTGGCCGGCCGTGTGACCCAAGTCAGTAACCTCCCTAATTTTCTTACGGCCATGGCACACGGGCGTGTTTCCGGCCATGTGGTACAAAGTATGTATGCCCTGCTTTCACACAGGCGTGTTTGGTGACCATGTGAGGCACATGGCCTGTTCACACAGGCGTGTGACCCTGAAATTAAAGAAAATTTTCTAAGTTTCTTAAAGTTTACATATGTTATCGGTTTAGTCCCAAATCACTTCTAAGCATGTTTTAAGGTCTCATAGGACCTTAGAAGGGACAATATGATCGAGATGAATGGATTTTAATTATGATTGCATAAATATATGTTAATGAGATGTGTTATCCGGTAATTCCTCATAACCCTATTCCGGCGATGGATACGGGTTAGGGGTGTTACAATTATAATGAATTATCAATTCATTTTTATTTTAGATATCAATTCAGCATTTTAAGTTTTAACCATCAGCTTATCATTTTTCTATGTTTTACTTCGTAACTCACCTATTGTACTAAATTGTACACAATTCAAACTATTATCAAACTAATACAAATTCACAAATCAAATAAAAAATTAAGTACAATTATATTATGTGAAATTACTTGGAAAAATAACAAATGGTCAATTCTCTAAGGACTAATCAACAAATTTGTCTTTTTCCTCGATTAATTCTGATTTGGTCCAATTTCATATCTATAAAGTTTACCAATTTTAACCCTCTTACTGCATCCAATTATAAACATGTATCAGCTCAATTTCATTACTTGAATGTCCCTAAAATTTTGCATTTTATTCAATTTAGCCCATTAAACTAAATTTATCATATCTTTTGAATTTGAATTCCAAACTTTAAACCCACTTCAATTATGTCCATATGCAGCCTCCTATTATTACAATTTAAAAAAATTTCATGCCAATTTTAATATATTCATAATTTAGTCCTTAAACTCAAAAGTAACAAAATTTACTTAACAAATTAATCATATTTCATTTCTAAACTTAAAAATCTACCATAATAATTCAAAAACTTTAATTAACATCAATGGAAACTTTAGAAATCTTTAGCAATTTTGGAAAGGAATATATGGGTTAGCTGGACCTAGTTGCAACGATCTCAAAAACATAAAAATTACTAGAAAATGACTTAGAAATCATACCAAATGAGGGACCGAACGTTGAAATATTTGAAACCTTTTTATTTCTTTTCTCATTGCTAAATGAAGAAGATGATGAATATATCATCTTTTATTTTATTTCTTTTATGTTATATACTATGTTTATAAGTTAATAATTATAATTAATTAATTAAATCTTAATGTAACACCCTTACCCGTATCCGATGCTGGAACAGGGTATAAGGCATTACCAAACTTGTACTCATACATTCATGCAATAATCGGGCTATAGAAATTTTTTTTAAAATAACTTCATTCATACATACACAAATTGTCCCTACTATGGGCCTACAAGGCCCAAAAACAACCATCAGAAAAGGATCGGGACTAAATCGGGAGCTTTTAGAAAAGTTTTGGAAATTTTCCTAATACAGAGCCACACCCCCGTGTGAGACAGAGGACACGCCCGTGTACTCTCTACATGCCCATGTCCTCCGACCTTGTGACTCTCTGACTATGATGTCAGCATCAATTTAGTGTCGTACGGCCGTATGGCCAGACCGTGTGGTCAATTAAAATTAAATGAATTTTTCATATAAAGGTGCAGACTTCACACATCCAGAGTACACGCCCATGTGGGTGGGTCGTGCCTCTCACACGGCCAAGACACACGCCCGTGTCTTAGCCCGTGTGTTTACTACTAAGAATACTAACTTGCAAAATTAGGGTGCAGGGGACACACGACCATTCAACACGCCCGTGGGGTGGATCGTGTGTCACACACGGCCTAGACACATGCCCGTGTGTCTACCTATGTGGACAATTTGAAGGCTATTTTCCAAGCCAATTGCCACCCTTAGTCACTCATGCACTCAAGCATAATTCATAGCATGCAACATGACATACTTAGACACTCAATATTCAACACCATAGCACTTTCATATCTTTAAAATATCATCCTATTGCACATTCATTTTGTTACACCATCTAGAAGCATTCCACACCAATTTCATGCATTATTAAGCTTGTTACCATAATTTCAAATTCTACATTCATGACTATAGTCATTTTAAGCCATTAAGTCATCCCTTATCTTTAAGCATCTAATCCATACTTTATCATACATTCACCAAGCAATAACATATCACATCATCAAGGCACTAACACATGCATGCTTGGGTAATTAGATTCCAACCCAATGATCAAAGATAAGCCATATCACATGGCCATTACAAAATGAATCATCAACATCATAGGCCTTCACAATTTGACCAAATAGCATGACACATATCACAAAATAACCAAGTCCCCTATACATGCCATACTTAAAATAACAATTTCACTATACCCAATAATCTTTTCACAAAAGGGGGTAAGCATTAAAGCTTAGTAAGTCCACATGCAAATAATATGAAATATTATTAAACCATAATCATGCAAGACATAATAGCATAACAACCAAGATTATTCATCATTCAATCATTCTAGCTCATTTATCAGGTGTTCATATATATATATATGAATATACTTTCTCGTCACATACCATCCTTTAACAAGGTATCATTCATGAGTATAACGTACGTACCTGTACATATCCGTAGCTTATCAAATAACTTTACCTTCATTACCATGCCATCTTGGGACTTTCATCGCATCATTTATAATAATACTTGTTGAACACTCGGAATACTATTGGATACACGAAAACTTGCACATAAGTGCCACATAAACATACGTAGCCGAAGCTACCCTATATCATGCAACGCTCACCATAGAGCTACTCAGGGGCTTGCTCATATGAGCTATCGATCAAGGTGTAACTACACAGGCTGCTCACAAAAGCTGTCAGGTATCCGACCACTCAAGGATAACCTAGCCACCGGTAGGAAACACAAGATCATTGCCCAGAACTCAATCACATGTATCGCATCCATTATGAACTCGGACCACTCAACTAGCTCAGATACTCGCATTCATAATGAACTCGGACCACTCAACGAGCTCAAATGCCACATATCACGAACCCGGATCACTCAACAAGTTCGGACTTCTTAATTCCTAGTGACATGTCACTTGTATCCTAGACTATTCCTAAGGTTCAAACGGAATTTTCCTCACTTGTACAAGGCATACTTTGTCATGTTTGCTCATGATGTCATATGTAACGGCCAATTATCATTTATGCTTTCATAACAACCAATAAGTATATAACTCGTAATAACAAGAAAACATTTATCACGTAATATCAAAACATTAAAAACATGCTACAACACCACATTATTTGTATATGCACTTACCTCGGTACAAAAATAATGGTAATCGAGCGTAATCATCATATACTTTATTCTTCCCTCGATCAAGACCCGGTTCATATTTTTCTTGATCTATAATGCCAAATTTAACTTGTTTATTAATCACATTACTCAAATCGATCCACAATTCATGCTTTGGTAAAATTACCTTTTTGCCCCTATCTTTCCACTTATTTATGATTTAGTCCTTAGGCTCGTAAAATGAAATGCATGAATTTTTTTGGTTACCCAAGCCTAGCCGAACCTTTACTATGCTCATATCAGCCCATATTTTCCTTTATTTCACATTATTACTACTCACTTTTACTTTTTACAAACAACATTATTACTACTCACTTTTACTTTTTACAAACAAGTCCCCTTTTTAGGTGTTTTCACTAAAAATCACCTAGTAAAAGATGTTTATCATGTATCAAACATTCATATTCCTCTAGTAATCAACAAAATACATGCATGTTACACATGGGTCAAATTTCGTACATGAACCCTAGCTTAAAATATGGTTAGAAATGGGTACATCATGTTAGGAGGATTTCAAAAATGTAAAGAACATTAAAAACGGGGCTAGAACGGACTTACATCCAAGCTTGAAAAGTTTGAAAACCCTAGATATGGTTCTCCACAAATTTCGGTAGCTAAGGAGGAAGATGGACAACATTTTCACTTTATTTTCCCTTTTTATTTCATTTAATTTCCAAATGACCAAAATGCCCTTAGGGTTTTTCTTTCAATTTTTTCCTATGCATGTCCATTTTTGTCCAAAATTATAGAAATTGGTCAAATTGCTAATTAGGACCCTCTAATTCATAGTCTAAAGCAATTTCATGCTTAAAGCTTCTAGAATGCAAGTTTTACATTTTATTCAATTTGGTTCCTAAAATTCAATTAGACATTTTATGCATAGAATTTCTTCATCAAATTTTCACATAAGCATGCATTCATATTATAGACCTTACAGAAATCATAAAATAATTATTTCTATCTCGAATTTGTGGTCTCAAAACCACTATTCTGACTAGGCCCTAATTCGGGATGTCACACTTAAACTTAAACATGATTAGCAAAATTTTTGGGATAAAGAAAGGCCTAATTGCTCATTTATTCCTTTAATTAATTAAAAATCCATATCGATTAACTTTTACCACTTTTATAATTTAGTCATTGTACCTTAATTAGTCACTAATTCGGTAAAACTTCCTATCCCAAAATTCAATTCACCAATATAATGACTTTGTAAATATTCAATAAAAATATTTACAGGCTCGTTTTACGAAAATGAGGTCTTGATAACTCCTATTCCAACACCACTAACTTTAGGTATGAACCACTTGTACCTTGACTAACTAAGCAATTAATAAAATCTATAAAATTAAAATTCAGAATAACATCATACTTAACTTGTAAATATTAAATGTTAATATTTACGTACTCACTCATCATAACCGTTGTCCCGAAACCATTATTTTTGACACCACTGAAAATCGGGTTGTTACAATTCTCCCCCTTAAGAAATTTCGTCCTTAAAATTTTTACCTGCAAAAAGGTTAAGGTACTGTGAATTTCATAGTTATTTTTTGCCTTCTACATATCCTTTTCTGTACTGTGAGGATACCATATTACTTTATCAATGGTCTAAAATTCAGTAACTTTTCACTAGAATTCAACTTACGATGTTTGTCGATCTGAGGTGACTTTCAAACGATCTCTATAGCCCTGACTTTATCATCTACTCACAAATCAAATCTGTCCCTATAATTTTTTTTCTTTCCTTCACTTTAAACAGTAAAATGGAGTTCTACAGTTACGTTTGTATAAAACTTCGTATGGTGTCATTTTGATACTCGACTAGTAATTGTTATTATACGTGAACTCAATTGATAATAGAAATTCCTCTCAACTGAATTCAAATTCAATTATACAGCAAGGTGACGTGTCCTCAAATATTTGAATTCTTCATTTTGATTGCTCGTCATTCTGAAGATGAGACACTATACTGAAATTTCATTTCGTGACCAGTACTTCGTATATTCTACAAAAAAAATCTAGAGGTACATCTCAGGTCTTGATTGAATTGATAGATAGTGACACATCGTGTAATTTGACAATTTCATAAATATACATTTCAGTAAATCTCTCGAGTGAGTAATTTGTCCCGATAAGATTAAAGTGTGTAAAATCAGCTAACCTATTAACTATTACCTAAATTGTATCTTTCTTTCTCAACGACAAAGTCAACATGATATAAAATACATAGTAACTCATTCTCATTTCCATTCCTGAATCATCACAATCTATAAATAATCTGATGGATTCTGATGCTTGATTTTAACTTGCTGATATATCTGACATTTATTTGACCAAGTAAGGCTGACAGTTTTCTATAATAGTTTTGTTGACGGTAGAGTTATCATCGAGAAGTGTAACAGCCCGGTTTTGGGCCTAGTCAGAACAATGGTTTCGAGACCACGAATCTGACGTAGTGAAATTTGTTTTTATTATACTTTCATGGTCTATAGTTTTATGGAATGATTCCATAAAAATTTTGTTCAAAATTTTTGACGTTTTAGCATTCAATTTATCAACAAGGACTAAATTGTAAAAAGTGCAAAAGTTAAGTTCTACATGCTATAGGTGTCTAACTGTTATGAAATTTTAAATTGAAGGTCTTTAGATGGTAATTATACCATTTTAATTTAAGTTGCACAAAAATAAACATGAGGTAAGAGAATTTTGGTGTTTTAAGAAAAGGGCATTTTGGTTATTTAATAATTAAATGAATTAAAAAGCCAAAAATCAAGCCAAAATCTTGTCCATCTTCTCCCCCTTGTGCCAAAATTTAGAAGGAAGACATAGCTAGGGTTTTTCCACTTTTCAAGCTTAATTGTAAGTCTGTTCTTTCCCCGTTTTTAATGCTCTTTACATTTTTAAAGTCATTATCACTCGATCTATCTATTTCTACCATTAATTTGAGAAATGATTAAGGTCTATGGTTTGACCCATGTTAGATATGTGTGTATTTTGATGTCTAATGGTGGAAAATGTGTGTTTGGTTATGATAAACAACTTTTGCTAAGTAATTTTTAATGAAAATGTCAAAAAGACCAATTTGTAAAAAGGTTATAAAATGTGTGTAAAAGTGTAGTTAAATGAAAAATATCAACTGTTATAAGCATAAAAGAGGTTTGGCTAGGCTTGGGATTCAAAGAAATTGAATCTATTTCAATTTATGAGCCTAGGGACCAAAGTGTAAAATGTCAAAGTTTAGGGGCAAAATAGTAATTTTGTCATAATGTGATTTTTGAACTGAATTGAGTAATGTGAATAATAAATGAGTTAAATTTGCTATTATAGATCAAGAGAAACGAGGTTCGGACCTAGATCGGGGGAAAAACAAAGTGTTTGACGATTAGGTCCCATTTCTATTATTTTTGTACTGAGGTAAGTTCTTATGTAAATAATGCATTATTTTAATTATGTTTTAAATGCTTTATTATTTTATGAATTGTGATTGACTCATGGACATATTCAACAAAGTTACAACAAGAGTGAAATCCCGGTTGAACATTAGGAATAGATAGGATACAAATGTCATGACATTAGGGTTACTGAGACTATGTGTAAGACCATATCTGGGATATGGCATCAATATGAGACTTCATGTAAGACCATATCTGGGATATGGCATCGATGTGAGATTTCGTGTAAGACAATAGCTAGGCTATTGGCACCGATACAAGATTACATGTAAGACCATATCTGGGATATGGCATTGGTATGGTACCATGTGTACGGAACTCCCGAGTATCCTTTAGTATTCCAAGTGGTTCAACGGGTAATTTAATGAGTATGTCAAAGATGAATTATGTGTAAATCCAATTTGAGATGACTCAGGTATGTACGAAAAACTCATACGTGATGAGCTCGTTATGTGAAGAACCCTCGATAAGGTTATGATTGAGTAAGTTATGATATTAAGATCTTGATAATGTTTATGTCAATTATCAACATGTTAATTGTATGTTAAATGTTGGTTTATAATGCCTATAATTGACATAGGAACTTACTAAACTATATAGTTAACTCCCCTTTTTGTTCCCTTGTCTTATAGTGTCACCAAGCTAGCTCGAGGATCGAAGACTGTGAGAGATCCACTCACACTATCAATTTATTATTTTGGGTACCAATGAATTTTACATTTTGAGTTATGGCATGTATAAGGACTTGGTTATTTTGTTATGTGTCATAATTAAATTGGTCAAATGTGTTGGCCTATATTGGTTGATAATTCATTTTGTAAATGGCCACTGGAATTGGCTAATATTGGTTTAAGTATATATGCATATGATGATGTTATCATGAATGTGGAAATTTGCATGGTTTAAGTTGATAAGTATGTGATGATTGTATATGGTAAATGGTAGCATGTGAATGATGTGTGGATGTCTTGATTGTGGCTGAATTGGTTGAATGTAATTGCTTGGATTGGTGTTATATTTTGTTGTGTAGGTGTGTGCATAAAAGGGTGACAAAATGGCTTGCTAAATAGCCTTGTTTTTGTCCACACGAGTAGACACACGAGCATGTGTCTAGGTCGTGTGTGACACACGGCATACCCCATGGGTGTGTGTTCCTGCCGTGTGTCCCCTGCACCTTAATTGTTGTAAAATAGAATGCTCAAATTGAGCACACAAGCAGAGGTGTGTGTTCCTGCCGTATGTCTCAGCCGTGTGGATGACATGGCCTCAGGCACGGGTGTGTGCCCTAAAGTGTAAAGTCTACACATATTGTATGAAAAGTCATACATTTTAAATTGACCACACGGACTATGATGGTCGTGAAACTAACTAAAAATTCGACTAAGGCAAGTGCACCTATCGAACAGTAGTATAGTTATGGTTAGACCAAAAATATCATATCCACGAGGACTAAAAGTACTAGTAATTACTATCTTTTTATTATCTAGCCTAAGAATTAAAAGAGTGTTCTTAAACTAAACTAATTTTATAATTTAACTAAGATTACAACAGAGATGGAAGTTGGAAAATACTTTTAGAAAACCAATGGAGAAGACAATACCCAAGAAAGAATCCACCTAGACTTCACTTATTACCTTTGACTTAGGCGATTTATTCACTTGACTTATTCCGTAGAAATCCCTGATTTATGTTAATATCCCTTTCGAGACTAAAAACAACTGACTCTAGGTTGATTAATTGAAATCTCTTTCTAATTAAAACTCCTATTGTCGCATTAACTCGATTAATGGATTCCCTTATTGGATTTGACTCTAATTCGGCAGATTTATGTCGTCCTATCTCTAGGATTACATGCAACTCTAATTAATTATGAATGATCTACTCTTAAATAGAGACTTTTCATCCACTGAATAAGCACATCAAAAACCTGAATTAATACCCTGGAATATTAAAACAATGGTTAAACTCACAATTAAGAATAAGAACAAGTATTTATCATATAAATCAAAGAGTAATAAGATTCATCCTAGGTTTCATCTCCCTTAGGTATTTAGGGATTTTAGTTCATAATAATAATGGAAGACATCTCAAAGTTTAGAAAAAAACAAAATATAAAGAAACCCAAAGAACTTCTAGGAAATTGGATGGAAATCTTCAGTCTTGATGTAGATCCTCTCTCTAAGCTGATTCTAATGGTTATCCTTCAGTATTTTTTGCCTTCTACTCTCCGTGTGTCCCTCTAATCTTCTTCTAGGGTGTTTATATAGGCTTTAGAACATTTCCAAACCCTCAAAAGTGCCTTTTTCCGAGTAGAATTATACTTGGGCTCGACAGGGACATGGCCGTGTCCCAACCCCGTATGCAAGTGCTCAAACCGTGTGCAATTTTGACTTGGATTATTGTTGACACAGCCATGACACACGGGCGTGTGGTCTGCCCGTATGCCTCACACGGGCATGTGGATTACCAGTGTAGAAGTGCCTAGGCTATGTGAAATACTGTTTTAAGCCCAATTTGTCCATTTTTGGCCCGTTTCTCACTCTTTTTGCTATCCTAAGCTCTCCTGCGTATAAAACATGAAATTAAAACATTAGGAGCATCAAATTCACTAAAACCAAGGAAAAATTGTTCATAAGTATGCCAAGCATGGGGTAAAAATATGTATAATTTACGGTTTATCAAATATCCTCACACTTAAGCATTTGCTTGTCCTCAAGCAAAATCCTCAACTCACAACTAAAATAGACCCTTCTCAACTTATAATTTTCATCATTAGTGTTCGAAATGATTCACAAGTAATCATGCATTAAGAGCTTAACTAAAAGAACATTAAAGTTTCAAACAATCCAAATTGAACATTTCAATCATAAAATTATAGGTATCCCATTTTTTCTAAGTAGTCATCTTTAATTCCAAATTGACAAGTTTGACATCCTCACTAATGATTCACTCAAATCACTCAAAGTGTTTAAGGTTCAATAATTAAGCACTCAATAGTCAAACATGAAAAGTTATTACCATAGGCTTGCATGAAAATCAAATCTCCACCACTATAATTGAGATGATATACAAATCAAAAGGTCATTAACAAGGTTGTAATCGGGCTTGGGTTAAAGGTGTGGATAAAGGCTGAAAAATGGTTAGAATCAAGATTAAATTGATAAATTTCCTAACTGGAAAACAATAACTAACATCAATTGAATAAACATGAGCTTCTTCTCAGAATATGGAATTAAATACTTAAGCTCAAAAATAGAGAATTAATACTAATATGTATGTATGTTTGTTTTTTTAAGAATAAGAACAAGTACAGGTAAAAGAGAGACTTATATGATTCGAACAAAAGAACATAGTTAGGCAATTAACCAAATCAAATTTCTACAAAAAGGGAATCAATAAAATAGGAAAAATTCTCAACGAATCAAAAAGGGTTAAGTTATGGGTTAATATTAAGGGGAAAATCAAGAAATAATAGTTAAGGCGCAAAAGGGTTCACTAGGGGTCAATTATATGGGTAGGCTTTTTGTGGAGTGAATGGTTTAAGACCTAAGTGCCTTTATCATTTTAGTATATCAAATCAAATGTGTGGTTTTGACATGTATAATTGATGCAAGTTCTAGAATAGTAAATCATTGTTGACACACTCATAAAAAACAATCAGTGAGCAAGAAAGATATATGCTCTAATCCTATGAATTCAAAACTTCAAGATAATACCTCAATTTAAGAAGACAACCTAACAATTTTAATTCTCAAAAGCCAACTTATCATGCTTGATTTTCTAATGTCTTAAAGTTTAAACAATCAATGCACAGTTACTTATGATTTAATTCAACACATATCAATAAAAATCATAAGTCAATAAAAATTCATTCTAATAGTAATATGAGAAAATTATTTGAAGATAAGATAAAAATTCAGTAACTTTTCTGATAATAACATAAATAACCTCCCCACACTTAAGATGTACATTGTCCTCAATGTACAAATATAGAGAATAGTAATATAGGCATAAAATCAGAAGGAAGGGAGAGAAGCAAACTGCCCTAAATATTTCAATGAATTCCTTGACAGGGCGAAAATAGGTTTAGAGACATAGTGATGTATATATAGAGGTGAAGGTGGTGGTAGAGTTGGGTTCCACAATCACAGTTCTCAAAGAAGAGGTTATCATGGTGGTCAATGCCGTGGTGGCTATGGTCGTGGGCGAGCAGGACATGGCAGTCGTGGAGGATTGTATGTATAGTCCTAAGCGGTACCCATCGACTGAACCTTTTGAAACTGCGATGCCATCAATAATATTTAAGGGATTTATATGAAGTGGGTTGTTATGGTGAATAATAATGAAATAACTAAATAAAAGAAAATTCAAAATATTCTAATAAAAGTCTTGTAAGAAAAAGATAAATAAAGTGCAAAAGAAACACAAAAATAAAAATAAAATAAAAAGCAAAATAAGTTGAAAATTAAATGGACTTAAAAGTCCTCGTCGACAGCTGGATCCTGAGGTGGTGGTGCTGGAGGTGATATGTGAAAATGTTGGAAAATTTTTTGTAGAGTCGCCTCGATGCTGTCGAATCGCTGAGTGCATTATTGCTCAAAGCGATAAAGGTGGTCTGAGACTTCAGACAATGAAGTAGCCGCATGAACTGGTCGGTGACTCGGTGGTGGTTGTGAAGGTGGGTCCTCCTGAAATGCAGGGATATCATCAGGAATATCCTCGGCATCATCCTCATCGGTAGCTCGTGCAAGTCGATACTGAGGAGGGTGGGATCCACGACGACGCTCAATCATCAGCATATAGAGCATACTTTGGATGCCCATTGGGGACATCTGGCATATGAAAGTGAGAGATGAAGACTGCACCACTATATTCAGGAGCCCAAAATATCGTGCTAGACGAGTCACATATGGGCTGATGCTAATGACTCCTTTTTGGTGTCATTCTGTCTGATGGTGAAAGGCAAGGGCAACGAAATATGCAAGATCGAAAGTATCCCCTTGCCTCATGCTCCACAGAAAGTATGCGTCGTGAGTGTTGACGACACCAGTGCTCTCTCACCTCCCCTTTAATGTGTGTGCCAGAATAGCATGGATATAGCGAAGAGCTGGAGCTATAGCCGATGCCTTTGAACGACTAGGATCATAAATGCCAATAGCAGGCTCAAGGTCGACCCAACACAGAGAAGGTGAACGATGAATGTTACGATGAAGGTAGGGGAAGTTGTCGGTCTCCATAAACTCTTCGGTATAGAGTCCCAAAGTAGCTCCAAATTCAGGGACACTCAACTAACGTACTAGACCGCCAAGGCAGAATTGAACTGTTCCTAGGTCGTCGTACTCCGCTATCTCTGTCTGTTACTAGAAAGTTGAGTCGAGTTCTAAGGTGAATTCCAGATAATTCAGCTCGATGATGTCAAAGAATCGGTCCCACGGGGCGGTGGCAAGGAGTTCCCGAACTGAATCAGAGAGATGGACCTGCTCTAGTGCGGTCGAATCGATGCAACGGGCCATACCTAGGGGTCGGGCCCATAGAATATGAAATAGATCCTCCTGGAGTCCTGGTGGGAATTGGAGGAATGGTGTCGTATCTCGGTAGTGGGGCCCGAGGAAGATGTCGCTCCTTTTCATTTTTTCAAGGTGGGAACCACGACTTTCTTTCCTCGAGTATTTGTCATGACTTCCTGTGGATGTGAACATAAGACTCGAACTTAACATAGCAACCAAGTGAGTAAGAACAAGCATGCAATATAATTAGGCAGACGAGATAAGTAGAATTGGAATGACTAGTAGAGAACTAACTAACGGGGTATTAAATATCCAAAAAGCGCGATACGAATTAACTCAATCAAAGCCAATGACCCTAAAAAGTAAAGAACTATGCAGCATATAGTAACTATGCAAAACATTCTTGAGGAGGAAATCAATAACAATTTAAAAACTAAACAAAAACACAAATATCAGTAGATAAATTAGTCGGATAAGAATGATATTAGTGATAATGAAATATAGGAAGTAATAATCAACAAATAAATAAATAACATAGTATAAAGATCAGAGGTACAAGAGAGGAAACCAAGAGTGATGGTGTCGGCAAAGTCGTGCAGTGGCATGTGGTGGTCGGAGGGGGAGGGGAGGGGAGGAGTGGAGAAAGGAGAGAGGGAAGGGAAAGAAAGGGGTGCCTGGTTGGGGAAGGTGTGTGGAGCAAATATGGGAAAAGGGAAAGAGGAAGAAATAGAAGGAAGGGGAGGGGAGTGGTGGTTGCTGGAAGTTCGTCGGAGGGTGGGGGGAAAGGAAAAAAATTTAAGAAGATGAATAGTAGAAAATAGGGGTTTAAATAGGAAAAGGAGGAAAATTAGGGTTAGGTTTTAGGGATAAATGGGGGCCACGGTCGTGTATGTCCCATTTTTGGGTTACACGGCTGTGGTATACGCCCGTGTGGTATGCTCCCGCCCGTGCTTTTCATGAAATCATAGTCAAGATCGCACACGGTTGCTTCGACACACCCGTGTTCCTGGGCCGTGTGGTGCGAACGGCCGCATCGCACGGTCATGTGCTCGTTCGTTTACTTCTCCCACACCCATGTTCATGACTTGTGCCTATGGTCTGATGTTTTAAGTCAGTATCGTACGCGGCCCATGGACACGTCCATGTTTCAAAGCAGTGTGACCCTCAAGGCCACATCGTATGGCCATGTGGTGCTCCCTTCATTTCTCCCACACCCGTGTCATTTAATCAGTGTTGCGCACAACCTGTACGCATGGCCATGGCCAATGCCCGTGTTCTATTCTGACTTCGCTTTTCATTTCAATTTTTGGGCAAGTTCTCACAAGACATCCAGCACACCCGTGTGGTAGGCCGTGTGTCTTCCACAGCTGCTTTGCACGGTCGTGGTGATTTATCGTAGGTCGTGTCTTTGCTAATCTCTTTGGAACTTAAGGTGCAGTTCTACCAAAGCCTGGGACACACCCGTGTCTCTCAACCGTACGGTGCGCACGACCGCATCGCACGGCCGTGGCTATTTGTCGCAGCCCGTGTGGTATCTTGTCTTGGGAAAATTGTTTGTCCTGTTTTAGCACGGCCATGGCCACGCCCGTGTCTCCTGCCCATGGGAAGGCCACGGCCTAAGGCACGCCCGTGTTCTAGACCGTGTACGCTGAGAATACCTGTAATTAGATAATAAAACAAATGGAAAAACAAACTAAGGTATTTAGTGGGGTTAGTGCTCCGGTTGCCTCCCGAGAAGCGCTTGTTTAGAGTCTAAGCTCAACTTTACCTAGAAGGTATGTTTATTCAGGTCTACGGAGTCGTAGCTCCTCTCCTTTATCTTTGAAATCCTCACCATTATAAATTTTAAGTCGGTGTCCATTTACCTTGAAAGTGTCTTGGGTTGGGTGACTTACCCCTACTGTGCCATATGGGAAGACAGTTTGTACTACGAATGGACCTGACCATCATGATTTGAGCTTCCCAGGAAACAATTTGAGCCTTGAGCTGTATAATAGGACAACATCTCCAACCTCAAATTGCTTGTTTTACTTTAAACGAGCATCATGGCGGCGCTTTGCTGCTTCATTGTATATCCGTGAGTTCTCATTTAGCTCGCCATTCATCTAACTCGTTTAGGTGCATCAATCTCCTTTCACCTGCAAGTTTGAGATCAAAGTTAAAAAATTTTATAGCCCAGAATGCTTTATGTTCTAATTCAAACGGTAAATGATAACTCTTCCCATAAACAAGTTTATAACGAGATGTTCCTATGGGGGTCTTAAAAGCAGTTATATAGGCCCATAAAGCATCATCTATTTTCTTTTCCTAATCCTTCCTATTTGACTCTACAATCTTTTCTAGAATGTGTTTAAGTTCTCGATTAGCGACTTCAACTTGTCCACTAGTTTGAGGATGGTAAGGGGTAGTTGTTCTGTGGGAAACTCCGTATTTCTTAAGGGTTTTATCAAATTGAGTATTACAGAAATGAGTTCCCCTATCATTGATGATTACTCTAGGCGTTCCAAATCGAGAGAAAAGTTTCTTAAGGAACTTCACTACTACTCTAGCATCATTAGTGGGTAAGGCTTAGGCTCCCACCCATTTAGACATATAATCAACGGCTAGTAATATGTATTTATTCCCAAATGAGCTAGGGAATGGACCTATGAAATCCATACCCCATACATCAAATATTTCACATGAGAGCATGTATGTTTGGGGCATTTCATCATGTTTAGAGATATTTCCTGTTCTTTGGCATTTATTACAAGTAGCAACATACCTATTGGCGTCTTTGAATAGAGTGGGCCAGTAAAAACCTGATTCGAGTGTTTTATGTGCTGCCCTAATTCCACTATAATATTCCCCAGTTGGTCCTGAGTGGCAATGCTCCAAAATTTTAATCGCTTCTGTTCCCCAGTTGGTCCTGAGTGGCAATGCTCCAAAATTTTAATCGCTTCTGTCTTTGTAACGCATCTTCGAATTACTTGATCTGCACATATACGAAAAAGAAAAGATTCTTCCCAAAAATAGTTTTTCACATCAATGAAGAATCGCTTCTTTTGCTGATGTGTCAACCCTTTTGGTATAATGTCAGCGGCTAAATAGTTCGCAATGTCTGCAAACCAAGGTTCCTCAGAGTCAGAAATAGCAAAAAGTTGTTCTTCAGGGAATGAGTCATTTAACTCATGTTCTTTCAGTTCATTGAGATGTGGGTTTTCTAATCTAGATAGATGATCTACTGCAAGATTTTCTACTCCTTTCTTATCTTGAATTTCCAAGTCGAATTCCTGCAACAATAAAATCCATCTTATTAGTCGAGGTTTTGCATCTGTTTTAGCAAGAAGGTAACGAAGAGCTGAATGGTCAGTGTAAACGAAAACTTTAGATAATATTAAATATGGTCTAAATTTATCGAATGCAAAAACCACAGCCAACAATTCTTTCTCAATCGTCGTATAATTTTCTTGTGCAGCTGTCAAAGTTTTGCTAGCATAATAAATCGGTTGGAAGTGCTTGTCTTTCCATTGTCCAAGAACTGCACCTGCTGCAAAATCACTCGCATCACACATTAGTTCAAAAGGTAAATTCCAATCAAGTGCAACTACAATCGGAGCGTTAATTAATTTATCCTTAAGAGTATTAAACGCTTCTAAACAATCCTGACTGAAATTGAAAGGCACATCTTTTTCTAGCAAGTTCGTTAAAGGCTT
This sequence comes from Gossypium longicalyx, assembly GCA_025698465.1. NCBI lineage: Eukaryota > Viridiplantae > Streptophyta > Magnoliopsida > Malvales > Malvaceae > Gossypium > Gossypium longicalyx. Next base: position 65,340,167 of record CM046996.1, on the reverse strand, counting down.
ACCTATTTTAGAAAAGTCTTTAATAAATCTTCTATAAAATCCAGCATGCCCTAAAAAGCTTCGAATAGCCTTAACTGAATTAGGGGGTAGTTTCTCAATGGTTTCAACTTTTGCTTTATCAACCTCGATTCCCTTGCTAGAAATTTTGTGGCCTAACACAATCCCCTCGCGAACCATGAAGTGACATTTTTCCCAATTTAGTACAAGATTTGTTTCCTCACATCTAATTAGAACTCATTGTAGATTTTTAAGGCAAAGATGGAAAGAGTTATCGAATACCAAGAAGTCGTCCATAAATACCTCCATAATGTCTTTCACGAGTTCATAAAAAATGGCCAACATGCATCACTGAAAAGTAACAGGAGCATTACATAATCCAAAAGGCATTCGTTGATAAGAAAACGTACCATATGGAGATGTGAATATCATTTTCTCTTGGTCCTCATGAGCTATTGGGATTTGGAAATACCTGGAGGGTCCATCTAGGAAGCAATAATACATATACCCAGAAAATCTTTCCAACATCTGATCAATGAATGGTAAGGGAAAGTGATCTTTTCTTGTGGCATCGTTTAATTTCCTATAGTCAATGCAAACTCTCTATCCCGTGACTGTTCTCGTTGGAATTAATTCGTTATTCTCATTGGCCATGACAGTCATGCCTCCTTTCTTAGGAATAACCTGCATAGGACTCACCCAAGAACTATCAGAAATAGGATAAGTAATTCCAGCATCTAGAAGTTTAATTACCTCAGCTTTTACGACTTCATTCATATTAGGATTCAATCGTCTTTGAGCTTGCACACAAGGTTTGTATTCATCTTCCATTAATATTTTATGTGTGCAAAAAGAAGGGTTGATCCCTCTTATGTCAGAAATCTTCCAAGCTATCACTCTTTTATGCTCCTTTAACACTTTGAATAACTCATCTTTTTCGGTTGGCTGTAAATCTGAAGCAATAATTACTGGTAATGTGGAATTATCTCCAAGAAACGTGTATTCTAAGTGATTTGGTAATTTCTTTAATTCCAATTTAGGCGGTTCCTCAATAGAGGGCTTTAATTTTAATTCATTGTTTACCTCAATGCCCTCGCAGCTCTTCTGTCTCAGTGAAGGCTCATTAAAACTTAGTTCAGTTTTTATCTTACCTATCTCAAAATCATTATCATTTACCTCCTCTCTTTGGGCAAGACACAGTTCCAACGTGTCCTTATGTACGATTTCCTGTAAAAAATCTTGAGTAGCATGATCAATAGAGTCAATAAAATAACATGAGTCATCCTGTTACCTAGAAAATCTCATGGCATCATAAATTTTAAAAATAATCTCTTTGTCACCTACTCTGAGCACAAGTTTACCATCACCCACATCAATAACCGCCCTCGTAGTGGCTAAAAATGGACGACCTAATATTAGAGGCACCTCAATTTCTTCATCCATGTCAAGCACAACAAAATCGACAGGGAATATAAATTTATCTACTTTTACAAGTACATCCTCTATAATACCCCTAGGATATTTGACAGATCTATCAGCTATTGAATACTCATCCTAGTGGGCTTTGATTCCCTAAGACCAAGTTGCTTAAACATTTTATAGGGTATCAAAATAATGCTAGCACCTAAATCAACTAGTGCCTTCTCAACATTCAAACTATCAATTAAGCAGGGAATAGTAAAACTTCGTGGATCTTTCAGTTTGGCTGGCAGTTTATTTTGGAGTATAGCCGAGCATTCCTCGTTGAGTTCCACTATAGACAATTCTTCAAACTTCCTTTTATTTGTTAGAAGCTCCTTTAAAAATTTTGCGTATGTAGGCATCTGCGAGATAACTTCAACAAAAGGTAAGTTAATATGTAATTATTTAAAAAGTTCAAGAAATTTACCAAATTGTGCATCCATGCGGTCTTTCTTCAACTTTGTTGGGTATGGGATTGGTGGGTTATATTCCCTCATCACCCGTTTTTCATCGCTTTTGGGTTTTTCCTTCTCATATTCTTTTTTGTCGGCTTCCAATGGTGGCTTCTTTTCAAATTCAGTCAACACCTTCCCACTCCTTAATGTAACTGCTTTCACATGCTCTTTTGAATTGGGTTCGACATTGCTAGTGTAATACCCCGAAAATTTTTACAGTAAAATATCATCCGTGATATAGTAAAATAAGGAAATAAAGTGACAAAAAGGGAAATTTTGAGTTATGTCAATATTGGGAAGTATATTATGATATATTAATTCAAGAAAGGACTAAATTGTAAAAGTGAGAAAAGTCTTGTTGCGCAAGAGTAAATACTCAAAATTTGAGGGGTTAAAGTGTAAATATGAAAAATTTGAAGGACCAATAGTGTAGATATTTTAAAGGTGGAATGATCTAGAAACTAAGGAAAGTGGATGAATTAGGACCAAATTGAATAGATGAAGAACTATAAGGGATTAATTTGCAATTCTATCAAATTAAATGATGACTCAATGATGGAATTTTAAAAGATAATAAAGGGCAAAATGGTCAATTGGAAGAGAGAGAAATCTAGAAAGTAATAATGATGCTAGAGATATTTTGATATTTTATAATTATTTAATTAGATAAATATTATTTTATTAATATTTTAATAAGATTTTTTATTATTTTATTATTATTTTATTAGTATATAAAGAAAAAAAGATGAGGAATTCTCATCCATCTTTCCCACGCAAAACCAACGTGAGAAGAAGAAAAAGAAAAGAAGTTTTCATTTCTTTACAATTTGGTCCTTCTACAAAAAATTCACCATTTTCACCCAAAAATCAAAAGAATTTCCATAGCTACCAAGAGAGAAAAAATTTAAGGAGACTATGGGAAGTTAGAATATCAAGTTGGATTCAAGAAATGGAAGCTGAAGAAGAGAGAAAATCAAGATGAATATTGAAATCAATAGAACAAGGTAAGAACATCATGATTTCAATATATTTTTAAGTTTGATATTATTGAAAAAGCATGGGATTAATGTTAATGTAGAGTTTCCTTACATATGGTCTTATATTCATGATATGTTAGTGAAGAGAAAACAAGAGAAAGTGATGAGAAATAGTGTAGAGAAAGAAAATAAGGGTGTTATAAACATGGTAAATAATATCTAGCACTAAAACAATTTTGGACAGCAGCAGTAGTTTAACTTTGAAAAATCACCAAAAACTGTATAAATCGAATTATAGGATGAATAAAATATTAAATTAAATATTATTGAGTCTAGTTTCATATAAAATAAATTATGTAAGTAATGGAATTGTAAATCATGATATATAATAAATTTTGTGGGACAAGGTCAGAATGATTTCTGGTTCCCCTGTTCTGACTTTTGAAAATCATAAAAAATTGGATAAAAATAATTATGGGCTTAAATTTATATTTTTAGAATCCTTAATGAGTCTTTTTTAAATAGAAATAAACAGAAACATCATTAGAATTTCGTACGAGGAGATAATTAATTTTTAGTGAAGAAGAGTCAAAACTATTAGACAGCAGAACAGGGGTAACTTTAAAGAATAAAATGTACTTATTTGCTAAACAAAAAATTATGAAAATTTTATGGTAAAAATATATATGAGTCTAGTTTCTTGAAAAATTAGTGGATCTTAATTTGGAGTTCTATAGCTCCAGATATAAATAATTTAGTGACTATGACACAGATGGACAACTTGAATATTTATAAAAGTAAATAATAAAAATTATAGATAATGTTATTTACAAGTGTGTTATATACATTAAGAATTTGGAATATAGAGGAGGAGGAGAAAAATATATATGAATATTCAGCTAGCATGGCTAATTTGCATGTTTTAGGCTTAAGGACTAAATTGAATAAAAGTAAACTTCAGGGGGCAATTTTGTAAAAATATCAAAAATGACCAAATTGAAGGGAATGAATTGTTTTATTATCTAAATTAATAAATTGAATAAAATTTTCAATTTAAAATCGGGTGAAAATTGAAAAAACGGTAAATTACAGAAATGCCCCTTAATCTTGATATTTTGCAATTTCACTAGGTAAGTTCGTATAACTTGAATTATATTCTTAAATACTTTAAATGTATGATATTGATGTGAATATGTTTTAAATATTCCTTGTATGAAAATTGATGAAACATTGATATATTTGATAAATAGGGGAAGAAATCCCGGTTGAATGAAAAGGAATTGACGGTAAAAAGGATCTAGCCCGGACGGGTGATCCTATCCTGATATAGCCCTCCCGAAGAATATGTGTAAAATAGAATTAGCCCAGATGGGTAATCCGAATTAGGGTCTGAATTTAGCCTAGACTGGCAATCCCGCTGTAAGGATGAGGTTCGCGGGAGTGTGCTTTCTAAAATGAAATGTGTAAGACCATGGTTGAAAGATACCATGGCAACATGATATGAAATGTGTAAGACCATGGTTAAAAGATACCATGGCAACATGACGGGAAATGAATAAGACCATGGTTGAAAGATACCATGGCAACGTGACATGAAATGAATAAGACCATGGTTGAAAGATACCATGGCAACGTAACATGAAATGAACAAGGCCATGATTGAAAGATACCATGGCAACATGACAGAAAATGAGTAAGACCATAGTTGAAAGACACTATGGCATCATATCAAAGATAAATAAGACCGTGGATGGGAGACGCTATGACATCTATTGAACAATTGATATTCAGGTAATATGTATCAGATGACGAATGGATATATGAAATGGTAGTGTGAAATGTTTACAAGAACTGGTCATATGGAAATATATGTACAAAATAGTTGTATGAAATAATTATGAAGATAGATAAACGAAATAAGTATAAGTACATGGAATATAATTTATGTTAAGTTTGACATAAATTATTACAGGAATAAATATACATAAAATATATGGAAATGATGGAGCATGAAATATTGATATAATGAAATGATAGATATATACTTATGAAGAAACGGTAAGAGAATGATATGTTTCATGACATGTACATATATGATTATCTTTGATATGTTGATACAAGGAAATTATGTAAGTAAAGACAATTATTAAACTCAAGTGTGACATGTCGAGAAAATAAGTATATCAATGTTGAATTTATATGAAATATGTGCAAGTATACTAACAATGATGTTGTTTGACGCTTAGACAAGTGCCAAGCTATTGATTGAATGGTAACATTTTTAAGGAGCATTGAAATGGTAAGTAATTAGATGAAAATATAATTTAAGATTTTTTGAAAAAAGAAATTGTGATCCCGATTTAATTCCGGTTGGTTTCTAATGTATGTTTGGGGCTTCGAGGGCCCAATAGAGAGACATTATGATTATTTTCAAAATATGAATAATAAATGACTCAGAATTACTGAAAATGTTCAGTAAACTCCAGTAATGCCTCGTACCCTATTCCGGCAATGGATACGGGTAGGGGGTGTTACAGCTAGGTAGGCTCCCTGGTGGTCTTTCTGAAATCATCTTAGCTAACTGTCCTATTTGATTCTCGAGGCCCTTGAATTGATGCTTGCTGATTTTTAAGTGCAATTTCAGTATTTTGAAAATGAGTTTCCGCTACTGAGATAAATTTTGTCATCATCTCCTTAAGGTTTGGCTTTTTCTCTGGCTGGTAATGGTGTTGTTGGAAGCCTGGAGGGGGTGGTGGTCTTTGATTTCATTGGCCTCCCCATGAGAAATTTGGGTGATTCCTCCAACCTGTATTGTAAGTGTTACTATAAGGATTATTTTGAGGTCGAGGATTGTTACCCGTGTAGTTCATTTGCTCATTCTCCATGTTGGGGCCGTAGGCTGGAAAATCTAGATTCCCCGTTCCACCTCCACTTATATCGCACTGCATTACTGGATGAACCTGTGAAGAACCAAGTAAACCATCCTTTTTTCTATTCAAAAGTTCTACCTGATTAAAAAGCATAGTAACTGAATCGACATTAAAAACACCGACTGATTTCGTCAGCTTTATCCTCATGACTTGCCACTGATAATTATTCAGTGACATCTCTTCTATAAATTCATAGGCCTCTTCAGGTGTCTTATTGTTAATGGTTCCACCAGCGGCTGCGTCAATCATTTGTCTCGTCAAGGGGTTCAAACCATTGTGGAAAGTTTGAACTTGTAGCCATAGAGGTAACCTGTGGTGAGGGCAGCTTCTTAATAAGTCCTTGTATCTCTCTCATACATCATAAAGTGTTTCTAAATCCATCTGCACAAAAGAAGAGATATCATTCATTATTTTATCCATTTTAGCCGGTGGGAAATATTTTAATAAAAAAATTTTGATCATTTGTTCCCAAGTAGTGATTGTCCCTTACGGTAACGAGTTTAACCATTGTTTAGCTTTGTTCCTTAATGAAAAGGGAAATAACCGAAGGCGAATGTCATCATCAGAAACACTATTTATCTTAAAAGTGTCGCAGAATTCATGAAAATTTTCCAAATGAATGTTTAGATCCTCGTCCTGTAAACCATCAAACTGAACAAACTATTGTATCATTTGAATAGTGTTAGGTTTAAGTTCAAAATTATTTGCAGCAACAGCAAGCCTAACTATACTCGATTCAATTCCTATTAAAATAGGCTTATCATAACCATACATAGTACGTGGGGCAGGATTCTGATTTACTGAATCTACACCAACCATAGGAGGAAGCGGATTATTTCGATTTTCAGCCATCTCCTCGATTGTATTATGGATATTGTCCTCTTTTCCTTCTTCTATGTATTGTAAGCTTTGCCTTATTTCTCTTCGATTTCTATGATTTCTAGTCATAAACTATAAAAACCTGCTAGAAGGAAAGAAAAGAAAAATTAGTAAAGAAAAATTAGACTAAAAAATAAATAAATTGCAATAAAAGTAAAAATGGCTAAAGTAATAAAAAATCAAGCATTCCTAATATCTTAGTCCCTGGCAACGGCGCCAAAAACTTGATGGTCGTGAAACTAACTAAAAATTCGACTCAGGTAAGCGCACCTATCGAACAGTAGTATAGTTATGGTTAGACCGAAAATATCGTATCCACGAGGACTAAAAGTACTAGTAAGTACTATCTTTTTATTATCCAGCCTAAGAATTAAAAGAGTGTTCTTAAAATAAACTAATTTTCTAATTTAACTAAGATTACAATAGAGATGGAAGTCGAAAAATACTTTTAGAAAACCAATGGAGAAGACAATACCCAAGAAACAATCCACCTAGACTTCACTTATTACCTTTGGCTTAGATGATTTATTCACTTGACTTATTCCGTAGAAATCCCTGATTTATGTTAATATCCCTTTCGAGACTAAAAACAACTTACTCTAGGTTGATTAATTGAAATCTCTTTCTAATTAAAACCCATATTATCGCATTAACTCGATCTATGAATTCCCTTATTAGATTTGACTCTAATCTGGTAGATTTATGTCGTCCTATCTCTAGGATTGCATGCAACTCCACTTAATTATGAATGGTCTACTCTTAAACAGGGACTTTTCATCCACTGAAAAAGTACATCAAAAACCTGAATTAATACCCTGGAATATTAAAGCAAGGGTTAAACTCACAATTAAGAATAAGAACAAGTATTTATCATATAAATCAAAGAGTAATAAGATTCGTCCTAGGTTTCATCTCCCTTAGGTATTTAGGGAGTTTAGTTCATAATAATAATGGAAGACATCTCAAAGTTTAGAAAACAACAAAACATAAAGAAACCCAAAGAACTTCTAGGAAATTAGATGGAAATCTTCAGTCTTGATGTAGATCCTCTCTCTAAGCTGATTCTGATGGCTATCCTTCAGTATTTTCTGCCTTCTACTCTCCGTGTGTCCCTCTAATCCTCTTCTAGGGTGTTTATATAGGATTTAGAACACTTCCAAACCCTCAAAAGTTCCCTTTTCTAAGTAGAATTATACTTGGGCTCGACAGGGACACGGCTGTGCGCCACGCCCGTGTGCAAGTTCTCAAACCGTGTGAAATTTTGACTTGGTTTATCATCGACACGGCCATGAAACACGGGCATGTGGTCAGCCCGTGTACCTCACACGGGCGTGTGGATTACCCGTGTGCAAGTGCCTAGGCCGTGTGAAACACTATTTTAAGCCCAATTTGTCTATTTTTGGCCCGTTTCTCGCTCTTTTTGCTATCCTAAGCTCTCCTGAGTATAAAAAATGAAATTAAAGGATTAGGAGCATCAAATTCACTAAAACCAAGGAGAAATTGTTCATAAGTATGCCAAGCATGGGGTAAAAATATGTATAAATTACAGTTTATCATCCTAGCACATGGGCGTGTGACTTGGCCGTGTGTCTTCAATTTGTTCTTGGGTGATAAATAGAGAGTTGCACAGGTTAGGGACACGGGCGTGTGTGACCACATGGCCTACCCACATGGGCGTGTCCCAAGCCACACGGGCGTGTGGCTATTAAAACATGAAAATTTTTCTAAGTGTTCTGAAGTTTTCTAAAGTTCTCGGTTTAGTCCCGAACCACTTCCAATGTATGTTTTGGGCCTCGTAGGCTCGATTTAGGGACGTTATGAATGTTTGTGAAAAGTTTTAAATTTGGATGGAAATTTACGTCTCATTTTTGTGTGATTACTTGTGTATAAGTCTGGTAATGCCTGGTACCCTGTTCCGATGTCAAATACGGGTAAGGGGTGTTTTAAGAAGCCTATAACAATTCATCTGTAATATCTAGTAAATCCCAAAAACGTATGTACATCAGTAATAAATTTTAAAGACTTTTAGTTCACAATTGCCAAAATTTTGTTAAGATCAATACAAATATTTCAGAAATCTTACTTTTCAAAGCCAGAATTCACATTTACTAAACATTGCATATCACTATTTTTCTCACAAAATTTGCAAGATTGTTCTCAAATACTAATTATGTCCAGTTCATTACGTCTAAAAAGTGATTTTGTGATTTTTAATTCGAATGATATTACCAGAAACTCACATTGTTCGTATCGAGTTTAGAAAGCAGTATTCGATACAATTAACTCATAACTCTGAGCTAACAACAATCTGATAGAAAGTCAATCTTTCAAAATATGGTACCTCCCTTTTACTAACCAAATAAGCCGGCTATACAAAGTAACATATAATTATTCTTTATGGTGACTCTGTTCAACTATCTATAATTAATATACAATCCCATAGTTTTAACTTTCTTTTTCATAAAAAAACATTGACACACTCGAAGATGACAGGCTCGGTTGAATAAATCCCTTGTCTAATACTTATTGCAATCATGCTTTAAATTCTTTACATTCTATTTCTACCATTCTATATAGCGCAATCGAGATCGGAGCAGTTCTGAGTGTTACTTCAATAACAATTTTAACTATTTAATTTTGGTAGTAAACCTGACAATCTTTTGGGAACCAAATTAGTGCAATTTTTTAGATATCTATAAGCCGGATACACTTCACAACATTTCCTGATCATGTCTCAAATAGATACTTCTAAAATAGTAGCATCAACATTAATTAATTTACCATTCTAAGAATTCAGCAGGATTTTTGCTGTCAACAATTATCTTTAGTATCATACAGAGTTAACCAAACTATATTGAGACTAATACCAAATTCTTCAATTGGTAGTAACATCAAGAGTAGTGGCTTTTTCCTTGACCCAATTAGCAGAAGCACAAAAAGATCCATGAGCTTTGGGTCTAACCAATAGTTGTATATCCTCGGACAGTCCTTTATTCGACATGAGTACACATTTCAGCTTCGGTAGACACAATTCCTCTAGTAAATTTATTGAGATGAATGAATTCTCGTTCATACTCTATTATAGGTATGTCGCCCAATTTTAGTTCCATAAATCCTCTCTTTTATTCTCTTTTGGAAATACAACCGACTAACATTTTTTTACTCATTCTGGAAGAAGTTTCAATTTACTCAGTCTTCAAGAACAACATATGTTGTCGTCGTCCACCACCGATATGCTTCTTCTTTTAGAAACAATAGGGCACATTTCAGTCTGTCTTTCGGAGAACACATTCTTTCATTAAACACTCTTAGAGTATTCTCTAGTCAATATTCAACTCTTGTCAAATAGTCATCCCTTTTTATCTCTAGATTCCTCTGGCCCATACTTACAAAACTTTTCTATCGGGAGTCGATTAATATTTACCATATTTTGGTTTTGAGGACAAAGAGGGTGCCACAGAAGGCACAGTTGGGGGGTAAAGGTTGCATTTAGGATTAAGGAGCTAAAGGGATAGCTCCTAAAAATGGGTGGACCACTGGTTAAACAATTAGGGGAAGGCATCTTTTGTCTCATTCCCTAGCACTAGTGAAACAAGAACGCTATAACAATTCCCTAATCGAAATTAGGAACATCACAATTTACTTACCACATATAACACGATTTAATTCGACCATTAAGATATATCTATATAAACAAAGTCAATTCAGATCTGAAGACATCACACTATCACAGGATATTGTGGCATGTAATTCTAGACTTAAAACAAGCTACATTCAGTCATAGAATCAACTGAATTTGTAGCTCATATACCACTAAATGAAACACCCCTAACCCGTCTCCGTCACCAGATTAAGGTCACAGGATGCTACAATAAATAACTGAACAGAACCATGCTATTTCAATTCAAAACTTATTAAAATATTCATTACTCATCAAACAATCAATTAAACATGTTATACATGCAAGACCAGGTTTAAATTGAGCCTATGAAAGCTCTAAAAACAATTTATAACAAAGTATGGAATAATTTGAAGTTTTCAGAAAAATGTGGCAAAAATAAAAAATTAGGGCTCACACTGCCTTGTAGCTAGGCCACGTGACATGCTTAGGCCATGTGAAACTAAACCACACAGCTGTGCACTCCAACAATGTACAGGGTTGATGCCGTGTTGTTCAGGGTCACACAGTCGTGTCTCTGGGCCATGTAAGTAACTATGGCTATGTGGATCTAATTGTAAGACTTTGTAAACATTCATAAGACCGTGTGGCAGGGCTGTGTCAATTATACTACACCTAAATTACCAGTAGCACAAGGTCATGATTATAAACTGTGTATGGCACACGGCCGTGTGGTAAACCATGTGACACCTAAATGGTCATTTCGCAATTGATGCAATCCAAACCTATTCACATTAAAACAAAAGTTCTAGTACATTATTTTTCCTAAAACACATCATAAACTCAATCCGAAGCATGATTTAACACATCCTAGTAACGTCTAACCAATATGCCATTTGGCACCATTAAAACCAAATTCAAACTTAACATTCAATTATATATACAAGCATGTATCATCATAATACAATTTACCAAGAATACTTCCCAAACTTTACCTTTTAATAAGCCCAAAACATGCTTAAACTCCTACTTGACCATATAAATATACTTATCTCAATCATACATTCACCTTTTTACATAATAAAAATTAACCATAACATTGATTAATTTAGTTTATTGAATACATATATCGCCATTATCAACTAACACATATACCATACATTTCACCCAAGATTACCATTTCCCAACCATTTCATGATCCAAAATCAAGCATACCGTCACCATACATACTATCATCATTTATCATATATACATACCATAGTAATCACTAAATTAAACCTTATACATGACAACAATTATTAAAGTTTACAACTTCAACTTATAACTCTAAACCATCAACACAAAGTAGCCAATGAAAATAACATATAATCATTCAAAACACAAACCACAATCAAGAACCAAAGTATCAACATTCAAGATTCACCACAAATGAATCACCTATATACATGCCACAAAACCGAGTTTTAAAAGATAGAAAGACTATTCAATCAATATCGGATAGTGTGAGCTTCTTGATGATTCGCTTGACACGTTCCACAAGTTGAAAATATATAGGAAAATGGGAATCAAGGGAGTAAGCATTACAAATACTTAGCAAGTTCAAAGCTATTAAAACAACAACTTGCTTCATTTTATGAATTTATACAATAACTTATTCAACTTGACGATTAGTGCCTAATTCTGGCAATCCTATGTCAACAAGGTGAGTTCATCTTGTAACCAATTCATATAAAAATCTAAAAATTTAGCCTTATATTAATTTTAATACCAATCGTATGGAACTCCATGACTCAACACCATTCACAATATTCCAATCAACATTTCAATTCATAAATACAACTAAAAGTCTCAACAGTACACATGTATCAAGGTATAAAGCTTCAATTAATCAATCTAAAGATTATATCGCATTATTTCATTTTGTTGTCAACAATTCATCCAATTTCAATATAATGACTAACATTATTCCACTTCATTGCTTGAATTCTGCATCAAATTCATAGATTTATCAGATTTCCATATTGGCCCTCCGACTCTTATATCTAATACATATAAGCATTCAATATTATCTATATTCATATATATTGTTATTGAATTTTGTATTACCACATCATAATTATCAATCCAGTTTATATCTCACAAATCAAATAACACATTACTTTGCATTTTATATCTATTTGAAATCTCAATTATCAAATAACAATTTTCATTTCATATTTTCAATCTTATGATTTCGAGGACTCTATCATTATCATTTCAATTGTACTTATCCACATTTTACCATTTATTCCCCCTATTAACTTGACTCAGACTCAGATAGATACACAGATCCAACCAACATACCAGTTTGACACCCAATGCCTTACCAGATAAATCCAAAGTAAATAGTTTGAGTCCAGCACTCATTAATAAGTTTGGCACCCAGTGTTTGTAACACCCCTAACCCTTTACCGTTGCTGGATTGGGGTTATCGAGTATTCAAAAAAATTTCCATCAATTATCCTTAATTACAAATCTATATTTCAATGTAAATATCAATAACAAATCACAATCAATTAAATCAAAACATGTATCTACGGGTCTTAAACTGAACTTACGGGACCCTAAAAATAATTTCGAAATATACTGGGGTCAAATGACCGTGTGACACAGGCTAGCCTGTGTGGCCAAAAACATTGTCGTGTGTCTAACACACACGGCCGTGTGGCTAATCCACATGTCTGTGTTCCCAAACCATGTAACTCACTGACTTGGGACACACGGTCGTGTCGCAGGCAGTGTCTCAACTCATGTAACTCATTGACTTGGGACACACGACTGTGTAGCAGGCTATGACTAAACTCTTGTAACTCACTGACTTGGGACACACGGCTATGTCGTAGGTCGTGTCTCAACCCGTGTAACTCATTAACTTCGGACACACGATCGAGTCACAGACCATGTGCCAGACCGTGTGAAAACTATGCTTGAAACTTAAAAGACACATGGCCATGCTTATAGACCGTGTGTGGCACATGGCCATGTGACAGCCCGTGTCTCAGGCCATGTGTACCAAAATGTACCTTAAAAGTAAAGTTTACCAATAATGTTTTCTTGTGCCTCAAGCATACCATTAGCCAACCCTTAGACCTATTCAATACTTATTTAAACGAGACCTAAACATGCCAAAATCACACATGCACAACCTAATTCCATCAACCCACCAATATGCCTTCATTGGTACTACATGTAATTATTCAATCAAACCCAAACACCAACAAATTCAATATATCAATTATTGATAATTATATATGTATAACCCCTCATATTTCTATATATGAATACCAAATTATCAAACACACCATACTAACATCAAAATGACCATTTCCAACTTACTAGTTCAACTACATATTTTAACATAATACCACAAGATCCTTTTAGTTACATGCCACTTTTAACCAACTCGGTATGCACAAAAATAACTACCAAGGTATGGATGATATAGTGTAAACTCTCGAACCCATCCAACCGATGACACAATGCCAAGAGACATGCAAAATGAAATCATCCAAGTAAGCTTAACATAGCTTAGTAAGTTCGGGTAATTAACCAATTACTTCACAACTATATTCAAAGCTCCATAAAATCTTAATAGCCATAATCACTTGATTCACCAGCACGAAGCCTACTTGGCACTAAGCCGAATTATCATACCGGTACAAAGCCTAATAGACACTAAGCCCGATAATCACACCGGCACAAAACTTGCTTAGCATTAAGCCAGACAATCACACCGGCACAAAGCCTACTTGGCACTAAGCCCGATAATCATATCGACACAAAGCTTGCTAGGCACTAATCCTGATAAATTCATGACATACAAATTTCTCAATGAAATATCTCACAATCAATAATTAATAATATAACATCAAAATTAAAAGAGTCAACCATTAACCAAAATTGTATAATATCATATTTTACATAATACGAACTTACTAGGGTCAAAATGCAGAAACAACAAAAGGTCACGGACTAATCAACAACCTTCCCTTTTCCACGATTATCAATTTGCTCTTGATCTATAATATAATTTAATTCAATTAATAATTTTAATTTCACATTCAATACAATTTGCTACCTATAACTCTTTATTTAGAAATTTTACGCATTTACCCCAAATATTTACATTTTACTCCATTCAATCCTTAATACTAAAACATGATTATTTATCCTCAACTAAACTTAATATCCAATAAACCGAATTTATACTTATCCTAAAACAATCCTCACACTCCACAATTTCTGCAATTAAATCATGTCTAATATTAATTTATTCAATAAATCCCTAAATTTAAAATCATGAAAAATCTCTTAACTAAATCTTTATATTTAACAACAAAACATAATTATCCACAATTAAACTTTAAATATCCACAATACTTATCAATGGCATCTTCTAAATCATTGAACAGTGTAATAATCTAGTTCTCAGGTTAGCTAGGTAGAACTAAAGCGAACCTAAAAAATCAATTTCATGAAAAATGGAAGAAAACATACCTACATGCATGACCATCAAAGACCGAACATGAAAGCTCTCCCTAACTATTCTTTTCTTCAAATTTTCGGCACGAACAAAAAGATGACCAAAATAAATTTGCTTTTCTTTTATGATTTCTTTCTTAATTTACAATATGACTTAATTACCCTTATAAAAATAACCTAAAAATGGACTAAACTTAGTCCATATTTGTCTACTAAAGTTTTATATGGTTTAATTACCATATAGATCCATGAATTTGTATTATACTAACCATTTAATACTTTTGTAATTGGAACTAACTTTTAAAGCTTTTTACAAATTAATCCTTTTTAATTAATGAGATATTAAAACAATAATATTTCATAACCAAAACTTAATACAACCCTAATGGACATGTACATGTTAAGCAATTCATATTTACGGACTAACATGTCGACATTATGGTCTCGAAACCACTGATTTCGACACTATTGGAAAACGGGTTTTTAAAGTGTCTCATCGATACAACCAAAGTAATTTGGCACCCAGTGCCTCATCGACTCTTAGTTAAAGTAACCCTTAACTCTTCCTATCCTATGGCATGCCAACTATATCCGACTTTTCCCGAACAATTAATAGGGTGACCATTTTCAATTTCCGTTATAAGCCAATTTCTCAATTCAATTATATTTGTTCAATAGTAACTCATCAATACATATCAATATACCAACATAATTCTTCCCAATACAAAATCAATTTTTGCAATTAAATCAATATACAATAATCTCAAATCAATTCAATTTAGTCCTTACCATAAACAATCAATCAATTTCATACCAACACATTTCGATGAATTATAATCAGTTATCAATTCCTTTTTATTTTAGATATTAATTCATCATTTTAAGTTTTAACCATCAGCTTATCATTTTTCTATGTTTTAGTTCATTGTGCACAATTGAAACTATTATCAAACAAATACAAATTCACAAATCAAATATAAAATAATTTAAATACAATATACTATGTGAAATTACTTGGAAAAATAACAAATCGTCAATTCTCCAAGGACTAATTAGCAAATTTGCCTTTTTCCTCTATAAATTCTAATTTCGTTTAATTCTCGATCTATAGAATTATTCCATTCAATTTATCAATTTCAACCCTCTTATTTCATCCAATTATAACCATGTATCAGCTCAATTTCATTATTCGAATGCCCCTCAAATTTTACATTTTATTCAATTTAGTCCCTAAAATCGAATTTATCATATCATCTTAATTTGAACTCCAAATTCTAAACCCACTTCAATTATGTCCAAATAAAGCCTCCTATTATCACAATTTACAAAAATTTCATGCCAATTTCAATATATTCACAATTTAGTCCCTAAACTCAAAACTAACAAAATTTACTTAACAAATTAATCCTATTTCATTTCTAAGCTTCAAAATCTACCATAAAAAGTTAATCCTATTTCATTTCTAAGCTTAAAAATCTACCATAAACATTCAAAAACTTCAATTAATATCAGTGGAAACTTTAGAAATCTTTAGCAATTTTGAAAACAGAGATAAGAGTTAGCTGGACCTAGTTGCAACGATCTCGAAAACATAAAAATTACAAGAAAATGACTTAGAAATCATACCAAATGAGGGACCGAATGTTGAAATATTTGAAACCCATTTTCTTTCTTTTTCTCACAGCCAAATGAAGAAGATGATGAATATATCATCTTTTCTTCTTCTTTTTTATGTTATATACTATGTTTATAAGTTAATAATTATAATTAATTAATTAAAGCTTAAACTTAAACATGATTAGGAAAATTGGTGGGATACAATCGACATCCACCACTATTTGGTGGTTTAAGAAAGGCCCAATTGCTTATTTAGTCCTTTAATTAATTAAAAATCCATAACAACGAACTTTTACAACTTTTATAATTTAGTCCTTGTGCCTTAATTAATCATTAATTCGGCAAAAATTCCTATCCCAAAATTCAATTCACCTATGTAACGACTCCGTAAATATTTAATAAAAATATTTACAAGCTTGGTTTACGGAAAGAAGGTCCCGATACGTGATGCCATTGGCTTTTGGTATGAATCACTTGTACCTTGACTAACTGACCAATTAATAAAATATATAAAATCAAAGTTTACAATAACATTATATTTAACTCATAAATATTAAATGGTAGTATTTACGGACTTTCACTCGTTGGAATTGTGGTCTCAAAACCACCATTTTTGACACCATTGACAATCAGGTTGTTACATACATTATAAAATCGACTCAAACTTAGATACATGTCATTTATTGAAATATAAAGAAACTGTGCAGACATTGTTGAGTTGAGAACTATAGACTTGATGCTGAATCACTCCTCAGGACTGACCTGACGTCACTTGTAGTAGTAATTTTAGGTCATTTTTGCACTTAACAAGCTTGTTTTCTTGGCATTTTATAACTAATTATTGCATTTCCAATATTAGTAGGTTAGGAATTAAAAGATAATAAAATAAGTGTTTTTTACGTATTTTCTGCTATTTTGGTGACCCATAACGTTGAGTCGAGCCTCGTGAGTGACTAATGAGCTATTTACATGTGTAGGATACCAACTGAGGTCCAAGAATGCATGGAATAATGATTGGGTCATGAGATAAGTAGGCCAATAAGCCAACAAAGCTGCTAAGGCCCAAACCATACTCGACATCATAATGAGGAGCTCCCTCTTATCACAATGACATGATAAATATGGGAAGATTTTGCACGGTGTTGTCATCGAGACGAGAAGCATTACCATGTCCTGACAATGCGACGATGGCTACCAAGATATTGTTGATTATTCTCACAACACTTTTTGGGAATTTCCTTATTTGGACTCTTGCTTTTAATAGAATATTTTATTCTCTGATATCTAAGTGTATCTCAGGATTAAGTGGTCACCAAGTAGGTTGTAGCCTATATAAGCAACCCTAGGGTCACTGAGATTGTAAGTAATTTTAGACAGACAGCTTTCTATTCAGTTTTAGTTTTCTTTTCATGTTCATGTAGTTGGAACTTTTCTATTCTGATGTGAAGACAATCGCGAGCAAAGATTGCTCTAGATCCAAGCCTTAATATAACATCAATGATCATTCTCTCATCTCATATCATCTATTATTTTATTTGTATTTCGTTAATTTGGCCGATTACTCGTTGTATGAATATTAGAATAGATTATTGTGTTTATTCCATACTTCACATGATTCAATTAAGAAACTAATTTATTTTTTGAGTAGTTATTCATACGAAATTTGTTGTTTATTCAAGAGTACTTAGTATATTAGGGAGTGACGCCCCTAATAAAATATCGAGACAGGTGAGACTAGAAGGATATCCTGTCATGTATAACTTGTTCCTAGGAAAGAGGCCGAATGGGTATCTGTATGCCTAGGAAGAGACTGGAAGTGTGACTTAGGTGGTAATCCTTAGTAAAGACGAACCAGGAGGATAGTCTTAGCTAAGGGTGATAAATAAATCAATCTAGGATAATTAATTATTTCATTAGATAATTGGGGATTTAATGGATCATAGGCTCGAGGTCACATTGTCGACACTAGGAATAGGAAAGTCTATTAGGTTAATTTCAATTAGTTAATTTAATTAGTTTAATTAAAATATTAATTTTGATTCACACTACTAATTTGTGACTGAACTAGATTAGTAATTATTTTCTATAATTAATTTAATATTAATTTCTCCAATCTGCAATCTCTTGGGTACGATCCTCGAAATGATTATCGATGTTCCGTTGTAACACAATACAATATTTTAATTTGACCCATATGCTTGCGGATACGTCCAATTTAATTTAATATATTTTTAGTGTGATATTTATTCTATAAATGATAACACATTTATAGGTGGTCAAGGACTTTGAGATCCACAAATACCCGCGCATGGAATAAACAAACCGTACACTAAGTGATAGAGCTTAGTGATACTTTCATGATTCAAGTCAATAAAACGAAAAAATTAACATGTATAAACACAATCAATACATAATCTAATTTCAACCATTTCATGTCTCACATACTAATCTGATTCAAGGTTTTCGGCTTTTTAGAGAGAAGGGTTTCTGGCACAAAGTGAAGGGAAATTCGTCATTAGCTTTTCAACCCTCCCATTTGGCACCTATTTATAGCCCTATAGCCGAATTCTTCAAGCACAAGTTCCCAATTCGGCTCCACTTACTCCTGACTTCTCATCTCCTTGTTTTTCTCCCTGATAACCCCTTGATCATTTCCTTAATTTTCTCTTCAGAACACTCCCCTTGGAGTCCATCTTCACTCCACTTCCATCCTTCTAGAAGGCCAAAATTAAACTCCAAAAATACTAAGCTAGGAATTGAACCTTGGACCCTCTTGCTAGCTACTAACGCCACCTCACTACACCTTATGTGGCGTCACTTAGCCACTCCACCACAGGCTCTTTTTCTGTCCAATTGTTTCTTCATTTATTCAAAAGCCCACCTACTTGTCAGCCCTGATTCTTTTAATAATTAAACTATAATTTCATTTACCCCTAAGTTTGAATTAAGACCTACTATAATTATCACTTGGATAAGAATATTAAACACAATTTTTATCAAAATCGAAAATAAAGAAATTTCAGGATTTCAGGATTTTTGGGGCGTTACAACTCTACCCCCTAAAAGAAATTTCATCCTCAAAATTTACCTTGTTCAAACAGTTGAGGATATTGGCGTCGCATCACTTCTTCAGGTTCCCAAGTAGCCTCCTCAGCCTTGTGATTCCCCCAAAGTACTTTGACCAATGGAACGGACTTCTTTCTCAGTACTTTGGCATCTCGACCAATTATTTGTATGGGCTCTTCCTCGAAAGTCAGGTCTGGCCTAACCTCAATTTCTTCCACTGCCACGACATGTGAAGGATCTGAGCGATGCCGCCTTAGCATGGAAACATGAAACACGTCGTGGATCTGGCTTAGTTTAGGAGGTAACTCCAACTGATAATCGACTGGCCCAATCTGTCTTACCACTCGATATGGCCCAATGAACCTTGGGCTTAGCTTCCCCTTTCGTCCAAACCTTAACACTTTCTTCCACGGAGAGACCTTCAGAAAAACTAAGTCTCCTACTGCATACTCTATTTCTGGACATTTAAGGTCAGCATACGACTTCTGCCTATCTGAGGCCTCCTTCAAACGATCCCGAATCAATTTTACCTTATCCTCAGTATCAGCTACTAACTCAGGGCCCAAAACTCTCCGTTCGCCCAACTCCGTCCAACATGTTGGAGTTCGACACCTTCTCCCATACAGTGCTTCATACGGAGCCATCCCAATGCTTGCTTGGTAGCTATTATTGTACGCGAATTCGGCTAACGGTAAATAGTACTCCCAACTACCTTAGAACTCAATCACGCATCCCCTCAACATATCTTTCAACACTTGGATCACCTTTTCCGACTGTCCATTAGTTTGAGGGTGGAAAGCCGTACTAAAATTCAACCTAGTACCCAACGCCTCATGCAGCTTCTTCCAAAATCGGGAAGTGAAATGCGGGTCCCTATCAGATATTATGAAAACTAGCACTCTATGCAATCTTACAATCTCCACCATATACAGCCTAGCCAGCTTTTGCAATGAGTAATCAGTGCGAATTGATACAAAAAGGGCAGACTTGGTTAACCGATCTACTATGGCCCATATCGAGTCTTTCTTAGTAGGCGTCAAGGGTAGCCCACTAACAAAGTCAATAGTGATCCTTTCCCACTTCCAGAGTGGAATCTTCACTGGCTGAAGTAATCCTGAAGGCAACTGATGTTCCGCCTTCACCTTTTGACAGACCAAACATTTGCCTACGAACTCTATAACCTCGCGTTTAAGTCCAGGCCACCAATAAAGCTCACACAAATTTTGATACATCTTGTTTTCGCCAGGATGCATTGCTTAGAGACCGTTATGTGCTTCCCGCAGAATAGACTGCCTCATATCATCGTCCTTTGGTATACACATTCTCCCACGGAAACACAATACTCCTTCACCATTTATCCCAAAGTCTGATGTCTCCCCACTCTCCACTTGTTTAAAGAGAGCACTCAAAGTCTCATCCACTAATTGCTTACTCCTTATCTACTCAACCCAAACCGGCTTTACTTGAAGCTCAGCTAACAAGCTACCAACATTCAACAAGCTTAAATGGGTGAGCATAGCTCTCAAGTCTGACCTAGCCCTACGACTCAACGCATCGGCTACCACATTCGCTTTGCCAAGGTGGTATTCAATCGTACAATCATAATCCTTCAATAACCCCACCGCCCTACGTTGCCTAAGGTTTAGCTCCTTTTGGGTAAGGAGGTACTTCAAACTCTTGTGGTCCGAATAGATTATGCACTTCTCCCCGTATAAGTAATGCCTCCATATTTTGAGCGCGAACACCACCGCAGCTAGCTCCAAATCATGGGTTGGGTAATTCACCTCGTGAGTCTTAAGTTGTCGTGATGCATACGCAACCACCTTTCCTTCTTGCATCAATACGAAACCTAAGCCTACATGTGACGCGTCACTATAAACCGTAAAATCTTTTATAGGCACTGGCTAAATCAACACAAGGGCCTCAGTTAAAACTTTCTTATGTTTTCCAAAACTCTCTTGCTGCTTGTCCATTCAAACAAACGACACCCCTTTCCTCAACACCTTAGTTAAGGGTGCAGCAATTACGGAAAAGCCCTTAACAAACTGCCTATAGTATCCTACCAAGCCCAAAAAACTTCAGATTTTCGATACCGTCTTGGGTGTTTTCTAGTCTAACATTGCTTCAATTTTTCGAGGATCCACCTTAATCCCCTCGGCAGTCACCACATGTCCTAGAAAAGTAACCTTCCTTAGCCAAAATTCACACTTACTGAATTTAGCATACAGCTACTTCTCCCTCAAAGTCTGCAACACAATCCTTAAGTGTGCATCATGCTCATCCTCATCTTTTGAGTACACCAAAATGTCATCTATAAAGACTACCACGAACCAATCCAAGTATGGTCAGAAAACCCTATTCATGAGATCCATGAAAGTAGCAGGTACGTTCGTCAGCCCAAATGGCATCACCAAGAACTCATAGTGCCCATAATGAGTTCTGAAAGCTGTCTTATGAACATTTGCCTCCTTAACCCTTAGTTGGTGATACCTCGAACGCAGGTCAATCTTCAAGAACACCGAAACTCCCCTAAACTGATCAAAAAGATCATCGATTCTCAGTAGAGGGTACTTATTCTTAACAGTTAACTTGTTTAACTGTCGATAATCGATGCACATCTGCAATGTTTCATCTTTCTTCTTCATGAATAACACCGCTTGGTCGAATGAACCCTTGATCCAACAATTCCTGAATCTGTGCCTTAAGTTCTACCAACTCCTTTGGTGCCATCTGGTAAGGAGCGATAGACACCGAAGCTATCCCAAGTAACAACTCGATTCCAAATTCCACTTCTCTGCTGGGTGGCAACCCAAATAGCTCCTCGGGAAAGACATCTGAAAATTCCTTAATTGTTCTCAACTCCTTAAAAGTAAGGCTCTTAGCCTCCACATCACTAATATAAGCCAAAAAGGCTTTGCATCCTTTTCGTACTAACTTCTCAGCCCTTGACGCTGAAATCACGATCGACAGATAGTTCCGGCGTTCACCAATCACCACTACTTCCTTATCATCCACCGTTCTTAACACCATTCACTTTGCAGCACAATCTAAAGTGGCTCAGTGCATCACCAGCCAATCCATACCTAAGATTAAGTCAAATTCGCTAAACGGCAGTTCCATCAAATCTGCTAAAAAGGTAACCCCTTGGACTTCTAAAGGTACCTCCCTAAACATCTTATTCACTCCTACAAACTGCCCTAACGGACTTATCACAGTCATCTCTTTTGCAATAATCTTAAACATATCACCCAAAGACTCAGTCTTATTGCATGCAACATATGAATGCGTCGATCCAATATCAATCAAGGCTATGTAAGATAACTCATATATAAAGAACATACCCGTTATCACATCTGGGGCATCCCCGTCTTCTCGACGACGAGCAGCATAAACAAAAGCTGGCTGTCTAGCCTCAACATGGCCTGTATTTTCGCCTGGTGCTCCTCGTCCATGTCCATTATCGTTACCGCCCCTGGCCTATTCAAGAGCCCTTGGTGACAGCTGTCCACCCCTTGGTGGCTGAGCATCTCCTTGACCCACTACTGACTCTCGACCTAGCGTCCGAGGGCAATCCTTGATCCTATGCTCCATAGACCCACAAGCAAAACAAGCTCCTATTCTCTTCCAACACTCGCCTCCATGCCATCTCCTACAATCACCACAAGGTGGCACCCCTAGATTAATTGGCCCATTATTTCTGGCCCTAGTCCTAGGCCTTTGTCCAACACCCAGGGTCTCAGCCTCCCTCTTATTCTTACCCCTTTCTTTCTCCCGGTTTAGGCACTCAGTGCGCTTTACCTCCTCCGCTATCTTTGTTTTCTCCACCAACTCCAAGAAAACTCGTTCCCTTTGTGGAGCTATCAGTATCCTGAGGCTATCTCTAAGCCCATCCTCAAACCTAACGCAACGCTCATACTCCGTTGCCACCATTACCCTTGCATACCTACTAATACCTACTAAGGCGTAGAAACTCAGCCTCACACTCCACCACCAATTTGTTTCCTTGGGTCAAGTTCAGGAACTCCTTCCTCCTAGCATCCACATAGCTTGCACCCATATACTTCCCTTGAAATGTAGCTTTGAAAAACTCCCAGGTGACCCACTTCGGTTGGGTGCCTTCTTTCACTGTCAACCACCACTCGTAGGCTTCCTCCCTAAGCAATGACATAGCCCCTTTCAACTTTTACTTAGACGAGCAATCCAAATCCTCCATTATCCTTTTAGTGGCCTCCAGCCAATATTCTGCCACATTAGGAACCACGCCAGCCACGCCCTTGAAGATCTCAGCCCCGTTCGATCGAAGTCATTCTAGAATGGACCCCTGATTTTTGATACCATTATTGAGCCCAACGACCCTTTTCAAAATCCTCAGCATTGCCTGTGACAATGCATCTTCTCCCGCGGCCCGATCATACTGTTCATTCCAAGCCACAGGTAAGGCCGGAGGCTCTTCTACTCCAACATCGGGCATATGGCCCGATGCCGACGATTCAGCCCTAACACTTCCGCGGCCTCGGCCACAGCCTCTTGCACCTCTTCTAGCAGTCGTCGATTCTCGCGTATTATCTGGATTAGAAATTTTATGAAGTTTTAGTTAGTTTAATAATTACACCGATGTTTTATGAAAATATTTAAAGAGAAGATCGTTTTCGAAAATCCTCTACAGTTTTCAGATCCTACGGGCTTTAGTTCCATTCTAACCATCATCTAAAGTAGCCCTCTAACTATCTACTGTATAACAATTTAAACAAACATAAAAATAAAAGTACTTACTTGGTTCGACGTCGCAGACTCGGTGTGCCGCTCAGCAAGATTTCTCTTTTTCCAAAGCATCGTGATCCAAAATATTTTTAAAATCCAAAAAGAAGCCAAATAATAATAAAGCCCACTTCACAGCTCGAGTTTTGTAACCTGGGCTCTGATACCACTAAATGTAACACTCTAAACCCGGCCTAAACGCTATGGCTGAATCTGGTGTGTGACATTGAAGTGTTTTAGCAAAAATCGTGTTTTCATTGAAAACTCTTCTTAAAATAAAAGAAACCCTAATTAACTTTAAAAAAACACCTTCAGTTATGAAAGTCTTATTTAAAACATCTAATTAAAAAAAAACTTAGTTGCGGAAACGTAGAAAACATACTATAATTTAAGAAATCCATGTCCAACTTCTCGCAATTACATTGAAAATAATAATAATTCAAGTAATAATAACACAATGAAAACCTTATTACAATCTAGTCTGGAACATACTTAAAAAGAAGTAAAAACTTAAATGCTTTAAAAAAAATCCAAGTCCAAATCATCTTGCTAGCTGGCCACCTAGAGTCCCTCCAAATATCGAACCTTCTACTGAGCATCACCTGAAAATAAAATAAAAGAGGGGGTGAGTTTTCTCAAACTCAGAGTGTACAACCCTCGAAGAAAACAAGCATTCAAAAAAAACATCATTCATCGCTCATCATTCATGCAATGCAATCCCATCCAATTATCCATCCGCTACACACCGGCTCCGTCCCCCATCACACCATGTAGGGATATAAATATCGACCCACCCAATCCATACACCATGGTAGCCCGGTTGCGGAACTACCTTCATTTACATATTGGGCTTTAAAAGCAGTCGGTGGATCCACGATTGTCAAGCAACCATGCGATCCTCATATACTTCCTCCGTTCCATAATTCCCAACCCATATGTAACCTAAGCAGAATATCATATGTATGCATGTCGCATCCACAAAACTTGCATTCAACACCTAGGGGTATTTTGGTCATTTTCCCCCTTAAGGGCATTTCGGTAATTTTTTCCTTAATTACGGTTTTCACTTATCTTGGCCCTTTAACAAGTCCCGTGAGCTAAGATGAATGAATACTATGCACCAAGTAGGATTCCAGAGAAGAGGAGGTGGGTCATTAAGACTGCTTAAGTACCAAGCTCTCCCTAGATCCAATCCTAGACATGCATATACCCGTTGCCACACCTTAACCCTTTTACTTGTCCAAGGTCGCAATATATTAATTAAGTCTTATGTGGATATCATATACTAGGCCCAAAAACCCCTTACAAAGCCTAACAATTTCACATACCTACATCTGGCCCATTAAGCCCAATCATATTCGTATGGCCCATTAGGCCCAAATCATATTTATATGGCCCAAATCACATTTATATGGCCCGTTAGGCCCAGTCACATTCATATTCATGCTCACATACAAATTCCTATCACAAAGCATCACTATTCAGTTTTTGCCTATTATGGGCCCAATAGCCCATCGGGCCCATTTAGCCCATTCCGGCCCATATGGCCAAATCACAACCCAAGTCCACGGAATCACCTATGGGCCTTAGGCAACCTATCAGTTTCCCCCTTATGAGTGTTCGTACACTCGCAAGACTACCGTAGCCAAACTTTCGGCTTTTCAGCATTTCAACTTTTCGACTTTTCAGCTTTTGCCGATTCATTGTGTATGTGCAGTGTATGTACACACCTGGTAAGCAAGCGTGATGCGATCTCCTTAGCCCAAACCTACAATCGATATCACT
This sequence comes from Gossypium longicalyx, assembly GCA_025698465.1. NCBI lineage: Eukaryota > Viridiplantae > Streptophyta > Magnoliopsida > Malvales > Malvaceae > Gossypium > Gossypium longicalyx. The sequence goes on along the minus strand of CM046996.1, from coordinate 65,314,102 downwards.
CAAATATTAATCACACGTACTTATCGATTACTTTACCAAAAAGCCGAAATCTCACCTTAACCTTACCTGAACGCCAAGCCTTTACTAGCTTTTACTTTGATCACTAAACACGCGTATTTCTTAGATCTGAAGAGAAAACCGGCAAGAATCCAAAACCGAGATCTGACACTAATTCCCTACCAAAGTCAATTAAAAAGAAGTGAGGGACCGAATACTCGATACTTATCAAAAATCGATTGAGAGAGCGAACACTTACACTAGATTCGACTGGGTGGAAAGAGTAGTGGCAGCACCAAGGGTGTTCGGCTCTTAGAGATTTGAATGGCAACAATTGATTACTCAGCACCAAAGAAGAGAGGGAGAAGAATCAGCTAAAGCAAAGAAAATATTGAGTAGAGGAGGGATAAGAATTCGGCACAAAGAAAGAAAAGAAAAAAAAAGGTTTTTGGCTTTTTAGAGAGAAGGGTTTCTGGCACAAAGTGAAGGGAAATTCGTCATTAGCTTTTCAACCCTCCCATTCGGCACCTATTTATAGCCCTATAGCCGAATTCTTCAAGCCCAAGTTCCCAATTTGGCTCTACTTACTCCTCACTTTTCATCTCCTCGTTTTTCTCCCTGATAACCCCTTGATCCTTTCCTTAATTTTCTCTTCTAAACACTCCCCTTGGAGTCCATCTTCACGCCACTTCCATCCTTCTAGAAGGCCAAAATTAAACTATAAAAATACTAAGCTAGGATTCGAACCTTGGACCCCCTTGCTATCTACTAACGCCACCTCACTACACCTTATGTGGCGTCACTTAGCCACTCCACCACAGGCTCTTTTTCTGTCCAATTGTTTCTTCATTTATTCAAAAGCCCACCTACTTGTCAGCCCTGATTCTTTTAATAATTAAACTATAATTTCATTTACCCCTAAGTTTGAATTAAGACATACTATAATTATCGCTTGGATAAGAATATTAAACTTAATTTTTATCAAAATCAAAAATAAAAAAATTCGAGATTTCAGAATTTTTGGGGCGTTACAAATTTTATGCACCATCTCATTTGACAAGTCATATGAACATATAATTTCATTCTTTCAAATAATAAATTTATTCCACTTTCATTTCATAACATACCAATTGTTCATTCCATTATCGCATTCTTTCACGAATATGTTGATTCGTTCATTTAAAATCAGCCCTCAATGCTCGTATAAATCAGTTCGAATGACCTTTAACATATTGTCATTTACTACATTTCATATATATACCAATTTATATCACATCTCATATTGATAATAGCTTAGCCAATTTTTCTTCTATAATCCCTATTAATCGGACACAGACCTAAGATCGGATACATGGATCATCCAACCATGACATCAATCTGGCACCTAGTGCCTCATCTGAACTTTCAAAGTAAATATTGCACTCAACGCCTCATTGGTATAATCGAAGTAATAGGTACTTCACACCTCATTGGATGTCTGAAGTATAATATGCACTTCATGCATTATCAGTATAAACTGAAGTATAGTCTTATATACAAATCTAATCCTATGGCATGCCAACTATATCGGACTCTGCCCAACACAGTTAATAGGGTAACCAATGAATTGAATATATATGTGTTCATATTCACATATAATAATTCATATCTTGCCTATTTATGCTATGTTCAACTCAATGCAATTCAATTCCTGAGCTTTTATATCATCATATGCTAATTGAAACATGAGACGAAGAAAATACCTACCTTACATAACCAATTTGTAACATTTCATGTTTATGCATATATTGAACTCAAATCATAAAAGTACAAACCGTAGTTTTTGTTACTCGTCTATAACTCTCGCTTTTCCTTTCTATCGAGATAACCCAATTTCGTCTATAAAAGGAATATCATTTCACACTCAATCAAATTAAAACACAATATCAATATATTTTGCATTTTATTCATTTTAGTCCCTATATCTGAGATACTAATATTTTTTTGTATCTAACATCAGACCAAAATCTGATTTCACATCCTTTTATTAGAGACCTTATACTTTCTATCGATAGCATAATTTTATGATAGTTTTTAATTTATTCAATTTAGACTCTAATGTCACAAAGTTATCTAATAAATTTAAATTAATTTCTAACTTAGTCCTTATCATAATCTAAGCTTACTAATTACCAATTTCTTCAGATCAAGCACACAATCATCCATTTTTATTCTAACGGAAACTTGTTAAATACTTAAAATTTTAAGAAATTGATGCATGAGCTAGCTAAATCAAGCTTTCATGATCAAGAACCTAAAATTTTTTTAAATAAATGACTTGTTTACCTCAGAAATCTCAATGGTCGAGTGTTACTTTTGAACTTGAAGCTTTCTTCTTTCTTTTAATGGCTTAACAATTTTGGGAAGGAAGATGATAATGTTTTTGTTTCATCTTTCCATCCATTAATATATATAGTAGGATTAATTGATCAATTAAGCTTATTAATCATTGTTTACTTAATTAATTAAGCTAAATATTTACTTATTAGTTTTATAATTAAAACTAATGGAAATCGTCATTATTCTACACAATATTATAAGAAAAATGGTTTAATAACCATTTAGGTCATTTGGATAATTGCTAACTAGGTCTTCAAGAATTTGCTAAATTAATACCCAATAGTGATTAAATTTTTACAATTTAGTCCTTTAACTTTAATTAATGATTTTCTCAGTTAAATTACTTAATCGATCTTCAATATATTTTATGGGCTCGGTTTATAGAAATGGGGTTCTGAAACTACATTTTTCGACACCGACAAAAGTCGGGTTGTTAAAATTCTCTCTTCCTTTAAGAAATTTCGTCCTCGAAATTTATTTGAAAAGAGGTGGGGGATATTGAGATCTCATCACCTTATTCGGCTCCCAAGTATCCTCCTACGCGCCATGACTACACCATTAGACTCTCACTAATGGCACATAGTTTTTCTCAAGTCTTTCACTTCTCCAGTTTAGATCTCTACCAGCTCTTCTTCGTATGATAAATCAGGTTGCACCTCTAACACTTATATGGGTATCACATGGGAAGGATCAGTTCGATACCGTCAAAGCATGGAACAAGTTATGAATCTTCTGCACCTCTAATGGTAGAAATAAACGATAATCAACCACTCCAACTCTTTCAATAACTTCAAATAGCCCGATACACCTAGGGTTTAATTCCAATTTGCAACCAAAACTCAGAACTTTCTTCCACAAAGAGACTTTTAGAAATACTTTCTCCCCTACAACATATTCGATTTCTTTTTACTTCAAGTTAACATATGACTTTTTTCTATCTGAAGTCGCTTTCAATCTATCTTAATCAAATTCACTTTATCTTCTGTTTCTTGCATCAGTTCTAGCCTAACCATCTTCCCCTCACTCAATTCTGACCAACGTAAAGGTGCTCTACACCATTGCCCATACAAGGTTTGATTTGGATCCATTTGAATGCTAGATTGGAAAATATTACTATAAACAAATTTTTCTAAAGGCAAATAATGTTCCCAACTAGCTTCAAACTCGGTGATACAAGCTCGTAATAGGTGTTCCTAAACTTGGATGGAATGCTTAGACTAGCCATCCAATTGGGGATGGAAAATAGTGTTAAAAACCATCCTCAAATCCAAATATTAATGCAATAGCTTCCAAAATCTTAAAGTGAAACAAGGATCTGTCCAAGATAATGGACACAAGTACAACATGAAGTTTTATTATACAATTCGGCAAGCTTTTAAAGTGACCAATCTAGTGTCATTGCAAGAAAATGAGCAGATTTCGTCAATCGGTCAATTATTACCCAGATGACATTTCTTTTATTTAGTGAAGTTGGTAGACCAACTACGAAATCCATAGCAATTCGTTCCCATTTCCACCTTTGAATTGAAATAGGTTGAAGCAACCCAAAGGGAACTTGATGTTCAGCTTTCACTCATTGGCAAGTTAGGCATTTTACAACATATGCAACAATTTTCCTTTTCATACCTAGCCACCAATATGATTCTCACAAATCATACATTTTTGCACCATCAGTATGCATAGAAACAATTGCTTCAATTGCTTCATGAAAAATCAATTTCTTCTGTAACACCTCTAATCCGTATCCGTCGCCAGAATAGGGTTGCAGGGCATTACCGAAAAAGATACAACTTTCATGTATTCATACCATCATTCAGATTAAATTCGAAAACATACATTTATAATTTTAATTTAAACAAATCATGAATCATCAATATACAAAGCACAAATCAATTTATTTTATTCATATATAACCATTTGGTTATCTTATAGCAGGAACTACTTTTACTAAGGTCAATTTCCAATGTAATAACCGAAAGTTAAAGCATGCTAAATATAAATGCTTTATTCAATGTCTATTTTCATTTTACCTATTACTTTACATGCATGAAATATTTCATATAACCAACCAATAAGTTACTCACAAAGCAAATTACACATGATCATATCATTTTGCCCAAACCGAACATATATGCATCATATAAAATTCATATTACCTATATGATTTCCCAATACAAAATTCACTATTCATTTGGTCAATTATTTCAATGCATTACCGTATATAAACATACCTAATAACCAAGCTATGTTCAAAGTTACATTTTCTTCATTTTACCCTATCATTCCATATGCATATAACCTTTCATGGAAATGAATTATTATACATATATACCAACCATATTTTACACATCAATTCAAATACATTACAAATATATCTTATCATATACATAAATATCATATCAAAACATTATATAATTATATATATAAATGCAGAATCACAACTGGTTCATAACCATCATCTATATTTTATCACCTAACAAAATACAATTATATTTATCCAAACATATAACTTACATACCATGTAAGAAATATATCAAAATAAATTCTTACCATGTTCGGTCATAACCAAATATCCATTGATGCTAAATCACATATAACACCTTAACAAAACATATCAACCAAGTTCACATGTATATTTTACCTTAGCATGAATCATAGTCGAATCAACCAAACATACTCATGAATATATATCATAGCCGATTCATCAACCACATAAATATATCCTAAATCATCAACCAATTCCAAAGCATATAACACATATAAGCAATAATCGAACACCAAAATAAAACATGACCATCACCTCAACGAAACATTAAATACAAACTTATCAAAGTAATAAGCCATTTTCGCATAGCTCATATTTACATAAACCAAAATTTTAACATTTCAAAATATAATCTAGCCTATACATGCCATAGATTAGAAAGTTCACTTATAAAAATACCGAAGACAGTCGATAGTGTGATGGACTTTGCTGACGATCCTAAATCTATAAAACAGAGATAAACAAGAACACACACAGTAAGTTATTTAAGCTTAGTAAGTCATAAGCAAATAAACATCTCAATAACATAATCAACTCAAACTATACTATCATATTCACATTAAATCATAAACTTACAAATTCATGTATATCATATGCTTTCACATATAGAATTAATTGGAACCGAATGTACATATAGAATTAATTGGAACCGAATGTACATACATATATTAACAAAGTACATTTACTCTCGTACACAAATACTCATGAATCAAAATATAACTTAATATACATATTCATATTATTTGGTCGAATATACTACTCAAATACACATATGTTCACATTAATAACTTGTAAAATTTAGCATAACATATCAATTGGCCAACTTACCTTAATTTCAAATAAGTGATCAACTAACTCATACCTGATCGTTTAGTTCGTTTTACACCTTCAAACACAACTTATCATTGCTCGTTGAACCATTCGAAATTGAATAGGATACTTAGATAATCACATGTATCAAAAAATGACAACGTCCCAGACGTGGTCTTACATGCTATCTCATATCGGTGCCACTGTCCCAGACAGGTTCTTACACGAATCAAATACGATGTTGATGTCCCAGACATGGTCTTTACTCGTAACCACATATCGATGCCAACGTCCCAGATGTGATCTTACTCGAGAACACATATAGGAAATCCTATGTCATGACATATGTATCATAGCTATTCCTAAGGCTCATACGAGACTTTCGGATGCCGTAACTCAGTCGAAACGAATTCATAAACATAGTTTCCAAGCTTGTACACATTTGGCTAACACATATATGTATTCACATATTTCACTTCAGCATATATAGCTCACATTTAATTAAAATTAAAAACGTTTATTTGCTTATAAACTTACCTCGGACGATGAAAAACGGAACAGGATGACTAGTTGACAACTTTAGTTTTTCCCCGATCCAAATCTGATTTCTTTGGTTCTTAATCTAAACATATTCAAATTAAACTCATTCCAACATATTTTCACTAAATTTAGTCCAAAAACACAAAAATTAGAAAATTACAATTTTACCCCTAACATTTCACACTTTTTACAATTTAGTCCAAATTATACAAAACACAAAATATGCAAAATTTGCACATACCATGCTTAGGCCGAATGTTCATTGTGTTCATACAAATCCATACATTTCATTTATTTTACATTTTAGTCCCTCAATTTATTATTTTTGCAATTTTTTTCCTATTTACTCAAAATCATCAAAAATTCCAATACAAAACATATCAATCCAAAACATATCTTTCATAATTCATTAACTAACATCACAAAACTCAAATATTCATCAATGGCATAACTCAAAATATTCACCAAAATCAAAAATTCGAGCATGGGCTTTGTAGATAACTCAGCAACGATCTCAAAAACGTAAAATTATCAAAAACCGAGCTAGTTACATACCTTGGTTGAGCTTAGCAATGGTCGAACATGAGAAAACCTTATTCTTTTCTTTTTCTTTTAAGTTTCGGCAAAAACAAACATTACGAAACCATATATTTATTTTTATGTTTTATTATAACATTATTATTTACCATTTTACATTAATATCCTTTATAATTTAATAACTAAAACATATATATGAAGGATGTAACTGTCCATCAATAACTCCAATGGTATTATTTCAACATAAGTACTTCATGAAATAAAGACAACATCAATTTGGCCCTTTTACAATTAACCACCAAGTTTTCATTTTACACGATTAAGTCCTTTTATTTAATCGAGCACTCAAACGACAAAATTAAAGCACGAAAATTTCACACATATAAATTCACACATAATAAACATAGAAAATAATTTTAAAATATTTCTTTGACTCAGATTCATGGTCCCGAAACCACCGTTCCAATTAAGGTCTAAATCGGGCTGTTACAACTCTCCCCCCTTAGGGATTTTCGTCCCCGAAAATCTTACCGGTGAATAGATTCGGATAACACTCTTTCATTGCATCCTCTAGCTCCCATGTTGCTTCCACAACTCCATGTTTATGCCATAAAACTTTAACTAACGAATTTTTCTTATTTCGCAATTCTTTAACCTCGCGAGCCAGAATGCGAATCGATTCTTCTTCATATGTCATATCATGCTTAATCTCAATCTCTGATGGGCTAATCACATGTGAGGGATCAGATCGATATCTACGAAGCATCGAAACATGGAATACATTGTGGATCTTTTCTAGCTCAGGTGGCAACAGCAGTCTATAAGCAACCGGCCCTATACGCTCTATAATTTCATACGGCCCAATAAATCTCGGACTCAATTTACCTTTACGACTGAATCTTAGTATTTTCTTCCATGGTGAGACTTTTAAAAAGACTTTATCCCTGATTTGAAACTCTATATCTTTTTGTTTCAAGTCTGTATACGATTTCTGACGATCTGATGCTGTCTTCAGACTTTCACGGATTACTTTCACTTTCTGTTCAGTCTCTCTGATCAAATCGACCCCGTGCATCTTGTTTTCACTGAGCTCAATCCAATACAATGGTGTGCGACATTTACGACCATAAAAGGCCTCGTAAAGTGCCATTTTGATACTCAATTGAAAGCTATTATTGTACGCAAATTCAATCAATGGTAAGTATCATTCCCATGTACCTTTGAACTCGAGAATGCAACATCTCAACATATCCTCAAGTATTTGAATGACTCGTTCGGGCTGACCATCTATTTGCAGATGGAAAGAAGTGCAGAAATGTAATTTTGTACCTAATGCACCTTGCAGTTTCTTCCAAAACTGTGATGTAAATCTTGGATCTCTATCCGAAACAATAGAAATAGGCACACCATGTAATTGCACAATCTGAGAAACATATAATTCAACCAGTTTATCGAGCGAATAATCTGTACGAATCAGAACAAAGTGAGCTGATTTAGTCAATCTATCACAATAACCCAGATTGCATCTTTCTTGCTCGGTGTCAACGGTAAACCGGATACAAAATCAATTGTGACTCTGTCCCATTTCCACTCAGGTATCATGATTGGCTGACGCAATCCAGAAGGTACCTGATGTTTGACTTTAACTTGTTGACAAATTAAACATTTCGAAATAAAGTTAGAAATGTCTCGTTTCATACCATGCCACCAGTAAAGTTGTTTTAGATCATTATACATCTTCGTATTACCCGGGTGAACAGATAACCGACTGCTGTGGGCATCATTCAAAATCATCTGAATCAACTCTAAATTTCTCGGGACACATATTCAGTTTCTGAACCTCAAACAACCCTTAGCATCAACTCTGAACTCTGAATCAACATTTGAATCACATTGAGTTCGTTTTGCTAACAAATCATCATCAACTTTCTGAGCCTCACAAATTTGGTGAATAAATAAAGGTTTTGCTTTTAATTCAGCTATTATCGAACCATCATCAGACATAGCCATATGCGCATTCATTACATGCAAAGCAAACAATGATTTTTGGCTTAGAGCATCAGCAACAACATTAGCCTTTTTTGGATGGTAGTCAATCACAAGCTCACAATATTTTAACAGCTCTAACCATCGACGTTGTCTCAAATTCAGATCTTTTTGAGTCATCAAATATTTTAGGCTTTTGTGATCAAAATAAACATGAAATTTCTCACTGAACAGATAGTGACACCATATCTTCAATGAAAACACAATAGCTGCCAATTCTATATCATGTGTCGGATAATTCTTTTCATGCAGCTTTAACTGTCTCGAGGCATAAGCTATGACTTTGCCTTCCTGCATCATAACACAGCCCAAACCATTTAAAGATGCATCACTATAGATAACAAATTCTTTACCCGATTCTGGTTGAACTAGCACTGAAGCTTCGGTCAACAGAGCTTTCAACTGATCAAAACTTTTCTGGCACTTTTTTGACCACTCAAATTTAACATCTTTCTGTAATAGCTTTGTCATCGGGGTTGCAATTATAGAGAAACCTTTCACGAATCGTCTACAATAATCGACAAGTCCTAGAAAACTTCAGACTTCAGAAACATTTCTTGGAGGTTTCCAATCAAGTATAGCTGAAATCTTACTCGGATCAACCCGAATACCCGATGCTAATACAATATGGCCTAGAAAATTGACTTCTCGTAACCAGATCACATTTACTAAACTTCGCATACAACTGTTTATCTTGCAAAGTCTGTAACACAAGTCTCAAATGTTCGTCATGTTTGGTTTCATCACAGGAATAGATCAAAATGTCATCTATGAATACAACCACAAACCGATCCAAATACTATCTGAAAATCTGATTCATTAAATCCATGAAAATAGCAGGTGCATTAGTAAGTCCGAAAGGCATAACCAGAAACTCATGGCACGTTGAAGTCTTTAACTCGCAACTGATAGTAGCCTGATCTCGAATCTATCTTTGAAAACACTGTAGCCCCTTTCAGCTGATCGAACAGATCATCAATCCGTGGTAACAGATACTTATTCTTTATAGTCACCTTATTAAGTTGTTTGTAGTCGATACACATTATCGTCGTTCCGTCTTTCTTTTTCACAAATAAAACTGGTGCACCCTAGGGAGAAAAACTCGGTCGCACGAAACCTCTATCTGTCAACTCTTGCAACTGAGCTTTTAATTCTATTAATTCAGAAGGTGTCATTCTGTACGGAGCAATTGATATCGGAGTCGTCCCCGGCACTAATTTAATATCGAACTCAACTTCTCGAATAGGTGGCAGACCCAGTAATTCTTTAGGAAACACATCTGGATACTCGCACACAACAGGTACTGATTCAATCTTTCTTTTAGCCACTTTAGAGTCAAGCACATAGGCAAAATAAGCTTCGCAACATTTTCTCACATATTTCTGACCTAACATCGAAGATATCACTACTGGTAAACCATTTAGATCATTTGACTCAATCTGAATAATCACATCATTCTGGCACCGTAAATCAATAGTCTTTCTCTTGCAGTTTACAACAGCATCATGCAAAGTCAACCAGTCCATACCCAGAATTATATCGAACTTATCGAATGGAAACAACATCAAATCAGCCAGAAAACACAAATCTCGAATCATCAAAGGATAATTCTTACACACTTTATCAACCATAACACACTGGCCCAAGGGGTTCGATACTCTAATCACAAACTCAGTAGACTCAACAGGAAAAATCTTACTAAATACTAAAGTCTCACACACGTAAGAATGAGTCGAACCAGGATCAATCAATGCAATTACACTAGTATCATAGAGAGTGAATGTACCAGTAACAACATCCGAGGATGAGGCCTCCTTGCGTGCGTGAATAGCATAGGCTCTATCAAGTGCACGAGCCTCGGATCTAATTGCTACTCACATTACCCGTATTTCTAGGTAGTCTACCTCGAGCTGCAGTGTTACCCAACCTCGTATTTTGTACTGGATTTTGTTCAGCTAACTCAGGGCATTCATGAACAAAATGATCCATCAATCCGCATTTAAAATAGGCCCGATCATACAATCTACAACTGCCAGGATATCGTTTACCACATTGTTTACACTCGAGTTGATTTGATCTAACATTACCAACACTAGCTACTGAGGTAACTCTAGAGCTCACATGTGGTCTATCCCAATCCCGTCTAGATTAACCAGAAGTAGCCTTAGAATGGCTAAAATCATCTCAGAACTTCTTTGATGCCGACTAAAATGACTTATTCGACGATCTCTTACGTGAATCTCTAGCTTCAAAGTCAGCTTTTCTTTTCTCTTTCCCGAGCTCTTCGGCTTTGCAGGCTCGCTCAACCAATACCACGAATTTTTTTATTTCAAGTATGCCAACTAGTAGTTTAATGTCTTCGTTCAACCCGTCTTCAAATCTTTTACACATGATAGCTTCAGTTGAAACACACTCACGGGCATTTCGACTGGGTCTCACAAATTTTCGCTCATATTCTGTCACGGTCATTCGACCCTATTTCAATTCTAGAAATTTTTTGCGCTTCTGGTCGATAAATCTCTAGCTGATATATTTCTCACAAAACTCAATCTGAAAGAAGTCCCAAATCACCCGTTCTTTCGAAACCACCGATACTAGTGTACTCCACCAGTGATATGCGGTGTCTCGAAGCAAAGATATGGCACATTTCAAACATTCATCTAGGGTACAAGATAGCTCATCAAACACACGGATAGTATTATCAAGCCAGAATTCAGCTCACTCAGCATCATCATCATCAGTAGCTCTGAATTCTTTAACCCTGTGTTTTCTGATTTTATCAATAGGAGGCTTATGTAATCTCAACAGATCACTCACTTGAGGCATAGCAAGTCTCGTAGAAGGATTACTCGGGGGTGGAGGTTGTTGTACAGCCGGATTCATCCGGATATACTGAGTAAACCAGTCATTCATAATTTGATAAAAGGCTTGCTTAGCCTCTCCCTCTTGATTACTCAAGGTCAGTCAAGAATCAACCGGCGCTGTCCTTTGCGTGGGAGCAGGTGCCATACTCTCGACATCATCAGCTACAGCTCTTTCGGGATCCACTTACTATACGAGAACACATTTTCAAATGTCAGAAGTCATCACACTATCGCAGTATATAATATAGCATGTATAGCTAGACTCACACGCGCTACGTTAGTCCTAGAATCGACTAAACCATAGCTCTGATACCAATCAAATGTAACACATCTAACTCGTATCCGTCGTCAGAATAGGGTTACGAGGCATTATCGAAAAAGATACAACTTTTATGTATTCACACCATCATTCAGATTAAATTCGAAAACATACATTTATAATTTTAATTTAAACAAATCATGAATCATTAATATACAAAACACAAATCAATTTATTAGATTCATATATAACCATTTGGTTATCTTATAGTAGGAACTACTTTTACTAAAGTCAATTTCCAATGTAATAACCGAAAGTTAAAACATGCTAAATATAAATGCTTTATTCAATGTCTACTTTCATTTTACCTATTACTTTACATGCATGAAATATTTCATATAACCAACCAATAAGTTACTCACAAAGCAAATTACACATGATCATATCATTTTGCCCAAACCGAACATATATGCATCATATAAAATTCATATTACCTATTTGATTTGCCAATACAAAATTCACTATTCATTTGGTCATTTATTTCAATGCATTACCGTATATAAACATACCTAATAATCAAGCTATGTTCAAAGTTACATTTTCTTCATTTTACCCTATCATTCCATATGCATATAACCTTCTATGGAAATGAATTACTATACATATATACCAACCATATTTTACACATCAATTCAAATACATTACAAATATATCTTATCGTATACATAAATATAATATCAAAACATTATATAGTTATATATATAAATGCTGAATCACAACTGGTTCATAACCATCATCTATACTTTATCACCTAACCAAATACAATTATATTTATCCAAACACATAACTTACATACCATATAAGAAATATATCAAAATAAATTCTTACCATGTTCGGTCATAACAAAATATCCATTGATGCTAAATCACATATAACACCTTAACCAAACATATCAACCAAGTTCACATGTATATTTTATCTTAGCATGAATCATAGTCGAATCAACCAAACATACTCATGAATATATATCATAGCCGATTCATCAACCACATATATATATCCTAAATCATCAACCAATTCCAAAGCATATAACATATATAAGCAATAATCGAACACCAAAATCAAACATGACCATCACCTAAACAAAACATTAAATACAAAATTATCAAAGTAATAAGCCATTTTCGCGTGGCTCATATTTACATAAACAAAATTTTCAACAATGCAAAATATAATCCAGCCTATACATGCCATAGATTCAAAAGTTCACTTATAAAAATACCGAAGACAGTCGATAGTGTGATGGACTTTGCTGACGATCCCTGTGCTCGTAACTTGAATCCAAAATCTATAAAACAGAGATAAATAAGAACACACACAGTAAGCTATTTAAGCTTTGCAAGTCATAAGCAAATAAACATCTCAGTAACATAATCAACTCAAACTATACTATCTTATTCACATTAAATCACAAACTTACAATTTCATGTATATCATATACTTTCACATATAGAATTAGTTGGAACCAAATGTAAATACATATATTAACAAAGTACATTTACTCTCGTACACAAATACTCATGAATCAAAATATAACTTAATATAAATATTCATATTATATGGCCGAATATACTACTCAAATACACATATGTTCACATTAATAACTTGTAAAATTTAAAATAACATATCAATTGGCCAACTTACCTTAATTTCAAATAAGTGATCAACTAACTCATACCTGATCATTTAGTTTGTTTTACACCTTCGAACACAACTTATCATTGCCCGTTGAACCATTCAGAATTGAATAGGATACTCAGATAATCACATGTATCGAACAATGCCAATGTCCCAGACATGGTCTTACATGCTATCTCATATCGATGCCACTATCCCAGGCAGGGTCTTACACGAATCAAATACAATGTCGATGTCCCAGACATGGTCTTTACTCGTAACCACATATCGATGCCAACGTCCCAGACGTGGTCTTACTCGAGAACACATATAGGAAATCCTATGTCATGACATATGTATCCTAGCTATTCCTATGGTTCGTACAGGACTTTTGGATGTCGTAACTCAGTCGAAACAAATTCATAAACATAGCTGCCAAGCTTGTACAGATTCGGCTAACACATATATGTATTCACATATTTCATTTTTGCATATATATCTCACATTTAATTAAAGCTAACAACATTTATTTGCTTATAAACTTACCTCGGACGATGAAAAACGGAATAGGACGACTAGTCGACAACTTTAGTTTTTCCCCAATCCAAATTCAATTTCTTTGGTTCTTGATCTAAACATATTCAAATTAAACTCATTCAAACATGCTTTCACTAAATTTAGTCCAAAAACACATAAATAGGCAAATTACAATTTTACCCCTAACATTTCATACTTTTTACAATTTAGTCCAAATTATACAAAACATAAAACATGCAAAATTTGCACATACCATGCTTAGGCCGAATGTTCCTTGTGTTCATACAAGTCCAAAAATTTCATTTATTTCACATTTTAGTCCCTCAATTTATTATTTTTGCAATTTTGTCCTATTTACTCAAAATCATCAAAAATTCCAATACAAAACATATCAATCTAAAACATATCTTTCATAATTCAACAAATAACATCACAAAACTCAAATATTCATCAATGGCATAACTCAAAATATTCACCAAAATCAAAAATTCGAGCATGGGCTTTGTAGATAACTCAGCAACGATCTCAAAAACGTAAAAATTATCAAAAATCGAGCTAGTTACATACCTTGATTGAGCTTAGTAATGGTCGAACATGAGAAAACCTTATTATTTTCTTTTTCTTTTAAGTTTCGGCAAAAACGAACATTATGAAACTATATATTTATTTTTATGTTTTATTATAACATTATTATTTACCATTTTACATTAATATCCTTTATAATTTAATAACTAAAACATATATATCAAGGATGTAACCATCCATCACTAACTCCAATGGTATTATTTCAACATAAGTACTTCATGAAATAAAGACAACATCAATTTGGCCCTTTTTACAATTAACCACCAAGTTTTCATTTTACGCTATTAAGTCCTTTTATTTAATCAAGCACTCAAACGACAAAATTAAAGCATGAAAATTTCACACATATAAATTCACACATAATAAACATAGAAAATAATTTTAAAATATTTTTCTGACTCGGATTCATGGTCTCGAAACCACCATTTCGATTAAGGTCTAAATCGGGCTGTTACAGCTTCAATTCAGCATTGTCAAGTAAATAATTTCAATTATGATATTGAAGGCAATTATTCTTATCAATGCTAAAATTCTCAGTATCACCTTGCTATGCAAGCTTTTCTATTCTCCACTAGCTTAGCATCTGCAGATTGCACCAATTTTATCTTATCAATCAATACAAGTTTTACTTTTAATCTAGTTGACAAGCTACCATCATCACATTCTTTCAACTGAACGAACATCAAACTCAGCTCAACCATTAACTTTCAACTTCAAGCATCAACCACAACATTCGCTATTCTGGGATGGTAATAAATTATACAATCATAGTCTTTCAGGAATTCAATCCAACAACGTTGCCTCAAATTTAACTCCATTTAGGTGAGTAGATATTTGACACTTTTATGATCTGTATAGATATAGCACTTTTCGCCATACAAAAAGCATCTTTAAACCTTTAGAGAAAACACCATAGGGGCTAATTCTAGATCATGCATTAGATAATTATATTCATGTAGCTTCACTTGTTGATACCCATAAGGGATCACCTTACCATCCTACATTAAGACAGCGCAATCCACTTAGTGATGCATAACTAAAAACAACATATTTTTTCCTTGATTCGGGCAAGGTTAAAATCAATGCTTTTGTCAAGTCATTCCACATGAAAGGCACGTTCTTTTGTAGAAGCTTTATCATAGGCAATGATATTTTGGAAAATCCAATTACGAATCTTCTGTAATAACTAACTAGACCCAGGAAGCTTTGGATTTTTTACACATTTTTAGGCGGTTTTCATTGCAAAATGGCTTTAATCTTCTTAGGATCCACATAGATTCCCTTAGCCGATAAAACATGTCCAAGAAACTTTTGACAACCAAGAATTTTCATTTACTGAGCTTCTCGTGTAGTTTATTTTCCTACAACACTAGTAGTACAATTCTCATATGTTTATCATGGTCCTCCTCTAATTTTGAATATATCAGGATATCACCAATGAAGACTAAAAAATGTGGTTCATGAGATCCATGAACTTTACAGGAGCATTTGCAAGTCATTAGAAATTCATAGTGACCATATTGCATATGTAACGCTATTTTCAACACGTCACTATCTTTCACTTTCAACTAATGGTATCCAGATCTCAAATCAATTTTGGAGAATACTAATGCACCCTTCAACTGATCAAATAGATCATCAATACACATCAATGAATATATGTTCTTGATTATTAACTTATTCAACTACTGAAAATCAATACAGCGTTGCATCGGCTCATCTTTCTTTTGACAAACAATATTGGAGGTCCTCAAACAAATATACTAGGACATAAAAAGCCTCAGTCTAGAAGATCTTTTAATTGATTTTTTATCTTTTTTAGCTCTGTTGGCGCCATACAGTACAGAGCAATAGACACTAAAGGTATACCCAGGTAAACTTCAATTGCAACTTCAACCTTACAATAAGGAGGTAATCCTAGAAACTCTTCTGGAAATATATCCAAAAACTCAGATATTATTTGGATCTTATCCATTTTTCTTTTATTCGAATTCAAGTTAATAACATCATCCAAATATGTCTCACAACATTGATCCAAAAGCTTATTAGCTTGAACCAATAAAATGATATGAGTAGAATCACACGATCTTACGCCTTTGACTTCAATGATCTCACTTTTATATATTTGAATAGAGAACATCCTTTTATGACAATTTATGATCATATTATACTCGACCAACCAATCCATTCCCAAGATTACATCAAAATCGCCGAATAAAATGATCAATAGATCAATTGGGAATAATTTATTCTGGATCTCTAGTGGACAATGTTTGAACATTTGGTTAGTAAGCATAAATTGTCCTAAAGGACTTGAAATAGCTATTCCTATGCTTGACAATTCATATTTCAATTTTTCTGATTTCAAGAAGCTAGAATTAACATATGAATTTATAAAGCCAGGGTCAATTAAAGCATGAATGGGTGCATAACATAAAAGAAATATATCTGCTACAACATCAATAGCATAACCCTCATCTCTGGTTCAGACCACATAAGTTCGAACATGACCTCTACCTTCAAAATGTTGTGTTGTAGAATTAGTTCTTTTGTTTGACTAACCCTCGCAACTAAACCACCACAGGTAATTCCACAACCTCTAGCTATAGGAGCAAATCTCTGAGTAGTAATGGGCACATCATTAACATTATACTCGATTAACCAGTCCATTCCCAAGATTACATCAAAATCGCCAAATAGAATGATCAACAGATCAATTGGGAAAATTTTATCCTATATCTCTAATGGACAACGTCTGCACATTTGGTTAGTGACCATAGATTTTCCTAAAGGATTGAAGTAGCTATTCTTATGCTTGACAATTCATATTTCAGTTTTGCCAATTTCAAGAAGCTAGAATTAACATACGAATGCATAGAGCCAAGGTCAAATTAAAGCATGAATGGGTGAATAACATAAAATAAATATACCTATTACAACATCGATAGCATCACCCTCATCTTTGGTTCAGACCACATAAGTGCGAGTAAGAGCTCTACCTTTAGAATTTTATGTTGTAGAATCAATTTCTTTTATTTGACTACCCCTCACAACTAAGCCACCACAGGTAATTCCTCGACCTCTAGCTATAGGAGAAATCTCTAAGTAAAAACAAACATATTTAGGCAATCTCGAGCTAAATGCTCCAAGGATTTGCATCAAAAACATGCTTCTGTCTTTTTCCAGCATTCACTTTTGTGCCTCTTTTCTCAATACTCAAAGTTAGGGATACTGACATCTCCCAGGGGACCTCCAATACTACCCATTGATACTAATGTTGCCTAGCTCAATCTTCCTCTAATTTTATATTCAGTGAAGTTGATCTCCAAGGACCTTGAGACTCTCTAGCTCGCTTAGGCAAAGGTTGCAAACTAATGGTCCTGACTCTCTTTTCGAATGCTTGAAAATTTTGAACTTTCTTATCCAAGCTCATGTCTTACTCAAACATCTTTGCTTGTTCAGCTAAATCAGTGAATACTTTAAGCTTCTGTAAAACTAGCTAAACTTTAAGCTTATCTCTCATACCTCAAAGGAACCACTTACTACTTTCCTCCTCGGTTGGCACTAACTCAAGGGCATATTTGTTGAGTCACAAGAACTCTCACTCATAGTTGTCTACTAGCATATCACCATGTTTCAGCATCATAAATTCATGTTTATGATCATTCAAATACAGTGCACTGACATTTTTTTTAAACTTGAACTAGAAGAAAGTCCAAGTAACTTGGTCCATTGGCAAATGATGGGGGCATTTAGCTACCATTAATATGCATCTTCTTTAATAAGAGATATCACACAAGTACCACAATCGGTCAGTGAACATTCTAACTGCTACAAAACTCGCTCGGTTGATTCTAGCCAATTCTCAATGGAAGAAGGGTCAATGCCTTTCAACCCTTTAAATTTAGTTGTTCCATATTTTTACAACTTTTTTATTAGAGCTCACCGTGCTGCAACTATCAGTGCAGCTTGCAGAGTAGCTCTCGCTACTTTTTAGAGTATAATCGCTACTATGAAGAGTAAATCCTCATCACATCAACCCTCTCAGCAAGGTCTATCGGCTCTATCTTTGAGTCAAGCACTGGCTTGATCATTGCAGTGTGCATCAATCTCTACTTGGTTCTCGGACTCAATGGAAAGATAACTGTTGTTAATTTTTTCAACACAATGCCTCAATTTGACAAACATCTTTAGTTATAAAACAAAACAATACATAATTAACATCCCAATCTCGACTTAGACTCGACTTGACCATGGCATGTACCTCTAGGGTCAATTTTGAGCTCGATTTAATTCAAGAATCGGTTAAACCTATAGCTGATACCAATAAAATGTAAAACCCCATACCCAACCCAATAATTAGGTTTGAACTACAGGATGTAACATTCGTTGTCAGAGTAACTACGATCTTATTTACAAATCGATTAAATAGTTTAGACATGCAATTAAGCTCAATACATAATTACAATATATTATATAATCAAATTCGGGATTTAAACAAGCTTACAAAAGCTCTTTTAATGAATCGAGGTTGGTTGAGGATTAAAATGTAACATTTTCAAAGTTATCAGGTTGGCTTCACGACATCTATGGTATCATTCATGAATTTGACAAAATAGTGAGTGTCATTGCAACATCGAAGGTCTGTAGTCGTGATGCCACTCTTTGTGTCACGATTTTGAAGGCCTATTGTCATAACGCCACCTACTATTTTCACAACATCATGTAAGCATCAATTCACATCAACTCAACACATATGACCATTTCCAAGCCTCAACCATTTCAGCCTTATACCATTTACATGAATAATTAAACAACTCATATGTTTAAATTTAAATTGACACTTACTATTCCAAGTTTAAAATGACCAATTACATTATAAAACTGACTCAGCCTTAGATACATGCCATTTATTGAAACATAAAGAAACTATACAAAAATTGTTGAGTCAATAATTGCATACAGGATACTGAATTGCTCCTCGGGACTTCAAGATCTACTGATACCTACGCACAGAAAAAAAAACCATATGCTGAATGATAAAGCTCAGTGGTACTTTCATTATTCAAGTCAATAAAACGATAACAGTAACATGCATAAACACAATCAATACATAATCTAATTTCAATCGTTTCATGTCACACATACTAATTTTATGTACAATCTCATTTGGCAATTCATATGAACATATAATTTCATACTTTCAAATAACAAATCTATTCCAATTTCATATCATAACATACCAATTTTTCATTTCATTATTGCATTCTTTCTTGAATCTATTAATCTATTCCAATCAAAATCGGCCTTCAGGGCTCGTATAAACTTGTTCACATGACCTTTCACATGTTTTCATTTGTTACATTTCATATATATACCAATTTATATCACATTTCACATCGATAATATTTTAGCTAGTTTATGTTCTATAACCCCTATTAATTGGATAAAGACTCAAGATCGGATTTATGAGTCATCCAACCATCATACGAATCTAACATTCTGTGCCTGATCAGACCGTTCAAAGTAAATATTACGCTCTACGCCTCATCGATGTAACTGAAGTAATATGTGCTTTGCACCTCATCAGATGTCTAAAGTATGATATTCACTCTGTGCCTTATTAGTATAAATGAAATATAATATCATACATAAATCTAATGTAACACCTTACCAGGCAAAGCCTTAGTGTCTAGATACTGTTTAGGGAAATAAGACGGATGAGATAAGTTTCGAATATGTATAGTGTTAGAACTAAACCAAGTATAGGAACCCTTTGAGCACGCTTGTGACACCTTGATGTTGGTGAACACTAGGTTGGCGTATAGTGATCAAGAAGTGTGTCTGGTTAGTAAGGATTCACTCAAAAGCTTTGATGGCACATAGAGTGGGTGGACTCCATTATGGATATGGGAAACAATCTTTATGATGCGAGTTTACATTAGTAGTATAGAGTATCCTATAAGGTTGGCTTTGAGCCAGTCAAGATGGAAGGAACAATAGTTAGGAACCAACCGAATAAAAACCAAGATAGTTAAGGACCAAAGGTAGGTACTCAATTAGTTTTCTTGGAAATTGTAGATTTGGATAAAACCACCCAACACTGATGTGACGTTTAAAAAGTTTTAATAGAGAAGTGGGTTGAGTTAAGTGTTTAAGATAAGTTAAGAATAAAATATATTCTCTTTTCCTTTTCTGGAGATAATAGGACTAGAAGAATGGTGAGGTATTCCTCCAAGCTAAGATTAAGACCATGATGTTTGAACAAGATTTCCTTAAAAGTAGGGTAATTATTGGTATTTGAGTGAGATCTTAACTTAATAATTAACTAAGTGTTATTTCAATTGGTGAAGTGTTGCCTGCCTCACTGATGCTCTTGACGTGTTAAGTAGACGTGTAATCAATATTGGACTATGGCAAGAAACTGTCTTAAAAAGGAATAAATCATTACAAAAAATAAGTCTAGTAAGGTATTAAGGAAGCTCAGATAATAGGTTTGTCGCCAAGAATGCGTGATGCGCCAAGTGTGATTAATTAAGATATTAACTACGCTCAAATGTAATGACTTAGGACAAAGAATAGATTAAGGCCTAAGGGTATGTTATGTAAATATTGTATTCTCGTACACATCTCTTTGCAAGTATCAAGCATTTATCTAGTACATTGTAAGGACTAGGATGCGTGTCAAATATCCATAAGGACAAAGTTAAAATATCAAGGTAACCCGGGTAAGAAATGGGGGAGCTTTCTTTTTCTTCTTCTTTTTCTTCAATAAGTAATCTTTGTTTATAAAAATTTGAGAAACTGAGAGAATTCCACTCATCCTTCAAGCTGAGTTGAATATATGGATTTAGGCTCTAAGATGCCCCATAATAAGTGGTTGTCGATCTACTTGATAAAAGTCTGGATCTGGTGTTTAGAGTTGTTAAAGACGCAAGTCAGGTGAGTCTCTTAGACTAGAGTTGTTAAAGACACAAGTCAGGTGAGTCTCTTAGACTGACTCTTACATATATGTTTGTAGTTTAGATATTTCTATGCTAAGTGACTAAAGCACGACTCTATGACTCTAAGAAGAAAAGGAATGGTATGCTTGCATATATGTCTAAAAGCATGAACATGTCTATCCCAATTTAGTCACAATTTGAATGAGTCTGATATGAAGTGTATTGCATCTGTAGGCATGAATGCATCTATCAAGAATAAGTTTGAAAAGAATAAGTTTGTCAAGTATGAATCTGCATGATGAGCCTATGTTTGTCTCTGGAGTTATCTAAAAGGGTCTATCAAGACTAAAAAAACGAATCTATTATAATGACAAGTCCATGGCCATTACACTCTAAAGACTATATAGTGTAAGACCATGGTTGAGCCATGGCATCATATGGAATATGTAAAAGACAGTAGGGTGAGTACCAGGCAGTGAAGGGAAATTCTCACGAAAGTAAGTTTAGGAGAATCCTTATCGTCAAAAACATCAATTTTTGAAAAAGTGAGCCTTTGTGGCTATATATTAAAGGAAGTTTTTGTGGCGATCTCTATTAAAGGAAGCCCTTATGGCAATCTCTGTTAAAGGAAGCCCTTGTGGTGATATCTGTTAAAGGAAGCCTTTGTAGAGATCTTTGTTAAAGGAAGTGTTTACCGCTAGCTCTGTTAAAGGAAGCCTTTGTGGCTATCTTTATTAAAGGAATTCTTTGTGGCGATCTTTGTTAAAGGAAGCCTTTGTGACAATATTTGTCAAAAGACGCTTTCATGGTGAGAATCTGAAAGGAAATCCTTTGTGTCTATCTTTGGAAAAGAATGCCTTCATAACAAAATCTGAAGAACGAATCTCGCGATGACCATCTGAAGACAACATCTTTAGGCAGACATCGAATGAATGGCGAACCTCGTAAAGTTACAATGATGAATAAAAAAGCTAGGGTGCACTAAAGCATATGGCAAGGAAAATATATGAATTAAAAGTATGTACAGAGAGTGCATTGAAGTAAGGAAGATCTGGGAAAATTCTAGGTCAAGTATTGGGCAAAGCCTACCTCACCCGAAGATAATAATAAGACTAGTAAGTATGGAATAAGATATTAGGTCTGATAATAAATTAAATGAAGAGGTTAAGGGCTATGTTAAGTATAGTAAGCTCAAGAGAAAGGAAATGGTTCTAAAGAAAGAAAGATGATAGTCTTAATAATGTGCCCGCCAAAAATGGAAGAAAGGTCAAGAATTGCCCAAGGATGTGCAAAATAACATATGCAACATATAATGAATGAAAAAGATATTCTAAGGTTTAGCTCACTAAGTTCTTATGAACTTACAAAAGTTGTTTTTGTTTTCAAGTTTGTAAAGGAATATGGACCAAGAGACGATGTCAGGGTTACGCTAAGGGAGCGGCGCATTGGGCTGTTATACATACAGAGGAAAGCAAATGGCGTGTTCGAGTCTACGCATAAGTTCATTGAGTAGAAATCCTATATGTACTCAAAAACATAAGAGATAGAATAGAAGTTGGTGGTATTTTATTATTCTAAAATGTAGATGAAATTATATAATGTACACCATAAGAGATTTTTTTACACTCATAGATAGAAGATTACATAGATGAATAAAAAAATTTCAAGTTACATCTGTATAAGGTGTAACACCCAAGATTCAAATCTATTAGATCAGATCAGGTCAAGGGCGTTACAAGGTTTGGTATCAAAGTACAATTCAGTCAATTCTCAGACGAAGGAAGATGAAGGAACCCTGTATGCATAGCATGTCGCACATGGCTTAGTCACTCAGGTATGTGTTGCCAACTCTACCTCTGTGCAGAGCTAGTTAAAATGCAATAAAACAACCAGTAGGGTCGTTGGGAAGAAAGGTCACTGAACAAAATGGTGGGCATGTTGGAAAGGAGTGACCTGTCAAGTCAGATGACAACCAGAAACCTCAAAAAGTTAATGCCTAGTGCTGAGAGGAGGTCTCGATAGTGATTTTCTTTCTAGCTTCTCCCCATGGAACAATGACAAAAACATGCTTATTATGTATGGTGGCATTTTTGCACCAAGTGGCATTGTATCCACCGGGATTTCATATGATCTTTTGAAGAGTCTCTTTCAATTGAAAGGCACTAATGGAAGTCCCTCGCAAGAATGGATAGTGGGGAAATTGAATAACCCATACTAGAACCTAATTTTTCATTTGGCCAACATCCATCAATAATCATAATGGACAAGGCTTTAAATAGTGTCACTCTGATGGCATCTAGGTGGCTATCTAGATTCATGACGAAAACCTTATTCTTGAAGAAAGTAACCTCAAGCTCTGAAGGATTCATATATGATCGAAAGGTTAGAAGTAATATTTTCTTTGACGAAAGGGTAGCCATCTGTTAAAGGGAATATTGAACCATTCTGCAAGAGTTGTAGCATAAAGGAAGGGATTAGAATAAGGAAAAATGAGTCTAAAATAGAGAAGGAAAAGAGGCCAAAAGGATTTTACGAAAGAAAAAAAGAATTTTGGCTAAGCAAGTAAAGATATTAGCATAAGTGTCTGGCATGCCTAATTTATAGGAAAAATCAACCTTGCACGAGAAGTTGGATTGGCAGAAATAATTCGACTACTCCAAATAAGGTAGCGACAACTAGCATAAGAAATAAATGCTAAAAAGGTACTGTGGTTTGGCGAATAGATAAAGGTGAGTAGAGGTGAATGGCCCCTATTTTGGCACACTATGGTAGCATAGTCCGCCATTTTACAGGCTTCTAGCAAACTAAAGTTTGGCACATAAAGTATCTACTTGTAGAAGTATCTAAGGATTTCATCTTAGGATATTCTTCAATTGAAGAAAAAGTATGACAACAAAGAGTATGCCTCAGAGTTTTGGCTGAGTATGAAGCGCCTACTAAGTGTATGAAAAAATTTTGGAAGATTAGATCGTCTTTAAAAGCATGCCTTATGAGAGTTACCGCCAGAGGTATTGTAAGCTCGATTTGCTCGAACACTATGTAAGATGAGTACTGTAAAGTGATTGGTTGGAAGTCAACTGAATGGATTCATTGGTCAAACCACATTTGCACTGGATTATCTTTTATATTTTTCCTGGTTTTTGTAGGGCATTTAATGGATAATTTTTCTATTCATTTGACACTTATCAAGATCCACTAAGAGGAACTGAGTATATATAGTAGGAAAGGAACATTTTAGATAGTCTTTCTTTCCTTCTGCTCTACTTATGGTTCTTCTTCCTAAACCTAAACAATCTATTCTTCTCCGTTAGGATTGGAAGATAAGATTTTTGGTTTAATTAGTGGATGTTTGAATCTTTTGGTAATTTCTATAACTCCGCATATTGAGATTTTAAAAGGCTAACGATGTTAAGAGGCATAAACAGTAGGGTGTGGTTAGAAGGCCCTACATAGGGGTCGTCTATAATTGAGATGTTAGTAAATTGTCTATAAATGGGATTTTAATGGTGTGATTCAGGAAGCGAAATCGGATTAGGATCTCTGAGTGACATTAAAAGTGAGTTTCAAGTAATTCTTTATCCTGACTCATGTATGGTAAGTTACAATGGTTATTCGTATATTGATGTCTTCTAAGATAACTGGTGAGGGTATTTATGTGTAAAGTATTGTAAAGTTTCTACATGTTTACTAATGAGGTATATAATGTGTTGCATGAATAGGATGATGTATGGTAAGTATGGATGTGAAATTAGGTATTAGAGAGTATGAATTTGTCGAACGTGTGAATAAAATCTAGGTAAGTGTTTTCTGTGTTGAATGATTAATACATCCATATGTGTTGCCTCCGGTATAACAAGTACATTGCTAATCGGACTGGCAGATCACAAAACAAAATGCGTGAGACCTTGTGATAGAGGCACATTGCATTTTATGATAATGAGGATGTTCATGGTGTAGCCTCCGACGAGTTGTAAGCCAGACTGGTTGATCACGACATGAAGAAATGTGTAAGACCATATGGGTGAGGCCCATGGCATTAACTAAGATAAGGTCTGCCAGGACAGTAAATCGGTAAGTAGTGGCTAGTATTCTATGATGCATTTATAGTGTATGCTATGATGCCTTTGTGGTGTATTCTATGATGCCTTTGTGGTGTATTCTGTGATGCCTTTGTAGCGTATTCTATAATGCCTAAGTGGCTAGAAACTATTAGCCGCCATCATAGTGAGGTCTGGATATTCATTTAAAGTAGTTATGAAGGAGTTTGTTTTATAGTGTCATGTTTTACAACTTCACTATAGTATCTGTCAAAATATGGAATTCAATGTACTCGAAATTGGGAGTGATGAAAGTGTCCGTCAAGTCTGAGCAAATCCATATTATGTATAAAAGTTATCTAAACTCTATGGTATTCACCAAATCTGAATATTTACACGTTATGTGTAGAGGTTATCTGGAGTCTAAGTTGTCCGCCAAACTTGGGCGTCCTCATGATATGTAGCATGGTTGCCTGGGATTCCGTGGGATGACTGGGAATGTTTCATCCACCAGAATGAATTGTGGCCTGATTTGATTTAAAATATGATCTGACTGGTATCTTAAGAGCTGCCAATTTCAATATGAGAATCTGCCAAAGTAGGATTTGTATAAAGTTCACCTTAAAAGATCAATTAGTATAAGTACCCGCCAAGAATAATATCAAAAAGTACACCATACTGGGTGAAATGTTTAGCATTTGTTTGTGTGAGAATCCATTGAAAGTAGATTTTGTATGAACATCCTTTTAAGGAATGCATCCGTTTCTAAAAAGGTAATGAGATCCATATTGAGTGGTGTAATTTATAATCTGCCTAATGAGCGAATTGTGTATGCGGTGATCAAGAATGGAAGTTGGCATATATGTAAGTGTCCTGAATTAAAAAAGTATTCACCAAAGACTGAAAAGAAATCTAGAGTCTTCAAGTGGAGGAATTCAACAATAAACGTTCAAAGGTAACCTAGATTAAAATTCACTAAGTTTGTATAAACTTACAACCGCCTGATTGTGATGCAAGTTCTGATTAAAGAGTTGGTACGCAAGGAAGGACCAAGCCAGGAAGAAATACAACAGGGTGGTAGTTCAAGTTGTGATATTATGCATACAGAGGGCACTATAGGAATATGGTGCTTAGTACTCTACGCCATGAGAAGCTTGTCTTTAACAAAGTTTTAAGTTGTAACGTCATATGCTGCTTTTGAAAATAGGATGTAACTATTAAACATTCTCTTTTATTATTCTTTCGATTTTAAACAGTAAATAAAAGAATAAGAAGTATGTTTTAGAATGAATGTACACCTATCATAAAAATTTTACTAAGTTTTTAAGTTCGGTAACATCTGATATCTAGATCCGATAATTTGGGTCAGTTATAAGGTGTTACATCACATACCCAATTTGTAACATATCATGTATATGCATATATTGAACTCAAATAATAAAAGTATGAATTGTAGTTTCCGTTTCTCGTCAACGACTCTCACTTTTCATTTCTCTTGATACGACCTGACATCATCTTTAGCTCCATTCAATAATTCAATTATAAAAAAACTATATTAGTTCACACTCAATCACATTAAAACACAATATCAATATATTTTGCATCTTATTAATTTTAGTCTCTATATCCAAGATACTCATTTTTTCATATCTAACATCGAATCAAAATCTGATATCACATCCTTTCATTAGGGACCTTATACTTTCTACCTATAGCAAAATTTCATGATATTTTTAATTTATTCAATTTAGTCCCTAATGTCACAAAGTTATCTAACAAGTTTAACTTAATTTCTAACTTAGTCCTTATCATAATCTAAGCTTACTAACTACCAATTTCTTTAAATCAAGCTCAAAATCATCAATTTCATTCTAATGAAAACTTGTTAAATACTTAACAATTGAAGAATTTGATACATGGGCTAGCTAAATCAAGCTTCCATGATCAATAATCTATAAAATTTTAAATAAATGACTTGTTTACCTTAGAAATCTCAATGGCCAAATGTTAGTTTTGAACTTGAAGTTTTATGTTTTCTTTTAATGGCTTATATGATTTTAGGGAGGAAGATGATAATGTTTTTATTTCATCTTTCCTTCCACTAATATATATAGTAGGATTAATTGATTAATTAAGCTTAATTAATCATGATTTCCTTAAGTAATTAAGTTAAATATTTACTTACATCATCATTATTCTCCATTATATTATAAGAAACAAAGGTTTAATAATCATTTAGGTCCTTTGGATAACTGACTAAGTCTTCGAGCATTTTCTAAATTAAAACTCATTAGCAATTGGATTTTTAAAATTTATCCTCTAAGCTTAAATTAACGAATTTCTCGGTTAAATTTCTTAACTTATCTTTATTATATTTTTCATAATAACTCTATAAATATTCTTATTTTATCCTTATTGACTCAGTTTACGAAAATGGGATTCTGAAACCACATTTTTCGACATCGAAAAAAGTCGGGTCATTAAATTGGTTCTGGTTATCATGATACAATTTATTTTGGGAAACAAGATGTTCTGCTTCAACCCAAAAAACTTGATGACCCAAAGAATTTTTTGGGAAAATATTTGTACTTTTAAGTTTTATCTTTTTCTAGGATGGAACCATGGAAATTTTCGGTTGGTTAGAGTCGATTTCATTTTTCAATAATGATTATGATTTTTTTTATGAATGTTGTTTATAATTTAATGTAGATAAATCTATATTGCATGACATGCATATATGATAAAGCATGTTATATAGATTAGGAAAAAAAATGCCACTTGATTGTCTATGCACATTGAATCATTCATACCTGAAACCGAAATTGAAAGCAACATGAGAATTGTCATACAGCTAAGGAGATAATGGACAACCAGGAGGACATGTTTGGAGGCCAAGTTTTCTTGGCTCGATAGTTCACTATAACCAGTTTGATGAACTCTAAACATAAGCCTCTAGTAAAAAATCATATGCTTACGCTTATGGGATTCTTTGCAGAGGACAATAGGTAAAATTGGATTATAACGCCCAAATTGAAATGGTGTTTAAAAATTTGTGTGAGGACTTTGTTGTCTTTAGGACCGCTTACAACTTAGAAAACAAACAACTTATCCTTACACAACCCCTAAAAGAGATATAATATTATGAGATGATGATGAATGAGGACAACAATACAAGGAAAAGCTGAAGCAAACTTAGCAGCTGCTTCTGCTTGAAAAGGGATTGGAAAGCAGGTTAAGGGAAAGAAGAAAGCTAAGACTTTGGTTTCGCCTAAAGTGAATAGGAAAAAAGCTTAGAAAGCCTAAAGACTTGTCTATGTAAAAATGTTTCTTTTCTAGTAAGAAAGGACACTTCAAGATCAACTATAAAGAGTATAAGAATTACCTAACTTTCAAAGGAAATTGTAAAGAACTCTTAGTCATTAAAACTTGTTTAATGGAAGATTCATATTAGACCATTAGGTCATTAATTCAGGAGTCATTAATCATGTTTGTATTTCTTTGCAAAGGTTCAAGGAAATGAGAAATCTACAATATAAGAATCTCTCATTATGAACCGAAGATGGGAGCAATGTGGCGACAAAAGCTGTGAGAGAAGTACATATTTATTTTGATAGCTTTAGGAAGATTGTTTTAAAAACATTTTTTAATGTACCGAAAAAAATTAATTTTTGTTTGCATGTTTATTTTGAGATGGTTATATCGTGACTTTTAATAAAGAAACTATAATTCATAAAAATCGTTCTTTTATCTATAATAGATTGATGTAAAATAATCTCTATTTTCTCTTATTTTTTATTTTCTATAAAATATTTAATATAATTTTTCTAGTAAATTACAATAGAAGGGCAAAGCCCTAATAATAAAGCGACAATGCAACTCGAATCCAAATCACACTTAAAGTGATGAATACACTGATTATGAGACCCCAACACAGGATCCATATTTAATATAGTTTTTAATTAAGAATAAGTATTAAAAGAAAAAGAAAAACTATAACATATAAACACGTGGCGTGCTTAAATGAAGGAGGCATGGAAAGCGGCATTGAAAAGGGGGCAGGGGATTTAAGCCAAAATTGATGCTCGAAAATACTTGATTGTAACGTTACTTTATTTTAAGTATTCAATAACAATATTTTAAATTTTAAAAATTAATTTAAAATTTAACTTATAATTTAAGGACATCTAAAGAAATTAACCCCAACAAATATAATAAAATAAAAAAATTATTTAATTCTCTGTTCGTAGAGTTAAAAAAACTCCGCAAACAAAAATGAAATATTATTATATATATTGAAAAATAGTAAGAATAAAGTAAAAATAAATTAAAACAGATAAGTATGATATATTAAATTCTATAGATAGAATTAAACAAACATGTATTAACCCTAAAAATAACAGTTTTTACTAAAAGTTACGCATTGAGCCGACCCTGTATATTTTGGTAGTCGGCATAATGTCGGCATATTTTCTTCCATTACTGACTAAGTTGGCAGTGTGATCATGATTAAAGGGCCTGAAATTGGGTTTCGCTCATAGCCATAAACCTTTTACTTACTGTAAATGCCGTTTTTCAGCCGTAACATCCTCAAACCAATACTTTTTTTTTTCTCTCTTTATTTCAGTCTTTTTCTAAAGATTTAGATATGATTGTGCAATTAATATATTAACTTTAGCCTGACAACTTTACAATTTGTGTCAATTTATTCTTATTACTTATTCATTTATTTGGAATAAATTGATCCTCAATCTTCTATTATAATCGCTCAATTTAGAAATTCTACTAAATAATAATGTGGCAACTTACATAGTTGTTCACATAATTTCACTGCAGATTTGATATTATTTTGTCTTATATTTTATTTTGAAAAAATAATTTAAAATTATTAAATAAAAAATTTAAAATAAAATATTGAGAAAAACACTTCAAATAAATTAAAAAATGTAGAAAATATATAAAAGTCTAAAAATTTTATAAAAAAAATAAAAACATTATGGATAAATTACACTAACAGTTACTCAATTTTGGGGTAGCTAACAAAACAATCGCTTAGGTTTCATTTCAGTCACTCAACTGTAGAAAAATAACAAAACAATAACTAATGTTATCAAAAAGTGAAAAATCAATCACTTATTAACATTTTTTTGTTACTGTCTTAACAGGACCGCTGATGTGGCAAGTTAACTAGTTGATTTGGCCAGTTAACTTACCACGTTGGAAACCCAATTAGCTGACATGGTAGATGGACATGGAATTTACCCAAAAATTGCCTTAAATTAGGGCCCATAATGGGAAAAAAATTGGGAAAAAATTTTTGGCAGACGGAACCTGGAAAAGCTCTTAGCTACCATGAAGCTTGATTTTTTTCCATGGTAGTGAAAATTGAAAATCAATGGCGAAAATGTTGAGGCTGGCACCAAAACGGTTACTTGGGCTAACATCAAGGGAGATCCCATCATAGCCCGTTCATCGGCATCGTTTTGGTCTGAGCTCCTGCTTGAGGTGATGTTATGAAGCTTCAAATCAAAATCGACAACAAAACAACAAAAATCAGCAAAAAAAAATTACCAAATAGCAAGGATCCAAAATCAAACCAACAAAAAAGAACAAGAATCCCAAATTGGCCTACATCAAAAGAGAGAAGTAAAAAAAATATTAAAAAAAAAACTAAAAAAGAAGAGAATCAAAAGAGAAGAAACCCACACCCATTTCGGGTTTTTCAAGTTGGAAAACTCAAACGACTAGTTCGATGATCCGAGTGGTCAAGAGTCATGGTTGGTCGAAGAAAAATTGTGGCCGAAATATGGTAGTGATTAGACGGTGGACGGCGAAGATCTGTTGAAGCCTTGTTCAAAGCTTTAAGGTCTTAATCTTGGGATTTTGAAGGCCTGTAGGAAATTTGAAGTGAGATTTGAGAACAGGCAAAAAGGAGCCATTTGGTGATGACGATTGGCCAAAGAAGGCCATGAACGACGATGAGTAAAGTTAAGAAAAAGAACAGAAAAAGAGAGGAGAAGACGAGAAAAGAAGAAAAAAAGGGATAGAGATTCAACAGATAGCAGCGAACTGAGTGGTGGCTGAATTGTTATTTTTCGAAAGTTTAGTGACTGAATTGAAACCAGAGTGATTGTTTTGTCAGCTACAACACAATTGAGTGATTGTTGGTGTAATTTACCCAAACGATATTTTATTTAAATATAATTATAAATATGTAAAAATATATTTATTTTTTATTTTTTCAAATCTTCAGTAAAAATCAAGCATAATAATACTCAAAATGAGAAAATCCTTACGTAGTGATTGGTATGATGGAAATAGATAACTTTCATGGGAATTTAATCAGTTGCAAAGTAATTCCAACTTTTGGTATTTCAATTTTTTTTTTTTACTTTCTTTGAATTTTTTTCCTTAGCAATTGCAATCCTATAGACATGGCAATGTGATACCCATTATAAAATGTGGGAAAATTATTTTTCAATGTAAATTGAAAAGTTAAAAATATATTAAAGACAGAATTAACCCTATTTGATTCTAGTTTAGGGTGTTAATTTATTAAACTTAATAAAAAGAAGTTATTACCTCATTTCTATTACCAACTCTTTTATTATTTCAACGGATTCTTTGAAAGTAAGTTTTTTTTTTAATTTTATTGTCGATATGCATATTTAATCATCTACATAGTACATTGTTTACATATTAATTTATTTTCTATTGTTTTCCTCTCTTTCCCTTTCGGTATATTGGTTGAAATTTCAATTGTATTGTAGTATTCATTCCACAAAAAATTTATATATGCATTGTTATATTTAAAAAATACATGCAAAATAAGTTTGAAGTAATTTTGTTTTTAATTAAAATTAAAAATTAAAATAATAGTTTTAAAATGTGTCAACTAAATATATTAAATATTATTATTAAATATTTAATCCAAAGATTTATTACTAACAAAGTTTATTGTAAAATACTTGTTAGAGTTGTGTGACCCAAATTCTAAAAGATTGCTTGCAAGTCAAGTTAAACAAAATATATTTTCTTTCTAGAAGATTTAGTATTTATAAGTATAATATATTTAGCATTTATTAGCATAATATATTTGACTTTGATTAGAATTAGGTTTTTTCAACCTACAAATAGATGTAGTTGAAACTCCTCTTGTAATCATTCAAATTCGACATAGTGAATTTTCTTCTCCTCTGCCCATGATTTTTTCCCGAAAGGGTTTCCACGTAAAAGTATATGTGTTCTTTATTTTTATTTCTCTTTTCTTTATGATATATTGTCATTACCAACGTTCTATTTTTACATAGTGGTATCAAAGCTTCTGGGTTGTTCATCTTGATCACGGTATTAGAGTCTTTGAAGTATGAAATTTCATTGTTGGATTGCAACACCAGATTTGCGTTGTAGCATATTAAAATGCAAGTAATTCTTGCGCAGATGGATCTCGAGGATGCACTGCTAGGGATAGATAAGATGCCTTCGACATTAACAGATGAAGAGAAGAAGTGTAAGGATCGAAAGGCGTTAACACAATTACATCTCCATTTGTCTAACAAAATTTTGTAGGATGTGATGAAGGAGAAAATCGTCGATGCATTATAGAAGAGGCTGGAACAAATATGTATGTCGAAAATTCTAACTAGCAAATTGCATATGAAACAATGTCTTTATGCTCATCATTTAAAGGAAGGTGCGTCTGTGCACGAACACTTAATAGTGTTTAAAGAAATTCTCTCAAACTTAGAGGTCATGGAGGTTCAATATGATAAGGAAGATCTAGGGTTGATTCTAATTTGTTTGTTGCCCCCATCTTATTCAACCTACACGATTTTATATAGCCGCGAGTCTCTCACAATTGATAAGGTTTATGATTCTTTGACCTCGTATGATAAGATGAAGCATCTTGTAGTTAAACATGACTCTAAGGGAGAGGGTCTCATTGTTCATGGGAGACAAGATCAGAATGCTAATGATGATCGTGGAATGACATAGGAACGAAATCTTCACGGTAAATCTAAAGGTAGATCGAAGTCTTCAAACAAAGGTAAAACTTGTAACTTCTTCAAGAAGAAAGGGCACATTAAATCTGAGTGCTATAAGCTACAGAACAAGATCAAAAAGGAGGCTACGAATCAAAAAGGAAAACAACCAGAAAATTCCAGTGAAGTTGATGTTGTAGAAGACTACAACGATGGTGAACTTTTAGTCGCTTCTGTCAACAATTCTAAAGTGAGCGAGGAGTGGATCCTTGATTTGAGCTGCACCTTCCACATGAGTCCCAATTGAAATTGGTTTACAACTTACGAAACAGTGTCTGAAGGTGTTGTTTTGATGGGAAATAATGCTTCGTGTAAAATTGCAGGTGTTGGAACAATTAAAGTTAAGATGTTTGACGGAGTTGTCAAAACACTTACAGCATGTTTGGTTCACTGTAATAGAATAGGGATGTAATTGAATAGAGCTGTAATGGAATAAGCTGTAATCAGTAATTCAACTATTTGGTTGAATGGAATGGAATAGAACTGTAATAATATTCTTGTGTTTGGTTGAATGGAATGATGTTGTAATAGAATAAGAAAAAAAAACTAAAATGACCAGAATACCCTTAGCAGAATTTTTTTGTTAGGTAGATGATTATTGTTATTATTATTTAATTTTAATAAGATTATTATTAAAAATAATTTAATAAAAATAATAAATAATTTAACCATATTTTAACATAATTATTATTAAATATAATTTAATAAAACTCTTAATATAATTATTATATGAATTAAAAAATCATAATATATAATACTATAAAAATAATATATAATCTACTTTATTATTTTTAAACTGCATTACATATTTAATGTGCTAAAATATCATTAGTGAAATAAATAATTTGATTATTCTACAATACAAAAAAAATATAAGAAGTAATAAATAACTTAAGAATTATATTTCACATCCAAACATAATATTCATATATTAACAAAAAGTTACATGATTTCATTAGTTTATATGTCATCATCCATATGTTATAAAATTTTACAACCTCAAAAAGTTACAACATTGTAATGACATTCTATCATGTCATTATGCCATCCAAATATTACAAACACAAAAAGTTACCAAAATATCATCAATAGAACCATGATTTTTAATGGTCAGCAAGAAATTTTTTGACCCATTCCAATCGCACAGAAGAAGGTAAACTAAAGAAAATGAGCATTTGCATTGGATGATCTGGAATTTTGCTCAATGCGCGATAGCGCTCATCCTCAGTTAAACCTTCTACTTCACATAATGCTGGATATAATTTTAGAGCACTTTTTTGAATAGTCATTTCTGACTTTTGTTGAATTAGCACCTCAGAGGCAATACTCCTACTGATTTCAACGCCAACGGTCTCTATCTTTTCTACCAATAAAGTGGTAGCATCATTAAATGAAGTAGAAGAAATATGATCACTTGCATCAGAAATCTTTTTTTCTTCTTTGAAAATGTGGAATCACCTTGGTTTATAGCTGGTTGCTGTTGTGTGCCTAAAAGATCCACGTCATCCAAAGAAACACCAGCTTTGCATTCATGGAAATAATTTCTTTCTTCACGAGTATTTGTAGTAGCTACATCATCAGCATCTATTTCTTCAATAATATCAGCGGTTATTTGAGCATCTTTCCCAGTGGCTCTATCTTTTGTGTAGATGGCAGTAAGTTGGTCATAATAAAGGAAACTATGATGTTTGAATTGAGCGGCTTCTTTATGACTCTATAAAAATGAGGAATTAATATTAGATATAAGTTTGGTCAAAATAAGATAATAAAAACTTGAAATAATTCTTACATTTATATATGAGTTCCACACCGCATCTTCAGTAACAACAAGCTTCCTATGCTCATCCTAACCAAAACCACTATTGTTTTTTTCCACTGAGCATGTCATAAACGATTGACCAATCCCTTTTCAATGTCCTAATCCTCGATTCAAGATTAGGTTTAGCCTTCAACTTGGCATTGGGTAAAAATTTTTCTAACATTTTTCCCAACTCATTTAAATAACCGACTTTAAATTGCGTATCAACATTAAAGGTTCCAACATTGTGCAAGTCGACCATACAGGAAACCAACGTAGCATTTTCTTCTGGAAGCCATTTTCTTTTGGTTCCTCGAGAAACACTTGCTTGTGAAAAACTTGACATAGCTATTTTAAGAAAAAAAACTTAAACATAAGTTAAATATTATGAATAAAATAGTCAACACTATATAAAATTATAACACATGATGAATCAATAGAAAATAAATTATAATTCAACAAGTCTAGTACAATACAAAAAACAATTCAAACACCACCAAAGTTTCATAAAGTAGATACATAAAATAACATAAAGAAATTAACGTTTACTACTTTTACCCTAAACCTAACTAATTTCTAGATGCTTGCCATTCATCGAACATTTGGTTGGCTAGTTCCATCCTCCAAGTAGCTCATGCATCTGATGAATGAATATTTACGATATTCGGTTCATCGTCATCTATCACATTACTAGGAAATCCTTCTCCCAACTCCGCTTCAATAGGATCAAGACTCATATAGGTTTGAATAAAATTATGGAGCAAACAACATGCAATAATGATTCTATTGTGCACCCTCACAAGATAGAATGATGGACTCCTAAGTATTCCCCATCTAAGTTTTAGTAACCCAAAGCATCTTTCAATAACATTACGCGCTGAAGCATGTTTCATATTGAAAAATTCTTCCGGAGTACTTGGTTGGTAACCCTGACGCCACTCATTCAAATGATATCTTTGTCCTCTAAAAGGTGCAAGAAATCCCTCACAATTTGTGTATCTAGCATTAACTAGATAATAACAACCTATAAAAAACTATTTATCATGGTTAATTTCCCAAAAAAGTATGATCTTAAATATTTATTCAAAGTCCTCTAATTTTGCACTTTACCATGAGGAACTTTTAGTCCATGTCTCCTACTAATGGCATCTCGAAGAACCCATCCATCAGCAACAAAACCTTCCCAACCAGGAAGAACATAAACAAAATGCATATCAGGTGTACAAACACCTAACATATTTGTTGCTATGTCACCTTTTCGCGTTCGATATCTAAGTTTATCAACTGTTGGAACCCTAATCTTGATGTGGGTTCCATCTAAAGCATCTACGCAATTCTACATCACATGTATAAAACCTCGAGTTAGGATACTATATTTAAATCTAAGTCAACTAAATTATGTACGAGCTATATATAGAACTCACTCAAATACCTTGAACCATTTCCACCTTAGGTCTATAGAATTAGTTGTAATTGGCTTTGCCTTTTTAAATAGCACATCTTGTAAGCGTATGACAGCATTTAAAACATTGTGAAATGATCTGCTAATGGTTTCCCCAGACCTATAAAAGTGATGCTTGATAACTCGATTTTTAAGATGATGAGAAATAATATGTAAAAACATTGCCATTTATTCATCAATAGGCATGTTTTTTGACGACTTCAATCCCCCTAAAGTTTGTAACATTTCACATAGTTTTAAAAAGGTAGTTCTATTCATCCTAACTTGTTCAATACAGGTCTCG
Source organism: Gossypium longicalyx (assembly GCA_025698465.1). NCBI lineage: Eukaryota > Viridiplantae > Streptophyta > Magnoliopsida > Malvales > Malvaceae > Gossypium > Gossypium longicalyx. The sequence continues at coordinate 65,276,763 of CM046996.1, read as the reverse complement.
TCACTAGTATATACAAGTTTTTTCACATATCTCGTTTTGCATAAAAATAAAAAATATAGGATCTAATCATTGGTCTATAAGTATGCAGGCTATGGATGGCACCCAATGTAAGTAAGAACCAACTCGCAACTATACACAATTGCAATCATATTGTCAATGCAAGACCAATTCTTTTACGCCTCACACTTTCTACTATTAAAGGCAGACGAGCCATTACTGCAAGATATTAAAGTGTTACATATCTTCAAATCATAGTAAAAGGGTCACATTTCTTCAATACTAATTTCAATAACAGTAAAACAAAATCAAATAATTTAATTTCTAAAGAACTTACAATGATTCAGTGAATACAAGATGCTCAACCTTGGGTGGAGGAAGCAATTAAACGAGCCAAATAAGAAGAGGAAGCAATAACAACCTGTCAAAAAAAAACGAACCATACATATTAAGAATATTTACAAAGCACAAAATAGAAATTACAACCTGTCAAAGATGTTTACAGTAACTTATTACAAAGGAAGAAAGGCATAATCGACAAATTAAAGCATAAAATAATAGAGAATCTTATTACAAAACGAAAAGGGCTAATCATATTAAAACAAGACTATCTACAAAAGCAATTGATTAGTTGGATATTTCAAATCGAAGTGAAGCATGATAGAAGATGATCAGACAATATAAAACAATCATTGATTGCATTAAAAAAAAGAGTAGGTTTGATTGTGGTATATATGGTTATTAGAGTGTAGTGTTTTTGGATTTCAGTGTCTTTTATTTTTCTAGGTATGAAAGATGGGTTGGGTATAACTAGATCTTAATATCAAGGGGTCCTTGTAATTAATGATAGTTGAGAACAATACAAATGGTGTAAAGACAGAATAAGATACTTTGGTTTCAAAAGTATCTTCCACTTTAATTTTCTATTATAAAGATATGATTTTTTTTAACTTCTTTAAATTACTTTTATAAATTCAATAATGAAACCAAAAACTTAGCATTTAAGGGGTTGATATATATTAATCAATAATAACAAAAGACTCATTAACAACATTTCTTTTAAGCAAAGATTAAGCATCACCCAAGTTTCCAACCTTACTAATCTGCAACCTGTTTGTTTATTTTTAACTAGATATACAATAATTTTTTTTTAAAATAAAATAAAATTGCAAGCTAAATAACTACAATAAAAATCGAATATTACAATACTAATTATATACGTGGGACTTAAACTCATTACCATTAAATTAAGGTATCTTAAGTTAAATTGGACTAGATTATGATACATTGGCGATTTATGTAATTCATCCCCTCCCTATATTTGTAAGGATAAAAACAAAAAGATAGTTACAATAATTTATTTAGCTATTTAAATTTTTTTAATTATTTTATTTTTTATTTAAATTCTTGATTTTTTCTAGCATTTAAACTTGTGTTATTTGTCGAATCACGATCTCAGATCAACAAGTAATTAATTTTTTAAAATATAAAAATTTTAAAAAATTGTTTAAGAAAAACTAAAATGTATTAAAACTATTAAAAATAAAAACTACAAAAAGTATTTTTTTAATTTTTAAAAATTAACCCACATTAACAAAGTTAACACACAATAACTTTTTCATTCATTTTGGAGTGATTTGATAAATAATGTAAGCTCAAGGGCTAAAAGAAGTGAATATTTAAATGGATGATTAAAACGACTTTTTTGTAAAGTTGAGGGACCAAATAAGTGATTATATATATTAAAATAAAAATAAAGTAACTCACAAGTAAACTATTGTGGCACAGTTTACCACTCAGCAACCACAGTATAATGTTACTTTTCCAACCAAGTTTCAAGCAAAGCCTGGGTGTGACTTTCCATGAAAATTTTATCACTTTACAAGTTGGCAACTACCCTACAATCTATATACAACAGTGCTCTACAGATGATGAGGATCAAATACTCATTTCATCTATGATTGCGGATATAGAACATAGAGACTGCAATTCCCACAATAATCTGCACATAATCATGTTAAGCATCTCATGTTCTTACATAGGATTTACACATTCCTTTCTGCTTGGAATAAAGCCACCACTAAACCAGGCACCAGGTGTGCTAACAAATAAATATACTTTCCTGCAATTTTTAGCTATTTGTTATAAGCTAAGTAACCCGGACGCTGTCCTAAAAGATTCTTTTTTTGTTTTTTATTGCCAAAACAATCTGAAAAAATTCCAATATATACATCGTTCATGTATCCGTATCCAACAAACACTCACACACATGAAAAATTCAGAAGTAAGGAATTAAAAATGTAGTGGTGTGCGTAACCCACAGGCCTCAACCATGTCTTATTTTTGTGATTAGGGCTTTAAACACCACCAAATTTGGATTTAAGGAGCTGGTTACCATCACAAAAGCGTATCAAATAAACTGCATTGTGCATATTATACAGCCAATCCCTATATGCCATATTAAAATCATTCCTAAATTGACAATCAATACATTGGGTACTCAGTCAAATTTGCCATCTAAATCTAATGATCGTATAAGAATTAGATGAGGCTGCAGAATTGAAGATGTCTTACCTCACAATCTGATGTACTTCCATAGAACAGGACATCCCCCAACAAGCAAAATTGTATAGAATTGTTGAGGCAGGTCTTTATATTAAGATGAACCAGAAAGAGCAGAGGAATCTGTTCATCTAATAGGTGCAGTTAAAGCTTAGCTTAAATAGCTTTCGAAACCTTTGAAATTCAGACTTTTTTTAGGCATATTCTTCGAAGTTGGTTACCTATAATCCTTATCCTAATCCTAACATTAGTTTCGGTTTTTCTTTTATAAACGTAGGAATGGAAAAGAAAAAAGACCTAAAGGCATCAAGTGTAACAGAGTAGGCCTGGTCTTGTGGTTCCACTTTCTATGGTAGGTTTAGCATTATCCCTAAGGCATCTTACAGCTCTTATTCACATTATCCCTAAGAAAACAAAGAATACCCTTTTTTCTTACAATGCCAAATAGTTGTTAAACTGAGTAAAAAGTTCACTTTTTTACATTTTACACATTAGAAATCAGAACCCCATAAATGGATAAACAACTTCTCATCAACAGAGTAGAAATAAATAAATTAATCAAAGCCCAGAATCCTCATCTATAACTAATTCATTCCTCCTTTCTAAGGAAACAGTCAAACTCAAATAAATAGAGATGATTATGAAGAGCGATTCAATTGTTGAAATCTGCTTGGAGTTAAAGATAACACGAAACTATCAGAAGAAACTAACGCATTTACAAAGACAAAAATGACAAAATTAAGAATCTGAGAAACAAAGAAATCGAAAATACAATCTTTAAAGCACCTAAAACCAAAAAACGAAATTGAAATAATACTTGCCCTCTACTAACAATAGGGCCAAGCTTGCAACCTTCTTCCAAGGGATCTGAAATTCTGCCGCAATACTTTCTTGTCAAACAAATAACAAGCTTTGACTAGTCATGAATTGGAAATAGAAAAAATATATATATATAACAAAATTGACGAAGACATGCTATAGGCTTAAGTTCAAGAACTCATGGAAGCAGAATCTAAGTGTTCCCTTCTTAAATCTAAGGTGTGACATGTTACAGGCAAAAAGAAGACTAAACAAAGGTCTCAACTTTGAAATGCAAACAAGAAATCTGGAGCAGTTATGAGGAAGGAGAAATAGAATCCTATTTTAAGAGCTTGAAGTAAAAAAAGAAAACGTACCCTTTGATGAGATAAAGATAAAGGGCAGATGGATGCTTGATTTGGGGAAAAAGGCTGGAAGAAATTTGGAGCAGAATTTTGGAGAGAAGAAAGCAGGCTATTTTGGTCCAAAATGTGAAAATTTATTCGGCATGTGGTGTTGAATAGCAATTCAGAGCCCCCACCGCTGAATACCTATTACAGGACCTGAGGGAATATGGGTGTAATAGCAAAGCTGTGGAATCACCTAAAAAGGTGAACCAAACGTATGATTTACTGTAGCGCACGGAATAGGGCAGGAATGGAATAGCAATTCCATCCAACCAAATTTATTTTTGTTGAGTACTCTTGATTCAAAAGGGTACAGCTACACAGCTGAAAGTGGGGTTTTGAAGATTTCCAAAGGTTCCCTCGTTGTGATGAAAGGGCAGAGAAAGACTACCAAGTTATATGTTTTTGTAACGCCCCGTACCCGAGACCGTTACCGGAGTCGAACACGAGGTGTTAACAGACTTAATTCATTGCTTAAACAACTCAAATAATTTAATTTTAGAAATTCCAGACAAGCTGACTAACTGCATCACAGTCTCTTAAAAATTCATATCTCGAGTTCTGAAACTAAAAATCCAATTCTGTAAATTTTCCCTGAAACTAGACTCATATATCTATTTACTAATTTTTTTCTAGAATTTTTGGCTAGGCCAATTAGTACAGTTTATTAGTTAAAGTCTCCCCTGTTTCAGGGTTCGACTGCTCTGACCTCTGTGTATTACGAATCAGATATCTCTCTGTACAGAATTTCAATGACTATGAAGTTTCTTTCTCTTAAAACTAGACTCAATAAGAAATCTTTACATATAAATTATGACTTCTAATTATTTTTATACAATTTATGGTGAATTTCCAAAGTCAGAACAGGGGATCCAGAAATCGCTCTGGCCCTGTTTCACAAAAATTTAAACATCTCATAAAATATAACTCATATACCTGGTTCGTTTCTTCCATATGAAAATAGACTCATAATTCTTCAATTCTGTATTTTATTCATCATCTAATTATATCTTTACTATTTTTAATGATTTTTCAAATTCACGTCACTACTACTGTCTGAATCTATTTTATGGTAAATTTTACCTATTTCATGGTTTCCATGCATTAACTAGCAATTTGACATACATAACACTAAATATGATCATAATTAGTCATTCCAATGGCTAATCATTACCAAGCATTTTTATACTACTCAATAACCATATCATAAGACCATATATACAAAATGATTATAATGCTATACATGCCATACTCAAAATATACAAGCCATTATGCCAAGATGGTATACGGATAGTGTGAGCGTGCCTCCGACCGTTCCCGATTTTCGAGCTGGCTTGTCAACACTACAAGGAATGAAAAGGAGGGAGTAAGCATAAATGCTTAGTAATTTCACATGCAAATAGCAAGTAACATAACCATATAAGCAAACATAAAACATCATTTGCATAATCATCACCAAGACATTCATATCATATTTTCATTTATCATCTTACCATATTGTTGTTATATCGATTTTTCAACCCGAGGATTAAGTACATACCTGTTCAAAGTATCCATTTCACAACACTTACCAATACGTCCCTTTCATCTTGAGTATTCCTCCATTTAAATAGAACTTTACCCGTTGAACACATCGGAATATAATTCGGATACAATAAAAGTTTGCACATAAGTGCCACATATGTAGCCAAGCTACTATGTAACCCGCCCATAAGCGAACTCGGACTCAACTCAATGAGCTCGGGCGTTCGCATCCATAAGTGAACTCAGACTCAACTCAATGAGCTCGGATGCCTAGTTATATTTCACGAACTCGGACTCAACTCAACGAGTTCGGACATTTGCATCCATAAGTGAACTCGGACTCAACTCAACGAGTTCGGATGCCCAAATATCCCAGTGACATGTCACTTGTATCCTAATCCATTCCTAAGGTTTTTTCCCAATCATGTGTCTCAATCATCTTCTATGGAATATCGATACCGATACTCGGTAGTATTTCACATTTTTCAAGTATATCACATAATTTGACATATTATCAAACAATTATCATGAGTATAATATTTCACAATAATTATCATATCATTTAAATAACATAAAAACATTTAAAATAATAACTATGTTACCAACATTTACATATGAACTTACCTAGTATGCGAAAATGGCTACTTTTACCATTTCGTCCACAACTTGGTATTTTCCCATTTTAGCCCGAATTCAGATTTTCCTTGCTAATCGAGCTTGGAAGCTTGAAAAACCCTAGCCATGGTTTCTCTTTGCTATATTCGGCCATGGGGTTGAAGATGAGCAAAATTGGCTTTTAATTTTGTATTTTAATTCATTTTACCCCTAAATGACCAAAATGCCCTTACTACTAAACTTTCAAAAATTCCTTCCATGTCCTAATTTTGTCCATGAACTTAAAATTGGTCAAATTTCTATTTAAGACCTCCTAATTAATATTTCAAAGCAATTTCATACTAAAAACTTCTAGAATGCAAGTTTTGCAGCTTATTCGATTTAGTCCCTAATTTCAAATTAAGCACTTTATGCATAGAATTTCGTCACGAAATTTTCACACAATCATGCAATCATATCATAAACCTAAAAATAATTATAAAATAATTATTTCTATCTCGAATTTTGTGGTCACAAAACCACTATTCCGACTAGGCCCAAAATCAGGATATTACAGTTTTGCAGGGTTCTATTGTTACTGGTGATGCAGCTGTCGCTTTCTCTTCCTTGTCATATGATGATATTACTAAAATTTGGCATATGCACCTAGGGCATATGAGTGAGAATGGCAAGGCAGAATTGAGTAAAAAAGGACTTCTTGATGGGTAAGGAATTTGCAAACTAAAGTTTTATGAGCACTGCGTTTTTTAGAAGCAAAAGAGAGTTCGAATCATAAGAGGAATCCATAACATGAAGGGAACGTTGGAGTATATTCATTCTAATCTGTGGGGGCTATCCAGAGTGCCTTCGAGAGGTTGAGCTAATTATATGCTAACTTTTATTGATGATTTTTCCAGAAAAGTTTGAGCGTTCTTCTTGAAGCAAAAGAGCAATGTGTTTTCCGAATTTAAGTCTTGGAAAACTATGATTGAAAAACAGACGGGAAAACAAATAAAACATCTCCGCACAGACAATGGCTTAGAGTTCTGTTCTAATGAGTTTAATGAACTATGCAAGTCAGAAGGGATCATGAGACACTTGACAGTTCGTCATACTCCACAACAAAACGGCGTTGCAGAATGAATGAACAGAACGATCATGGAGAAAGTTCGATGTATGTTGTCGAATGCTAACTTACCGAAGTCGTTTTAGGTCGAAGCAGCCTCTACTGCATTTTTTTGATCAACCGATCTCCGCCCAATGCCGTTGAGAAAAAGACTCCACAAGAGGTATGGTCTAGTAATCCTGCTGACTATTCTGATTTAAAAAACTTTGGGTGTCCTGCGTATGCTCATGTTAATAATGGAAAATTAGAACCGAGATCCACTAAATGTGTTTTTCTTGGTTATAAAATTGGTGTAAAAGGGTTTAAGTTATGGTGTCCTGAAAATAGAAAGGTTGTGATTAGCAGAGATGTTGTTTTCGATGAAACTACTATGCTACCTAACTTATCTCTTAAAGACTCTTCTAATAAAGAAAATTAAAAGCAGGTGGAGCATAAGATTAATCCAGAATCTACAATAGATTCGGCTCCTCAAGCTAGTACAAAAATTTAGAATAGAGTTGTTTCTTCACCACAATACTCTATCGCCAAAAACAAAACTAGAAGAGAAATTAAACCTCTAAAGAAGTATGCCGAGGCTGATCTAGTTGCTTGTGCTTTCAATGTGGCTGAAGATATAGATGCAAACTAAGAGCCATCTAATTATTCTGAGGCGGTTAGTTGTGAAGACTCAGAAAAGTAGATGTTTGATATGCAATAGGAGATGGAATCACTCCATAAAAACAGAACATGGGATCTTGTGAAACTTCCTAAAGGTAAAAAGGTTGTTCGTTGTACATGGGTGTTTAAAAATAAAAAAGGAACTCCAGGAGTTGAAGAACCCAGATATAAATCAAGGCTTGTTGCAAAGGGTTACAGTCAAATTCCAAGAATGGACTTCACAGATGTGTTCTCCCCAGTTGTGAAGCATAGTTTGATTCAAGCTTTGCTTGGTATTGTGGCTATGCATAATTTGGAACTTGAGCAGTTAGATGTAAAAACTGTATTTTTGCATGGAGAACTTGAGGAGGATATTTACATGCAACAACCAGAAGGTTTTACAGTCTCAGAAAAAGAGGACTATGTTTGCTTGTTGAAAAAGTCCCTTTACGGTTTGAAACAGTCACCAAGACAGTGGTACAAGAGGTTTGATTCCTTTATGACTTCTCATGATTTCAAAAGAAATAGCTTTGACAGTTATGTTTACTTTAAGAAAAACAGTGATGGTTCTTTTGTGTATCTACTCTTTTATGTTGATGACATGTTGATAGCAGCGAAAGATAAAGGAGAGATAAAAAAAGGTCAAAAGCCAACTAAGTGAAGAATTTGAGATGAAAAATTTGGGACCAGCAAAGAAGATACTTGGTATGGAGATTCTCAGAGATAGAAAAACAAGTAAATTGTACCTTAGTCAAAAATGGTACATTAAGAAAGTTCTTTGCAAATTCAATATACAGAGTGCTAAGCCTGTTAGTACTCCTTTAGCAGTCAATTTCAGACTTTCATCGGCTTTGTCTCCACAACCAAATGATGAAATTTAGTACATGTCACATGTTTCATACTCTAGTGTAGTGGGATCTCTCATGTATGCTATGGTTTGTTCACGTCCAGATTTATTATATGCAGTCAGTGCAGTTAGCAGATACATGGAAAATCCCAGTAAAGAACAATGGAAAGCAGTTCAGTGGATTTTAAGATACTTACGAGGTACTACTGATGTTTTCTTACAGTTTGAAAGAACTAGAGATGGAGTCATTGGGTATGTTGATGCTGATTTTGCTAGAGACCTTGATAGAAGAAGATCTCTCACTGGTTATGTCTTTACAATCGGAGGTTGTGCAATCAGTTGGAAAGTCACTTTGTGAACTACAGTTACTTTATCTACCATTGAAACTGAATACATGGCGATTCCTAAGGCTTGTAAAGAAGCCATTTGATTGAAGGGACTCTTTAGTGAACTCAATGAAGACCTTCAAATCAGTACAGTATTTTGTGATAGTCAGAGTATCATCTTTCTTACAAAAGATCAAATGTTTCATGAGAGAACAAAACACATTGATGTTTGGTATCACATTATTCGTGATATTATTGCTCGTGGTGATATTGTTGTGAGCAAAATTAGTACTCATGAAAATCCTGTAGATATGATGACTAAGTCACTTCCTATAACCAAGTTTGAGCATTGCTTAGACTTGGTTGGTGTTCATTGTTGAAGTTAAACCTTTAAGGGATTTTATGGAAGAGGTGAAGAACTTGTTCGTTGAGAATTCGTGTCAAGGTGGAGATTATTAGAGTTGTGTGACCCAAATTCTAAGAAATTTCTTGCAAGTCAAGTTAAACAAAATATATTTTCTTTCTAGAAGGTTTAGTATTTATGAGTATAATATATTTAGCATTTATTAGCATAATATATTTGACTTTGATTAGAATTAGGTTTTTTTAACTTATAAATAGATGTAGTCGAAACTCCTCTTGTAATCATTCAAATTCGACATAGTGAATTTTCTTCTTCTCTGCCCATGGTTTTTTCCCTAAAGGGTTTCCACATAAAAATATGTGTGTTCTTTATTTTTATTTCTCTTTTCTTTGCGATATATTGTCATTACCGACGTTCTATTTTTACAATACTAAATGCACAAATATTATTTTATTTAATAATGATAAATTTGTAAGTTATCATTACATTCTCAATGAAAGATTTTGTGAATCAAATGTGATAACGTAACTTTCCAGGAATTTTAATCAATACTTTTTAATATATATTAAACGTTGCAAAGTAATTTTCTCAACAATCACATTTTATTGGAATTATAATATGGGAAAGCACCAAATGTTGTTTTGTCGAGTTCTTTTTAAAATATTAAAAATATTATATTATTTAAATAATTTTTTAAAATTTTTATAAGATTTTAAATTTTGAATTTTTTAAAAATTTTAAAATTTTATATTATTTATTAACGTAATATTTCCACATCCACAATAAAATACATTCGAATCGTTATGTGTGCGGCTACGTGAGCATCCATGAATATCAAGTGCGATTTCTAACATAGTTATTAAATTATAGCAAAATTTATCTAATTTGACTTAAAACAAATATTAAGGATAAATTTTTTAAATAAAAATATAAGTTAAATAGTTAAATTTAACTTAATGTGAAGCCAACATTATATTGATCCAATTAATTTATTGTCAAGAACCCAAAAGCTTATATCTCACGGGAAAACAAATCCCAAAAGCTTATAATGTTTCATTTTTTATGATAATGATAATGTTAATTTTTTTAAGAATTTATTAATAAAAGAAAAATGTCGGTAAATGCTAACCTCTTTTATAAATAAAGAGATTATAAAAAATCTCAAAATAACCGTTCAAAATGAAACACTCCCGATTTGAGACATCTAACTTCCACGCGAACTTATAAATAATTGAAAGATAGAACTCAATCATCACCCCTCAAAACAGCAAATATATAAGCATAAGAGTGAAACAGGATAGAAAAACACTCATCACCAAGCGAAAATCATTTCACCACCAAGCTTTAAATAATGCAAGTCTCCTCACCCCCTACTTTAGCACTAGCATCAACCTTTCCATTACCTTACGTGTGAACAAATATTGTAATAGTCTGCTTTTAGTGGTGTCAGAAATAGTGATTTTGGGGTCACAAATTCAACGAGTGGGTCCATAAATATTATAATTTAATATTTACGAGTCAAATATAGTAATATATTGAATTGTGATTTTATAATTTTTGCTAATTGAACGAATATTTAAGTACAAGTGGTTTGTCCCTAAAGTCAAATGGTTTTGGAAAATAAGGTACCAGGACCTCATTTCTGTAAACTAAGCCCGTAAATATTTAAATATTTACGAAGTTACTATATAGGTGTATTAAAGTTTGGTTCGAAAATTTTAGTGATTTGTTATTTAATTAAGGAAAAAGAACTGAATCGTAAAATATATAAAAATTAATCACTATTGATGTTTATTAGCTAAATTGCATAATTAATGTTGGTTTAGGGATCTAAATGTGAATTAGACCCTAGGGTAATGTAGTTTTGTTTTAAGTGAATTTTCTTTATGTTAAAATAATTTTAATTAATTATAATATTTGATATTAAGTAAAACAAAAACCAATTTTTATTTTTATTCATCATTTTCCACCGAAATAAGAAAACATAGCATGAGAAGCCACTGTTAAAAACTTCCAAGGTTCGGCCATTGATATTCTCTTGCATGGTAAGTAATTTTTCACTCGTTTCTAGTAATTTTTATTTTTTTGAGATCGTTACAATTAGGTCTAATTAATTCGTATCATCGATTTCAAAATTGTTAAAGATTTTAAAACTTGCCATTGATAAATCTTAGATTTTTTTTATAAAAATTGGTAGCTTTGGAAGCTATGAAATGTTTTAGGACTATTTTATTAAATGAATTTTGTTAGTTTTGCATTTAAGGACTAATTAACTTAGCATGAAAATATTGAAATTTTTAAGTGATTGAAGGTTGATTATGGATGAAATTAGAATCGGTTATGTGTATTGTGGCTTAAATTTAATTTTTTTAATATTTTCGATTTTAGGGACTAAATTGGACAAAGTGTAAATGTTTAGGGAAATTTTGTAAAATAGAAATTATGAGTCATATACATAAAAATGAATATGATAATGTATTTTAATTTAAAAAATTGAATTTAATTATTATATAGATCAAGGATTGAACCGTACGGAGGAAAATCAGGGAAAGGGGGAAATTGCAGAAATAGTCCCTACGAACAAATTTGTTGACTGCTTGTATTAGATAAGTTCATACGGTATGTTTGTGTTAAATTGTTATGTATTTAAAATTATAGTTGTAAATATTTTTAATTGAAATTCAGGTCGTTTACAATTCAGTACAAAAAGGTGAGATAGAAGATTAAATTGAACAGAATTGAAGATAGTATAATTCGATAAATTAAGGAATTGACTTTGAATTGGACTGAAATATGATATGTTATGTGATAAAATGATGATTTGATAAAAATAAGCTGAATTGATTTTATTTAAATTGGTTGTATGTAAAAATAACTTAATTGAATAGATTCAAAAATATCAAATATTATTTGAAATGTGGAATTATACTAATGTAGTGATGAGCTATGATATATGTATGGAATTCTTCTTTTGGTTGATTGAGATGTTGATTGATAATAAATTGAGTAATGAATACCCTATTAATTGTTCAGGTAAAGTCAGATATAGTTGGCATGTCATAGGATATGAAGAGTTCAGGGTTACTTGGACTACGAGCCGATGAGGCATTGGGTGCCAACATGCTTTGGTTATACCGATGAGTCATTGGGTGTCAAACTATTTGATAAGCGCTAGGCGCAACTATTTGCTTCGGATTTATTTGATGAAGCACTAGGTGTCAAACTGGTGTGTTGGTTGGATCGTGTATCCGTCCGAGTCTGAGTCGTGTTAATAGGGAGATAAAATATAAAAAAAATGATGATAATGAACAAGAACTTGAAATCCATGAAATTATAAAATTGAATATGAGATGTGGTATTCAATATTGATATGGCAAATGGATCAAAAATGGAAGAAAAATGTGAAATGAAATGTCTATTTGTGAAATAAGATGATATGATGATCGGATGATATATGTATACATATTGGGAATCGATTATACAAGCCCAGGGGGTCAATATGAAAACATAATAAATTGATGAATGTGATTCAGGATTAGTATTATGGAATAAAGTAGTGATGGATATTTAATTGACATTCAATATCTTTTTAGTATAAAGATTAATTATTACGATTTGGATTGAGAATTGAAATTAAGAAATGAAAATTAATGTTTGGCATTAATTTGAAATGGGATGTATTTTAGATAAATATATTGTATGATAAGTTAAGATAGTGAATTGATTTAAATTGTAACACCCAGAACCCATCTCCATCGTCAAATTAGGGTTATGGAGTATTACGACACATATTGAAACATTTAACATCATTAAACTATTCATATATTAATTTAAATATCAATAATCAAAACTAAATATTATTCATAGCACAAATACATTTACAGGCCTAAAATCGAGTTTACGGGGTCCTAAAAATTAATTTGGAAACAACCAAGGACTAATTTGAATCAAAACTAAAAAATATGAAATTTTTAAAAAATTTTGGAAATAAAGGTCACACAGCCGTGTGAAAGAGACCAACTTGTGTGGCCTCAAACATAGCCGTGTGGCTACCTCACACGCTTGTGTACTCAGTCCGTGTGAAAAATCATGCACCTAAAATTAATAAGGCACATAGCTGTGTGGTCAGGCCATGCGTGACACATGGCTGTGTAACAGCTCGTGTCTCAGGTCATGTGCACTGTAAAAAGCTTCCAAAACAAGGCAAACTTTCATCCAACTCTTAAATACCAAGCCAAATAAAAATCAACCATTTTCATACTTTAAAAACACATTCAGACAAGCCTAAAACATGCCAAAACATTCAACCTAAGTGTCTAACCAATGTGTCCTCATTGACACCACAATTCAATTATCAACCTCAATTCACATATCACACCAAACTAATTTGCATTCAAATTCAAAACTTCATACATAAAACTCATGCCAAACTTACCATTTCTTCTTATTTTTTTCACATTCATTCATACCATGATTGAAACACTTGCTTAAGGTTTATATCAAATGACCAAAACGACTTATATGAACATATTCACACCAAGATTAAAGGCACATACACAAGCAAACTAATACCAAGCTTAAGTATCTTTGTATCAATCTCATATATAATACATGAAATAAGTATTCAAAACAATACAAAAAACACATATTACATGCCATATAACCCAAAATAAACGTATCAAAATCTATCAAAATATATATAGATAGTGAGATTTTCAAGTTGATCCAACTGCCTGACTCCAGAAAAAGTTTTCTAGAAGGAACATGAAAAATGACACGAGTGAGATTCAATAGAGCTTAGTATGTTCAACAGTTGAAACAATAAAGCTTACCATATAAACATAGTTATTTCATTAACAAGATTAATGTCACATCCTGAAAACCAGGTTAGTAGAATTAGACACTAGATTATGGGTTTAAGAGAAAAATTAGATTTTATGTAACATCCTAAAATAGGGCCTAGTCAAAATAGTGGTTTCGGGACCACAAATCTGATATCAAAATATTTATTTTATGATTATTATGAGGTCTAGAATATGATAATATGCATGTGATAAAGTTTCATGAAGGAATTCTATGAGTAAGGTGTCTAATTGAAAAATAAGGACCAACTTGAATAAATTTCAAAACTTGGGTTCTAGAAGAAATTTGTATGAAATTGCTTTGGAATATTAATTAGAAGGTCTTGAAGAGCAATTTGCCCAATTTGTAAGTTTTTAGACAAAAATGGGCTTGTATGGATGAAATATTAAAGAAAGGGCTTAAGGGCATTTTGGTCATTTGGCAATTTAATGAAATAAAATGGGAAAAAGAAGGCAAAAATCAGCCATTCTTCTTCCTTATCTAGCCGAAATTCTTAAGTCACCATAGCTAGGATTTTCAACATTTTCAATCTCAATAGTAAGTGCTCCCAGGCCCCGTTTTTAATGTTTTTCGTGTTTTTGAAATCCCGGTAGCTTGCTCTCTCTATTTATACCCATATTTCATGCTAGGGTTCATGTTTAGAGATTTACCCTTGCATGATTTACTTGTATTTTGATGGTTTATGGAGGATTATGAAAGTTGGATGTGTGTTAAACATCTTTTCCTAGGTGATTTTCATGAAAAAAACCCTAAAAGGACCTTTTTTGCAAAAGGTGTAAAATGTGAGGTAAAAATGGGAAATAATGGAAAATGTGGGATTCCATAAGAGGGAAGACATTTGGCTAGGCTTGGGTAATGTAGAAATTGTATGCATTTCATTAAACGAGCCTAAGGACTAAATTATAAAAATGTGAAAGGTTAGGGGCAAAACGGTCATCTGGACCGGGTGAAATTTAGACTTGAAAAGTATAATGTGAGTTGTTAATGATTTGTTTTTATTGTTATAGACCCCGAAGAACAAATTTCGGAGGTCGATTGAGGAAAACGAAAGGTTTTGGAATAACCAAAACGCGATACCGAGATAAGTACCAGGTAAGTTCGAATAACTTATAGTAAACTCATAATATGCCTAATTTCATGATTTATGAAAGTATGTTCAATTGCATTTGATGTTAGCATAAAAATACATGAAATGTATCCTTAATAACGACATGTTGATAAATGTCCCAGTTGAGGTTAAAAAGGAAATTCGATGGATAAACCAAGGCTTACATGACTTGAGATCCTGCATGTGTTGTAGAAAAGGATTTAGCCCAGACGGGTAATCCGTTGATCTCAAATATAAAAAGGATCTAGCCCGGACGGGTGTTCCTTAAGTGATCGAGCCTCCCGAAGAATATGTGTGCATTGTGGATTTAGTCCGGACGGGTAATCCAATTAGGGTCTAAATTTAGCTTGGACTGGTAATTCAGATCTGAGCTCATTAAGGGTGTTTGTCGCTATAAGGGATTTAGCCTTGACTGGTAATCCCACCGTAAAATGTGAGGACCGCGGTAGTGCATACCTGAAATGATCATTCTTATGAATTGACGGTAAATGGATAATCCATCAAGATTTCCTAGAAACTCAACGGGATTAATATGGTGTTTATAAATGAAATGATAAATGATGAGCTCATCTAAGACAAATTACATGGTACATTATTATTGCAACTGACTTGTTGATTGAGTGCATGTGATAGGGAAATCATTTCATTCTTGTTGGTTCTATTGCTTAATATGGTTGTATGCAATTAATCGGTAAGTTTACTTTCCAGTTATTTGGGCTTACTAAGCAGGTAAATGCTTACCCCTCTCTTTGTCCCTGTCTTGCAGAGCTCGAGGACTCGTAAAGATTGGAAGATGGTTGGAGAGTCAATACACTATCAACTAGTCCAACTTTGGTATATAGGCACTTTTATTTTGTTCAATGGCATGTATAGGGCTTTTGGCTTATTTTGTTATATGTGTCATTTGATTCGCCAAAATGAAGGCATGTAAAGATATACCTATCTTTTTGTATATGGGCATGGGAATTGGCTCATTTTGAAGTAGGCTATGACCTACAAATTTATGCATGCTTATGTTTACATGGGATGGCTTGACCATAATCGGCAATCAGTTATAATAATGAGTCAATTTTAAAAGTGTTAACGAAACATGGAAATCCTTAAAACTAAGGAAATAACCTAGCATGTGTTAAACCGATGATACGAAGTTTACATACAATGAGGTTTATTAAGGTTCTTTGTAAGTGTACAATTATGTCTTGCTTTGTATTTTGGTAACCTTTAAGTATAAGTGATGTAGAGGGTGACCAAAGGCTAGGAAATAGCCTAATAAGGTCCATACGGGTAGACACACGAGCGTGTGTCTAGGCCGTGTGTGACACACGGATCGCCCCCATAGGCGTGCAGTATGGCCGTGCGTCCCCTGTACCTAAAATTTTAAGTCAGTTTCGAGCACGGGCTAGACACACGGGCGTGTGTCTTGGCTGTGTGCCCCTAAATGCATGCTAATGTCATAAACAGAATGCTCAAGTTTTTGGACACGGGCGTGTCTAGGCCATGTGAAGGACACGGGCGTGTGCTCGGCTGTGTGAAAACCCTTGTAGGTTCGAAATGAAAAATAATTTTCATAAATTCAACAGGGTAGGGGACATGGGCATGTCCCAAAGCACACGGGCATGTGCATTGCCTCCACACGGGCGTGTGAGGCTTTACCTAGGAAAAATTTTTATGAACTTTCGTAAGTTCTTGGTTTAGTCCTGGATCATTCTCAATGTATGTTTAGGACCTTGTAGGCCCACAATAGAGACATTATGATGAAATTTGATCTATTTTATATTGGAATGAAATTTTATAACTCGTATTTCCTGAAAATGTTCAAGTTCATGTCTGGTGACGCCTCGTATTCGGTCGCAGTCTCGGGTACGGGTAAGGGGTGTTACATTTTATGTCATGGTAATTAAAATAGGATAAAATAAATAATTAGTTAATAATAGTAAAAATAATAATAATTAAATTAAATAATTATGGTATTAAGAATCGGGGAATTAGTAAAGATTAAGATACATAATTTGGAATAGTGATTAAAGTAGAGGTTAAATGTGTAAATTAAAAACTAGTGGTTAAAAAGGGAGCTATCAGAACAAGGGAGAATAGGGGAGGGCTTAAAGGGCAAATAGCCCAATTTTAAAAAATGGTTAGTTATCTACAAAAAGCCACACCCATCGTTTGTGTATTTTTTATTTTGTTTTTTCTCCATTTCTTTTTCATTTTTAAATTTTGTTAGATCTAGATCCGAGAATTTTCTCTCAAAAATTTATACATCTCTTATATTTTCTTGGCATCCAAACACTATTTATTCCTTCAATTTTGCAAGAAAATCACTATTTCTTCTCCAAGTTCTCACCTAAACTTACCTCTATATTTTCCATTTTCATACTTATTGAGTACTGCTACATTCATTTTAGGGAATGGTGCAGAACCAGTGAGACGAATTCCATGATTTTTTATTAACAACTCATTATTTTGTTCAACCACCAAAAGGCATGAAATCAATTCAGAATATCTTTTAAAACCTTTTTCACGGTATTTCTGTTGTAGAAGCACATTGGTAGCATGAAAGGTTGAAAATGTTTTCTCTAATAAGTCCTCATCAGTTATGTTTTCTCCACATAATTTTAGTTAAGAACTAATTTTGAAAAGTTCCAAATTGTATTCACTTACAATATTAAAATCTTGCAACCGTAAGTGCATCCAATCATAATGAGCTTTAGGGAGTATAATCGTTTTCTAATGTTAAATCATTCTTCCAAATTATTCCACAACACAAGAGGGTCTATCATAGTGAGGTATTCCATTTTTAATCATTCATGTAGATGATGACGGATGAAAATCATTACTTTTGCCTTACCTTGATTAGATGCTTCTTCATCTACTAATATAGTATTTCTAAGACCTTTAGCATCTAGGTGAATTTCAGCATCTAGCACCTATGACAAATAATTCTTGCCTGAGATGTCTAAAGTCACAAATTCAAGTTTGGCAATATTTGACATTATAATCACTTGAATCAAAATAAAAAAAATTAGTAAAATAATAAGCATTCTCAAACGTAAAATAATTCAAATTATATATACCAAATTTGCGAAATAATAATATGTATGTCAAATATTAGCATAAAGAGGAATAGTCATAATAATAACTTAAACAAATTGCATTAATTGAAATTTTTTTAGTAAAAAAATGTATATATAATTATCATTATAACATTTGAGTTGTAAAAATAAATGTGCAAATGTTACTCAAAGCAAATATATCATCTAGAAAATAAAAGAAAAGAATGATGAAAATATGTATATCGTATATAGTTTAACGGGAGTTATACGGGAAAATTATATAAAGTCTAAATGATGTGAACTTCACTATGAACTTGTAGAAGCTCATGTTGATAACGTGTTATAGAAAAATTAATAAAACAATAATAATAAGTAAAAAGTGGATAAAAAAATGAGAGAATTTTCATTATTTAATTTTCACTTACAATGTACTATTTATAAACTCCTATAGATTCAATTAATAAATGTGAAATAAGTTTTCTTAATTACTACATTTAATCATCTCTTGGTTATAAATGAAGTAAAGAGTTTTTATCTCATTACTTTAATAAAGGTTTAAAGGAGTTATAGACATCTATTTAATGTATTTACATCTATAAATATATTATCAATTATTTAATTGAATAAGGATATTAATGTCATTTTATACTTATTACTTGCATTTTACCTTACTAAACAATGTAACATTATTACTCGTTTATTCAATTCAAATTTCTATTGATTCTCTATTTTATTCCTATTGCATGCTATACTATTATTTTATTATATTTCAATCGACTAAATATTTTATATTATTTTATTATACTTGCAAAGGTTTTGTAGTAGTTTTACCTAATTTTATAACAAATTTACATAAACTAAAGATGATAGAATATGATAAATTATTTAAAAATTATGATTATAATTGCTATATTTTACAATGATTTGTGTAAAATGGAAATAAATAAATAAATAAAATGGTGAATGGTTTACTTCTACAATCGTAATAACAATTGAAGATGGCAAGGTTGGGTTGGGAGGGGAGAATCCATATTTCTGGCCTTTTTTAACCATTTATTGGGCTTAACCTATACTAGTACTTAAACTTCATTATAACAACAATCAAAACATTTTTAGCGACCCCATGATTTGCTGCTAGTGTTGGCCCACTTTTAGTTTTAGTTTATATTTTGACCAAATCTATGTGTAATCAGTTTTAACTCAATTAGTATTAATATGAGAAGATGTATTTTTATTTTCTTTTTTTATATTAAAGTATAAATATTTATTCCATAATTTAACTTAAATAATAATTAATAATTAACTAAATACTAATTATGTTAAATTAATGTTAAGTGTTGAAAAAATTGTCATAAAATAATTAAAAAAATGTTTCAACCTCTGGAGTCGTCATTGCTTACCTGGAATCCTAAGAAAAAAACTGAAGCCCTCGACTTGATGGCTTATGTTACAATTGAGTCAGATTTCGAAAACTCAGCGTACACTTCTCATCAGTTTTCATATAAAATAAAAAAATAAAATAAAAAAAGTAAATACATTTTTTAGGTAAATTATAGCAAAGGTTTAACGCCATACAAAAATTTCTGACGAGATAACCAAATTTTTAATATGATACTAAAGTTTCTAAAAATATCTCATTAAATATTTTAATATTTTGGCATCTATTAAAAATTTTCATACCCTTCCAAAATTTCTTTATTTTTTTTTAATATGTTAGACAAAACACGTTAGCGAACCAAAATATATCAATATAAGACTCTATTTATTTCACTAAAAATGACTTCTAAAAATTAATTTACTTTTCTAGAAAAGTTAATATTTTCTAGTGTTTAGATAAATCTGTATAAAACATTTTCTATTGTTTGGTAGATTTCTTTAAAATATTTCATAAAAGTTGTTTTCAATTAAACAAACATACATTTGAGATTTTCTTATTTTTTCATTATTTAATTGAATTTATTTCTATCTATAATTTTATATTTTACATTGTTTTTGCATATATTAAAAATATTGTGTTAAATTCAGGTTCATTATAACGTCATTTTTAATTACATGACTACCAAGTGAGTATTTTTTTTATTTAAAAATGTAACATTAACAAAATTGACAAAAAAATTTAATGATGTCAACAATTGGACTTGATTTTCAAATTTGAAAAGTAAAGGGGCTAAATTCTTGAAAATAAAAGTACAAAGACTAAATTACAAATTTGTGAAGTATACATAGACTTATGACATATTTTAACCTTTATACTATAAAATATTTATTATTAATATATTTATTATTAAAATATTAATATTGAATATTTTCAATAATATGTGAATAATATTATTTATAATTATTATTTTTAAAATTTATTATTAAAATAAAATTAAAATATTAAATAATTTATTAAAATAATAAATTATATTTATTATATTAATAATTTATTATATGACTAAATATAAATAATTAAATATCTATGTTGAATAATATTGAAAAATATAATATTTTAATAATTTTAAATATTTTTTAAAATAAAAATAAAATTTATTATCAATATAATAATATTAAACTTGATTTAAGTTTATTTTTATATAAAAATAAAATTATCTATAGAAGAATTCTTTTTCGAAAAATAATTTACGCTTTTAAAAGGATTAGTCATTTTACAGGAAAAATAACTTACTTTACGTTGGCATGTAAGACATTTTTCGTTGATCAAGCCACTTTCTGTGAAACAAATATTTTCCGTAAAACATTTATATGTAAACAAACATACCCTAAATAAACAAATATTTATATATAAAATAAAATAAATTGAATAACTTATATTTAAATTATCGAATATGAAAAACTAATACAAAACAATAAATCAAAAAGAAGAAACGAGTTTTACTAGATGTTAAGGCCTGTTTTACACAGTTTCCTTAAGACAGTTTCAACTGCTCCTACAGTACTTAGAGAAACGTTAGTCGAATGTTTCCCAATATACAACAACACGATGATTGAAGCAGTAGCACCTTTGCAGTAATCAACGAACAAACGATGTAATTTTCTATCACCGAAATGTTGGAAAATATAGAGAGAAAAAGAGAAGAATTTTGGAGAGTAAATAATCTCAGTGTGAGAGAGTGAGATTGAGCAAAAAATTCTGAAGAAGTCTTAACCTTTTATAGGCATTAAAGGGGCAATTAAATCAAATTGATTAGAATCAAATAAAATCAATATATATGTCCTTTTAAATCAGATTTTGTATATATTTGCTAAGGAAAAATAAATTTTATGCTGGGCTAAAATATTCACAGGCCCACCATTTCGTATCGCTCATGTCGGGCAAGTGTACCCCCAACTTCAATGAGTTAAGACCTACCCTTACACACGAGGCAATATTTCAAACTTAATCATTCAATTATTTTTTAAGTGGATTCTCATATATATACACATCTCATACTTGATACTTAACTAATGTGGGATATAAGCTTTTCTTTTTCTCAACAAATATTCTCAAGTAGCTTACTTTGAACATCAATTTCTCATTCATCACTCAACCTTTTTGGGCATATGATATACCGTTGTAAAGGTCTCATAGAGTAGAATATAAAACCATAATTTTTTACTCAACTCTTAACCTTTAACAATTGAGAATATACCTCAAAATTCACATAAATTACAATTTTTCCAATAAATATTTAGGCATACCTTAAAAAATTTGGTACAGCATATTGGAACAAAATTTTGATCCATCCTAATAAATATAATTATACCAAATTCCATTTTTTATTTGATTTAGCAATAATTATGATAATATATAATAAACAAAATATTGTTAAATATACCAAAACATATAAGGCAATACTAAAATATATTTTGATATACAAAATTTCTAAACATAGTATATTTAAAAAATATATAATAAAGTATATTTAACTTTGTATACTAAAATTTGTAATCAAATACCAAAATATATAAAAAAAATATTAATATTGGATCAATTTGCATCATTTTTTGTTGGTGTGTGTTTACTCCAAAATTTCTTTTTCTTCCTCCTGTAATTCAATAGCCTGAACCAAAATTGAAGATGTAAAGTAATGGTATCGCGTGCGTTAAAAATATTGGTATTCGTTAAATTAAAAATCTGTATTGTGTTATAAAAAGACGTAACTAAATATTAATCAAAAATCAAAAAAAGGAAGTATCGATCTTATCGTGAAAGGATAGAATATGGATTCTAGTGGAGTACAATGGAAATGAAAGTAGAGTTTTAGGCTTTAATTTTTTTATTTTTTATTTTTTATTTTTATATATTTTTTAATTTTCTACAAAATTTATGTACTTTTTTCAATTTTTTTTAAAAAAATGTATTTAAATATTTATAAATTTTAAGGTAAATTATTAAAATAGTTAATTTTGTTTACCTCATATTACATTTTAGTCACTAAATCGTTAATTGTCATTAACGGTGTAACGGCAAGCTGATATGGCACATTAAATCATCATTTCAAACAAAAATTTTAGATTAAATTTTACAATTAGTTCCCATATTTTTTCGTTTTGAGTAATTTAATTTCTTTTCTTTTCTTTTCTTTTAACTTAATCTCTTTTTTTTCTATTTTTTTCATTCTCTTTTGTTTCTCCCTCCGTTTCCCTCCTTTCTCAATCTCTTTTAACGTATTTTTTTTATGTTTTCTATTTGTTAAAATTTTTTATGTTTATGAAAAAAGAAAAAGCGAAAGCTAAAATCAAAATAGAACTTGCTTCGCATATTCTCACCCCACAATTACAAGCCCTTATCGTCCATCATCGCTTTTAATGAACCAATTTGGATCTCTCAATGACCTAGTCCACAAGCTCGTCTCACTCAAGGACCTCGCTAGTCGTGACCTATAGCAGTCCACCCTCAACAAAGTTTTCTGAGCCCAGTCCCTTAACCTCCTAACCAACCCCCACAACCACCTTATATATTTTACCTACAATATACTCGCCCTCTTGAAACTACGTTGTTTCACAGATTCTTCAAACGAGCTCTACACTCTCAATTGTTGAACAAAACACGTTAGCGAATAAAATATATAAATGTAAATCAACTAATATTTATATATAAAATAAAATATAAATAGAATAAATTATATTTAAATTGTCAAATACGTAAACCAATAAAAACCGTAAGAAAAAGTTGAAATCGAAAAGAAGAATAGAGATTTTACTAAACGTTGAAACCTATTTAACTTTCTTTAAGATAAATTTAGTTACTCCTATGGTACTTGGAGAAACGTTGGTCGAATGTCTCCCAAGATACTGAAGCGATCAACGACAAACGTTGTCTTTTTCTATCACCAGTTCTATGTTGGGTTAAAATATTCGCGTGCTCATTTTGGGGCCCATCGGTTCAAACATTTCACGTTGCCCACGTCGTGCGGATGCACCCCATCCCTGACAAGTGTGCGCGAGGCAAGATTCCAAGTTTAGTCATTCAATCACCTTTTAAGAGGGTTCCCATATATATACACATCTCACACTTAGTATTTAACCAATGTGGGATCTAAGTTTTTACTTTTTCTCAATAAATATTTCCAAGTAGCTTACTTTGAGCATCAATTTATCATTCATCACTTAACTATTTTGAGCATATGATATATCGTTGTAAAGGTCTCACGGAGTAGAATATGAAACCATAATTTTATGATTCAACTCTCCACATTTACCTATTGAGAATATGGCTCAAAGTTCCCATAAAATACAATTTTTCCAAAATCAATGACTAAAACAACCACCATATGAAACTTACCCTCAACTTTACCCAAACCAGTTTGGTTTCATGCTCCCTTTCTCTCTTCGGTTCATCCATGCTCGACCTCCAATCAAGCTTCCTTGGGAATATCCAAGAAGGTTTAGATCAATTTTATCGTTTGCTTAATTTTATTCATCAGAAAATAAAAGAAAAGGAAATGAATAATCTACACGATTCTGTAAAAGTCTGGAAATAGAAAAAATTTGTTTTGAATATAAAGAATTGAATTTATGTTTAGATTTGATTAATGATATGGTTTTTTATATTGATTAGTTAGATTCAATTTTAGTTTCAAAATTAGGTTATATTCAAATCAAGATTTGATTAAGAATGATTGATATTAGGTTTTGAGTGATATTCAATTTAAGAATCATGTGAAATAAACAAGGACTTGGTTTATCTGGTGGGTAAAGATTATGTTTTTGCAGTGAAGAATATGATAATAGAGAAAAATAAAGGGGAAGAAGAAAAAGAAAATAAAGAAATAAAAAGAAATTAAATTAAATTGTTCAAAAAAAGTATAGGGACTAGTTTTAACAAATAAAAAACATAGAAAAACTATATTAAAGGAAATGGAGAAAGGAGGAAAACAGAGGAAGAAGGAGAAGAGAATAGAAAATAAGGAGAAAAAAAAAGGAAAGTTAAAAGAACATAAAAGAAAAAAATTAAATTGCTCAAAATAAAAAAATATAGGGACCAATAGTATAATTTAACCTAAAATTTTCGTTTAAAATGATAATTTAACGTGTCACATCAGCTTACCGTTACTCCGTTAACAACAATTAATGCTCAGTGACTAAAATGTTACAACATTATAATGTAAGTGACTAAAATGTAACATTTCTAACATAAATGACTAAAATATAGACTGAGACATACAAAAGTGACTATTTTGACAGTTTACCTTAAATTTTATATTTTAAAATTTTATTTAATTTACTTACAAGTCTTCATAATTTTTCAATTTTATTGTTTTTAAATGATTTGCTGACGTGGCATAAATCAAAATAATGCTACATCAACAATTAAATACATATGGTGAACCACATCAACAAAAGTCATAATCGTTAGTCAACCAACGTCCAGATTAGCATCTCTATCCACAAATGATCAATTTGAATAAAAATGTAACAATAGAAGTGCAATTGAACAAAATTAGAATTAGGACAAAATTGAAAAAAAAAAACATGAAAACATTAAGGGCAAAATTTCAAATTAAGTTTATAGATTTTGGTATAGGCTAGAAATTTAGTATCCATTAGAAAATTTTGGCATCGCCTTAGAAATATCGGTGTCGCATTAGAAATTTTTATTTTTGATAGAAATTTTGGTTTTAGATTAAAAATTTAGTATTGCATTTGAAATATTGGTATCTCGTTAGAAATGTTGTTTTCACTTAAGAAATTTTTATATGTATCCGTTAGAAATTTAGAAATATTGTTAATCGATTAAAAATAATGGTATCTCGTTAGAAATCTTGGTATTATATTAGAAATTTTGTTATTAATTTATAATTGATTAATCTATATTATATATAAAGATTTTGATTGAATTGGTATCACCTATGACAGAGTCCCAACTCATTATTAAATTATTAAAATACTATCTAAAAAAATAAAACAATAATTTAAGGGTTAATTGTCTTTTTATACAAAATCTAGAAGGAAAAAAATCATATTTACGAAGGATTTGAACCTAAAATAACAAAATACATTCTCTTTGCAACTTCAACTAAAGTAACATTTAGTTTTTATGTGACTTTCTTAATAAAATATTATATAATTATTTTCACCCACATCATGGTACGTCATAATCTTATTAATAATATTGTCTATTGAATTAATATCACAAATCAATTTGATACCAATTAAAAAAAAATGACAACTCTATAATAAATTAATTTGAGTACATTTAATATGTGTTATGTGATGTATTTAAATTTTCTTTTACTTACAATTTAAAATATTTTTATTTCAATTTTTTATATATTACATATATTTTAATATTATTAATTTTAAATCTTACATTTCATGTTATTTTTAATGTGAACTGCTGGTCTGATTTTTTGGTCCCATTAAAGCTGATGTGGGAATTTAAATATTTTATTTATTTT
The DNA here is from genome assembly GCA_025698465.1 of Gossypium longicalyx. Lineage (NCBI taxonomy): Eukaryota > Viridiplantae > Streptophyta > Magnoliopsida > Malvales > Malvaceae > Gossypium > Gossypium longicalyx. Next base: position 65,250,675 of record CM046996.1, on the reverse strand, counting down.
GAAATAAAATAATTTTATTAATTTTAACAAAGACTACCTTTCAAATTGGAAAGATAAAGTTATAGGCTAGGGAATTTGAGGAAGAGGTAGTTATGGGGTTTTTTTATTTCAAAGAGATTAACCTTGTAGGGATTATATTTTAGTTTCTCTATTAAAAGGATAAATAAATTAGTTTATGTATCTTAAATATGTAAGTAAAATAACTCCTCCATTAAAGGTTTATTTTGGTATTTATGTGTAAGATATAATAAAACATTTAATTCTAAATTTTTATAAATTTATTCAATTTGGCTCTTATTTTTTTGTTTGAACTAAATAGGTTAAGAATTTTGAGAAAGGGCAAATTACCAATAAAATCCCCCTTTTTTTAAATTTATCGAAATGGGCCAGTCGTAAATTATTTACTAGGAATGAGCAGTTTTACAAAGCGCGCCCACGTCGTAGCGTTGTCGTGGAAAGCAGAAAGCGCTTCCTCAAGGAAGCGCTTTTGCTCACGTGGATGAAAAACGCTTCCTTGAGGGCGCGCTTTTTGTCCACGTTGGCAAAGCGCTTCCTTGAGGAAGCGTTTTTCCCGTGTTTTTATTAGGGTTTTCTGCAATTAGGGTTAGGGTTTTGGAAATTTTGGGTTTTTAAATTTTAGGGTTTTAAGGAAAAAAATTAAATAAATTAGGGTTTAGTGTTTGTTAATTAAATTAATTACTAATTTTAAAAAATTAGATTATGGTTTAGTGTTTATAGTTTTTAAGGAAAAAATCAAATAAATTAGGGTTTAGGGTTACTTGAGTAAATTAATTATAAATTTTAAAAATATATATTAGGATTTTAGGGTTTAGGGTTTTAGGGTATTTAAGAAAAAAATCAAATAAATTAGGGTTTGGGGTTTAGGGTAACTTAATTAAATTATTTGTTAATCTAAAAAAGCTTCTACGTGGACGCTCTTTTGCTACAGTAGTCAATGAAAAAATAAATTTGAGAAGACGTGACTGCGCAAATAGTGTCAAAAACGCTTCAAGCAGGATGCATTGTCAGCAAAAGTACTGAAAAAAGCTCCCACGTGGACGCTCTTTTGCTATAGTAGTATCTGAAAAAATAATTTTGAGAAGACGTGTCTGTGCAAATAGTGTAAAAAACGCTTCAAGCAGGATGCATTGTCAGCAAAAGTATTGAAAGAAGCTTCCACGTGGACGCTCTTTTGCTACAGTAGTCTCTGAAAAAATAATTTTGAGAAGACGTGTCTGTGCAAATAGTGGTAAAAACATTTCAAGCAGGATGCATTTTCAGCAAAATTATTGGAAGAAGCTCCCACGTGGATGCTCTTTTGCTACAGTGGTCTTTGAAAAAATAATTTTGAGAAGACGTGTCTGCATAAATAGTGTCAAAAACGCTTCAAGCAGGATGCATTTTCAGTAAAAGTACTGAAAGAAGCTCCCACGTGGACGCTCTTTTGCTGCAGTGGTTTCTGAAATAACTTGGGCTATGAATGAGCCAAATTTTGTTCTCAGGTTGCATAACTTACAGCAAAAAAAAAATAGAGAGGCTAAGAAGGATAAAAATTAAAGATGAGTGAACGCATTAGTGCTGTTATTTACTATGATGGTGAGGTTCGTCACACCGAGAACGGTGTTGTTTTTTTTCGGAGAATACAATACGACTGGTTTTTAACCAGAACATAGATTTGACAGAACTTCGTAAAAGGATTAGGCGTAAAATATTCGGAACGACGCCAATGAAAGTGTTGTCTATTAGGTATCGATTTTGTGCTTCTATTGATCCAGTAACATATGACTCGTTCGACATCAAAGGTGCTCGTAGCTTGGAGGCAATGGTGCAGACTCATCTTGCTAGTGGAGCACCATATATTGACTTATATGTACAATTTGCATCGTCAAATGATACATTTGCGGCTGCTGTTCGAGAGGAATACACAACCCCTGTCCGACACTCCGTTAGTGGGTTACATAACACGGAACCGCTGGTTTTTGGTAGCGGTATGGAATACACAACCCCTGCACGACACTCTGTTAGTGGATGGGACATGCACCTAGGTGGATCGATGTTTGATGCTGGAAATACGTACTGGGGAATGACATCAACTTATAGTGCTTGGCAATCTACATCCAATTGGGGACGTTATGAAACGCCCAGAAGAAGGGATGATGTACTCCTCATAACGTCCACCGGTGAGGGGACCTCATACGTTGCAGATGATGGTGGGTTAGATGATGAGTCCGATGTGGATCCACCTCGAGAGCCCGACTGCGATGATACAGAAGTTGGATTATTTTCTGAATCGGAGCCTATTCCAACTGAACCTGAAGATGTTGAAGGGGGTTCAGATGAAGAAGAAGATCCACGATTCAGGGCATACTCGCCTCCAGCCCACATGCATAATGTTGATCTATCTGCAGATGATGCATTGGAGTTTCTAGATCTACCACACAGAACGCGTGATCATACAAGTTCGTTATTGGATTCGAGTGAATTTGAAGTTGGTAAGGAGTTTTCCAATAAGGATAGTTTTCTTGGTGTATTGAAACAACATAGCATCAATAACGGTGTTAACTAACACATGGTTAAATCTAAATCCGATAAGTTTGAGGCGAAGTGTGCAGTGCAAGACGTACTTGGCATCATCTGAAGAGGCTGTGCTGTGGGTGTCGACGGTTGAACTGTTGGGCCCGGTGACTGTGTAAGTCCTGTTGCTGGGCCGGGTGATTGTGTGGGAGCTGTTGATGGGCCTGCGTCGTCGTCCCTTCTTCTAGGATTTAAGGGGCCATGTCGTTCCCTTTGGACACGTAATTGTCGCTGCCTCTCCTCTTCTGACAGTAAATATGGCTTGCCATGGATCCTAAACCATGGCATGTATTTTGGCACACACGCCAACTCTGGAACGATGATCGATTCTCGAGTAGGTATATAATCATACCGATCTTCCCACATTTGGATATAATGTGACCAGAATCTCGGCCAATCCGTATACAATTACCGTAAGTCGATTTTGTGATGATCATCCAACACCTCAGGTGCCACAGGAATCGGTTGTCAGAATCTAAATTTCCGTAATACTCTGTCTGATTGGTGCATCTCCACAATAGCAAAGTTGACCAATGGGACCTTCACGTGCCAAGCGTTCAGATTTTGCAAGTATTCATTCGGAATTACTGCCCGAATTGCCGGATCCTCGTATGGTGTCCATTGAAACTATATAAAAATGATGGAAATATTAGTTAAATAAAAAATACTAAATACTAAATACTAAATACGAATCCACTATTTTATTATGTATGTATATATATTTTTAATACTTACTTGTGCTTCCGACCGTTGCTCTAATAGAAGCCGTATATCTTCAAGACAGGTAGGTAATCAAGCATAACTTACCGAATGGTTCCACCTAATTAAATAAATTTTTAGCATACGATTATTTTTTAAATCTACGTAATAATTGTAAAATCTAATATAAAATTTACCTCATTATGAGTGGGAATGTATATGGGTGGTTCACTCGAGGACGTAAAAATGGAAAGCAAAACGCATCCCATGATTGCAGTGAGTGATAGGCAACCTCCGATTTTCGCTTTATTTGGTCGCGTAGCCCCGCACATCTCTGCATGCAGATGTTGCCAACACGGCGGACTTCAACTAAATTCACCAATTTGCTCTAAAATCAACGAATTTCAGTGACCATCTCTCGATGTACAAGGTTTTCGTGACAAGTCCAGGCATCGATAACCTCCAATTATCGAAGAATGTATGCTCGAGCATATCGAATTTTTCTAGTTCGGTAGAATCATCATCCGGCTCTGGAAATGTGTCTCGTAACCAGCCCATCTCGATCCGACCTCTGTTAATATTATCCGGAATAACACCCAAAAGCTCGTAGCATACCGCTCCCCAATCAGCAGAATGAACGGACCCAGTGACTGCGTCCCCGTCCACCGGCAATCCTAATTGCAAATGCACGTCTTCCAAAGTGATAGTGCACTCTCCACATGGAAGATGAAATGTGTGCGTCTCGGGTCTCCACCTTTCTATCAACGCACTAATAAGTTTCGGGTCCAACTTGCACCCCCGGCACTAATTTATTTATTTTTCAGTAAAAAGATAAATATAATGTAATATATGGTATGAGAGTTTTGTGATATTTTTTACCCTAAAAGTCTTATTATAGTTATTTTACCTAAATGACCCTAAAAAAATAATTATAAAAATAATCTAGGTTAAAAAATAATTATATAAATAACCTAAAATAAATAGTAAAATTAAATTAGGTGACTTAAGTGATCTGTATCATATTAATTTTTGACTCAATTATTGCCTGATAATTGTCTCATATGTTAAAAAATATTTTTTTAGGATGTTGGAAAGTTAATGGTTGGCACTCTTGTATTTCTTTTTGAACTATAGTATATTGATATATATTTATACAAATATTCAAAAAAAATTTGATTGCTACACAATAAATGGTCGGGACCACTTTTTTTATTTAAAAAATATTCTTTTAAGTATTGATGGCCAGTATCTACTTTATTGGAATTTTTTTTCCTTTCCCTTTTTTTAAATGGCCTGAATCCGGCCCTTCACAGGCCAAAGCCTGACATGCTAGGCCTGACATCAGCCATCAACTTTAGGGGTCCGCTTCTCTAGACCTGACAATATCCCATCTTCTTTTCCTTTTTTTTTTAAAACTTAAATCCTATTCATTTCTATTTTTTTTATTAACTTTATTTTTTTTTCACTTTCCAATTTATTACTTGAATTTCATTTACTCCATTAAATTAATTTGTCCTTTAGTTATATAATTTTTAATTAAAATTATATTTTTTAAAAAATGAATTATCCTTATTTTAATTAAATTTAAATTTTTTATAATTTATATTTATACCAATAAAATTATATTTTAATTAAATTTCATTGTTTAAATTAAGATTCATCAAAAAATAAATAATAAGGGTGTGGGTAAATAAAATATAAAAAAATCTTTTAATTATAAGTTTTTACAATAATCATGAAATAATAAAAATTCACTCGTATTTTTCGTCTTCGAATTCGACATTGTGGGAATAATAAAAGATTTTTTGTTGACTTTGGAAGGCACAAACTTTTTTAATTGTATTTATTATTTCTCTATCTAAATGAATATAAACAAACTGAATTTGGGACCTCATCTTCAACAATATTTGTTCCCTCCTTAACAAACAAAAACATTGATATCGGTTTTCAACTGATAAAATAAACAAAAAGCTCAAATGGAAGACAAAATAATTTTATATATTGAAGGGGTGCTAGCCATCAGTGTTTCAGCACCTCAAATTTTTTTAAAAATCGCGTATAGGGGTACCAACCATCAGTGTTCCAGCACCTAAATTTTTTTTAAATCGGATACAAATGTGCAGGCCATTAGTTTCTCAGCACTAAAAAAAATTTATTTTTGTTCCCAAAGGAGATAATGTTAGCCATCTACTTCCTCTGACCCAATTTTTTTTTTTGATTAATTGGGTGCCGACCATTAGTTTACCGACACTCAACAAAAATAATTTTTAAATGAGAAAAAGTGGTGCCAACCATTTATTGTCTAGCACCTAATTTTTTTTAAAATACTAGTATAAATGTATACCAATATACTATAGTTTGGAAAAAAAAATAAAAGGGTGCCAATTATTAATTCCCCAACACTCAAAAACTTTTTAAACACCTAACACAATCATCAAACAATAATTGAGTCAAAAATTAATGATTGGGCTAAAAATCAATGTGGTGCGGCCCTTTTAAGTCTCTCAACTCAATTTTACTGCTCATTTTAGATTATTTAAATGATTATTTTTTTTAACTTAGGTTATTTTTATAATTATTTATTTATTTTGAGTTATTTGGTTAAAATATTCCCTATTATTAAGGTTATATGTTTTTTGTATTTTTTTCATTTCTTAAATAAAATATTTTATTTTAAAATAATATTCAAGTTGTCACATCTACTTTTAATCTACGATATATGATCAAACACGTGGACAAATTTTTTTGACTCTTTAACCACTAAACCGCACAGGGAACTTTAATGAAATTCTTCGATTTTATTAGTAGTTTTCGATCTCGACTTTTAAGTTTTAAGTAGAGACTCAATTATTATTTTTATTTAATTTAAAAATATTTAGCATTTAAGCTTAAAATACAAAATAGTGGATATAGATAAAGAAAATAGATTGTATGAAATTATGATTCTATGTTATTTTTATCTCTTTTTAATAGATAAATGAAAAATTAAATTTTTTCTCTTAATTTTTAGTATTTTTAATTGAATTTAAATCTTTTTCAAGAGAAAAAAAATTAAAAATCAAGAGAAAAAATCTAATTTGTCATTCTTTTATTGAATAGAGTTAAGGATGACTTGAAATCACAGTTCATGCAATTCATTTTCATAAATTAAAATGCTTTAAAAAACTAATGAATGTAAATGTATTTCAATATTTGTAATTATACATATATTATTTAAATTTAAAATATTATTTTTATATAATAATAGTACTTTAATTTAGGAAATATTTTTGAAAAAAAAGTATATTTATATGTTATATTATTAATATAATTTAAAATTATATAGATAATTTGATCTATTATTTAGCTAAATTACATAGTATTTATTATGAATTATTTATATTATTTTTAACTAAATTATATAATATTTAATATTAATTATTTGTACTTTGACCGATAATAAAGTAATAAGATAAAACCACATAAATTTACGGTATGCATATTGATATGATATGATTTCACCACCCTCCATATTGAGAATTTTCTACAGTTAAAATTCCTAACCAATCAAACGGAATCCTCCTATTAATAGAACTCCACACCCCATCTTTATCTGACAAATTGCAAATCCTCTCTACTTCTTCTTGTTCCTTTGATTTTACCTCACTTTCTAGCCAACCAAACACCACAAGAATGGGTGTGGAATTCGAAAACAGTAATTGTACGAACCTCGTGTTCACATATGGCACCTTGAAACGGGGCTTTGCCAATCACGTGCTCCTTCAAGATTTGATGCGAACGGGAGACGCCGTATTCAAAGGCACTTACCGTACCCTGGAGAAATACCCGCTCGTTTGCGGGCCATACCGCGTCCCTTTCCTCCTCAACATGGCTGGTTCGGGACTCCGAGTCACGGGAGAGTTGTACGCCGTGTCGGCTCGGGGGCTGGACCGCCTGGACGAATTGGAAGGCACGAGTTGCGGGCATTACGAGCGGAGGCCCATCCATCTGACGCCAGCTGGGGAGGAAGAGCTATTACCGTGCGCAGCTCAGGCGTATTACGCGCACAAGAGTTACGAGGAGGAGATGTGGAAGAAGAACGGGAGAAAAGGGTTTGGGGTATATTCCGAGAAAGAAGCCAAAGGTTATGTGAAACGTAAGGATAGGCCTCAAAATCTCAGTTTCTTGGATCATATTAGGATCTTCATTTCGTCTCCTTCTGATTAAATCAATAAACATAAACAGTTCGAGAAAAATTTTGAATGTTGTAATGCTTGTAAAATTTTTCTCGAGATTTCAATTGGAAACGAGATTGAATTTTCTCAAATTTGTTGCCATTTTTTGATAGGCATGGTGGAAATTAAAATGTCGCATTTTGAGTTTGTAAAATTACTTAATGGCGTTTAGGTGCAAAATTTTGGGCTTCCATTGAAATTTAGGAGCATTTGTATTATTTTCTTCTTCATTCAATTCTCTTTTGGCCTCTAATAGATACATTGCGGGAAAGGGTTTAAAAAGTTTAGGTAGTTGGTAAAAACATTAAGTTACAAATCGGATGAAATTAAGCTATATATGGGTGAAAATAATTGATGGAAGTATTAAGGGTAAATTGTACCATTAGTCATCTGATTTTTCTTGTTTTGGTCATCAAACTACAAAAATTTTCGTTTTGCCACTAACATTATCATTTGTTTTGGTTATATTCCTACCCATCACAAAATTCGCTTGGTTTTGTTTAATAAGCTTTATCATCAAAGGACGTAGCCTATTAACAATTGTCTTCGTGATTATTTTATACAGAACCGTACATAGACTGATTGGTCTAAATTGTGTAATCCTTTTCGGCCCTTGAATCTTCGGTAGTAAAACAAGTAAGGTTCTGTTGATTCTAGGATCCAATGGATACTCCTCCATCACTCGCCGCACCAATGTATAAACCGAAGGCCCAACAATATTCCATTGTGCTTGATAAAACTTGGCATGAAACCCGTCTATTCCCGGTGCTTTAAGTGGAGCCATTCTAAAAATTACACTTATAAAATATTATCTTTTAAATATTATTTACATGAAATATAATATATATTATTCATTTCTTTATTTTTTATTTTAAAACAATAAGCGTGTAACCTTTTTAACCCTACTTGTGAAGTTAAAAAAACTCTATCTGATGTGTATCAAATAATTATCCAATTATTATTATAAAAAATATATTTTAGTATCTAAGTTAAAAATTTATAATAATTAAATAGTGCAATTAAAATAGTGATTATTATTGTTTATGGGGAAAGTCTTTGAAAGGAAATTGCTACACTTTTTCTTTATGTACATTATAATCATGGCCCTTTCCATTAAACATCGATACTCAAGAAGCTTTTCTTTTAAATCGTCTCAAAACATGTCTCTAAGGGACACACTCTCTTAAGTAGGTTTAGCGGCTATGTTAGTCACTATTATCTTAAACTGTGTCTCATCATCTTCACTTCATGTATTCTAGAATGGTGCAGTTATTGATGCCTTTAGACCATCCCGGAGTATTCGACAGGGAGATCCTCTATTGCCATATTTGTTTGTGTTGTGTATGGAGAGACTAGGTCACCTAATAGAGGAAGCAGTGAGTCAAAGGAGTTGGAAACCGCTGTTGCTTTCTAAGAGAGTCCCCACATTGTTGCATTTAATTTTTGTGGACGATCTAATGTTATTTTGTGAGGCTATGCCGGAACAAGTTGAGAGTAAAACTGAGATTCTGGACACGTTTTTTTATTATTCGGGACAGAAGGTGAATAGAAATAAATCTCAAATTTTCTTCTCACCTAATGTACCGAATAGAACAACTTCAAATATTTGTAGGAAGGTGGGGTCATTGAAAAAATAGCTTGCAATTTTATTTGGGGATCCAAATGTGAAGCAAGAAAACTAGCATTGTTAAGTTGGGCAGAATGTTGCCAATCGATTGATGTTGGCGGTTTTGGTGTGCGAAGTCTAACTACTCAGAATAAGATTTTTTTTGTTGAAGTTAGGCTTTCAATTACTCACTAGGAATGATGCTCTATGGGTAAAAATTGTGAGAAATAAGTATAATGTTTGTGGGATCCTTCCTAATAGTATTGCAAGAAGCAAATGCTCAGTTTTATGGGGATCGTTAGCAGAGATTAGAGGTGTACATGGGCCAGGCCACCCGGCCAGGCCCGAAGTGTAATATCCCGAATTAGGGCCTAATCGGAATAGTGGTTTCGTGACCACAAATCTGAGATAGAAATAATTATTTTATAATTATTTTGAGGTTTATAATATGATTGCATGATTGTGAGAAAATTTCGTGACGAAATTCTGTGCATAAAGTGCTTAAGTTGAAATTAGGGACTAAATCGAATAACTTGCAAAACTTGCATTCTAGAAGTTTTTAGTATGAAATTAATTTGTAATATTAATGAGGAGGTCTTAAATAGAAATTTGACCAATTTCTTAAATTTTGGACAAAAATAGGCTTGTACATGAAAATTTTCAAAGAAAGGTATTAAGGGTATTTTGGTCATTTGGTAATTAAAAGATTAAAAAAAGGAAAAAGATGGCAAAATATGTCCATCTTCTTCATTAGGACAAAAATTAAAGGGTTATCCATAGCTAGGGTTTATTTCAAGCTTCCAAGCTTCATAGTAAGTGATTCCAAGCCCCGTTTTTAATATTCTTTACGTTTTTGGAGTCCCGGTAACTTGATTTAGCTTATGCTAGCAATAATTTAACCTAGGGTTCATATTTGGAAAAATACCCATAGGTGAAATTTGTGTATTTTGGTGTTTTATGATAGAATATGAGGTTTTAAATTATGTTAGACAACCTACTTGGTTTTAAGCGAAAACGAGTAAAAGGGCTTAATCGGTAAAAATACCTAATAGTCATAAGTACATGTTAGAGTGTGAAATTGATGCTGCCATAGAAGGGAAAAATGATAAGCGTGTCATAAAACATAAGAAAATAGGATGAAGTTTAATTCCCGAGCCTAGGGGCAAAAGTGTAATTATGCAAAAGTTTAGGGGCAAAAATGTAATTTTGCCAAAGTTAGTATTAAATGCTGTTTTGATGAATGTTTGTATTAAATAAGATTAATTTGGCATTATAGATCAAGAGAAACGAGATTCAAGTCGCGATCGAGGGAAAAATAAAGTTTACGAAGAATAAGCTCGATTGTTAATAATTTTATACCGAGGTAAGTTCATGTGTAAATGTAGTAACATAATTGTCATTTTAAGTAATTTAGTGTTATTTATGTGATATGATGATTAATATCATGAAATATTATGCTTTATGGTTATTATTGAATAATATGTAAATTATGAATTGCTACCGAGTATCGATTTCGATATTCCGTGGAAGACGGCAAAGATGTGTAATCGAGGAAAAAGCCCGTTTGAACCCTGGGAATAGATTAGAATACAAGTGACATGTCACTAGGATGGTTGGGCATCCGAACTCATTGAGTTGAGTTCGAGTTCACTTATGGATGCAAATGTCCGAACTCTTTGAGTTGAGTCCGAGTTCGTGAGATGTAACTAGGCATCTGAGCTCGTTGAGTTGAGTCCGAGTTCACTTATGGATGCGAACGCACGAGCTCGTTGAGTTGAGTCCGAGTTCGCTTATGGGTGGGTTAAATGGTAGCTTGGCTACATATGTGACACTTATGTACAAACTTTCCGTGTATTCGAATTATATTCCGATGTGTTCAACGGGTGGATCTTAAGAAAATAAGGAGAATGCCTAAAACGAAGGTGACATGTTGGTAAGTGTAGTAAATGAGAAAATTTGACAGGTATGTGCTTAAACCCTCGGGTTGAAAACTTGGTAAGATGAAATCGTAGAAAGATATTAAATGTAAATGATGTTTTATGTGGGATTGTGTGATTATGTTACTTGCTATTTGCACGTGAACTTACTAAGCATTTATGCTTACTCTCTCCTTTTCTTTCATTGTAGTTTTGACAAGCCGGCTTGAGAATCGGGATAGGTCGAAGACTCGTTCACACTATCCGAAGGCTTAAATCGGTAAAATGGCTTGTATATTTTGAATGTGGCATGTATGGCAAAATACTCACTTTGTGTAATTGATCTTATGATATGGCTATGGTTTGGCAAGAAAAGGGTTTGTAAATGATTAGCCATTGGAATGGCCAATCTAAGTCATATTTGATGTTATGTATGTTTAAAATGATATTTAGTCCATGAAAATCCTTAGTAAAGTGAAATTTGCCATAAAACAGAATCTGACAACAGCAGTGATATAAATTTGAAAAATCACTAAAAATAGTAGAAATGGAATTAAATGATGAGTAAGTTATGAAATTGAAGCTTAATGAGTCTATTTTCATATGGATTGAACAAAACAGGTATATGAATTATAATTTATGAAACATTTGAATTTTTGTGAAACAGGGCCAGAGTGATTTTTGGATCTCCTGTTCTGACTTTGGAAATTCACCATAAATTGTATAAAAATAATTATAATTCATACTTTATATTTACAGATTTCTTATTGAGTCTAGTTTTAAGAGAAACAAACTTCATAGTCATTGAAATTCTGTACAGAGAGATATCTGATTCGTAATACACAGAGGTCAGAGCATTCGAACCCTGAAACAGGGGAGATTTTAACTAATAAACTGTACTAATTGGCCTAGCCAAAAATTCTAGAAAAAAATTAGTAAATAGATATATGAGTCTAGTTTCATAGAAAATTTAAGGAATTGGATTTTGAGTTTCGGAACTCGAGATATGAATTTTTAAGCGAATGTGACGCAGATTGCTAGCTTGACTGAAAATTTTAAAATTAAATTGTTTGAGCTGTTTAAGCAATGAATTAAGTCTGTTAACACCTCGTGTTCGACTCCGGCAACGGTCTCGGGTACGGGGCGTTACACAAAGGCCCGCCCGAAATGTGGTAGGGTTTGAGCAAAAATATAAGCCCGAAAAATGGGCTTGGGCAAAAAAAAGGCTCGTTTAAAAAATGAGCCGGGCCTCGGGTAAGGCATTTTTGGCCCGGGTCCGACCCGGCCCGAATTCACTAAATGACAAAAAATTTATTTTTTTAATATTTTTTTTATTTTCTCCCTATTTTTCTACTATTTTACTATTATGTTGCTACTATTTTGTTGTTATTGTTTGGATATTGTATAAAACTTATTTTATTGTTAAATTTTTTATTATTTTAAAGACATTTGCTAATTTTGTTATTATTTTAGAGGCATTTGCTTGTTAAATTACATCTATTTTAGTTGTATTTAAGTATACATATTTTTTAAAATTTATTTTCAATTTTTTGAGAAATATTTATTTTGATGTTTTTAGTATTTTTGATGGTTTATATATATATTTTAAAATTATATAAAAAATAATATAAGAATTAATATGGGCGGGCCGGGTCGGGCTCGGGTTTTAACATTTTTATTCGGGCCGGGCTTGGGCAAAATTTTAAGCCTATTTTTCAGGCCGGGCTGGGCCTGAGCCTAGCAAACAGGCCTAAATTTTTAGTTGGGCCCAGCCCGAACTCGGCCCGGCCCATGCACACCTCTAGCAGAGATATGGACAAATGTGATTAATAATGTCTATTGGGCTATAGGGGATGGGTGCCTTACATATTTTTGGAATGACAATTGGATTTGTTCGGTAGGTCCACTCAGAACTTTCTTTAGAGGATCAGATCAACTAGATGACACTTTACGTGTTTGCGATGTAGTGGATGGGAATGGTAATTGGTACTGGGTTCGTTTAAGGAGTTTTCTTTCAAGTCAAATTGTTTTATAGATAACTACTAATCTACCTTATTTGATTGATACAGGTCCTGACCGACTTTCATGGAAATGGGCAAAACAGAGTAGCTTTTCATCGACATAAACATATAGAGGTATTCATCAATATGGATCAATTGTGAACTCTAATGTTTAGAAGTTGATCTAGAAGATCAATATACCTCAAATGGTTAAGATGTTTGTGTGGATCATGTGGAAGAATATACTTTTGAATAATGGAGAGTGTGCAAGGAGGCATGTGGCGAATAAAAGCCACTGTCTGAGATGTAGCAACGTCTATGAATCGAGATCCATGCGGTGCGGGATTGCATTTTTCCTAAGACTTTTTGACCGTCAGTTGTCCTAACTCATGCATGGGTAATATTTTTCGCTACGCTGATGGACGAATGGATTTTATGAAATTTAGATAATGTTGGGGAGTGTAGTAGTCAAGATTTTGAATGGTGTAAATTTTTTTCCTATAATGTGTTGGTTGTTATGGAAGAACTGGAATACACATGTGCTTTCAAGTTGCCAGAGTAGTTCCTAGGAAATAATTGGTAAGGACATTAGTTGGGTAATGAATTACGCAAAGGTGTCTTCTCTTGTGATTCAGACTAATCCTATTACTACTGTTGTATATTGGTCAGCGCCAACTAGAGGTTGGGTTAAACTCAACACAGATGGAGTAGTTTCACTAAATAGATCTTATGCTGGGATTGGGGGAGTGTTTAGAGATGTTGATGCTAATTGGCTATAGGGATTCTCAATGTTGCTAGGTAAGGACACAATTTTTAAAATTGAAGCGAGAGCTATTTTGGAGGGTCTTCGTTTAGCGTGGGAGAAGGGGATTCGTTAGCTAGAAATTGAAAGTGATAATGCTCTTTTGATGGAGACGATTGCAGAAAGTGGTACAGTTGATAGTTAAATGATGGAATTACGCAGTATTCATCGAATGATGTGTCGAGGGTGGAAGATTTTTTTCGCCATGTCCCAAGAACTCACAATGCAGTCGCTGATCATATGGCTAAAGTTACGGCAACAAGATTCACAGAGGTCCAAGTATTTGAAGTTCCACCTCCTTCTGTGTGGGAGTTAGTTCAAGCAGACTTTATTAGCTTTACAAGGGATAATGTGCCATCTCAATAGTATCGCTTAATGCTGTTTTATTTTACCAAAAAAAGATAATATTTTATAAATCAAATAAAGAAAAGAGAAGAAAATAAAGGGACAGAAGAGTGAATTCGATCTTTGATGGTTTTCCTTGTGGGTGATGAAAATTGAGGGAGAAGAAGAATGAATGATTACATTCAAGATAGGGACAACAATTATGACACATACTAGGTGACGACGGAGGGTAGCAGAAGAGGTACCTGTAATAGTAGCACCATTGAAAAAGGATAACAATAGTGATATCGAGAATAAGAATAAGAAACAACGAGCGCAAGGGGTTAATGAGAAGTTAACTATTGTGACAATGGGGGAAGTGACAATTAAAAAGAAGGAGAATAGGACTAAATTGATAAAATTATAAATGTAGAGGGTTAAATTTATTTAATCATTTAGAATTAAGACTAAATTGATTGAATGTGTAAGTGTTGAGGATTAAATGTGCAATTATGCCAATTAAAAAAGCCATGTCATCATTTCCGCTAATGATTTAACATAGGGTGAGCAAAACAAAAATACACTAATAAATGAGTCACTAATTGTATAGTTTACCCAACTATAAATAAAGTCACTTTCTTCTGTACAAATATTAAAAGATAAAGTTAATTAGAGTTGATTTACTAGCCACACTTTTTTTCTTTTGAATTAGGTTAAGGGATTTTGAAAGTTATTAATATTTACAAGATTAGTTCATTTCATAGAAAAAGGAATTTTCTCCTATTTATAGTTAAGTAGTAACAAATTATTGTTAGGTAGTATAACATATTGTGTTACAGTAATGATAAAAAAAATAAGGATTGAATCTTTCTACTTTATTTTGATATGATTTGATCTCTTATTATTAATGTTATGTTTGATTAAAATTATTAATACTATTAAAAAATTGTTAGTAGACTAATATAATTTTTTATATAATAATAGTTGAAATCATAAGATTGAGTTGAGTTTTTTTAATTAAAAAAGTAGTGACGAATAACTTTTTTTTATCTACCATTTGAGTTTTACGGTATATGTTTGAGATTCATGATTACTCTTTTTAACAATGTCATTTTCAAGGTTTTAATTTGTGTTCTCTCATTGACTCGACAGTAAAATTAGACAAAAAAACCAATTTTTTAAAATAAGGTTTTAGGCCACCTTGTAATTATTAGGAAGATAAGTCAATTTTGCACAATTAGCTATCGCGCAAGTGAAAGCGCGCTCTATTGAACTCGAGCGCAAACCACCCACAAAAAAATACACTCCTTTATGAAAAGGACCATATCTCGGGATACAAAAATCAAAATTAGATGATTCAAAAGTCATTTTGAAGATTTACAATTTTGGCATAAGAATTGCCCAAAAGGTGGTTAGAAGGTCACAAAAAGTCGAAGTTACCATTGTCAAATCGAGTAGTTAATCTCCAACTTCTTGCAAGGAATTGCACTGCTTTACAAAAAAAATGACCATATCTTTAGCTACAAACCTTGAAATTAAGTGATTCAAAAATTATTTCGAAAAGAGATCGAATTACTACATCTAGGAATAATAATTGCCCAAAAAGATTATCAAAGCATCTTAAAAAGTCTAGTTTAAGTTGACCTTATAGAACATTACGAGACTAGTTCTAGATTCTCACATAAGTTCAATCTTTTCTTTCAAATGATCAAATCTTCTCCACTTTTCTCTAACTCATGGATTACACGATGTGTGGGCATCGTTCCAAACACAAACATACATAATAAATCAAAATTCTTTAAAAAAAATTATTCTTAAATAAGCTTTCTTGTTTAGATGAATGAGTGAATTAACAAATAATGATTTTTAGTTCTCATCACTTCATTGATTTTCATCAATCAACAGTCTTTTCGCTTCAGCCATTATGAGATATTTGTAGAGAGCTTATTATAGTTCTAATTATTTAGAACTTCTAATAAAATAAAGATTTCTATGCTGAGTATAACAACAATGGGCAACATACTTAATCTCACAAGGACTCCTTGTGGCGCGTACAAGCTTGCTTGGGTGGTAAGCATATTCTCCCATATGTGTTGGCCTAGTTTGACCCTGTTGGTTCACTTTAAGGCTCACATATAAATTTTGGACTCTTCATTAATTTTAGTTAATAAATCAAAATTAATTTCTCAATTAAATAATTTACACAAGCCTTATTTTAATCTTTTTAAATTCACGACCACTTTATCATATTAAAATGCATGTGTAATTTTATTTTATTCTAAATAATTAGAACACGTGATCTCTTAATTTAGATCCATTTTAGATTCATCATTTAATCAAATTAAATAGATATTCGAAATGACTGAATTAATCTCAGATCAAGCTAATCATTGAATAGAGAAAACACTTATTACTCCAATGAGTAAATCCAATGAACCATTTCTTCTTGTTCAACTGGTTATGGTTCCTACAAGCATTCATGTTAAACGCAATCCATTAAATAATTGTGTTGAGCTAGTGGAGGGACTGGTTTTGCACATATATGAGCTTAAATAATTTGTAATTAAGTTTGAGCTTTTCATATATTAATCACAAATTATTTAGTTATAAAGTCATTTTACTAAATTACCATGACTGAACTCCCTATCATTTACTAATATGAAAGCTACAGATTTCAAACTTTAGTCCAATGACCTTATCATATGTGTGTTACCCTCATAAGATATCCATAACCGTTTTAAGTTAAATCTATTCATCTAATTCGGTCTAATTTATCTCATGGTCATCATTGTATCTTCTGCAATAAAAATTATCATTACTCAAATTAGTAATGGTAAAATTATTTGTCTCAAACAAATGACCCATAGCCAAGCTCCATTTTCATAATCCATACAATGCTAATGAGAGGATATAATTTACTCTTTTATTGAGATATGATTCCACTATTGTGAGTGAAGCCATATCATGCATAAGTCATGTACCTTACATACCAACTTTTAGCCCACTATCACGAGAGCACAAGTTTTCAATATATTAAAGCGAATGAGTTACAAACACATGGTCATTCACTTAGGATTTATGTAAGTCACACCATGAACGTCACAAGTAAATAAATACACAAACAGATCCATGGTTAATTTAACTTGGGTCTTGTCCAATGTAATTGCAATTCAGACAATCACATTCATGTCTCTATTTATGGGAGTCATCTTTGCTTCGATAGTCAAGACAAGCTATCTCCCTAATTGGACTTATAGATGACATAATAGTCCCCTATTATTTAAACCATTTGCTTATATGATTTTGTAGATTAATGAAAATTTAGATTACCTACTAATATAAGTTATCTTCTCACATTATAATTTGTCCATATAATGCAACATAATATTAGTTAAACTTTGGGTAATCAATGAATCAATATTTGCTTATACATTTTGTTTTACTTTTAAAAATCATTCAGGACAATCTAAAATAAAGATAATGAATAACATTTGTTGACTGTTTGATCATTTTAGTAATTTATCAATAATGATGAAACTATTACACTACGAGTACAAAAATCTTAACATAATGTGCTTATACACAAATTAGTTGTAAAATTATTTTAAGACATATTTGAGCATATTAGAATTTAAAGAAAATTTAATTCATATTTAATAGTATAAAATGAATTTACATTAAACAATAGATATGAAAGAGTTCAAAATATAAAGTTAATAACATAGTTTTATTAATGCCTTTGTAAGTTAGCTAGGAAATTATTAAATAGATATGACATGCCATAGGATCACAATAGTAATATTAGAGATGTACGGGTTAGCGCTTTGCAATCTTAGAGAGTTTGAGCGAGATTTCTATTGTACTACATATGCTTCACAGTACAGTTCACAACTATATATTGGCATTTTGTGTCCTTTAGAGAGTTTGGATGGTTTACAACATTTACTGCCTATTTGGATAGTTGGTTGGATTAGACCCCCTATCTAATAAAAATTTTCCTTTAGTATTACCTGGATGTAAAATCGTTAAAGTATAAAGAAAAAAATTTAAAAGTGAGCTAGATAAAAAAGTGATAAAGATACAAAAATCTAAAGATAGTTTCAAAATTCTTAAAGACAACCCAAGGGATTCATAGCAAAGTTTCATTGTAAAAGCATACGGTCACAACAATTAAAAGTACAATAAAAAATTTAAAAGAGTTTCTCCTTGATAAATAACCAAAGAAAGATACTAAAGTGTTACACTGGATAACAACAATATATTCATAATTTTAAAGAGTTTCCATAGTAAGGATAGTTTGAAGAGTTTTAAATGTGTAATAAAGTCATTAGCATCCATGTTAAAAGAGATTCAACAAATGATAGTATAGTAAAAGATTCAAAAGTCTAAGATGATAAATGAGAATTAGTGGTAAAAATTGGAAACACATGTTTTAATGCTTATTGAATGTATTAAATTGAGGTCTATGATTAATGTTTATAACTGGTATATTTAGAGCCTGTATGAGCACCATTGAGCTTCAAAGAATGCTCAACATGTGCACTTGTTTTTTCTTCGTATGTAGGTAGTCTATTCTTAAGGAAGAGGAAGTATGTTACAAGTTGCATCAAATTAAGAAGTCGTCACCACTTTGGATGTATATATCTTGTCTTGATACGTGCAATACATGCAACCAAAACCATTCCATCACATTTGACATCCTAAAATAAGTTCAAAACATGCTAATTAAACAATACAAATACACAATTTGGTATCCTAAGTAAAATTTTTAGCTTATAAAATATTAAAACAATTCAAAACTCTCAATCAAAAAAATTAAAGAAACATTATACTAATAAACTAAAATGTCCAAGCTAATGTGTACCAATATGTCCATTAGGCAAACCATTATAAACCAAATAAAAAGACTCAAAGTACTGAATGTCCTAGGTACATGTCATAACTAAGCTAAACTAAGAAAGTCTTTACGAAAAGGAAGTGCGGAGACTATAAGGCGATAACACACAATCATGAACTTCTCGGCTTATCTAAATTTGCACAAGGAATAAACAGTTTGATATGTTGAGTGAAACGCTTAGTGGTGTCCATCCAAATTCTAAAATGTCATATAGAGAGGCTAACTCACATGCATTCTACAATCAATTCATAAAGCAAACGTACTTGCATAAATGAAAATCAAATTTAAATTATTAAAAAAGTTTCCATTGTATATTATAGTTTTTATTATTTAGCTCATATAAACATTTATGGAAGTCATATTGGATACACAATTATCAAATCAAACCCCAACAATAGGCAAGGTGCAATGACACAATATAATGTTTATGTTACTCTAATCTATGCAAAGCACATCTTAGCCAACCTTACCTTGTGAGTGCGTAAAGCGTAACAAATACTCCTAAACGCATAAGCAACCCGCATAAACACATAATTAAAGAGCTCTGTATACTCTATATCATGCTAACTATACCTGATAAGCTTTGTATAATGTTATAAGGACTATCAATTTATTGAAAAATAATTGTCTCATTATTTTAATACAAGAATCAATAGATACAATTAAGAACATGCAATTTCATGCTGGTAGTAATTCGAAACTCTATCATATTATTCAATAACCAAATTATCTAGTTTTAATAAATTCTAATGTCCTAAGCAAGCATGTTACCACACACTACATGTACAAATCAAAATTTAAATAACACAAATTGATATTCCAACAATCTATTAGTTAAACCTCTCGAGCAATCACTTTGCCCTTAGCTTTTGACAAATTTCCCACTTCTTTTGCTTCAAATCAAAATTCAATACACAAATTACTAACAAAATCAATCACAGAAATACTCTAAACGATCTAATTAAATGTAAATAATGCAAATGATGTAGCCAACTTTTCTCTTCACTACCACATTGAAAAACCCAAATAGTTTTTACCCAAAGATCACAAAACTATTCTCTCATGGATTCTATATTGATTTAATTCCTTTTAAATACTCCTATCCTTACCCAGAACTTATTGAGAAGACACCAAAAACCAAGCTCTCCTTCTCCTCTTCCTCTCCAACAAGAATTTCACGACAATGAGAAAGAAGAGAATTTGAGTTTTCACCCATTCAATAAAAAACTTCTCTTTTAATATGTAAGTGCTCAACAAAATAACATTTACTGATCTTGATTCGATGATTTTGATGCAAGAAATTGAAGAAACTTTGAAAAATCTTGATATGATATAAATTATTTAAGAACTTTACCAAACTTATCTCGGATCACCACAAAATTTGATACCAATTTTTTTGGAGCATTACAATGTTTGCATCTTGGGATGGGTGTTGTCTTGCCGTTAAATGGTCATTTTGGTGGAATTTTTGTATGCCATATTAGTGTTTTAAAGTATTGATGATTATCTAGTAGTATGGACCATGAAATAGGTTTTTATTGTACCTCAAGTTGGATAAATTGTTATGTTCTTATTTGACTTTATATATGAACTCGTCTAGGTGAGAATTGGAAGCATTATGTAGGCCATTAAAGTAATTTCCTATAAAGTTGGAGTGTTTCTCAAGTCAATAGAGACTTTTCTTGCAAGCAAAGAAACATTAGAATGACCTTTCTAGTGCATTGTTGCACTTAAGTATCAATACTAGGGTAATGGTATCAATACCTCTAAGTCAGTAGCTAAAATTCATTTTTAAAGCAATATGGTAATGAGACTTGCCCCCGAAATCTCGCTACCTGGGACTAAAGTATCAATACCTCTAGATTAGGTATCAATACTGGTAAACATCGAATCAAAATTAGAAAATTAGGGGATCTAGGTATCGGTACCCAATGGGTGGGTATCGATACCCACATGTAGACTTGTATCATTACTTCCCATAGAGGTACTGATACTTCATAACTTACTTTCTAAACATAGATAAACCAAATAATTGAGCCTAAAATTATTGATAGAGTCATAATTCACCTATATAGTGCCATTAATATCATCTGACCGATAGAGAGATATAGTTCACCGATTGTATTACGGGAGACACCTCTAAGTGTCAAATGTACCACATCTATCGAGGTTGTTGTTGACTCGGGTTAGGGGGTGTTACACTTAAAACCCCAACTAAAGCCAAAAATATTTCCAGTTGATACAAAAAAAAAGACGTTTGTCCTATTTTATCGATTGTCCTTGAAAGAACAACCAACACTTGCAACCAACATACGAAACAAGCCATACTAAGAAGTGAGACATCATAAAGCAATTTTCTCCCTATGTTAATGATGTGCAATAAAAGGTCGAGACATCGAAGAATATAAGTATAAAAAATGAAATTTATACTCTTAAATTATAGAATATAAATTTCTTAGAATGTTTGAGATTTACTTTCCATTAAACAGAATTTACACTTTCAAATTCCATAATTATAAATTTTTCTCTAACTCATTACTTCGTTTACCATTAAATTTGAGATTAAGTGGTTTGTAAGAGGCTTATTATGGTATTTTCATTTCTTTGAGTTGGTATCCAATTAATTTGTGGCACCAACTCAATCAATGTCATTATCTATATATACACGATGTGGGTGAAAGAAAACATTTTATGTAAAAAAATTAATCTTTTAAAATTTACTTAATAATTATTATTGGAGTAATAATGAAAGACTTATTTTTTAAATTTATTAAATATTCAATTCTTTTATTTAAGGATTATATAAAAGTATAAAAAAGATAAAAAAATAGCATCAAAACAATAATAATGATAATAATGATAATAATAATAAATTAATAGAAAATGTATATTAGTATTTTTCTAGCTGAGTTATACCCGATTACCTGTGACATCAAATTCAATGAGAAATTTAAATAATAGTATAGATATTATTTTTCATTCTAATGTATAAAAATATATAATTCTAAATTAAAATGATAAAAGGTAAAAAATTGTAAAATATATGAATTAAATGTGCAAATTTAAAAGTTATTTATCTTTAACTTTAAAAAAAATTATCTTTTAAAATTTATTTTTTTAACTCCATCATTAATATAATTGTTAAATAATATATTTATTTTTTTATTCAACTCTCAACAATAGGTAATAAGAAAATTAAATGCCAATGCCTCCTTAGTAGTGATTGAAGGATTTTTTTTTTTTTAAGTTTAGTATTGGAATCTTGAAATTATTATTTTTTCACATTATAATTATTTACATTTTTAATGTAAAATTTAAAATTTTTAATTAAAGATTAATTTTATTGAATAAAATATGATTAATAGATTTTTCAATGTAAAATTTGAATATTTTATAAAAGTAATATCTTAATTAATTTTTTATAATTTTTATTTTGCTTAAAAATAGAAGTGATTTTACTAAAATTTTAAGCAAAAGATTATTATAGAAAACTAATTTAATAAAGAGTTGATAGTTTATGGTGGTTGTTGATTTATATGAAAAATTGTTGCAAAGGGTAAAAATAAAATATAAAATATCAATTTTATAATTAACTTAACTATTATAACAAAATGTTGTAATAAAAAGTGGTTATTAGAGAGAGAGAGCTAGCTAACATATTACTCACGAAAAAAAAAATAGTTAATGGTTTAAAGGTTATTGTTTATGTCAAGATTAAAATTTCGAAATTTCAAAATATAATGATTGAAAATGATCCTATTTAAGAATGTAAATTAAACCTGCAACTTTAAGCATACCAGAGATTAATAGTAAAATTTAACCAAACAGATTTAATTGCTACTATTTAAGTCAAGATTGAAATTTTAAAATTTAAAAACTACAAAAACTAAATTTGACTAATTCAAAACATGTAGAAACTAAAATTAACTAAATTAAAATATAAGTACTTATGTAAAGATACAAAAACTAATAACATAATTTTACCCTAATATATATATATATATATATTTATTTCTATGATACTTATGAATGCATGTGCTTGTTATTTATTAATTGTTTGTTTAATTTTTGAGAGAAATTTTTGTAGAATGAATTAATTAAAAATATAAATATTATTTTTTTATTATAGAAAGGATAGAATTTTTAATCCATATTTATAATATTTTTTTATAAGTTACTGTTCTTTAAAAGGAATTCCCAAAGAGTTTTCAAACATATTGATGTAAACCTTAAGAATAAAGATGTAGGGTTTAAGGTTAAATGATTTTCTTATATCATTTAATTATTTAACTATGCTTAATGTTGCTTGAACTTTTCAAAGTGCATATTAACTTTTGGTACTGAGCTTTATACTTTAATAATAGGGAAGCATGCTTAGACCTTGAAAGTGTCAAAGCTATGACTACATTGGCGAATGCTACTTTATTCCACAATATGATTAATTTATTTGCAAGTAACATGAAAGTAATGAATAATAAATTTATAATCATAATTTTTTTATCTCTTTTAATAAATTAATTTTTCTTAAAAGACGGAGTAATTTAATCTCAAAAATAAGCAATTAAGAAGTGTTCACTTCTTTCATCAATTTATTCTACTTTTAATTTTAATTTGTATAATAACCCCAATGTTAACACATTTGTGAATTTTATCTTAATTAAAAAAAATTAAAAAATTTAACATTTAACATTTTTATAATTTGACTTTCTAGATTTAGTAAAAAAATGACAGAATTTATAAAAGTTTAAGGTTAAATTTGTTATTATACTAATTAAATGTTTGATAAATTGATAGAAAAAATAAACATTGTGATTAATTATTCTTAGTTGCTCACTTTCAAAATTGTCAGAGACTAAATTGTTCCATTAGTTTAAGAGAGATCAACTTGCTCAATATCGAAACTAAGAGAGACTAGAGAGATCTTTTTACCTTTAAATGATTCTCTTAAACTTACAAGAAAAATAATAAACAATTTAACCAAAATTCGAGAATTAATTCTTAAAAACCAACTTACACTCATTTTTATTAAATTTTAAAAAATAATGCTTTAATTATAATCTACTTTGCGTATAATATATAAAACTGTAACACTTCCCTTTTCATACCAACTTAGTTTTCTTGTTCTCCAAAGGGCACCTTTCTTCTTTGTTGTATTATTTATCTTTAACAAGCATGCTTTGATAATAATAATTCATTCTATTTAATTTGTTTTATAACCCACTTGTATAGTTTTTACTATAAGATTTATAACTTTTTAGTCTTAGGGTAAGAATATTATATTTTAAATATGAGATTTCATGCCCTTCCAGATTCACAAGTTTGCACTAAGCAAAATTAATTTTATTTTTCAATAGGGTCCATCAAATAGATACATTGGGTGAGATGCAACTGTATTTTATAAAAAAAAAAAAAAAAAGCACCAACCACTTATTAAATTAATAGTATGTTTGGTTGAATGTAATAGTTATTTTGTGGGAATCAAATAAAAATAAAAATAAGTATTAAATTAATAAACTATTATGTGGTTGATAAGAAGTGCTGTAGAACAGTTGAGTAATAAATGTAAAATATTCTTTTTTTTTTTTTTTTACCCCTGGAATGAAACAATAATAATCTATATAATTTTTTAAAACTAATAAAGTATATTATTTTTTAAAACTATAAAAATATGTTGACAAAATTTTTAAATATATAAATTATATAATAAATTATTTAATTTGTATAAATTAATATTATTGAATAACTATTGCCCAATTTATTTTTTAATCATTTTATTTTCCCTCTCCTCTCTCTCATGTCTATCCCTTCTTCTTATTTATTTATTCAACCACCATAACTGCCATCGCCATGCACCCATTGTTTTACTTTTGTCTCTCATCTCTTTCATGCCTCTGTTGTTCATACACAAAAGCATTACTCTATTTCGAAAGCAAACATCCAAATCATAAACAAACATAATAACAGACAAAACAATGAATATTTGAAAGGGAAAATAGTAGCTTTCATCGACACCATTATTATATTGTATAGATAGTATACTTCGCTTGCGGACCTAATAAATTATGAATGATATTCTCTATAATTACAGCTCTCATGTCTATATTATATCAATTATACATTTGGTTACGCTATCAAACTCATACAAGCTATAAATCATGCCTCATTGGAACACATCTCACCATCACCATCACCATCACCATCACCATTACATATCTCTTTACTTGAGGAATCCTCATTTCGATTACAGATGTAATAATTCTGAGAAGATGAGAAACATTTTCAGGTTCGACAAGTAGAAAAAAAGATCCATATCGTTACTCATACAGTGGCCCTGTCACTCGCAGGGCCTGAGTCGCAGAAATAAGCATGGCAGTCTTTGTAAGTTGTAAACAAGAGCTAACCTTCTTCAGCAAATTCATTTCTGTCTGTTAGTTGTTCTGTCCTGCATTAACATGTAAGGATATTAGTACACCACAGCCGAGGATATTAACATGTCTAACCTAAACCCTAAACCCAACTTGGAAAATAAGACCATAAGAAACTCAATACTCGATAGACTAGGGATAACACCATCCCTGATGTATAGCTCAACAAGGGCCTACACCATAGACAACCTCACCTGGGTAAGGCAGAAACAAAAAGAGATGCTAATATATGGGTCTCCAGAATCAACTTAACGTCTAACCTAAAATCAATTGAAAATAGTTGAGAGGCCCAACCACAGAAAACCCAAAACTTAATAAATGTGAGACAACAGCACCTAATCACGTCGCTGACCAAAGATGCTAATGTATTGGTCACCAAAAGCCTTTTAAAAGCTGCACAGCAGGTCTAATTTCTGGCAGTGATAAGATTACTGCCACTGAATTCAGAAATAGTGAAGATGAAGACGGAAACCACTGAATTAATAGACTCGACTACAAGAGCAGAAACCTTGGGGGAATTTGAAAGGGAGAGGAACAGGAAGAACAAGCATTGAAACAATTTTAACTTCAAGCACTTCCACTGATTATGAACTGTATGGTAAAATTGGAACTAAAAAGTCCTCGACTTTAGAGTTAGGCCAATATGTTTGCAAGTCTTCAAACACCAGCTCTAAGCTTTATAGTCATACAGGTGCTCCTGCTTCTCCGCATGGCATTCATATTGTCATCAACCACCATTAGTTTCTATCATACACTTAGACTATCAGCCTCACTATAACAATCACCCTTTAGACTGTCAGCCTCACTACAACAGTGACCCTCTATAACAGGGTCTCATTATAACAGACAAGTTTGTAGCAGAACTGATTTTTTCAGTTTTATTCTTACCCTCTATAACAGCTTTTCATCTATAACAACCATAAAGTATACTCTTTACTAAATTAGTTCTCTATAACAGCCTCTTGTCTCAAATTTTAGTAAAAAAAAGTTCTATTCCTAGGTTAAAAAAAAAAAAAAAAATTTAGTTAAGATATTATTTCCATAAAATGTTTAAATTTTATATAAAAATATATTAATAATATTTTATTAAATGAAAACAATCTTTAATAAATGGAATTATATTTTTCAGTTCTATTAAATACATGATCTAAATCTCATTAATTAATATTATTAATATATTATAGATTATAATTTGAAAATCTACAAAAATATTTAAATATGATTTGAATCTCAAATATTGTTTATAACATTCAAAATTTTGGCAAACAAATGAAGTTGTTATAAAGAGAGTTGACTGTATTTATAAGCATCAATAGGAAAGTGTTGGAACCTATCCTAAGTGTCATATACAAGGTCCTCAAAATTTTGATCCAGGTGTAAAAGCAATGATTCTGTCAAACTCAAATTAGCTAAGTCAATATCTTAAGTATTGGAAAGATTAAAACTTATTAAGAAAAGGGCTCCTCACAATGATTAGGTGAAATTCTAGTAAAAAGAAGATACTAGAATGGTCCTTTTGACTGAGGTTTTACATAAAAGAGTTATTCTACAGAATATCCCCTACATGCACCCCCTCCACCCCCACCCCATCAAAAAAAAAAAAAAAGGAAACAAAATTTAAGACAGCCAAAAGAATTACCATGTTGATGTATGACTAATACCAAGCCCATTGCAGGTAAGAATCATTCCCTTAAATCTGGCAAGATATTCCTGCATCACAATTACAGTTACCCAGACCATTATAATGTGGAATCAACTGATTAACCTAAAGAAAACTATGCTGATAATTCTAAACTATAGGTTAATGTAAATTCTTACCCGCAAAGTATACTTATCAATTTCATATATTCCAGTTAAATCATACTCAAAGCGCTTATCAGGATCGATTAACACTGCAAAAGGATATAATGATAAGATCATAATATATCAGCATAACATTTCTTTATACAGTTGGGTGAGAAAGCATGATTGTGGGATGATTGAGTTGCAGTAAAATATAAAGGAATCATATGGCAAAGAGAGAGAGTTTTTATTCCAGCCAAGCAGAAGCATTACCGTTGTAAGCTTCGTTTATCTCTTGGAATTTTGCAGTAACAGCACTATCACCCTTGTGCTTATCTGGATGCCACTTCTGTAACAACATAATAAAAATGTTCTCTAGTCAATTCAATTGTAATAAATAAAGGAAGTTTTAAATAAAACAAAAATGTAAAAGCCTATCCAAGAAGCAATGGCAAGAAATAAAAGATATGGTTACGGAAAGGGGGAGAGAAGAGAGAGAGAAAGAGACCACTGACCAGTGCAAGCTTCCGGTAACTTAACCTGATGTTCTCATCAGTTGCATCATAATCTACTTCCAAAATTTTGTAGTAATCCTTGAATAGAAATCAGAACTATTTATCAGATGCATGCTGACATAACTATAGCATAAAATGAAACAAATACTCACTACATCCAGGAAAAAAGGGACAATTAGCATATGGCAAACATGCTGGTTAAAATGTCCAAGAACTAACACAGATTGTTGCACAACAACCCCTTGTTTGAAATAACTAGATAAGGGGATACAAATTGGTAATTGTTACCATTAAAGAAATTACCACGCAATACAGCATTAACACTAATCTATAAAAAATAATTACATTAACAGTCATCCCCATTCCCATAAACAAAGGGGAAGGAACAGTTGCCGGGGGGGGGGGGGAGGAAGAGCTACTAAGAAAATATATGTATAAATGAACTAATAAAACCAGGAGCCACCAGGCAATCCATGTATTCATGTCACGTTTGTACTATTTTCCCATGTCATAACTCGTAATTGTGCTTAAGGTGTTATATATTCATATAAAATTGACACGTTAACGATTTGCGGTTAATAGAATGACACATTCATGCATTTGTGTGGTGTTTGTATTTTTTTTCATGTTGTGCCATGTTTCATATATTTCTCCCATGTTTTGTGGTTGTTTCGTATCCAAAATTGCCAAGTCTAGAAAAGCATTAAAGTATTTCAATTGATGAAAGGAATTTCTACTGCAGCTTTACATCACAGGAAACAATCAATGTGAAGGATAAGAAGAGACATAATCAATGCAAATATTATCATCAGAAGATCCAATGCAATGCATTTATACTAAAATGAATATACACCGACAATTTTTAATGGCTACTGCCTCAAGACATTCTCTAAACCAACAAAGCAATAAAGAACACACACAAATATAGTGTACAAAGTTTACTTTTGAGGTAAATGTAAACATGTTTACCGCCACATGCTGTTGCAATGCGATGCCACTGTCTATTCAGAAATGAGTCCAGTAAAAGATTGCAGAAAACTATATAGCACCACTTTTTCTAGATTTAAGTCACTGAAAAAACTCAATAGTTTCCCTCAAAAAAGTAATCTATAAACTATGTTACTTGGAATAGAGTGTGAGTGTGTGACGCGGTTATGGTAAGACCTTTCTAAGGTTCTCCATCTATTTGAAGGATCTTAGATGTTATATCCCACTTCCATGTGTCGGACATGAGTGTTAGACATGGGTACTTCAAGAAGAATGAAGAGTTTGAGCAACATAGTCTATAAATGCATTGCAAAAACAACTTTCACAGACTTAATTTTTTACACAATGCACTGACCAAATAATTAGGAATTTCAAATCCACGTAATACCATAAAAAGGTAGAATTTGTTACTTGCTATCATTTTACATAAGAAAGTGAATCTCATTCATGATAATCAAACAAAATTAGAAATGGAGTCATGCTTTTCCACACCTTAATTTCCAAGAAAAAGAAATTGCTAACTTAGACTCAATCTATGACAAAATGTAAATTGACAATTCCTTAAAAAAAATAAAATTGGAAATGATACTCCAATGAATTCGACCAATCCATTAGCATTTTCTTCTTCCCATAAAGTAAACAAACCCATCATAATTTTTCCCCCTTCTAATTTTTCACTTTTTCCTTTGAACATTTAACTTTGCCTCCAACTCCATTAAAGAGTTTTATTTTAAACATAATTTCCAAAACCAACCATAACAGTTCTATCTTAACTTCTAACATGTAAAATATCACAAATTTTAACAGTCACATAAAAACCAAACCCAGTAATAGAGTTCAGTTGTGCACAAATAAAAAGAAAAATTAAGCAGTAAAGAAGATAAAGTCAAAGAGTTTTATTTGGATGATAAAAAGGTATGCCACTAAGTCAAATACATATTTTGGAAGTCAAAAGATTTCATCAAAACTAAAACTTGGAAAAGAAAAAAGAAAAAAACAAAGAATACCTTAGAAGTGGAATTATCATTGCCTTCCATCTGCAAATATAATGAGATTGCTAAGCTGAAGCCTCATAATAATTTTATCAGAATTTTCAATGCTAGAAAAAGAAAGGGAATTGGGAATATTTTTTTTGGAGAGATTTTTTTTAAGGAGAGGTTATTCGGATGCCACAAGTTTGAATATGGAACTGGGACTTATCTCAATGCTTGTAGCCTGAAACAAAAATATTGGGAATCTGGTACGTGCAGTGCACGCGTCGACCAAAGACAGGAACCTCAAATCTAGAGAGGTAGGTGAAGAAATTTTGAGGATTTTTGGATTATTTTTGAAAAACCAAATTAAGGAAGAAGGATGAATAGAACTATTTTCTAATGGATAAAATAATGTTTAATTTAAGAGTAATTTCTCCATAATTTTTTACACTTCACATGGAATGTGGATCTTTAAGGTATTGAAAATTATTATTTCAATTTTTATTGAAATAATATTTTTTAATCTTTTAATTTTAATTTAGATTATTGAAAATAACTTTTAGAAAATGATTTCAGGAAAATGAAATAAACTTTTTTTGTAAAAGCTAATATTTTTTTTATGTTTACATAATTTTGTCAAAAATATTTTTTTTGAAATTATTTTCTAAAAGTTATTTTTTAATGAACAAACCTATCATAAATATATTTGCTACAAAATATTATAGTAGAGTCAGAATTTATTTTATAATAAGATAATATTTTTAAATAATTAATATCTTATATAAACTTAATAATAAACAATATCTAATTAAAACTTAATTTAAATTATATATATTACATATATGAGAATCAATGTGACAAGTTAAAGTTGGATGAAATAACTGAAGCTAAGCATAAATTAAACAAATACTCATTTTTATATAATTAATATTTACATTTCATACTATAAAACATTTATTATTAAATATTTATAAATTTTAATATATATTTATTATTAAAATATTAATATAAATATTTCAATAAGAATATTTTTTTAAAATTTATAAAATTTAAAATTATTATTGTTAAAAATTATTAATAAAATAAACTTACAATATTAAATAATTTAATAAAATAATAAATTATATTAATATTTAATAATGTTGAACATTATAATATTTGATATTGATATATTAATATTTTTAAAATTTTTAAAAATTAAAATAAATAAATAATAATATAATAGTCTTAGGTTTGTTTTAAGGTAAATTATAAAAAAAAAGATTATTCATAAAAGAACTCATTTTCCAAAAATGTCTTACGTTTTTTAAAAGAGTAAATCAATTTTTTAAAAAGAGGTTTATTTTGCGTTGAATACAAGTTATTTTCCATTTATCAAGTTATTTTCAATTAACCAAATTATTTTCTATAAAACAAATATGAAAAAATGTAGAAAACATTTTTCATACATAATTTTATGTGAAACAGATGTACCTTTAATACTAAATTTCGAAAAGAATGTTGAATATAATAAGGAAATATTTAAAAATATTAATTAATTAATTTTTTAAAATTATATTTTATTTTTTATTAAAAGGATGAGATATTCAAAATAATTATATTCAACTTTTATCCGAGTATATCAAAATAATATGAACTATTATGTTAATAAGACTAAAAATTAAAAAATAAATAAAATGTTAAAAAAATAGAATTACCATAATCAAATAAAATAATTATATTTAGTACATATTTTTTACTCATATATCTAAAATTATATCTAATTATGTTGTGATAAAGAGTTGTGGTCACAATAGTTGAAACAACACAAAGGAAATTTTGCACATTAATTTTGTTAACTCGATTCGAATTTAATCTACGTCTACAAAAACCTTACTCAAAAGACTAATTCACTAAGGTACAAAGAACAATGATTTAAGCTCAACCCCTTTTTCTTTAAGTTGCAACTTCATCTTTGCACATTTAAGGGTCTGTTTGTTTCATAAAAATAACTTTTGAAAAATAATTTTTGGAAAATGACTTACTTTTCTGGAAAAATTAATATTTTTTGGTCTTTGGATGAATCTGTGTAAAATATTTTATTTTGTTTGACATGTTTCTTGAAATTATTTCATAAAAGTTGTTTTTAATAAAACAAACATACATTTGAATTTTTTTATTTTTTCATTGTTTAATCGAGTTTATTTTATATCTATAAATTTATATTTACATTGTTTTTGCATATATTAAGAATATTTTGTTAAATCCAGGTTCATTACAACGTCATTTTTTAGTTACATGACTATTAAGTGAGTATTTTTTATTTAAAAATGTGACATCAACAAAATTGACAAAATTTTTTTAATAATGTCAACAATTGGGCTTGTTTTCAAATTTAAAAAGTAGAGGGACTAAATTCTTGAAAATAAAAGTATAGAGACTAAATTGTAAATTTGTGAATAGTATATAGACTTATGACATATTTTAACCTTTATACTACAAAACATTTATTATTAAAATATTAATATTGAATATTTTCAATAATATGTGAAGAATATTATTTAAAATTATTATTTTTAAAATTTTTTGTTAAAATAAAATTAAAATATTAAATAATTTATTAAAATAATAAATTATATTAATTATATTAATAATTTGTTATATGTCAAAATAATAATTAAATATGTATATTTAATAATATTGAAAAATATAATATTTTATATTAATATATTAATATTTTTAAAAATAAAAATAAAAATAAAAATAAAAATTATTAATAATATAATAATATTAAGCTTAATTTAAGTTAATTTTTATATAAAAATAAACTTACAAACTCTTTTCCAGAAAATAACTTGCGCTTTTTAAAAGGGTAAGTCATTTTACAGGAAAAATAACTTATTTTACATTGACATGTAAGTAATTTTCTGTTGACTAAACTATTTTCTATGAAATAAGCATAGAAAAATACAAAAATATTTTCTATAAAACCTTTTACATATAAACAAACGTTACTACCCACTCATTTAATCACTTAATAAGTACAATGACTATACACTTAATAACATAGTTCTCTCCAACAAATAAAGTGTAATTCACTTAATTTTTCTCTCTTCAAGTTGGTAATGTTTTATCAATTAAATAGTCAATTTATTAGTCTCGATAAAACTCCTTGCCATCTTAATCATTTGAATTTTAAAGTTCCATCCTATCTACTTTTTCGAAAGTAGATGTCTTATTGTGACACCTCATACTCTATTTACTTATTGAATCTAAATGTGTGACATCACGTTACGTTATTGATGCAATTTAGATTATCCTGGTTAAATTAATAAATAATTTAAGCATGTAATCATGGTGTAATTCAAAACTTTTTTCTATTACAAGTATAATCATGCATTATAAATGTCTAATAGCCTTATTAGACACGTCTCGGTGTTACTCAGGGTCAAAGACAAAGTCAAGACTCGAATCCAAACTCAACTATCAAAATTTAACTAAGCCTCTCAAGACATTGTGAGTCGTGTCTCAAGACATGCTTCCCCTGTTTTGAACCTTACATTCAAGTTTATGTAATAGCTCATTTTTAGTGAAATCGAAAAAGTAGTTCCGGGACCACAAATTCGAGCCGAAAAGAAAATTTATTTTAATACTATTGCATGTATATGAAAATTTTGATAAGAAAATTTTACCGATTATGTGCTTAATTACGGAAAGGACCAAATTGCATAAAATGTAAAAGTTGGATTCTAGAAGCTAGAAGGATCAAATAGCTATGGAATTCAAAACTTGAGGTCCTTACATGGTAATTAGACCATTAAAGAAAAGTTAGTAGATATTTTTGATGAATCATCCATGGAAATTTAAAAAAAAGGTAAGGACTAAATTGGAAATCAAAATAATTAAAATATGATAATAGAAATATCATCTTATTTTATATTATCTTCCCCAAAATTTGCATGGAAACCCTAGGAGAGAGAATAAACTAATCAAGCTTAATTGGGAAAGTATTCATGTCCCGTTTTTAATAATTTTTATATTTTTGAAACCGAGATAGTCTAATCTATCTATTTGGGGGATTAATTTGAAAAGTTATCAAAGTATAGAAATTTTGCTATGGATGAATATGCTGAAAATTTGAAATTTATGGTAGAAAGTGAAAGGTTGTTGATAGATAAACAAATTTTACAAAGTGATTTTTGGTGAAATTGTGATTTAGGGACTAAATTGTAAAGTTGTGAAAATTTAAAAAAAATTCTGAATTTTATAGAATACATGTGCTGTAAATTTTATATTGAAATTTCGATTGGGCTTGGAATAAGGATTAAATTGCATGAATTTCATTTTTCGAGCCTAAGGACGAAATTAGAATTTATGGAAAATTTAGGGGCAAAATGGTAATTTTGCCTAGGATGTAAATTGAGTTCAATAGAATATGAAATGTGAGAAATTGATGATTAAATTCATTTATATAGATCTGGATAACACAAATTCAAAGCTAGATCGAGAAAAAGAGAAAGTTTCGGATTAGTAGATTTTCTTGTACGCATTATTATCGAGGTAAGTTCGTGTAACTTATTTATGTATATTAACATGTTTGAATTGAATGTTATATTTAATTTGAATAAAGTAAATGTTTATGTGACCGTATGAATGTTATAAATATAGGAATGATTACTTGATAGGAAAGGTCATTAAAATGTTAAGTTCCATTTGAATAATGAAAATCGATGGATACATGTGATTTCCCATATATGAATGTGATTCTACATATGTTGCAGAAGGGATTTAGCTTGGACGAGTAATCCTGATATAGCCTCTCGAGCATCTTGTTATATAGTTCCTGCGAGCATCCTAATCAGTAGTGATTTAGCATGTGTTGTGCACTACCGCAGCTCTTTGTGAGCGTCCTGACATACGATCGGTTGTGATCTTGCATATAATGCAGACACAAATGTAGCTCTTCATGAGCGTCCTGTTAAGCTCACTTGAACTCTCTGTTACCTTATCCAAAGCTCCCTGATATTATCTCTTTGGAGATATCTGAAAGGCTCTATAAGCTTCTTGAGTAAAAACTCTTATGAGTTTCCTGATTAGCTCGGATAAGTGTCTCGTTATATGATTACATGGCTCGTTTGAGCATCCTGATATGTGGCTCGAGAGTATGCTCCCTGAATAAGAATTGACAATTTATAGGTATGTACACCTTAAGTGTACTATTTAAGTATTCATCAATATTTCAGTAATTCAACGGACAAAACACTTGACATGAGAAAATGATGAAATAAATAGAAATATGTCCTGAATATTTCTGAATTATTTGATGGAGGATTATATGATGAGCTCATCTATGTTTATTTGATGTATAAATGTATTATATGACTAACTTGTTTGATTGAGTATATGAGTTTAGGTAAACTTGTCAAAATGATGAAAGCATGTTAGTTGTATGCTTAATATAATTAAATATGAATGGTAAGTTTTAATTCCTGT
Source organism: Gossypium longicalyx (assembly GCA_025698465.1). NCBI lineage: Eukaryota > Viridiplantae > Streptophyta > Magnoliopsida > Malvales > Malvaceae > Gossypium > Gossypium longicalyx. The sequence continues at coordinate 65,215,488 of CM046996.1, read as the reverse complement.
TATACGAACTTACTAAGCATATAATGCTTACTAGGTTTTATTTTCTCCATTTTATAGTGCTCGGAAGCTCGCAAAGGTTGGAGATCGGTTGGAGCATCATCACACTATCCACTAACTTGTTTTGGTATAAATAGTAAACTTATTTTGGTATAATGGCATGTATAGGTAACTTGGCCTATGATGACATATGAATGTGGTTTGTAAACTAGCTATTGGAATGACTAGTAATGGTTTGTTTTGGTATAATTATAAGGTTATATTAAGACAAATACCTATGTGTTAAGTTTGTTAAATATGGTTGATCAAGTTATGCTTAACATATAAGTTAAACAAAGGTAAGATTATAATCATGATTGCATATGATAAAATATCATATTAGATGTTAGAATTAGCTTGGTTTTAATGCTTGGATTGGTTGGTATATACTTGTAAGTGTTGGTGTAGGTTATTGGTAAATTTGGGTGAGAAATAAAGCTAGGAAATGGTTTTATTTTGTCCACACGGGTAGACACACGGGCGTGTGTCTTGACCATGTGTGACACACGGCTTGGCATATGGGCATGTGGTTTGGCCGTGTGTCCCCTGCATATTAAATTTGAGAAATAGAATGCTCAGAATTGAGAACATGGGTAGAGACACAAGTGTGTGTCTCAATCGTGTGTGCTACACAGCCTAGAACATGGGCACGTGTCTTGGCCGTGTAAACCCTGCACATAATTTTTGAAAATTAAATTGATCACATGGCTTAATCACACGAGCGTATTGCTGGCCTTGTGGCACAAGTCAGGGAGTTACATGAGGTCGAACATGGCCTACAGCACGGGCGTGTCTTAAGGTCACAGAGGCGTGTCCCTAGACCACATGGGCGTGTGTGCCCTACATCTAGGAAAATTTTTGAAATTTTACGAAAAATTCTCCGAGTTCTCGATTTAGTCTCAACTCGATTCTAATACTTATATTGGGCCTCAAGGGTCCATTTAAGGTACGTTATGGATAATCTCAAAAAATGAATAGTAATTGACATGAATTATCTGTAAATGTTCTGAAAATTCTAGTAATGCTTTGTAACCCTGTTCCGACGACGGACACGGGTTAGGGGTGTTACAGTTTACCTATCTTGAGACCAAGGAGTACTTTTTTCAAGACTTGACAATTGATGTCTCAAGACATGTTCAATGTGTCTTGAGACCATTACCTAGAAATACCTGAAATGGTCATTTTTCTTCATAGAGTCTCGAGACTAGCATTCCAAATGGTTCAAAAAACAATGTTTCAAGCATGAAAATGAGTTCAAAATGTCAAATAACCTATACCATTAACATGCCAAATTAATGGACTCATAATTATCATATGATAACACATGCAAACAAGTTAGAAGCACACCATTCCATACATAATTGCATAGTATAATTGGACAATTATCAATCAAGCAAAACCATGCATATAAATGACAAACTTAGATGATCAAATTCAACTTTGGGACACCTAAAGGTCCAACAAGTACTAAGATGTAGACGTGTAATAAAATGGCCAAACATAGCATTTACTTGACTCAACCTAGGTACATGCCATTATCTATGTATATACATACAAAGGAAAACCAATTTGACTCGGGTTGAGATAAGCTACTAACCTTGGATGCTTTACGACTTCAATCTACTAAAAACCTGTCCAAGACTTGGGCACAGGACATAAACAAATTCGTACGCTGTCAGTGGTGTTAACATAATCAAACATCGGACATAAATACATCAAACAAATAAGCAAGCTAAATATCATCGATATACATAGTAAACAACATCCATTTCAATATAGTTAATCATATAAAGTTATATCATTTGACTAATCAACCCTCAAGGTATCCATATACAATTCATCTTGTCATACTAATACAGTCATTCATGAAATCAATGAAATACCTCATTTACCATTTATTAGAATATTGATGCACCCTTAAGGTATTTGCATCTCGTCTTATATGTCATGATCCATATTCATTTTCAATATTATATTTCCATTTCCATTACACTGTCATAAATATTTCACATTTTATTTTCATATTACAACCTCTATTAACTAACTCAAATTTGAAGACGAATACACTGTAACGCCTCAAACCCGGCTTAGAAGTTATGACCGGATACTGAGGAATTACATCAACTCGTTCAAAGCTTTTGTTTTAATCAAACTCAGTGCATGTTTCGAAAAAATAAAATTTTGGAAAAAAGCTCTTAAAGATTTGAAAAAAAAAAACCCCAAAGTTTGAAAACACTTATTTAAAACCTAGAATTCAAATTCAAAGTCGCCCATTTTGAAAATACTAACGTTGGCAGATCATTTTCAGTATTTAGACAATCATTCATTAAAAACCATATATTTTATTTGTAGAAAATACTTGAGTGATTACTTAATCTTGAAGCAGAAAAATTATCAGAGTTTTAGTTTTGAAAACTGAAATCCATTTTTTGTTAACTTGTACGATTTTGTAGTTTTACGTTTGAAAACATCAAATACCGACGAATCACACAAAAACCAAAACCAAAACTGAAAACTTAGTCCAAAAATCAAAAGTTCGAAAAAAACTAATTCGAGCGTGATACCAACTTAAGCGTAAAACCAATTTGAGCTCCCGCACGCCATCCGATCTTAGGTCAGAAGTTAACCTGAAATGTATTAAGCAAACGAATGAGCTAAAAGCTCAGTGTGTGACTCAGCCCACAAACAAAATTTTCTTTAACAAGAACATATGTAAATGTCATCACAAAATTTTACTTATAATGTACAAATATCATATTAGAATGTTGTACTACCAAAAACATATATCAGATCATTATGTCATATTTTCGAAACATATTTCAGATTTAGAATATCATATTTTATAAGCATATTTTAAACCATATTTTCAAGTTTTAAGAAACATATATATCATATCAGAATGTCATATCAGACCAGAACAAATGCAGACATAGATCCTACCCTCATCCATTACACATCAACTCCGTCCAACCAATCACACCAGTTAAGACTACAAGAGTCCATCCATCCAATCACATCGAGTCATGGTTGTATGCCACCCATAATGGTGTAGTTGAGCTGCCAAACATATATTGAGGTTTAACCATTGAAAATGCATTAATACTGTTTGAAAACACTTCCTTCAACACCAAAACCCACCCTAATGCACATGCAGAATCATAATATCATATGTTCATATTACATAGTCAAATTGAATAGCTTATCAAAACATATAGTAGAATAAGTATAACACACATGGTTTACAAAATAGTTATGCCTAACTCACGCACCTACTTATAGCAAAACATAATGCATGATTATACTTATAGGAACTTATTTAACATACCTCTAACACTTACCCATGTTTGTTTACTGAAACTTATGCTTTTCTGGGCTTACATAATGCCCACTAACCCAATTTCTAACTCCCTTAATCTACCCCTAATTGGGTATCAAAATTGGCCCAAAAGGTCCACACAACCCAAAAACCTAGCTCGTATGGTGCACACAATCTACCACATAGGTTACTTAATTAAACATGATCGTGTGCTCCACATGACTTGGCACACAACCTATCACATGATTGTGTGGCACATGGCTTACCACACGACCGTGTGGCGCACAAGGTCTACCACACGGCCTGACACACGATCATGTGGCACTGGGCATATTTAAAAATAGCCATTGTTTCACAATTTTCTCTAGTTTCAAGTGAGGTTTCGGGTTAATTTCACATACATGATGTTATTTTAGAATAACACATTCCAAATCCTACATACAAAACCAAAGCAAATCAATTAACAAACACAAAATAACCTAAAATCCACCCTATTTTCTTAAAAGAAATCAATCTCTATATGCACGTACGAACACTTACTTCATAAGAACATTGTCGGGACAACGACTACTCTATTGGAGAATTTAGATTCTCACACCCTGTGCCTAAAAATAAACCCATGAGAACACTTATCACAATGTAAAATGAGCATTAAAACACCAATAACTCAATTCTTGCTCAAGAGTAATTTAAAGCTAAAATAATAGAAAAATAATTTAATGAACTTACACCACGCTTGAACTACGATCAAAGTGTAAATATCACTCATGAACACAGAAGAAAGCAGAATGACAACAAGCAAAAATCAAAGAAGAAGGAGAAAAGAAAACAAAAGAAAAAAGAAAAATAGAGAATATGGGGAGAGAAGAATGTGAGAGTGAGAAGTGGGAGAGATAATTTGGGATAATTTCATAACTACCCATATCCCACTAAATCCCATTAATTAACCACCCAACAGATTCCCTCATAGTTCAAAACAAAAACAATTTCCACTTTGTACACATGGGGACTCAAACATGAGACCAAATGGTAAGCTAAAGCCTTACCACTGAACCAATAGGCTCATTCTGTCATAACTTGCATAGAAATAAGATTTGAGTCAAAAGACCAGGGATAAGAATTGAGCTAAACATTAACAAAATTTCAAAAGATAAGATTTGAACTTAGGACATCTCACACACATACAAAACACACAACCACTGTGCCACATTAAATTACTTGTCATAATTTTCACAACCTTAATCCAAAATAAGGTGTGACCTCTCTTAGTTACACTAACCCAATTTTTGGGATGTGACAAAGGTCTGGTTTAATTCACTTACTTCTTTTTTTTTGTGGATGTGCAGGTGAAGACCCTTACAAGCACTTGAAAGAATTCCATGTTGCATGCTTCAAAATGAAACCACATGGTGTGACTGATGAACAAATCAATCTTAGAACTTTTCCCTTTTCTTTTTAAAGGATCAAGCAAAAGATTGACTCTATTATCTTCTCTTCGGATCAATAACAACATGGAATAATATGAAGAGACTATTCTTGGAGAAATTCTTCCTTGGGTCTAAAGCAGCCAACATTAGGAAGGATTGTTACCAATGGGTAGAAGTATGATTGATGCAGTAAGTGGAGGTGCTTTAGTGAATAAGACACCTGAAGTAGCCAAGCAATTAATTTTAAACATGGTTGAAAATTCTCAGTAATTTGGAACAAGAGTGAATGGAGCCATTAGGCGAGTTAATGAGGTAATTTTTAATACTCTTGAAAATCAAATTTCAGACTTAACTGCTTTGGTTCATCAAATGGCTGTAAGGCAATTGCAAGTGACAAAAGCTTGTAGAATATGTTCAATTAAAGGACATCCTACAAATATGTGCCTTACATTGCAACATGATTCAGTGCAAGAAGTTAATGCTTTGGATAGATTTCCTAGTCAACCCCAAAGGAAGTATGATCCTTTTTCTAATCAATACAACATTGGATGGAGAGATCACTCGAATTTGAGCTATGGAAATCAAGGAGGATAACAAAGATATCCCCCTCATAATTTTGTTAGATCGCCTCAAGCTCCAACACAATAACAAGTTTCAAATACAGGTATGTCTTTAAAAGATATTGTTAAGAGCCTTGCTAACAGTACTCATCAACTTCAACAGGAAACAAAGGCAAGCATTCAGAATTTGGGTAATCAAATTACTCAATTGGCCACGTCAGTTAGTAAATTGGAGACTCAAAATTCTGGAAAACTACCTTCATAACTAGAGGTAAATCCAAAGGAGAATTGTAGAGCAATCTCACTAAGGAACGGAAAGAAAATCCCCTCGGGAACAACTTCACTTGAGAAAGATGAGAAACGGAGAGGGTGAAATCAAAGTTCCATCCAACATGTCACCAAGCATAAAATTCAATCCTCTTTTATTTTTTTCATCTAATAAACCATTACCTCCTTTTCCTAGCAGGTTAGCTAAACCAAAAGAAGATGGGCACAAAGAAATCTTGGATATATTTATGAAGATAGAGATTAATATACCATTGTTGGATGTTATCAAGAAAATACCTAAGTATGCAAAGTTTCTAAAGGAATTGTGCACGAACAAAAGGAGGTTGAAAGAAAAAGAGAAGGTTGTGGTAAGTATGTGTTAGCTATCTTGTAAAAGAATATGCCAGAAAAGTGCAAGGATCCAAGTATGTTTTCATTACCTTGTGTTATTGGTGATAAGAAAATTGAGCATGCTATGTTAGATTTAGGAACTTCTATTAATGTGATAACTCTTGAAAAGAGTTATACTTCAAGCCTCTAGATTGAATTAATTGTTTGTAATTAAGTAAATATGTTTGCATTTTTAGATATTTTTAGAACATTACATATAAAAGCTTAGATTGTGCTATAAATGTTATTATTTGTTACTTTTATTATTGGGGAAGAAAGGTGTTGTTTGTGGTTGGCATCAGGTGCAGGATGAAGAAGAGAAGAGAAAAAGAGTAGACAAATGAAGGAGGTGAAATATTTCCATGATGTTAAATTAAGCTTTATTTGATAAAAGATTTTGATATAACAAATTAAAAGTGATTTTGAATATAAGCTGAATTTGACAAAATTTTTAAATTTGAATTCTAAGAAATAAAATTGTTAATACTTACAATAAAATCTTAGAAAAATTTTGAAATAATTTTAAAATCAAGTGAAATTATTTTTAACCTAGTCAAAATGATCCCAATTAAGTTAAAATCATTTTAACACATCAAAATGATTTTCTAACAAGTGAGGAATGCTCCAGGCAAAAATGTATTGATACCATTTGGCCCAATATCAATAATTTTTTTGAAAGTAATCAATAACCTTAGTAAAATCGAGATCAAAAAGGCATTTTTGTCAAAAACCTAAAATTTATCAATATCATGATCCTAGTATCGATATTTTTCAATAATAATCGATACCTTATTTAAAAACAATACCAAACTTGTATTCTGTTTCTCAAAAACCCTATAAGGCATCGATCTGCTATCGATACCTTTTGAAGGACGTTTCGATAAAATATTTTTGAAGTATCGATTTTTTCATTCCAATGGTAAAATTTATCAATATCATGATCCTAATATCGATATTTTTCAATAATAATCGATACCTTATTTAAAAATAATACCAAACTTGTATTCTATTTCTCAAAAACCCTATAAGGCATCGATTTGGTATCGATACCTTTTGAAGGACGTTTCGATAAAATATTTTTGAAGTATCGATTTTTTCATTCCAATGGTCACTAAATCAACATTTATGACAAAAATTATCGATACCCTTTTTAAACGTATCGATACTCGAAGTTGCAGGTGAAATAAATGCTCTGGTTTTACATCCCCAACGGCTATATTTACTTCCCCAACATCCTCAATGGCTAGAAGTTTATTAGGGAGTATAAATACAATCTTTTAAAGTCCTACTATATCCAAGAAAAAGTAATTCAAGCAAAAATCATCAATCAAACAATCTTAGAGCTTAAATTTTCATATTCTTCTTGCATACACTTCTGAGCTTTGTCTCCTTCATTTTGCTCAAGTGTATTTTATTATATTTTTGCTTCAATTTGCAAATAAATTTATCTTGTAAGGATTTTTTTATTTGTTTGCTCATTTGTATCTCCTTGAGAGGTTTTGAAACTTAAGATTTGGGGTAGAAATATTAAGGAGTTGTAAGGTTAAACCTTGTCCTTAAAGGTTGAACAAATTAGTGAATTTGGGAAGAATCCTTAGTGGTGGAAAGCTAAGGTAGTGGAGTAGGCAATTACGGCTGAACCATTCTAAATTCTTTTTGTTCTTTATTTCTTTCTTGCCTTTACTTTCACCAAAATTTTTAAAAGGCCAATTCACCCCCTTCTTGGCATTTTTAGTTTGCTTCATCGAGCTTTTAATTGGTATCAGAGCTAGATCTCTAGAGATGATTTTACCACCAAGAGAGAAGATCCTCAAGGTTTTCTAGTTAGAAGCTCAAGTTAAGAATTTTCCTACATGACATCGTAAGAAAATTCTAGTATATTGGGAGAAGGGCATTCTACCATGAGGCTTCCTCTATTCAATGACACCAACTACTCATATTGGAGAACAAAAATGAAGCTATTCATCTAAGCCAACGACTATGAAGTTTAGAGGATAGTTACTAATGGGCCATCCATCCCAATAAAGAGAGTCGAAGGTGTTGTTGTCCCAAATGAAGAGAATGAATAGGACGAAAATGACATCAAGAAGGTGCAATTAAATGCAAAGGCTATGCACACTCTATTTTGTGCTATTGGTCACAATGGGTACAATATAGTGTCCTCGTGTGACAATGCAAAAGAAATATGGGACAAGCTTGAAGTCACCCATGAAGGGACAAGTAGAGTTAAGAAATCTAAGATAAGTCTTCTTACCCTTGATTATGAATTGTTTAAAGCAAAACCAGAAGAAGGAATCAAAGAGATGTCTGATCGCTTTACTCATATCATCAATGGTCTCAAAGCTCTTAGGAAGACATATCCCAATGAGGAGATGGTAAAGAAGATGTTGAATAGTCTCTCAACATCTTGGGAACTTAAAGTGATGACAATAGAAGAGTCAAAGGACCTCAACTCACTCTCCATTGATGAGCTCATTGGTTCTTTGTTGACATATGAAATAAAGATCAACTACAATGCAAATGAAATCAAAGAAGTTCCAAAGAAGGTGGGAGTTACTCTGAAATCAACAACTTATGAGAAGAATAAAGAATCTAACAATGATGATGATGAAGAAATGGCAATATTTGCAAAAAGATTCAAGAGGTTCATGAGGTCCAACAAAGGAAGACAATTCCAAAAGAAGGAAGGACTTAAGAATGAATCTACTAAAGAGAAGGGCCCTATAATATGCTATGAGTGCAAGAAGCTGGGACACATCAAATTTGAGTGTCCTTAATGGAAGAAAAGAGGGTCAAGTAACCAAAAGCTTAAGGCTCATATTGCTACTTGGAGTGATGAGGATTCATCGGACAATGAAGATCAAGAATTAGCCAATCTTTGCCTTATGGCCATTGATGATATTAAGGTAACTTCTAACTCATCTACTTTAAATGACTATTCTTTTGATAAGTTGCAAGATGCCTATGATGAATTAGGTTTAGAATTTAAAGTCATGATGTCAAAACATAAGAAAAATGTTTCAAAAGTGAAAATTGAAAATGATTTACTTTTTAAAACCAATCATGAACTTGAGGAGAAGGTAAATTAAATGTAAGAAATTATTAATAACTTTGAAAAGAAAAATTTAGACTTGCATAATTTACTTTCGAAAGCTCATGAGGATCATCAAAAGCTACTTGAGTTGCTTAAGAGTGAAAAAACTCACTCTAACAAAGTTTTAGAAAAGGAGAAAATTCAAAAAAAAATTTGTTAAAAATAAATTTAATTTCTATAAACATAGAGGTCCCCAAAATTTTTACAAGAGAAAAGTCATTAAAAGTGTATGGGTCTCTAAAGGACTCATAACTTCTCAAGATAGGAGCTTGATTTCAAAATGGATACCCAAAGGGATAAAAATTATAGGAACTAATGCTTATAGACCCAAAAGAATTTAGGTACCAAAAATCAAATCTTAATTCTATGTTTGTAGGAAAAGGAGCATTGCCTTGAGGTAGGTTACTCAAAGAGAAACTTATGGTACCCCGACAGTCTATGCTCAAGACACATGACTAGTGACAAGAGTCACTTTATCAATTTGAAGCGAAAGAGAAGTTACATTTGGTGATAACTCTACAAAACAAATTGAAGGAATAGGCTCCATTGGTAAAAACTCTTCTATTATTATTGAAAATGTCTTGTAATCAACAGTCTTAAGCATAATCTTTTAAGTATTAGTAAATTATGAGATAAATGTTTCAATGTCATATTTGAGTCTAAAGGTTGTAAAGTTATTACCATTACTTCTAATAAGATTATGCTTGTAGGACATAGGATAGAATATATATATATATATATATATATGGTGCATCTAGATGATATGCATAACTCTAGCTTATGTCTTATTGCTAAAAATAAAAATAGCTCTTTGTTATGGAATAAAAAACTAGGACATGCTAGCATGAGCATATTGTATATTAGTTAAAAATAACTTAGTAAGAGGATTACCCAAAATTGACTTTGATGTGAATAATGTTTATAATGCTTGTATTAAGGGTAAACATAAAAGAGTTTCTTTTAAACCTATTAATGATGTATTAACTAGTAGAGTTCTTCAACTAATTCATATAGACTTGTTTGGTCCAATTAGGACATCTAGCTTGGGTGGTAAACAATATGCTTTTGTACTTGTTGATGACTATTCTAGATTTACTTGGGTTCTTTTATTAAGTACTAAAGCTGAAGCTTTAGAAAAATTCATCACATTTTAAAAAATAAACCAAAATGAAAAAGGTTACTCTATCACTAGTATTAAAAGTGATCATGGAACCAAATTTCAAAATCTTGGGTTTAAAAATTTTTGCAACTCAAATGGAATTAGCCATAATTTTTCAGCACCTAGAACCCTTTAACAAAATGGAGTTGTTGAGAGGAAAAAGAAAACTTTAGAAGAAACGGCTAGAACCATGCTTTGTGAAAATAATTTACCAAAATATTTTTGGGCGGAAGTAACAAACTTAGCTTGCTATGGATTAATAGAGTAATGATTAGGCCTGTTTTAAAAAAAACTCCAGATGAACTTTTTAAAAACAAAAAGCCTAACATTAACTATGTTCATCCTTTTGGATGCAAGTGGTTTGTCTTAAACAATGGAAAAGATAATCTTGGCAAATTTGATGCAAAAAGTGATGAATAAATTTTTCTTGGTTATTCTTTAAAATTTAAAGCTTATCGAGTCTTTAACAAAAGAACTTTAGTAGTAGAAAAGTCTATACATGTTATCTTTGATGACTCTAATCCTCTTTCTAGAAAGGATTTTTGTGTTGATGATGATAATGTAGAATTTTTTAATAAATATGATCAATCATCAAATGACAAAATTTAAGAAAAAATACAATGTACTCTAGAAGAACTTTCAATTGAGGAACGAGAAATCATTCATCCAAGAGAGTTCAACTATGTGAAGGATGGTATGATTTTGGGGGATCCTTCCTAGAGGGTAATCAGTAGATCTTCTCTTAGAAATACTTGTAAGTATGTTGCATTTATTTCATGCAATAAGCCTAAAAATATCAAAGAAGCATTAAATGATGAATATTGGATATTGGCTATGCAAGAAGAGTTAAATCAATTTAAGAGAAGTGAAGTTTGGACCCTAGTTGATAGACCTAGTGATAAATCTACTATAGGTACTAAATGGGTTTTTAGGAACAAACTAGATGAAAATGGTAACATAGTGAGGAACAAGGCTAGACTTGTTGCTCAAGGTTACACTCAAGAGGAAGGAATAGATTATGATGAAACATATGCTCCCGTAGCTAGGACGAAATCCACTAGAATGCTTTTAACTTTTGCATGCTTTAACAATTTTATATTATATCAAATGGATGTAAAAAGCACTTTTCTAAATGATTTTATAAATGAAGAAGTGTATGTTGAACAACCACTCGGTTTTGAAGATCCAAAATTTCCAAACCATGTTTTCAAACTTTCAAAAGCTTTGTATGGTTTGAAACAAGTTCCTAGAGCTTGGTATGAAAGATTATCAAATTTTGTTATTGAAAAAGATTTTTGTAAAGGGAAGGTTGATACAACACTTTTTATTAAAAGAAAAGACAACGATTTATTAGTAGTTCAAATCTATGTTGATGATATTATTTTTGGTTCTACTAATGTTATTCTGTGTCAAGAATTTTCTAAGCTAATGCAGGCTGAGTTTGAAATGAGCATGTTGGGAGAACTAAATTTCTTCTTGGGTCTCCAAATCAAGAAAATAAAGGATGGTATCTTCATCAATCAAACTATATGCACAAGGGATAAGCTCAAAAAGTTTGGGATGGACACTCTCAAACCACAAGCTACTCCAATGAGCTCATCTACAAAGCTTGATAAAGATGACGAAGGTAAATATTTTGATTTAAAATTATATAGGTCAATGGTTGGTTTTTGCTTTATCTTACATCAAGTAGACCCGATATTATGTTTAGTGTATGCTTGTGTGCTAGATATCAATCTTGTCCTAAGGATATGCTTGTGTGCTAGATATCAATCTTGTCCTAAGGAATCAAATTTAAAAGCCATTAAGAGAATCTTTAGATGCCTTAAAGATACTTAAAATTTACGTCTTTGGTACTCTAGAGGCTCATCCTTTAGCTTGCATGCTTACTTGGTTGCGGATTTTGGAGGTTGCAAGTTAGTTAGGAAAAGCACCTCCAGTACCTATCAATTTCTAGGAAACATGCTAATTTCATGGTTTTCAAATAAACAAAGTAGTGTTGCATTGTCCACTACTGAAGCAGAATATATTTCTGTCGGTAGTTGTTGTGCTCAAATTTTATGGATGAAACAACAACTTAAGGAATATGGAATTGATATAGATACCGTTCCTATCAAGTGTGACAATACTAGTGCTATTTGTCTCACTAAAAATCTCATCCAACATTCTAGGACTAAACACATTAAAATTAGACATCATTTCATTATAGATCATATCCAAAAGGGTGAAATAGTTCTAGAGTATATTGACACCTTAAACCAATAAGCTGACATTTTCACAAAACCATTAGACAAAGAAAGATTTTAGACACTTAGGGGAGAACTAGGTTTAACAACCTTGCCTTAACTTTGTGTTACAATCTTCTTGTACCATATTTGATTATTTTATTGCTACAAGCTTGTTAAGCATGGATTTCATGGCTTTTATATGCGAAAAGGTAGGGGAGTTTCCTATGAAAATTTGTTTTATTTCTATCTCATTTCCTTTCACATTTTAAAGTAATGGTATTAACTTAGTCATTTTTTTTATATATTCTTGCCTCATGCATTTCACTCACATTACATATCTTTATGCATATGAAATGTTTAGGAACTATTTTGAAGTCATTTTAGGACACTTAAGAAACAACACAACCTAAAAATCTTGCTTTTGCAGTTTTACTACACTTAGAAAACAGAATGTTAATTTGGTATCGATACCAACTAAAAAATATCGATACTTTTGTAAAAATATTGATAGTCGTGTAAATATATTGATACTAGAGGGCTTTTAAAGATGTTGCAGCTATTTTTTTAAACATAAACAACCCTAAGTTGTTTTTCCCTCCACAAAAAAATCCTCTCTTCTCTCAAAATTTTTTCAAATTTCTTCATTTTTTTCACTAATCTTGGTTCTTTTCCTTCTTCAAACCTATTTATCACAAGATTTTATCCTTCTTTCTTGAAGGTTTCTCCTCTTTCAACAATTCCGAGGTAAATTTCTAAAAATTTCAACTTGTTGATTTTGACAAATGTAGGTTGAAATCTTGTTTGTTGCTAGTTATTAGAATGTTTTTGAACACATGTATATCATGTTTCTTTGTAGGAGGTCTCTTATTCTTAAATATATTTGCTAAACTCTTTTTGAAACCCTAACCCACCAAGTGTTTGATAAAATTCCGCAAAGAATTTTTTTTTGGTTTTAGTGTTTCTCTAAGTTGTTTCTAGCTATTATGGCACCAAAGAAGCGTTCTAGGACTAGTGCATCATCTTCTAATTTGTCTAGTGAGTTGGAGTTGTTGTTTAGCACTTTTTTCAAGACACACACTCTCGGTATATTTTTAATTCATATTTTGCGTCAAAACGTGTATGGGAGGCTAGGAAAATTGATATAACCATGTTAGAAGCCATTAGCTTTGCTTACCTCCCTATTTTGCAAAATTGGGGGTGGATGAATTTCTTAAATATTTCCTCGCCAACTTATTTAAATCTTGTTCAAGCTTTCTTTTCTAATGCCAAACTTGAACATGATAAGTCTGGTGACTTTGTTACTTCCATCACCTCGTTTTTAATGGGAACTCCTATTCGCCTCACTCTCGAAGAGTTTGGCGATTATCTTCACTTACCTTCTAGAGGTTCCTCTGATGAAAAAAGGCATTTTGATCCCTCCCTTTTTATCCAGTTCGGATCGCATCTGAACTAAATCTCCACGATCGTATCCTCCATTTAATTCTTACTTAGAATCTAAAATTTATCAAAAAGCACGCCAAGCTTTGAAACACCGGTTGTTGGTGGCTCGATTATTTTAAATCCGTTAGACACCCTAATCTTGCACTCATTTTGTTTAATGGCATTACGAAAGCTATTGGAAGAGGGATGAACACAAATATCACTCTTCCTTATGGTACGTATTTGTCATACATTCTTAGGCGATTAGGTATTAGCACTCATGGAGACACCCTCGTTTCTTCTAATCAACCTATTAGTTATGGGGCTCTACATCATGCGGGATACCATTTCGATGCTTCCTCCAACATTTGGATGAAATATGATCAACTGAGGGAAAATGAAGATGATGATGTCGATGCTGCCATTGATGATATTCCGACTCCAAACCCCATTCCTCCACCACCTTCTTTGTCGCATGCTGCTCAACCCTCCTCTGAGGTTAATAGAGCTATCCTCGATGCTATACATTCTTTAAGCAATGACATTCGAGGTCTTCGGGAAGATGTCAACTCTTGTCTCTCGACCTTAGAGACGCAAATGAAATCTCTATTAGCTTGTTTCCCTTTGACGCCTCCTTTCTTTCCTCATCATGATGATTAGGTTAACTCTAGACCATACATTTCATTCTCATTTCATAACATTTGCACATTTATTCTTTTTATACCTAGAACTTGTTCTTGCACATTATTGCTTTATTTTTATCCTTATCTATTTTTATGCTCATTTCACTTCTTCTATATTTTGATGAGCTAACTTCTCTCTTTAAGCTTTATTTGTCTTTTGATATAACAAAAATGGGGAGAAGAAAATGTAAATTGATGATTGAGATTACTCTTTGTTGATAACTAAATGCAAATTTTGTGACCAAAATTTTGTTTAAGTACAAATGAATTTCAACTTGTTTGACAAATCTTATTTTGGCCTCAAATTTAAAACATCTTTTATTAAGGGGGAACAATTATTCAAAAACAAATTTACCAAATGTTTTGTTATATAAAAAAGGGGGAGATTGTTAAATTAAGCTTTATTTGATAAAAGATTTTTATATAACAAATTAAAAGTTTTTTTGAATATAAGCTGAATTTGAAAAAATTTTTAAATTTGAATTCTAAGAAATAAAATTGTTAATATTAATAATAAAATTTTGAAAAAATTTTGAAACAATTTTAAAATCAAGTGAAATTATTTTTAACCTAGTCAAAATGATCCCAATTAAGTTAAAATTATTTTAACACATCAAAATGATTTTCTAACAAGTGAGAAATGCTCCAGGCAAAAAGACATCGATACCATTTGGCTTGGTATTGATAATTTTCTAAACAATCAATACCCTCAGCAAAATCAAGATCAAAAAGGCATTCTATCAAAAACTTAAAAATTATCGATACCGTGATTCTAGTATCGATATTTTTCAAAAATTATCGGTACTTTATTTAAAAATGATACCAAACTTGTATTCTATTTCTTAAAAACCCTACAAGGTATCGATCTGGTATCGATACCTTCTGAAGGAAGTTTCGATAAAATATTTTTGAAGTATCGATTTTTTCATTCCAATGGTCACTGAATCAACATTTATGAGAAAAATTATCGATACCTGTTTTAAAGGTATCGATACTCGATGTTGCATGTGAAATAAATGCTCTGGTTTTACATCCCCAACGACCATATTTACTTCCCTAACACTCTCAACGGCTGGAAGCCTATTAGGGGGTATAAATACCATCTTTTAAAGTCCTACTACATCTGAGAAAAAGTACTTTAAGAAAAATCATTAATCAAACAATTTTAGAGCTTAAATTTTCATATTCTTCTTGCATACACTTGTAAGCTTTATCTCCTTCATTTTGCTCAAGTGTATTTCATTGTATTTGTGCTTTAATTTGCAAACAAATTTATCTTGTAAGGATTGTTTCTTTATTTTCTCATTTGTATCTCTTTGGGAGGTTTTGAAACTTATGATTTGGGGTAGAAATCTTAAGAGTTGTAAGGTTAAACCTTGTCCTCAAAGGTTGAACAAATTAGTGAATTTGGGAAAAATCCTTAGTGGTGGAAAGCTAAGGTAGTGGAGTAGGCAATTGGGGCCGAACCACTCTAAATTCTTTGTGTTCTTTATTTCTTTCTTGCCTTTGCTTTCACCAAATTTTTTAAAAGGTCAATTCACCCCTTCTTGGCATTTTCGGTTTGCTTCATCAAGCTTTCACATGACAAAATGTTGGTTAGATTGCCAACACAAATGCTGTAAAAACCCGTTTTCAATGAAAGCAGAATAATGGATTTGGAACCACAAATTCGATAAGAAAATTATTATTTTATTATTAATTTAATGTCTGTGGAATGTTAGTGAGATCGTATCAAAATTTCGTTAAGAAATTTTGATGTTTGCATGATTTATTAAATGAAAAAGACTAAACTATAAAAAGTGTAAAGGTAGGGTTCCATTAGTTAAAAGGATCAAATGCCTATGGAACTTTGAAGTCAGTGGAATTGGATGGTAATTAGACCATTTCTATAGTTAGTGAATATTTATGGCAAGGTTTTATTGAAATTTTGAATGTTTTTATAGGGCAAAATGGCAAAATGGTAAATAAAGATAAAATGAAATATGTAAAAATCAACATCTTTTTCCCATTTGTTTTGTCCTCAATCGAAAATCACCATTGGAGGTAGCTAGGGTTCGGCAAAGCTTAGTCTCACTTGCATGGTATGTAATTTCTGTGACAGCCCTAATTTGACCCTAGTCGGAAAGTGGTTTCGAGACCACAAAACCGAGTCAAAAAATTTTCTAAATGCTCTTTTCTATGTCTATTAGTAGTGAGAATGCATGTGTGAAATTTCATGTTTTAAATTTTATTAATTGAATGTGGAATCATAAAAAAGGACTTAAGTGATTAAAGTTAAAATGTGCTAGGAATAATATGGGATGACCGAAATAAACATGAATCAAAATTTAAGGTTTTGCATGGCTAATTGTCCAAAATAAAACTAGTGGCCGGCCAAGCTCATAATTATGGGCATTATATGCATGGTTTAATATTATATTAAATAGTGGTGAGAAATATGTAATAAAAATGTGTTAAATTAATGAAATGAATAAAACAAAGAAAAGAAATAAAAGTGTTCATCTTTTGATTTCTTTGGCCGAAAATTCTAAGAAGATAATGGAGGGGAAACAAGCATTCGGCTACTCCTTTCTAGTCTTGATTCAGGTATGTTTGAAGTGTTTTGAAAGAAATTACTTTTGTATTTTAGGATAGTTTCTTAGTTCCTCCATAACCCATGTGCAAATTTTCATTTTGGTAGCTTTGGGAGCAATCGGTCATGAGAGGATTTTTCATTTAGAAATGATACTTTGATGTTTTGTTTTGAATTAATAAAAGTACTCCATTCGGTTGAAATTATAAAAGTATGTTAAGTTTTAAAAAAAAGTTTCAATTTGTAAATGTAAAAATTAAGTGTGCTAGTGTTATAGCCGAATATACCTTGAAAATTATAATTGAGAAATTCTTATGATATAAGCTTGTAAATTGAAGTTATAATTTGTGCTTGTAGTTTTAAATGGTTAAAGACTATTCGGTTATAGCCTTTATTTTTCATGAAAAAATCAAGTTAAATGTATATGTGCCTATGTTATGGCCGAATGTACTAAGGGTGGATTAATATGGAGTTTAATGTTATATTGATTTGGGTTTGATAGTTTTAAAAAAAAAAATTTGTGTATCTAATTTGAAATGGCCGAATGGATTATATAAAGTCATTTGAGATTTTGGATGCCTTGTTTTGTGGCATTTGGTTTTGATAAAAAAATGATTGTATCAGGGATTTTAGAGATGTGAATTGGTAGGTGATATGTATTTAAATTGTTTATTAAGGTGTTGGCTATATGGTTAAAAATGTGCACATGAAAGTATAATAGGTCAAATGAATTTTACGTTTCTATATGTATGATTTAGT
This sequence comes from Gossypium longicalyx, assembly GCA_025698465.1. NCBI lineage: Eukaryota > Viridiplantae > Streptophyta > Magnoliopsida > Malvales > Malvaceae > Gossypium > Gossypium longicalyx. The sequence goes on along the minus strand of CM046996.1, from coordinate 65,197,578 downwards.
TGATGGTGTGATATATTAGCATACTTGGATATTGATGTTTGTGTGTCTCGTGTTAATATGATAATCGGCCATAAGCATGATTAAATGGTTCGGTCATTGTTTGGCATAGGTGAAACCTATATGAATTTGTTACATTCGGTCATAAAATGGAATTAAATATGAAGGCTAAGTTTGAGTAGTTAAGGCCGAATGGGTTATAGATTAAACATAAACGGATTTTATGCATATGAGTATGTATGTATTTGTGTGTGCGGCATTGATGATAAATGGCAATTGGTAATGTGGTAAATGTTTAATAAGTTGACATTCGGAGTTAGCTATATGTCTTGGAGCTATAGTGTAATTTAAAAAAATAAATAAAAGTATATGATATTAAAGCATGCATTATAATATGCATGTGTATACGCGGTTGTGCATAAATATGAGTAAATGATTAAATTGTGATAGTCATATATAGGTATATATATATGTGCCTTATGTATGTACCTTGTGCTTATAGAGACATTTGGGAATATGGTTAAATTCATGTACAAGGAAGCATGATAAGTTATGTGAATCTTTGCTTGTGTATGCGAATTAGATATAGATTAAATAAGCATTAAATCGAGTCATGGCATATTTTATAAAATATAATACAGATTGAAGTTATATATGATTGTCAAATGTGACTATTAAGAAATAAAGTTAAGTAAGTAATTAAACAAATCTATTTGTTTTAATTAAGCTCAAGAGCAAAGAGGATCAAAATCAGATAAGGGAAAAGAGAAAGCAATAGAGTAGCCTTTCCGCAACCGTTCGTGTATATCCGAGGTAAGTTTTGAGTAGTCACCTTTAGTATATAATTGATGATGCCTTGATATGTGTATATTAATTGAATTGTGACCTTTTTGGTTCTACTTGAATTAAGTTGTGTGATAAATAATTTATGTATATGACTTATAGTCGAATGGTCACTATGGGTTAAGCTTGAATGGTGAAATGGATATATGATATTTATGTATGACTTTTGAACCGAAATGTAAATGATGGTGTTCATATAGAGCTTATATCTGAATGTAGCAAATGACTACTAATGTGATATGTTGAATGAGATGTGTTAACATATGATTAAATATGCATGATATTTGATGTGTATCCGGGTTTAAAGACCCGCAAGCTATATGCTGGAATTATATCCGGGTTTAAAGACCCGCAGGCTATATGCTGGAATTATATCCGGGTTTAAAGACCCGCAGGCTATATGCTGGAATTATATCAAGGCTTAAAGACCCATGAAAGCTTAAATCTTTGGAATTGTATCAGGACTTAAGATCCATGAGCTTCGTGCTAGTACTATATCTGGACTTAAGGTCCGCAGGCTTCGTACTGGTACTATATCCGGGCTTAAAGTCCCGTAGGCTTTGTGTTGGTGATTGAATTCGGGGTTTTAAAACTAGTAGGCTTAACGCCGGTGATTCGAGTAAGATTATGAATTCGAAAGTTCGAGGTAAACTACTATTGATTTTGTATGATACACTATAATAGTCAGGTACGTATTATGTACTCATATGTGTATTGATTTTTTTTAAAAAGTGAATTATTGGTATCAAGGAACGATATATGTGTGTGAATGATTACTATATCTGCGAATATGTGAATGACCTATTCGATCGATGTTTGTCATTATATGAAAGTATGTGACTTAAATTAATTGTATGAGCTATAAAGTAAAGTAAAGTATGTGCTGAAATTACTTTGTATATTCATATATTTATATACACATATATTCGGCCAATAGGCTTTTTAATTGGTGTACTTGTGTATATTCGGCCAAGTGATTTGTAATTAGAATATTAGTGTTGTGATACTAATTGCTCGTTTTAAATGACAAGTTTTAATTGTTTGTATTGCTTAAAACTTACTAAGCTTTGGAAGCTTACTCTGTTATTTATTTCTCTGTTTGTTAGATTGCTGATTTTGGCCACCGACTCGGGGATCGTCAGCAGTTCATCACACTATCAATCTTTTTGGGTACAGTTATATTTTGGACTTGATATGGCATGTATAGGTTAGGCTGTTGATAACGATGTTTGGAAATTGTAAATATTTTGGCCATACGAAAATGGCGTATAATTTAAATATCAGTATGTATTTCAGCTTGATATCTGTTTATGTTTATTTATAATGTGAATGAGATGATTAAATGTTTAGTTCGGTAATACCTCTTAGCCTTAATCCGGCGATCGGATTCGGGCTAGGGGTGTTACAATTTCGCTCTCTTTTAATTATTTTTATGTTTTTGAGGTCGTTTTAGCTTAATCTAGCTATCTTGGGGATCAATTTGAAAAATTGTTAAAGATTGAGGGCTATACCATGAATACTTTTGTATGATTCTTGATTTTTAATGATAGATTTTGAGTCCTTGTTGATAAATAAACAAGTTTTGTGAAGTGATTTTTGATGAAAATTGCATTTAAGGGCTTGTTTGTAAAAATAGTAAAAGTTCATGTTAAATTTATGAAATGATGATTTGTCTGGGTTGGTTTAAGTCCCTAGAGAAATTGTTTAGCTTGAAAGGAGGATTAAAATGTTTAGATTTTTATTTGTGAACTTAAGGACTAAATAGTGAAAAATTAAAATGTTAGGGGTAAAATAGTAATTTTGCATAAATATAAAATCTGGACTAAATTGAATACTAGGGGTTTAAATGGATTGAATTTGGCTATTTAGATCAAGATAGACCACGTACGGATCTAGATCAGGGAAAAGCTAAAGCCTCAGATTAGTTCGACTTCGTTTCTAAACCCTAGTCGTCGAGGTAAGTTCGTATGTATAGTTATCATTTTAATACTATTTCAAATAGTATGTTAATATGTTATTTATTATGTAAATTGATCAATATATAGGTAAACCAATGTCATGACAATTATCGAGTCCCGGTCGAACCTTAGGAATTCGTAGGATACAAAATTGTAACACCCCTAACCCCGTATCCTTCGTCAGAATAGGGTTACAGAGAGTTGCTGGAGTTTACATTTCAAAACTATCAAAAATTTTAATCATTTAATAACTTAGCATCAATCATAGAAAAGTCAATCAATAACATACATATTGTCCCTTATACAAGCCCTCAAGGCCCTAAAAACACATTAGAAACAAATTGGGACTAAATCGGAAACATATAGAAATTTCAGGGAAAAGATTAGAATTTTCAAAATGCAGGGGTCACACAGTTGAGAGACATGCCCATTTCTCAGGCCGTGTGGACATTCGAAATAGGGACACACGGCCGTGTCCCAGCCCGTGTCCATGCCCGTGTAACTCTTTGACTTGGGTTACACGGCCAAGCCATACGCCTATGTGCCAGGCCGTGTAACTCTTGAAATGCAACCTTTAAAAAACTACAAGGGGCACATGACTGTCTGTCACACATGGCTGAGACACATGCCCGTGTCTCTGACCGTGTGGACAAAAAATAGGCCATTTCCAAGCCATTTTTCCCACCCATTCATGCACACACCTATAACCAATTTACCACATATAATCAAACACTCCAAAGTGAAACAAACCATGCTATAACAAGCTATCCAATTAAGGTAGATAAGCATACAACCAATATGTCCAAAAAAGCCTCAATCACAATCATTAAACACGTATATCCATATACATAAATTGGCCATATGTTCAACTAACGTATGACTAAACTTAGGTCATAACTTACCATTTTGTTTACCTATTAAATTTCGAACTAAAAGTACCAAACATGCCATTTTACATCTAGCACCAATAGCCATACATGTCATCTATAACAATTATAACAATTCACCTTATTAAAACATATCAAAAGACCATTTATAATATACATTTTTATTTACCATTTGAACTTCCATCGTATAGTTATTATGCATCTCAAATATGCATATATCTAACTTAAACATAATTAACCATAACTCATCCATATATATATAGTTTAATTCCATACCATGTTATACCATAATTGGCCACATGCCAAAATTACATTCAAACATAACAATTTGATTATTCAGAGCACCACTTCAAATAACCATATCAACTCCAACCATCAAGGCCATCTAAATGACACAAACCTAACCATATCTAGATAGTTCCAACAATCAACATGTATACAAACCATATTTCAACCATGCACATCTTGTAACATCTCATTTTTCTATGAAATCTGAACAGCGGTTTTGGGACCACAAATCTGACCCAAAAATAAAATTTATTTTTAATTTACTAGATGGTCCGTATTATGATAGACATGTCGTGTGAAAATTTTGATACGAAAATTTTATCGATTAAGTGTTTAATTACGGAAGGACTAAATCGCATAAAATGCGAAAGTTGAATTCTAGTAGCTATAAAGATTAAATAGCAATGGACTTCAAAACTAGAGGTACTTATATGGTAATTAGACCATTAAAGAAAAGTATATAGATTTTTGGTGACTCATCCATGAAAAAATTAGAAAAGAGTAGGGATTAAACTGGAAATTGAAATAAATAAATATTAAAAGATGATAAAAAAATATCATCTTATTTTGTCATCTTCAACCCCAAAATAATATGGAAACCCTGGGGGAGAGAGAAGAAACTTTCAAGGCTTAATTGGGTAAGTTTCCTAGTCTCAATTTTAGTAATTTTGATATTTTTGAAATCGGGATTGCTTAAACTATCTATTTTAGGGATTAATTTGAAAAATTATCAAAGTATGGAAAATGGGTCATGGATGTATATTCTGAAAATTAGAAATTTATGGTAGAAATGAAAGGTTGTTGATAGATAAACAACTTTTACAAAGTGATTTTTGATGAAAACATGGTTTAGGGACCAAAATGTAAACTTGTGAAATTGAAGAAAAATTCTAAATTTTTATGAGTACATATGCTGTAAATTTTGTAATGGGATTTTGGTTTGGCTTGGAATAGGGAGTAAATTGCACAAGTTTCATTTTTCGAGCCTAGGGACGAAATTGGAATTTATAGAAAAGTTAGAGGCAAAATAGTAATTTTTCCTAGGACATAGATTGAGTCCAAATAAATATGAAATATGTGAAATTGATGATTAAATCTATTTATATAGATCTGGACAACACAAATTCGAGGTTAGACTGAGGAAAAGAAAAGGCTTCGAATTAGTAGATTTTATACGTGAACAAGTGTCGAGGTAAGTTTGTATAACATAATCGGGCATGTAAATATGTTTAATTGAATGTTGTGTTGTATGTAATGTGACTTATATTGATGTAAATTACTTGAATGTTATAATGAGAAATTTAATATATGCTTGATATGGTGAAAAAGGGTTAAATCCCCATTAAATATTGAATTCCGATGAATACATGCGCTTTCCCAAAATGAATAAGGTTCTGTATTTGTTACGGACGGGATTTAGCTCGGACGAGTAATCCTATTAACCTTGTTATAGAAAGGATTTAGCCCGGACGGGTAATCCGGATATAATACCTCTCAAGCATATGTTATATAAAGGATTTAGCCTAGACTCGTAATCCTGTTATACGATATGTGGCTCGTGAGTGTATTCCTTGATTAAGTGCCCTAATAGGTACCCTTGAATAAGAATTGATGGATTATGGAACCGTACACCTCGAGTGTACTACTTGAGTATCCATCAGAATTTCAATGATTCAAAGGACATAAAAACATGGCATGAGAATTATGAGATGAAATGATAATGTCTTGAAAGAGTATTGCATGATGAGCTCATCTATCCTTACTTGATGTATATGTAAACCTTGCGACTAACATGTTTGATTGAATGTATGTGTTTAGGCAATTTAATCAAATGGATGGAAAACATGATATTGCATGCTTAGATTTAATAAATGGGATTGGTAAGTTTACTTTCCGTTATATGAACTTACTAAGCATGTAATGCTTACTCCGTATTATTTTTCCCCTGTTTTATAGTGCTCAGAAGCTCGCAAAGGTTGGAGATCATTGGAGCATCGTGACAATATCATCTAGCTTATTTTAGATATACTTAGTAAAATCATTTTGGTATAATGACATGTATAGAACAACTTGGCCATTAGTGGCATGAAAATGATGTTTTGTAACCCAACCATTGGAATGGCTAGTAATGGCTTATGTTGGTATGATTAAGTGGGTTATTATGATATATTCATATGTGATATGTTAAGTATATGTGATCAAATAATGTTAATTTCTAAGTTAATCCAAGATAAGTTTATAATCACATATGTGTGTAATGGTATGCCATGATGAATGATGGAATTGTTTAATTTGAATGATTGGATTGGTTGGTATTGGATGTGTGTTTCAAATGCAGGTCTTGGGTGAAATTTTGGGTGAGAAATGAAGCTAGAAATAACTTCATTTTCTCGACACGGGCAGGCACATGGGCGTGTGTCTAGACCGTGTGTGACACACGGCCTAGTAACATGGGCATGTGGTTAGGCCGTGTGTCCCCTGCACCTTAATTTTAAGAAATAGAATGCTTAGAATTGAGCACACGGGCAGAGACATGGGCGTGTGTCTCAGCCATGTGTGCTACATGACCTAAAACACAGGCATGTCTCTTGGCTGTGTGAAACCTGTACCTAATTTCGAATTAAATTAATTAACCACACGGCCTATCACACAGGCGTGTGGCATGGCTGTGTGCACAAGTCAGAGAGTTACACAAGGTCGAACACGGCCTCCAGCATGGGCATGTCCTACGGGCACACGGGCGTGTCCCTTGGACCACACGGGCGTGTGAGCCCTGCACCTTGGAAAATTTTTGAAAAGTCGCAAAAAATTCTTAAAGTTCTTGATTAAGTCTCGACTCGATTCTAATGCTCATATTGGGCCTCGAGGGTCCAATTAAGGGACATTTTGAATGTTCTTGTTAATGAATTGTAATTTGAATAAATTATTTGTAAAATATTCTTAAAGTTTCGGCAATGCTCTGAGACCCTGTTTTGACGGCAAATACTGGTTAAGGGTGTTACATTTAGTGGTATCAGAGCTACAGTTTAGTCGATTCGTAGATTTGTCGTAGCAAACACGAGTTTAGCTATACATGCCATTATATAAATTGTGATAGTGTGATGACTCCTGATCATTTTAAATGTTTTTTTCATATAGTAATGTCATCCAACCGAGTTAGAGCTGAATCCGAGGAAGCTGAGAGTAATGCTTCAACTTTAGTTCAAAGAGTTGCGTCTGTGTCTGGTAGTGAAAGGCCCGTGTCTGAGGGCCGAAGTGAGGAGGTAAAACAAGCCTTCTTTCAAGTGATGAATGAATGGTTTACACAGTATCTGAGAACAAAATCCGCTGTACAACAACCTCCCTTACCTGTTCCTCAACCAGTTCCTGAGGTACCACAGGGCGCTGAACCTGTTAGAATTGGTAAGCCTCCAATAGATAAGATCCGCAAGCATGGGGCAGAATAATTTAGAGCTACCACAGTTGATGATCCGGAAAAGGCTGAGTTTTGGCTAGAAAATACTATCTGAGTTTTTGATGAATTATCCTGTGCACTTTCTGAATGTCTGAAATGTGCAATATCCCTACTGAAGGATACAGTTTATCACTGGTGGAATACCATAACTTCGGTTGTACTGAGAGAGAATATTACATGGGAATTCTTCCAGGCTGAATTCAGAAAGAAATATGTTAGTTAGATATTCATGGATCATAAAAAGAAAGAATTTTTAGAACTCAAGCAGAGAAACATGACTGTATCCGAATATGAATGAGAATTTGTTCGGCTGAGTAAATATGCCAGAGAATGGGTTCTAACCGAGGCTGAGATGTGTAAACACTTTGAAGAGGGTCTAAATGAAAATATCAAGTTATTGATCAGAATTCTTGAAATAAGGGAATTTGCGGTGTTAGCTGATCGGGCACACAAAGCTGAGGAATTAAGTAAAGAAAAGAAACAAGTTGAAAGAGAGGCTCGAGTCTCTGGAAAAAGAACTATGAGTAAGTCACAATCATTTACTTCTAAGAAATTAAAGGAGTATTATGATTGTGTGACCAGCTTTACGGGATACTCTGGTAGAGAGCGGGGCTCTCAACGATATAACCCAAGGTCTTCATCTCCATCTGTGACCAGTGCGGGTAGTGTCAGTAATCCCAAACCGAAATGTAAACATTGTAGCAAATTTATCATAGGGAATGTCGATTTAGAAGTGGAGCTTGTTTTGGATGTGGTTCATTTGACCATTTTCTCAAAGAATGTCCTGAAAGAGTTGAAAAAGAGATAGAACAAGCTCCAAAGCCTAGTAATCCTGTTTCGAGAGGCAGACCACCCCGTCATCCTGGAAATGTTAGTGGTAGTGGATGTACTACCGGGGATACAACAGTTAGATTTGAGGCACGCGCACCTGCAAGAACATATGCTATTCGTGCTAGAGAGGATGCCTCTACACTAGATGTCATTACTGGTACATTTTCTCTACTTGATACTGATATTACTGCATTGATTGATCTTGGTTCCATACATTCTTACATATGTACGAACTTAGTGACTGTTAAAAATTTACCTATCGAATTCACTGAATTTGTGGTTAAAGTTTCAAACCCCCTGAGCCAGTGTGTTATGGTGGATAAAGTTTGTAAGAACTGTCTGTTGATGGTAAAAGGTTATTGCTTTTTGGCAAAGTTAATGTTATTGCCATTTGATGAATTTGATGTGATCTTGGGAATGGATTGGTTAACCCAATATGATGTAGTGGTGAATTGTAAATAGAAATATATTGTATTGAAATGTGAGAGTGGTGAATTACTTCGTGTTGAATCTGATAAATTGGATGGATTACCTAATGTGATTTTAGCAATATAAGCATAGAAATATGTCTGAAAGGGTTATAATGCTTACCTTGCATATGTGCTGGATACTAAAGTATTCGAGTTAAATATTTAAACAGTGCTAGTTGTATGTGAATTTCCTGATGTATTCCCAGAAGAATTACCTAATTTACCACTAGATAGAGAAGTGAAATTCTCTATAAATCTTGTTTCGGGAACAACACCTATATCCATAGCACCTTACAGAATGAATCCTATTGAATTGAAAGAGCTGTTTGCAAGAGTCGATTGATAGAGGTTTTGCTCGACCTAGTTTCTCACCTTGGGGTGCATCGGTTCTATTTGTAAAGAAGAAAGATGGATCATTGAGGCTGTGCATTGATTACAGACAGCTCAACAAAGTTACAATAAAGAACAAGTATCCATTGCCTCGTATTGATGACCTATTTGACCAGTTAAAATGTGTCACTGTATTTTCAAAAATTGATCTCCATTTTGGTTACTATCAACTACGGGTAAAAGATTCAGATGTGCCAAACATAGCTTTTAGAGCCAGGTATGGACATTATGAGTTTCCTGTGATGCCATTTGGCTTGACAAATGCACCTGCAGTGTTTATAGATCGGATGAATAGAATTTTTAGCCCATATTTAGACAGGTTTTTGGTGGTATTTATAGATGATATTTTGGTTTACTCCCGAGATGAAAATGAACATGCTGAGCATTTGAGAATAGTGTTGCAAACCCTGCGAGAGAAACAATTATATGCCAAATTCAGTAAATGTGAATTTTGGCTATGGGAAGTTAGTTTCCTTGGGCATATTGTATCTGTTGAAGGTATCAGGGTGGATCCGAATAAAATTTTAGCCATTGTTAATCGGAAGTCACCGAGGAATGTATCAGAAGTTCGAAGTTTTTTGGGACTAGTTGGTTACTATCAGAGATTTGTAAAAAAAAATTTCAATGATAGCTTCTCCGATGACATGTTTACTACAGAAAGATTTAAAGTTCGAGTGGACTGACAAATGCCAGTAGAGTTTTGATAGATTAAAAGCTTTATTGACAGAAGCACCAGTGTTAGTTCAGCCAAAATCTAGTAAGGAATTTATAGTTTATAGTAATACATCATTGCATGGTTTAGGCTGTGTTTTAATGCAAGATGGTAAAGTAGTAGCCTATACTTCATGACAACTAATGCCACATGAAAAGAACTACCCGACACATGATCTTGAATTGGTAGCCATTGTGTTCGCATTGAAATCTGGCCGCATTACTTATTTGGTGAAAAATGTCACATATTTACTGATCATAAAAGTCTGAAATATTTGATGTCACAGAAATATTTGAACTTGAGACAACACAAATGACTTGAATTACTGAAAGATTATGACCTTGTCATTGACTATCATCCTGGAAAAGCCAATGTAATGGCAGATGCTCTGAGCATAAAATCTCTGTATACCTTGCGAGCAATGAATACCTGATTGCCATTATCTGATGATGGTTCAATTATAGCTGAGTTAAAATCTAGACCAATATTCTTGCAGCAGATATTTGAAGCTTAGAAAAATGATAGTAAGTTGCAAGCAAAACATATACAAAGTGAATCAGCTCCTGACTCAGAATTTCAAATCGAGACCGATGGTTGTTTGTTATTCAGAGGCAGAGTATACCGAGAAGTTCAGAACTAGTACAGAAGATTTTGAATGAAGCTCATAATGGTAACATGTCTATTCATCCTGGTAGTAATAAGATGTATAATGATCTGAAAAAGATGTACTGGTGGCCGGGAATGAAACGAGATATTTCTGAGTTTTATCCAAATGTTTGATATGTCAGCAAGTAAAAGCTGAACATCAGCTGCCTTCTGGATTATTACAGCCAGTTACAATACCAGAATGGAAATGGGAAAGAATTACTATGGACTTTGTATTGGGGTTACCCTCGTCTCCAAAGAAGAAAGATGCCATTTGGGTAATTATTGATCGATTGACAAAGTCTGCACACTTTGTTCTAGTATGTATGGATTTTTCCTTGGATTGATTGGCTGGATTATATATTTTTGAGATTGTCAGATTGCATGGAGTACCTATCTTCATTATTTCAGATAGAGACCCTGAGTTTACATCTCAATTCTAGAGCAAATTGCAAGAAGATCTGGGTACTCAGTTACATTTTAGTACTACATTTAATCCCCAGACAGATGATCAATCTGAACTGGTAATATAGATCTTGGAAGATATGCTTCGATGTTGTATACTTGAGTTTGAAGCTAACTGGGAAAGATATTTGCCTTTGGTTGAATTTGCTTATAATAATAGTTATCAGTCTAGTATTAAAATGGCACTGTATGAAGCTTTGTATGGTCACAAATTTAGAACTCCATTGTATTGGGCAAAAGTCAGTGAGAAAAAGTTACATGGAGTTGACTTAGTCTGTGAAACTGAGGAAAAAGTGAAAGTAATTCAGGAAAGTTTGAAAGCAGTCTCTGATCGTCAAAAGTCTTATGCTGGTCTGAAACAAAAAAAAAATAAAATTTCAAGTCGGTGACAAAGTATTCTTGAAAGTATCGCCTTGGAAGAAAGTTCTCCGGTTTGGTCGTAAAGGAAAATTGAGTCCATGATTTATTGGATCATATGAGATTATAGAAAGAATCGGACCGGCTACATATCGGTTAGCTTTACCACCAGAACTTGATCGGATACATAATGTTTTTCATGTGTCTATGCTACGGTGGTATCGATTTGATCCTTCACATGTTATCCCTTCGACAGAGGTAGAGATCAGCCTGATATGACAGACAGTGAAGAACCAATCAAAATCTTATCCCGGGAAACAAAAAAGTTAAGAAATAAAAAGGTAGCATTGGTTAAAGTTCTTTGGCAACGACACGGTAGAGAAGAGCCTACCTGGGAACCGGAGGATACTATGAAGAAGCAATACCCGAATCTTTTCACTGGTAAGATTTTCGGGGACGAAAATCCTTAAGGGGGGAGAGTTGTAACAACCTATTTTTTAGTGAAATCGAAACAGTGGTTTCGGGACCACAAATTCGACCCAAAAATAAAATTTATTTTTATTTTACTAGATGGTCTGTATTATGATAGACATGTCGTGTGAAAATTTTGATACCAAAATTTTATCAATTAAGTGTTTAATTACGAGAAGGACTAAATCGCATAAAATGCGAAAGTTGAATTCTAGTAGATATAAGGATTAAATAGTTATGAAATTCAAAACTACAGGTACTTGTATGGTAATTAGACCATTAAAGAAAAGTATGTATATTTTTTGTGACTCATCCATGGAAAAATTAGAAAAGAGTAGTGACTAAATTGGAAATTAAAATAAATAAATAATTAAAAGATGATAAACAGAAAATATCATTTTATTTTGTCATCTTACACCAAAAAATTATATGGAAACCTTAGGAGAGAGAGAAGAAACTTTCAAGGCTTAATTGGGTAAGTTTTCTTGTCCCGTTTTTAGTAATTTTGATATTTTTGAAACTGGGATAGCTTAAACTATCTATTTGGGGGATTAATTTGAAAAGTTATCAAAGTATGAAAAATGGGTCATGGATGTATATGCTAAAAATTAGAAATTTATGGTAGAAAATGAAAGGTTGTTGATAGATAAACAACTTTTACAAAGTGATTTTTGATGAAAACATGATTTAGGGACTAAGATGTAAACTTGTGAAATTGAAGAAAATTTTTGAAGTTTTATGAATACATATGCTGTAAATTTTGTAATGGGATTTTGGTTAGGTTTGGAATAGGGTGTAAATTGCACAAGTTTCATTTTTCGAGTCTAGGGACGAAATTGAAATTTATGGAAAAGTTAAGGGCAAAATAGTAATTTTACCTAGGACGTAAATTGAGTCCAAATAAATATGAAATATGTGAAATTGATGATTAAAGCTATTTATATAGATTTGGACAATACAAATTTGAGGTTAGACTGAGGAAAAGAAAAGGTTACGGATTACTAGATTTTATACGCAAATAAGTGTCGAGGTAAGTTCGTGTAACTTAATTGGGCATGTAAATATGTTTAACTAAATGTTGTGTTGTATGGAATGTGACTTATATTGATGTACATTACTTGAATGCTATAATGAGATATTTAATATATGCTTGATATGGTGAAAAAGGGTTAAGTCCCCATTGAATATTGAATTCCAATGAATATATGCGCTTTCCCGAAACGAATAAGGTCCTGCATTTGTTGTGGACGGGATTTAGCTCGGACGAGTAGTCCTATTTACCTTGTTATAGAAAGGATTTAGCCCAGATAGGTAATCCGGATATAATACCTCTCGAGCATACATTATATAAAGGATTTAGCTTGGACTGGTAATCCTGTTATACGATATGTAGCTCGTGAGTGTATTCCTTAATTAAGTGCCCTAATGGGTACCCTCGAATAAGAATTGATGGATTATGGAACCATACACCCCAAGTGTACTACTTGAGTATCCATCGAAATTTCAATGATTCAACGGACATAAAACTCTTGACATGGCATGAGAATTATGAGATGAAATGATCGTGTCTTGAAAGAATATTGCATGATGAGCTCATCTATCCTTACTTGATGTATATGTAAACCTTGTGACTAACATGTTTGATTGAATTTATGTGTTTAAGCAATTTATCCAAATGGATGAAAAATATGATATTGTATGCTTAGATGTAATATATAGGATTGGTAAGTTTAGTTTTCGTTATACGAACTTACTAAGCATGTAATGCTTACTCCGTATTATTTTTCCCCTGTTTTATAGTGCTCAGAAGCTCGCAAAGGTTAGAGATCATTGGAGCATCGTGACAATATCATCTAGCTTATTTTAGATATACTTAGTAAAATCATTTTGGTATAATGGCATGTATAGAACAACTTGGCCATTAGTGGCATGAAAATGATGTTTTGTAACCTAGCCATTGGAATGGCTAGTAATGACTTAAGTTGGTATGATTAAGTGGGTTATTATGATATATTCATATTTGATATGTTAAGTATATGTGATCAATTGATGTTAATGCCTAAGTTAATCCAATGTAAGTTTATAATCACATATGCATGTAATGGTATGCCACGATGAATAATGGAATTGTTTAATTTGAATGCTTGGATTGGTTGGTATTGGATGTGTGTTTCAAGTGCAGGTCTTGGGTGAAATTTTGGGTGAGAAATGAAGCTAGAAATGACTTCATTTTGTCCACACAGGTAGACATACAGGTGTGTGTCCAGACCGTGTGTTACACATGGCCTGGTAACATGGGCATGTGGTTAGGCCATGTGTCCCCTGCACTTTAATTTTGAGAAACAAAATGCTCAAAATTGAGCATACGGGCAGAGACATAGGCGTGTGTCTTAGCTGTGTGTACTGCACGGCCTAGAACACGAGCGTGTGTCTTGGCCATATGAATTCTGCATCTAATTTTGAATTAAATTAATTAACCACACGACCTAGCACACGGGCATGTGGCATGGCCGTGTGCACAAGTCAACGAGTTACACGAGGTCAAACACAACCTCCAGTGTAACACCCCTTACTTGTATCCGATGCCGGGATAGGGTACGAGGCATTATCAGACATAAACAAAAGCATTTGTACAAAATCGAGACATGGATTTCAGTCGAAATTTAAAACTTTTTATTCACATGCATATCGTACCTTATATAGGCCTACAAGGCTCTAAAGATACATTAGGAACGGTTTAGGACTAAACCGAGAACTTTTAGAACCTTTTTGACACTTAGAAAATTTTCTTGTTTTAGAGAGTCACACGCCCGTGTGAGTAGGCAGTGTGGTCACACACGCCCGTGTGACTTGGAACACGTCCCTGTCCTCAGCCCGTGTAACTATCTGTTTATGATGTCATCAACAAAATAAGGTCACATGGCCAAGTCACATGCCTGTGTGCTTAGGCCGTGTGGCGAATTAAATTCCAAAAATCAAGTGCAGACTTCACACGGCTAGGGCACATGCCCATGTCCTGAGGCCGTGTCCTCTACACGGCTAAGACACACGATCGTGTCTCTGCCCGTGTGTTTACTACTGTGCATTCTATTTTGCATAATTAGGGTGTAGAGGACACACGGCTGGATCACATGCCCATAGGGCAGATCGTGTGTCATACACGGCCTAGACACATGCCCGTGTGTCTAATCGTGTGGACAAATCCTAGGCTATTTTCCAATCCATTTGCCACCCTTAAGCACTTACACACTTAGACTCACTGCATGACATGCAACATGGCACATTTGATTACTCAAAGCATAGATATTCATGGTTAAATTATGTCTATAATGTCACATAGCACATATTCAATCCATCATGCTTTCATGTGGCATTCCACACCAATTTCATATTTATTCATTATTATAAACCTAAGTTCAATTTTACTAAATTTTACCATAGTTATGGTCCTACTTATTAGTTCAAATTCATTCATTAAGCATATATGCCATTTATCACATCCATACCAACAAGCAGCCACCAACCACATCACAAAGCATAAACACATTTCATGCATGCATAAACAATTAGGGTTACAACCCAAATATTCAATATGAGCCACCTCTCATGGCCATATACAAAATAATCGTAATACCTTCATGAGGCAACCCATTTGGCTAATCAATATGACACAAAACAAAAAGACCAAGTCCCTATACATGCCATACTCAAAATGTTGAGACTAACTATACCCAAATATTCAATTGATAGTATGATCAAAAACTCCGACGTCCTCCAATCCCTGAGCTAGCTTGGCGACACTATAAGAAAAGGAAAGGAAGAGGGGGTAAGCTTTAAAGCTTAGTAAGTTCAATGCAAATAATAAGCAACATAAATCATACAATTAACATAAGGCAAAGTTTCATAAATGTCATCAAGTCCCATAAGCATAACTTTCTCATATACATTCTTACCACAAGTTCATCATATCTCATGGCATTCTCATGAGTTCGAAGTACATACCGTAACTTTGTAACATCCCGAATTAGGGCCTATTCAGAATAGTGGTTTCGAAACCACAAATCTAAAATAGAAATAATTATTTTATGATTCTCATGAGGTCTATGATATGATTGCATACCTGTGTGAAAGTTTCATGAAGAAATTCTATGTAAAAAATGCTCAATTGAATTTTTGGTACCAAATTGAATAAGATGCAAAACTTGCATTCTAGAAGTTTTAAGGATGAAATTGATTTAGATTATAAATTAGGGGGTCCTAATTAGCAATTTGACCAATTTCTATAATTTTGGACAAAAATGGACATGCATAGGAAAAATTTGAAAGAAAGACCATAGGGGCATTTTGGTCATTTGGTGATTAAAAGAATAAAAAAGGGAAAATCAAAGCAAAAATTTGTCCATCTTCTCCAAGTGCTAGTTGAATTTCTCAATAGCCATAGCTAGGGTTTTGTTCAACATTTCCAAGCTTGATTGTAAGTGCTCCCCAGCCCTGTTTTTAATGTTCTTTGTATTTTCGAAGTCTTTGAAGCATGATCTACCCATTTCTAGCTATATTTTGAGCTAGGATTCATGTATGAAATTTGACCCATGTGTAACATGCATTTATTTTTTTGATTAATGGAGGAATATGGATGTTTGATGCATGATAAACATCTTTTACTAGGTGATTTTTGGCGAAAACACCTAAAAAGGGGACTTGTTTGTAAAAGTGTAAAAGTAGGTAGTAAAAATGTGAAATAAAGAAAAATGTGGGCTGAAATGAGCATGGTATAGGTTCAGATAGGCTTGGGTAACAAAGAAAATACATGCATTTCATTTTACGAGCCTAGGGACTAAAGTGTAAATAAGTGAAAAGTTAGGGGAAAAAAGGTAATTTTACCAAAGCATGAATTATGGATTGATTTGAATAATGAGATTAATAAAAAAGTTAAATTTGACAATATAGATCAAGAAAAACGTGATATAGGTCTTGATCGAGGGAAGAACAAAGTATACGACGATTAGGCTCGATTACCATCATTTTGTACTAAGGTAAGTTCATGTGTCAATGTTGCAATGATATATCATGTTTTTAATATTTTATTAATATATGAGTTTATATGATTACTTATTATGTCAAGTGTGTAAATGATGTTGTAATCTATGAGCACGAGATTTTGAATGAATTCGATGAACATGAGATATCGAGAAAACCCCGTTTAAACCTTAGGAATAGTTTAAGATACAATGTGAAATGTCACTAGGAACTATGCGGATATGAGCACATGAACATATGTGTAAATGTGATATGTGAATCCGAGTGCTGGTCTTGTATGTCTTACCGGTGGCTGGGTAGCCCGGCATGTGTTGCGGGTACCTGTCAGCTTGTGTGAGTAGCCCGAGTAGTTACGTCCTGACTGTCAGCTTATGTGAGCAGACCCGTGATTAGCTCGTGAGCAAGCAATATGTGATTGTGATATGAGGTAGCATGTGGCTACGTTTGAAGCACTATGTGCAAGTCTTCCGTGTATCCAATAATATTCCGAGTGTTCAACGGGTAAACTTATGAGTCAATCGACAAGTAAACCAATGAAAAGGGAATATGACATTGTGATTTTAATTGGTACAGGTATGTACGATAAACTCACATGTATGAGCTCAATATGTGATGAATTTTTGGTAAGATTGAAAATGTGTAAGTTATGTTTACAAATTTGAGTTATATCTATGAGATCAGAATAACACATAAGTAAATCTATGCTATGTCACTAAAGTTTATATATATACATATCTATGATTATTGTTGCTATTTATTTGCATGTGAACTTACTAAGCTTCATGCTTACTCCCCTCTATTTTCCTATTTTCTTATAGTATCGCCAAGCCAACTCGGGGATCGAATAAAGTCGGAGGCTCAATCACACTATCAACTGGACATTTGGGGTACAGTTAGTCTCAATATTTTGAGTATGGCATGTATAGGGACTTGGTCTTTTTGTTATATGTCATATTGGTTTAGTCAAATGTGTTGGCTTATAGAAATATTTGATTTATTTTGTATTGTTTTTATGTTTGATGTGTTTGTTTGTGGATGAGATGTGTGATGAATGGCACATGTGCTAAGTGAATAAATCCTGGTTAATAAGTATGCTCAATCTATGGTATAATTAGGTAAATTAAAAGTAGGTTTAGCAGAATGAATGAATATGAAATTGGTGTGGAATGGCATATGAAAGTATGATGTTTCGGATAAGCGACATGTTGTCATTACAAAGGCATGGCATAATCACATTTGTGAGTCTTTAAGTGACTAAATGTACTAGGTTGCATGCCATCTTAGATGAATGAGTAAATAAGCATTGGCTTGGAAAATAGCCTCAAATTTGTCCATACGGGTAGACACACGGGCGTGTGTCTAGGCCGTGTGTGACACACGGTCTGCCCCAGGGGTGTGTGGTTAGATCGTGTATCCCCTGCACCCTAATTATTGCAAACAGAATGCCCAGTGGTAAACACACGGGCAGAGACACGACCGTGTGTCTCAGCCATGTGACAGGCACGACCTTAGGACATGGGCGTGTGCCCAGGCTGTGTGAAGTCTAAACTTAATTTCGAGAATTTAATTCGCCACACGGCCTAAGCACACGGGCGTGTGACTTGGCCGTGTGACCCTAATTGTATGATGATGTCATAGTCAGAGAGTTACATGGGCTGAGGACACGGGCGTGTCCCAAGCCACACGGGCGTGTGTAATCACACGGCCTACCCACATGGGCGTGTGACTCCCAAAGTAGGAAAATTTTTCTAAGTTGCCCTAAAGTTTTCTAAAGTCCTCGGTTAATCTCGAATCACCTTCAATGTATGTTTTGGGCCTCGTAGGCCCTTATAAGGGACAATTTGCATGAAATTGAAAAGTTTTAAATTTGAATGACATTTTATGGTCGGTTTTGTGTGAATGTTAATGTTTTAGCCCGATAATACCTCGAACCTTATCCCGGCGTCTGATACGGGTAAGGGGTGTTACAAACTTACTTTCTCGTCTTTGACATATTCATTGAGATTACCCATTGAGCTTCTCTTGGGCTACCTGTTGAACACTTGGAATACCATCGGAATCTCGCACCTAAGTGCCCCATATGTAGCCAACGCTACCTCATATCACATATCAAGATGTTGCTTGCTTTTGAGCTACTCACAGGTCTGCTCATACAAGCTATCCGCCAGGATGTAACTACACGGGCTGCTCACATAAGCTGTCAAGTATCCACAACACATGCCGAACTACCCAGCCACCAGTAGAACATACAAGACCAGAACCCGAAACTCCAAAACAAGTGTCACATATATCATGAACTCAGATCACAACTCATGAGCTCAGATCACATAGTTCTTAGTGACATGTTACTTGTATCCTAAACTATTCCTAAGGTTCAAATAAGATTCTTCTATATCACATTTCCATTAAGCTTGCTCGTAATATCGATTTCAATATCCTTAGCACCAATCACATACTCATGGGATAATCAAGCATAATTCATAATAAAATTTAAGCATTAAACATATGGTACAACATTACATTAATTATATATGTACTTACCATATGTGCAATATTAAAGCATTTAAAGTATGACATATATTGCATAAATTGCAAATGAATTTACGTCGGCACAAAATGATAGAAACGAGCCTAATCCTCGTAAACTTTGTTTTTCCCCTGATCAAGACCCGAATCACATTTTTCCTGATCTATAATGCCAAATTTAAATTGTTCGATACATACATTGTTTGAATTGACCCATAATTCATACTTTGGTAAAGTTACCTTTTTACCCCCTTTAATCCCTAGGCTCGTAAAATGAAATGCATGCATTTTCTTGGTTACCCAAGCCTAGCCGAACCTACACCATGCTCACATCAGCCTACCTTTTCCTTTATTTCACATTTTTACTACTCATTTTTACACCTTTTATAAACAAGTCCTTTTTAGGTATTTTCACTAAAATCACTTAGTAAAAGATGTTCATCACACATCAAACTTTCTTAATCTTCCATTAATCAACAAAACAAAAACATGTCACACATGGATCAAATTTCATACATGAACCCTAACTCAAAATATGGCTAGAAATGGATAGATCATGCTTTAAAGACTTCAAAAATGCAAAGAACATAAAAAATGGGGCTTGGGAGCACTTACAATCAAGCTTGAAAAGTTGAAAACCCTAGCTATAGAACCCTTGCAAATTTTGGCACACAAGGAGGAAGATGGATACAATTTTGACTTGATTTTCCCCTTTTTATTCTTTTATTTACCAAATGACAAAAATGCCTTTAAGGCATTTCTTTCCAATTTTTCCTATTCATGCTCATTTTTGTCCAAAATTTTAGAACTTGATCAACTTGCTATTTAAGGACATCTAATTAATAATCCAAAGTAATTTCATGCTTAAAGCTTCTAGAATACAAGTTTTGCAACTTATTCAATTTAGTTTCTAAAGTCAAATTGGACAATTTAGGTATAGAATTTCTTCATGAAAATTTCACACAAATATGCAATCATATCATGGATCATCAAATAATCATAAAATAATTATTTCTATTTCAGATTTATGCTCTCAGAACCACTATTTTGACTAGACCCTAATTCGGGATGTTACATCCAGCACAAGCTTGTCCTAAGGTCACACGGGCGTGTCCCTTGGACCACACAGGCGTGTGAGCCCTGCACCATGGAAAATTTTTGAAAAGTCGCGAAAAATTATTAGAGTTCCCAATTAAGTCTTGACTCGATTCTAATGCTCGTATTGGGCTTCGAGGGTCCAATTGAGGGACGTTTTGAACGATCTTGGTTAATGAATAGTAAATTGCATAAATCATTTGTAAAATGTTTTTGAAAGTTTTGGTAATACTTTGAGACCCTGTTTTGACGACGGATACGGGTTAGGGGTGTTGCACATTTATTCAAAACCTTTCCAAGGCATACCATATCTTTACCATGTGAGGTCAACTCATCATATATCACTTTGGCCGTCCAAACATGCTTTAACACATTATCAAATTAACACATATCAACAAGGCACCAAATGTACCAAGGCTACATCACCTAAAGCGATATATACATGCCAAACACATCAATTAACATTCAACTAATCATCAACCATAAGTTCACCTATACATGCCATTATAAGTTTAACCAAACTATTGAAATCTACTGATATAACTGCTGGATAGTGTGATAGATCTCCGTTGAACTTCCAACTCGATCTAGCTTTTGATAATCTAAAAAGTAACAGAAAAACAATTATGTAAGCAATGAATGCTTAGTAAGCTCGTATAAACTTTAGTCATATCAATCTATTTCAAATATGAAATTTATACATATCAAGAATAATCATATAACAATACTGCAAGGTTCATGAAACCATAACCAACAACTCACAAAGTGAATAAATCCACAACATCACATACACATATCATCCCTAGCATAGTAGGACTTTATAAAACTTTAAACCCTTTCAAATTTTCTTATTTTCATTTGCATTTTATTACTTTCAATTGTATTTACTCTCATTAGCTCAAATAACAACATCAATTCAATTCATCATTCCCTTTTACATCATTCTACACTTCAGGTATGAACTTACTATTTCATCACCTTTCCACACCCGTTTCATATGCATAACACACAAGACATAAGTATATCATTCAATCATAGCCACAAGCTAGTGCATTAAAACATAGCTCCTTTTGGAATTAGTCACATGATAAACCATTTCACCATTTCACAAGAAATTACATAATTTAAACCTTACCATTCTTTCATGAACACAAGCGTATTTCCATTGGAGCACTTACCATTTCAATGCAACTTAAAAGTAAACATAATACCATTCAATCAATAGTTTGGCACATGCCTAAGCATCAAACAACAACACATGTTAGCCATGTAAATACATATATAAACCAATAATCATGGATGAGCATAAAAATTGATTAATTTTCATATACATGTATCATCCAATTCAATTTTCCATATACCATGTAATAACATTTCCATGTAATTCATATGTGTCCCTGTAATAGTCCGTATTGAACTATTACCATTTCATATTAGAATATTGCTCGTTGACCCATTTAGAATAGCGTTAGATACTTGGGATAACTCATACATAGTGTGCTAAGCTGAAATACGTCAATTCCTATACATCTATGCTTATACGAGCTTTGAATCAGTATGCTCTCATGAGCTATAAATCGGTAAGCTCATAGAGTTGAGAATTGGTAAGCTCTTACGAGCTGAGAATTGGGAAGCTCTCACGAGCTGAGAATCGGTAATCCCTAATGACACGTCATTTGTATCCTATGAATTTCTAAGGTTCAAACGAGACTCGGTAATTGTCGTACGTCATCGGATATGCACTCGATAATTATATATGACAAATGATAACATTTATATAATTCAATTAAAAACATATAAACACAATTTAATTACACATATAAACACAATTTAATTACACGAACTTACCTGACTAAATTGCAGAAATACCAAAGTTCTAGGGCATGTTGGTAATTTTTCATTTTCCTCGATTTTCCACCCGATCTTGATCTAAATTAATAATCTCATTCAATATATTAATTAAAACAATAAAACAATTCATTTCATGCAATTTGATCATTTTTGACATTTTTACAAAATTGGCCCTAAAGTTTTACTTTTATTCAATTTAGTCCTTGAGCCCAAAATATCAACCAACATTTCAAATTCATCATTTAAAATATAAGATAATAAGGTTCATCAATGGCAACATTCAAAATCTTTAACAGGCTCAAAATCGAAGGTATGGGCTAGTTGGACCTAGTTGCAACAATCTCAAAAGCATAAAAATTAAAAGAAATAATCCCAAATTTAGCTTACATGCAAAGGAGGACTTGGTCGAATTTTTAAGCTATCATTCATGGCTTCATTCATTCTCCAATTTCGACAAAAATAAAGAACAAAGATGATGGCATAATTGTTTTATTTTTAATATTATTTAATTTATCAAATTACCATTTTAACCTTGATTAATAATTAAAATAAACATCAAATTCAAGCCCATAATTGTCTGCGAACACCTTGAATGGTCTAATTACCATTTAAGTCCCTTTTCCTTCATTCAATTAACCATTTAATCACTCAAATGAAATAGCAATCAAGTTTTACATCTTTTACGATTTAATTCTTTTTAATTAATTAACTATCAAAACATTAAAATATCTGAATGAAACTTGAAAACCACCTTAATGACACTCCGTAAATATTTATAAAAATATTTATGGCTCGGTTTATAGAAACGAGGTCCCGATACCTCATTTTCTAAAACCATTTGACCTAAAGGTCTTACCACTTAAACTTAATTAATCCTCGGAATATTATAAATTATCAAATCAGAAACCTTTTCAAAGTTACAATTAACTAGTAAATATTAAATAATAATATTTATGAACTTATTCACCAAATTTGGTGGCCTCGAAACCACTATTTTCGACACCACTGAAAAGTGGGTTGTCACACAAATGACATGTCATTAGGGATGTCATCTTTCGGGTGCTGGTCTTGAATGTCCTACAGATGGTTGAGGTCCTGCATTTGTTGTGGATACTCCACAGCTCGTGTGAGTAGCATCTTATAGCTTACATTTTGACCTACAACTCGTGTGCGCAGACCCATTTCACAGCTCGTGTGAGCAATTATGTAAAGGAAAGGTTACGATTATATGTTTAAGCATACTTCGTGTGAGCTTTCCTGAGTATCCGATGATATTCTAGTTGGTTCAACTGGAAAGAAAAGGGATTGAAATGGTAAGTTTCCAAATGGTATTATGCATATGTTCATGGAAAGGATGAATAATTCAAATGATGTCTTTTCATATGGAAATGACTTATCATGTGGTTAATCCAAATGAGTTATGTATAAATGCACTAGCTTGTGTATTGATGATGATGTTTAGGCTTGTGCTAAGCTTGTGGTTTGAGTTACATTATGCTTATACTTTCTGTTATGTAAATGAAATGGTAAGTTATGTTTCATTTTCTATGACTTACTAAGCATTATGTGCTTACGTAGTTTCTTTCCAATGTTCTATAGATTATCAGAAGCTTGTCGGAGATCTATCACACTATCTAGCATAAATATCAATAGTTTTTGAATGTTTTGGCTAACGTTATAATGGCATGTATAGGTTGAATAGTAATGTCATTTTGATGAATGTTTAGTTAGTGGATTGGCTTGTAAAAGTTGTAAATGTTATCTTGGTTTGGTACCCTTGATGCCTTGATGGTTTTTGTCATTGTGCTATCTCATGTTGCATTTTTTGGAATGGCTTATGTTGTATGTTTTGTTGTTGTTTGAATATGGTAAATTTATGGCATGTTTTGAAAGGCATTGATCTAGTAATTGATGATGGAAAAGGGACCAAATATGCATGTTTAGGTAAGTTTTGATGTTTGCATTTGAGGTGCCTTGAATGACGTACTGGTTAGTTGATTTTAAGACTCTTGAATTGGTCATTACATGTATGTTTTGATAGGGTTTTGATGCTTTGATTAGGTGCGCATAAGGCCTAAAGGTTTATACATGATAAGGTGCTAGAAATGGCTTGTTTTTGGGCAAATTTATGTCCATACAGCCTGAGACAGGACCATGTGACTTAGTCATATGTGACACACGGCCTGGCGATATGGCTGTGTGTTTCCTATAGGTTCCTTTGCATGGAAGTCAGTTAGTTACATGGCCTAACACACGGCTTGACACACGGGCGTGTGAGGCAATTTCAAGAGTTACACGACCTAGCACACGGGCGTGTGACACGGGCGTGTGACCCTACTCAAAGAGTTATATGGGTGAGGACATGAGTTGGGACACATTCGTGTGTTCCTAGTTCAAAGGTGACACGGGCGAGTGTCTCAATTGTGTAAGGCACACGGCCCGGGCACACAGTCGTGTGACCTCTGTATTTCAAAATTTGTAACCTTTTCATAAACTTTCCAAATGATTTCAAATTGATCTTGAATTGTTTCTAAGGTGTTTCTAGGGCCTCGAGGGCTCGATTTAAGGATGATATGTATGTGAATGATTATTTTATAATATGTTTTCGATAATGTATGAAATGTATGTTTTAATGTTTTGTTTGTATGGTAATGCTCCGTAACCCTCATCCAACCGAGCTGATTCCGATGAAGTAGAAAGTAATGCGCAAGCCACCATTCACGGGGTAATGTCTAGTGGTAGTAAGCTTGTATCTGAGGGCTGGGGAAGAGCAGCTAAAGAAGCCTTCTTCCATATGATGTCTTTGTGGTTCTTAGAGTTCATGCGAAGGGACCTAATAGCTCAATGACCTCTACCCCCACCTGTACCCCAATCGGTCCCTTTATTTCCTTAGAGTTTGGAACCAATACGAGTAAACAAGCCTCCAGTTGATAAAATCCAAAAGCATGAGGCTGAAGAGTTTCGAGGTATAGTTGAAGATTATCTAGAGAAGGCTAAGTTTTGGTTAGAAAACACGGTGAGAGTTTTTGATGAATTATCATGTACTCCAGTTGGATGATTGAAATGTGTTGTCTCTTTGTTGAAAGACTCAACTTATCAGTGCTGAAACACCTTGGTTGTAGTTGTACTAAGAGATTGAGTAAACTGGGAATTTTTTCAAATAGAGTTTAAAAAGAAATACGCGAGTCAGAGATTCCTCGATAAGAAATGCAAAGAGTTTCTTGAGTTGAAGCAAGGTCATATGTCAGTATCAGAGTATAAGAGGGAATTTGTGTGACTCAGTAAGTATGCCCGGGAATGTATACTGATAGAGGTTGCTATGTGTACTCGACTTGAAAATAGCCTAAATGAAGATGTCAAGCTGTTAGTCGGGATTCTAGAGTTAAAAAAATTCATGGTTTTAGTTGGTCGAGTGCACAAGGCAGAGGAACTTAGTAAAGCAGAAAGAAAAGCCAATTCTAAGGCTTGTGATTCAGGAAAGCGAACTATTGGAAAATCATTCTCATCTCCATCGAAAAATTCAAAAGAATATCATGGTCGTTCATCAGCTTCGGTGGGTTATTCTGGAAAAGCTCGAAACGTTAGGCTAGTCTGTAGCGAGCGTGGGCAGTGTTAGAAACAAAAAGCCTGAATGTTAATAGTGTAATAGACGACACTTGGTGAGTGTAGACTGAAAGCGAGTCGTGTTTTAAATGCTGCTCTTATGAGCATTATCTTAGAGATTGCCTTGAAAGGTTCGACAAAAGAAAGACTCAAACTACTCAATCGAGTAATATAGCTACGAGAGGGGGACCACCCCAAAACATAGGAAATGAGGGTAATAATTGTAGTGGGACGAAAGATCCTACTATGAGATCTGAGGCATGAGCGTCAAGAAGGGCTTACATGATTCGTGCTTGAGAGGAAGCTTCAACACCTGATGTGATCATCGGTACATTTTCTATCTTTGATACTTACTAATTTTAATGTTTTGATTAACCCAGGGTCAATGCACTCATATGTATGCACAACTTTAGTGTCAGATAAGGAATTACCTTTCGAGTCTATTGAGTTTGTGGTTAAAGTAACGAACCGTTTAGGTCAGTATGTGTTAGTTGATAAAGTCTATAAAAATTGTCCTTTGATGATTCAGGCTTGCAACTTTCCAGTTAATTTGATGTGATTCTAGGTATGGACTGGTTAACTCTGCATGATTCTGTTGTGAATTGTAGACGAAAGCATATTGTGTCAAAATGTCAAAATAGTGAAAAGCTTATTATTGAATCAGATAGACTAGATAGTACATCTATTTTTATTTCAGCTATGATGACACAGAAATAAGTTAGAAAAGGCTGTGAAGCATATCTCGCTTATATATTTGATTCCAGGGTTTCAGACTGTAAGTGAGTTTACAGATGTGTTTTCAAAAAAATTACCAGGGTTACCGCTAACTAGAGAGGTTGAATTTGCTATTGAGTTAATGTTGGGAACATCTCCGATATCGATAGCTCCGTATAGAATGGCACCTATAGAATTGAAAAAGTTGAAAACACAGTTGCAAGAGTTGATAGATAGAGGCTTTGTTTGGCCTAGCTTTTCTCCTTAAGGTGCTTCTATTTTGTTTGTCAAGAAAAGGACGGGTCAATGAGATTATATATCGATTATTGACAGCTTAACAAAGTTACGATCAAGAACAAGTATCCATTACAGCATATCAATGATTTGTTTGACTAATTGAAGGTGCGATGGTATTCTCAAAGATCGATCTTTGTTCTGATTATTATCAGCTACGAGTTAAAGACTCTGATGTGCTGAAACATGTATTCAGAACCAGGTATGGACATTATGAGTTTCTTGTGATGCCATCTGGTTTGACTAATGCACATGGACTTGATGAACAAAATATTCATACCATATTTAGACAGATTTGTTGTTGAGTTCTTTGATGATATTTTGATCTATTCACGAGATGAGACAGAGGATGCCCAACATTTGAAAATTGTATTGCAAACTTTACGTGAAATTTTTTTTGCTAAATTCAGTAAATGTGAGCTCTGGCTTTGAGAAGTCAAATTTTTGGGACATGTGGTATCGACAGACAGTATTAGGGTTGATCTGAGTAAAATCTCAGCTGTGGTGGACTGGAAACCTCTGAGAAATGTGTCAGAAGTAAAAAGTTTTCTAGGTCTAATTGGATATTATAGAAGATTTGTAAAGGTATTTTCAATGATTTCTACACCGTTAACAAAACTGTTGGAAAAAGATGTTAAGTTCAAATGGCCGGAGAAATGTCAGCAAAGTTTTAATCAGTTCAAAGCTTTATTAACCAAGGCATCTGTCTATGTTCAGCCAGAGTTTAGCAAAGAATTTGTAATTTATTGTGATGCTTCATTGAATGGTTTAAGCTGTTTTTTAATGTAAGAGGACAAAGTAATAGCGTATGCTTCTCGACAGTTGAAACTGCACAAAAAGAATTATCTGAATCACGATTTAGAGCTTGTAGCCACAAAAAGAATTATCTGAATCATGATTTAGAGCTTGTAGCTATCATATTTGCTTTAATGATTTGGCGACACCATTTGTACAGAGAAAAATGTCATATCTTCACGGATCACAAAAGCTTGAAGTATATGATGTCGCAAGTTTAAACTTGAGACAACACAGATGGCCCGAATTATTCAAAGATTATGATTTGATTATCGACTATCATCCAGGAAAGGCTAATGTCGCTGCTGATGCATTGAGGAGAAAATCCTTGTTTACTTTATGAGCTTTAAACACACGGTTAAAATTTCTTGATAATGGTTCAATTTTAGTAGAATTAAAAGCTAAACCGACATTTTTGCAACAGATTTGCGAAGCTCAGAAATGTGATGAAAATTTTATCGCTAAATGGAAACAGATTGAGTCGACATCTAATTTAGATTTTCATGTTGGTTTCGATGACAATTTGTACTTTAAAGACAGAATTTGTGTTCCAAGAAAGTCTGATCTCATTCAAAAGATTTTACAGGAAGCTCACAGTAGTAGCTTATCGATTCATCCTGGTAGCAATATAATGTACGGCGATTTGAAACAGATGTATTGGTGGCCATGTATGAAACAGGAGATTTCAAAATTTGTATCGAAATGTTTGGTTTGTCAGCAAGTTAAAGCCAAGCATCAAGTATCTTCTGGTTTGTTACAACCTATGATGATTTCGGTGTGGAAGTGGAACGTGTTACAATGGGTTTTGTTACCATTATCTCCGAGGAAGAAAGATGTTGTATGGGTTAGCATAGATCATTTGACAAAATATATGCATTTCATTCTAATGTGTATGGATTTTTCACTTGAGAGGTTGGCAGAGTTGTACATTTGCTGAAATTGTTAGATTGCATGGTGTACTAGTTTCTATTATCTCTGATAGGGATCTACAGTTTACGTCTTAATTCTGAAGCAAGTTACATGAAGCTCTAAGTACTCGACTACATTTTAGTACAACATTTCATCCACAGACTGATGGTCAGTTTGTACGAGTAATTCAGATGCTCGAAGATATGCTTCGATGTTATGTTTTAGAGTTCGAAGGTAACTAGGAGAGATTTCTGTCATTGGTTGAATTTGCATACAACAATAGTTATTAAGTGAGTATTAAAATGGCACCGTATGAAGCTTTGTATGGTCGAAAGTGGCAAACTTTGTTATATTGGACTAAGCTGAGTGAGAAAAAGGTATTCAGTGTTGATTTGATTAGAGAAATTGAAGAAAAGGTTAAAGTGATTTGAGATAGTTTGAAAGTGGCTTTAGATCGACAGAAATCTTATGCTGATTTGAAACGAAAAGATATACAATTTCAATTCAGCGACAAAGTATTTTTGAAAGTATCACCTTGGAAGAAAGTCCTTCAATTTGGTTGGAAAGGAGAGCTTAGTCTGCAGTTTATTGGGCCATACGAGATCATTGAGAGAATAGGGCCAGTAGCTTACAGATTGGCTTTGCTGTCAAAGTTTGAAAAGATTCATAATGTTTTCCATGTATCAAAGTTACGATGGTACCGATCAAATCCTTCACATGTGGTTTCACTTGTTGATGTTGATATACAGCCACATATGACGTATAGTGAAGAACCAATCAGAATTTTAGCTTGGGATGTTAAAGAATTGAGAAATAAAAGTATAGCTTTAGTTAAAGTTCTCTAGCAACGTCACGGAATAGAAGAGGCTACTTGGGAACCGGAAGAAGCTATGAAAGTGCAATACTTGAACTTATTTTCTGGTAAGATTTTTGGGGGAGAAAATTCCTTTAGGGGGAGAGCTGTAACAGCTCGTTTTTAGTGAAATCAAAATAGTGATTTTGGGACCACAAATTTGAAGAGAAAATTATTATTTTATTATTAATTTAATGTCCACGGGATGTTAGTGAGATCGTATCAAAATTTCATGAAGAAATTTTGATGTTTGCCTGATTTATTAAGTGAAAAGGAGTAAATCGTAAAAAGTGTAAAGGTAGAGTTCCATTAGTTAAAAGGATCAAATGGCTTTGGAACTTTGAAGTGAGTGGACCTAGATGGTAATTAGACCATTTCTATAGTTAGTGATTATTCATGGCAAGGTTTTATTGAAAATTTGAATGTTTTTATAGGGCAAAATGGTAAAATGGTAAATAAAGATAAAATCAAATAAGTATAAAATCATCATCTTCTTCCCATTTGTTTTCTCCTCAAATGAAAATCTCCATTAGGGGTAGCTAGGGTTCGGCGAAGCTTAGTCTCACTTGCATGTTATGTAATTTTGCCCCATTTTTCATGATTTTTTTTTTATGTTTTTCAGGTCGTTTTAGCTTAATCTAACTAGCCCGGGGATCAATTTGTAAAACTGTTAAAGATTGAGGGTTATGCCATGAATGTTTTTGTATGGTTCTTGATGTTTAATGATAGATTACGAGTCCTTGTTGATAAATAAACAAGTTTTGTGAAGTGATTTTTGATGAAAATTTCATTTAAGGAATTTTTGTAAAAATAGTAAAAGTTCATGTTAAATTTATGAAATGATGATTTGTATGGGTTGGTTTAAGTCCCTAGAGAAATAGGTTAGCTTGAAAGGAGGATTAAAATGCTTATATTTCATTTTGTGAACTTAAGGATTAAATTGTGAAAAGTTAAAATATTAGGGGCAAAATAGTAATTTTGTATAAATATGAAATCTAGACTAAATTGAATACTAAGGGTATTAGATGGATTGGATTTTTCTATTTAGATCAAGATAGACCACGTACGAATTTAGATCAGGAAAAAGCTAAAGCCTTGGATTAGTTCGACTTCATTTCTTCGTCTTAGTCGTCAAGGTAAGTTCGTATAAATAGTTATTGTTTTAATGCTATTTTAAATAGTATGTTAATATGTTATTTATCATGTGAATTGATCGATATATAGATAAATCAATGTCATGACGGTTATCAAGTCCCAATTGAACCTTATGAATTCGTAAGATACAAATGACATGTCATTAAGGATGTCATGTTTCGGGTAGCTAGTCTTGAAAGTTCTATCAATGGTTGAGGTTTTGTATTTGTTGCGGATACTCCACAATATGTGTGAGCAGCATCGTGTAGCTTACATTCTGACCCACAGCTTATGTGAGCAAACCCATTTCATAGCTCGTGTGAGCAACTATATAAGGGAAATGTTACGATTATATGTTTAAGTACACTTCGTGTAAGCTTTCCCGAGTATCTGATGATATTCTAGTTGGTTCAACGGGTAAGAAAAGGGATTGATAGGGTTTTGATGCTTTGATTAGGTGCACATAAGGCCTAAAGGTTTATGCATGATGTGGTGTTGGAAATGGCTTTCTTTTAGGCAAATTTATTTCCTCATGGCCTGAGATACGAGTGTGTAGCTTAGTTGTGTGTGACACACGGCCTGGCACACAAGCGTGTGAGGCAATTTTGAGAGTTACACGGGCGTGTGACACGGGCGTGTGACCCTACTCAAAGAGTTACACGGGTGAGGACATGGTCATGTGTCACTAGTTCGAAGGTTACACGGCTTGAGACACGGGCGTGTGTCTCAGCCGTGTGACCCCTGTATTCCAAAATTTGTAACTTTTTCATAAACTTTCCAAACGATTTCAAATTGGTCTGGAATTGCTTTTAAGGTGTTTCTAGGGCCTTGAGGGCTCGATTTAGGGATGATATGTATGTGAATGATTATTTTATAATATGTTTTTAATAATGTATTAAATGTATGTTTTAATGTTCCGTTTGTATGGTAATGCTCCATAATCCTAATCCAACGACAGATACAGGTTAGGGGTATTACAAATGCCATGGCAATTCTAGAAATATGATGTAAAACTTAGTCCAAGTCACTCTCAGCCAACTGTACTTGTACCAAATAAACCACCTTGAAAAAGAGGAAGCAAAAGGTGTGTGTTGAGAGGGAGGGACCTACATTATAAACATGGAAAGAGAAAAGAAGAATTTAGAGAAGGAGAAGAATTAGAGAACAATTTTTTCTCTCTGCATCAGGTTCTCGTGAAATCTCAGAGAAAGAGTGGAAAGGGTAGTAGCTTATAGAGTAGAATTACATATGCAAGGAAGGGGAAGAGAAATGTGCCCTAGGTTTTGCATCAAATCTCAGTATTAGAGTAAAAGCTGGAGTAGCAAAAGCTTCCTGCAGTTTTGCCTTTATTTTCTAATTTGAACTTTTTGATTCATGAATTTAAACAATGATGTTGAATGGTTTTGTTATGAATTTGAATGTTTAACCCATGAGCTAATTCTCATTGGGTTGGAATTATTTGGGCGAATTTTTATTATCTTTAATGCCCATGGTTTGATTTTGAGTAGGATACTGTTTCATTCGATTTGTGATTACTTTAAATGTATGCATGCAAACTCTAAACATAGATGACTGTATGGTATGTTATTACATTTGATTTAATTATGGAAAGATTAATTAGAATGGATTATAATCGGTTGATACAGGCAAGTATTTGAAAGAATATTTGCAGCACTCTATATGTAGAAGTTGCAAGTTGTATAGGGATAGGGAGAAAATTATGGATATCATTCTTGAGTTCTATAGACATATAAAAAATCTGACTGATAGCTCAAGGTCTGACTTTCAAAAGAAACAGACTACAATAGTAAGTCCCTGAGCAGTAGAATGGTTAAGATTTTGCCATGGCATTATTATGTTATAAAAATAAGCCCGAGTAATTCCAACCTTTATCATTCAACAATACAAACTCTTTCACACTTATTCTTTGAGAATTGCCACAACATTTTAATTACCATAGCATATTTTCATTCATAATTGATTTTTTTATTAATCCATTCATTACAGTTCTGTATCAATTAGTCACCTGTTTCTTTTTCATAGTTTAGTTAGTCAATTTCATAGTAATAGCATAACCAATTATTTTAATCAATTCTGATCCTTGTGGAGACTATACTTACTCATCACTTTATTACTTGATTCTACATGTATACTTGCACATTCACATTATACATTCACACAGGACATAATGTCATGTCATTTTCTATTTACCAAGACTTGAAATTAAATGACTTGTAAAAGACTGGTGTTGTAATTCAATTAACTGATTTTTCTTATATTCACCCCTTTAGAGTTGTTGAGGATGTGTTGGTCCAGATTAATTAGTTTATATTTCCTGTAGACTTTTATATCTTGGAAATGGATTGTATTTCCTCATCGAAATCCGCTTTCGATTTTGTTAGGGGGACCATTCATGAAGACAACTAAGACTAGGATTGTGTAGATAAGGGTACTCTCTCCATAAAGTTTGATGGGGGGATTGTTAAATTTAATGTTCTTGATGCAATGAAGTACGCTAATGATGTGCATTCTCTTTTTCAATTTGATGCAATTGATTCGTTTGTATAGGATGTCTTTGTAGAAGAGAGTGTTAGTAAAGAGTTTGAATTAAATGCACAATCCAATTTGGAAGGAATTGATGATGAGATTGGTGTAAAGAAATAATTTTAAGCTTCATTGTCTGAACCAATAAATTTGAATGCTGAAATTTCTACTACCACTAATAAAATGTTACCTTTTATTTTGCAGGCACCAAAACTGAAATTAAAAGACTTACCGATCATAGAAAATACGTGTATTTGGTTGTAGGTGAGACGTTGCCAGCCATAATCTTGAAAGGACACAATTGAACAAGAAGAAAATGTGGTTTGAGCTTTGAAGGAGTACAAGGCTACAATTGGATGGACTTTAGTCGATATTAAAGTTATTAATCTGTAACAACCCTAACCTGTCTCCATCGTCGGATTAGGGTTACAGAGTATTATCGTACAATCAGAAAACGTTTAACATTATAACATTAAATAAATTAAACTACTTATAAACCAATTAGTCATATGTATTTTTGTCCCTAAATCAAGCTTTTGAGGCCCTAAAAATAGCATAGAAGAAATTCGAGACTAAATTGAAACAAAACAGAAGTTTTAAGAAAAAGTTGTAAAAATTGGAAAATAGGAGTCACACAGCCGTGTAACATTCGAACAAGGGACACACGACTATGTCTCAGCCCGTATCCTCACCCGTGCAACTCACTAAGTATGGTTACACGGCCGTGTCGCAGGCCATGTGCCCAGCCGTGTAACTCTCTGACTTGGAACACTAAGAAATTTCAAATGACACACAGCCGTGTGATAGCCCATGTGAACCCAAAAATTTACCTAAAATCAAGCCATTTCAAGTCTAATTCATGCATAACTAACCATTCCATTTGGGCACATATTCAAGGGGTTAAAACATCATTCAAACACACATAAACATGCCATTTCAAACATTCTAAATCACCTAACCAATATGCCATTCAAAGGCACCACCATTGTATAAAACATTATGAATCAAACCAAAGCAAGTTGACCATATCTCAAACGCACAACCTAGTTCACTTAACCACTACATTCCACCATAATTGACCATTTTCAAGCCATTAAAAACATACCAAAAGAACCTTATTTACAAGCACTTAAAAGTGACCAATATGGCATAACTTGGTTAGGCATTAAAGTTCACCAAACCAAATATAACTTCAAAAGTTTATACATACCAAAACATCCATTACAAATATCCTATACATGCCATTATTAAACTTGACCAAAATACTCAAAAGCTATCGAATTGGTTGTTGGATAGTGTGATAGGTCTCTGACGAGCTTTCAACCGATCGAGTTTCCAATAATCTATAAAATAAAGGAAAGTAACTACTTAAGCAACAAGTGCTTAGTAAGATTGTATAAACTTAAACATAACTTACCACTTCATTAAAACAATTCATAGATTAAACATAAACCATTACAAATGCCATAAGCTTAGTATAAGCCTATTCAAGCACCATTAAGCTCACAAGTTTGTAGGTTCATCAACATCACATATAAGTTCATTTCATAAGATACATTACATATTCATCAACCTTTTCATAAAATCATGAACATTTTCATTAACTTACTTACTGTTACATTCCTTTTCTTACCCGTTGAACCATCTAGAATCACATCGGATACATACATAGTGTGCATTTCCATATATTTGTAACCTTTCCTTTACATCAATGCTGACATGAGCTGTGAAACGGGTTTGTTCACACAAGCTGCGGGTCAGAATGTAAGCTACACGATATTGCTCATACGAGCTGTGGAGAATTTACAACAAATATAGGACCTCAGCCATCGGTAGGACATTCAAGATCAATACTAGAAACATGAAATCCTCAATGACATGTCATTTGTATCATAAGAATTCTTAAGGTTCAAACGGGACTCATTATCCGTCAGTTCATCATATCATTGATACCTTTATATTTCAAATTCATTTGTATTACAACAACATAGCAAATAGTCAATTTAACTAACATTAAAATGATCATAGTTCATACGAACTTACCTTGATAACTAGGGCGTAGAAGTAGATGGAACACTAATCTGAAGCTTTAGCTTTTCCTCGATTTAATTTTGATTTTGATTTATCTTAATCTAAATAGATAATTTCAATCAATTAAATACTTCTAGTATTCAATTTAATCCATAGTTCATATTTATGCAAAATTATAAAATTACCAATAATACTTTGACTTTTCACAATTTAGTCTTTAAGCTTATAACTTGAAATATAACCATTTTAACCTAAATCCATATTAAAAAAAATTCAATAGACATTGGAACAACCCATATTTATCAAAATTTCACAATAAAATCCATAGGTTTACACTTTTAACAATCTAATCCCTTGTAACAGCCCGTTTTTAGTCAAATCGGAACAGTGGTTTCGGGACCACAAATCTGAAGTTGAAATAATCATTTTATTAATATTTTAATTTCTTCAGCATGAATATATGATTGTGTGAAATTTTTGTTAAGGAATCTTATCATTTGAGTGCTTAATTTGATAAAAGGGACTAAATCGTGTAAAGTGTATAACTTATGTTCTATTAGTTAAAGGTGTCAAATAGCTATGGAACCTTAAAGTTAAGGTCCTTAAGTGATAATTATACCATTAATATGTTAGTGGACATTTATGAGATTGGTTTTATTGAAATTATTAATGTTTTAAAAGGGTATATTGGTAAATTGGTAAATAAAGATAAATTAAATAAAACAAAAAAATGGCTATCATCTTTCTTCACCATCTTCAACTAAAATTTAGCTAAAGAATACACCATTGTTGAGCTTTGAAGGTTCGGCCATAGTTCCTTATGCATGGTATGTATTTTCACTCAGTTTTTGATGATTTATATGTTTTTGAGATCGTTGCAGCTTAATCTAGCTAGCCCAAGGACTATTTTGCAAAAATGTTAAAGGTTGAGGGTTTTTTAATTGATGAAATTATATGTTTTTTGATGCTTAATTGTAGAAAATGCATGGTTGCTGTTAGATAAACAACATTTGTTAAGTGATTTTTGGTGAAATGTCCAATTAGG
Source organism: Gossypium longicalyx (assembly GCA_025698465.1). Classification (NCBI taxonomy): domain Eukaryota; kingdom Viridiplantae; phylum Streptophyta; class Magnoliopsida; order Malvales; family Malvaceae; genus Gossypium; species Gossypium longicalyx. The sequence goes on along the minus strand of CM046996.1, from coordinate 65,161,379 downwards.
GACTAAATTGTGAAATGTGTAATTTTTGGGTTAAATTGTGAAATAAATGAAAAATATGGACTGCTAGGGACCTAATTGAAATTCATCTAGCATGGTTTGTGGTTGAATTGCATGAATTTGTGATTTTATGAAATAGGGACTAAATTGTAAAAATGTGAAACGTTAGGTGCAAATGTGTAAAATTTCATTAATGTGTAATTTGGAATAAATTGAATAAAGAGATTATTAAATAAGTTATTTTGAATACATTTAGATCAAGAAAGGTGAAATACGGACTTAGATCGGGGAAAGAACAAAGTTTTGGATTAATCCACTCGTTTTGTTGTTTTTGCGTCCAAGGTAAGTTCGTATGTAATAAATATTATTATAATTGTGCTTTAAATGCTTTGATATTGTCTAAATTGTGAATATGACATTAATACTTGTTCGATGAAGATTCGATATTGGAAATCCTCGATTGAACCTTAGGAATAGTTTAGGATACAAATGACATGTCATTAGGGGTTATGTGATTTGGGTGCTGGTCCGTACGTTCTACCGATGGCTGAGTTATCTAGCCTGTGTTGCAGATACTCATCAGCTTGTATGAGTAGCACCATGTAGCTTCACCATGATCGTCAGCTTGTGTGAGCCGACTTGTTGATAGCTCGAGAGTGAGCATTATTGAGATATGATATTGAGATAGCTTCGACTATATTTATGTGGCACTTAGGGTGCGAGTTTCCTGAGTATCCGATAGTATTCTGAATGGTTCAATAGGTATATCGAAGGCAAGAATGAGTTTGAGACTAAAGAGAGGTGGTACAAGTATGTACTTGAATCGTACAAGCTTTGAATCGAAGAAATTGAGGAATTGCACATTAGTAATATGATTAAAGATGTGAAAGGTTTGTTAGTTAATATGATTTATGTGTTGATATATATATTCGATTGTTTGAATTGTGTATTTATATTTAATTGATTTTAATTCTATACAAACTTACTAAGCTTTATAGCTTACTTTGTTTATTTTTCGTGTTTTATAGTGAAATCAAAGCTAGCTCGGATTCGGGATTGTTGGAGACTTCATCACACTATCCTACTATCACTTTGGTACTTTTGAACTTAAGTATTTTAAGTATATGGCATGTATAGGATTATGGTCATTTTGATATATAGTTTGGTAATGAATTTGGTCTTTTGAAATGGCTTGTAAATGTTGATGTTTTGGTTTTGTATATGGCTGTGAGAGTTGGCTTAATTTGGTTGGTTTAGTTGTGAAAATATATATGTGTGCATATGGCTTTTGATGTGTGTTTGAGGATGGCTTTGTGATAATTTTGATAAATAGCATAGTGGATATCAAATGGTGTAAATTTAAGTTTGGTATGTTGGTGAAATTAGGTAAATAATGAATGTTTGGAAAATGACCATATTGATGGTTTAAGATAGTGAAATTTGATATGAATTGGGAAGGCATATTGTGGTATTAATGTGTTTTGTATTGGTTAGTTATGAAATGATATGATTATGCTTGAATGAGGTTAAAAAAATGCTTATTTTTATGCCATGAACTGTGTCATTTGGTTTAATGTAGGTATATGCAAATTGGGTGGCAAAATAGCTTGGTAAATAGCTTATTTTTGTCCACACGGGCAGAGACATGGGCGTGTGTCTCAGCCGTATGTGACACACGATTAGGTTACACGGTCATGTGTTCCCTAGTATTGAAATTGAAATCAAGTCAGTATGCTCCACATGGCCTAGCACACGAGCGTGTGTGGCCATTTTTAGGGCACACAGGCTAGTCACACGAGTGTGTGTGTTGGCCATGTGACCCAAGTGAGAGTGTTACACGGGGTTAGACACGAGCTGGGACACGACCATGTGATCCCATTTTGAATGTCCACAGGGCTTGTGACACGGGCTTGTGACACGGGCGTGTCTTTGGCTGTGTGAGACACATGGCCAGGCCACATGGGCGTTGTCCCCTATATTTTGCAAAAAATTTCTAAGTGTTCCAAAAGTTTCATAAGTTATCGGGTTAGACCCGAACCACCCCAAATACATGTTTTAGGCCTTGTAGGCTTATACTAGGCACGAAATGTATGTTGTTGAATGATGATTATTTTGAAACTTTAAAATGTATGTGAAATGTATGTGTAATTGTATAAAATGTTCAGTAATGCTCTGTAACCCTATTCCGGCGTTGAATACAAGTGAGGGTGTTACATCTCTATTTCCAGAATTCATCAAAAATCACTTAATAAAACATGTTTATTTTACTAAAAACATTAATCATCTATCAACTAACATCAAAACTCATTAAAAAAAATCCATGGAAAGTCCCTCAACCTTTAACAATTTTGAAATTATCCCCTGGGCTAGCTAGACTAAGCTAAAACGAACTAAAAAACATAAAAATTATTAAAAACGGGGCTTGATTTCACTTACATGCAACAAAACAAGCTTGGTCGAACCTAGCCTTCTTCTCTAATGGTGGAAACGATTATGGCATGAAAAAGAACAAGAAGATGATATCTTTTCATCTTTTAATTACTTAACATTTTAACTTAATTATCAATTTACCAAATTAACCTTTTAAAACTATTAAAATTTCATTAAAACCTATCCATAAACATCCACCAACACTTTAATTGGTATATTTACCATTCAAATCCATTAAATTTCATTTCCATAGACATTTAGCCCTTTTTAACTAATAGAATTCAACTTTTACATCTTTTATGATTTAGTCCTTTTTACCTAATTAACCATTTAAACATCAAAATTTCTTAACAAAACTTTAATACGACTTAATATAATCCTATAGACATTAAATAAATAATAAAAATAATAACTCACTTGTCAAAATTGTGGTCCCGAAACCACTATTTCTAACATAACTGAAAACGGGTTGTTACATAGTCTATCAATTTGTATGCATAGAATCTTGCTTGAAGGTGATGCTAAACCCTTAAGGGAACCAAAAGGGAGATTGAATCCAACCATGAAATAAGTGGTAATGAAAGAATTACTCAAGTTGCTAGATGAAGGTATAATCTATTCAATCTCAGATAGTGAATGGGTTAGCCCCATTCATGTTGTCCCAAAGAAAACCAGGATTACTGTGGTAAGAAATTTAAATAATGAGCTTGTACCTATGCAAGTGTAAAATGGTTGGAGAATGTGCGTAGATTTTAGAAAGCTTAATCAAGTGACTAGGAAAGACCATTTTCCCTTACCTTTCATAGACCAAATGCTAGTTGGAAAATCTTTCTTCTTTTTTCTTGATGATTTTTCAAGTTTCTGTCAAATTCCTATTGAACAAGAAGATCAAGAAAAGATGACATTCACTTGTCCATTCGAAACTTATGCCTATAGGTGGATGCCTTTTGTTCTTTGTAATGCTCAAAGTATGTTTCAAATATACATGCTGAGTATTTTTTTTTGAATATATTGAGAAATGTGTAGAAGTGTTCATGGATGATTTTATGGTATATGAGGGTCCATTTGATGAGTGTTTAGATAATTTAACCAAATTTTTGAAAATATGCATTGAGGCTAACTTGGTTTAAAATTATGAAAAGTGTCATTTTATGGTTACCCATGTTATTGTATTAGGACATGTGATTTCTTCTAAGGGTATAGAGGTTGATAAAGCAAAGGTGGACACAATTGCAAACTTACCTTATCCTAAAAATGTTAGGAAAGTGCGATCTTTTCTTGGATATGCAAGGTTTTATCACAGGTTTATCAAGGATTTCTCCAAGATTGCTTTGCCATTGAAAATTTTATTGCAAAAGGAAGTTCAATTCGAGTTTGGGAAAGAATGTAAGGAGGTGTTTGATAAAATCAAGGATTTTTTTACAAGTGCACCTATTATTCGACCATCTCAATGGAATTTACCATTTGAGATCATGCGTGATGCAAGTAATTATGCCATATGAGTGGTTCTAGGACGAGTTGATAATAGAAGTCATGTCATCTATTATGCTTCCAAGACTTTGAATGCTTCTCAATGCAACTATTCCACTAAAAAAAAAGCTTTTTTCAATTGTTTTTGCTTTAGATAAATTTAGATCTTATGTGCTTGGTTCTGAGGTTGTAGTGTATTCTAATCATGCAACTTTGAAGTACCTATTGTTAAAGTGATAACCAAAACCAAGGTTAATAAGGTGAATTTTGCTTCTTCAAGAATTTAATCTGAAGATTAATGGCCAAAAAGGAATAGAGAATTTTGTTGCAGATCACTTGAGTAGATTGACAAGGGACAAAGATAATCTGCCTTTCAGTGAAAACTTTCCAGATGAGCATTTGTTCCAAATCAAAGGTATGATTCCTTAGTATGCAAATTTGGTCACTTATTTAGTTACAGGACATCTACTTTATGGTCTTGGTACGTCTAGGAAAGCAAAGATAAAAAGTGAGTCTAGATAGTATGTGTGGGACGACCCATACCTATGGAAATTTTGTTCCGATCAAGTGATTAGGAGATGTGTGCCTAAAAATGAATTCCAATACGTTTTAACCTTTTGCCACGATTATGCTTGTGGTAGACATTTCAGACCTAAACGAATTGCTAGGAAAGTTTTAGATAGTGGTTTGTACTGGGAAACTTTGTTTAAAGACGCTTATCAATTTTGAAAAAATTGTGAGATATGTTGTAACACCCCTTACCCGTATTCGACGCTGGAGCAGGATACAAGGCATTACCGGACTTAAACACAAGCAAACATACATTTCTGAGCCATGAGTTCTCATCCAAATTAAAACTTTTTTTATTTAATCATAAAGTCTCTAATACGAGCCTACCAGGCCCAAAACATGCATTGGAAGTGGTTCGGGATTAAATCGATAATTTTATAAAAATTTACAAAACTTAGAAAATTTTTGCCCTAAACAGGAGTCACACACCCGTGTGGCTATGAGACACGCTCGTGTGGGCAGGCTGTGTGGTCACACACGCTCGTGTCCCTAACCCATGTAACTCTCTGTTTGTCACCTAAGAACAAATTGAAGACACACAGCCAAGTCAGATGCCCGTGTGCTAGGCTGCGTGGTCAAGTTAAAATTTATGATTTTTCATTAAATAGGTGCAGACTTCACACGCCCAGGACATACGCCCATGCCTGAGGCTGTGACATCCACACGGCTGAGACACATGCCCGTGTCTCTGCTCGTGTGCTTAATTCTGAGCATTCTGTTTTGCAAAATTAAGGTACAGGGGACACAAGACCAAAAACACATACCCGTAGGGCAAGCCGTGTGTCACACACGGCCTAGACACACACCTGTGTGTCTATCCATATGGACAAAAATAGGGATATTTACCAAGCCTTTTTGCCACCTTTTAATGCACACAACTACACAACATAACATAGAACCAATTCAAGCATACACATACAACCAAATCAGCCACAACCAAGACATCAACACATCATTCACATGCTACCATCTATCATACACAAACATCACATACTCATCAGTTCAAATCATGTAAATTCCCACATCCATGAAAGGCATGATCATATAAATTACTTATGCCAATAGTAACCAATTTCAAATGGCCTTATACAAAATGAACTTTCAACCAATATAAGCCAACACATTTGGCCAAATCAATTATGACACATAACAAAATAACTAAGTCCCCTATACATGCCATAACTCAAAATGTTGAAATCGTTGATACCAAAATAATTGTTGATAATGTGAGTGGATCTCTGACGGTCTCTGATCCCCGAGCTAGCTTAGTGACACTATAAGACAAGGGACAGGAAGGGGAGTAAGCTATATAGCTTAGTAAGTTCCTATGTAAATAACAAGCATCATAACTACAAATTTAACATGCAATTAACATGATGAAAATTAGCATGAATGTTATTAAAATCCCAAAATCATAACTTACTCAATCATAATCCTACCAAGAGTTCATCACATATCGAGCTCATTACTTATGAGTTTTACGTACATACTTGTACCAACTCGCAACATAACCATATTCTTTCACAACTTTGACATTCCCATTGAACACTCGAAATATTAATGGATACTCGAAAATTTTGCACATAAGTGCCATATATGTAGCCAAAGCTACCTTACATCTAATAATACATATATGCTCGTTTTTGAGCTATTCACGGGCCTGCTCACACAAGCTGTCAGTCAGGACGTAGCTACACAGTGCTGCTTACACAAGTTATCAGGTATCTGCAAAACATGTCAGACTACCCAACCACTAGTAGGACATACGAGACCAGCACCCGGATTACATAAACACATGGGTTCCTAGTGACATGTCACTCGTATCCTATTCTACTCCTAAGGCTCAATCGGAATTTCTCGCTTCTCGAAACTTTTTTCGAATACTTCCAAAGAGCCAACCACAACTCATACAATATTAAAGAGTTTAAAACATAAATATAACAATGCATTATTTACATATGAACTTACCTCGGTACAAAAATAGTAGAATTTGACCTAATCGTCAAACACTTTGTTTTTCCCCCAATCTAGGTCTGAACCTTATTTTTCTTGATCTATAATGAAAATTTTAACTCATTTAATATTTACATTGTTCAATTCAATCCAAAAATCATATTATGGAAAAATTACATTTTTGCCCTTAATGTTTCACATTTTTACAATTTAGTCCCTAGGCTTGTAAAATGAAATGTGTTCAATTTTTTCAAAAATCAAGCCTAGCCGAACCATTTTCATACTCATACTAGCCCACATATTTTATTTAATCACACTTTTACTACTTATTTTTTAACTTTTACAAATAAGTCCTTTTTAACATTTTTACTGAAAATCACTTAGTAAAAGTTGTTTATCTAACACCAAACATGCATTTTCTACCATTAGACATCAAAATACACAAATATATATCATGGTTAAAATTTTAAACTTTGACAATACTTCAAAATAGTTCTTGGAAAAGCTAGATTAGGTTACAATGATCTCAAAAACATGAAAAACATTAAAAACGGGGCTAGAACGGACTTACAATCGAGCTTGGAAGATGAAAAACCCTAGATGTGTCTTCCTTAGGGATTTTTGACCATGAGAGAAGAAGATGGACAAGATTTTGGCTTGATTTTTGCGTTTTAATTCATTTAATTACCAAATGACCAAAATGCCCTTTTCTTAAAACATAAAATTTCTCTTACTTCATGTCCATTTTTGTCCACTAACTTAAAAAATGGTATAATTACCATCTAAGGACCTCTAATTTAAAATCTCATAGCAAATAAACACCTTTAGCATATAGAACTCAAGTTTTACACTTTTTGCAATTTAGTCCATTTTACTAAATTGAGTGCTCAAACGTCAAAATTTTCGAACGGAATTTTCATAGAATCATTCCATAAAACTATATACCATAAAAATATAAGAAAAAATAAATTTTTCTACATCAGATTTGTGGTCCCAAAACTACTGTTCCGACTAGACCCAAAATCGGGCTGTTACAGATGTCAAAGAGTAGGAGCACTAACATGCAAGAGTGAAATTCCCCAAGTTCCAATTCTTATTTGTGAAATATTTGATGTGTAGGTTATTGATTGTATAGGTCCTTTTCCCTTATCTTGTGCATTTTTTATATACCTCTAGTTGTGGATTATGTATCAAAATGGGTGAAAGCTAAAGCCACTAAAACTAATGACTCTTAAGTTGTTGTAGGTTTTATCAAGGCTAACATATTTAATAGGTTTGGGGTTCCAAAAGCAATTATCAGTGATCAAGAAACTCACTTTTGTAATAGATCAATGGCAACTTTAATGAAGAAGTATGGAGTGAATCATCGAGTAGCCACTACCTATCACCCTCAAACCAACGGTCAAATTGAAGTTTCTAGTAGAGAAGTTAAATCCATCTTGGAGAAAATGGTGAATCCAGGTAGGAAGGATTAGAGTTTGCATTTAGACGATGCTCTTTAGGCTTATTGTACGGCTTACAAACTCCTATAGGAATGTCTCCTTACCGATTACTTTTTGGTAAAGCATGTCACTTATCGGTAGAAATTGAGCATAAAGCCTATTGGGCTGTTTGAAGGTGTAATATGGACTTAGACAAAGCTAGGATGTCAAGGGTACTGTAATTACAAGAATTAGAAGAGTTGCAATTGGATGCTTATGAGAATTCGAGAATTTACAAAGAGAAATCCAAGTTGTTTCATGATAACATGCTTATTAGGAAAGAATTTGAGTTTGGTCAAAAAGTGTTGTTATATAATTCTCGGTTCAAGTTTATGCTTAGTAAGCTTCGTTCCATTTGTTGTTACTATGGTGCAGTGAAAACTAAAAGCTTGGATTCAGATAAAATTTTCAAAGTGAGTGGTCATAGATTGAAAATTTTCCATGAGGCTGAAATTGCTCCATGTCTCATTAGCGTTTCTCTGGATCACCTTACTTATTTGGATGACTAAAATGTTTCATGGCCCCGTCGAGCAAAATGACGTTAAACAATTGTGATACTAGGAGGCAACCTAAATGATTTATTTATATTTTCTACTTTTTATTTTCTTTCAGTTAGTTTATTTTGTTTTCAGTTCTTAGGTGTTTTTAATGAAGAAGTTCAATTTCTGGGAAGGTGATTAATTTTAACAAGCACAACATGTTTGTTGAAGATGAAGCATTGGGGGTTTCCACCTCCTTGTCCACGATCATCCTAGACTAGCTTGGTCTAGATCACTTCCAAATCAGGGGAGTTTCCTTTTTATTTCTTGTGTGAGTCGTCTGTTTTGTTCTACATTGAGGACAAAGTAGAGTTTAGGTGTGGGGGAGATTTTTGTGATATACATGATTATTATTGTTTAGTTTTTCATTTAAGTTTTGTGATTTTTTTTCTCTTAATTTTTGAAAATTGTGTTTTTGTGTTTGGATTTGTGTGTTCTTCAATTCATATATGTTAATTTTTCTTTTGAAACCTTGAGTCTTTTATTTGATATCTTGGAATACATTGTAAGTTTTGGATACATTTTTTGTTGAGTTTTACTGCTTGAGAGAGATGAGCATGATTAGTTTACTGATTGAAAAATGTAGAAGACTTGATGTAAATTAAACACTCTAGTGAGCTTTTGCATCTAAGAGCAATTCATTATATTATGCTCCTTTTGTCTTTGTTGAGTGTGTCAAACTTAGTGTGTTTATTCTAGAACTTGCTTATGAATGCATTTTAAGACCACATTTTTGGATTGATACTTTAAGGTGATAAGGGAAATTAGGTTTAACCAATTCTTAGACTAAATAATAAAAAAAAAAACACATACCCTTGTGTTTTTCCTTTTAGTTAGCCAATTTGAACCGATTTTCTATTTGCTTTGTTTTAACACATTGTTTAATCCAAAACCTTTTTTTGTTACCCCCATTTTTCTACCATTGTCAAGGTAAGATGGAAAATGTTGCATGATATTTATTTATCTCAAGAAAAAAAAAAGAAAAAGAAAAGAAGAATCGAAAAAGAAGAAGAATTGAAGTTCGTTCTTTTGGTAGTATGCTTTGTGTTGTTATGTGGCGTTGGTATCATGCAAGTAAATAACTCTTTGTCTTGATTGTGAAACCTTTAATTTTTCCTTTTACCTTACCCTTACCTAAGCCTCGTTTCAACCCTTATTAAGTCTCTTTGATTTTTGCATGATATTCATGTGTAGTGGTGGAGACTTGATTCATTTGCAAGCCTATGGTAATATCATGCTACGTTTCGATTTTGAGAGTTAAATGTACCCTAAACACTTTGAAAGTATTGAGTGAAACCATGTGAGGGTGTTAAGCCTTGTTGCATTTAATTTTGGATTGATTAATGAGATGCTTGAGTTTTTATTACAAAATTTATGTTTTTAGTGCTTGTTCTCTTGACTGTCACTATGATTCAATTCATTGATGTGTGTTTAACTTTATTGGTAATCTTGGATATTGAACTTAATTTCTAAATTGCTAAATTCTAGTTAAATCTGTGCATTAAGGGAATTTTGATAAAATAGTGGACTTGTGACATAGGCCAATTTCGTAGCTATCAACTTTAAGGACTTAATTAAGGAGGCTTGAATTTATAAAGGACTAAAATGGCAATTATGCCAGTTTGAATTTAAATTTCACTCAAACATTAAATGCGACCGACTTGTTTTGTTTTGTTAGGGTTGTTTTACTATTATTAGATTTATTTTTACTATATATATGTTGAGGGAGTAGCCAAGAGAGGAAAAACAATGATTAGTTTTGAATTTTTTTTTTCACTGTCAATTAGCAGTTACTTGTGAATTTTTATTTCACCATGTGTGGCTAAACTTTTTTTTTCTCACTGTGATCTTGTGAGGCTTCTGCTAAACCAAAATTTCTTCAAAAACCCAAGTAATCTTTATTTCTTATTTTTATTCTTATGAATTTTTTATATTGATTAAATTGATGCCTTAATTCTATATTAAATTTTCTATTGCTATCCATGAGTTGATATGAGTAGCAAGGAGTTGGCATATGTGTGTGTTGTTGCGGCTTCTTCAATTTCATAGCTTGCATGATAAACTATAGGGAAATAAAGATACAAGATTAATTCAATCGTAGCTATTTCAATTAATTGATTTTGGTTTTGTCCTTCTCATGATTCTTAATGCTATCATTGAATTTAATATGGAATGCTACCGTGCCCAATTGTTCAATGGTAAGCTTTGATTTGAATGCTTGATTTGAATCAATTATATCATGATTTTTGCGGCTTTTTCGAATAATACACTAAGTATTTGGGTATGAAAATTGATTTTTAAACCTATGATCAAAATTACAATTGGATGGAACTTACACTTTTGGATTGGAAGTTTTTTAAGAATTGATTTTCATTAATTTTAATATTCAACTTTTAATTAATTTCCTGTTTATCTTTAATTATTAGTTCAATAACTCAAAATTTCTCCTTTTTTTATTTTTTAAAACTTTGAGACTTTAATAAATTTAGCTCTCTTATATTCGACTTGATTATACTATTTCTATAAATTAATTTAGAAGAATCAATGTTTATTTTGAAGGGCTTCGACTATCCAGTCACTCTCCCAATCAAATCTAAATCCGACTGTAGAATATCATTCTAGGAGTCTTAAACTATCCAAAAACACATCTTTTTCTCAAAGTTCTCTTCATTCTCCCACTAAATTTTTTTAAACTCAACAATGTCCATTAACACTAACCTTAACAAAACTTGATTCTAACTCCATCCATAGCTTATTTTCTTCACTATAGCCTCATTTCTATTAAGAACCAAGTCCATAAATTACTAAACTTCCATTATCAATCTTTCTCTTCATGAGTTTTCCAAGTATAATTCTTTACAGTTTCATCCTTCATGAGTTTTCTAAGTATAATTCTTTACAATTTCATCCTTCAAGTAAATAGGCTTTACTCAACTATCATCTAAAGCTATGAATTTAAGTTAGATTGAAAGAAATCAAAACTAACCTTGGTGAGGAGACCCACTGCAATGGTGAAAACCTAAGAAGAAATTTTCTTTCTTTAGTTCACGTTGAAGAAGCTGAGAATGAGCATTTCACATTCATATGTTCTTATGTTACCAACCATATAATAATATTTATTCATAAATATCTAATATTCAATGACCATTATTTTTGCATGAAATACTTAGTGGAATTCAAAGACTCTCCACTAACATAATTTAGCTATGGATTTATTGCTCACAAATCCACCACACTTTAATGAGGACTTGCCTAATATCTCATTTAATCCCCTCTAATCTATCCACTTTCTAATTTAATCCTTAAGTATTAATTAGTTATTCATCTAATAAAATTACTTAACAATTCTCTTTTTCAATTCCTTTCTTGCCCTCAGAATCTCTTGATTAAATTTTTGGAAAGGCTTAGTTCAAGAATCAGCCTCAAAATCAAAATTTTCAACATTGGCAAAAAACGAGTCATTACATGCTAAGGCATTGGCTCAGGGAGGAAATGGCACTCGGCTTAGTTTCGTGCTATGTTCAGCTCATTTTAACTTATTGTTTCATTTCTAATGGTCCTTAAACTCGAACCTTAAGCTCTCATAAACCTAATTCAAGTCACAAAACACTTAATTAATTATCAAATATTAAAATCATATAAAAATCAAACATAATTAAATAAAAACTCAAATAAACGCAAATAAAATATCAATCATACAAAACGAGCTAAAATGCAATATTTTATTAAAGATCCAAACGAAATGCTAAGTAGAAGGGCCTAAAATATATAAAATATGAGCACTTACCAAATTTTGACGAAAAATTTTTTCTTCTTAAATTAAATTTACAAATATTAAACCAAATAATTAACTTTATCATGAATTAAATTTTTATATTTATTTTTTATATATAAATTACATGATAAGTATAATATATATTAAGTAAGTTAGATCTAATTCTGAATCTCATTTTGTTTAATTAATCTTTTAAATTCAATTTTTTTCAGACACAAAGATTTAAATTGATAAAAAAACCAAGTTAATTCAATAAAGCTCAACCCACAAAATTGGGAGTTTTAGGGAATTGGAAGGACTTCAACTTTAACATTGAATTCACAACAATTTTTGTTTTGCTATCTATTGCGGACCGGGGCGGAGTTAGTAGAAGGCTGGCAAGTGACTCAGTTATCTTAAAATGAAATTTTTTTTGGTTGTTTTGTAATTTATAAAATTTTAAATTAATAATAATAAAATTATACTTTAGTCCCTAAAATAATAAAAATTTGATTTAATCATTTAAAAATAATAAATATATAGGTTATTAAAATGGTGAATTTACATTTTTACTATCATAAAATTATACAACTTAATTTTACCCCCAAAGTAAATTCTTGGTTTCGCCCCTGGTTGCCAACAGTAATAACTAATCCCCTCGTCGATGATTAATCTCCTCATCATGAGTGCTCTCTAAAGAGGTAAACAGTTGATCACGAAATGTCTTCTGTTCTAATGAACAGTGATCAAACCCTAACCACATGGTTAAGGGATAAGATAAGCAACTACCACACCACATCTCATGATTGACTCAAAATCATTTAGAGTTAAAAAGACATCCATTTCATCATTTATTTATTGCACTATACGGCCGTGGTTGGTTTTCGGGGCGTTGTGTTAAATAACACCCAAGTTCCAAAATGATAGATGAAATATAGAAATTATTATAACAATGTGTTTCATTTATGAAAATTGTGATTTGTATTATTCCTCTTATCTTATGCTTGCTATGGGTTAAAACATAAGTTTTGTTAATGCATCAATTTGCCCTTACTATAAGTTTAGTTGACTAAAACAGATATATATATATATGACTTTTAGTTTATAATTTTATTTAAAAAATTTAACTTTAAATTATATTCTTTGTAATTATTTTTTGACAAAATTTTTATAAAATTTAACATATATCTTGAATCAATTATAAGTTTTAAGATATGATATATCAACTTGACCTTGAGCGTTGACCGATAAACTCCAATCAACGTTGCTCAATGTCGGTCAACACCGATCAACGTTTAGAATCAACGTGTCACGTCCTAAAATCTATTTATATAATATATATATAACATATCTTTCTTTTTATATATATATAACAATATTTTTATAACAACTATCAAAATCTCTCAACCATTATTAAACTAGTTTGCATACCTATGTGATGCACGAGTTGAATTTATATTTTAATAAATAAATATTAAATTAAATTTTAATGTAATGCAACAATAAAAGTATATAAATCAATTTATATATTTTTTTAAAAAATTAACAAATATACAAATATTTTAAGTGATAAGTTAAAATAACTTAGCTGAAAAATAATATATATATATATATATATGAAAATTTACTTGAGTTATAACCTCAATGAATAGTAATTGTTGAACACAATTTGCTTAATGTCTATTGTTTGAGATTTTGTATTGAAAGTAATTAATACATATTTTTTTTCCTAAGTAATTTGTTACATTTGAAATTTTGTAATTTCATTTATATGTTGTCTATAATTTTTCAAAGATATCATTTGGTGAAAGAGAATTCTATTGTAATTTTCATCATGTAATATCTTATCTAAGTAAGCTTGTTTATAAGATTGTATAATAGTGGGTCAAAGAAGATTGAGCAACCCAAAAATGTTATAGGTAGATTCTTTAACTTATTTCATTGTAACTTAGCCTGTAAAATTACATAATTTTGAATTTAAATAAATTCTAGTAGAATGATAATGTGAGTGAAAACATCTCCTAGAAGAAGGGTATTGCGACATCGAAACTTGGAAGTCACAACACCCTAGACAGTGCTAAATTGAAGAGGATTAAGGCCCTTTTTAGTGATGCCACGATATCCAAGCATGCATATCGCTATATCCAACACCTAAGGAATCCCCCAAGTCAATACTCACAAGGATATCCGATACCAAACCATGGGTATCACAATATCCCTGGCAAGGAAAACAAAAAATGACTATAAGGGCAATCCTTGTCCAACATGTCCCCCAACCAAAATTAAATGTCTAGGGGCAATTTGGTCTAAATTTTTTAGTTGTAATCAGGTGTTAAAAGCCACTTTTGGCTGAGAACATGAGTGTAGTTGTAACATCCCGAATTAGGACCTAGTCGGAACAGTTGTTTCGCGACCACAAATTCGACATAATAAAATTTATTTTTATTATATTTTTATGGTCTACAATTTCATGGAATGATTTTGTGAAAATTTCGTTCGAAAATTTCGACGTTTGGGCAATCAATTTGGTCAAAAGGACTAAATTGTAAAAAGTGCAAAAGTTGAGCTCTAATGTTAGAGGTGTCTAATTGTCATGAAATTTCAAATGGGAGGTCCTTAAATGGTAATTAGACCATTAGTTAATTTTTGGAAAAAATAGACATGAAATGGGTGTAATAAAATATTTTTAAGTTAGGGGCATTTTGGTAAACTAATAATTTGGTCATCTTCTCCATGTACCAGCCGAAACCCCCATGGAAGCCATGACTAGGGTTTGGTTCAAGCTTCCAAGCTCATTTGAAAGTGATCCCGAGCCCCGTTTTTAATGTTCTTTGCATTTTTGAAGCCCCAGTAACATGATCTAGCTATTTCTACAATTTATTTGAGCTAGGGTTTATGTTTAAAAATTTACCCATGAATAATATTCATGTATTTGATGTTTAATGGTAGGATATGAAGGCTCTATGTGTAATAAATGACTTTTACTAAGCAATTTTCGATGAAAACATCCAAAAGGACTGTTTTGTAAAAGTTGTAAAATTGGTCATAAAAGAGTGATTTAATGGAAATTGGGGGCTTCCATGGTCATGAAAATGATTCATATAGGCTTAAAATGTAAGGAAATTGAATAAAAATCATTTTACAAGCTTTGAGGCAAAAGTGCAAATATGCAAAAGTTTAGGGGTCAAAATGAAAATTTATAAAAATATGATTTTTAGACCCTTATGAATAGTGTGACTAATTAGTAGGCTAAATGTGATATTATAGATCAAGGAAATTGAGATTCGGGATTAAATCAAGAAAATACAAGGTTACGGACTAAAATGCTAAATTGTCGTTTTTGGATCGAGGTAAGTTCGAGCGTTAATAATAATGGAATACCATGCTTGAATTGTAATTCTCTATTGATATGGCATGAATTGTATGATTTAATATGTTTAAGAGAAGTTGATGGATGGTGTGTATGATATAGAAAAATGTAATGTTTGTTGTGTCATGTGAAATTGAATGGCAAATTATTGTTACATGAATTGAATGTTAAATTAATATTACATGGGTTGTATGAGTTGCTACACGGTTGTACCTGATGATATTTTGACAAGTAAGTTCGAGTAACTTAAAGTAAACTCATAATATGCCTAATTGCATGATTTAAGAATGTATGATAATTGCATTTGATGATGACATGAAAATACATGAAATGCATACTTAACAATGACATATTGAAAAATGTCCCGGTTGAGGTTGGAAAGGAAGTTCGATGGACGAACCATATTGCATGTGACATTGAGATCCTGCATGTGTTGCAGAAAGGATTAGCCCGGACAGGTAATCCGTTGATCTCAAATATAGAAAGGATCTAGCCCGGAGGGGTGTTCCTTGAGTGATCTAGCCTCCCGAAGAATATTTATACATTATGGATTTAGCCCGAATGGGTAATCCGATTAGGGTTTGAATTTAGCATGGAGTGGCAATTCAGATTCAAACTCAGTAAGGGTGTTTGTCGCTAAAAGGGATTTAGCCTAGACTGGAAATCCCGACATCACTATATGAGTCTACGATACGGAGGATTTAGCCTGGACTGATAATCCCACCGTAAAACGTGAGGTTCGCAGGAGTGCATAGCTGAAATGATCATTCTTATGAATTGACGGTTATTGGATAATCCATCGAGATTTCCTAGAAACTCAACAGGATTAATATGAGATATATGTACAAAAGGAAATATTGAATGATGAGCTCTTCTAAGACAAATTTACATGGTGCATTGT
This sequence comes from Gossypium longicalyx, assembly GCA_025698465.1. NCBI lineage: Eukaryota > Viridiplantae > Streptophyta > Magnoliopsida > Malvales > Malvaceae > Gossypium > Gossypium longicalyx. The sequence goes on along the minus strand of CM046996.1, from coordinate 65,144,914 downwards.
CATAAGACTAATTTGATAATTGAGTGCATGTGATAGGGAATTATCCTATACTGGGAATGTATGACTAAGGGTGCCCATGAGAAATAATAACTTTTATATTGAGCTCCACTGTGAAAAATGAGTAAGGGATCCATGAAATGGTAAGTTCATGATAGTTGTAAATGATCTTATGATAGTGATCATTATATTGTACCAAAATAGATTTGGACAGTAGCATTGGTCTGACTTTAAAAATCCACTAAAAATAGTGGAAATTTAGTTAGAAGCTTAATAAAATATGAAATTAAAGCTTATGAGTCTAGTTTCATATAAAGGAAACGTTGTAAGCAAAAGAATTTTTTATTATGAGATATATGAATTCTTGTGAGACAGAGTCGGAGTGATTCTAGACTCCCCTGTCTCAACTTTGGAAAATCATTAGAAATTGTAAAAAAATAATTATGACTTAAAATTCATATGAATGAAATCCTTAATGAATATATTTTCAGTAGAAAGAGACAGGAACATTATCTGAGTCTCGTTATATGAGATATTTGATTTTTAGTAGATAGAGGTCGAAGCTATTGGATAGAGAAATAGGAGAGAGTTTAAAGAATAAAATGTATTTACTGGCTAGACCAAAAATTCTGAAAATTTTATGGTAAGAAGGGATATAAGCCTAGTTTCTGGGAAAATTAATGGATCTTAATTTGAAGTTCCGTAGGTCCAGATATAAATAATTTAATGACTATAACTCGGGAAAATATCTTAGCTAGAATTTGAATAAATAGAAAGAATATGAAAATAACATGTTATCGCATTGCTTATTATTTTCATGCGAGCTTACTCAGTGTAAAGCTTACTCCCTCCTTTCAATTTCTTTTAGTTTTTCCAGGTCAGCTTGGGGTTGGAGATCGTCGGAGGCAGCATCACACTATCGAGCCATTATCCTTGGAGTATTGGCATGTGTATGTTAAATGTTTTCTTATGGGTGGCATGTATAGGGACTCAGTTTTTCTATGATAGTTATTGTTGTGATTAGCCAAAGGCATTGACTTATATTGATTTGTTGATTATAGCCATGAGATGTGGCTCATAATGATTTTGACTTGTAAGCCTATTTATCCATGACATGTGTTAATGTTTTGTGATGTAGCTAGACTAGTTTATCATGAGTAGGTGGAACTAATGCATAACAACGAGCTAATGATGAATGCCATTGAAATCATGCATGTGTGTGCATGTAAAGATGACAAAAAGGCTTGGAAACTAGCCTAAGTCTTGGCCACACGGGTAGAGACACGGCCATGTGTCTCAGCCGTGTGCCCTTAAACGGTTGCTGATGTCATAAACAGAGAGTTGCATGGGCTGAGGACATGGGCGTGTCCCAAGCCACACGGGCATGTGTGACCACACAACCCCAAGCCACACGAGCGTGTGACTCTCCAAAGCTAGAAAATTGTTAAGTTTCCCAAAGTTTATCGAATGTTTTCGGTTTTGTCCCAAATCGCCCCAATGTATGTTTTAGGCCTCGAAGGCCTGTATAAGGGACGATATGCATGTGATTGAAAAGTTTTAATTTTGGGCAAAATTTGGTGACCTGGTTTTGTATGTTTGACAATGTTTAAGTCTGGTAACGCCTCGAGCCCTGTCCTGGCGTTGGATACGGGTGAGGGGTGTTACAGTAGCGTAGGGAGAGCTTTTTAGTTTAGGGTTTTCTTTCATCTTTTAGTTTAGGTTTAGGGTAGTTTTCTTCTCTATAGCTGTAGGATTTAGTTTTTCTATATTTTCTTTATTTTCCTTGCATTTTCTTAGTTAAGTTAGTTTTTACTATAGCTTAAGTTCATTTATATGTTCAGTACCTTAAACTCTTTTGTAATCACATTTTAGTCCTCGTTTAATACTAGTAAACTTTTATTTCTTTTCACTTGTTAAAAATCATAGCTTTAGTATTTTGTTTTTTGACATAAAACACTGGGTTTTCTTTATTCATTTCAGAAACAAAGCCTATACAATACTAAGGCTTTTCAAATCATAAAAGCCTATTTAAATTAACCCCAAAACCTAATCAATAGAGTTCACTCCCCAACCGTCATAAAAGATCATTAAAGTGACAAAAAAAACTCCTGAAAAAAACATCTGGATTAAAGTTCCTCTTTAATGTGTCGTTCCTTTCTAAAAACGAAAAAGACTTTCTAGATACCTTTCTTCTTCACCCTCTCTCACTTTCCCCAAAAACTATTTTGAAACAATAGAAGCCCATCCATATGTTTCCCCTCTCATTTGGCAGTCACGTTCTACTGTTTCTTTTGCAAACCTAGGTACTTTATCTAGCATGATTGTATTTTCCCCTTCCTTAATCCTTCTGTAGCTAACAGACGTGCACCCTCATTTTTCGACCGGTGGCCATGAGTAAACTTACAGAAATGGAAAATTTTGCTCAAATGCTGCCCATCATTAATATACGTATAGATTTCCAACCTCATTGGTCAATCTATCTAGCTTTATTATTTTTATTCATTTATCTTGCTTCCATTGTTGTGCTCTCTAAGCTTGTTCAAGTAAGCTTGGATATTTATTCACTTCTGTTTAAGTTTAAGTTAATGCTTTCATTGCTTGAATTTTTTTTTTTTGGCTTAGAAATGAGTAGCTAAACCTTAGGTGGTTGGTTGATAGAAATGTTGTTTGGTTAGTTATTGGTACAGGGACTAAATCGTAAAAACTTTGGATTGAAGCTCCTAAGGGAAAGTTTAGGTAAGTGTGATCGAGAAGAGATCTTATTGGGTACCAACTCGTTAGTCCCGGAGTAGTTGGTGAGGTAGAGAGATAAACCAGACTAATTTGTCTAAGCTAGTAAAGTTGAGGTCGAGAGGTAAAATGGAACCAATTTAGGAGTTTAAGTGGTTTATATCCCTAATCTAAAGATTAATTAGCAATATGAAAGTCAACCAATCATTGTTTGTTACTTAATTGTTGTTTCTTTAATTGTGTTTGTTTTACTTTTACAATTTAGTCCTATTCAGTTTTAGGTAACTAATTAGTTTAATTAAACCTCAAATTATGTATTGTCATAATATAGAAAGTACTGCTGAGTAGCTAGTTAGACTCTTTCGTTGCATGCTTATCCAGTAGGAATCATTCAAACGTGGACTCCTTTGGGTTCGATCCTTGGAATACTCTGGTGTTCTATTGTAACACTATAAATATTACAACTGACCTAACATACTTGCAGATACTGCTATATTATTGTTTATTGTAGTGTTGATTCTCAACCCCAGTTCATGCCATGGTGCAACCACTCTTCATGAGTTTTCTAAGTATAATTGTTTACAGTTTCTTCCTTCAAGTAAATAGGATTTACTCAACTATCATCTAAAGCTATGAATTTAACTTAGATTGAAAGAAATCAAAATTAACCTTGGTGAGGAGACCCACAACAATGGTGAAAGCTTAAGAAAAAATTGTTTTTACCCTCTTTCACGTTGAAAAAGATGAAAATGAGCATTTCTCATTCATATTTTCTTATGTTACCAACCATATAATAATATTTATTCATAAATATCTAATATTCAATGACCATTATTTTTGCATGAAATACTTAGTGGAATTGAATAGTTAAGATAAAGGCTCTCCACTAACATCATTTAACTATGGATTTATTGCTAAAATATCCTTAATAAAATCACATTTTAATAAGGACTTGCTTAATATCTAATTTAATACTTTCTAATCTATTAACTTTATAGTTTAATCCTTAAGCATTAATTAATCATTCCTTTAATAAAATTACTTAACAATTCTCCTTTTTAGTTCCATTTTCACCCCGAAAATCTCTCGATTAATTTTTTGAAAAGGCTCGGTTCAAGAATTGACCTCAAAATAAAATTTTTTAACATTGGTAAAAAATGAGTCATTACATGCTAGGGCGTTGGCTCAGAGCACTACTAACATGTTTAAATGTGTAGAGTACACCTCCACCAGCTCCTGTTTTACCAGCCCCAACAGCTCCTTTCTCAAACTATTGCATACGAAGCATCTGCATCATCACCACCGACTCCTTCAACATAGCCAACTCCTCCTACCATGCCAACCTCTTCAACACAACAAATACTTACAAGACTTCATAGCAGGGGAAAACAAGTTCTGTAAGGGATCGAGTTATACACCGATGAGAGGACATGGATGCAAATTTTGAATATAAGTAACCAATTATTAAAGTGTTTATTGTATTTTGGTGACATGTTTTTTAATTATGTGTTTTATGCATTATAGCCTGGTATGAAAGGGAAACCATGGTGACTGACCCAACCAAGTGCACTAATAAAAGAGACAACAATAAAGACATTGCTAGTGGGACTCAAGAAACTAGGAACATAAAAAAGGCTAAGTCCAAAGACCCACCCAAGCACAATCATAAGCTATGGGGGTAGTTGATATCAATCCATGATTAATTTGGTGGTTTTAATTTGTTAACATACGATGGATGGTTTTATTTTGTTGGATCATTTTGATGGATGGTTTTATTTTTTTGAATCATTTTGATGGTTGTATTTTGATGGACAATTTGTATTTATCCTTTATATATGATGATGGTAATGGATGATTTAATTTTGTTGATGTTAATTTTCGTATATGCATACACATTTACAACAACATTATTCAATTCATTCATTTTTAACAACTAATGCAAAAACACAGACAACATTTCACCATCCATAAGAAATATAACCAAAAAACATCATCCATGATATAATTAACAACAACTTATAAGAAACCATTAGTTTGTTGTTCCTTGACATTTTTTCCTTGTACAATTTTATCTTCTCTTTCAAATGAGTTACCCTCGATCGCATTCTTCGCATTATTTCAATATTGAGCTCATCGTTCTCTAGTCTTAATCTTCTATTCTTTGTCAAAAAATTATTATTTTCTAGTATTATTTCATCGATTGTGCATCCTTCTCCTTTTGCAGTTAAATCTGTCCCCTCATTGTTACCTTCAACCCACTAAAAAAAATCACATCCCCCAATCTTTATTTATTACATTTAGCAAAACAAAAAAAAATATTAAAAAAATAAGATTACATCTTAAACCCAAATTGCAACAAAATTGGTAGATAAAAAACATAAACCTTAATTTACCCATTTGAAGTTTGAACACACAAAGAATTTTCTCCTTTTGTTCTTTTGAGTATTCATGCTGCAACCAGGTTCCCTTAAATCACAATGGCAGTACACAACACTTCTCTGCCCACTTGATTTTTTGTTCGTTGAAGAAGACATGGTGGAGATGTGAATGAAATGGAAAACATTTGAGATATGAACTGAAGAAAATGAAAGAAAACAGGGGAATGAAATGATAGAAATCAGGGAGTTGATTGAGACAAATTTGATAATATTTTATTTCCTTCTTTATTTAGGATTGAGTCAATCCTTGATTATAATTTGATGAGATTTTATTCGTTTCTTTATTTAGGATTGATTCAATCTTTGATTATAGGGATTCTTCAACTCTTTCCTTGTAAAGTTTCATGTGTTGTAGGTTTTATATATTGTAACTTTTCTATTGTTGGAGATATACAGAAATTCTTTCATAATTGTGTTAATTTAAATGGTGTCAGAGCCTCCTTCAATTTCTTTTGGAATTGAAGCAGACACAATTAATATTTTTGTTGAACACTTCTGTTGTAAGCTTCTTCCTTATACCATGGTCACTATGTCTGATTCTATAAAGGGTGACAACGGTTCTCATGAGAAAAACAACAACCCTACAAGTGTTTTCCCAATACAGGAAAATTCTCTAATCACCCTAGAATGCCTTGATGGAACCAATTATATTGAGTGGTCCCTAAATTCCCAGAATAAGATTCGTGGAAGAAAGCGTTGGGGTGTTATTTTAGGTACATCCCTTACTAGTTGTGATATCCCGAATTAGGGCCTAATCGGAATAGTGGTTTCGAGACCACAAATCTGAGAGAGAAATAATTATTTTATGATTATTTTGAGGTCTATGATATGATTGCATGATTGTGTAAAAATTTCGTGAAAAAATTCTATGCATAAAGTGATTAATTTGAAATTAGGGACTAAATTGAATAAGTTGTAAAACTTGCATTCTAGAAGTTTTTAGTATGAAATTGCTTTGGAATATTAATTAGGAGGTCTTAAATAGAAATTTGACCAATTTCTAAGTTTTGGACAAAAATTGGACATGGATGAAAATTTTGAAAGTTTAGTAATGAAGGGTATTTTAGTCATTTGGTAATTAAAAGATTTAAAAAAGGAAAAAGATGGCAAAATATGTCCATCTTCTTCATTAGGACGAATTTCAAGGGTTCTCCATAGCTAGGGTTTGTTTCAAGCTTTCAAGCTCCATAGTAAGTGATTCCAAGCCCCATTTTTAATGTTCTTTACGTTTTTGGAGTCCCGATAACTTGATTTAGCTTATTCTAGCAATAATTTAACCTAGGGTTTATATTTGGAAAAATACCCATAGGTGAAATATGTTTATTTTGATATTTTATGGTAGAATATGAAACTTGAAATTCTGTTAAACAACTTTTGCTAAGCGATTTTACGTGAAAACGAGTAAAACGACAAAATCGGTAAAAATACCTAATGTTCATAAATACATGATAGTGTGAATTTGATGTTTCTATAGAAGGGAAAAATGATCAGCATGTCATAAAACATAAGAAAATAGGATGAAGTTTAATTTCCGAGCTTTGGGGAAAAAGTGTAAATATGCAAAAGTTTAGGGGCAAAAATGTAATTTTTCTAAAGTTTGAGTCAAGGACTGTTTTAATAAATGTGAGTATTAAATAAGCTAAATTTGTTATTATAGATCAAGAGAAACGAGATTCAAGTCGTGATCGAGGGAAAAATAAAATTTCCGAGGAATAGGCTTGATTTCTAACATATTGTACCGAGGTAAGTTCATATGTAAATATTGTAATATAATCGTTATTTTAAATCATTTAATGTTATTTATACGATATTATGATTGCTATTATGCGATTCTATGCTTTGTGGTAATTGTTGGACAACATGCAAAAATTTTATGAATTATGTGAAAAATGTGAAAGACTACAGAAGTATCGTCATTGGAATTCCAAGGAGAATGGTAAAGGAGTACGAACGAGAAAAATCCCATTGAACCTTAGGAATAGATTAGGATACTTGGGCATTCGAGCTCGTTGAGTCGAGTCTGAGTTCACTTATGGATGCAAATGTCCGAGCTCGTTGAGTTGAGTCCGAGTTCACTTATGGATGCGAACACCCGAGCTCATTGAGTTGAGTCCAAGTTCGCTTATGGGCGGGTTACATGGTAGCTTGGCTACATATGTGGCACTTATGTGCGAACTTTCCATGTATCTGAATTATATTCTGATGTGTTCAACAGGTAAAATTCTAGTAATATGGAAGAATACTCAAGATGCAAGTGACGTATTGGTAAGTGTTGTGGACTGGGCACTTTGGATAGGTATGTACTTAACCCTCGAGTTGAGACTTGATACGACAACAATAATATGGTAAGATGATGAATGATGAATAGAAATGTGATATATGTTTTGGTGATATTATGCTAATGTTGGTTGGTATAGTTGCTTTGTTAAGTTATTTTTTATTTGCATATGGACTTACTAAGCATGTATGCTTACTCCCTCCTTTTCATTCTTTGTAGTTTTGACAAGTCAATTTGGAGATCGGGATGGTCGGAGGCACGCTCACACTATCACTGGACAATTGCGGCATCATGACTTGTAATTTTTGGAAATATGGCATGTATAGCATTCCAATCATTTTGTGTGTATAATCTTACGATATGGCCCACAGATGGAATGGAAATGTTTGAGAATGATTAGCTACTGGAATGGCTAATCAAGTTTATATATGATAACATGTATGCTTTATGTCTTAACTAAACCATGAAAATCCTTGGAAAGGTAAAGTTGGCCACAAAACAGAATCAGTCAGCAGTAGTGACGTGAATTTGAAAAATCACTAAAAATAGTATAAATGGAATTAAATGATGAATAAATTGTGGAATTGAAGCTTGATGAGTATATTTTCATATGGAAGAAACAAAATAGGTAAATGAGTTATATTTTATGAAAGATTTAAGTTTTGGTGGAATAGGGTCAGAGCGATCTATAAACCCCCTATTCTAACTTTAGAAATTCACCATAAATTGTACAAAAAAAATTAGGAGTTTCACTTTACATGTATGAAATCTTTATTGAGTCTAGTTTTATGAGAAACAAACGGCATAGTCATTGAAACTTTGTACAAGGAGATATCTGATTCGTAATACACAAGGGTTAGAGTAGCTGAACCCTAAAAGAGGGGAGACTTTAACTAATAAACTGTACAAAGAGTAGAAGGTCTAGAAAAAAATTAGTGAGTAGATATATGAGTCTAGTTTCAAGAAAAATTTACATAATTTAATTTTGAGTTTTGTAACTCGAGATATGATTTTTTTAGCAATTGTAACGGAGATGGATAGTTTACTATGAGAATTGTTTGAACTTGTTTAAATGCTAAAATAAGTTTAGTAATGTCTCATACTCGACTCTGGCGATGGTCTCAGGTAAGGGGCGTTACATTTGGTGGTATCAGAGCAGGTTTAGTCGGTTCTCGGACTAACGTGGTGTAAGTACGAATTTTGCTATACATGTCATATTTATATATTGTGATAGTGTGACGACTCCTGATTTTTTTAAATGATTTTTTTTCATAAATGGATCCCGATCCGGATATGGTTGATGATGTCTGAGTAATGCGCCAGACTCTCGATGAAGGGGCGGTCGACGTGAAAAGTCGACTTCTCACTTATTTGTCATGGAGGAGGAGAAGGGGCTAGGGAAGCCTTTCCCCAGATGATGAATGCATGGTTCACCGAGTTCGTTCGTACGAACCCGAATGCTCAACCTCTCCCACCTCTCCTGATTCCTCAACCTATACCCCCGATGCCTCAATGTATGGATCTGATGAAATTTCATAGAACCCAGTTTGCATTGCAAGCAAGGAGCCGAAGAATTCAGGGCAAATGTTGATGATGATGCTGAGAAAACAGAATTTTGGCTCGAGAATTCTATTTGGGTATTTGGTGAGTTGTCTTGTACACCTGAAGAGTGCTTGAAATGTTCCATATCTTTGTTGAGAGATTCAGCTTATTATTGGTGGAAGACATTGATTTCAGTGGTGCCGAAAAAGAAAGTGACTTGGGAAATTCTAGACTTGTTGGACCCGAGTGTCAAATATATGGTAGAAGTCATTTTGGTCGATGTAGAATTAATAATAGATCCTGTTACCGATGTGGTTCTCCAGATCATTTCATTAAATATTGTCCGGAGATGAATGAGAAAGAAAAATTTCAGAGTGCAAAACCTAATAGTGCAGTTTTGAGAGGAAGATCTTCGAGAAGAGTTGGGAATGAGGCAAGCAGTAAGAATGTAGTCAGAGATTTAGCGATTAAATCTGAAGCTAGAGCTCCGGCTAGAGCTTGTGCCATAAGGGCGCGTGAAGATGCTTCGTCTCCCGACGTGATTATCGGTACTTTCTCTCTTTATGATATTAATGTTATTGCTTTGATCGACCCTGGTTCTACTCATTCGTATGTGTGCATGAAATTGGTGTCTAATATGAACATACCTATTGAGTCTACGGAATTTATGGTTAAAGTGTCGAACCTGTTAGGCAAATGTGTCATAGTTGATAAAGTATGCAAGAAATGTCCTTTGATGATTAGGGGTCATTATTTTTCGGCCGACTTGATGTTGTTGCCGTTTGATGAATTCGATGTCATTTTGGGTATGGATTGGTTAACATTGCATAATGTTATAGTGAATTGTAGACAGAAAGTTATTGAATTGAAATGTGAAAATGGTGAAACTTTGCGGGTTGAACTGGACGAATCAGAGGCATTGCCTAGTGTGATTACTTCGATGTCAGCTCAGAGATATTTGAAAAAGGGTTATGAAGCTTATTTGGCGTATATGTTGAATACAAAAAAATCTAAGAAAAAAATAGAATCAGTGCCGATTGTGTGTGAATTCGCAGATGTATTTCTAGAAGAGTTATTGGGTTTGCCTCATGTTAGAGAAGTAGAATTTGGTATTGAGTTGATACCGGGAACAACACCGATCTCAATTGCTCCGTATAGAATGGCACCAACAGAGTTGAAAGAATTGAAGTCACAGTTGCAAGAGTTGACTGACAAAGGTTTTATGAGACCGAGTTTTTCGCCTTGGGGTGCTCCCGTATTATTTATGAAAAAGAAGGATGGTTCTATGAGATTATGTTTGGACTATCGGCTGTTGAATAAGGTGACAGTCAAGAACAGGTATCCGTTGCCGAGAATTGATGATTTATTCGATCAGTTGAAAGGAGCGACATGGTTCTTAAAGATTGACTTGAGGTCTGGGTACTACTAGTTGCGAGTAAAAGAGTCAAATGTGTCTAAAACTATTTTTAGAACAAGGTACGACATTATGAATTTTTAGTTATGCCATTTAGTTTGACAAATGCTCTTGTTGTGTTTATAGATTTAATGAACCGCATATTTCGGCCATCATTGGACAAGTTTGTTGTGGTATTTATTGATGATATCTTGATCTATTCGAATGATGAGACAGAACATGTTGAGCACTTGAGAATAGTTTTGCAAACTTTGAGAGATAAACAATTGTATGCCAAGTTTAGTAAAAGTGAGTTTTGGCTTCGAGAAGTCAGATTCTTGGGTCATATTGTTTCAAGTGATGGTATACGGGTTGATCCCAGTAAAATTTCGGCTATTGTTGATTGGAAACCACCGAAGAATGTGACTGAGGTTAGAAGTTTCTTGGGTCTAGCTGGTTATTATCAACGATTTGTGAATGGATTTTCTATGATTGCTACTCCTATGACTAGACTGCTCCAAAAGGATGTTAAATTCGAGTGGACGGAAGAATGTCAATAGAGTTTTGAGAAATTGAAAAAGTTACTGACTGAAGCACCAGTGTTAGTACAACCCGAGTTAGGTAAAGAATTTGTGGTGTATAGTGATGCCTCTTTAAACAGCTTGGGATGTGTACTTATGCAAGAGGGAAAGGTTGTGGCTTATGCTTCGAGGTAGTTAAAACCTCATGAAAGGAATTATCCGACTCATGATTTGGAACTGACTGCTGTAGTGTTTACTTTGAAGATTTGGTGAAATTATTTGTATGGTGAAAAGTGTCGAATATATACCGACCACAAAAGTCTCAAGTACTTGATGTCACAAAAAGGTTTGAATTTGAGACAGCAGAGATGGTTAGAATTATTGAAAGATTACGAGCTTGTGATTAATTATCATCCGGGGAAAGCGAATGTGGTTGCCGATGCCTTGAGTAGAAAGTCATTATTTACTTTGAGAGCTATGAATACTCAGTTGACAGTATCTGATGATGGTTCGATTGTAGCAGAGTTGAGAGCAAGATCGATGTTTTTGCAAGAGATTTGTGAAGCTCAAAAAAATGATCAAGATTTGCAAGCCAAGAGAAAACAATGTGAAACTGATACGGGATCAGATTTCAGAATCGGTTCTGATGGTTACTTGATGTTTAAAGATCGGATTTGTGTACCAAAGAATGATAAGTTGATTCAGAAAATCTTGCACGAAGCACACAGTAGTTGTTTGTCAATGCATCCGGGCAGTACAAAAATGTACAATGATTTGAAGAAAATGTATTGGTAGAATGGAATGAAAAGAGATATTTCCGAGTTTGTATTGAAATGTCTGATTTGTCAGCAAGTAAAAGCTAAACATCAGGTGCCTTCGGGTCTACTTCAGCCTATCATGATTCCCGAATGAAAATGGGATTGAATTACTATGGATTTTGTATCAGGATTGCCATTAACTCCGAAGAAGAAAGATGCCATCTGGGTAATAGTCGAAAGATTGACTAAATCGTCTCATTTTATTCGATGCGTCATTGATTATTCTCTTGATAAGTTGGTTGAATTATATATCAGTGAGATTGTTAGACTTCACGGAGTACCGTTGTCGATTATTTCGAATAGAGATCCAAGGTTTACTTCGCGATTTTGACAAAAATTGCAAGAAGCATTAGGTACGAAGTTAAATTTCAGCACTTCTTTCCATCCACAGACTGATGGAAAATCAGAGAGAGTAATTCAGATTCTTGAAGACATGCTCAGATGTTGTATATTAGAATTTCAAGGTAGTTGAGAAAGGTACTTACCGCTGGTAGAATTTGCTTACAATATGGTTATCAAACAAGTTTGAAAATGGCACCTTATGAAGCATTGTACGGTCGTAAGTGTCAAACGCCACTATATTGGACTGAACTTAAAGAAAATCAAAATCTACGGAGTTGATCTAATTGAGGAAACCGAAAAAAAAGGTGAAAGTGATTCGAGATTATTTGAAAGCTGCTTCGGACAGACAGAAATCCTATGCGGATTTGAAACGAAAAGAGATTGAGTTCCAAATTGGTGATAACGTGTTTTTAAAAGTGTCTCTGTGGAAAAAGGTTCTCAGATTCAGTCAGAAAGGTAAATTGAGTCCACGTTTCATTTGACCGTATGAGATAATTGAAAGAATTGGACTGGTAGCATATCGGTTAGCACTACCACCGGAATTAGAGAAGATTCATGATGTGTTCCATGTATCTATGTTACGTCGGTATCATTCGGATCCTTCACATGTGATTTCACCAACGGAAATCGAGTTGCAACCGGATATGACTTACAATGAAGAACCTGTTAAAATTTTAGCTCGGGAGGTCAAACAACTAAGAAAGAAAAGTATCGCTCTCGTGAAAGTATTGTGGCAAAAACATGAGGTAGAAGAGGCTATATGGGAGCCCGAGGAAACTATGAGGAATCAATACCCACACCTATTTACTGGTAAGATTTTCGGGGACGAAAATCCAAAAAGGGGGGGAGAGTTGTGATATCCCAAATTAGGGCCTAATCGGAATAGTGGTTTCGGGACCACAAATCCGAGAGAGAAATAATTATTTTATGATTAGTTTGTGGTCTATGATATGATTGCATAATTGTGTGAAAATTTCGTGAAAAAATTCTATGCATAAAGTGATTAATTTGAAATTAGGGACTAAATTAAATAAGTTGCAAAACTTGCATTCTAGAAGTTTTTAGTATGAAATTGCTTTGAAATATTAATTAGGAGGTCTTAAATAGCAATTTTACAAATTTCTAATTTTTGGACAAAAATTGGACATGGATGGAAATTTTGAAAGTTTAGTAATGAAGGGTATTTTAGTCATTTGGTAATTAAAAGATTAAAAAAAGGAAAAAGATGGCAAAATATGTCCATCTTCTTCATTAGGACGAAATTTCAAGGGTTCTCCATATCTAGGGTTTGTTTCAAGCTTCCAAGCTCCATAGTAAGTGATTCCAAGCCCCGTTTTTAATGTTCTTTACGTTTTTGGAGTCCCGATAACTTGATTTAGCTTATTCTAGCAATAATTTAACCTAGGGTTTATATTTGGAAAAATACCCATAGGTGAAATATGTGTATTTTGATATTTTATGGTAGAATATAAAGCTTGACATTGTGTTAAACAACTTTTGCTAAGCGATTTTACGTGAAAACGATTAAAACGTCAAAATCGGTGAAAATACCTAATGTTCATAAATACATGATAGTATGAATTTGATGTTGCTATAGAAGGGAAAAATGATCAGCATGTCATAAAACATAAGAAAATAGGATGAAGTTTAATTTCCGAGCTTTGGGGAAAAAGTGTAAATATGCAAAAGTTTAGGGGCAAAAATATAATTTTGCCAAAGTTTTAGTCAAGGACTGTTTTAATAAATGTGAGTATTAAATAAGCTAAATTTGTTATTATAGATCAAGAGAAACGAGACTCAAGTCGTGATCGAGGGAAAAATAAAGTTTCCGAGGAATAGGCTTGATTTCTAACATATTGTACCGAGGTAAGTTCATATGTAAATATTGTAATATAATCGTTATTTTAAATCATTTAATGCTATTTATACGATATTATGATTGTTATTATGTGATTCTATGCTTTGTGATAATTGTTGGACAACATGCAAAAATTTTATGAATTATGTGAAAAATGTGAAAGACTACAGAAGTATCGTCATTGGAATTCCAAGGAGAATGGTAAAGGAGTATGAACAAGGAAAATCTCGTTGAACCTTAGGAATAGATTAGGATAATTGGGCATCCGAGCTCATTGAGTCGAGTCCAAGTTCACTTATGGATGCAAATGTCTGAACTCATTGAGTTGAGTCCGAGTTCGTGAGATGTAACTAGGCATCCGAGCTCATTGAGTTGAGTCTGAGTTCACTTATGGATGCGAACACCCGAGCTCGTTGAGTTGAGTCCGAGTTTGTTTATGGGCGGGTTACATGGTAGCTTGGCTACATATGTGGCACTTATGTGCAAACTTTCCATGTATCTGAATTATATTCTGATGTGTTCAACAGGTAAAATTCTAGTAATATGGAAGAATACTCAAGATGCAAGTGACGTATTGGTAAGTGTTGTGGAATGGGCACTTTGGACAGGTATGTACTTAACCCTCGAGTTGAGACTTTATACGACAACAATAATATGGTAAGATGATGAATGATGAATAGAAATGTGATATATGTTTTGGTGATATTATGCTAATGTTGGTTGGTATAGTTGCTTTGTTAAGTTATTTGTTATTTGCATATGGACTTACTAAGCATCTATGCTTACTCCCTCCTTTTCATTCTTTGTAGTTTTGACAAGTTAATTTGGAGATCAGGATGGTCGGAGGCACGCTCACACTATCACTGGACAATTGCAGTATAATGACTTGTAATTTTTGGAAATATGGCATGTATAGCATTCCAATCATTTTGTGTGTATAATCTTACGATATGGCCCACGGATGGAATGGAAATGTTTGAGAATGATTAGCTATTGGAATGGCTAATCAAGTTTATAAATGATAACATGTATGCTTTATGTCTTAACTAAACCATGAAAATCCTTGGAAAGGTAAAATTGGCCACAAAACAAAATCAGTCAGCAGCAGTGAGGTGAATTTGAAAAATCACTAAAAATATTAGAAATTAAATTAAATGATGAATAAATTGTGGAATCTAATATTGATTAGTATATTTTCATATGGAAGAAACAAAATAGGTAAATGAGTTATATTTTATGAGAGATTTAAGTTTTGGTGGAATAGGGTTAGAGCGATCTCTGAATCCCTTGTTCTGACTTTAGAAATTCACCATAAATTTTATAAAAAAATTTATGAGTTTTACTTTACATTTATGAAATCCTTATTGAGTCTAGTTTTATAAGAAACAAACTGCATAGTTATTGAAACTCTGTACAAGGAGATATCTGATTCGTAATACACAGGGGTTAGAGTAGCTAAACCTTGAAATAGGGGAGACTTTAACTAATAAATTGTACTAATTGGCCCATCCAAAAATTCTAGAAAAAAATTAGTAAGTAGATATATGAGTCTAGTTTCAGGGAAAATTTACGGAATTTGATTTCGAGTTTTGTAACTTGGGATATGATTTTTTTAGCAACTGTAACGCAGATAGAGAGTTTACTATGAGAATTGTTTGAACTTGTTTAAATGCTAAAATAAGTTTAGTAATGTCTCATACTCGACTCTGGCGATGGTCTCGGGTAAGGGTGCGTTACACTAGTAATACTAATTAGATAATTGATTCAGGTACAACAGATCATATGACTGGTGATAGACAAAAATTCAGTCTATTATCTAATTGTTCTATGAATACTGTCACTAATGCTAATAGAGTTTCTTCTCCAATTGCTGGTGTTGGTATTGTCCCATTATCTCCTTCTTTTGATATAAAAATGTTTTATTTGTTCCATCATTAAATTTTAACCTTCTTTCAATACAAAAATTAACCAAATCTCATAACATTTCTTGTATTTTTTCCTACTCACTGTATTTTTTCCGGACCTTCACACTAAGGTGAAGATTGGCAGTGGTTGAGAAAGGGGAGAATTGTACTATCTGAAAGATGGTTTTCAATATTTTATCAAAGTGCAAGCTTATGTGGTACAAAAGAATTCAATTGACAAGAAAAAATAACAGATTTGGTTATGGCATAAACATTTCGAACATCCATCTTTCTTCTATTTGAGAAAATTATTTCCTTCATTATTTGTTGGTTTTAGTGTTTCAGATTTTTCTTGTAAAACTTGTGCCCTTGCAAAAGGTAATCATGCTCACTCTCCTTTAAGTGAAAATAAAACAATTATGTCATTCTTCTTGGTTAACTCCATTTTTTAGGGGCCAACACCCATTTCAACTCTTAATGGAATGAAATGGTATATTTCCTTTATTGATGACTGCACTAAGATGACTTGGATTTATCTAATGAAAAAAAAAAGTGATGTAAGTTTTGTTGTTAGCCTTTTTCATCAAATGATTTTAACTCAATTTGGTATGTCAATAAAGGTTTTTAGATCAGATAATGGAGGGGAATATCTAAACCAAGAACTAAAAGAATTCATGGGCTTTGTTGGCATGATTTATCAAACGACATGCCCTTACTCACCATAGTAAAACGGTGTTGCAGAATGAAAAAATAGACAGCTCTTGGAGGTCACTCGATCCTTTTTAATTGAAGGACATGTTCTATCTTACTTATGGTTCGAAGCCTTAAGTTCTGCAGTTTACATAATTAATCGTACTCCTTCAAGTACTCTTGATTATCGACGACCTCTAGATGTATTGTTTAACCATTGCAATTTTCCACCTGTTATTCATCTGCCTCCCAAAATTTTTGGATGTGTTGTTTACATTCATTTGTATCCCCGTCAAAGAAATAAGCTTGAATCTCAAGTTGTAAAATGCATTTTTGTAGAATATGGAAATTATCAAAAGGGATATAAATACTACAATCCTTCCTCTAAGAGGCTTCAGGTTATTATTTATGTTGTCTTCCATGAAAATGAGTTTTTCTACTATGCAGATTCTTCACTTCAAGAGGAGAAACCTAATGAAGTGATTGAACTTGATGTGTAGTGCAGGAATTTCTCCCATTGCATGAAAAGAGTACTGATAAAAATACCGCACCGATAGCGTAACCACATATTCCAGAAATTATAAAGAGTGGTGAAGAAAATGAAAACACTGAGCTAGGTGGATGTGATGAATTACAAGATGTTCTTCTCACAGATAGTATTAATCCTTCTACACCTCCAAACCGACCATGTCAATCTTCACCTGATGTAACTTCTGAATACCATATTCCAGCTCGTGCTAACCGTGGTATACCTTCTGCTAGATATGAACCTGATTCGAATGACGAAAATGTGCAAGTGTACACAACTGCAACAAGTAATAAAGTGACAAGTAAATGTCAAGTAATTGTACCCACAGGGACTGTGAAAAGAATTTTTTGTGAATGCAATTAAAAACAATTTGGTGAAGAAAAATATTTTGATTTGAGAAGGTGATTAAAAACTAAGATTTTTAACTAAGTAAAATAAATAAAGAGAAAATAAAAGTTTCAATGCACGATTTCAAAATATGATTTTAATCAAGGTAACATAATTCTGTTAGATTAATTACATTTCTTAACTTAAAATTACTAAACGCATGTTCATGTTGTTACGAATAAATTCACGGCAACTTGCTAATTTGCTAACTTATGAACATACTCACCTACCAAAATCCTATCTCTTGACTATATCTTTATGTCAATTCAACCGATTATACAAATTTTAATAAGTAAATATGTTAATGCATATACATACTTATGAAATTAAAAATAATCTCTTGTACATATTTCTATGCCAATTCAAACAATTAATTCAATCTCATAAGCATATAAAAGATCACATGAGGTAACAATGTATTCCTACCTTGAAACAGTTTAATCACAATAATCTTACAAGTTATGCAAGGCTAATGGATCATTAGATATCGTTGCTAATTTAACCCTCAACTACTCTAGATGATTAAACATGCATTGATTAAGTATCGTGTCAATTAATTACAATTTCAATCCGTTTAAATAATTAATTAATTAGTTACCTTACAATTATAATGCAAGAATAACTTAGTCATGGTTTTACTTAATCAAACATCTTACCAAGACCTATAACAACACAAACACAATTTTAATAAATCAAGTGGACAAAATGTAATCAACCTAACACGAATTAAATTTAAGCCATATTAGTTAAATTAAACATATCAACATCACAATTATTCATAGATATGCTCATAACAACAACAATAAAATTAAAAGGATAAGGAACAAGAATCAAATCCGATGTTTTTCCGAGGCTTGACTAAGTTGTTTTGCTCTTTCTTCTCTGCTTGTTCTTATTAAACCGAGACTTTCACAAACACTTGAATGCTGCTCAAAATGGTGGTTGAAGAACTCTTTTTCAAGAAGTGAAATCGGTAAGGGAATGGGGAAGAAAATGAAGAACAACGAAAGGGGATTGAAGAGAGAAAGTGAGAGAAAAGTGAGAGAGAAGTGAAAGGATGAGAGGTTGTGTAACGCCCAGAATAATTTATTTTTAATTCTGTAAATATCTGACAAGACTGTGTATCTGCTTCAGTGGTTAAGTGTTCTGGGTGTGTGTGTGAGGTCTTGGGTTCTATTCCCACTTTGGCAATTTTTGTTATTTTTGGTCCAAGCTTTACACTTGTTGAGTGGGTTTATACAAAATTGTCTGTTAATCCACATCAGAATGAGCCTGTTGGTTGAAGTGGTCAGGGAATTGGTGTGTTGGAGATCATGTGCTCAAATCCCTACGTGAGTGTAGATGTTATATTTTTAATTTTTGGACGGCTGTCTGATAGAGTTTTGGTAGAGCTAAAATTTTGAGTTGTGGGTGGTTATGATTTTGGATGTAGTGGGATTTAAGTAAAATTCATCTTTTTCCCAAAAATCTCTCATTTTGGAATCTGACGTCTCTCTCCCTTTCTATGCGGTTTTTTTTTCTCTTTTCTTTTTTTTTCTTTCTTTTTCCTTATTTTGGGAAAATTGTTTCCTAATTTCGGTGTTTCAGTTTAAGGTGTTCGTACGTTGGTAAGTAAGGGTTAGTATGTTTTGCTCGAGTAGGGAGTTTTCTTTAAATCTGTTTGATGTATTCTCAAATCTTTCTGTTGGAATTAAAATTGTGTTTTGACAACAGCGAATCATGAAGAACGGGACTTTCCTCTCGTAGAATCGTAATTGGAGTCGTTCAGGGAATCGGGTAAGTGTTGAATACTCAAATTTTACCTTTGTCTATCTCTAGGAAGTTTGGTTTAATATCGTTTTAAGCGTTTAATTCAGGGTTTAATTGGTCAATGTTAGGTGCTGGTGGTCTCGGGAGTGCTTTTGCATCGAAACAGTACCAGGTGTGCTCCCAAGATACAAAAAACGAGGTTTCAATAAAAGTCGAAAGTGCCTACTATTGACGCCACACAGGTGTGTGGTCACCCTGTGGTAGGCCGTGCGTGAGACACGGCCGTGTTGTGCTCTGGGTGTGGCTGTGTAAGCCACACGAGCTAGGCCAAGTTAGGCGTGTGGGCTTACACAAGCATGCCACACGGGCATGAGGGTTTGGCGCCACACGGGCATATGAGCCCAAAATTCTAAAATTTTCCCTAGAGTTGCACGAGTCACTCGATCGACTGTGGGCCTACCGTAGGGTCAGTTAGGACTAATCAAACCCTAGATTATGTGATCTGGTCTTCTGATAGTTTGCTCTGAGTAGGACATTGTTATGTATGTCTGATTATTCTACTATATATTTATCTGATATCTGTATGCGAGCATGTTAAGCATGTTATTTCTGTATCTGTATTTTGTATCTATATTTGGGGTGGGATTGGTATGTGTAGAGGAAGTGTTTTGAAAGGCGACCCTCACCTATATTCTGGCAACTTAGCTGTATATTATCTGATACGTGTCGTAATGACACAATATGGTGTGTAGGGTTGGGTGGGTTTTCTTAACCCCACATGGCATGTTGGGATGGTCGGAGATGGTGTGTAGAGGATGAGGGTAGGATTCTACATATCTGAATCTGTTATATGTTTCTGTAAAGGACTTAGGTTCGATCTGAATCTGAATGTATATGTGATTTCTGTATAAATGGTATGTCTATTTCTGTTGGGTCACACACTCAGTTTATGAAAACTCACATCTATTTGTCTATTCTTTTCAGGTAATCCTCAAACTTAGGCAGATTGGTGCGACGGAGACTTAACGGTGACCACTCGACCTTAAACTGTTTAAACTTAGTAATTTATGGTTTATTTAAAATTCTGGATTCATTTGAGAGATTGTAAGTTTTGGGACTCTCTGGACTGTATGGTTTTTAACTATTGATTTTTGGTTTGTTGATAATTTGCATGCTTTGATAAAATGTTTTATGAAAATGACGATTTTAAGCAAATAAAGGTTTTTCTAAAAATATAAATCAGATTTCAAAAACGTATCGATTTTATTAAACTTCCGTTGTAATATGTGTTTTGGCAAATGAACTAATTAAATGATGTTTTCAGTAATAATCATGAATGAATATGAGTTATAAAATTTGAACAGTTTATCGAAACAACTCAGTTTTCAAAACCCATTCCATGTGACATTTTTGGATTTGGCAATAACATTTAGGTCGGGTCTAGGGTGTTACATGTTTTGAGATTTGTTTCAAATTAGCAGAAAATGGGGGTTTTTATAGGTTGAGTAGGCTGCTAAAAATAGAAAAAACCAGAAGCCATAAAGTCCCCCAATGACTAGCCACACATGTGGCAAGTTTGAAGGTTTCAAACTTGCTATTTTAAGGTAGGGGTAAATCTAGAAAGGCATGGATGGTGGAGGGGTCTAAATGCAAATTCAAGGAATCTTCAAGGGCTATTTTGCAAGCCAAATAATCATCCAAACAAGCTGATTGGGTCAGCATGTGGGACGGTTTTGGGCTGCCCAGTGCTTGGTCGGATCCTTTTTCTCAGTTTAGCTCAACTAGGCCTCTTTTCATAATTAATTAATAACAATTTATTTAACCCAAAATAATTTGGATTAAAATTAAAATTAATTATATTATGAATTAATATTCACAATTTGGACCATTTTAGGCTGAAAAATTAATTCACCTTAATGCTTCAAAAATCGCTTCTCGGTTTTGCGCTTCTAGTAGTGTCTACTGAGCCAATTTTTGCCCTTTGTGCGAATCTGTAGAAAATGATCAAAATTAATCAAAATTTATTATAAAATTAATTAAAATTCAGCATGTTAATAATTTAAGTACAATGTAATTATTTTTTATTATATATTTTTCAATAAGAATTACTACGAATTTGCATGAATTTGAGTTAAAAAAAGGGCATGAAAAAGTGTGTATATTTTTGTTTTTTCCACACCCCCAAACTTAATTCATTTCTCATCCTGAGTAATGCACAAATTGAAAAGAATTTATCGAAAAAACCTTTGAAAAATTCCTTCAGAGAAACATTCTTCCCAAAATTATGAATTTAGTATACTTATGTTCAAGAACAAGAAATTTGATATTTATGCTACTTAAGTATACATATCATTCAAATTAATCTCAATTATTATTATGATAGCAAAAATAGACTAAATTCTTTCTCAATAAAGACATGTTAAATCCCTACCAATATGATTTTATTCCCTTATTTAAGATTAAGTTGCAATCATCAAGTTTAATTTATGCCTTCATATGTTGAGCATATCAATTTCTCTCTACTAATGTAGGTAGCATAGAAACTTGAATCAATAGGTCTTTTAAATAGGTTGTAACATGGCTAGGCTAGGGGTAGGTAAAAAATAGATAAATTTAGGCTTAAACCCTAGACTCAGCTTCAATCGGACCTTCAGAATATTTACTTTCACTACACCAACTTATTTTGCTCACACATGCTCTTTTGTACATCTGTTTTCTTTCAAGTACGTATGGTCTTCTCTTTTTTTCTCTTTTCTTTTTGCGACCATTTTGCTGTATGTACTACAATTTTTGGAGCATTTGGTACTTTTTTTCAACTGCCCTAAGCTTATTTTCAAAGAATATTTTGAATAGTACTAAGTCTAGTGTTTGGGACAATTTAAAGATGATTATGAGAGAAGTGATAGCTAAATATTGCAAAGGTTCAAATAAAATTAGGCCATATAGTCTCAAAGTTGGGCTTTAAAGGATAAAAATTCATCAAGATTGGCTTGAAAGGCTCAAACGGTCTAAACAAAAGTTGCCTAAATCATTTTCAACATTCCATGCTTCCTAGGATTTCGCCTCGAGAAATTACTAAGTGATGTGCATGATAAGTTTTAAATTTATGATTGATCGTACTTGAAAACTAACTATTATCACGATAAAGGCAAGCGCACCTATCGAACAGTAGTATAGCTTATAGCAAGACCGGAATGTTAAACCCACAGGAACTAAAAGTACTAGTATTAACCTTCTTTTTATTATCTAGCCTAAAATAAGGGGATTTGCTTTATCTAAATTAATCAACTAAACTAAGAATGCACAGGAAGTAAATTGGGGAAATACTTTTGGGAAAACTGATTGATTTGGACAATACCCAAGGAAAAATCCACCTAGACCTCACTTGTTATTTGACTCTGAATTAGACGATTTATTCACTTGACTTGATCCGTAGAAATCCCTAATTTATATTATTATCTCTCTCGAGACTAACAACGTCTAACCCTAGGTTGATTAATTGAAATCTCTTTCTAATTAAAACCTCTAGTGTTGCATTAACTCAATCTATGGATTCCCTTATTAGGTTTGACCCTAATTCAGCAGATTTATGTCACCCTATGTCTAGGGGTGCAATATACTCCGCTTAATTATGCTAGATCTACTCTTAGACAAGGACTTTTGCTCCTCTGAATAAGCACATTAATACTTGAATCAATATCCTAGAATATTAAAGAAAGAATTAAGAACACATAATTAAGAACAAATCAAGTATTTATCATATAATTCAGAAAATAGTAATAAGATCCATCTTAGGTTTCATTCCTCTTAGGTATTTAAGGGAATTAGTTCATATGTGTAAAAGAAAACATCTCAGAAGAATAATAATAACAAAACATAAAGAAACCCGAAAACCCCTGAAGGAAATTTAAGGGAGATCTTCAGTCTTGAAGGAGAATCTAGCTTCTGAGATGGATCAATCAGCTTCCTTCGAGTAATTCCTTGCCTCCCACTCCGTGTGTCCTCTTTAATCCTCCTCTAGGATGTTTATATAAGCTTTAGAATGCCTCAGAACCCTCCAAAGTGCCCTTTTTCGAATAGAACTCAGACTTGGGCCCAACAGGGACACGGCTGTGTTAAAGTCTGTTAAATCTACACGGGCATGTGGTCTACCCGTGTGAGGAAGTCTAGGCCGTGTTGGTTTCCCACGTTGACCCATTTTCTTCGTTTTTGGTCCGTTTCTCGCTCTTTTACTCTCTTATGCTTGCCTAAGTATAAAACATGAAATTAAAGAATTAGGAGCATCAAATTCCAAAAATCTAATGATAATTCATCCAAAAATGTGCTAAGCATGGGATAAAAATATGTATAATTTACGACTTATCACTAAGTTAATTCTAGAGACTTAAACTTTCATGCATGCCTAACTTTCTTAGGGTAAACTTTCATGCATGCCTAACTTTCTTAGGGAACTAAAAATTTTATAGTATGATTTGCATGCTTTATTAAGAAAACATTTATTTCATAATTTAGCCAACATAACAATTATTGAAATAATAGAATTTTATTGATACTGAAGTTTAGCATACTTAACAAAATTTCAAATTGTTGAACAAGATATAACCTAATCATAATTTTTAAAGAAAATTTTATTCTGAGAGGAAATATGTAACAGTCCTGTGTAGACCCTAGTCGGAATAGTGGTTTTAGAATCACAAATACGAGTTAGAAAAATATTTTAATATTATTTTTCGTGCTTATTAGATGTGAATTAGTATGTGTGAAAATTCCATATGAAAATTTGATCGTTTGTGTGCTTAATTTGATAAAAGGACCTAATCGCGTAAAATATAAAAGTTGCCTGTTATTTGTTAAAAGTGTCTATTTGATATGGCTTATTATTTGTGAGGTCCTTATGTGGTTATTTGACCATGGCATGAATTAAATGACTTAAATGGACATTAAATAATATTTTATTAATTATTTAATGCAAGGGTAAAATGGTAAACTAGTTAATAATGTTAATATAATTAAAACAAAACATGAAATTAAAGCCATTATCATCTTTTTTGGCCGAATGTATCAAAATAATAAGAAACAAAACACAAGTTAGGGTTTGACCATTGATTTCTTTGATTAAGGTATCTATTTTGATCCGTTTTTGATAATTTCTACGTTTTTTGTGATTGTTGCTTAGTGTTCTATCAAGCCCATGTTTCAATTACTAATTTTTTTTGATGATTTTGAGTTATGCCATTGATGAAATTTGAGTTTTATGAAGTTTGATGTTAGTAAATGAAAGATATGTATTGGATTAACATGTTTTGTCTTTGAATTTTTGATGAATTTGAGTAATTTGGGCTAAATTGTAAAAATGATATTTTGAGGGATTAAAATGTAAAATAAATAAAATGTGGGGGCTTATATGAACACTATGAATATTCGGCTAGGCATGTGTGCAAGAAAATTTTGTGTATTTTGTGATTTTGTGAATTAAGGACTAAAGTGTCAAAATGTGAAAATGTGAGGGCTAATTTGTAAAATTCCCTAAATATATGTTTTTGGATGTGAGCTTGAATAAGTTAAAATTGAATGTGTTTAGATCAAGAACCAAAGAAAATGAAATTAGATCCGGAAAAGTCGAAAGTCGTTGAATAGTCGACTCTGTTCATTCAAATATGTACGAGGTAAGTCAATATACAAATAAATGTGTTTTGAATTGAATTACTATCGATTATATGCTATTGAACTATGATGAATGACTATATGAGTTAAGAAATATGAGACATCCGAGAAAGTATCACCAAAGTTCCAACGTCTGATTAGTCCCGTATGAACCTTAGGAATAGTTAGGATACATATGTCATGACATAGGATCCGATATGTGTTCTCGTGTAAGACCACGTCTGGGACATTGGCATCGTATTTCATTTTGTGTAAGACCTGTCTGGGACAGTGGCATCGATATTTGATTACATGTAAGACCACATCTGGGACATTGGCATTGTACGAGCTTTCTAAGCTATCCGAGTATCCTTATGATTTCGAATGGTTCAACAAGCATTCTGAGAAATGAATGATTATATGATATGTGTATCTGATTCAGGTACGTTTGAAATGTATACTATGTTTGAGAATAAAAGGTAAGTATATGTACAAGTGATGATATGTGTTATGAGTATGAGAAAATATGTTATATGTGTAAATGAATTGGGAATATGTGAAGTGTATATGAAATATGTGGTTTGAGATAGTATTTGGCCATGGAGTATATGTAATTTGATGATGTTTTCATGTTTTGAATGATAAATTTATTTGTATATGGCTTACTAAGCTTTTGAAAGCTTACTCTGTGTGTTTTTTAACTGTTTTATAGATATCGAAGCTATCAAGAGCTTAGGGATCTTTGAGGATCGTCACCACACTATCGAGCCTTATTTTGGTACTTTTTGATATTGTGAATGTAAAAGTATGGCATGTATAGGCTAAAAATATTAGGATATGTTTTGTAATGTATATACCATGCCATGTGATATGGTTAGTTTGTGTTAGAACTTATGGTTT
Organism: Gossypium longicalyx; assembly: GCA_025698465.1. Lineage (NCBI taxonomy): Eukaryota > Viridiplantae > Streptophyta > Magnoliopsida > Malvales > Malvaceae > Gossypium > Gossypium longicalyx. The sequence goes on along the minus strand of CM046996.1, from coordinate 65,119,195 downwards.
GATTATGATATATGATATATGATGCAAGTGTGTCATTACGATGTGCACTTGGTTGGCCAAAAGAAATGGCCAATTTGGTAAGTTTTGGTATGTGCATATTTTAGAATTGGGTAAGAATTTGGTATGAGAATGAATGTAATGTATCAAGGTTATAAACCATATGTTTTGGTATGTTTCTGGCTTATGGAATAACATGAATTGGTATGTATTATGAACATGAGATTGGTTGATAATGATATGACATGAATGTTGAATGTTTTGATTATGAAATGGTTGAAATTTTATGTGCAATTGGTGCCTATTTGATGATTGTAGGGACGACCCTTAATGGATGGCAAATTGGCCTTATAAATGGCCTATTTTTGCTCACACGGGCAGGGACACGGGCATGTGTCTCAGCCGTGTTGCTCAATGGCCATTTTGAAATGAGCCTGGGCAGACCACACGGTCGCACACACAGGCGTATGCTAGGCCGTGTGGCTAGGTCAGTTTCGAGCACGGGCTAGACGCATGGGCGTGTGACTGGCCGTGTAACCCAAGTCAGTAGCCTCCCTAATTTTCACACGGCCTGGCACACGGGCGTGTCTTGTGGACGTGTGGAAAAGTCAGTATGTATCCCCTGTTTTAACACGGCCTAGACACACGGGCATTCCTAAAGCCGTGCGAGGCACACTGCCTGCTCACACGGGCGTATGACCTGTACAACTTTGAAAAATGTTTAAGTTTTGAAAAATTTTGTATGAGCTCGGTTTAGTCCCGAACCCTTTCTAATGCATGCTTAAGGTCTCAATGACCTGTATAAGGGACTCTATAGTAATGTTTGACTATGATTGTGAATGATGTATATGAATTGTTCGTAAAATGTTCCGAATTGTCTGGTAATGCCTTTAACCCTAGTTCGATGACGGATAAAGGTTAGGGGTGTTACAAAATAATTTCAATTTTTCGATCCCCCTACTTAAGAAGAACAATGTCCTCATTGTTAAAAGTGAATAGATACTATACACCAAGTAGGATTCTAAAAAAGAGGAGGTGAGTCAATTTGACTGCTTAAGTACCAAGCTCTTTGTAAATCCAATCCTAGACATGTATATATCTATTGTCACACTTTGTACTTTGCAACTTGTTCATTTTTATTTATGATTTCCACCTCTTGTTTTATTATGCGATAAAAAAAATCCTAATAGAACCTAATCCTATAACATTAAATAACCTAATAACGAAAATAAAATAAAGTTAATATCCCCCCTTTTTATTTATTTGCAGATCACTCAAAATTCGACTCATCTTTTGCTCCATCATCTTTGTTTTTGCATGAATTGCTTCACTCCCTCTTCGATAGTGGACTCCATGGTTCAAGTATGAAATATGAAAACTCAGGCACAAAAATAAACGAGTCATTGTATATTTTTGTAAGAGCGCTTCGATAGTGTACTTACCAAGGTTGTTTCTAGGAAAGCTTTTGATAAAGTTTTATACAAGTTAGGCATGTGTGATATCCATGCACCAACTTGAGGGGGAGTGATAGAAATCAAGGAGTTGATTGAGACAAATTTGATGAGATTTTATTTCTTTCTTTCTTTAGGATTGAGTCAATCCTTGATTATAGGGATTCTTCAAATCTTTCCCTATAAAGCTTCATGTGTTGTATGTTATATATACTATAACTCTTCTATTGTTGGAGATATACATAAATTCTTTCATAATTGTGTTAATTTAGTTGAAAGAGGGGAAATTTTAAGAGAAAACGAAAGAGAAATAGATGGAAAATTTTGAAGATGAAGGTGAAAAATAGATGCAAAGAAAATGAAAGAGAAAGATGTTGGAAAATGGTGAAGATGATGGTGAAAAAATAAATTTAAAGGCAAAAAATTATTAAAATAAAAAAAACTCCCAAGGGTTGGGTCCAAAAAAAAGAAACACGGGTCAAAGGGGGTGTTGAGATTGCAACACGTAGTGGGGCACGAGTGATCAGTGCTGCCATGTTAGCAAAATGTTAACGACGTTAGGTTCATGTACCAAACTAGTAGATAGAAAAAAAATTCAAGTGCCAATTTGGGAGAAGTGAACAAATTCAGGTATTAATTTTATATTTAACCCATTCTTTAATTTATTGCATAACAACTTATCCCGTAAAAGTACATAATTGGAATTTAATAAATCCTAGTAGAATGATAACGTGGAAAAAATATTTATTTTAAAATAATAATTAGTATAGTTTTAGTAAGGATGAAAATAGAAAAAAAAAGTAGTTACAAAATTAAAAATTCCATTAATTTTGCATCCATAAAATTAGATTTGCGAAATATTTTAATAAATGTAGATTTAATTAAAATTAATATTTATATATTTGTAAATTAAATTAAATTTTGGTAAAAAATGTAAGGGAATATAAAATGAGTTACTTTAATTTTGAAGATTTAAATGAGCATTTATAAAATATTTTGGATTATTAAAGCTTGCAAATTAGAAATGTAATTTGTTTAAGTCTGATTTAAGTTTTCCTTCTTCTTGAGAGAAATATCAGGAAGCCAAATAGTATAAATATGTGAACAAAATTTCAACTTAATGATGATCAATTGCATGTGTCTACGTATAATTGGTGATATATGATTAATTTTTAACTATTTAAGAACTGAAAGTTTTCAAGGAAACTAAAACCTCTCCACTATTACTGGAAAATCAATTAAAATTCCTATACCAAATATTAAAATTTTTATTGGAAATACAATTTTATAATAAAGTATTTTGTAAAAATTCCTTAAAAACTTGTAAAAATCATTAGTTAAAAATTCTAAAAATTATAATGTCAAAAATTAATTTTTATAATTTGTATGATTTTTTTTACAATTTTTTATGATTTTATAAAAATAGATTTTGAAATAGAAAATTATAAAATCATAAAATTATTAAAATAATCACAAAATCATAAAATCATAAGATTGAATACGTAGAATATGAGAAAGTATGTGATGTTTTCATGAGGGAGTAAATACGCGTTGCATTCTTTTTCCCTTAATTGAGGTTTTGTACCATTAAGTTTTCCTGATAAGGTTTTTAATGAGGCAGCATATTATGCATATTATATGTACTATTTTTCCTTCATTAGGTTTTTATCCCACAGAGTTTTTCCTAATAAGATTTTAACGAGGCACATTATCTACCAATGGACATCCAAGGGGGAGTATTATGAGTATCTTATTAAGTGGATGTCCATCATGATCAAGATAAAATTTTGATGTACTTCTTTTATATTTCTTATACCTATAAATAGAGACTTTGATTAAGCATTGTAGTCATCCCTTTGATTAATAAAGCATATTCTCTATTGCTTTCATATTTTCTTTGTTCTTTATTCTCCCCAACTCTCTTTATTTTATAACAAGTTATCAACACGATGATTCTCTATTTTTTCAAAATCTTTCGAAGTCGCCCCACAAATCAAATTTTTTTTTCACCTTAAACTTTCTCCCTTACAACTTTATCTTCAGGATGTTGAAAGATTCAATCTCAGAATGGATTGTGGTTCTTATTCCCGATCTTTGATTTATAATTGTACAAGCATGGGTAAAGAATAGATCTGTCAAGGTGATGACAATGATGTTAAAGATCTTCAGGTATATTTTACTATATATTTTTTATTATACCATATTTATTATAATTGGAGACTAATAATGACAACATTAATTGATAGATTCTAATTTAAAATCCGTGTATGTTTACGATGGTGATTATGAAATAAAGAATCTATTGGGACGTTTATAAGATCGTCCTAATAAATCTATTGCATTCCCCGAAGTGAATGTAAACATAAAAAAAAATAAAAGATATACTTATGGACCACTAAAAGTGGGAACATAGTAATAAATAAGAGAACAATGAGAGTTCTCAATATAACTCTTCAAAGGGTAAAGATAACTTATGTTATCAATGCGATATGAAATATTATTGGCCACATATGTAGTGTATGCCCAAATATTTTGTTTCTATTAATATTCTTTGAAGAAGGATATGAAAATGTAATAATGAATTCTATCATTACAGATAGAAAATATTTATCTTATTTGGTACTAAAACAAACAAAAATTATTCTAATATTTGATGGTACAAAATTAGTTGAAAGCTTTAGAAGAGCTAATATATCAATATCAAAAAAGCATAAAATTTGTGATGGTTAATGCATTACTTCTAAAAGAGATTTGTAATGGATCTCATATTGAAATTGTGAATGAGGAAAATATTATATTTCATATGAAAAAAAAAGGAATTGGGTTATTAATTTATATTTATTTTATAATCTTTGTTATATTCTTTTATCATCATCCCTATTAAAGGGTTGAAAGCCAAATATTTGATTGTGAAAGATCTACTTATGAGCAATAGAATATGATAATTCAATCTAAAGCTTGTTATGGTTGGATGCACCTGAAGTTGCAAGTTTTTAAAAACTTTGAGTATAACTCTATAGTATTCAGAATAAGTTCTCAATTAAAATTACATGGAAAAATATTACTGATGAGAACTTGTAAAAGAGAAACTTATGTATGAAAAGTCATTGGTTATGTACCTTTTGTAAACCTAAAAAAAAAGATACACTCTCAAAGTTTGTTATTAATAGATTTTTGGGCACTTGAAGATTTTGGCATATTCCCTAAAGCAAATATTGCATATAATTATTTGAAAATTATATTTATTGACTTGGTGGCATTATAGACTTCACATTGATTTAGACATTTCCAATAGTAAATGTCACAATAGTACAATTGAAGAACCATATGTTGAAGTAAACTAGAAGTTTACTAAAATATTCTTTAATTTGTTACAATTTAGACATTCATTGAAGAACCAAAATTATCAATTTGTTACAATTTAGTACAATTGAAACATATGTTGATGTAAACTAGAAGTTTACTAATACAAATGCATTTACTACTTAGCGTGACCAGTTAGACCATCCTGGATCATATATAATGCGAAAATTAATTGAGAATTCATATGGACATTCATTGAAGAACCAAAATATTCTTTAATTTAAATAATTCTCATTTGTTACTTGTTCTCAATGAAAATTGATTCTTAGAAACTCACTAGCTAAAGTTGAGATTTAATGTCTTACATTTCTAAAATGAATATGGGCCCATTCATCCACCATGTGGATGGTTTTGATATTATATGATTTTGGTAGATGCATCTATAAAGTAATCACATGTGTTATCAACTCGCAACCTGTCATTTGCGAGATTGCTTGTTTAAATGATTAATTTCAGATTATGCAATTAAAACAATTCATCTTGCTAATTTTGGTAAGTTTACATCCCAAGTTTTCAATGATTATTGAATGTCAGTTGGGATAAAAGTTGAACATCCTGTAGCTCATGTTCACATACAAAATGATTTAGCTGAATTGTTAATCAAATGCCTCCAACTAATAGCTAAATCATTACTTATGAGAACAAAACTTTCTAATTCAGCATGAGATTGTATTAATTTACATGTTGTACGCATCAAACCAATCAATTATAAATACTCTTCATTACAATTGATTTTGGTCAAGAGCCAAATATTTCTCATCTTACAATTTTTGTATGTGCGATATATGTTCCAACTGCTCCACCACAACGTACAAAGATGGGTCATAATAAGAGATTGAGAATATATATTTATATGAGTCTCCTTCTAATATTTTTGAGCTATTAATTCAATACTTAGTTATGACACGAGTTGTTTATTTTCTCAATATTAGGGGAGAGAATAAAAAGTTGGATTAATAAAGTACTTGAAATAAATTATCAATATCTAAGATTCTCGTACAAAGCAGCATAAACTAGAAGTTCAACAGATAATTTATTTTACAAATCAACTGCCAAATTCATTAAATCTCACATACCAGCTAAAAATGCTTCAATACGAATTGATGTTCTAATAGGGCAAACTATTAGTGCAAAAGAAAGTAATCCATGCTTGAAGTGTGGAAGACTTGTCGGTTCCAAAGATAAAAATCCTCGTAAAAAAAAGGAGCAAACATTCAAGATGGTCATATAGTGGATGTGAGGGTTCCTGAAGAGACCCATGACATAACTAATTATAAAACTCAAGAAGAGATTCAGATACCTAAAAGTGAAAATGGAAATGATGAAAATAAAGAGATCTCGATAAGTTATGTCAATACGAGAAAAAGATAGAACAGAAAAAAATGTAATTGTCGACAACAATTTTACTTATAATGTTGCTATTGAAATAACAAAAGAAAATGAGGATCCTGAGCTTAAATCTGCTAAGGAATGTAAAAATAGAAAATATTGGCCAAAATAGAAAGATGCAATTCAAGCAGAATTGAATTCACTTTCTAAACGTGAAGTTTTTATAGTCCAAACACCTAAAGGTGTAAAAGCCGGTAGGATATAAATGGGTATTTGTGTGAAAACAAAATGAAATTGATGAAGTCATAAGATATAAAACTCGACTTGTAACACAAGGATTTTTGCAAAGGCCTGACATTGATTATGAAGAGACATATTCTCCTGTGGTGTGCAATCACGTTTAGATATCTTATTAGTTTGGCAGTATGTGAAAAACTTGACGTGCGTCTAATAGATGTTGTTATAGTCTATTTATATGGTACACTTGATTGTGAAATTTATATGAAAATCCCTGAAGGATTTAAAATCCCAGAAGGATATAGAGTTTCTTGAGAATATTGTTTGATCGGATTAAAGAAAATTTTATATGGATTAAAGCAATCTAAACGTATGTAGTACAATCGTCTTAGTGAATACTTGTTAAAAGAAGATTACAAAAACGATCTAATTTGTCCATGTGTCTTTATAAAAAGGTTTGGATCAAATTTTGTGATAATTTTTGTTTATGTTGATGATCTAAATATTATTGAAACTCCTAAAGAGCTTCAAAATACAATAAATTGTTTAAAGAAAGAATTTGAGATGAAATATCTTGGAAAAACAAAGTTTTACCTTGGCTGAAAAATCAAGCATTTAAAAGATGAAATTCATGTTCATTAATCAATGTATATGGAAAAGATATTAAAGAAATTTTACATGGAAAAGCACATCCATTAAGTACTCCGATGGTTGTACGATCGTTAAATGTGAATAAAGATCAATTTCGTCCTTGTGAGAATGATGAAGAGTTTCTTGGTCCTGAAGTACCATATCTAATTGCCATTGGGGCATTGATGTATCTTGGAAATAACACAAGACTTGATATAGCTTTCGCTGTAAACTTGTTAGCAAGATTCAGTTCTTCTCCAACATGTAGACATTGGAATGGAATTAAACATGTATTTAGATATTTCAGAGAGACCATTGATATAGGGTTATTTTATTCAAATGATTCAAAATCCCTATTAGTTGGCTATGATGATGCTAGATACTTATTATATCCATATAAAGGTCGATTTCAAATAGGATATTTATTTACATGTGGGGGTATTACCATATCATTGCATTCAACAAAGCAAACATTACTTGCCACTTTTTCAATCATGCAGAAATAATTGCAGTGCATGAGACAAGTCAAGAGTGTGTTTGGCTAAGGTTATTGACCCAATATATCCTGAAGATATGTAATTTGCCTTTACAAGAAAAGATGTCAACTATCTTATGCGAAGATAATGTAACATGTATAGCTCAATTGAAGGGTGGTTACATCAAAGGTGATAGAACGAAACATATTTCACCAAAATTATTCTTCACCAATGATCTTGAGGAATGAGATGATATAAATGTTCAACAAATTCGTTTTAGTGATAATTTAGCATATATTTTTACTAAGGCATTGCCAACTTCAACATTTGAAAGACTACTACAGAAGATTGGAATGTGTTAACTCAAAGATGTAATGTAATGTTGCCATTAGGAGGAGTCTAAAACAAGTTGTACTCTTTTCCTTTAACAAAGGTTTTGTCTCATTCGGTTTTTCTAGTAAAGTTTTTAATGAGGCAGCTTGTAATAGAAGATTGTGTACTATTTTTCATTTATTAGGTTTTTATCCCACAGGGTTTTCCTAATAAGGTTTTAACGAGGCACATTATCTACAAATGGACATCTAATGGGAGTGTTATGAATATCTTATTAAGTGGATGTCTATCATGATCAAGATAAAGTTTTGATCTACTTTAAATTCTAATAGTTATTAGAATTAGATTTCTACTTCATTTATATTTCTTATGCCTATAAATAGAGACTCTAATGAAGTATTGTAGTCATCCCTTTAATTAATAAATTATATTCTCTATTGCTTTCATATTTTATTTGTTCTTTATTCTCCCATCTCTGTTTATTTTATAACATAAAAATCATTAATTAAAAATTCCAAAAATTAAAATGTCAAAAATTAATTTTATAATTTGTATGATTTTTTTTACAATTTTTTATGATTTTATAAAAATAAGTTTTGAAATAGAAAATTATAAAATCACAAAATTATTAAAATAATCACAAAATCTATGTATAAATTTTAATATTTTGATAGACATATCAAATACTTTATTGTCTAAAATAGATTGAAACACAATTATATATATATATATATATTAAAAAGGTGAGAAAAAAATGATGGCAACATTCATTTATTCGGTTATAAAGTAAATTAATCTTCAAAATCAATTATACAATCTAATTAGAATTCTTTAATTGCAAAAACATGTAACCTTAATCTAACAACAACTTTAGTCAAAATTTATAATAATAATAATAATAATAATAATAATAATAATAATAATAATAATAATAATAATAATAACCCTGCAAGTATATGAATTAATGATACAATATTCAAAGTTTTTATTGAAAAAAAATTGTAGTAACCAAATCCCCAAGGGTAAAATTTAATCTATAGTATGGCTAGTCATCATATAAAAAATTTGATATGACTTTCCACTCCCTTTATATTCTGCCATTCCTAAAGATTTATTTCCATTATGTTAAGCATTTTTTTTTGCACTTAGCTCACCCATGTTGAAGACCATTATTCTAATGTTATTCAAATAGAAAAGTTACATTGTTATTTTTGTACTTGTTAATGCAGTTGAATTTTAAACTAGAGGATCTAATGACGAGACCTTCAGTTCGGATGATGATGAATGAGGCCTGCTGCATATTAGTTGATGGAGCATATGTATGTTAACAATTAACTAATTTTTTAAAATTTTAAAAAGTAAAAGAAATGATAAATTTTTTAAATAAAATTTATTAAAATTATTTAAAAAGTATAAAATTATAAAAAAAAGTTTTAGTATTTTTTAATTTTAAAAAAAGTTAATTAATTGTTAACGTGACATTCATATGGCAATCCACGTATATTTCATGTTAGTAAAGTTAAAAAAATGTTAACTTTTCTATTTATTTTAGTATGATTTAACAAATAATGTAAGTTTAAAAATTAAAAGAGACGAAGAATTAAATAGAGGGATAAAATGACTTTTTAATAAAGTTTAGATAACCAAAAAAGTCATTATATCTACATACTTTTATTAGGGGTGAGTGTTCGATCGAATTGAGTGAAAAAATTTCAAGTTAATTGAGTTGACGAGTCCTATTTTATCATTTTAACTCGATTTGAAATTTTTTTCGAATCGAATCGAGTAAAACGAAATTCGAGTTGAATCGAATCGAGTAAATTTATTTGAATTAAATTAAAAAAGTTAAACATGTCAAATTAAAATCTTGTTACTGTATATTTAATTTCTGTTGGAGCACATGAATTTGAAAACATATATATATTTGAAAACTTTTTCAAAGCAAAAAAAAAAAAAAAAAAAGAAGAAAAGATATTTTAGTATGATAAACTTGAATATTTTATTAACTTATTTAGGTGCCAAAATTATTATTTTAGAAAAAAAAGTTAAAATTAAAATTTTGTTTTACATTCTTTAGAATTTTTTTAACAATTTTTATATATTTTTTTCAAAATATATAAATTTTGGAAATTTTTATGAATATTTTGAATTTTAAAATTTATTTTGAAATTTTTTTATGTAATTTTTGTTGAAAGAGAGATAAATTAGCTCATTTTCAAAATTGATAAGAACCAAAAGAGTATTTACGTCAATTTATTATTCAAATTAATCGAATTGTAAAATTTAACTCAATTTGAATTCAAAACTCGAATTATATATTATTCGGTTATTGTAACACCTTAAACCTGGCCTAAACATCCAGTCCAAGTTTAAAGAGTTATATTAACGATACTCAAATACCACACATATAACACAATAATACTAAACCGTACGTCGCATAATATTCATCCCAAAGATTAGTTAAGTATATAATTTTCCAAAAGTTATACTATCATAGTTTACCGAAATTTCTAAAGTAGTATTTAAATGAAAAATAAAAGCTTAACTGAGCTTCCCGATGTCGACCCTTTCAAGACTGAGAACCACTTGAAATCCAACCAACAATAAAGTGAGTTGTGAACTCAGTGCATAAAGAAGTTTGTTCACATAAACATATTTACCAAACTGTTCACATAAACACATTTACCAAACTGTGTTTCTATTCAAAGATTCGATTTGATAACAGAAACATTTCTAGTTCAAATCTAAGACAGATTAATTTTAGATGTAGAAACAATTTCAGTTTCATATACAGAACAGATTAGATTCAAATGCAGATATTCCTAAACCCCATTCGTTACGCACTATCTTCGGCCATCCCAATATACCGTTAAAGGCGTTCAATGCCCAACCAACCCTACAAACCATAGAGTGTCTGTCTGACACGTTTATAGGAACGCAACTTAGCTGCTAAATCGTAATGTGACAAAGCGCCGGGATCAGAATTATACATATGGTGGCTTAGCCACTAATTTAGAACATATCACTTCATTCTTTACAATATCCCAACCCATGCATGTGCAGAGAACCAATATCCACAATATGTATTCAGTTATTCTAAATTGTTCTACAAGTAGATAGCACAGTTCAATATCAGACTAAGTATCACAGTACACATACAGGTATAGAATTCATGCATATGTTGTAACACCCCTCACCCATATCCGACGCTGGGATAGGGTTCGAGGCATTACCGGTAATTCACCTTTACACACTTACTGAATCGGGTCACCAAATTTTGCCCAAAATTAAAACCTTTCAAACATATACCTCTCGTCCCTTATACAGGCCTTCGAGGCCTAAAGCGCACCTAGGGGTAATATGAGACAAAACCGAAAATATTTGATAGACTTTGGGCATCTTAGAAAACTTTCCCTTATTTTGAAGTGTGACACGCCCGTGTGACTTAGGGCATGCCCGTGCCCATAGCCTGTGTACAACACTGACTTTCACCTCATCATACTGTTAAGTGCACACGGCCAAGGCACAAGCCCGTGTGCTTAGCCCGTGTTCTATACTGACTTAAAAATTTAGGTGCAGGGGACACATGGCTATACCATACACCTATGGGGGTGAGCCGTGTGTCACACACGGCCTGCACACACGCTCGTATGTCTACCCGTGTGGACCTTTTTAGGCTATTTTCCAAGCTTTTGATCGCCCTCTACCAATCAAATATTTTTATGAGTTACTTAAGTGCATGTTAAGACCAATTTATACACTTATATATATATATATAAAACTTTGATTAACCTCATTGCATGTCAACCTCATGTCATTGGTTTCATACATGCTAAGTTAATTTTCATCTTGCATTTAAGGATTTCCCATGTCTGCTTAACATATTTAAGACTGGCTCGTTTTTATAACTCATTGCCAATTATAACCAAGTCATCATATACTAACATAAACATGTATAGAATTATAGGTCATTGCCTACTTCAAAATAAGCCAAATTTCCATGGCCATATATAAAAAGATGAATATGACTTTACATGCCTTCATTTTTAGCAAATCAAATGACACATATAACAAAATACTCAAAAGCTCTATACATGCCATTGAACCAAACATAAGAGTCTATATACCAAAGCTGGACTAGTTGATAGTGTGTTGCTTCTCCAACCGTCTTCCAATCCTTTCGAGTCCTCGAGCTCTGAAAACGAGGAAAAAGAGAGGGAGTAAGCATTTACATGCTTAATAAGCTAAAATAACTGGAAAGTAAACTTACCAATTGTTTAGCATACATCCTTATTAGATAATGAAACCAACAAATATAAAAATGGTCTCCCTATCACATACACTCAATCAATGAGTTAGTCATATAACAAAAACATCAGCTAATTTATCTTGGATGAGCTCATCATTTGGCATGTCATTTGTACATAAATCTCGTGTTAGTCCTGTTGAGTTTTTAGGAAATTTCAATGGATTATCCAATCACCTTCAATTCATACGAATGATTGTTTCAGGTATGCACTCCCGCGAACCTCACATCTTACGGCGGGATTACCAGTCCAGGCTAAATCCCCCGTAATATAAAATCATGGAGTGATGTCGAGATTACCAGTCCAAGATAAATCCCTTGTAACGACAAGCACTCTCAATGAGCTCGGATCTGAATTACCAGTCCAGGCTAAATTCAGACCCTAATCGGATTACCCGTCCGGGCTAAATCCATAATGCACACATGTTCTTCGGGAGGCTCAATCATTCAAGGAACACCCGTTCGGGCTAGATCCTTTTCATACTTGAGATCAACGAATTACCCGTCCAGGCTAAATCCTTTCTGCAACACATGCAGGATCTCAATTCCCATGTCAATCATGGTTTATCCATCGAATTCCCCTTTTTAACCTCAAGGTAGATATTATCCAACAAATCATTAACAGAGATGCATTCCATGCATTTTCATGCCATCAACAATGCAATTATCATGCATTCATAAATCATACAATTATGCATATTATGAGTTTACTTTAAGTCATCCGAAACTTACTTGGTACTCGTCTTGATGTTGTGTTTCGGTTATTCCGAAACCTTTCGCTTTCCTCGGTCGACCTCCAGAATGTGTTCCTCGGGGTCTATAATAATAAAATTAAATCATTAACATATCACATTGTACTTTTTGAGTCTAAATTTCACTCTTAATCCAAATGACCATTTTGCCCCTAACCTTTCACATTTTTACGATTTAGTCCCTAAGCTCGTATAATGAAACACATACAATTTCTATCTTACCCGAACCTAGCCAAACACTTTTCCCTCTTATGGCAGCCCACATTTTCCATTATTTTCACATTTCTACCACATATTCAACAACTTTTGCAAAAAGGTCCCTTTAGGGGTTTTTCACGAAAATCACCTAGGAAAATATGTTTAACACACCTCCAACTTTCATACCCCTCCATAAACCATCAAAATACAAGTAACTCATGCATGGATAAATTTTTAAACATGAACCCTAGCATGAAATATGGCTAGAAATGGAAAGAGTAAGCTACCGGGATTTTAAAAATACAAAGAACATTAAAAACAAGGCTTGGGAGCACTTACTATTGAGCTTGAAAATGTTGAAAATCCTAGCTATTGAGAACCCCAAATTTTTGGCTGGACAAGGAAGAAGAATGGCCGATTTTTGCCTTCTTTTTCCCATTTTATTTCATTAAAATGCCAAATGACTAAAATGCCCTTAAGCCCTTTCTTTAAAATTTCATCCATGCAAGCCTATTTTTGTTCAAAAACTTAGAAATTGGGCAAATTTCTCTCTAATACCTTCTAATTTATAATCTAAAGCAATTCCATATAAATTGCTTCTAGAATCCTAGTTTTGCAATTTATTCAATTTAGCCCTTAATTTCCAATTGGACACCTTACTCAAAGAATTTCTTCATGAAATTTTAACACATGCATATTCTCATATTCTAGACCTCATAAAAATCAAAAAATAAATATTTTGATGCTAGATTTGTGGTCCCGAAACCACTATTTCGACTAGGCCCTATTTCGGGATGTTACATATGTCACAAGATATCAGATAATTCTAATTCAGTCAAATTCAAACCATTCATATCATAGGGACATCAATATCAATCTTAAGTAATATTTACGGCCTCAAAAATTGTTTCGGGCCCTTTTATATACACCACACGGCCTGGACACACGCCGTGTCCTTGCCAGTGTGGTTTACACGGCCTGGGCACACGCCCATGTCCTTGCACATGTGGTTTTAAAGCATAAATCAGAGAGTTACATGGCTTGGACACATGGCCATGTCCTTGCTCGTGTGACTCACACGGTTTGAGCACATGCCCATGTGATCGCTCGTATTGTCATAAGTCACAAACAGTGAGTTACACTGCCTAGACACATGCCCATGTCCTTTGCCCGTGTGAACCCTGCACTAATATTGTCACACATGGCCTGGACACATGCCCATGTGCCTTGCTCGTGTGGCTCCAAATTGATGAACAGCGAGTTACATTGCCACCCACACAGCCGTGTGGTGTAGACAACCACCATTTCCGCTGACCGAAACTTGCAAAAATTAAAGTTTTTGGTATGCGCCTGAAGAGATTTCGAAGTAGCAATAATGCAAAAGATCCTCAAAGCCTAAAACAATCATTCAGTTACACAATTCAACCATTTAATCAACAGAATTTCCCGATTATGCACATAATGTCTATGTCAAAAGTTTCGACACGAAACCTTCAACAGACCCAGACTTACCAAAACTTCAGCGACAATCACGAAAACTGTCGTGTTGCTATTCCTTATTGCCAATATTCTCGCCTATTAGGGAAACAAATGATCGTTTATCAGAGATTCTCGTAACTCACAAAATACCCAATTCAAAGCAAGTTACGGAAATGAACGAAAACCGCGGAAACGCTCACATTGATAGTTACTTATTCGATAGCCTTCTGACCAACAACTAACAACAAATTTTAGTTAATCCCATATCCCTCATGACTACGATTAGCAAAAATAAAAGAAACGAAAAAGAACAGAAGTGACGAAGAAGAAAAGTGAATAAAAACTAAAGAAGAAAAGAACTAACGTTTGTTAGATTTCTAACTTCCCAGCCGATTTCTAGCTTTTGACAAAAAAAAATCATTTTCGTCCTTTTCGAAACTCGAACTATGTAATGCAAGATTAAGAGTTACTTTTAAAATAACAAAACTTTTAACGACACAACTCGAACTCCAAACTTTAAACACAAAAATAGAGCACATATATTAAAATTTAATTAATGTAAATTCTCACAATTAAATTGTTAAAATTCTGAACGTTAGAATTACGCACTCTAACTTTTATGAGGAGGCAGTTAAATCTAGCTTTGATTTTTGTGCTTTTTGTTTTTTATGACTTTGATTTATGATGAGACACCGAGATGGGAACAAAAATTGTCGTGATCTGTTGATAAATGAAGAGTAGATAGGTTTTTCTTTCTTTCTTTTCTTATTATGTGGTCTATAGGCTCGTCGTTTCTGTTTTCAGTTTGCTGTTATTCACAAAATTTCATGTTTTCTAATTTGATTTGACCATGTTATTGTTGATGTAAAGATTGTTAAATTAAGTCTGGTAAGAGAAATCAAATTCATCTTAATGAAATTATGATTGTTCGAAGTAGAAATTGTGGATGTAAGGATTATTAAATTAAGTCTGCTATAATGTATTATTAAATTAAGTCTGCTATAAATTATTATTTGTTGACCCTAGCAAGGGTGTGCAATCTGTGATTTTGCAGAGGGTTCGAATAGATTCCCAATGAATTTTCATTGTCCATGGCATTGTAGATGTAATAATTGAGGAGGTATTATTGGTTTTATTAATTTAACAATCTATCTATTTTGTGTTTTCAGAAGACAGATATGGATGGTATTCGTCACTTTTCCAGTAAGGCAACCGATCTGCTTGAATCCTGTTAATGCATTGACTTTGAAGCAATAGCATTATTGCTATCTCATTTAATACATTTCCACTAGATACCTGTTTATTTATATGTATGCGTCTGTATATGCTATATGCGTCTGTATATGCTATATACCCACAACCATATTTTTACCAATCTCTCGCTCTCTCTCTCTCTCTCTCTCTCTCTCTCTCTCTTAATCTTCTTTGTTAAGCTGCTTCCAATCATGACTACAACAAACCCTCATGTTATAACATGCAAAGGTAACTCTCTCTTACTTGTTTTGTATTGCGTGTTTATGGCCCTTGGAATTTCAAAAGCACCCAGAAATTGGTCAGAATTTTGATTGATTAGTTTGGATCTTTGAAATTTTAATGTGGCAGGCATTGTAAGTTGGGGAAAAGGGGAGCCATTGAAGGTGGAAGAGATACAAGTTGAACCACCAAAATCAAATGAAGTTCGAGTTAAAATGCTATATGCCAGTGTTTGTCGTACTGATTTATTGTTTGCCAATGGATTCCCAATCGTTAGTACTCTTCTTCTTTATTCACTTTGTTTTTGCTTTTGTTGGAGTAAAATGCACAATCATTCATAATTTTTTTAATATTATTGTTTAACTTGGTAGATATGCCATTGTTATTAATTAATATATATTTTTCAATCCTTTCAGCCTGCTTTTCCTCGAGTGATGGGTCATGAAGGTGTGGGGTAAGTTTTTCTACTTACATGTTATATATATATATATATAAATATGTATATTATATTATATTATATTAATAATGGTTGCAGGGTGGTGGAGAGCATTGGAGAGGGAGTGACAGGACTAAGAGAAGGGGACCTTGTGATTCCGGCCTATATAGGGGAGTGTAAAACATGTGAGACTTGTATGTCTGAAAAGACCAATTTATGCTTAAAATACCCATTAAGCTACAATGGGTTAATGCTGGATGGCAGTTCAAGGATGTCCATCAGAGGTCAAACTGCCTACCATGCATTTTCATGCTCAACATGGTGCCAATACCTGGTTATCAACGTCAACTTCCTTATCAAGATTGACCCAAAAACTCCACTTCCGGATGCTAGCTTCCTTTCATGTGGATTTTCAACCGGATATGGGGCTACATGGAAGGAAGCAATGGTTCAAAATGGCTCATCTGTTGCTGTTTTTGGCCTTGGAGCTGTTGGCTTGGGGGTACCTACTTTTTTTTTTTTTTCATTTTAGTTATCTCAGGTTAATATTTGATGAATTAAATCAGGATGCATTGAATGCAGGCCATCAAGGGAGCCAAAAGTCATGGTGCTATTAAAATAATTGGTATAGACAATAACCCAATGAAAGCAGCAAAGGGACGAGCATTTGGAATGAAGGATTTTATAAATCCCGAGGAATCTGATAAATCTATTGCAGAATTGGTGAAGGATTTAACTGCTGGAATGGGCGTTGACTATAGCTTTGAATGTACTGGAGTTCCACCCCTCATCAATCAAGCCATTCAATCCACAAAATTGGTACTGACACATCACTATCATACACTATGTTAAGTATGAAAAAGGAAACCTTTTTTTTTAACAAATTCCTCAAATATGATTTTTTTATTATAGATTAAAGGAATTTATTCTGTTCATATCCGGGATTATGATGGTTAGGGAACAGGAAAAATCATACAGATGGGAGTAGAAGAGCCAAATGTGAACATAAACATCATAGGGCTTCTCGTTGGAAGAACATTGAAGGGGTCAATTTTTGGAGGGCTGAAAGCCAAAACCGACCTTCCAATTATATATTCAAAATGTAAAAACAGGGTGACTTGTGTATCATATCACTTAATTGACTAACAGCTGAAGAATCGATTCCATAAATGTTTTAATTTGTTGTTGTTTCTGAACAGGAAATCCAGCTTGATGAACTTTTGACTCATGAGATTAAGCTGGAAGACGTAAACAAAGTTTTTGAGTTGTTGAAGCAACCAGATTGTGTCAAGATTTTGATCAAAATTTGATCCCTATTACTCATGTTTGCCACAAATAAAGCAATGCCATGTTTAAATTGCTGTTTTCTGTTCCTGTTTTTTAGTAAACTTAAACTTGTTTGTATTGGCTTAAAAATCTTTATTTTTTGTTTCAGAAGCTTAAATTCCTTTACAAAAATAGTATTTCTACACGTAATTTTTCTTAATAAAAGAATCCTTAATTTCAAAATTTTAAAAATGGAAATCATATGTGCTGAAATCACCCATATTTATTGGCCATTTTTCTAAAAGATAATTAATTACATTAATCATATAAGCTAAATTATGAATCCAAATCAAACCTTAACGAGAACTTTAGTCCCCATTGAATAGTTTCGCTGGGGTTTCAACTTTTTATTAATTAAGGGTAAATTGCATCAACAGTCGCTCAACTTTGGAATAGCGAACAAAATAGTCACTCAACTTTTTAAAAATAACAAAACAATCACCACCAATCATTTTCCATTACAAACGTAGTAGAGTTATCATTTTCCGTTACAGACATAACGGAATTGCCATTTTCCATCCCCCTATCATTGCTCTCCCATCCTTCTCCCTCTTCCCCACCATCCCTCCCCCTACTCTGATTCTCTCTCTCTCTTCCCCTCTTCTCCACCATCCCTCCTCCTACTTTGATTCTTTCCCTCTCCTCCACCGTCCATTTTTCTTTCCCTCTCCTCCACCGTCCATTTGCTAACTCTCTTCCCTATTCTGATTCTTTCCTTTTTATCCATTTTACCACATTGTGAATATGTTAGGAGCACATATTTTTAGTATAATCCTTTTTTATTTCTCGCCCTTTTGTTTTGTTGTTATTGTCATCAGGGATCAATAATCATACAAATCTCGGTGATCTCCTATTTTTCTTCAAATTTATGTTGTTCTGTCCCCAAACCACAAACCCAATTATGTTGGAATCATCAAATGGATACCACACATAGCATAATAGATAAAAAGTAAATTTAGAGACAAAAAGACAACTTACATGTTGAAACAGCCTTGACATTTCATAGCCTTCACCAAACGAAAGCCAACACCCAAAGAAAAAAAGTTAATCCCAACACATACATATATCTATATATGTACTGAGAAATGGTTTTTTTTTTTTTTGAAAATTACCATAAAGAAGGAATTGAGAGTCTGGACTAAACGCTTGAGTCTGTGCTACTTTTTCTCAAGTTCTGCTAGAGGATTGAGCAAATTGATGTCATTTTGGAGACCCTAATAATTTCAAAGTTATAAACAAAACTCAAATCTTTCAGGTTCAGTAATGAAAAAAAAAACAACATGAAAAGAAAACAATAACAGAACAAAACAAAACAAAACAAAGAGCAACTTCAACGCACCATTTTTGGTTTAGCGGCTTGGGAATTTCAATAGCAACTTAAAAACCCTCGAAATCTTGAAAGGCAATAGAGGGTTAGCAAAGGGACAGTAGGGGAGAGAGAAAGAATCAAAGTAGGAGGAGGGATGGTGGGAAAGAAGGGGAGAGGGAGAGAGAATTAGAGTAGGAGGAAGGATGGTGGGGGAAGAGGGAGAGGGATAGGAGAGTAGTGATAGGGGGATGGAAAATGGTAGCTTCGTTAAGTTTGTAATGGAAAATGGTAGTTTCGTTACGTCTATGACGGTAAATGGTTAGTGGTGACTGTTTTGTTATTTTTCAAAAGTTGAGTGACTAAATTGAAATCTGAGTGACTATTTTGTTAGCTACCCCAAATTTGGGTGACTGTTGGTGTAATTTACCAATTAATTAATTAGTTTTAAAGAAAGAGACAGATAATATGGGTGGTTCCTATAAGTTTTTTTAAATTAGTCACTTAATTAATTGAGATTGTTTTTTAGGGGTGAGCAAAACTCTACTCAAGTTGAAAAAATCGAAAAAAATTCAAATTTCGAGTTAAACGAATTGAGTTATTTGAGTAAACTCAAATTATTTTTTTCGAATTTCAAGTTCGAATCGAGTTTAACTTTCTAATTCAAATAACTCGAATAATTCGAATAAATCGAGTACCAAATTATAATATTTTACATTTTTACCCCAAAATTTTTTATTTTTCCCCTAATACTTTTACTCTCTTCCACTTTCCCCTCAAAACTTTTACTTCCCGCCCATCCCAAACCTGATTTACCTCAAACCCATTTTTTCCCCAATTTTTTTTGAATATCCCCCCCCCCATTTACTCCCAAATAAAAAATATCCAAACAAACTTTAAACCTAAATAGTAATAATTTTATTTATATCTATTATTTATATTATTAAATTAAATTTCACATTTTGTACTATTTATATTATTGAATTGTTTAATCATATTAAATCTTTATAAATTTATGTTAAATTTGAATTATTGATGATGCTATAAAATATTCGTATTAAAATTTTATGTTGATATCGATTTCACATTTTATCTTCAAGATAACTTTTATTAAAAAATCACATTTTTTATATTTAATATATTTTTTAATTTCAAAATACACATTGACAAAAATTAGAAGATAATTAAAGCAACTAAGCAAGCAAAGAAGCTAACCTGTATATAAAAGATTAATAAATAAATTATGAGGAGATGAAAATTAATAACAAATTTGATTAAGATGGGCAAATTTGATTACGGTGGGTGACAGTGGTTACAAGGACCCAAAGTCATTTTTAAAAATTTAATTCGAACAAATATATCCGATTCGAATTTCATCTCACTTGACTTGATTCGAGAAAATTTCAAATCAAGTTAGGATGATAAAATGGGATTCGTTAACTCAATTAACTCGAATTTTTTTTATTCGATTCGATTCGATTGAACACTCACCCCTACCTAATATCATGTCCAATATATATATATATATAGTACCCACGTACAATTTATAAAAGTTAAAAGTCCAATTCAAACTCTAATTTAATAAAAATAATATTTTTATAAAGATATTAAATTTGTAATAATATTTTAAATTTTGCTAGTTATAATTATAGAATTTTACATGTTTTGTTTGCTTTATATACGAAAAAAATTATTCACTTTCTATATATTTTGCTCTTTTAAGTATGGGTGTATGGTTGCTCTTTAGTCTTCGATGGTTCTCGCCTACTCTATTTTGAATGATTTCTTAAGTTATTGCTTATATTTTCAACTTATGCAAATATTGAGATTTATTTTCTAGGCTTTTAGGTAAGAATGAATAAATTATATTTTTTTTCTCTATTATGTTTCTTATCTAAAATTAATTTTACTAAGCTATAAAATTAATATTCAAGAACTTTTATCTTATTCAAAGATCCAACATGTATATTTTATTTGAATAAAAGATTAACTCATGAAATTGACGAGTAAAATATTATATTTTTCATTATATATTTTAATTTATTGCAAATCTTAGAATTAATTTGCATTGATTATATAAAATATGTTATATTTGTTATTCCATTTATTTGAATAAATTTAAATAGTGAATATCCATTTTGGTTAAATATTCATAAAATGAATAACACATTTTGTAAGATATATTTTTAGGGTAAATTAGACATATATGTCGATTTTAAAACTTATTTGATGGATTAGGAAGAATTTTACCATATTTATCGGAATAGGCTGTTGGACGCGTTTTCCCCTCTCTCTCTAACAATGATCTCTCCCAACGGTCGAATTCCAACGGCCATAAAAAAAAAAGGCAAACAACCACATTTTGATGATTCAGCTGAAAACATGTCTAGTTGAGTGCACTTTCAGTGCATCTTTCTACCACATCGTTGAAAGCGTGCCCTAGGCAGAGCATTTTCACTCTACCATTTTCAACTCACTTCAAAAGTTTTATTGAACCATGGAATCTCGATCCTTTTTTTCATATATCTCGAGAATCCTGAGATATTTTTAGACATCCATAATTACGTTTTAAATTTTCCTCCTTCACTCATTGCAATCCATTTCCCTATATAAAGGGAGGGTTATGCTCTCCCTAGTGCATAAGTCTCTCAGTCACCTCTCCTCACCCCTAAAAACTTCTCTAAACCATTGTTTATATTTTTCTTTCAATTTTTTAACTTTACCAATTGATAGATTTATTTCTGTTTTGGGGAGTCGGTGTGCTAGTTTTAAGCTGTGTTTAAATTCACAATGATGTTGTGGTGCTTTGAGACCCACATATTTCATCCGCTGTGTTAGGATGAAACCATTGCATTAGAAGCCCATCTCATTGCAACTCAAGCTTCGAGTTCGCAGTGCTTATATGGTCATGGGTTGTAGTCTAACTACAGGTCCTAGTTGACGGATGTTAATGTGCAGTCACGACTTGGAGTATGAATAGGAGGCCTACTTGACAATGGTTATGCGACCACAGGTTCAAGTTCTAGCTCACAAGAAGAGGATGCTTTGTTAAACTGATACGTAAGTTTGGCATGATAACTGTAGGGAAAAACGCAAAGGCTTTCCGATATAACCCACTTATTTTTTTTCTTCGCCAACACCAAAGGCAATATCGTTAACCTCTCTCTTGTTTGAAATCGGTGACGAAGTTGGGGGCAAGTGCATTGTCAGAGGGTGAGCAACTATCGCGTTGGACAAAAACTGGAGGTCGTTTTGGCTCAACAATGGTTGTTGCGATTAAATCACTGACTAATAATTACAACCACTATCACCTTGACTTGACTTGACCTCCAGCTACTGCTGCACCCCGACTCAGCCTCCAGCTTCTCTCCACAACCACCATCGCTCATCCCCTGACAGTGCTCTTCTATCCAACTCTGTTACCGTTTCAGACAATATGAAGGTTACCAATCCTACTTTTGGTAGAGATGGAGAAAAAAATAAGTTGGTTATACTGCAAAGCCCCTGAATTTTTCTCTATGATTATCATCTCAAATTTTAGTATCAGTTTTACAAAACATCCTCTTATGGTGAGGCGAAACTTGAACCTATGACTGCATAACCACTATAAGGAATACTCCTAAGTTATACTCCAAATCATGACCCCGCATTGACATCCGTCAACTAGGAGCCCTACTTCAACTCATGATAGTATATGCACCGTGAACTCAGGGCCTGAGTTACTTGTGATGGACTTCTAAGGCAATGGTTCCATGCCGACGCAACAAATTAAATGTATAGGTCTCCAAGCGTTATCGCATTATCGTTAATTGAAATATACCTTTGAGCTTTTACAATGTCTACCTCAAACACAAACACAAATAAATCGACCTCTTATTATTTCTATCCCTAAACCCTTATAAAACCATAACAACACCCTAAAATCCAACTACTACCCTAAATCCCTTGACCCAAACCCAAACCTTAACCTAAACCAAACAAACCCTAAAAATAAAACTCGACTAAAGAGAAAGAAGAAAACACGTCCAACTAGTAAATATGGTGAAAATTGACCTATTTCGTTAAAAATGGTAAAAATTGAACTAATCCCTTAAATAGGTTTTAAAGTAAACAAATATGCCTAATTTAGTAATATTTTAAGGCTTTTGATAGATATTTTTAGGGGAATATTTGATATATATAAGTCATGTTTTGTGTGATAGAAATTAGACAATCTAAAATACAAATAAACTTAAATTATATTTATATTTTGTAATAGATAATTTATTAAAATAATATAATTATAATATATATTGTTTTAAATTTTTACTTGCATGCATTAAATTTCAAAATCACTATTTACTTATAATTTTTCATTACAATATTATTCTATATGATGCATTCTCATGAGATATTGAAAATATTTATTTGAATATATGCAAATTGGATATTTATTTTGTGTTTTAGTTGGCATTTAAATTGAAAATTTATTGCAAAGATTTAATATTTATTTATTATATTTTAGACTTTGTTTTGTGTGAAAAAAGATGCTTAGTATTCAGGCCCAAATAATATGGAGGAACAAGAGTTATAAATCACTTATATCCTTACAAATGATAAATCACCTATATCCTTACAAATAATTCCCTGAATGCTATCCAAGGCATTGTCATAAAATTTTAACCCATAATCTCCTCTATTCCTCACACTAGTCATATGGTTGGCATCTTCATTTGCCTCTCGAAGAACATGTGTTAGCTTGACCTCCCATGGTTGCTGCAGTACCCTCTTAACTCTACAAATCAGAGCTGAATCTGTAACAGCCCGATTTTGGGCCTAGTCGGAACAGTAGTTTTAGAACCACTAACCCGAGGTTGGAAAAATTATTTTTAATATTATTTTATGTGTTATAGCATGTTTATATGAGTGCATAAAAATTTTGGTGAAATAATTTTAGCGATTGCATGCTCAATTTCGAAAAAGGACTAAATTGCATAAAGAGCAAAAGTTTTATTTTTTTAGAAAATGGTGTTAAATAGCTAGAGAATCATAATTAGGGGTCTTTAAAGGTCAAACAGACCCATTTCAATAGGGGTGGTCAGCCATAGGGACAAAGATGAATAAAAAAAAATCAAATTTGGTGAAGTTGGTAGCCTATTTTGACTAGAAAATGATATTAAATAAAACAAAAGACTTCATATTTTTCATCCCTTCTTTAATCACCAAAAATTTCAGCCATTTTATGGGTTTTTTATCTTAAAAATTTTAGCCACTCTTTACCCTTACAAGTAAGTGATTTTGATGGCCTTTCTTGATGATTTTTGTACTTTTGGGACCCTTGTAGCATAATCTAGCTAATGAGGGGACTATTTTGCAAAATGGTTGAAAGAATAAGGTTTTTCCATGAGATTTTTCATGTTTTTTGTTGAATTTTTATGGAATAAAATGAATCATGGTTGTTAAACAAACAACTTTTGTGAAGTAGTTTTCATGAAAACCCTAACTAAGGACCATTTTGCATAAGTTATAAATTATGGGGCAAATGTGAGAAAATAATGGGAATTTTGGACGACTTCTAGTATAAAAAGAATTTTAATAGGCTTGGTTAGTGAGAAAATTTGATAAAAATCAATTTACGAGCCTAGAGGTAAAATTGTAATTTTGTGAAAGTCTAGGGGTAAAATGGTCATTTTGCCAAAATATGATTTATGAAATGCATAAATTAATATGATGATTAAATTATTGAATTTTTATCATTTTAGATCAAGAAATGCGAAATCTGGACTTAGACCGGGGAAAGGCCAAGCTAGTAGGCTAAAGCCAATTAGTCGTCCACTTTTTGTATACCGAGGTAAGTTGTACATAAGTAAGGCAACTTTATCATTATTATGTGTTGAATGATTAATTTTGCGTAATATGGTTGAAATTTCTTATGAATAATGCATGATGAAATTCAATGTAGTAGAGTCCCTATTGAACCTAGGAATAGATTGGATATCCATGCTATGACATTTGGGTGATATGTGTGCCTGTATAAGACCATGTCTGGGACATGGCGTCAGCCACGATATGAGAGCCAGTGTAAGACCATATTTGGAACATTGCATCGGTGATGTTGTGATAGTCAGTGTAAGACCATGTCTGGGACATGACATCGACATTGATGTGTGTGCTAGTGTAAGACCATGTCTGGGACATGGCATCGGCATTGAGACAAGAGCTAGTGTAAGACCATGTCTGGGACATGACATCAGCTTCGACATGTAAGCCAGTGTAAGACCATGTCGGGGACATGGCATCAACAATTCACCCTCTTGTGTAAAGCTTGTCAGATATGCTTTAGTATTCCAAATGGTTTCACGGGTTAGTTTAAAAGCTTATGAAAATGATATGGAATGATATAATCACATTGTGAGTAGTACAGGTTCTTGTTCGAAACTAATGAGATATGAGTCTAGTTATGTTACATTGACGGTAAGAATGACTTGAGTAAGTTCTAGTTATGAAAATGATCTGGGGACGATATTGAAATCTTCAGTTTATACTTGTGATATATATAAGCATGTAGTGATATTTACCCATGTTCACTCAAGAATGTTGTGTTGATTTATAATTTGCATGGTTGATGTTGTTAGTTATTTATATGCAACTTACTAAGCTTTATGCTTACTCCCTCTCCTTTCCATTTTCTTATAGTGCCATTAAGCTAGTATCGGGGATCAAGGGACGTCGGAGGCATCGATCCCACTATCACCTGAAGCTTTGGTATAGCTAGATTAATATTTTGATTTTGGCATGTATAGGGACTTGAATCTTTTGTTTAGTGTCCTGTTAGTTTAGCCACAAGAGTTGGCTCATATGATGGATGTGATATTCATTTTGTATAGGCCATTAATGTTGGCTAATATTGATTATTATTAAATGCATTTGATGCAAATTTCTCATGGTTTTGGTTGTTTGGACATATGTGTTATGCTTGGATTGGTTTTGGTTGATGTTGTGTAGGTTGGTGCAAGTAAGGGTGGCAAAAAGGCTTGGTAAATAGCCTTGTTTTTGTCTACATGGGCAGGCACATGGGCATGTGTCTAGGCCGTGTATGACACATGATCTACCCCACAGGTGTGTAGTCTGACTGTATGTCCCTTGCACCTCAATTTTACAAGTCAGTATGCATGGTAGTAAACACACGGGCAGAGACACGGCCGTGTGTCTCAGCCGTATAGAGGACACGACCTAACACACGGGCAATGTGCCTTAGGCGTGTGCCCTTAATTGGTTGATGACGTCAGAAATAGAATGTCAAGGTTTTTGTACACGGGCTGAGACACGGGAGTGTCATGGCCGTGTGAGGGACACGGAGCATGGACACGGGTGTGTGCCAGGCCGTGCGAAAACCCTTGTAGATTCGAATCGAAAAATAAATCCACATTGGTTAGGGACACGGGCATGTCCAGATATGCCTTGTAACGCCCCAATTTTCAGGACTTCTGTGAATTTTGGCTAATGTTAGAATTTCTGTGTTTTGACTGCTTGACGTAGGTCTAAGTATGTTAGTGGGCCTCTAGTTTAAGATAAAATCCGGAAGTTTTAACTAATTTTAATTCTTAGGGAAAAAGGGGTTCTAACAAGTTGGGCTTTTAAGATTTAATGGGTAAAATAAGCCACAAGAAGGCATGTGGCAAAGTGGCATGTGACGCCACTAGGGTGCTAAAAAAGTGGCGTGTAGATGGCTAGGGAGAGCTAAGGTTCAAGTCACAAGGTGAGCAAATATTAGTATTAATTTTATGTACAGAAAAGGGGATGTGATGGAACTTAAGTGGAACTCTGTTAGGAAGAGTTTGAGCTACTCAGGAGATCGAGTAAGGAGGGGATAAGGGAGAAGATTTAGGAGCTGATTAGAGTGTGTAGAATTGTCCAAATGGTGGACTCTTGAGGAGCAAGAGTTGGCCGGCCAAGGGTTGCTAGTATAGGGAAAATTCGGCATTTGGGTTCTGACCATTCTCTTCTCTTTTTCTTTTCTCCTCTCATCTCCTATTCTCTTTCTTCTTCTTTGCTTTTCCTTCTATAGCCGAACCCTTCCTACCATTATACTCTTCCATTCCATTCATTTTTAAGCCTTGGAAGCCGATTGCCATAAAAGCCAAATTCCCGAAAACTTGTTTCTGTTGTGCTGATTTCTTTTAGCCAAACCTTCTTATTATTCTCCATCTTTTGGTCGATTATCCCATCCTCTAAACCCAAATTTCTACCAACTTCAACTTTGCAAAAACCTCCTTAAAGAAATCATCTTTTAGTTCACAAGTTTCACAAGTCGAAACACCATAGTCATTGGGGCATAGCCGAATCTTTAAGACCTTTAGAGATTTGATTCCTGCTAACGTTTGAAGGGGGTAGATCTGCATCAGAATTGAATAGAAACTAAAGTGGAATCGTTGACTGAAGGAACTGGTGCGTTAGCATGGACAAGGTGACGTACAGCAAAGGGCTTGAAGACTAATTCAGTTGGCTCTCTAGATCTAACCCATATTTCGGCAAAAGGTAAGAACTCTAGGGTCTGAGGCTTGGTGGGCCGAATATGGTAGGGGGATAAGTCCGTAGTTTATTTTTGATATTTAGATTGACGTGTTATCCAATTTTAGGTAGCTCGTGTGTGGAACTCGCCATCGAACCACTACAAAGCAGGTGTGTAACTGACACCCTTTCATAGACTAGATCGGCAAAAGCCGAAAAGCCAAAATGCCGAAAAATTGGTATTTTGTGGACTTGCGAGTGTGCGAATGCTCGTGAGGTAGATCGATTAACATATTTGGTAAACTACAGTGTTTAGACTGCAGAGTGCATGATTTTTGTGCCTTTCGATATTTTTGGGCTTAATGGGCCAAAATTGGGATAATGGGCCAACGGGCCCAATTCGGTATGAACACTCGGTAAGTGTTTCTGTTAGTACGTGAATGGTGGAAATATGCATGAAAACCCTAAAATAGTTAAATTACTAAAATACCCCTAAGTATGGAAAATTACCATTATACCCCTAGGTGTAAAATGTCCATTATACCCCTAGGGTTAATTTGACTAAAAAGCATGATGATTTGATTCTGTATGATGTATGCCATGATTTGCATATCTGTTGCGTGGGGACATGGATTATATTTTATGGAGGAAGCGTCCTGGTGGCTATGCCACAAATATCTGTTCTGGTGGCCTTGCCACAAATATCTGTTCTGGTGGCTTTGCCACAAATATCTGTATTTGGTGACTATGTCACATTATCTGTTCTGGCAGCCATGCTGTAAATTCTGTAGCGTGTAGCGGATGGGTGGGTCGAGTTGTCTCCCCACATGGTGTAAGGCTGGTACGGGGGTGCATATGGTGGGATATGGGTTGGGTTTCTGCATAAACATGTAATGTCCGTTCTGTTCTGTTATGGGCCTATGGGCTTCATTCTGAAATCTATTCTGGGCTATGGCCAATTTGATCTGTTTCTGTGGTTTGAACTGGTTTAGGCTATGGTTGGGTTATTTTACACACTGAGTTTCCCAAACTCACCTCTTATTTTCATCCACGCAGGTAATCCCCAACCATAGTGGGCTTGGAGCTGTGAGGGATTCGGAGTGGCCACACGTTCTGCAAATTTGGTTTTCTTCTGGTGAATTGGACATTTTTATTTACTTTTATGATTTGGGTTTAAGTTGTAATAAGGCCGCTTTAATGATTTTTAATTGTTTTTAATATGTTATACTAGAGTAGGTATAATATTATCTTAATCACTGAAACTGATTAGTTTTAGGGCGCGTTTTCAAAAACAGTAATTGATTTTAAAATATCACGACAACAAAGCAAAACTTCCGCAACGAAAACGTTTTCCAAAGTTAATCACTTTTTCTTAAACTAGACTTAAATGAATTGGTTTCCTAAGAACATACACTAAGTTAAGGTGTGGCAATGGTGGTGTGCATGTCTAGGATTGGATTCAAAGGGAGCTTGGTACTTAAGCAGTCCGATGGGCTCACCTCCTCTTTCCCGGTTTCCTACCTGGTGTACAGCTTCCATTCATGTTAACCAATAATGAAATCATCCTTTGAACACTAAGTAACCAATAATGAAATCATCCTTTGAACACTAAGTACGATTTTCTGAACTAAAAATAGAAAATGTTTTTAACGTCTCGATGTGGCACGTCGGATCCGGTCATAACGTCTAGGCCGAGTTTGGGGTGTTACATGCCTAGGCCATGTGAGCTACACAGGCTTTCAGCACGGTCATGTTAAGCCGACACACGGTGTCACATTTCCACACGGGTGTGTGCCCTGTTTACCTTAGAATTTTTCAAAGTTTTGTAAAGTACTTGTTAAGTCCTGAATATTTTTTGAGGCATGTTTTGGGCTTCGTGGGCTTGTATTAGGGACTTTATGTTCAGATTTCAAAAAGTTTTAATATGGACGAAAATTTATGGAACATAAATGTTTTTAAGCATGTGTTTAAGCATGGTAGCACCTCGTATCTTGTTACAACGTTGAACTCAGGTAAGGGGCGTTACATTTAGTGGTATCGGAGCTATGATTTAGTCAATTCTTGGACTAACCTAGCATGAGTACGAGTCTAGCTATACATGCTAAAAATATATTGTGATAGTGTGATGACTCTTGACAAATTTAAATTGTGTTTTTCATATAGTAAATAGATCCTGACGGAGCTATGGTGGATGATGTGGAAAGTAATGCGCCGGCTCTAGTTGAAGGGACCGCGCACCCATGACATTGAGTCAGGGTGGAGGGGCTAGAGAAGCCTACCTCTATATGATGGATGCTTGGTACTCAGAGTTCGTTTGTGCAAATCCGAACACTCCGCCTCCCCCACCTCCTCCTATTCCTCAACCTGCCGATATGGCTTCCCAAAGAGTAGGGATGGTTAGGAGCGAAAAACCTCCAGTAGATAGAATTCGTAATCACGGGGCCGAGGAATTTCAGGCTAAAATTGATGATGACCTAGAGAGAGAGCAGAGTTCTAGTTGGAAAATACCATTAAGGTATTCGATGAATTGTCTTGCACCCCTAAGGAGTGCATGAAGTGTGTTGTGTCACTCCTGCGAGACTCGACCTACCAATGGTGGAACACCCTTGTGTCAATTGTACAAAAGGAAAGGATTATATAGGAGTTTTTCTAGGAAGAATTTCGGAAGAAGTATATTAGTCAGAGGTTTATAGACCAGAAGAGAAAAGAATTTCTAGAATTGAAACGAGGCCGAATGACGGTAACAGAGTATGAGCGTGAGTTCGCGAGACTCAGCAAATACGCTAGGGAGTGCATATCTATCGAAGCCACTATGTGCAAGAGGTTTGAGGATGGTTTGAATGAAGACATCAGATTGTTGGTTGGTATTTTGGAGTTAAGAGAATTTGTAGTACTTGTTGAGAGAGCATGTAAGGCCAAAGAAATGGCCAAAGAAAAGAGGAGAGCTGATATTGAGTCACGTGACTCAAAGAAAAGACAAATGGGAAGATCATTTCAGACCTCATCCAAGAAATCGATGGAGTTTTCTACTCGAACAAATGGGTCGACAGGATTCTCAAGCAGAAACAAGAATAAGCAGTATGTGGCATCTAAAGCTCAGACCACTTCCATTGCGAGTGTTGGTAGTGCTTGACCGAATAGAGCAGATTGTTCACCGTATGGTAGAAGACATTTTGGTGAGTGCCAAGGTAATGATAGAGGCTGCTTCAAGTGTGGTTCACTAGACCACTTTATTCGAAACTGTCCTAAGATGGAAGAGAAAGAGAAAAAGGAAGATGTGAGAGCGAGTAATGCTCCCTCGAGGGGTAGACCACAGAAGAACCCTAGGAGTGGGGCTGGCAGCAAAGGTACACCTAAAGATTCTACTGTGAGGTCCGAGGGCAGTGCGCCTGCAAGGACATATGCCATTCGCTCTCGCGGAGATGCTGCGTCTTTCGATGTGATTACGGGTACCTTTTCTATCTATGATATATCTGCAGTTGCTTTGATC
The DNA here is from genome assembly GCA_025698465.1 of Gossypium longicalyx. Lineage (NCBI taxonomy): Eukaryota > Viridiplantae > Streptophyta > Magnoliopsida > Malvales > Malvaceae > Gossypium > Gossypium longicalyx. The sequence continues at coordinate 65,088,123 of CM046996.1, read as the reverse complement.
GACCCGTGATCTACCCACTTTTATATTTGTATGAAATTGGTACCTAGTACGAAAATGCTAGTGGAGTCTACTGAATTTATGGTAAAACTATCCAACCCGTTAGGCAAACATGTAATAATTGACAAAGTGTGTAGAAACTGTCATTTAATGGTTAGGGGCCACTATTTTTCGGCTAACCTCATGCTACTACCGTTTGATGAATTTGACCTAATTCTTGGTATGGATTGGCTGGCTGTTCATAACGTGTTAGTAAACTGTGGTAGTAAATTTATTGAATTGAGATGTGAAAATGGAGATATTATTCGGGTTGAATCAGGTGAATCAGATAGTTTACCAGTATTGATTTCTTCTATGACTGTTGAGAAATACATGAGGAAAGGGTATGAGTCCTATCTTACATTTTTATGTAATACCCAAGAGTCAGGAGTAAAGATTAAGTCAGTGCCAGTGGTATGTGAGTACCCGGATGTGTTTCCGAAAGAACTGCCCGAATTACCTCCAACTAGGGAAGTTGAGTTTTGTAACATCTCGAATTAGGGCCTAGTCAGAACAGTGGTTTTGAAGTAGAAATAATTATTTTATGATTATTATAAGGTCTATGATATGTTTACATGCTTGTGTGAAAATTTCATGAAGAAATTTTATGTGAAAAGTGTCCAATTTGACTTTAGGGACTAAATTGAATAAATTCCAAAATATGAGTTCTAAAATTTTTTAGTATGAAATTGAATTAGATTTTTAATTAGAGGGTCTTAAATAGAAATTTTTCTAAGTTTTAAAATTTTGGAAAAAAATGGGCTTGGATGGATAAAATTTCAAAGAAAGGCTAAAAGGGAATTTTGATCATTTGGTCATTATATGGACTAAAAGACAAAATAAAAGCGAAATTTCTTGTCCATCTTCTACCTATGGCTGAATATTGCATGGGAGAAGACATGGTTAGGGTTTTCAAGCTTCCAAGCTCAATAATAAGTGCATTCAAGCCCCGTTTTTAATGTTCTTTACATTTTTGAAATCCCGGTAACATGCTCTACCCATTTCTACCATTATTTTGAGCTAGGGCTTGTGTTTAAAAATTTAACCATGAATGATATGCATGAATTTTGATGTTTAATGGTAGAATATGAAGGCTCGATGTGTAATAAACGACTTTTGCTAAGTGATTTTTGGTGAAAATGCTTAAAAGGACTAAATCGTAAAAGTTATAAAATTAGTCATAAAAGGGTGATTTAGTGGAAATTGAGGGCTTCCATAGTTATGAAAATGATTCATCTAGGCTTGAAATGCAAGGAAATTGAATAAAAATTATTTTACGAGCCTTGGGGCAAAAGAGCAAATATGTAAAAGTTTAGGGGTCAAAATGCAAATTTGTAAAAATATGATTTCTGGACCCATATGAATAATGTGAGTAATTTATAAATTATATTTGAAATTTTTGATCAAGAAAACAAGATTCGGGCTTAGAACGAGGTTGAACAATGTTAAGCACCAACTCAAAATAAATAGTCGTACTCGAACCTGAGGTAAGTTCATATGTCAATAATAATACAATGATATTATTGTTCATAGTTGAACTTAAATTGATGTGTTAACATTGTGTGATGGATATTTATTTAGTTGATATGAAGATTATATATTGTAACAAATGCCTAAATATAATTATATGCAATACCATTTTTATTTCATGGACTAATGTCTAAATAAATATGGAAATGTGTTGAATTGGATGTACATTACATGACCATCTATGCATAATGGGATACTTGATGAAAGGAAAAAAATCCCGGTTGAATAAAAAGGGAAATCCGATGGATAAACCATGGCTTACATGACTTGAGATCCTGCATGTGTTGTAGAAAAGGATTTAGCTCGGACAGGTAATCCGTTGATCTCAAATATAGAAAGGATCTAGCCCGGACAGGTGTTCCTTGAGTGATCGAGCCTCCCGAAGAATATGTGTGCATTAAGGATTTAGCCTGGACGGGTAATCCGATTAGGGTCTGAATTTAGCCTAGACTGGTAATTCAGATCTGGGCTCATTGAGAGTGCTGTTGTTACAAGGGATTTAGCCTGGACTGGTAATCTCGACATCACTCCATAAGTTTATATTATGGGGGATTTAGTTTGGACTGGTAATCTCATAGTAAGATGTGAGGTTCCCGAGAGTGCGTACTTGAGATGATCGCTTGTATGACTTGACGGTAAATGGATTATCAATCGAGATTTCAGAGAAATTCAATGGGTATTATAATGAATAATGCGGTGAAAATCCCGAGATGGGCGTGGTGATAAAGGTAAAGTTAATTGATATGGGTATGTACAGGTACGTACATTATACTCATAAGTGATACCTTATTGAAATGTGATAAATGATGAGTAAGTGAATTCATGCATATGTATGTGTATACATGATGAGCAAGTGAAAGGATTTGAAAGATGAACCATCATTATGCTTATGATTTTGAATTGTGTTGCAATATCATGTTAACTTACATTGTGTAATTGAATATGAGATTTATGAAATAATGAGTCCATGATCAAAGTGATAATGAATTTATGATAGCTATTATGATTTTGCATCGAAATAGTGCTGAACAGTAGTAGTAGCCCAAATTTGAAAAATCACCATAAATGGTGAAAGTTGAATTAGTGCCTAAATAATACAAAAAATTAAATCTTAATGAGTCTAGTTTCACATAAAGGAAACAGTGTAAGCAAAAGAATTTTGTATTATGAGATATTTGATTTCTTGTGAGACAGAGTCGGAGTGACTCTAGACTCCCCTGTTTTAACTTTGGAAAATCACTAGAAATTTTACAAAAATAATTATGAGTTAAAATTCATATGAATGAAATCCTTAATTGGTATAATTTTAATATAAAGAAATGGTATCATTATTCGAGTCTCGTACTATGAGATATTTAATTTTTAGTAGATAGAGGTCGAAGCTGTCAGATAGTGAATCAAGGGAGAGTTTAAAGAATAAACTGTACTTATTGGCTAGACCAAAAATTCTGGAAATTTTATGGTAATAAGATATATAAGTCTAGTTTTATGAAAAATTAACGGATCTTAATTTAGAGTCTTGTAGCTCGTGTTATAAATATTTTATTGACTATGACTCGAGTAGACAGCTTGACCAGAACATGAGTAAAAGTGTAATTATAGTTGTTCTACCTAAGGAAACGTGTTGTTATAATGCTTATTATTTTCATATGGACTTAATAAGCGTAAAGCTTACTCCCCCTTGAATTTATTAAAGTGTCCTCAGGTCAGCTCGGGGTTGGAGATCATCGGAGGCAACCTCACACTATCAAGCTACCATATTTGGAGTATTGTTGAAATTTAATTTCTTCAAGTGAGTGGCATGTATAGGGACTTAATTATTGACATGTGTTTTTATGTTTTGGCCAAGATGTTGGCTTATATTTATTCATTGTATATAGCCATGAGATGTGGCTTATAATGATTTTGGCTTGTAAGCCTATTTATCCATGGTATGTGTTAATGTCTTGTGATGTGGTTATGTGATTATGCTTGTTCACTATGTATGAGAAGTATATGGCACATGTACATGATGAATGCCCTAGGACCATTTGTGATGGTCGTGGCCATAGAGTGAATGTGTGGCATTGTAGTAAGATGATAATGATTGAACATGGACATTTGTAGAATGTGTAGAGATTAAGTATTGGGTAATAAACACATGTATGACAACATGCAAATTATTTAATTGAATTTCACCAAAGGTTGATTAAACATTAAATTGATGTTATAATTTGTGTCTATGATGTGTATAAGTATAGGGGAGAAAGAAGGTCAACATAAGGCTTGGAAAATAGCCTAAGTGTTAACTACATGGGCAGAGACACGGCCATGTGTCTCAACCGTGTGGAGGACACGGCCTAGTACACGGGCGGTGGCCTGGCCGTGTGGTATAAATTATTTTGTTGATGTCATAAACAGAGAGTTTCATGGGCTGAGGACACGGGCATGTCCCAAGCAACACGGGTGTGTGTGACCACACGGCTCCACCCACACGGGCGTGTGACTCTTCAAAGCTAGAAAATTGTTAAGTTGCCCAAAGATTTTTGAAAGTTCTCGATTTAGTCTCGAACCACCCCGATGTATGTTATAGGCTTCAAAGGCCTATATAAGGGACGATATACATGTGTTTGAAAAGTTTTAAATTTTGGGCAAATTTTTGTGGCCCGATATTGCATGTTTGTGAATGTTCAAGTCTAGTAACGCCTCGAACCCTGTCCCGATGTCAGATACGGGTAAGGGGTGTTACAAGTTTGGTATCGAGTTAGTCCCTGATACAATCCCTATCTCAATTGCTCCATATAGGTTGGCTCTGACAGAGTTAAATGAGTTAAAAGTACAATTACAAGAATTAACGGACAAGGGTTTTGCGAGACCGAGCTATTCCTCGTGGGGTGCTCCGATACTTTTTGTGAAAAAGAAAGACGGGTTGATAAGGTTATGTATAGACTATAGACAGCTCAATAAGGTGATGGTGAAGAACAAGTATTCCTTGCCAGGGATCGACGATTTTTTTGATCAACTAAAGGGAGCCACGGTGTTTTCTAAGATAGACTTGAGATTTGGCTATTACCAGCTAAGAGTTAGGGAGTAAGATATGTCGAAAACGACATTTTAGACGTGATATGGGCACTATGAGCTCCTTCTCATGCCCTTTGGCTTAACAAATGCCCCTGCCGTGTTTATGGATTTGATGAATCATATTTTTTAGCTGTACTTGGATAAGTCCATGGTTGTTTTTATCGATGATATATTAAGTTATTCTGGTGATGAGAGTGAGCACACGGAGCATTTAAGAACCATTTTAAAGACATTAACAAATAAACAGTTGTATGCCAAGTTTAGTAAAAGTGAGTTTTGGCTCTGAGAGGTCGGATTCTTAGGACACATTGTGTCGGGTGATGGAATTAGAGTTTACCCAAGTAAGATCTCGACTATTGTTGAGTGGAAACCACCAAGGAATGTATCGGGGATTAGAAGCTTTCTAGGCTTAGCAGGTTACTATAGACGATTCGTTAAAAGATTCTTGATGATTGCTACTCCGATGACAAGGTTGCTGCAGAAAGATGTCAAGTTCAAATGGATAGAAAAATGCCAATAGAGTTTTGAGAAAATAAAGGCGTTGTTGACTGAAGCTCTAATTTTAATGCAACCGAAATAGGGAAAAGAATTTGTAGTGTATAGTAATGCATCCTTGAATGGATTAGGATGCGTGCTCATGCAAGAAGGTAAGGTGATAGCGTATGCCTCGAGACAACTGAAGTCGCATGAGAAAAACTATCCGACTCATGACTTAGAGTTAGCCGCCATAGTGTTTGCACTGAAGATTTGGAGACACCATCTATATAGTGAGAAATGTCGGGTATTTACTGACCATAAAAGGCTAAAATACTTGATGGCTCAAAAGAATTTAAATCTACAACAGTGAATGTGGCTGGAGTTGATTAAAGATTACGAGTTAGTAATTGACTATCACCCGGGAAAGGCGAACGTGGTCGCTGATGCATTAAGTAGGAAGTCATTGTTTGCCTTGAGAGCTATGAATACTCAGTTGTCTATAATCGAGGATGGTTCGATTCTAGCAGTGTTGAGAGCTAGACCTATATTTCTTCAAGAGATTTGTGAAGCTCAGAAGAGCGATAAAGATTTACAAGCCAAGATGACTCACTGTGAGATAGTTAACGAGTCAGTTTTTTGGATTAGTACCGACGATTGTTTGATGTTCTGTGATAAGGTCTGTGTACCTAGAGATGATGAGCTTATTGGGAAAATTCTTCATAAGGCACATAGTAGTTGTATGTCAATCCATCTGGGTAGTACTAAGATGTATAATGAATTGAAGAGATTGTATTGGTGGCTGGGTATGAAAAGATACATCTCAGAGTTTATGTCGAAATGTTTAATTTGTCAGCAAGTGAAAGCTGAGCACCAAGCGCATTCGAATTTACTTTAGCCTGTTATGGTTCCTGAGTGGAAATAAGATCAGATTACTATAGACTTCATGACGGGATTGCCATTGTCACCGAGAAAGAAAGATGCTGATTGGGTCATAGTCAATCGGTTAATGAAATCTGCTCATTTTATCCCAGTGCGTACCAACTACTCACTCGATAAGCTAGCCGAGTTGTATATTTATGAGATTGTGAAAATTCATGGAGTATCTTTGTCGATTATTTTAGATAGAGATCTAAGGTTTACTTTGAGGTTTTAGAAAAAGTTATAAGAAGCTTTGGGGACAAAGTTGAATTTTAGCACCGTTTTCCATCTACAAATCGATGGTCAGTCGAAGAGAGTAATTTAGATTCTTGACGACATGTTGCGGTATTGTGTTCTTGAATTCCAAGGTAGTTAGGAAAAGTACTTACCGCCGGTAGAGTTTCCCTACAACAATAGCTATCAGTCGAGTTTGAAAATGGTGCCTTATGAGGCTTTATACGGGTGTAAGTGTCGAACGCCCTTGTTTTGGACTGAACTCAGAGAAAGTTAGATTCACGAGGTCGACTTAGTTAAAGAGACCGAAGAAAAAGTCAAGGTAATTTGTGATTGTTTGAAGGTCGCTTTGGATAGACAGAAATCCTACGTGGATTTGAAATGAAAGGAAATTGAGTTTCAATTGGGTGATAAGGTGTTTTTGAAAGTGTCCTCGTGGAAGAAAATCCTCAAATTCGATAAGAAAGAAATATTAAGTCCACGCTTTATTGAACCTTATGAGGTGACCGAGAAAATTAGACCGGTAGCCTATCGGCTAGCCTTACCATCTGAGTTAGAGAAGATCCACAATGTTTTACATGTGTCGATGTTACGCCGTTACCATTCTGACCCTTCGCACGTTCTTTCGCCAACAGAGGTTGAGATTCGATCAGGCATGCCTTATGGCATAGAGCCGGTTAAGATCTTAGCCCGAGAGGTCAAGCAATTGAGAAATAGAAGTATAGCACTCGTGAAAGTACTGTGGCACCAACATGGGGTTGAAGAGGCCACATGGGAACCCCAAGGAGACTATGAGAGATCAATACCCTAACCTTTTCATCGGTAAGATTTTCGGGGACGAAAATCCCTAAGGGGGAATTGTAACAACTCGATTTTGGGCCTAGTCAAAATAGTGGTTTTGAAACCACTAACCCGAGGTCGAAAAAATTATTTTTAATATTATTTTATGTGTTATAGCATGTTTATATGAGTGCATGAAAATTTTGGTGAAATAATTTTAGCGATTGCATTCTCAATTTTGAAAAAGGACTAAATCGCATAAAGAGCAAAAGTTTTGATTTTCTAGAAAATGGTGTTAAATAGCTAGAGAATCATAATTAAGGGTATTTAAAGGGCAAATCGACCCATTTCAATAGGGTTGGTTAGCCATAGGGACAAAGATGAATAAAAAAAATCAAATTTGGTGAAGTTGGTAGCCTATTTTGACTAGAAAATGAGATTAAATAAAACAAAAGACTTCATCTTTTTCATCCTTTCTTTCACCACTGAAAATTTCAGCCATTTTAGGGGTTTTGGAGGTTCAAAATTTCAGCCACTCTTTACCCTTACAAGTAAGTGATTTTGATGGCCTTTCTTGATAACTTTTGTACTTTTGGGACCCTTGTAGCATAATCTAGCTAATGAGGGGACTATTTTGCAAAATGGTTGAAAGTCTAAGTTTTTGCCATGAGAGCGTTCATGTTGTTTGCTGAATTTTTATGGAATAAAATGAATCATGGTTGTTAAACAAACAACTTTTGTGAAGTATTTTTCATGAAAACCCTAACTAAGGACCATTTTGCATAAGTTATAAATTATGGGGTATGTGTGAAATGATGGGAATTGTGGGCTGCTTCTAGTACAAAATGATTTTGTAATTTTGTGAAAGTCTAGGGGTAAAATGGTCATTTTGCCAAAATATGATTTATGAAATGCATAAATTAATATGATGATTAAATTATTGAATTTTTATCATTTTAGATCAATAAATACGAAATCCGGACCTAAACTGGGAAAAGGCCAAGCTAGTAGACTAAAGCCAATTAGTCATCCACTTTTTGTATATTGAGGTAAGTTGTACGTAAGTAAGGAAACTTTATCATTATTATGTGTTGAATGATTAATTTTGCATAATATGGTTGAAATTGCTTATGAATAATGCATGATGAAATACAATGTAGTAAAGTCCCGATTGAACCTAGGAATAGATTGGATATCCATGCTATGAGATTTGGGTGATATGTGTGCCAGTGTAAGACCATGTTTGGGACATGGCGTCGGCCACGATATGAGAGCCAGTGTAAGACCATGTTTGGAACATGGTATCGGGGATGCTGTGAAAGCCAGTGTAAGACCATGTTTGGGACATGGCGTCGGTATTGATGTGTGTGCTAGTGTAAGACCATGTCTGGGACATGGCATCGGCCACAACATGAGAGCCAGTATAAGACCATGTCTGGGACATGGCATCGGCATTGAGATGAGAGCTAGTGTAAAACCATGTCTGGTACATGGCATCGGCCTCGACCTGTAAGCCAATGTAAGACCATGTTTGGGACATGGCATCGGCAATTCAGCCTCTTGTGTAAAGCTTGTCAGATATCCTTTAGTATACCAAATGGTTTCACGGGTTAGTTTAAAAGCTTATGACAATGATAGAATGATATAATCACGTTGTGAGTGGTACAGGTTCAGGTTCGAAACTGATGAGATATGAGTCTAGTTATGTTGCATTGATGGTGAGAATGACTTAAGTAAGTTCCAGTTATGAAAATGATCTTGGGACGATATTGAAATCTTTAGTTTATACTTGTGATATATATAAGCATGTAGTGATATTTACCCATGTTCACTCAAGAATGTTGTGTTGATTTATAATATGCATGGTTGATGTTGTTAGTTATTTATATGCAACTTACTAAGCTTTATGCTTACACCCTCTCCTTTCCATTTTCTTATAGTGCCATCAAGCTAGTATCGGGGATCAAGGGACGTCGGAGGCATCAATCCCACTATCGCCTGAAGCTTTGGTATAGCTAGATTAATATTTTGATTTTGGCAAGTATAGGGACTTGACTCTTTTGTTTAGTGTCTTGTTAGTTTAGCCACAAGTGTTGGTTCATTTAATGGATGTGATATTCATTTTGTATAGGCCATTAGTGTTGGCTAATATTGATTATTATTAAATACATTTGATGCAAATTTTTCCTGGTTTTAGTTGTTTGGACATATGTGTTATGCTTGGATTGGTTTTGGTTGATGTTGCGTAGGTTGGTGCAAGTAAGGGTGAGAAAAAGGCTTGGTAAATAGCCTTGTTTTTGTCCACACGGGCAGGCACACGGGCATGTGCCTAGGCCGTGTATGACACACGGTCTAGCCCACGGGCGTGTAGTCTAGCCGTGTATCCCCTGCACCTCAATTTTACAAGTTAGTATGCATGGTAGTAAACACACGGGTAGAGACACAGCCATGTGTCTCAGCCGTGTGGAGGACACGGCCTAACACACGGGCGTATCCCTTGGTCGTGTTGTAACACCCCTCGCCCATATCCAGCACTGGGACAGGTCTCGAGGCACTATCTTATTTAAACTTTCATAAACTTACTAAATCGGGTCATCGACCTTCGCCAAAAATTTAAAACCTTTCGAATAGGTACACCTTGTCCCTTACACAGGCCTTCGAGGCCTAAGTCATAGTTGGGGGCTGTTCGGGACAGAATCGGGAACTTTCAATAGACTTTGGGCATCATAGAAAATTTTCCCTTATTTTGGAGTGTGACACGCCCATGTGGTAGGGTCGTGTGGTCATACATGCCCGTGTGGCTTGGGACACGCCCGTACCCTCAGCCTGTGTGCAACATTGACTTCAACCTCATTATTCTGTTAGAAACACACGGCCAAGACACACACCCGTGTACTTAGCCCGTGTTATATACTAACTTAAAATTTTAAGTGCAGGGGACATACGGTTATACCATACACCCATGGGGGTGAGTCGTGTGTCACACACGGCCTAGATACATGCTCATGTGTCTACCCATGTGGACCTTATTAGGCTATTTTCCAAGTCTTAGGTCACCTTCTGCCAACCAATTACACTTATAGATTACTTTAGTGCATGTTAAGGCCAAATTGTACATTTATAAATATAAAACTTTGATTAACCTCATTGCATGTAAACCTCATGTCACTGGTTCCATACATGCTAAGTTAATTCTCATCTTGTATTTAAAGATTTCCATGTGTACTAGACATATTTAGGATTGGCTCGTTTTCATAACTTATTACCAACTGAAGACCAAACCATCACATATGAACATAAACATGCATAGATTTGTAGGTCATAGCCTACTTCAAAATAAGCCAATTTCCATGGCCATATACAAAAAGATGAGTATAACTTTACATGCCTTCATTTTTGGCAAACCGAATGTCACATATAACAAAACATTCAAAAGCTCTATACATGCCATTGAACAAAAATAAGTGTTTATATACCAAAGCTGAAATAGTTGATAATGTGTAGGCTCTCCAACCGTCTTCCAATCTTTACGAGTCCTCGAGCTCTGTAAGACAGGGAAAAGAGAGGGGTAAGCATTTACATGCTTAGTAAGCTCGAATAACTGGAAAGTAAACTTACCGACTATTTAGCATACATTCTTATTAGATAATGAAACCAACAAATACGAAAGTGGTTTCCCTATCACACGCACTCAATCAATGAGTTAGTCATATAACAAAATATCATGTAATACATATATTAGATGAGCTCATCATTCAACATGTCAATTGAACATATATCTCGTGTTAGTCCCGTTGAGTTTTTAGGAAATCTCGATGGATTATCCAATTACCATCAATTCATACAAATAATCATCTCATGTACGCACTCCCGTGAACCTTACGTCTTACCACGGGATTACCAGTCCAGGCTAAATCCTTTATAACGACAAACACCCTTAGTGAGCTCGGATCTGAATTACCAGTCCAGGCTAAATTTAGACCCTAATCGGATTACCTGTCCGGGATAAATCCATAATGCAAACATATTCTTCGGGATGCTCGATCACTCAAAGAACACCCGTTCGGGCTAGATCCTTTTCATACTTGAGATCATCGAATTACCCATCTGGGCTAAATCCTTTCTGCAACACATGCAGGATCTTAAGTCACATATAATTCATGGTTTATCCATCGAATTCCCTTTTTAACCTCAACCAAGACATTTTTCCAGCAAATCATTATCAAAGATGCATTCTATGCATTTTCATTCCATCAATAATGCAATCATTATGCATTCATAAACCATACAATTATGCATATTATGAGTTTACTTTAAGTTATCTGAACTTACCTGGTACTCGTTTTGGTTTTGTGTGTCGGTTATTCCGAAACCTTTCGCTTTCCTCGGTCGACCTCCAGAATTTGTCTGTCGGGGTCTATAAAAGTAAAAATAAATTATTAATGACTCCCATTGTACCCTTTTGAACCTAAATTTCACTCACGGTCCAAATGACTATTTTGTCCCTAACCTTTCACATTTTAGGATTTAGTCCCTAGGCTTGTAGAATGAAACATATGCAATTTCTATCTTACGCAAGCCTAGCCGAACACTTTTCCCTCTTATGGCAGCCCACATTTTCCATTATTTTTACACTTCTGCCACATATTTAACAACTTTTGCAAAAAGGTCCTTATAAGGGTTTTTCATGAAAATCACCTAGGGAAAGATGTTTAACACACCTCTAACTTTCATACTCCTCCATAAACCATCAAAATACAAGTAACTCATGCATGGTTAAATTTTTAAACATGAACCCTAGCATGAAATATGAGTAGAAATAGAGGGAGTAAGCTACTAGGATTTCAAAAATACGAAGAACATTAAAAACAGGGCTTGGGAGCACTTACTATTGAGCTTGAAAATGTTGAAAACCCTAGCTTTGGAGTCCCTTGAATTTTCAGCAGCATGGAGAAGAAAATGAGCTAATTTTGGTTCATTTTTCCCATTTTATTTCATTAAAATGCCAAATGACCAAAATACCCTTAAGCCTTTTCTTTAAAATTTCATCCATGCAAGCCCATTTTTGTCCAAAAACTTAGAAATTGGGAAAAATGCTCTCCAAGGCCTTCTAATTTATAATCTAAAGCAATTTCATACAAATTGCCTCTAGAATCCAAGTTTTGCAATTTATTCAATTTAGTCCCGAATTTCCAATTGGACACCTTACTCAAAGAATTTCTTCATGAAATCTTATCGCATCTATATTCTCATATTCTATATCCCATAATAATTATAAAATAAATATTTTGATGTCAGATTTGTTGTCCCAAAACCACTATTTCGACTAGGCCCTATTTCGGGATGTTACATTTCTCCCCCCTTAGGGACTTTCGTCCTCGAAAGTCTTACTAGTAAACAGGTTCGGATATTGGTTTCTCATGGTTTCTTCTGGTTCCTATGTAGCCTCTTTTACAAAGTGTCGATGCCATAGAACCTTTACTAAAGCCACATTCTTATTTCTCAACTGTTTAACCTCACGAGCTAAAATCTTGACCGGTTCCTCTCTATAGGTCATGTCTGGTCTAATCTCAATCTCTGCTGGTGAAATCACATGAGAGGGGTCTGATCGATATCGCTTTAACATGGACACATGAAACACGTCATGAATCTTTTCCAATTAGGGTGGCAATGCCAAACGATAGGCTACTGGTCCAACTCTTTTAGTGATCTCATACGGTCCGATAAATCACGGACTCAATTTGCCTTTCCGACCAAATCTCAACACTTTTTTTCCATGGAGATACTTTTAAGAATACTCTATCTCCAACTTGGAATTCAATCTCTTTTCTTTTCAAATCAGCATATGACTTTTGCCTATCTGATGCTGCTTTTAAACAGTCTCGTATCACTTTAACCTTTTCTTCAGTTTCCTTGATCAGATCAACTCCGTGAATTCGATTTTCCTTGAGTTTTGTCCAATACAATGGAGTTCGGCACTTTCTGCCATACAAGGCCTCATAAGGCGCCATCTTCAAACTCGTTTGAAAACTGTTATTGTAGGCAAATTCTACCAATGGCAAGTACTTTTCCCAACTACCCTGAAATTCGAGGATGCAACATCGCAACATATCCTCGAGAAGCTGAATCATCCGCTCAGACTAACCATCGGTCTGAGGGTGAAAAGCCGTACTAAAATTCAACTTTGTACCCAAGGCTTCTTGTAACTTCTTCCAAAATCTCAAAGTGAACCTCAGGTCTCGGTCTGAAATAATCGACAGCGGCACCCCATGTAATCTTACAATCTCAGATATGTACAAATTGGAAAATCTATCAAGAGAGTAGTCTATTCTTACCGGAATGAAATGAGCCGACTTCGTCAACTTATCCACCAAAACCCATATAACGTCTTTTTTTTTCGGGGTCAATGGCAATCTTGTCACAAAATCCATAGTGACTTTGCCCCACTTCTATTCGGGGACCATTACAGGCTGTAACAAACCAGAAGGTACTTGATGTTTAGCTTTAATTTGCTGACATATCAGACATTTCAATGTAAATTCGAAAATGTCTCTTTTCATGCCGTCCCTCTAGTACATTTTCTTCAAATCATTGTACATCTTGGTACTCCCCGGATGAATGGACAAACGACTGTTATGTGCTTCTTACAAGATTTTCGGAATGAGTTCATCATCTTTAGGAACAAAAACTCTATCTTTGAACATCAAACATCCATCAGGACTAATCCGATAATCTGATTCAATGCCTAACTTGCATTGACTTCTTTTGGTTTGCAGGTCTTTATCATTAACTTGAGCATCATAGATTTCCTGAAGAAATGTCGGCTTAGCCTCTAGCTCTGCCAAGACCAAACCATCTTCAAGCAAAGCTAACTGAGCATCCATGGATCTCAGTGCAAAAAAGGATTTTCTACTCAACGCGTCGGTGACCACATTCACCTTTCCCGGGTGATAGTTAATGATCAGCTCATAGTCTTTTATTAATTCCAACCACCTCTGTTGTCTCAGGTTCAACTCTTTTTGAGTCATCAAATACTTCAAACTCTTGTGATCAGTAAATACACGAAAAGTCTCACCATATAAATAATGCCTCTAGATTTTCAAGGCAAAGACAATAGCAGCGAGCTCTAAGTCATGTGTCAGATAGTTCTTCTTGTGTGTCTTCAACTGTCGTGAAGCATAAGCTTTCACCTTACCATATTGCATGAGTACACAACCTAGTCCATTTAAGGATGCATCACTGTAGACCACAAACTCTTTTCCCAGCTCAGGTAATATAAAACAGGAGCTTCTGTCAGTAATGCCTTTAACCTTTCGAAACGTTGCTGACACTTTTATGTCCATTCAAACTTAACGTCTTTCTGTAGCAACCTCGTCATTGGAGTTGCTATCATATAGAATCCTTTCACAAATCTTTGGTAGTAACCAACTAAGCCCAAAAAGCTTCTAACCTCGGTTACATTTTTACGTGGTTTCTATTCAACAATAGCAGAGATTTTACTTGGGTCGACTTGGATGCCTTCACCCGAAACAATATGACCCAAAAATCCAACTTCTTGGAGCCAAAATTCACTCTTGCAAAACTTAGCATACAGTTGTTTTTCTCGTAAAGTCTGCAACACAGTTCTCAGGTGCTTCGCATGCTTTGACTCATCTTTAGAATAAATTAAGATGTCGTCAATGAACACAATGACAAACTTGTCCAAGGATGGCTGAAAGATCCTATTCATCAGGTCCATGAATACATCCGGTGCATTTGTGAATCCAAATGGCATAACAAGGAATTCATAGTGGCCATATCTGGTTCTAAAAGCTGTATTTGGCACATCATTACTTAACACGTAACTGATAGTAACCAGACCTCAAGTCTATCTTAGAGAACACAGTGGCTCCTCTTAACTGGTCAAATAGATCGTCGATCCTTGGAAAAAGATACTTATTCTTGATAGTCACCTTGTTCAGTTTTCGATAATCTATACATAATCTCATTGAACTATCTTTCTTCAATACAAAAAATATGGGGGCACCCCAAGATGAATAGCTTGGCCTTGCAAAACTTTTATCCGTTAGCTCTTGCAACTGTGCTTTTAATTCTTTCAGCTCGGTTGGCACCATTCTATATGGAGCAATTGAAATGGGAGCTGTTCCTGGCACCAATTCAAGACCAAACTCTATCTCTCTTTTAGGAGGTAATCTAAGTAATTCTTCCAAAAATATGTCTGATTATTCACATACTATTGGCACAGTCTCAATCTTCAACTCCGTTTCCTTCGTGTTCAACACAAACGCAAGGTAGGCTTCGTACCCTTTCCTCATATATCTCTGAGCAACCATTGCCATGATTACAGCTAACGACGTGCCCAAATCTCTTGAATCAACCCTTAGAATCTTATCATCTGAGCATTTCAATTTAATATACTTGCTACCACAATTTACAATTACATCATGCAGGGCTAACCAATCCATACCGAGGATTACATCAAACTCATCAAAAGGTAACAACATAAGGTTAGCCGGAAAACATTAACCATGAATCATCAAAGGATAATTCTTACAGACTTTATCAACCAGTTTCGATTTGCCTAGTGGGTTCGACACTCTAACAACAAATTCCGTAGGTTCAACGGGTATGTCCATACTAGACACCAATCTCATGCAAATGTATGAATGTGTCGACCCTGGGTCAATTAAGGCAATAACACATGTACTGAAAAGAGAAAAAGTACCCGTAATAACGTCTGGAGCAGAGGCTTCCTCTGGAGCGCGTATTGCATACGTTCTTGCCGGGGCTCGAGCCTCTAATTTTGCAATATCTTTGGCCACAACTCGACTGGCACTAGCAATTCCAGGGTATCTCGGAGGTTTACCTCGTGTCATGGGAGTACTCAACTTCGAAGTTACTTCCACTTCTTTTTCAATTTGCTCTGGGCAGTCCTTGAGAAAGTGGTCAAGAGAACTACATCTGAAGCATGCACCGCTCTTTATTCAGCACTCTCCGAAGTGAAATTTGTTACAACTCTTACACTTCGACTTTTGTTCATCTACACTCCCCACACAAGTCACCATTGGGGAGGAAGACTTCTAATTTAGTCGTTTCGAGCCTCTTGCTTTACTCGAATATCCTACAGATGAAGTGGAGTGTTCATGTTGGCTCCTTGATTTCTTTGTAGAAAACAAGAGTGTCCTACCACTGGATCTCTTGCTCGCAACTCGAGCCTCTCTCTTTGCTTGCTTCCTTTCATTATCAAGCTCCTCGGCCTTCTTGGCCTAATCAGCTAATGCGACAAACTCCCGTATTTCAAGAATCCTAATTAACAACTTGATTTCCTCATTCAGACCTTCCTCGAAGCATTTACAAATTTCTGATTCGGTTTGAACCCACTCAGTTGCATACTGACTTAACCTTACAAACTCCCTTTCGTATTCTGCCACAGTCTTATTTCCTTGTTTGAGTTCTAGGAACTCTTTTCGCTTCGAGTCTAAGAACCTTTGACTGATACACTTTTTCCTAAACTCTGCTTGGAAGAATTCCCAAGTGATATATTCCTTTGGCCCACCGAAGATAGGATCTTCCACCAGTGGTACGCAATATCCTTCAAGAAGGACACGACACACTTTAAACACCCCTCAGGTGTGCACGATAATTCATCTAATACCCTTGTGGTATTCTCGAGCCAGAACTCGGGTCTCTCAGCATCATCCTCAATTTTAGCTTTAAATTCCTCGGCCCTATACTTTCTAAACATATCTACGGGGGCCTTACCAATTCTTACCGGTGCCATACCTCGTGGCAAATCCTCATTAGGTTCGTTAGGGGGCGGGGGAGGTCGTGGTATGTTGGGGCGATTCCTCAGATAATCCCCAAACAATTCATCCATCATGTTAAAGAAGGCGGCTCGGACTTCTTCCTGGCCTTCAGACATAACCTTTCTACTACTACTAGATATAGCTCATTGTACGAAAGTTGGAGCATGGCTCTCGGCTCCCTCAGACTCATCTTGTGCATGATTGGAAGACATTTACTATATTCAAAAAACAATTTACACAATTAGGAGATATCACACTATTAACGTTCCTATAATGGCATGTATAGCGAACCTCAATACTCTCTACGGTAGTCCTAGAATCGACTAAATCGTAGCTCTGGTACCACTAAATGTAACAACCCTAGCCCGTATCCAGCACTAGGACGAGGCTCGAGGCGCTACCGAGTTTAAACCTTGATAAACTTACTAAATCAAGTCATCGACCTTCGTCCAAAATTTAAAACCTTTCAAACAGGTACACCTCGTCCCTTACACAGGCCTTCTAGGCCTAAGTCATAGCTGGGGGCAGTTCGGGACAAAACCGGGACCTTTCAATAGACTTTGGGCATCATAGAAAATTTTCCCTTATTTTGGAGTGTGACATGCCCATGTGGTGGGGCCGTGTGATCATACATGCCAGTGTGGCTTGGGACACGCCCGTGCCCTCAGCCCGTGTGCAATACTGACTTTAACCTCATCATTTTTTTATAAACACACGGCCAAGACATACGCTTGTGTACTTAACCCGTGTTCTATACCGACTTAAAAATTTAGGTGCAGGGGACACACGACCATACCACACACCTATAGGGGTGAGCCGTGTGTCACACAAGGCCTAGACACATGCTCATGTGTCTACCCATGTGGACCTTATTACGCTATTTTCCAAGTCTTAGGTCACCCTCTGCCAACCAATTATACTTATATATTACTTTAGTGCATGTTTAGGCCAAATTGTACATTTATAAATATAAAACTTTGATAAACCTCATTGCATGTAAACCTCATGTCATTAGTTCCATACATGCTAAGTTAATTCTCATCTTGCATTTAAAGATTTCCATGTATACTAGACATATTAAGGATTGACTTGTTTTTATAACTCACTACCAATTGAAGACCAAACCATCACATATGAACAAAAACATGCATAGATTTGTAGGTCATAGCCTACTTCAAAATAAGCCAATTTCCATGGCCATATACAAAAAGATGAGTATAACTTTACATGCCTTCATTTTTGGCAAACCGAATGTCACATATAACAAAATATTCAAAAGCTCTATACATGCCATTGAACAAAAATAAGTGTTTATATACCAAAGCTGAAATAGTTGATAATGTGTAGGCTCTCCAGCCGTCTTCCAATCTTTACGAGTCCTCGAGCTCTGTAAGATAGGGAAAAGAGAGGGGTAAGCATTTACATGCTTAGTAAGCTCGAATAACTGGAAAGTAAACTTACCGACTATTTAGCATACATTCTTATTAGATAATGAAACCAACAAATACGAAAGTGGTTTCCCTATCACACGCACTCAATCAATGAGTTAGTCATATAACAAAATATCATGTAATACATATATTAGATGAGCTCATCATTCAACATGTCAATTGAACATATATCTCGTGTTAGTCCCTTTGAGTTTTTAGGAAATCTCGATAGATTATCCAATTAACATCAATTCATACGAATGATCATCTCATGTACGCACTCCTGCAAACCTCACGTCTTACCGCGAGATTACCAGTCTAGGCTAAATCCCCCGTACCGTAAAATCATAAGGTGATGTCGGGATTACCAGTCCAGGCTAAATCCCTTATAACGGCAAACACCCTTAGTGAGCTCGAATCTGAATTACCAGTCCAGGCTAAATTTAGACCCTAATCGGATTACCTGTCCGGGATAAATCCATAATGCAAACATATTCTTCGGGATGCTCGATCACTCAAAGAACACCCGTTCGGGCTAGATCCTTTTCATACTTGAGATCATCGAATTACCCATCTGGGCTAAATCCTTTCTGCAACACATGCAGGATCTCAAGTCACATATAATTCATGGTTTATCCATTGAATTCCCTTTTAACCTCAACCAAGACATTTTTCAACAAATCATTACCAAATATGCATTCTATGCATTTTCATGCCATCAACAATGCAATCGTCATGCATTCATAAACCATACAATTATGCATATTATGATTTTGCTCTAAGTTATCTGAACTTACCTGGTACTCATTTCGATGTTGTGTTTTGGTTATTCCAAAACCTTTCTCTTTCCTCGATCAACCTCCAGAATTTGTTCCTCGGGGTTTATAACAATAAAAATAAATTATTAATGACTCCCATTGTACCCTTTTGAACCTAAATGTCACCCCCAGTCCAAATGACCAATTTTCCCCTAACCTTTCTCATTTTATGATTTAGTCCCTAGGCTCATATAATGAAACATATGCAATTTTTATCTTACCCAAGCCTAGCTAAACACTTTTTCCTCTTATGGTAGCCCACATTTTCTATTATTTTCACATTTCTACCACATATTTAACAACTTTTGTAAAAAGGTCCTAAGAAGGGTTTTTCATGAAAATCACCTAAGAAAAGATGTTTAACACACCTCCAACTTTCATACTTCTCCATAAACCATCAAAATACAAGTAACTCATGCATGGGTAAATTTTTAAACATGAACCCTAGCATGAAATATGGGTAGAAATAGAGGGAGTAAGCTACCGGGTTTTCAAAAATACAAAGAACATTAAAAATGGGGCTTGTGAGCACTAACTATTGAGCTTGAAAATGTTGAAAACCCTAGCTATGGAGTCCCTTGAATTTTCGGCAGCATGGAGAAGAAAATGAGCTGATTTTGGTTCATTTTTCCCATTTTATTTCATTAAAATGCCAAATGACCAAAATGCCGTTAAGCCTTTTCTTTAAAATTTCATCCATGCAAGCCCATTTTTGTCCAAAAACTTAAAAATTGGGAAAATTGCTCTCCAAGGCCTTCTAATTTATAATCTAAAGCAATTTCATACAAAGTGCTTCTAGAATCCAAGTTTTGCAATTTATTCAATTTAGTCCCGAATTTCCAATTGGACACCTTACTCAAAGAATTTCTTCATGAAATCTTATCGCATCCATATTCTCATATTCTAGATCCCATAATAATCATAAAATAAATATTTTGATGTCAGATTTGTGGTCCCAAAACCACTATTCCGACTAGGCCCTATTTCGGGATGTTACACGTGTGCCCTTAATTAGTTGATGACGTCAGAAAAAGAATGTCAAGGTTTTTGTACATGGGCTAAGATCGAGGCGTGTCATAGCTAAGTGAGGGACACGGGCCATGGACACGGGCATGTGCCAAGCTGTGCAAAAACCCCTGTAGGTTAGAATCGAAAAATAAATCCACACGGGTTAGGGACACGAGTGTGTCTAGATATGCCCAGGCTTTGTGAGCTACACGGGCCTTCAGCACAGTCATGTTAAGCCGACACACGGGTGTGTCACTTTTCCACACGGGCTTGTGCCCTGTTTACCTTGGAATTTTTTAATGTTTTCTAAAGTACTCAATTATGTCCTGAATCTTTTTCGAGGCTTGTTTTGGGCATCGTGGGCTTGTATTAGGGACTTTATATTCGTATTTCAAAAATTTTTAATTTAGATGAAAATCTATGGCACGAAAATCTTTGTAAGCATGTGTGTAAGCTTGGTAGCACCTCGTATCCTGTTTCAACGTTGAACTTGGGTAAGGGGTGTTTCAGAATCAAACCTGATCTTTGATGTGCCTACAATTTTGTTCAGAGCACTCAAACTATTTGTCTCCACTATCACCTTTCGATACCCGTGCTCTCATAGCAATCTTAAACCATCTCATATAGCCCATAATTCACTTTCTAACATTGAAAAGCTTCTAACATTTTTGTAGAAACCCCAAATCCAACTTCCATTTTCATCTCGAAGGACTCCACCAATCGAACTTATACAAGCATCTAGTTTAATTGCCCCATCCTTATTTAGCTTGACCCAGCCCTTGTAGAAGGTTATCATCGCACTTGTCTAGTCACTGCACTATTAATTGTGGTCGATTCCTATTCTCCTTTATCACTTGTCCCCATGCTGGAAACACAAAAATATATAGATTTTTCAGCACCTTTTAAGCTCTAATTCATGCAGTTTCATTGTAAATCTTTTCGAAATTCATACTTTCATTATAAAATAATTAATTTGCACTAAAATTATTAACATATTGAATTATTTTTATAATAAATTTTCACAAATTTGGTTTATTTTCGACAATTTTGCACAAAAGGTGAAAATTGACTTGGCAGAAACCTTAAAAGGCTTGAACCGTTGGGGTAGTTTTTGCATAAAGTGAATCAAGAGCATGGTTAAATTATTTTCCAGCCAAGGATGGTTCAATAATGATTATTACATATACTTTTTTCAACATTAATTGAGTAAAAAATTAATATAAAGTCTGAAGAAGAAAGTGGCCTAGTGTGCTAAGTAAAGAAGACTGATCCACCAAGTAATTGGGCAGCCCAAAACTGTCCCTATAATTGATCCAATCAACTGATTTTTATGCTTGCAATGCAGCCCTTGAGCTTCCCATAAATTCTGTTCAAATCCCTCCACTTTTTGTTCCTTTCACTTTTTGCCTCAAGTTAAATATAACAAAGTTTGAAACATTCAAACTTTGCTCAATGCATGACCGACCAAGGAAGCTTGAATGGCTGAAAATTGTTTTTTATTTTTAGTAGCCATTCCCACCTATAAATACCCCTCTTCCCTTCCTCATTTTACACACCATTCATTCCCACACATCTCTCTCTTTCACTCACTTTCTCTCTTCCTTTCCCTTATTTGTTTTCCCCTTTTTCTTGTTCATTCCCTTGTTGATTTCCCTCTTGGAAAAGAGTTTTTATCCATCTTGGAATAGCATCATTCAATTTTTCATATAGGTCTCAGTTCAATAGAACCAACAGAGAAGAAGAGGAGCGCACTAGTCTGGCTTCAGAGAAATACTGAATTTGCTTCCTAGTTCCCTTCTCTTCAATTTTCTTATTTATATGAATAATTGTTGTGTTGTTGTTCTTATTCTAATTAAAATGAATTAAATTTAATTCATGTTAGATTGATTGCATTCTGTCCACTTAAATTTTTAAAATCATGTTTGTGTTGTTATAAGCTTTGGTAAGTTGTTCAATTAAATAAAACCATGCTTATGTTATACTTGCATTATAAAATGTAAGGTAATGAATGAATTAATTATTAAGTGTATTGAAATTGTAATTAATTGAAAAAATATTTAATTGCTACATGTTTAATCTTCTAAGGTAGCTGAGGGTTAAATTACTGACGGCATTAAATGATACATTAGCCTTGCATAACTTGTAAGATTATTGTGATTAAATTGTTTCAATATAGAAATATATTGTTACCTCACTTAATCTTATATGTGCTTATGAAAAGTGATTAATTGTTTGAATTGGTATTGAAAAATGTTCAAGAGATTGGCTAATTTAGTAAGTATGTATGTGCAGTAGTTAACAAATTACCACGTTGTGAAAATATTCGTAACAACATGAACATGGGTTTAGTAATTCTAAGTTAAGGAATGTAATTAATCTAACATAATTATGTCATATTGATTAAAACTAATCTTTTTAAAGTCGTGCATTGTAATTTATACTTATTTTATTTTTATTACTTAGTTAATTTTTAGTTTTTAAATCACTTATTCAAAATAACATATTTTCCCATCACCAATGTGTTTGATTTATATTTCATAAATATTTTTCTTTCATAGTCCTTATGGGTATGATAACTTGACATTTACTTGTCATTTTACTTGATACGATTGTGTACACTTGCACATTTCCGTTGTTCCAAGTTTTTGACACCATTGCCGGGGACTATTTTAAAAGACACTATATGTGAAATTGCTAATTTTGCATTTTGGTTTATTTTTCTATTTAATTCTAATTTAATTATTTTTCTAATTGTTTTAGGTATTTATGAGTATTGATCGAATTATCGACTTACTTCTCGTAAATGAAGAAGACAAGCAGTTCAGAGAAGGATCAAAGAGATGAAATTTGAAAATCACAATCAAGGAAATAGAGCAAATCATGGTCAAAATCCTATCTTTATTGCTGATGATAAGGATAGAGCTCTAAGACAGTATGCCGTGCCATTGTTTCATGAGCTTAATTCGGATATTAGGAGACCCAAAATTAAGGTACAACAATTCGAGCTGAAGCCAGTACTGTTCCAAATGCTTCAGACAGTGGGCCAATTTAGTGGAATGTCTACTGAAATTCCTTACCTTCATCTAAGATTGTTCATAGAGGTGAGTGATTCCTTCAAGTTAGTTAGAGTACTCGAAGTAGCACTAAGATTAAAGTTGTTTTCATATTCACTAAGAGACAAAGCTCGAGCTTGGTTGAGCTTATTGCCACTAAATTCCATTACCACATAGCAAGAGTTAGCATAACGATTCTTTATGAAGTACTTCCCAACTAGCAAGAGTTCTAAGTTGAGGAACGAGATCACTACCTCCCAACAGATGGATGACGAGTCCTTGTATGAGGTGTGGGAAAGATTTAAAGAACTATTAAAAAGATGCCCTCATCATGGAATCCCGCATTGCATCCAATTGTAGACGTTCTATACTGGTCTCAATGCTCACATGAGGATGGTAGTAAACGTTTCTGCTAATGGTGCTCCCCTTTCTAAGTCTTATAACAGGACTTATAAAATCATTAAGAGGATTGCCAGTAATAATTACCAATGGCCAACCAATCGAGCAATGTTAGGAAGATGAGTCACTGGAGTACATGGAGTGGACGCTTTCACTTCACTTGCATCTCATGTATCTTCGATATCCTTAATGCTTAAAAACTTTACTACTAATAGGTTTAACAATTTTACAGCTCAGCCACCGAATTAATTCAAAAATGTAGCCTGTATTTATTGTGGGGAAGGGCACTCATTTGAAGAATTCGCATAAAACATAGAATCTGTTTATTATATGGGTAACTAGAACTAGAACCGAGGAAGGCAAGGACTGCAATCCAATTTTCATAACCCATATTGGAAAAACCACTCCAATTTCTCTTGGAGTAATTAAGGGGCTAGACCCAGTAACATTTATACATAACCTAAATCAACCTTGCCACCCATATTTACCTAACAAGTTCAGAAATTAACTCAAGTTGAACCTTCTAATAACTTAAAGAACCTATTGAAGGCATATATGGCAAAGAATAACACCATTTTAAGGAATTTGGAGAATCAAGTGGGTCAACTTGCTACTGAACTTAGGAACTGACCACAAGGTGCTTTACCTAGTGATACAAAGAATCCAAGAAATCTGTGAAAAGAGCATTGTAAAGCATTGACATTAAGGAGAGGAAAAATGTCAGATCCCAACACTGTCAAAGTTGAAGAAGAATAAGGTGATGCTCGAGATAAAGAGGAAGTTCAACCAAGTATTGAAATTTCAACTTCACCAGAACCATAATATGAAAAACCAGATAAGGTAACTTCTAAACCAGTCAATTCTGATAAACTAACAACTTTGTTAGATGCATAATTGCCACAAAAGACGAATTAGCTAGTTCAAGTTAAGAATCCTCTACCACCCTACTCTCAAAGACTTCAGAAGTAGAAGCAAGAAGTCCAGTTCAATAAATTCCTAGACGTACTCAAGCAACTTCATATCAACATCCCACTGGCGGAAGCACTTGAGCAGATGCCAAACTACGTTAAATTCATGAAAGATATCCTGTCCAAGAAATGGATACTTGGAGAATTTGAGACGGTAGCTCTAACAAAGGAATATAGTGCATATCTACAAATTAAACTACCCCCAAAGATGAAGGACCTTGGATGTTTTACCATACCTTGCAACATCTGAGCTACTTATTATGGTAATGCATTATGTGATTTGGGTGCAAGCATCAACTTGATGCCCGTGTTCATATTTAGAAAGTTGGGGATATGTGAAGTTAGACCTACTATGGTTATGCTTCAGTTACCAGATCGATCCTTAGCACATCCAAAAGTTAAAATTGAAGATGTACTGGAACGTGTAGACAAAATTATTTTTCCTACTCACTTTGTTATTTTAGACTTTGAAGAAGATAAAGAGGTACCAATCATCCTAGGAAAGCCTTTCTTAGCAACTGAAGGACCTTTATTGATGTGTAGAAGGGCGAGCTTACCAAGCAAGTTCAGGATGATCAAGTAAGGTCAATGTGATTTCCTGACACAGTTGATGATTATTCTACAGTATCTGAGTTAGAAGATTTAGCTGTTGAATGGGAACTTAACTCTGTTGAGGACCCATTGTAACAAGTTTTGATGTTAGATCCTCTAAGTGATGAAGAGGGGGAGGAAAACTAAGCTTTGCTAGAAGTTAACCAGAACGAATTTAATCTATATTCCTGTTTTGAATATTTTGAATTAGAAAACAGATATTATGTTCAACCAAAAGCATCGATCGAAGAGCCACCTAAATTAGAACTTAAGGTACTTCCTTCACACTTAAAATATGTTTATTTAGGTAATGTTTCAACTTTTCTTGTGATTGTTTCAGCAAAGTTAACTGAAGAGCAAGAAGAGAATCTTATCTTAGTGCTGAAACAATTCAAAAAGGCTACCGGATGTACCATAGTCGATATCCATGGTACTTGTCCATTTGTGTGGATGAACAAAATCATTTTAGAAGGTTACGAGAAAGGAACGATCGATGGACAATAGAGAATGAACCCTATTGTGAAAGACGTGGTAAATAAAGAGATTAAAAACTGATTAGATGCGTGTATAATTTATCCCATCTCAGATTGTTCATGGGTAAGTCCAGTCCAGTGCGTGCTAAAGAAAGAAGGTTTTATGATTGTTGAGAATGAAAATAATGAGTTAATACCAATCAGAACTGTTACAATATGGAAAATTTGCTTAGATTACCGAAAGTTGAACAAGGTGACTAGGAAAGATCATTTTCTTTTGCAGTTCTTGGACCAGATGCTAGATAGACTCACGGGTCGAGAATATTACTATTTTCTCGATGGGTATTTAGGGTATAATTAGATTATATTAGCACTAAAGTATCAATACAAAATAAGGTTCATATTCCCGTATGGTACATTTGCATTTAGACGCATGCCATTTGGTTTATGTAATGCATCTGCTACATTTCAAAGATATATGATGGCTATTTCCACTGACATGGTTGGGAAGTATTTGAAAGTTTTTATGGATGAATTTTCAGTGTTTGGAGACACTTACGATGATTTCTTAGCCAATCTAGCCAAGGAACTAAGGTGATGTGAAGAAATAAACCTTGTACTCAATTGGGAAAAGTGCCATTTCATGGTACGAGAAGGTATTATTTTAGGGCACCGAATAACGAGATATGGAATTGAGGTAAATAAAGCAAAGGTAGATGTTATAGAGAAACTCCTACCTCCAACATTTGTAAAGGGTGTTAGGGGCTTTTTGGGACATGTCAGTTTCTATCGAAGATTCATTAATGACTTCTCCAAAATTGCTAAACCTTTATGCAAATTATATGAGAAGGACACGATATTAAAATTTGATAAAGAATGCTTAAAAATGTTTAATGTTATGAAGAATCGATTAGTTTCGGCACCCATTATGTCACACTAGATTGGGATTTGCCATTTGAGTTAATGTGTGACGCAAGTGACTTCGAGATAGGAGTTGTGATGGGCTAGCAAAGGAACAAAGTTTTTCATCCCATCTACTACGCAAGTCTAACTCTGACGGGAGCTCAGTTGAATTATACGGTAACAAAGAAAGAGTTACTTGCTATTGTATTTGCTTTTGACAAGTTTCGATGTTATCTTGTAGGTACTAAGGTGACTGTCTATAATAGCCCATTTTCCAGTGGTGTCAGAAAGAGTGGTTTCAAGACCACAAATCTGACGAGTAAGTTCGTAAACATTATTATTTAATATTTACGAGTCAAATATAATTTTAAAAAAGTTTTTGATATGATAATTTATTCTGTTTAAAAAATTAATTAAGTTCAAGTGGTAAGACCCTAAAGTCAAATGGTTTTAGAAAATAAGGTATTGGGACCTCATTTCTATAAACCTTACCATAAATATTTTTATAAATATTTATGTAGTGTTATAAAGGCTGTATTAAAGTTTTGTTGAAAATTTTTAATGTTTCGATAGTTAATGAAGCAAAAAGGACTAAATCGTAAAAGTTAAAAAAGTCAATCACTATTAGTTTAAATGTGTTAATTGATTAAAGAATTATAATTAGAGGGCCTTAATGGGTAAATTACCCATTCTTAAGTTGGTGGACGGTTAAAGATTTATTTTCTTTTAAATTTATATGTATTTTATATGTTATAATATTATTATTAATATAAAGATAAAATAATGAATAAAAAGGTTAATAAAATAAAACAAAAAGGCATCATCTTCTTAAACACACTGAATGTGCCATGGAAAAAAAATTGAAGAAGCTTCAAGCTTCAGCCTTGCTTTGGATGATGCATGTAAGTTCGTTTTAGCCCCGTTTTTAATAATTTTTATGTTTTTGATATCGTTGCAACTAGGTCCAACTAGCTCATACCTTCGATTTTGAAATTGTTAAAGATTTTGAATTTTTCCATTGTTGAACCTTTGTGATTTTAAAAGTTAAATGATGAATTTGAAGTGTTAGTTGGTATTTAAAAGTATTTTGTTAAGTGATTTTGATGAATTTAATGATTAGGTATTAAATTGTTGAAATTGTTGCAAAAATGGGCTGAAATGAAGGATAGGAATATTTGGCTACTATAAAATTTCAATAAAAATGGTTAATTTGCATGTTTTAGGCTCAGGGACTAAATTGAATAAAAGTAAAATGTTAGGGGCAAATTTGTAAAAAGCTAAAATGACTAAATTGTACAAATTAAGTTTTTTTGCTGTCTAAATTAATAAATTGACTGAAATTATTAATTTAGATCAAGGTCGAGTGGAAAATCGAGGAGAATGAAAAATTACCAAAATGCCCCTATACTTTGATATTTCTGCAATTTAGCCAGGTAAGTTCGTATGAACTATTATCATCTAATGGTTGATTAAATTGAATGTTTAATGTATGATTCTATTAAAAATGAATCAATATATATATGTTATTATGCAAATTTTCATGTTATGAAACGATGTAAATCTAACAATGTACGATGATTATCAAGCACCGTTTGAACCTTAAAAATTCATAGGATACAAATGACATGTCATCAGGGTTTACATGTTTTGGGTGTTGGTCTTGAATGTCTTACCGGTGGCTGAGTTTCGTCTTTTTTTTGTGGATACTCGACAGTTTGTGTAGCAGCACCGTGTAGCTACGTTCCAACCCACAACTCGTGTGAGCAGGCCCATTTCATAACTCATGTGAGCATACTCTTTTCACAGCTCGTGTGAGCATATATGTAAAGGAAATGATAGACTATGGTTATATGTTTAGCACACTTCGTGTGAGCTATCCCACGTATCCAACGATATTCTAATCGGTTCAACGGGCATGAATTTACAAGGGAATGGTAAGTGTTCTATACGAGCCAAAACATGTATATATGAAATACATTAAAATAGTGAGCTACATGGAAAACATGTTATGTTATGATGGATGATAAATTCAATTGAATCATGCTCAGGTATAAAGGTTATCCATGTTAAATTCATATGAATTATGTTTAAATGAGCTGACATGTGTTGTTGATGTGCTTAGGCTTGTGCCAAGCTTATGAATGGATTATATCATGCTTAGCCTTAATGAAGTACATTGAAATAGTATGTGTTCAATGGGTAATATGCTTATGTACATGAAAAGGTGGTATAAAGCAAAGTATGTAATTTCTTATGACATGGTTTATCATGAAGTTGATTCTAAAAGTGCTATGTTTAAATGCACTAGCTTGTAATCATGGTTGATGTTATGCTTATATCTTCTGTGTTATGCATATAAAACGAGTGAGGAAAGGTAATGAAATGGTAAATTCATAGTTGAAATAAAATATGATGAAAAGGGAATAATGAGTTGAAAGATGTACTTATTTGTGAGAAATTTATGTATGAATATACCTATATCATGGATAAATATACTAAGTCGGGAATTGTTAATGTCGTTTAGGCTTATGATAAGCATTGGAAATGGAATGGAAAGTAAGTACATTGAAAGGTATATAATCTTATAGAAAGGTTGATGATTATACATTACGTCCCTAAAATCCTATCATGTTATGAATGATAAATATATGTGAATTTAATGAACTTATTCATTTGTGAGTTGATGATCATATAGATTTATGAATCTTATGGCATTGGTATGGCATTGGCATAGGTCTATGTTTATTCTAAAAATTTTATTATTGAAATGGAATAATATGCTTAAATTTTATACGAGCTTACTAAACATTCATTGCTTATGTAGTTATCTTTCTCTTACTTTACAGATTATTGGAAGCTCGGTTAGGTTGGAAGCTCATCGGAGATCTATGACACTATCCAGTGATTATATCAGTAGATTTTGATGTCTTGATCAAGGTTATAATGGCATGTATAGGTGGACTTGTGTTTTATGTTATTTGGTGAGTTTGACAATTATATGCCATTTTGGTTGATGTAACCTTGGTACCTTTGATGCCTATTTGGTGTGTGTTATTTTGACAAGGTGTTAATGCATGTTTGAATGGCTGAAATCTTAAGTGATGAATCGATCTCAATATGGTCAAGTTATGGTATGTCTTGGAAAGGTTTTGAATAGATGTACATGATTGAAATATTGTTTGTATATATGTTGGTTGTTGGTACCATTTGGAAATGGCTAGATTTGTGTTATTTAGATGGTTTTGATGTATGTGAGAAATGGTCTATATGGTAAGGTTATTTTGATATGACATGATTCTAATATGGTATGCTTAAATATACTTAAGGTAAATCACGTCCATAACACCCATTGGTTCACTGATTTTGCTAACTATTTAGCTTGTGGTTTGATGCCAATCGGTAAGACATATCAACAAAGGAAAAAGTTTCTTCTCGATGTGAAGTACTATTTCTAGGAAGATCCATATTTCTTCAAAAAGTGCGCAGATCAAATTATCAAGAGATGTGTGGCAAAAAATGAGGTATATAAGATTTTATATCATTGTCACACAGCTCCGAGTGGGGGACACGTCGGAGGTACACCTACTGCGAGAAAAGTACTACAAGTCAAATTCTTTTGGCCAACTCTATTCAAGGATGAGTATGCCTATGTAAAGAGTTGTGATCAATGCCAGAGGTTTGGAAACATCACCAACAGAAATGAGATGTCCTAAAAAAACATTATTGAGGTAGAATTATTCGATGTTGACTTTCTCGGTCCATTCCCTCCTTGTTTTCGTCACAAGTATATATTGGTAGTAGTAGACTACGTATCTTAGTGGGTTAAGGCATATCCAATGAATGATGCCAAGGTTGTGATGAATTTTTTTTGCAAAAACATGTGTTCACAAGGTTTGGAACTCCTAGGGCTATCATCAGTGATGAAGGTCCAATTTTACGAATGAATGGTTGAAATGGTTGCTCAATAGACACGAAGTGGAGCACAATGTTACCGCAGCTTACCATCTGCAGACAAATGGGCAACCTGAACTAGCAAACAAAGAGATAAAAGTTATACTCGAGAAGGTAGTTTATCCAAACCAACGAGACTAGTCTAAAAACTAGATGATGCTTTATGGGCTTACAGGACAACATACAATACACCTTTAGGGATGTCTCCCTATAGGTTGGTTTTTGGGAAAACCTGTCATTTGCCCTTGGAGTTAGAACATAAAACTTACTGAGCTCTCCAACAACTCAACTTGGATCTCAAGCTTGCTAAAGAGAAACATACGCTTTAACTTAACGTGTAACACCCAAAACCCGGCCCGGACGTTATGGTCGAATCTGGCGCGTCACATTGAAGTGTTTTAGTGAAAACCTTGTTTTCATTGAAAACCCTTCTTTTAAATTTGAAACCTTATAAACTTATAAAAACTCTCATTTCAAATGCAAAAACTTTTTTTAGCTTATGATTTATGAAAATTTGTCATTTTAAAATTTAGTTGCGGAAACGTAGAAAAACATACTATGATTTAGGAAACTCATGTTCAACTCCTCGTAATTACAACGCATAAAGAAATATTAATCCAAATAATAACACAAATGGGAGGCCTTATTACAATCCAGACTAAAAATTACTTAATAAACTAGGAACTTATATGCCTTTAAAACAAATCCAAGTTGTCTTTCTAGTTGGCCACCCAGAGTGTGTAATATCCCGAATTAGGGCCTAATCGGAATAGTGGTTTCGTGACCACAAATCTGAGATAGAAATAATTATTTTATAATTATTTTGATGTTTATGATATGATTGCACAATTGTGTGAAAATTTCGTGACGAAATTCTATGCATAAAGTGCTTAATTTGAAATTAGGGACTAAATCGAATAAGTTGCAAAACTTGCATTCTAGAAGTTTTTAGTATGAAATTACTTTGGAATATTAATGAGGAGGTCTTAAATAGCAATTTGACCAATTTGTAAAATTTTGGACAAAAATGGGCTTCTACATGAAAATTTTCAAAGAAAGGTATTAAGGGTATTTTGGTCATTTGGTAATTAAAAGATTTAAAAAAGGAAAAAGATGGAAAAATATGTCCATCTTCTTAATTAGGACGAAAATTAAAGGGGTTCTTCATAGCTAGGGTTTGTTTCAAGCTTCCAAGCTCCATAGTAAGTGATTCTAAGCCTCGTTTTTAATGTTCTTTACGTTTTTACAATCCCGGTAACTTGATTTAGCTTATGCTAGCAATAATTTAACCTAGGGTTCATATTTGGAAAAATACCCATAGGTGAAATTTGTGTATTTTGGTGTTTTCTGATAGAATATGAGGTTTTAAATTATGCTAGACAACTTGTGCTACTCGGTTTTAAGTGAAAACGAGAAAAAGGGCTTAATCGGTAAAAATACCTAATAGTTATAAGTACATGTTAGAACGAGAATTTGATGTTGCCATAGAAGGGAAAAATTATCAGCATGTCATAAAACATAAGAAAATGGGATGAAGTTTAATTCCCGAGCCTAGGGGTAAAAGTGTAATTTTGTAAAAGTTTAGGGGCAAAAATATAATTTTGCCAAAGTTCGTATTAAATGTTGTTTTGATGAATGTATGTATTAAATAAGATTAATTTTGCATTATAGATCAAGAGAAACGAGATTCAAGTCGCGATCGAGGGAAAAAGAAAGTTTACGAAGAATAGGCTCGATTGCTAATAATTTTATACCGAGGTAAATTCATGGGTAAATGTAGTAACATAATTGTCATTTTAAGTAATTTAATGTTATTTATGTGATATGATGATTAATATCATGAAATATTATGCTTTATGGTTATTATTGAATAATATGTAAATTATGATTTGCTACCGAGTATCGGTTTCGATGTTCCGTGGAAGACGGCAAAGATGTGTAATCGAGGAAAAAGCTCGTTTGAACCTTGGGAATAGATTAGAATACAAGTGACATGTCACTAGGATGGTTGGGCATCCGAACTCGTTGAGTTGAGTCCGAGTTCACTTTTGGATGCAAATGTCCGAACTCATTGAGTTGAGTCCGAGTTCATGAGATGTAACTAGGCATCTGAGCTCGTTGAGTTGAGTCCGAGTTCACTTATGGATGCGGACGCCCGAGCTCATTGAGTTGAGTCCGAGTTCGCTTATGGGCGGGTTACATGGTAGCTTGGCTACATATGTGGCACTTATGTACAAACTTTCCGTGTATTCGAATTATATTCCGATGTGTTCAACGGGTGAATCTTAAGAGAATAAGGAGAATGCCTAAAACGAAGGTGACATGTTGTTAAGTGTGGTAAATGAGAAATTTGACAGGTATGTGCTTAAATCTTCGGGTTGAGAACTTGGTATGATGAAATCGTAGCATGATATTAAATGCAAATGTAACATGAATGTCTTGGTGTTGTTTATGCAAATGATGTTTTTATGTGGAATTGCATGATTATGTTACTTACTATTTGCATGTGAACTTACTAAGCATTTATGCTTACTCCTTCCTTTTCCTTCATTGTAGTTTTGACAAACCGGCTTGAGAATCGGGATAGGTCGAAGACTCGTTCACACTATCCGAAGGCCTAAATTGGTAAAATGGCTTGTGTATCTTGAATGTGGCATGTATGACAAAATACTCACTTTGTGTAATTGATCTTATGATATGGCTATGGTTTGGCAAGAATAGGGTTTGTAAATGATTAGCCATTGGAATGGCCAATCTAAGTCATATTTGATGTTATGTATGTTTAAAATGATATTTAGCCCATGAAAATCCTTAGTAAAGTGAAATTTGCTATAAAACAGAATATTGTTGCAACAATGACGTGAATCTGAAAAATCACTAAAAATAGTAGAAATAGAATTAGATGATGAATAAAATATGTAATTGAATCCTAATAAGTCTATTTTCATATGGATTGAACAAAACAGGTATATGAATTATAATTTATGAGATATTTGAATTTTTGTGAAACAGGGCAGAGTAATTTCTGAATCCTCTATTCTGAATTTGGAAATTCACCATAAATTGTATAAAAATAATTAGAAGTCATGCTTTATATGTACAAGTTCCTTATAGAGTCTAGTTTTAATATAAACAAACAGAATAGTCATTGATACTCTGTACAGGGAGATATCTGATTCGTAATACATAGAGGTCAGAGCAGTCATACCCTGAAACAGGGGAGAATTTAACTAATAAACTGTACTAATTGGCCCAACCAAAAATTTTATAAAAAAATTAGTAAATAGATATATGAGTCTAGTTTCAGGTAAAATTTACGGAATTGGATTTTGAGTTTCGAAACTCGAGATATGAATTTTTAAGTGACTGTGATGCAGTTAGCCAGCTTGTCTGAAAATTTTAAAAATAAATTGTTTAAGCTGTTTAATTGATGAAATTAAGTTTAGTAACACCTCGTGCTCGACTCCGGTGACAGTCTCGGGTACGGGGCGTTACATTTGGTGGTATCAGAGTAGGTTTAGTCGGTTCTCGGACTAAGGTGTTGTATGTACGGATTTTGCTATACATGCCATATATATTGTGATAGTGTGACGCCTTCTGACCTTTTAAAAGATTTTTTTTATAGTAAATGGATCCCGATCCAACTGTGGCTGATGATGTAGAAAGTAATGCACCGGCTCCGGCTGAAGGGGCGGTGCCAACCGAAAATCTACCTCCTACTGTTGGTCAAGGAGGAGGAGAAGGGGCTCGGGAAGCCTTTCTCCAGATGATGAGTGCCTGGTATACTGAGTTCGTTCGTACGAACCCGAATGTACAACCTCCCCCACCTCCCCCGATTCCTCAACCTGTACCCCCGATGCCTCAAGTTGTGGATCTGTTGAAATTTCACAGAACTCCAGTTGACAGAATCCGTAAGCAAGGGGCCGAAGAATTCAGGGCAAATGTTGATGATGATGCCGAGAAAGTAGAGTTTTGGCTTGAGAATTCTATTTGGATATTTGATGAATTGTCTTGTACACCTGAGGAGTGCTTGAAATGTGCTATATCATCGTTGAGGGATTCAGCCTATCATTGGTGGAAGACATTGATTTCAGTGGTACTGAAAGAGAAGGTGACTTCGGAATTCTTTCAAGAAGAATTTCGGAAGAAATACATCAGTGAAAGATTTGTTGATCAAAAGCGTAAAGAGTTTCTTGAGTTGAAGCAAGGGCTCCAGCTAGAACTTATACCATAAAGGCATGTGAAGATGCTTCATCACCCAATGTGATTACTGGTATATTTTCTCTTTATGATGTTAATGTTACTGCTTTGATTGATCCCAGTTCTACTCATTCATATGTGTGCATGAAATTGGTGTTTAGTATGAATATACCTGTTGAGTGCACAGAATTTATGATTAGAGTGTCGAATCCATTTGGCAAATGTGTGATAGTTGATACAGTATGCAAGAAATGTCCTTTAATGATTCGGGGTCATTACTTTCCGGTCGACTTGATGTTGTTGCCATTTGATGAATTTGATGTTATTTTGGGTATGGATTGGTTGACATTGCATGATGCTATAGTAAATTGCAAAGAAAAGGTTATAGAATTAAAGTGTGAAAGTGGTGAAATTCTACGGGTTGAACCAGGCAAATCAGAGGCACTATCTAGTGTGATTTCTTCGATGTCGGCTCAGAGATATTTGAGGAAGGGTTATGAAGCTTATTTGGAGTATGTAATTAATACAAAAGAAATTGAAAAGAAAGTTGAATCAGTGCCGATTGTGTGTGAGTTCGCGGATATATTTCCAGAAGAATTGCCGAGTTTGCCTCCAGTCAGGGAAGTAGAATTTGGTATTGATTTGATACCGGGAACAACTCCAATCTCGATTGCTCTGTATAGAATGGCACCAGCCGAGTTGAAGGAATTAAAGTCACAATTGCAAGAATTGACGGACAAAGGCTTTGTGAGACCGAGTTTTTCACCTTGGGGTGCTCCCGTGTTATTTGTGAAAAAGAAGGATGGTTCTATGAGATTGTGTGTTGACTATCGGCAGTTAAACAAGGTGACAATCAAGAACAAGTATCCGCTGCCGAGAATTGATGATTTATTTGATCAGCTAAAAGGAGCAACATGGTTTTCAAAGATTGACTTGAGATCTGGGTACTGCCAGCTACGAGTAAAAGAGTCAGATGTGCCTAAAACTGCTTTTAGAACAAGGTATGGTCATTATGAATTTTTAGTTTTGCCATTCGGGTTAACAAATGCTCCTGCTATGTTTATGGATTTGATGAATCGTATATTTCAGCCATACTTGGACAAATTTGTTGTGGTGTTTATTGATGATATCTTAATTTATTCAAAAGATGAGACAAAGCATGCTGAGCATTTGAGGATAGTTTTGCAAACTTTGAGAGATAAGCAGTTATATCCCAAGTTTAGTAAAAGTGAATTTTGGCTTCAGGAAGTTGGATTTTTGGGTCATATTGTTTTAGGTGATGGTATACGGTTGATCCTAGTAAAATTTCGACCATTGTTAATTGGAAACCACTGAAAAATGTAACTGAGGTTAGAAGTTTCTTGGGGCTAGCTGGGTATTATTGGCGGTTTGTAAATAGATTTTCTATAATTGCTGCTCCTATGACTAGACTACTCCGAAAGGATGTTAAGTTTGAGTGGACGGAAGAATGTCAACAGAGTTTTGAAGAATTGAAAAAGTTATTAACTGAAGCACCAGTGTTGGTACAACCCGAATCAGGTAAAGAATTTGTGGTGTATAGTGATGTTTCTTGAAATGGCTTAGGATGTGTACTTATGCAAGAAGGAAAAGTGGTGGCTTATGCTTCGAGGCAGTTAAAATCTCACGAATGAAATTATCCGACTCATGATTTGGAATTGGCTGCTATAGTATTTGCTTTGAAGATTTGGCGACATTATCTGTATGGTGAAAAATGTCGAGTATATACCGACCACAAAAGTCTTAAGTACTTGATGTCACAAAAAGACTTGAATTTGAGACAGCGAAGATGGTTGGAGTTATTGAAAGATTACGAGCTTGTTATTGATTACCATCCGGGAAAAGCGAATGTGGTTGCCGATGCTTTAAGCAGAAAATTACTATTTGCTTTGAGAGCTATGAACACTCAGTTAAAGGTATCAGATGATGGTTTGATTTTAGCAGAGTTAAGAGCAAGACCGATGTTTGTACAAGAGCTTTGTGAAGCTCAAAAAAGTGATGAAGATTTGCAAGCCAAGAGAAAACAGTGTGAAGCTCATACGGGGTCAGATTTCAGAATCGATTCTGATGGTTGCTTGATGTTTAAAGATCGGATTTGTGTACCGAAAAATAATGAGTTGATTCAAAAGATTTTGCATGAAGCATATAATGGTTGTTTGGCGGTTCATCTGGGCAGTACGAAAATGTATAATGACTTGAAGAAAATGTATTTGTGGAATGGAATGAAAAGATTTGTATCAAAGTGCTTAATTTGTCAACAAGTGAAAGCTGAACACCAAGTACCTTCGGGACTACTCCAGCCTATCATGGTTCCTGAATGGAAATGGGATCGGATTACTATGGATTTTGTATCAAGATTGCCATTAACTCCGGGGAAGAAAGATGCCATCTGGGTAATAGTTGACAGACTGACTAAATCGGCTCATTTTATTTCGGTATGCATGGATTATTCTCTTAATAAGTTGGCTGAATTGTATATTAGTGAGATTGTTAGACTTCGTGGAATACCTTTGTCAATCATTTCGGATAGAGATCCAAGATTTACTTCACGATTTTGGCAAAAGTTACAAGAGGCATTAGGTACAATGTTGAATTTTAGCACTGCCTTTCATCCACAAACTGATGGACAGTCAGAGAGAGTGATTCAGATTCTTGAAGACACGCTCAGATGTTGCGTATTGGAATTTCAAGGTAGTTGGGAAAGGTACTTACCATTAGTAGAATTTGCTTATAATAATAGTTATCAGACGAGTTTGAAGATGGCACCTTATGAAGCATTGTATGGTCGTAAATGTCGGACGCCATTGTATTGGACTGAACTCAAGGAAAATCAGATTTATGGAGTTGATCTAATAAAAGAAACCGAGGAAAAAGTGAAAGTGATTCGAGATTGTTTGAAAGCTGCTTCGGATAGACAGAAATCTTATACGGATTTGAAACGAAAACAAATCGAGTTTCAAGTTGGTGATAAGGTATTTTTGAAAGTGTCTCCATGGAAGAAAGTCCTTAGATTTGGACGGAAGGGTAAGTTAAGTCCGCGTTTTATTGGGCCAAATGAAATAATTGAAAAAGTTGGACCGGTAGCATATCGGCTAGCATTACCACCTGAATTAGAGAAGATTCACGATGTGTTCCACGTATCTATGTTACGTCGGTATCGTTCGGATCCTTCACATATAATTTCACCGACAGAAATTGAACTACGACCGGATATGACTTACGAAGAAGAACCGATTAAGATTTTAGCTCGAGAGGTCAAGCAACTAAGAAATAAAAGTGTCGCTCTCGTGAAAGTATTATGGAAAAATCACAGGGTAGAAGAGACTACATGGGAACCTGAGGAAACTATAAGAAATCAATACCCACACCTGTTTATCGGTAAGATTTTCGAGGACGAAAATCCTTAAAGGGGGGAGAGTTGTAATATCCCGAATTAGGGCCTAATCGGAATAGTGGTTTTGTGACCACAAATCTGAGATAGAAATAATTATTTTATAATTATTTTGATGTTTATGATATGATTGCACGATTGTGTGAAAATTTCGTGACGAAATTCTATGCATAAAGTGCTTAATTTGAAATTAGGAACTAAATCGAATAAGTTACAAAACTTGCATTCTAGAAGTTTTTAGTATGAAATTACTTTGGAATATTAATGAGGAGGTCTTAAATAGCAATTTGACCAATTTCTAAAATTTTGGACAAAAATGGGCTTGTACATGAAAATTTTCAAAGAAAGATATTAAGGGTATTTTGGTCATTTGGTAATTAAAAGATTTAAAAAAGGAAAAAGATGGCAAAATATATCCATCTTCTTCATTAGGACGAAAATTAAAGGGGTTCTCCATAGCTAGGGTTTGTTTCAAGCTTCCAACCTCCATAGTAAGTGATTCCAAGCCCTATTTTTAATGTTCATTACGTTTTTGGAGTCCTAGTAACTTGATTTAGCTTATGTTAGCAATAATTTAACCTAGGGTTCATATTTGGAAAAATACCCATAGGTGAAATTTGTGTATTTTGGTGTTTTATGATAGAATATGAGGTTTTAAATTATGCTAGACAACTTGTGCTACTCAGTTTTAAGTGAAAACGAGAAAAATGGCTTAATTGGTAAAAATACCTAATAGTTATAAGTACATGTTAGAATGAGAATTTGATGTTGCCATAGAAGGGAAAAATTATCAGCATGTCATAAAACATAAGAAAATGGGATGAAGTTTAATTCCCGAGCCTAGGGGTAAAAGTGTAATTTTGCAAAAGTTTAGGGGCAAAAATATAATTTTGCCAAAGTTCGTATTAAATGTTGTTTTGATGAGTGTATGTATTAAATAAGATTAATTTTTCATTATAGATCAAGAGAAACGAGATTCAAGTCGCGATCGAGGGAAAAAGAAAGTTTACGAAGAATAGGCTCGATTGCTAATAATTTTATACCGAGGTAAGTTCATGTGTAAATGTAGTAACATAATTGTCATTTTAAGTAATTTAATGTTATTTATGTGATATGATGATTAATATCATGAAATATTATGCTTTATGGTTATTATTGAATAATATGTAAATTATGATTTGCTATCGAGTATCGGTTTCGATGTTCCGTGGAAGATGGCAAAGATGTGTAATCGAGAAAAAAACCCGTTTGAACCTTGAGAATAGATTAGAATACAAGTGACATGTCACTAGGATGGTTGGGGATCCGAACTCGTTGAGTTGAGTCCGAGTTCACTTATGGATGCAAATGTCTGAACTCGTTGAGTTGAGTCCGAGTTCGTGAGATGTAACTAGGCATCTGAGCTCGTTGAGTTGATTCCGAGTTCACTTATGGATGCGAACGCCCGAGCTCGTTGAGTTGAGTCCGAGTTCGCTTATGGGCGGGTTACATGGTAGCTTGGCTACAAATGTGGCACTTATGTACAAACTTTCCGTGTATTCGAATTATATTCCGATGTGTTCAACGGGTGAATCTTAAGAGAATAAGGAGAATGCCTAAAACGAAGGTGACATGTTGGTAAGTGTGGTAAATGAGAAAATTTTACAGGTATGTGCT
Source organism: Gossypium longicalyx (assembly GCA_025698465.1). NCBI lineage: Eukaryota > Viridiplantae > Streptophyta > Magnoliopsida > Malvales > Malvaceae > Gossypium > Gossypium longicalyx. The sequence goes on along the minus strand of CM046996.1, from coordinate 65,048,423 downwards.
TAAATCTTCGGGTTGAGAACTTGGTATGATGAAATCGTAGCATGATATTAAATGCAAATGTAACATGAATGTCTTGGTGTTGTTTATGCAAATGATGCTTTTATGTGGAATTGCATGATTATGTTACTTACTATTTGCATGTGAACTTACTAAGCATTTATGCTTACTCCTTCCTTTTCCTTCATTGTAGTTTTGACAAACCGGCTTGAGAATCGGGATAGGTCGAAGACTCGTTCACACTATCCGAAGGCCTAAATTGGTAAAATGGCTTGTGTATCTTGAATGTGGCATGTATGACAAAATACTCACTTTGTGTAATTGATCTTATGATATGGCTATGGTATGGAAAGAAAAGGGTTTGTAAATGATTAGCCATTGGAATGGCCAATCTAAGTCATATTTGATGTTATGTATGTTTAATATGATATTTAGTCCATGAAAATCCTTAGTAAAGTGAAATTTGCTATAAAATAGAATATTGTTGCAACAATGACGTGAATTTGAAAAATCACTAAAAATAGTAGAAATAGAATTAGATGATGAATAAAATATGTAATTGAATACTAATGAGCCTATTTTCATATGGATTGAACAAAACAGGTATATGAATTATAATTTATGAGATATTTGAATTTCTGTGAAACAGGGTTAGAGTAATTTCTGAATCCCCTGTTATGACTTTGGAAATTCACCATAAATTTTATAAAAATAATTAGAAGTCATGATTTATATTTACAGATTCCTTTTAGAGTCTAGTTTTAATGAAAACAAACGACATAGTCATTGAAACTCTGTACAGGGAGATATCTGATTCGTAATACACAGAGGTCAGAGCAGTCATACCCTGAAACAGGGGAGACTTTAACTAATAAACTGTCCTAATTGGCCCAACCAAAAATTCTAGAAAACAATTAGTAAATAGATATATGAGTGTAGTTTCAGGGAAAATTTACAGAATTGGATTTTGAGTTTCAAAACTTGAGATATAAATTTTTAAGTGACTGTGATGCAGTTAGCCAGCTTGTCTGAAAATTTTAAAAATAAATTGTTTAAGCTGTTTAATTGATGAAATTAAGTTTAGTAACACCTCGTGCTCGAGTCCGGCGACGGTCTCGGGTACGGGGCGTTACAGAGTTCCTCCAAACATCGAATCTTCTACTGAGCATCACCTGGAAATAAAATAAAAGAGGGGGTGAGTTTTCGCAACTCAGTGTGTACAATCCTCGACAGGTAACAAGCATTCATCAATCACTATACATCAAACATGCAATGCAATGCAGAGCAATCCCATCCCAATAATCCATCTGCTACACACAAGCTCTGTCCCTCGACACATCATGTGGGGATATAAATATCAACCCACCCAACCGACACATCCATGGTAGCCCGGTTACGGAACTACCTTCATTTACATATTGGGCTTAAAAGCCGTCGGTGGATCCACGATTATCAAGTAACCATGCGATCCTCATATACTTCCTCTATTCCATAATTCCCAACCCATATGCAGCGTAAGCAGAATATCATATGTATGCATGTCACATCCATAAAACTTACATTCAACACTTAGGGCTATTTTGGTCATTTTTGCCCTTAGGGGCATTTCGATAATTTTCCCTTTCTTTACGGTTTTCACTTACCTTGGCCCGTTAACAAATCCTGTGAGCTAAGATGAACGAATACTATACACCAGATAGGATTCCAGAAAAGAGAAGCTGAGTCATTAAGACCGCTTAAGTATCAAGGTCTCCCTAGATCCAATCCTAGACATGCATATACCCGTTGCCACACCTTAACCCTTTGACTTGTCCATAGTCGCGATAAATTAATTAAGTTTTATGTAGTCATCATATACTTGGCCCAAAACCCCTTACAAAGCCCAGTCAAATTCACGTACCTGTATATGGCCCACTAAGCCCAATCATATTCATATGGCCCATTAGGCCCAAATCACATTTATATGGCCCATGAGGCCCAAATACATTAGGCCCAAATCACATTTATATACATGCTCACATATGAATTTTCCATCACATAGCATCAAATATCAATTTTGCCCATTATAGGCCCAACAGCCTATCGAGCCCATTAAGCCTATTCTGGCCCGATTGGCCAAATCACAGGCTAAGTCCATGGAATCACCCATGGGCCTCAGAAAACCTATCGGTTTCCTCCTCACGAGTGTTCGCGCACTTGCAAGACTACCGTAGCCTAACTTTTGACTTTTCGACATTTTGACTTTTGCCGATTCATTATGTGTGTGCAGTGTATGTGCACACCTGGTAAGCAAGTGTGCTGTGATTCCCTTAGTCACCAACCTACAAACAATATCACCCTCCAATTAATCACATGCTTAATACATATCTTTACTAAAACTGAAACCTCACCTTAACCTTACCTTGCACGATAAGTATAACAGTCCCTTCTTAAATCACTAACCACGATCAACTCCTAGATCTGCACCAATCTTAACTATTAAAACCAGAATAATTGGTTACTCGTATCCAACCCAACTCCCCTTACCTTAACTATGAACATTCTGCCACCTTAGCCAATAGAAGAGGAATACTTACCAAAACTGCAAACACCTAGGAATAATTTCGGCAGATAGCTAAGATCTGAGATTCGATACTAATTCCCTACCACAGTTGATTAAAAAGAGTGAGGAAAGAACAACGTAATAGATTCTTAGCAAAACCGATTGGGAGAACAACACTTACACTAGATTTGACCGAAGTAGAAGGAGTAGTAATTGCACTAAGGATATTCGGCCAAAGAGTATTTGACCCTTGGGAGATTCAGCTTTCAAGCTTAGTATGGTGAATAAGGTTTATTTGGCACAGATTAAAGAAGAAGAGTAGAAGAAGAATAGAAAATCGGCACAAGAAAAGAAAGAAAGAAGCAAAGGTTTTCGGCTTTTTGGATCTTGAAGAGAAAAGGGTTTCTGATAACAAAGTGAGAGAGATTTTGGCATTAGCCTGGCAACCTTGCATTCGGCACCTATTTATAGCCCCTATAGCCGAATTGCCTGACCTTCAATTCCCCATTCGGCTCCATCACTTCCCCATTCTCATCTCTTCATTTTTCTCCCTAATAACCCCTTGATCCTTTCCTCAAATTTCTCTTTTAAGCACTCCCATTGGAGTCCATCTTCACGCCACTTCCAATCTTTTATAAGGCCAAAATTAAACTTCTAAAAATACTAAGCTAGGATTTGCACCTTGGATCTCCTTGCTAGCCACTAACGCCACCTCCCTACACTCTAAGTGGCGTCACTTAGCCACTCCTCCACAAGGCTTTTTGATGCATCCCATATCTTTATTTAAAAGCCCAACTACTTGCCAACAAGATCCTTTTAATTATTAATGCATAATTTTATTTTCCCCTAAGTTCGAACTTAAACCTTAGCCAAGACCTACTATTACCTACTTAATCGAAAATACCTAGCACATCTTTTTATCAGAACTAAAAAAAAAGAAAATTCAGGATTTCGGGATTTTTAAGGCGTTACAACTCTACCCCCTAAAAGAAATTTCGTCCTCGAAATTTTACCTAATTCAAACAGTTGAGGATATTGATGTCGCATCCCTTCCTCAAGTTCCCAAGTAGCCTCCTCAGCCTTGTGATTTCACCAAAGCACTTTGACTAATGGAACGGACTTCTTTCTCCGTTCTTTGACATCTCGACTAATTATTTGTATGGGCTCTTCCTCGAAAGTTAGGTCTGGCCTGACCTCGATTTCTTTCAATTGCCACAACATGTGAAGGATCCGAGCAATACCGCCTTAGCATGGAAACATGAAGCACGTCGTGGATTTGGCTTAGTTCAGGAGGTAACTCTAGCTGGTAAGCGACTGGCCCAATCCGCCTTACAACCCGATATGGCCCAATGAACCTTGGGCTTAGCTTACCCTTTTGTCCAAACCTTAACACTTTCTTCCATGGAGAGACCTTCAAAAAAACTAAGTTTCCCACTACATACTTTATTTCTCGATGCTTAAGGTCAGCATACGACTTTTTCCTATCCGAGGCCTCTTTCAACCAGTCCCGAATCAATTTTACCTTATCCTCAGTATCGGCTACTAACTCAGGGCCGAAAACTCTCCGTTCGCCCAACTCCGTCCAACATGTTGAAGTTCGACATCTTCGCCCATACGGTGCTTCGTATGGAGCCATCCCAATGCTTGCTTGATAGCTATTATTGTACGCAAATTCTGCTAATGGTAAATAGTCCTCCCAGCTACCTCGGAACTCAATCACACATCCCCTCAACATATCTTCCAAAACTTGGATCACCCTTTCTGACTATCCATCAGTTTGAGGGTGGAATACTGTACTGAAATTCAACCTTGTACCCAACGCCTCATGTAGCTTGTTTCAAAATCGCAAAGTGAAACGTGGGTCCCTATCTGATATTATGGATACTGGCACTCCATGCAATCTTACAATCTCCGCTACATACAGCCTAGCCAACTTTTGTAACAAGTAATCAGTGCGAACCAGTACAAAATTGGCAGACTTGGTTAACCGATCCACTATAACCCATATCGAGTCTTTCTTAGTAGGCGTCAAGGGTAGCCCACCAACAAAGTCCATAGTGATCCTTTCCCACTTCCAGAGTGGGATCCTCACTGGCTGAAGCAATCCTGTAGGCAACTGATGTTCCGCCTTCACCTTTTGACGAACCAAGCATTTGTTCACAAACTCCATAACCTCGCGCTTAAGTCCAGGCCACTAATAAAGCTCACACAAATTCTGATACATCTTGTTTCTGCTAGGATGCATTGCGTAGAGACCGCTATGTGCTTCCTGTAGAATGGACTGCCTTAGGTTATTATCCTTTGGTATACACATCCTCCCACGGAAACACAATACTCCTTCACTATTTATCCCAAAGTCTGATGTCTCCCCACTCTCCACTTGTCTAAAATGAGCACCTAAGGTCTCATCCACTAGTTGCTTACTCTTTATTTGCTCGACCCACACCGGCTTTACCTGAAGCTCAGCTAACAAGCTACCATCATCCAACAAGCTTAAACTGGTGAGCATAGCCCTCAAGTCTGACTTAGTCCTGTGACTCAACGCATCGGCTACCACATTCGCTTTGCCATGGTGGTATTCAATTATACAATCATAATCCTTCAATAATTCCACCCACCTACGTTGCCTAAGGTTTAGCTCCTTTTAGGTAAGGAAGTACTTCAAACTCTTGTGGTTTGAATAAATTATGCACTTCTCCCCGTATAAGTATTGCCTCCATATTTTTAGTGCGAAAACCACCGCAGCTAACTCCAAACCGTGGGTTGGGTAATTCACTTCGTGAGTCTTAAGTTGCCGTGACGCATACGCAACCATCTTTCCTTCTTGCATCAATACACATCCTAAGCCTACATGCGATGCATCATTATAAACCATAAACTCCTTCCCAGGCACTGGCTGAATCAATACAGGGGCCTCAGTTAAAACTTTCTTAAGTTTTCCAAACTCTCTTACTACTTGTCCGTCCAAACAAACAGTACCCCCTTCCTCAACAACTTAGTTAAGGGTGCAACAATTACTGAAAAGCCCTTAACAAACCGTCTATAGTATCCTGCCAAGCCCAGAAAACTTCAGATTTTCAATACTGACTTGGGTGTTTTCCAGTCTAACACCGCTTCAATTTTTTGGGGATCCACCTTAATCCCCTCGACTGACACCACATGTCCTAGAAAAGTAACCTCCCTTAGCCAGAATTCACACTTACTGAATTTGGCATACAGCTACTTCTCCCTCAAAGTCTGCAACATAATCCTTAAGTGTGCATCATGCTCATCCTCATCTTTTGAGTATACCAAAATGTCATCTATAAAGACTACCACGAACCGATCCAAGTAGGGTTGGAAAACCCGATTCATGAGGTCTATGAAAGTGGTAGGTGTGTTCGTCAGCTCGAATGGCATCACCAAGAACTCGTAGTGCCTATAACGAGTTCTGAAAGCTATCTTATGAATATCTACCTCCTTAACCCTCAATTGGTGATATCCCGAACACAGGTCAATCTTCGAGAAAATAGAAGCTCCCCTAAATTGATCAAAAAGATCATCGATTCTCGGTAGAGGGTACTTGTTTTTAACATTTAACTTTTTTAACTGTCGATAGTTGATGCAAATTCATAAGGTTTCATTCTTCTTCTTCACGAATAACACCGGTGCTCCCCATGGAGACACACTTGGTCGTATGAATCCTCGATCCAACAATTCCTGAATCTGTGCCTTAAGTTCCACCAACTTCTTTGGTGCCATCTGATAAGGAGCGATAGACACTGGAGCCGTCCCAGGTAACAACTCCATTCCAAATTCTACTTCCCTACTGGGTGGCAACCCAGGCAGCTCATCGGGAAAGACATCCGAAAATTCCCTAATTGTTCTTAACTCCTTAACAGCAAGGCTCTTAGCCTCCGTATTACTAATATAAGCCAAATAGGCTTCGCATCCCTTTCGTACGAACTTCTTAGCCTTCAATGCTAAAATCACATTCGGTAGGTAATTTCGGCATTCACCAATCACCACTACTCCCTTATCCTATGCCGTTCTTAACACCATTCGCTTTGTAGTACAATCCAAGGTGGCTCGGTGCTTCACCGGCCAATCCATACCTAAGATTAAGTCAAATTCACCAAACGGCAACTCCATCAAATCCGTTGAAAAGGTAATTCCTTGGACTACTAAGGCTACCTCCCTAAACAACTTATTCACTCCTACTGGTATCCCTAGCAGACTGATCACAGTCATCTCATTCGTAGTAATTTCAAACATATCACCCAAAGATTCAGTCATATTGCATGCAACATATGAATGTGTCGATCCAATATCAATCAATGTTGTGTAAGGTAAATCATATATAAAGAACATACCCATTATCACATCTGGGGCATCCCCGTCTTCTCGGTGATGAGCAGCATAAACCAAAGATGGCTGTCTCACCTCAATAGGGCCTATATTTCTGCATGGTGCTCTACGTCCACGCCCCATTGGCAGTAGCTGACCACCCATTGGTGGTTGAGCACCATCTTCGCCCACTACGGGCACTCCTATGCTCTTATGCCCCATAGACCCACAAGCGAAACAAACTCCCATCCTCTTCTAACACTTGCCTCTCTAGCTTCTCCCACAATCAGCACAAGGTGGCACCCATGGATTAGCAGTAGGGGGCGCTGCTCTAACTGGCCCATTATTTTTGGCCCTAGCCCTAGGCCTTTGTCCAACACCCGGAGTCTCAACCTCCCTCTTATTCTTACCCATTTCTTTTTCCCGATTTAAGCGCTCAGCACGCTTTACCTCCTTCGTTATCTTTGCTTTCTCCACTAACTCCGAGAAAACTCACTCTTTTTGTGGAGCTATCAATACCCTAACGCTATCTCTAAGTCCATCCTCAAACCTAACACAATGCTTATATTCTGTTGCCACCATTACTCTTGCATACCTACTAAGGCGTAGAAATTTCGCTTCATACTCCGCCACCGATTTGTTTCCTTAGGTCAAGTTCAGGAACTCCTTCCTTCTAGCATCCACATAGCTTGCACCCACATACTTCCCTTGGAATGTAGCTTTGAAAAACTCTCAAGTGACCCGCTCCGGTTGGGTGCCCTCTTTCACCGTCAACCACCACTGGTAGGCTTCTTCCCTAAGCAATGACACTGCTCCTTTCAGCTTTTGTTTAGGTGAGTAGTCCAAGTCTTCCATTATCCTTTTAGTGGCCTCCAACCAATATTCCGCCACATTAGGAGCCACGCCAGCCACGCCCTTAAAGATCTCGGCCCCATTCGAACGAAGTTGCTCCAGAATGGACCCCCAATTTCTAGTGCCATTATTGGGCCCAGCGACCCTTTCCAAAATCCTTAGCATTACCTGCGACAATGCATCGTCTCCAGCGGCCCGATCATACGGTCCATTCCTAGCCACAGGTGAGGCCGGAGCCTCTTCTACTCCAATATCGGGCATATGGCCCGATACCGACGACTCAGTCCTAACACTTCTGTGGCCTCAGCCACGGCCTCTTGCACCTCTTCTAGCACTCATCATCGATTCGCGTATTATCTGGATTAGAAATTTTTATGAAGTTTTAATTAGTTTAATAATTAAACCGATGTTTTATGGAAATATTTAAAGAGAAGATTATTTTCAAAAATCCTCTACAGTTTCGAGATCCTACGGGCTCTAGTTCCATTCAAACAAAATTATCCAAAGTAGCCCTCTATCTATCTACTGTATAACAATTTAAACAAGCTTATGAATAGAAGAACTTACTTGGTTCGACGTCGGAGGTTTGGTGTGCCACTTAACAAGATTTCCCTTTTTCCAAAACATTGTGATCTCATATATTCTTTTTTAAAAAATAGAAAAAGAAACCAAATAATAATAAGGCCCACTTCACAGCTCGAGTTTTACAACTGGGCTTTGATACCACTAAATGTAACACCCTAAACCCGGCTCGGACGTTATGGCCGAATCTGGCATGTCACATTGAAGTGTTTTAGCGAAAACCTTATTTTCATTAAAAATCTTCTTTAAATTTGAAACCTTATAAACTTATAAAAACTCTCCTTTCAAACGCAAAAACTTGTTTAAACTTATGATTTATGAAAATCTGTCATTTTAAAATTTAGTTGTGGAAATGTAGAAAAACATACTATGATTTAGGAAACTCAGGTTCAACTCCTCGTAATTACAACGCATAAAGAAATATTAATCCAAATAATAACAAAAAGGGGAGGCCTTATTACAATCTAGATTAAAAATTACTTAATAAACTAGGAACTTATATGCTTTTAAAACAAATCCAAGTTGTCTTGCTAGCTGGCCACCCAGAGTCCCTCTAAACATCGAACCTTCTACTGAGCATCACCTGAAAATAAAATAAAAGAAGGGGTGAGTTTTCGCAACTCAGTGTGTATAACCCTCGACAGGTAACAAGCATTCCTCAATCACCATACATTAAACATGCAATGCAATGCAGAGCAATCCTATCCCAATAATCCATCCGCTACACACCAACTCCGTCCCTCGACACATCATGTGGGGATATAAATATCGACCCACCCAACCGACACATCTATGGTAGCCCGGTTGCGGAACTACCTTCATTTACACATTGGGCTTAAAAGCCGTCGGTGGATCCACGATTGTCAAGCAACCATGCGATCCTCATATACTTCCTTCGTTCCATAATTCCCAACCCATATGCAGCCTAAGCAGAATATCATATGTATGCATGTCACATCCATAAAACTTACGTTCAACAAGTAGGGGTATTTTGGTCATTTTTGCCCTTAGAGGCATTTCGATAATTTTCCCTTTCTTTATGGTTTTCACTTGCCTTGGCCCATTAACAAATCTTGTGAGCTAATTTGAATGAATACTATGCACCAAGTAGGATTACAGAGAAGAGGAGGTGAGTCATTAAGACCGCTTAAGTACCAAGCTCTCCCTAGATCCAATCCTAGACATGCGTATACCCGTTGCCACACCTTAACCCTTTGGCTGTCCACAGTCGCAATAAATTAATTAATTTTTATGTAGTCATCATATACTAGGCCCAAAACCCCTTACAAAGCCCAGTCAAATTCACATACCTGTATATGGCCCACTAGGCCCAATCATATTCATATGGCCCATTAGGCCCAAATCACATTTATATGGCCCATTAGGCCCAAATCCATTAGGACCAAATCACATTTATATACATGCTCACATACAAATTTTTCGTCACATAGCATCAAATATCAATTTTGCCCATTATGGGCCCAACAACCCATTAGGCCCATTAAGCCTATTCTGGCCCGGTTGGCCAAATCACAGCCTAAGTCCATGGAATCGCCCATGGGCCTAAAAAAACCTATCAGTTTCCTCCTCACGAGTTTTTGCGCATTCGCAAGACTACCGTAGCCCAACTTTCAGCTTTTTGGCATTTCAGCTTTTCGACTTTTTGGCATTTCGACTTTTACCGATTGATTGTGTGTGTACAGTGTATGTACACACCTAGTAAGCAAGCGTGCTGCGATTCCTTTAGTCACCAACCTACAAACAATATCACCCTCCAATTAATCACATGCTTAATACATATCTTTACTAAAACCGAAATGTCACCTTAACCTTACCTTGCGCGATAAGTATAACAGCCCCTTATTAAATCACTAACCATGATCAACTCCTAGTTCTGCAGCAATCTTAACTATTAAAACTAGAATAATTGGTGACTCGTATCCAACATAGGTCCCCTTACCTTAACTATGAACATTCGGCCACCTTAGCCAATGGAAGAGGAATACTTACCAAAACCGCAAACACCTAGGAACAATTTTGTGAGAGAGCTAAGATCCGAGATCCAATACTAATTCCCTACCACAGTTGATTAGAAAGAGTGAGGAAAGAACAACGTAATAGATTCTTGGCAAAATCGATTGGGAGAACACTATTTACACTAGATTTGACCGAAGTAGAAGGAGTAGTAATTACACCAAGGGTATTCGGCCAAAGAGTATTCGGCCCTTGGGAGATTCGGCTTTCAAGCTTAGTATGGTGAATAAGGTTTATTTGGCATAGATTAAAGAATAAAAGTAGAAGAAGAATAGAAAATCGGCACAAGAAAAGAAAGAAAAAAGCAAAGGTTTTCGACTTTTTGGATCTTGAAGAGAAAAGGGTTTCCGATAACAAAGTGAGAGAGATTTCGGCATTAGCCTGGCAACCTTACATTCAGCACCTATTTTGCCCATCTAGCATCATTATTACTTTCTAGATTTCTCTCTCTTCCAATTGACCATTTTGCCCTTCATTATCTTTTAAAATTCCATCCTTAAGTCATCATTTAATTTGGTAAAATTTCAATTTAGTCCCTCATAGTTTCTTCATCTATTCAATTTGGTCCTAATTCATCCATTTTCCTTAGTTTCTAGATTATTCCACTTTTAAAATATTTACACTATTGGTCCTTCAAATTTTTCATATTTACACTTTAACCCCTAAAATTTTGAGTATTTACTCTTGTGCAACAAAACTTTTCTCACTTTTACAATTTAGTCCTTTCTTGAATTAATATATCATAATATACTTCTCAATATTGACATATCTCAAAATTTCCTTCTTCTTTTTTCTTTTTTTTTTCACTTTATTTTCTTATTTTACTATATCAAGGATAATATCTTACTGTAAATATTTTCAGGGTATTACATTTCTCTCCCCCTTAAAATAAATTTCGTCCTCGAAATTTCCTTGTTTTCTTTTGATCATGAATTTCATTTTTTCTATAGTTCTATAGTTTCTTTTTGTACATATTCACCCAGTTTATCATTTATATCTATTCTCTATCCTTTCATTTCACAATTTATTTTCAATACACTATTTCACATTTGCCTTTCAGAGCTTCTACCAACAGAAATGGAAAATAATATCGTATGAGTCTTATTATCAAGTGTTCTTTCACATATATTGGCTTGGAAAACCAAAGAAAAATAGAGTAGTAGCACTTGTGAATCAATCAGACTTGCGATAATTTCTATCTATTAGCATATTTATCCAACCTTTCCATATATTGATTATAGTATCCAAACATGAACAGTTCCATATGCCTCTGAAAATATCAGTATATATATAAGATACCCATATAAGACCCCAAAAATTTAATATAATATACCCAGTTATAATGGCTATATTCAAATATTTTTGCAATTTTTTTTCACCAATCTATTGACTAGTATAGATTGCATATAACTGTATTAGTAAAGGGGTATAGATCGTAAAACCTCATAATTTAATTTTCATGTATTTACTCATATAACATTTATCATTCTCAAGTATTATAAAACATTTATCCGTACTTTTACGAGTTCTGCTTTATCATAACTAACATTTTTACTCAGAGATAATCATTTTCCTCAGAATCTTAAAATTGTTTACTTTTTACTTAGTAGAGGCCCAGTAGACTAGATAGAACACTTTGGATATACGGGACTTATACAGAGGTGCATTATTATGCACTATTAAACAGAGAACACTGAAGTGCTATACAGAGAGTACGAATGTCTTTGAATGTACTAATAATCGAGAGCACTAACTTGCTAGTAATCGAGAGAGCATCTTTGAGGTCCCTTAATATCCTAGTAGTTCTAATCTTGTCTACTTGGGCAAATTATTTCATGCACGCATATCACTTTTACACCTTTCGCATAATGCTTTTACATGCTTTACAATTTAATCCTTGTACCAATAATCCGTTTATTTATGTCTTCTCTACCTTTAATACATGTAATATTTTTCAAAATTCACTATCCATCCACAATTTACTAATAATACTTATCATGTACTTCATTTACCAATTTTATATATTTTGTAATTTAGTCATCAGCACAATATTTCATGTAGCAATATAATTTACTTTTAATAATACACATAACATTCATCATCGACATGTATTTATTCATACCTTTATGAATTCTGATTGATTCTAATCAACTTTTTACTCATATACCTGAGTATCGTTTTTAGTATTATCAGAATTATCTTGGGTCAGAAAGCATCTCATTTTAATAGTAAAACAAATCTCATCAGAGTCGGGAGATATCATACTATCACATATTATAATGTCATGTGTTTTTAGACTTCACATATACTACGTTTGGTCCGAGAACCGACTAAACCGTAGCTCTGATACCACTAAATGTAACACCCCTAACCCGTATCCGTTGCCAGAACAGGGTTTCGGAGCATTACTACCATTTGCAGATCACTTAAAAAAAATTTTAAATACTTACCGATTCAATGCATCATATAAATAAATATATTACCATTCAACCAACAGTTTAATACTTGTATAAGCATCAAACAGTAACATTGTTAGCGTACTTGCACATATCTCATATAAATTCAACATTGATATAACTATTTTCTCGACATATCGTACTTGAGTTCAATAATAGTCTCAACTTACATAATTTTCTTGTATCAACATATCAAAGATAATCATATATGTACATATCATGAAACATATCATGCTCTTACCGTTTCTTCATAAGCATATATGATTCATTTCATTATATTAATATTTCATGCTCCATCATTTCCATATATTTTATGTATATTTATTCCGATAATAGCTTATATCAAACTTAACATAAATTATATTCCATGTACTCATACTTATTTCGTTTATCTATCTTCATAATTATTTCATACAACTATTTTGTACATATATTTCCATATGACCAGTTCTTGTAAACATTACACACAACCATTTCATATAACCATTCATCATCTGATACATATTACCTGAATATCAATTGTTCAACAGATGTCATAGCATCTCCCATCCACGGTCTTATTTATCTTTGACATGATGCCATAGTATCTTTCAACTATGGTCTTACTCATTTTTCTGTCATGTTGCCATGATATCTTTCAACCATGGTCTTGTTCATTTCATATCACGTTGCCATGGTATCTTTCAACCATGGTCTTACACACTTCATATCAAGTTGCCATGGTATCTTTCAACCATGGTCTTACACATTTCATATCGAGAGCACACTCCCGCGAACCTCATCCTTACAAAGTGGGATTACGGTCCAGCTAAATCTCTGTAATATAAACTCATAGAGTATTGTCGGGATTACAGTCCAAAGCTAAATCCCTCGCAACGACAATTACTCTAATGAGCTTGGATCCGAATTACAGACCCAGCTAAATTCGGACACGATTCGGATTACCCGTCGGGCTAAATCCATTTTACACATATTCTTCGGGAGGGTTTGTATCGAGGATAGGATCACCCCGTCAGGGCTAGATCCTTTTACCGTCAATTCCTTTTCGAGAGATCCATCAAATTTTCCTTTTCATTCAACCGGGATTTATTTTCAATTTATTTTGAGTATTATCAATATTTTATCAAATATCATGAATTGAACATTCAAATCATATTTTCATCACATAACCACATATTTCAAGTATTTAAAATACAATTCAAGTTACACAAACTTACCTCATTGCTTGTTTGTGTTTATAATTTCATTAATCCGATATCTTTTCTTTTCACGATCGAGTCTCATATTTGAGTCGTTCGGATCTTTATAAATAAATTTGATCATCATTTTCATTCATTTCATATTCTAATGCATTTAATTAATGATTTAGGCAAAATTTACCATTTTGCCCCTAAACTTTTAATTAATGACGATTTCATCCTTAGGGTCAGGAAAATAAAATTCTTGCAATTTAATCCTTATTTCCAGCTATTATTCTCATAAATATTGATAATGATCCATGAATTCTATAAAATATCGAATTTTCCATAATTTCAACACTTTTCAATTTAATCTTTCAACACTTTTCAATTTAATCCCTAAAACATGTTTTCCCCCGATCTTGAACTAAATTAATAATTTCATTAAATTTTGTAATTTAAATAATAAAATAATCCATTTCATGCAATTTGGTCATTTCTGACATTTTTACAAAATTGCCCATAAAGTTTTACTTTTATTCAATTTAGTCCCTGAGCCTAAAATATGCAAATTAGCCATGCTAGATGACTATTCATACATATTTTTCCTCCTCCTCCTCTCCATTCCACATCCTTAATGTAGATAATACACTTGTAAGTAACATTATCCATAATTTTTATTATTTACTTTTATGAATATTCAAGCTGTCTATCTGCATCATGGTCACTAAATTATTTATATCTGGAGCTATAGAACTCAAAATTAAGATCCGCTAATTTTACCTGAAACTAGACTCATATATATTCTTACCATAAAATTTTCAGAATTTTTAGTTTATCCAATAAGTACAGTTTATTCTTTAAAATTACCTCTGTTCTGCTGTCTAACAGTTCTGACCCTTCTTCACTAAAAATTAATTATCTCCTTGTACAGAATTCAAATGATGTTTTTGTTTGTTTATATTGAAAATAGACTCATTCAGGATTCGAAAAATATAAATTTAAACCCATAATTATTTTTATCCAATTTTTTATGATTTTACAAAATCAGAATAGGGGAACCCGAAATCATTCTGACCTTGTCTCACAAAATTCATCATATCTCATGATTTACAATTCCATTGCTTACATAATTTCTTCTATAAGAAACTATACTTAATAAGCTTTAATTTCATATTTTATTCATCCTATAATTAGATTTCTACAATTTTTGATGATTTTTCAAAGTTAGACTACTGCTGCTGTCCTAAACTGTTTTAGTACAAGATATTAATTACCATGTTATAACACCCTTATTTTCTTTTTCTACACCATTTCTCATCACTTTCTCTTATTTTCTCTTCACTAACATATCATGAACATAGGACCTTATGTAAGAAAACTCTACTATAACATTATTTCCATGCTTTGTCAATAATAACAAACTTAAAAACATATTGAAATCTTGATATACTTACCTTGTTCTATTGATACTAATCTTCAACTTGATTTTCTCTCTCCTCCAGCTTCTATTTCTTGAATCCAACTTGATATTCTAACTCCCCATGGTCTCCTTAACATTTTTCTCTCTTGGTAGCTATGGAAATTCATTTGATTTTTGGGTGAAAATGGTGAATTTTTGGTAAAAGGACCAAATTGTAAAGAAAGCAAAACTTTCTTTCTTCCTCTCTTTCTCTCACGTTAGTGCATGGGAAAATATGGATGAGAATTTCTCATCTTTCTTTCTTTATATACTAATAAAATAATAATAAAATATCTTATTAAAATATTAATAAAATAATATTTATCTAATTAAATAATTATAAAATATCAAAATATCTCTAGCATCATTATTACTTTCTAGATTTGTCTCTTCCAATTGACCATTTTGCCCTTCATTATCTTTTAAAATTCCATCCTTAAGTCATCATTTAATTTGGTAAAATTGCAATTTAGTCCCTCATAGTTTCTTCATCTATTCAATTTGGTCCTAATTCATCCATTTTCCTTAGTTTCTAGATTATTCCACTCTTAAAATATTTACACTATTGGTCCTTCAAATTTTTCATATTTACACTTTAACCCCTAAAATTTTGAGTATTTACTCTTGTGCAACAAAACTTTTCTCACTTTTACAATTTAGTCCTTTCTTGAATTAATATATCATAATATACTTCTCAATATTGACATATCTCAAAATTTCCTTCTTCTTTTTTCTTTTTTTTTTTTCACTTTATTTCCTTATTTTACTATATCAAGGATAATATCTTACTGTAAATATTTTCAAGGTATTACACATGCCCAGGCTTCGGCCATTGTAGGCGTCACTATATTTTTACTCGGGTAAATACATGATGCCATTACAAATCCCTCTTTATTTCTAGCAATAATACATGCTCTTGAAGTGTTTGATTCCTGATGAAAAGTGGCATCAAAATTTATCTTAATCATGTCTTCATCAGGTGGTTCCCATTTATCACTTTTTAGTACTATTTTTGGCACCATAACACTTTTCATTAACTCATTTTCCATCATGTAAGCTTTAATAAAAGAGATCACCTCACACACATTCGGCTTTAAACCCTCATAATACATTTTATTCTTGTTGTACCATATCGCCTAGTAGGCAATTGCTATAGTTTTACATTTCAGTAAATCATAACTCAAGAACTTTTCCACTAACCAATTATGCCAACTCTGATTTTTGTTAATGGTGGAGTTTGCCACTCCCAGCCCTTGCAAGACCATAATTGTAAAGTTACAGTCTCAAAACAAGTGGGCTACTGACTCCACATCTGACTTACATAATGGGTACCGATCGTCTTTTACCTGCCCTCTCTTCTTCAAATTGTAGAGAGTAGGCATGAATTCTTTAGATAGATTCCACATACCTATTTTTATTTTGTTAGGTAGCTTTAGTTTCCACAATTGTGTATAATATGTCTTCGATTCTACTTAGTGTATTGTAAGGTTGGCATCCGTATTAATTATGTTAGTTGTAATAAGCCATTTGTATCTGTTTTTAACTGTATACTCACCTAAATCATCACCTCTCCACACCAATACATCTGGTTGGCTCAGATCAACCAAAGGAATCTCCATAATCCGCATGATTTGTTCTTTGCTAAACAGTAACTTGAGAACTTCAACATGTCAAGTAAATGATTCCATCTCTATTAAGTCCATAACTTTCAAACAATTCACATTGATATTCTAATTACGTATTCTTCCTTCCCTAAGTCCAGAAAGGCATGCATCATTCCAAATGTTTATAGAGACACCATTCTCCACTTTCCAACCTATCCCCTGCTCCAGAAGTTGCCAGGCATTCCAGGTACTTCGCCAAGTGTACGAAGGGTAAGATCCCAACTTTGCACTTAAAAATTCTCCTTTTAGGTAATACTTGGCTTTCATAACCCGTGCTAGTAAACTGTTAGGTTTTATAATTAACTACCATCATTGTTTTGCTAATAAGGTAATGTTAAACTTGGATAAGTCTCTAAATCCCATACCCCCATGTAATTTAGCTATACAGATGGCTGACCAATTGCACCAATGTATGCCCTTATTTGTTGTTGAATTTTGCCACCAAAATCTATTAAATATATTTTCTAATTCACGGCAAAAATAAATTGGCAACATAAAACACTACATAGCATAAATCGGGATAACTTGTAAAACTAACTTAATCAACATCTCTTTTCCTCCTATTAAAAGGAATCCCATGCTCCAATTTTCAAGCTTTCTTTTTATTCTTTCTTTTATTCCAATAATCGTGTATTTTTTACGTCTCCCCACCATTGTTGTAACAGTTTGCTTTTCAGTGGTGTCAGCAATAGTGGTTTCGGGGCTACCACATCCTATGAGTAAGTTCGTAAATATTATTATTTAATATTTATGAGACAAAATTATTTTTAAAAAGGTTTTTGATTTGATAATTTATGTTATTTAAGCGATTTATTAAGTTCAAGTGGCAAATAGTTTTAAAAAATGAGGTATCGAGACCTTGTTTTCATAAAACAAGCCATAAATATTTTTATAAATACTTACGAAGTGTCATTAAAGTGGTATTAAAGTTTCATTGAAAAATTTTAACGTTTCGATAGTTAATTAATTAAAAAGGACTAAACTATAAAAAGTGTAACGGCAGTGGTTCAGAACAGTGGTTCAGAACCACTAACCCAAGGTCAGAGAAATTATTTTTAATATTATTTTATGTGTTGTGGCATAATTATATGAGAGTATGAAAATTTTGGTGAAATAATGTTATCGATTGCATGCTTAATTGTGAAAAAGGACTAAATCGCGTAAAGTGCAAAAGTCTTATTTTGATAGCTAAAGGTTTAAATTGCTAAGGAATCTTCATTGGGAGTATTTAAGGGCAAACGGACCCTTTTTAGGAGAGTGGCCAGCCAGAGGGGGGACAAGAGAGGTCAAAGGTCAAATATTAGGTGTGTTTGGTGACTTAAAAGAATAAAATAAGAATTAAAGAAAGAGAAAGAGATATCATCTTCTTCTCATTTCTTTCTCCACCGAAAATACCAGAAAATTAAGGGTTTTGGAAGCTTGAAAAATTACAGCCACTCTTTACCTACACAAGTAAGTTATTTTGATAGTTCTTCTTGATGATTTTTGTATTTTTTGGACCCCTTGTAACATGGGCTTTCAAATGAGGGGACTATTTTGCAAAATGGTTGAAATTTTAGGGTTCTTACATGGTATTAAACATGTTGATTTCTGAAATTTTATGGAAGAAAATGAATCATGGATGTTAAATAAACGACTTTTGTGAAGAGGTTTTCATGGAAACCTTAACTAAGGACCCTTTTTGCATAAGTTGTAAAATAGGTGATAAATGTGTGTAATAATCAGAATTATGGGCTGCTTCTAGTGTAAAAAGTACTCGTCTAGGCTTGGTTAGCGAGAAAATGTGATAAAAATTGGTTTTCGAACCCAAGGGTAAAATGGTCATTTTGCCTAATTATGAATTTTCGAGTGTCTAGATTAATATACTGATGAAATGAATGAATTTCTATCATTTTAGATCAAGAATTATAAAATTCAGACCTAGACTGGGGAAAAGCAAAGCAAGTGGACTAAGCCGAACTAGTCGTCTACATTTTGTAATTCGAGGTAAGTTGTGCTAATAATGCAACTATATCTTTATGATGTGCAATTGAATTGATATGAAATAAATTGCTTTGATTTTGATGCCTTATGATAGTCGTTGTTGTTTATTTTCATGCAACTTAATAAGCTTTATGCTTACCCTATTTCTTTTCCATCTTCTTATAGTGCCACCAAAGTAGCTCGAGGATCACTGCTTACATCGGAGAAGCCAGTTACACTATCAACTGAAGCGCTCGGTATAGTTAGATCTTTCATTTTGATTATGGCATGTATAGGATCTTGGCTTTTGAGTTTTGTGTCATTGTTTTGGGGCCAAATGTGTTGGCTTAAACTAGTACTTGATTCATTTTGTATAAAGCCATGGATAATGGCTAATGTTTATCATCGATATATATATACAAATGATGATATTTTCATGAATAAGTTAATGCTTGATGTGGTTGATTAGACCTTATATTGTTGTGTAAATTTATCATGCTAGATGTTTTGTAGGTTAGTGCAAGAAAGGGTGGCAAAGGCTTGGTAGATAGCCTTATATTGTCCACACGGGTAGACATGCGGGTGTGTGTCTAGGCCGTGTGTGACACACGGTTAGCCCCAGGGGCGTGTTGTTCAGCCGTGTGTCCCCTGCACATAAAATTTACAAGTTAAAATGCATGGTAGTAAACGCACGGGCAGAGACACGGTCGTGTGTCTCAACCATGTGGAGGACACTGCCTTTGGCCACGGGCGTGAGCCTTGGCCGTGTACCCTAAATTGGATACTGACGTCAGAAACAAAATGTCAAGGTTTTTAGACACGGGCTAAGACATGGGCGTGTCATGGTTGTGTGAGGGATACGGGCCACAGACACGGGCATGTGTCAGGCCGTATGAAAACCCCTGTAGGTTGGAATTTGGAATTTAATTCACATGGGTATGGGACACGGGCGTGTCCCTAGATGCTTAGGCCGTGTGGGTTACACAGGCCATCAGCACGGTCATGTTATAATGACCACACAGATGTGTGCCCTATTTGTAGAGTTATTTTTCTAGTGTTATTTAAAGGACCCAGATTGGTCCCGAATAGTTTCTAATGGATGTTTGGGGTCTCGTAGGCCCATATTAAAGAGTTTTAGACAATGTTTGAAAAGTTTTTAATTTGACCGAGTCTTAATGACATTGAAATGATTGATGCATGCGGATAAGTTAGGTAATGCCTCGTGCCCAGTACCAGCCTCAGACTCGGGAATAGGGTGTTACATTTAGTGGTATCAAAGCTATGGTTTAGTCAGTTCTAGGACTAACCTAGCATGAGTACGAGTCTAGCTATACATGCCATAATTGTATATTGATAGTGTGACGACTCTTGATGAGATAAATTGTGTTTTTATTTATATAGTAAATGGATCCTGACGTAACTACAGTGGATAACATGGAAAGTAATGCACCGACTCCTACCGATGGGACTACACCAGTCGATAATGGGCCCGTGACAATGAGTCAGGGTGAAGGGGCTAGAGAAGCTTACCTCCACATGATGGATGCATGGTATTCGGAGTTCATTCGTGCGAATCTGAATACTCCACCTCCCCCACCTCCCTCAATTCCTCAACCCTTTCATATAGCTCCTCAAGGAGAAGAGATGACTAGAAGAGAGAAACCTCTAGTGGATAGGATTAGAAAGTAAGGGGCTGACGAATTTTGGGCTAACATTGATGATGACCCAGAAAGAGCAGAGTTCTGGTTGGAAAATACCATTAGGGTATTTGATGAGCTAACGTGCATGCCTAAGGAGTGCATGAAGTATGCAGTGTCACTCCTACGAGACTCAGCCTACCAATGGTGGAATACTCTTGTGTTTGTTGTATCGAGAGAGAGGATAACTTGGGAATTCTTCCAGGAAGAGTTCCGGAAGAAATACATTAGCCAGAGTTTTATAGACTAAAAAAGGAAAGAATTTTTAGAGCTGAAGCAAGGCCGTAGAACGGTGTCGGAGTACGAGCGTGAGTTTGTGAGACTCAGTAAATATGTACGGGAGTGTATATCTACAGAAGCTATCATGTGCAAGAGGTTTGAAGATGGTTTGAACGAAGATATTCGTCTATTAGTTGGCGTATTAGAATTGAGGGAATTTGTGGTGCTCGTGGAGAGAGCATGTAAGGCCGAGGAATTGGCCAAAGAGAAGAGAAAAGCTGACATCGAGTCTCGAGACTCAAGGAAAAAACATATGGGTAAATCACAGCAGACCTTATCTAAGAGATCGAAAGAGTTTCCTACTCGATCAAACACGTCAGTAATGTTCTCGAGCAAGAACAAGCAGCACATGACGTCTAAAACTCAAACCATTTCTATCGTTAGTGTTGGCAGCTCGGCTAAATAGGCCAGAGTGTTCACAATGTGGTAGGCGTAATTTCGGCGAGTGTCTAGGGAATGAGAGAGGTTGCTTCAAATGTGGATCACTAGACCACTTTATCCAAAACTTTTCAGAGTTAGATGACAAATAGAAAAAGCAAGATATGAGGGCTAATAGTACTCCTTCGAGGGGTAGACCACAGAAGAACCCGGTAGTGGGGCTAGCAGTAGAAGTGCTCCTAAAGATTTAGCTGTGAGGTCCGAGGGCCGAGCGCCTGCAAGAACTTATACCATTTGCGCTTGCGAAGAGGCATCTTCACCAGATGTGATTACGGATACTTTTTCTCTTCACGATATTTCTGTTATTGCTTTAATTGATCCGGGGTCTACCCATTCCTATGTATGCATGAAATTAGTACCCAGTACAAATATGTCTATTAAGTCTACTGAATTTGTGATAAAAATGTCAAACCCATTAGGCAGGCATGTGATGGTTGATAAAGTGTGTAGAGATTGTCCTTTAATGATTAGAGGTCATTGTTTTCCGGCTAACCTCATGTTGCTACCGTTTGATGAATTTGATCTAATTCTTGGCATGGATTGGTTGACTACTCATAATGTGATAGTGAATTATGGTAGCAAGTTCATTGAAGTTAAATGTGAGAATGGGGATATTATTCGGGTTGAATCAGGCGAACCGAATATCTCATCAGTACTGCTCATGTCTTTGACCGCCGAGAAATATTTGAGAAAAGGGTATGAGTCCTACCTGGCATTTGTGTTGAACAGCAAAGAGTCTAAAGGGAAAATTGAGACAGTGCCTGTGGTATGAAGGGAAAATTGAGATAGTGCCTGTGGTATGCGAATACCCGAATGTATTTCCGGAAGAGTTGCCTAGGTTGCCTCCAATCAGAGAAGTTGAGTTTGGTATCGAGTTGGTCCCTAGTACGGCACCTATCTTGATTGCTCCGTATAGAATGGCTCCAATGGAGTTGAAGGAGTTGAAGACTCAATTACAAGAGTTAACTGACAAGGGTTTTGCGAGATCGAGTTTTTCTCTGTGAGGTGCTCTAGTGCTATTTGTGAAGAAAAATGATGGATTGATGAGATTGTGCATAGACTGCAGACAGCTCAACAAGGTGACTGTGAAGAAAAAGTATCCCTTGCCAAGGATCGATGATTTGTTCGATCAATTGAAGGGAGCCACAGTGTTTTCTAAGATCGACTTAAAGTCTGGCTACTACCAGCTAAAGGTTAAGGAGCAAGATGAACCGAAAATCGCATTTAAGATGAGGTATAGGCACTATGAGTTTCTTGTAATGCCCTTCAGTTTAGCAAATGCTCCTGTGGTGTTTATGGATTTAATGAACTGTATTTTTCAGTCGTATTTGGATAATTTCATGGTGGCCTTTATCGACGACATATTGATTTACTCAAGTGATGAGAGTGAGCACGTGGAGCATCTGAGAACTGTTTTACAAACCTTGAGAGATAAACAATTATATGCCAAGTTTAGTAAGAGTGAATTTTGGCTTAAAGAAGTTGGATTCTTAGGAAACATAGTGTCAGGAGATGAAATTAGAGTTGACCGAAGTAAGATCTCGGCTATTGTTGAGTGGAAACCGCCGAAGAATGTGTCAGAGATTCGAAGCTTTCTGGGTTTGGCTGGATATTACAGAAGATTTGTGAATGGATTCTCTATGATAGCCACTCCAGTGACAAGGTTGTTACAAAAGGATGTCAAGTTCGAATGGTCAAAGAAGTGCCAACAGAGTTTCGAGAAACTAAAGGCTTTGTTGACCGAAGCCCCAATGTTAGTGCAACTCGAATCGGGAAAAGAATTTATGGTGTATAGGGATGCATCCTTGAATGGATTAGGGTGCGTGCTCATGCAAGAAGGCAAGGTAATAGCCTATGCCTCGAGACAACTAAAGCTAGACGAGATGAATTACCCGACCCACGATTTGGAGCTAGCAGCCATCGTGTTCGCATTAAAAATTTGGAGACACCATTTGTATAGTGAGAGATGTCGAGTGTTCACTAACCATAAAAGTCTCAAGTATTTAATGACTTAGAATAAATTGAATCTAAGGCAACGAAGGTGGCTAGAATTGATAAAGGATTACGAGCTAGTGATTGACTACCACCCGAGGAAGGTGAATGTAGTCGTCGACGCTCTGAGTAGAAAATCATTGTTCGCCTTGAAGGCTATGAATGCTCAGTTGACTGTGACTAATGATGGCTCGATTCTAGCTAAGATGAGAGCTAGACCTATGTTTCTTCAAGAGATTTGTAAGGCTCAAAAAGGTGATAAGGACTTGCAAGCTAAAATGGCTTAGTGTGAGATGGGAAATGAATCAAAGTTTAGTATTAGTACCGACGATTGTATGATGTACCGAGACCAAGTTTGTGTACCCAAGGATAATAAGCTTATTCAGAGGATTTTATGAGAGGCACATAGTGGTTTCTTGTCTACCCATCCGGGTAGTGTAAAAATGTATAACGACTTGAAGAAAATGTACTGGTGGTCGGGGATGAAAAGAGACATTTCTGAGTTTGTTTCTAAGTGTCTTGTTTGTCAACAAGTGAAGGCCAAACACCAAGTACCCTCAGGTTTACTTTAGCCTGTGATGGTTCCCGAGTGGAAATGGGACCGAGTAACCATGGATTTCGTGTCAGGGTTGCCCTTGACACCAAGGAAAAAGGATTCAGTTTGGGTTGTTGTTGATAGACTTACTAAGTCGGCACATTTTATACCAGTGCGTACCGACTTTGCTCTTGAGAAATTGGCCGATCTATATGTTTCTGAGATCATGAGACTTCATGGAGTACCTTTGTCAATTATTTCGGATAGAGATCTGAGGTTTACCTCGTGGTTTTGGAAGAAGTTTAAAGAGGCATTAGGAATGAAACTAAATTTTAGTATAGCATTTCACCCACAAATCGATGGATAGTTGGTGAGAGTAATTCAGATCTTAGAAGATATGTTGCAGTGTTGTGTTCTTGAGTTCCAAGGCAGTTGGGAAAAGTATTTACCACTAGTCGAATTCGCCTACAACAATAATTATCAGTCAAGTCTGAAAATGGTGCCTTATGAGGCTTTGTATGGGCGTAAGTGTCGAACACCCTTGTATTGGACCGAGCTGAAAGAGAATCAGATACACGGGGTTGACTTAATTAAGGAGACCGAGGAGAAAGTTAAAGTGAGTCACGACTGTTGAAGGCCGCTTCAGATAGACAAAAATCCTACACGGATTTGAAACGGAAAGAGATCAAGTTTCAAGTCAGGGATAAAGTATTTTTTAAAGTATCCCCATGGAAGAAGGTTCTCCGATTCAGAAGGAAAGGCAAATTAAGTCCACAGTTTATTGGACCTTATGAGATTACAGACAAAGTAAGGCATGTTGCCTACCGATTGGCTTTGCCCTCAGAGTTGGAAAAGATTCATGACATGTTTCATGTGTCCATGTTACGTCGATATAGATCGAATCCTTTGCATGTGATCGTGCCAACAGAGGTTGAGATTAGCTCCGACATGACTTATGGCGAAGAGCCAGTTAAGATTTTGGCTCAGGAGGTCAAACAATTGAGGAATAAAAGTGTAGCACTCGTAAAGGTTTTATGGCATAGACATGGAGTCGAGGAAGCCACGTGGGAACCCAAAGAGACTATGAGAGATCAATACCCAAACTGATTCACCGGTAAGATTTTCGGGGACAAAAATCCTTAAGGGGGAGAATTGTAACGGCCCGATGTTGGGCCCAGTCAGAATAGTGGTTTTGGAGCCACTAACTCGAGGTCAGAGAAATTATTTTTAATATTATTTTATGTATTGTGGCATAATTATATGAGAGTATGAAAATTTTGGTGAAATAATTTTATCGATTACATGCTTAGTTGTGAAAAAGGACTAAATTGCATAAAGTGGAAAAGTCCTATTTTGATAGCTAAAGGTGTTAAATTGCTAAGGAACCTTCATTGGGAGTCTTTAAAGGGCAAATAGACCCTTTTTAGGAGAGTGTCCAGCCATAGGGGGGACAAGAGTGGTCAAAGGTCAAATATTAGGTGTGTTTGGTGACTTAAAAGAATAAAATAATAATTAAAGAAAGAGAAAGAGATATCATCTTCTTCTCATTTCCTTCTACACCGAAAATACTAGCAAATTAAGGGTTTTGGAAGCTTGAAAAATTGCAGCCACTTTTTACCTACACAAGTAAGTGATTTTGATAGTTCTTCTTGATGATTTTTGTATTTTTGGACCCCTTGTAACATGGTTTTTCAAATGAGGAGACTATTTTGCAAAATGGTTGAAAGTTTAGGGTTTTGACATGATAGTAAACATGTTTATTTTTGAAATTTTATGGAAGAAAATGAATCATGGATGTTAAATAAACAACTTTTGTGAAGAAGGTTTCATGGAAACCTTAAGGACCCTTTTGCATAAGTTGTAAAATAGGTGATAAATGTGTGTAATAATCAAAATTTTGGGTTGCTTCTAGTGTAAAAAGTACTTGGCTAGGCCTGGTTAGCGAGAAAATGTGAAAAAATAGATTTTTGAACCTAGGGGTAAAATGGTCATTTTGTGAAAGTCTAGGGGAAAAATGGTCATTTTGCCTAATTATGAATTTTTGAGTGAATAGATTAATATGCTGATGAAATGAATGAATTTCTATCATTTTAGATCAAGAATTACAAAATTCGGACCTAGACCGGAGAAAAGTAAAACAAGTGGACTAAGCCAAACTAGTCTTCTACATTTTGTAATTCGAGGTAAGTTGTATGCTAATAATGCAACTATATCTTTATGATGTGCAATTGAATTGATATGGCATAAATTGCTTTGATTTTGAATACGAGTATACATGTTGAGAAATTACATAGTAGAGACTTCGTTGAACATTTGGAATAAACTTGGATATTGGTACCTTGATATTGGGTGATTGTGTGCTAGTGTAAGACATGTCTGGGACATGTATCAGCCACAATATGAGAGCCAGTGTAAGACATGTCTAGGACATGCATCGGCATTGAGACGAGAGTTAGTGTAAGACATGTTTGGGACATGCATCAATCTCGCGATAGAGAAGCTAGTGTAAGACCTGTCTAGGACATGGCGTCAGCTTGTTGTGTGTCAGTGTAAAACCTGTCTGGGACATGGCATCGACACTGATAGAGAGAGCCAATGTAAGACCTATCTGGGATATGGCATCAGCCTCGCTATATGAAAGCCAGTGTAAGACCATGTCTAGGACATGGCATCGGTGTCTTAACCCATGTTAGGGCTATTGAGTATCCGGTAGCATTCCAAAATGGTTCAACAAAAGGTTTATGATTTATATCGAAATGAGAAGAGCTATGATCATGTGATGAGTGGTATAGTTAACTAATTGAAATGTATGAGATATGGGCTCAATGTGTGCAATATGAGTTGTATTGGATGGTGATGAGCAAGTTGTACTTACGTTTATTTATAGTATTCATGAATAAGCTGTAGAAGGTTATGAGCATATTGCCTTATGATAGTGGTTGTTGTTTATTTTCATGTAACATAACAAGCTTTATGCGTACCCTATTTCTTTTCCATCTTCTTATAGTGCCACCAAAATAGCTCGAGGATCACTGCTTACGTTGGAGAAGCCAGTCACACTATCAACTGAAGCACTCGGTATAGTTAGATCTTTCATTTTGATTATGGCATGTATTAGATCTTGGCTTTTGAGTTTTGTGTCATTGTTTTGGGGCCAAATGTGTTGGCTTAAACTTGTACTTGATTCATTTTGTATAAAGCCATGGATAATGGCTAATGTTTATCATCGATATATATACAAATGATGATATTTTCATGAATGAGGTAATGCCTGGTGTGGCTGATTAGACCTTATATTGTTGTGTAAATTTGTCATGCTAGATGTTATGTAGGTTACTACGAGAAAGGGTGGCAAAGGCTTGGTAGATAGCCTTATATTGTCCACACTAGTAGACACACGGGCATGTGTCTAGGCCGTGTGTGCACACGGTTAGCCCCATGGGCATGTTGTTCAGCAGTGTGTCCCTTGCACATATAATTTGCAAGTCAGAAAGCATGGTAGTAAACACACGGGCAGAGACACAATCATGTGTCTCAGCCGTGTGGAGGACACTGCCTTTGGCTACGGGCGTGTGCCTTGGCCGTGTGCCCTAAATTGGATGCTGACGTCAAAAACAGAATGTCAAGGTTTTTAGACATGGGCTAGGACACGGGCGTGTCATGGCCGAGTGAGGGACACGGGCCACAGACACGAGTGTGTGTCAAGCCATGTGAAAACCTCTGTAGGTTGGAATTTGGAATTTAATTCACACAGGTATGGGACACGGGCGTGTCCCTAAATGCTTAGGCCGTGTGCGTCACATGGGCCATTAGCAGGGTCATGTTATAATGACCACACGGGCGTGTGTCCTGTTTCTAGAGTTATTTTTCTAGAGTTATTTAAAGGACCCGGGTTGGTCCTAAATAGTTTGGGGTCTCGTAGGCCCATATTAAGGAGTTTTAGACAAAGTTTGAAAATTTTTTAATTTGACTGAGTCTTAATGACATTGAAATGATTGTATGCATGCAGATAAGTTAGGTAATGCCTCGTGCCCAGTTCCGGTCTCGGACTCGGGACGGGGGTGTTACAAAAAGTGTGAAAATTTACTTCTACCAACTAAAGGTGTTTAATTGATATGGAAAGTTAAATTTATGGACTAATATGGTAAATATACCATATTATATATATGAGTGGGCGGTTTGCTTTGTCTTATTATGAAAATATATATGTTTTATTATTTAAAATAAAACAAATTATAAGTTAATAAAATAAACTAAAGAAATCATCTTTTTCTTTTCATTGTTTTTTCGAAATTGAGAAATAAGAAAGTCAATGTTAGACTTTGAAGCTTTAGCCAAGCTTCCATGTATGCATGTAAGTCCATTTTAGTCCCCTTTTTAATAATTTTTATGTTTTTTAGATCGTTGCAACTAGGTCCAGCTAGCCCGTACCTTCGATTTTGAAATTGTTAAAGATTTTGAATGTTGCCATTGATGAATCTTGTGGTTTTAGATGTTAAATGATGAATTTGAGATATTAGTTGTTATTTAAAAGTATTTTATTAAGTGATTTTTGATGAATTTACTGATTAGGGACTAAATTTTAGTAAAAGTACAAGGATTTGATGTGAAATTGTTGCAATAATGGGCTGTATTGGATGCCATGAGTATTTGGCTAGGATCAATTTTGGTTAAAAATGGTCTAAATTAATAGATTGAATGAAATTATTAATTGAGATCAAGATCAGGTGGAAAATCGATGAGATTAGAAATTTACCAAAATGCTCCTGTACTTTGACATTTCTACAATTTTGCCAGGTAAGTTCGTATGAACTGTATTATGTGTAATGTTGATTAAATTGAATGTTAATAAATGATTTTATTGAAAATAAATCAATATATATGTTATTATACAATTTATCATGTTGTGAAACGATGTAAATCCAACGACATACGATGATTATCGAGCCCGTTTGAACCTTAGGAATTTGTAGGATATAAATGACATGTCATTAGGGTTTACATGTTTCGGGTGCTGGTCTTGAATGTCCTACCGATGGCTGAGGTCTGGCATGTGTTGTAGATACTCAACAGCTCGTGTGAGCGGTATCGTGTAGCTTACATTCTGACCCATAGCTTGTGTGAGTAGGCTCATTTCACAACTCATGTGAGCATACTTATTCACAGCTCCTGTGAGCATATATGTAAAGGAATTGATGGATTATGGTTATATGTTAGCACACTTTGTGTGAGCTATCTTGCGTATCCAACAGTATTCTATTTTGTTCAATGGGCTTGAATTTACAAGGATATGGTAAGTGTTCTATAGGAACCAATACTTGTATGTATGAAAGACTTTGAAATAGTGAGTTACATGGAAAATATGTTATGTTGAGATGGATGATAAATCCAATTGAATTATGCTCAAGTATAATGGTTATTCATGTTAAATTCATATGAATTATGCTTAAATGAACTAACATGTGTTATTGAAGTGCCAAGCTGTTGGTTGGATTGTATGATGTTTTATTTTGAAGTTATGCATTGAAAAGGTAAACTTTCACTTGACCTTATGCATATGTCCATGGAAAGGTTAAATGATTCAAATGAAATATGTGCACATGGAAATTAATCATCATATGTTTAATTCAAGTGATATATGTATGTGTGCACTAACTCATGCATTGATGATGATATTTAGGCTGGTATTAAGCTTGTGTTCATGGCTGATTTTTATGTCTATGCTTGGTAATATGCAAATGGAATGGGTAAGAAAAGGAAGTGAAATAGGAAGTTCATAACTGGGATATAGTATGATGATTTAAAAGAATTGATGAGTTAAATGATGTATTTATATGTGAGCAAACTATCTATGCTATGGATGAATCTACCTATTTCATGGATAAATATATTGAATCAGAAATTGACAATGTTGTTCAGGCTTATGATAAGCATTGAGAACAGAATGGAATGTAAGTAAATTGAAAGGTATATAATCATATGAAAAGGTTGATGATTATATAGATTTATAAAACTTATGACATTGGTATAGGTTTAGTTTATTCTATGAAGTTTGTTATTGAGATGGAATATTATGCTTAAAGTTTATACGAGCTTACTAAGCATTCATTGCTTATGTGGTTATTTCTCTCTTACTTTACAGATTATTAGAAGCTCGATCTGGTTGGAAGCTAGTCAGAGATCCATCACGCTATCCATTGATTTTATCGGTAGATTTTGATGCTTTGGTCGTGGTTATAATGGCATGTATAGGTGGACTTATGTCTAATGTTTAGTTAATGATATCGGCATGTAATGTTGCTTTGAATTTGTGAAACTTATGATATTTGATACCTTGACGGTTGGTGTGCTTTTGACACTTTGATGTTTAAAGGTTGGTGTTTAGAATATCAAATTGATGCTTGGTTATATGGACAAAGTGGTAAGAGTTGGCATGTTTGCAAAGTGATTATTTAGGGCATGTTTTGATATAAAATTTAGTCAAGTTTGTTTTTTTGAATTATGACAATTTGGACATAATTTGGTATGTATATATGTTGGTTATTGGAACCATTTGGAATTGGTTAGAATGGTGACATTTAACTGGTTTTGATGCATGTGAGAAGTAGTCCCAATGGTAAGGTCATTTTGATATGTTTGATATAGAAATAAGTTAAGCGAAAAATGGTTAAATATGTACATGTATAGGTGTTTTGTGTTTGATGATATAGCCATTATGTTTGGCTTGTAATTATGGTATTTTAGATGATGCATTAGCTGTTATGTTGGCATGTATATGTGGTCTTATAATGGTTGATATTTTGGCATGTTGGTACTTAAAGGTTGGGAGTTGGAATGGCATATAAAATGCATGCTATGAAATGTTGTTTTGACATGCTTGAATATGATTATTGAGGTATGGAAATTGGTAGTGAACATTAAGTTAATAAATGGCTAGTTTAGTGTGTTTGGATGTGTTGACATATGTTCAAGTTTGCTAAGGTAGTGATGATAGGTGTTGAATAATCAAATTGGTGTTTTTGAGTTTGATATTGGTATGTGAACATTATGGTAAATTTTGGCATAAAATTAGTTATAAAGGTTAGTTGATTTGTGGTTAAACTTAGCAAATGTATCATCATGTTTGATTGTTGTGATTGAGGTGCCTTTTGGGCATATTGGTTGTATGATTAAATACTATGATGATCTAGCTTAAATATGCTTGTGTTAGGTACATTTTGAATGCTTCAATATAAGTACAAATGACTTGTAAGGGTGTGCTTGAATTGGGTGAAAGGAATGGCTTGAATTTGGCATATTCTTATCCACACGGCCTAAGACACGAGCATGTGTCTCAGCTGTGTGTGACATACGGCCACGCGACATAGCCGTTTATCCCCTATAGGTTTTTAAAGGTTTCCTTTCAAGAGTTATATGGCCTGGCACATGGGCGTGTGACTTGGCCGTGTGACCCAAGTCAGAGAGTTACATGGGAACATACATGAGCTAGAACACAGTTGTATGTCCCTACTTCGAATGCCCACACGGCTTGAGACACGAACGTGTGTATCAGCCGTGTGTCACACGACCGTGTGTCACACGACCGTGTAACTCTTGTAGTATGAATTTTTCTATCTTTTTCCATGAAGTTCTAACTGTTTTCGATTTAGTCCCGAATCGTTTCTAAAGTGTTTCTAAGGCCTCGAGGACTCAAAAAAGGGACATTATACATGTGTTTGAATTGAATATAATGTGTTTTATAAATGGTTGTAATCGAATGTTTTAAGCTAAAAGTTTTTAGTAATGCTCCGTAACCCTATTCTGGGGACGGATACAGGTTAGGGGTGTTACAATTATAGGCAACCCAAGATATTTCTCAAGGTTATTTTCTATCCTTACCCCCAAAAATTCTCCCTACTTGCTCCCTTTGTTTAATACATGTGTTGCTACTGTAATAAATTTAAGATTTATCAAGATTAACCAACTAACCTGATACTTTTTTGTAATTAGCCACCACCTCTTTCATCGCTTTTGATCCCTCCTCCGTTACTTCACCAAACAATATACTATCATCAGCGAAAAATAGATGCGTTTTTGACAGTCCATTCCTACCCACTTTAGTACCCTTGACCTATCCTCTGTTCTTTGCCCTTTTAATTAATTTAAAGAATCCTTCAGCACAAATAATAAAAAGATAAGGGCTTAGAGGATCACCTTGTCTCAATCCCC
Organism: Gossypium longicalyx; assembly: GCA_025698465.1. Lineage (NCBI taxonomy): Eukaryota > Viridiplantae > Streptophyta > Magnoliopsida > Malvales > Malvaceae > Gossypium > Gossypium longicalyx. The sequence continues at coordinate 65,016,219 of CM046996.1, read as the reverse complement.
TACTAGACCTAAATTCTCCTTATTGAATCCCGTTAAGCCCTACTAAATAGGACACTGTAGTTACACATTTCATAATTAAATTAATCCAATCGTTGCAAAAGCCCAGTTTTTGCATCATCTTTTCAGTGAAGCTCCATTCCATCTTATCATAGGCATTACTCATATCGATTTTTAAGGCGAAAGAACCAACCAATCCCTCATTCTTCTTTTTAAATGAATGCAAAATCTCGTAAGCCACTAAGATGTTATCGATAATCTGTCTACCTGTAACGAAAGTGCCTTGATTCTCATCGATACAAAAATCCAACACCCTTCTAAACCTGTTTACTAACACCTTGAAGGTTATTTTGTAAATCACATTGCAGAGGCTTATCGGATGAAACTGGCCCATATGTTTGGTGAATTAATTTTGGGGATTAACACAATGTCGGTGCCATTGATATCTTTTAAGTTCCTCCTTCCTTGTTGTAACACCCCTAACCCGTATCTGTCGCCGGACTAGGGTTAAGAGGCATTACCGAATTAAAAGCACAAATCCAAACATTTACTATTCTCAAACTCATTTATAATTAAAAATATATACATATCACAATTCAGAACGTACATTGATTTATATCTTACATAAACATGTCACAACCATATTCAAAATATTACCTACTGCATATAATGCATTTATTTATACAACATTAACTATTACCAACATGATCAAACATACTTCTAATACCACCATTGTAATTATGTATAGCCACCAAATCACATACACATTTTTATAACTTAATAATCCACAATACATATCTTAAACCACATACATATGTAGCTTAGGTCATAATCAATTTGAACTTGCATGCTTTACAGTTTAAATACTAATCGAAACATTTAAATGACATATAAACATGTCTTAACTTAATTCATAAATGGATACCAAAATTTCTATCACTAATGTATCTTCCTCTTTACCCATTAATTCAATTACAAGACCAAACATTTATATACAACCTAATCAATATAAATATGTATATATGCATGATATGCTTTTACCCTAAAGCCGAAACCACACTTCACATTTGAGCACCAAAAGTATGTATACCAAACAGACAACCAAAATATTCAAGAAACACATGCATTATTTACCATATAATCACTGAATTAATCAAATTAAATCATAAACACCTATCACCTAAATTATAATCCAATCCATATTATCCATCACAACTAATTAACACCCCCAAAACATATTATAATATTTTAGTTTCATAGCCAAATCTTGCTACCTAAAATCACATACATATTCCAAAACTTTCATCATCAAGTACCAATGAACATGTTCATTAAACGTTTTTACTAAGAACTTTCAAGACCAAATTTAAACATAATAAGCAAGCCATTTTCAAACATATAGTGCTTAATACATATATTATACATTCATGGTACATAGCATATTAATCAAAATGGACTTGAAACATCATCATACTAGAACCAAATTCAAGCATAGAAATAAGCCATTTTTGCTTGGCTTTTATACAAAACCAACATTCAGCATTTTTAAATTATGTTCTAGCCTATACATGCCATAGTTCCATAATGCATTATATCAAATACCGAAAACGACCGATAGTGTGATAGACTTTGCTGACGATCCCTGAGCTTGTAACTTGAATCCAAAATCTATAAAATAGAGTAAACATGAACAGAAAGAGTAAGCTATTATAGCTTAGTAAGTCATAAGCAATCAACATCTTAATGATATAATCAACTCGATTAAAGCTAATCCAAATTTTATTATCATTATCAAACTTAACCTCAAATCTACAAATGAAATAAATAACACATTTTCATACATAAAATCTACCTTGACCGAATACTCATTTACTCAATTTGACCTAATAATATTCAACTTTCAATGCCAAAATGGCTGAATATAAGTAAACATTCACATACTCATTTATATATGCTCAAGAACCATTTTATAACATTATGAACATATACCATTTATATGGCCAAATATTCATGATCACAAATATGCACATATACAAGAATCAATCCTTCAACATTCATGCCATTTAATCACAAGGCTGAATACACATACTAAATTAACATGTAATCTTCATTTGTATCACACATAATTAGCAATAAGTATCAAGCTACCTATTTACCTTATCTCAAATAAACATCAAGCTAATTTGTACCTGATCATTTAGCTCGTTAAACGTATTTAATAACCACATCAGTGTAAAGTGTTTTAAGCATACATTTATGTTAATTCACCGGCATAAAGCCTGCTAGGCCAAAGCCTACATCACACACCAGCACAAGGCCTGCTAGACTCAGAGTCTGATTTTATACACCAGCAATAAGCCTGCTAGGCGTCAAGCCCGAATAAATTTACCAGCACAAGGCTTGCTAGGCTCAAAGCCCGAAACTCACTATTATAAAGTCTTTCATAGACAGTTCATATATCGAATCATCTAGATATTCCATGTAGTTTATACGAACTTTCAGAGGTTTTAACTCAGTCGAATAAAACTCAACTACATTAATTCCATGTTTAACCACATTCGGCTACTCTACTATAAATCTATAAAATTCGAATCATCATATTAAACCATTTTATATTCAAAATAGACGATGTTTAATTGCTTAAATACTTACCTCTGATATCGACGAACGTTGTAAATAGACTATTCGACTATTTTTGCTTTTCCCTGATCCATGTCTAATTTCTTTTGTTCTTGATCTATATAATTTCAAATTAACCTTCTTCAAACACAATTTCATTCAATTTAATCCAACTACACATAAATGGGCAAATTACCATTTTACCCCTAATATTTTATACTTTTACAAATTAGTCCTAATTGCACAAAACACAAAATATCCAAAATCTCACTACATCATAGTTAAGTCGAATCTTCCTTATACTCATACTAGTCCATATATTTCATTTATTTTGCATTTTAGTCCTTCAATTTATTATTTTTTCAATTTAGTCCTAATAACTCAAAATCATCAAAAACTCCAATACAAAACATGTTAATCTAAAACATATCTTCATATTTCATCATCAAACAACAAAAATCACAAGCTCTCATCAATGGCATAACTCAAAATATTCATCAAAATAAAAAATTCAAGTATGGGTCGGGTAGTATTCGAAGCAACGATCTCAAAAACATAAAAATCATCAAAAATTGAGCTAGATACATACTTTAATCAAGCTTGTTAATGGCCGAACCCTTTAAAACTCTTTTTCTTTTGTTTTGTTTCTAATTTCGGTGGATGAACCATGAAAATAATGAATTTGATAACTTTTATTTTAATTATTATAAGTTTATTAACTAAATTATATATATAACCTTTATAATATAATAACAAAACCATATAATGGTTGTCTTTTACCGTCCATCACAATATATCATGGGAAATTTCCAACTTAAAGCCTCCAAATTAAAAGAACAACCACTATTCGGCCCTTTCACAAATAACCACTAAATTTTCATTTTACGTGATTAAGTCCTATTATTAAATTAAGCATAAAAACAATCAAATTTTCATACGAAACTTTCACACATGCAAATTAACATATAATAAACACGAGAAATAATATTTAAATATTTTTTGACTCAGATTCGTGGTCCTGAAACTACAGTTCTGATTAGAGTCAAAATCGAGCTGTTACACTTGTAGCACATCAAGGCAATATCGAGTAACATCATCTCCTATTACGTACCAATACTTTTGATAGAATAAGGCTGGAAAACCATCCTTCCTAAAGCTTTTAATGGTGCCATCGATTTAACTACTTCAACGACCTATTCTTTTTGAAAATCAGACATTAACTCCTCATTCATCCTATTCGAAATACAGGGCTAGATGCTTTCAAAAATCATTTAACATTCACCTACAGTATTTGACATAAACAACTCTTGAAAGTAATAGGAGGCAATTTCAATAAGTTTTTTATCTCCTTCAACCCATCTTCCATTTCCATCGTTTAAATCGCGAACTGTATTCCTCCTCTTTCGACTACATGTAGCCTTATGAAAGAAAGACGTATTTTGATCCCCCAACTTAAGCCAATTCACCCTTGCTCTCTATTCTCAAAAAAATATTTTTTTATCTGCTTCCAAGTTTAGCGCTAGTTTTATATTGATTATTTCTGCTAAAACATCATCATTAGCTTCCTCCTTCGATTATTCTTTTAGTTTAGAGTGTAGGCTTTGCTTCCTACCTTCTCTCACAAATTTGTTCATGCTAGCTCATCTACTTAGCTTTGATCCAAGCATTATTAATTTTTTCAAACATCTCCCCTACTTGACCCCCAGCTTTCTACAACTTGTTCATCAAAGTTCTCCTCCAGTACCCACTCTGTATTGAAACGAAAGCAAAATGGTATTTCCAATGTTCTACCTCCGATTCTTCCAACTGTATTTAGCATAATCAAATAGTGATCTGACATTCAATGTTGTAGATGTTCAAAAGAGTAGCCTGGAAAAATCTCCCACCACCTAGAATTTGCAACTCCTCTATCAAGTCTTTCCCTTATATTATTACTAGGCAACGTCCCACTTTCCCATGTAAAACATTGTCTCAAAAACCCTAAATCACTTAAGTCACAGTCCCTTAACACATCTCAAAAAGCACTTATTTTCTTTCCTTCTCATATACGTCCTCCTTTCTTTTCAAAAGAAAACATTACCTCATTGAGATCCCCCATCACTACCCATGGCAGGTTACACACACTCTCTAACTGTCATAAGAGGTTCCAAGAATCCTTCCTTAATCCATCCACTAGTTCTCCATAAAATTCGGTAAACCTCCAAACTATCACTTAATTCTCTTCTTTAATCATCACACCAATATGAGAATTATAAAAACTTCGTAGCATTAAATCAATCCCCTCTTTCCAACCTAAACACAAGCCGCCTTTTGATCCATTTGTACTAACATCAATCTCGTACATGAAACCGCAACTTCTCCTTATTTTCTCCATTTTTCTTGTCTCAAATTTTGTTTCAATTAGAAACAAAACTTGGGGCCGACAATCTAAGACAATTTTTGAGATGACAAACCGCCCGCAGTTGCCCAGTCCGCAAACATTCCAACTTAGAGTTTTCATTGCGACTGGCCAGTCTGCTTTCTAGCAGTTAGCACTATTTCATTATTCTCGTCCAAGCTCAATGCTTCTACTTGATTCAAGACTTCTTGCCTCTGACTTTGTGTTCTTTTCCCCTTTTTACCATCCTTGTAAGCGATGGGTCTATCCTCAATTTCCTGCACCAGCTCTTTACCTTTGAATGAACCTCTTTCATGAATAAGTGCATTAAAATAACTAGCCCTAGAATATACTGTATCCATACCATATTGTGCATGATATCCCCCTATTCTTCCTCTATTGAATCCATTAGTTTTTGTCGAATGGTTGTGTTATGCCGTTCTTTCATTATAGTCTCTTCCCATCCTCTCTCCTATTCTAATTTCTTCTCTCGGATCATCTCGCAACCATGGACTAGTAGTTTGCGTCATTCTTCTTGGTAGCACCCTTAAAGAGACATCCCACCTAATTCCACCACCTAATCTCCTAATGTTAAACGAATAGGTGAAAACCCTCTCCATGACCTAGCCTCCCACATAAAAAATAGAACATTGTAATATTCTCAAAATTGGGCATATATTGAACTTTTTTGGTTAATAATAACTTTTTTGTTTCTTTTCAAAGGAATTCTAACATCCAATTTTACCCTAATTCACATGAATTTTCTCACCCCCTTTGTGACTAGCGTCGCATCATATTCAACAAACTAACCTATACAGTTTCCAAATTGTTGTACCATCCCCTCTAACAAAAACCTTAAAGGCAGATTAGAAATTTGAACCTAAAACAATGCATAAAACAACAAGATCTACATTAGATCTACCTATTTTTCCATCTTGTGGAAAATTATAAGATGCCTATTAAAGAACCATGGCATCCCATCCATCACCAGTTTCAAAATAGTCATATAATAGAACCGAAACACCACCTTTTTTCACCTATATCTATTATCAAAATCTCCCCCAAAGGATGCCATAGGTTCGCTAACGTGTTCCTCAGCGATGGAAAGTGCACAACACTCTCTGTTAATACCTGTCCCACCAAACATAAGTTGTAGTCTTCATCAAACCCTACTTCCTCTTCGATAGATCTGACTGGTATGTCTTCGATTTCATAAATATTGAGATTAGCTAACTCTTCTTCCATCTAACATCCACCAATTATGGTGCAGGTTTTCTCAACAGAATTAATCGCTGCTAAGAAGATCTCAAGAGAAGGAAGAAAACAAAATAATCGTTCAAGAAATTGTAGACTAAGATAAACGTGCTGCGATAGCATACTAGATACATAATTTTAATTTTAAATGTATTGCATTTAATTATGTTATTTATATTAACTAACTCAATCTCAAAATGTTTTGAACTCTAGCTAAAAATTGCAAGTTATAATTATTTTTATATAAAAAGTTAATCCCTCATATGTTAAAATATTCTTTTATTTTTCCCACTTTTTAAAATAGAAATTATCAATTCTTTGAAAATTAACAAGTAAATATATAAAAAATTTAAATTAGGGTAAACTACACCATAGATCATTCAACTATTGTCCCTATTCTTTTTTAGTTACCCAACTATCATATTTTTTTAATTTGGTCACCAAACTAACCGAGATTTTTTCCCATTTCCATTAAATATCGTTAAATCTTTGATGAAAGAGTGATGTGACAGTTAAAAAATTAATATAATAACAAATTTAGCTTTTAATTTTTACATATTATATAGATTTAGGCATAATTTTAAAAAATTAACCCTCTAATTTTACAAATGGTCTTAATTTGATCCTCAAAATTTACCTTCCACTTTTTCTTCCCCCACCGCCACTACCATCGTTAATTCCACCTCTACCCCATTTTTTTTCATCATCATAATCATCTTTGTCTACCTATGTATTTATTGTTTTTTATTTTTAATTTTAACGAGTTTTCTGTTGAAACCTATGTTACTGATCATATGAATACTTTCCTACTTTCTACTTTCACGGTGGAGGTAGTAACTTCTATCCCACCAAAGCTTTAGAACTAGATGGCATGAAAATTTTCTTTTTGTATTGGAAAGTTTGGCATATTCTTGAGTTGCATGATCTTAATTATACTCTTATTACTTTAATCCCAAATGTGGTGGAGAAGTGGGAGGTGGAGGCAACAATGGTAGTGGCAGTCGAGGAAGTGAAAGAGGAAGGTAAATTTTGAGGATTAAATTGAGATCGTTTGTAAAATTTGAGAGTTAATTTTTTAAATTATGATACAACAATATAATATGTAAAATTTGAGGGCTAAATTTATTATTATACTGATTTTTTAACCGCCATGTCACCCTCCAGTCAAAGATTTAACGACACTTAATAGGAATAGACCAAAAAAATAGTTTTGATTAGTTGGGTGACAAAAAAAAAGGGCAATAGTTGGATGACCAAATTAAAAAAAGTGATAGTTGGGTGACCTGTGGTATAGTTTACCCTTTAAATTAATAAAGGTATCAGCATATGCAGATGAACATATAAAAGATTGAGAAGGGTATTTGTTATATCCCTCCATCATCTGGACACGTGTTAGCAAGACAGAAGATGTTGACCTCTCCTTTGACCCCTTTGAGACAATGTCTGAGTTCACCCTTCATCCTCATCAAAGGAATGGTATCCTTTCATTGTCAGGACCACCCATTAGATAAGCATTTCTGATAAGTCCTCCCACTTTTAAATAACGGGATAATCATCCATTTCTTAGGCATCCACTTTTTAGGTGTAAACACTCCCCAAGTGTGAACATGAAGTGTTTACAAGCTCTCAAAGCGATAAGGGGCACACCTAACCATAACAACCTTGTATTGATTAAACACATAACAAAATGAGCCCCATTCATATATCTTTCACATTCGTGAATATCTTTTACGCTTTTGGTGGGATTGAGTATTTATCTTGCCATGCCACGCTAGTGGATAAGACAACCTCTTTATAAATACCTTCCCAGCGATGGAGAAAGGATTGATTTTCCAACACCCTAAAGTTAATCTGAGCAATCGTCCTCTCTCTCCATCTACTTGTCCATTTGTTCCTTCCCATAAGTGAACTGGCCTCCACAAAACCACCTCTTACTCTTCCTACCTCTTCTTTATTCTCCTCCTTGTTGTGATTTGTATCAACAATTGGTGAGGTAAGTGTGGACCTTACGATGGTTACTTTTCAAAATGGAAATTTTTGAAAACATTTTTTTATTTCAACTGCTAAGGAATCAAACCGAACATGTATCAGAATTTCTTCTTCTTGGAAATGACTACTGTAAACCGCTTTAAATGACATATAGCAATATAGGTTCTTTAGTTTTCAGAATATACGTATATATATATGATACAATCATACGTTGATATATTGTCAAAAACCATAAGATGCCACTTGTTACATAATAATTATATTTATTTTAATTTATTATACGAACATCAGTCAACTCTTTAAGTTCGAGAGAACTTAATGAGTTCCTTCATTATGCCATACTTAAAATAAATCATGTCCCATATGAGAGGGTGTAAGAAAGCACATAAAATACAATTAACCCTTGCTCTTGTCTAAACTTTCATTCTTTATTTGGATTGGTGGATTCCAGATCATCCTTCGACCTCTCTAAGGTTTGACATGTCACTGAGCTTCATGTTCTAGTTGAATTCACAACCTTTTGATGGAGTCTCATATACCCCGCGACAAACCCTCACGCATTACTTCCTTCATACATTTCATATACTAGATATTCGTACACTTATAACTCTATTGGTGGTACACATGTTCCCACCATGTACCCACACATTTAGTCCTTCTCATCCCTAGTTTCACTTGATTACACCTCCCATGCTAAACCTTACAGATCAGACTAGTCCTTGGCAGACTCCTTATTTGTGCTAAGGTCTCGAAATACCTATTGACATCCCTTCAGGCTGGCTAACTAGTATTAAACCTCACCGCTCTGGCAAACCTACTCTCACTTCCCTTACCTTTGGGTGTCTGAGCTACTAGATTACCTCTACTAATCCACCCTATTTATGATACCTTACCTAGGAACTCATACATCTTTGTTGGGAAGTACAATATTAGTTACCCATCCAACAGGCTACCGCCTATGCGAGTGTTCGAGCCTACTATCCATTTTACTTGAGTCCTCCCTGAGGAGTTGCCACCTTAGGGGTGCATCTGCGGCAGACCTTCCTATATGAGGAATAGGCTTGATAGACATTTGTCTCTTGAGTAGAATCTTTCTCTTGAGAGGGCACTTCTCCATCCTCTCACGGGATTCACCTCTTAACTACAACTTCATAGAGCACTTCTTAGTGGCTCTTGATTGCGGATCCTTTCATATATCCTTGAATAATTTCTCTTTTAAACATTTCCATGAATAGGCCAGCTCCCGCACCATCTATCTTTCTCTAATTCTCGTTGGGTCTTCGCCCATGCCTTGTTGGCTTCCACATCCATCCTTACCACTTCCATCATTTTTGACAGACTCCTCAAGATTCACTTGCCACTACTTACATTTTTTTTTTAAATCTTCTTCCAGCTACGTGGTTTCTCATACTTGCCGCACTAGTAGTATACCCCTCGCTTGAGGCCTTGGCGGACTTCTCGCGTCTATTTCTTAGGGAACTCTACGAGTCATCATAGCTGAGATATGGTTTTACACCCTTCTTACCTCGTTTCTCTTATCCTAGCAATCTTTTCCCCGTGTTTGTTGTCTTGACAAACTCTTTCTATGTTTACTATCCCAGTGAGCTACCTCTGTTTTGTGTTTACTATCCTAGCTGACTATCTCTATTTTGTGTTTGCTATCTTAGAGGACTATCTCTGTTTTATGTTTACGTCCTAATAGACTATCTCTATGGATGCCATGGAGTCTTTCATCCATGGTATTACACTAATCAGCCAACTTGGTGTACTATCATATGATGCCATTGAGTCTTTCATCCATGGTCTTAACTATTATACTTGGCTATCATAACATCTTTCATCTATGGTCTTACATTGTATACCTTGTACCATGCTTCCATGGCATCTTTCATCCATGGTCTTACGCTACATACCTCATACTAAACTACCATAGCATATTTCATCTATGTTTTACGTCATATACCATCGTCACAGTGTCATCTCGAAGGACCAGTCGATACCATCATCACAGTAAATACCTTTCCATGGTTCTCATTTCCCAAATCCCCCTCTCACTACCTCCTTTACACCACCTAACCTTGATGTTCAAACACCGCAGTGTTCCCTTCATAAGGCCAGAGCTTCGCCCATGACGACAACTAACAGGGTCACTTCCCATTTCACTTCCTAAATTCATTTATCCCATAGAGGTTTTTCCTAAAGTTTTCATGCAAAGTATGCACATCTCATCATATTTCATGGCTACGTGATGTACGCCATACTATGACAATTTCATGCTTATTGACATGCATCTATGAATATTCATGTTTGTGCAAACATGGTATACTCAAACAACATAGATCATAACATTCATGGTTAGAGTTTTATAAACTCACCTGAAGCTTCATCGTCTCCATAGCTTAGCCTTCTCGAACACTAGAGCGTCCATTATCCTAGAACCTAAGCTTTCCAACTAAAATCATTGGCTATACCCAATAATCTCAGCTTAAACCTATTTTTTTAGAAACATGAAGAAGCCTTAAAATGGTTCTAAAGTCCATAACTTCATTTCCTTAACTTTCATGTACACAGAAGGGTTAAGAACCTTACCAGCTTTTTGGTTTCCCTACTTTTCCATCTCAATCTTCATGACGTCTGCTCCATGCAAAACCTTCCACTTCCTACTCTTGTTCAAAGTATCTAAAGAAGAAGATGATAAAAAGAGAATATGAAATAAAATCAAAAAGAAAATCATTCCTGGGAAGCCATCTCCCAGCTATTTATAGCTCTTCTCGCACTTTTGCCAACCTTAAGAGAATCATCCACTGCTAATCATTATGTGTCCCACTAAGGAACCGATTGGTTCCATTCTAACCAACTAGGTTTGGTTTTCAACCATGCCCCAATCCAATTTCCAACTTTCCCATTTCTTTCAATAGAGGCCGCCAACTTATGGTCTCTTTCAATTTAGTCTTCTAATTATTTCAAATTTTTGAGTTAACTGGAAATCGGGTGCTACATTTACTCAGTTTATGGCCTCCATCAATGCTTCTCTCTCTATTCCTTTAGTCAACTCCGCCACTACCATCCCATTAACTACCCTAGGCACCCAACCTGCTTCTGGAACTCTTCCCTAAGATCCTAGGGACCAACTATTGATAGAGATTTTCTCTCATATGGTGACTCCTCCCCTTCAACCCACTATCACCGCCTACCAAATCTCCCAACAATAAGAAGCCTCTAGCCCTCAGCACTAAGTCACTGAGATGCAGGAGGAGATGTGTCTCATGAAGGAATAATTTATTGCCCAACAACTTCAATTTCAAGAGTAATAAGAGCGCCAATGCTTGTTGGATTTAAAGAATGCTCATAACTAGCAACAAATTGTAGAACTATAAGCAACCAAGGATGCTGCCAAGAATGCCAACTTAACTTCCCTTACGATCCAAAAGGTTCAGCTCAATCGACTATTCGCAAGAACCAACAAGGACAATAATGATGATGGAGACATGAAAGAAATTCGATTTGCGAACTCCTATAAACGAGTTATATTTTATAGTAAAATATAACACCAAAACTATAAGAGATTAGAATGATAGTGTTCGCAAGTGCACGGGTCAAATTGTAATATAATTTAGTACATCAAAATACTTGGAAGTATTCTGTGGATCACACTCAAGGGAGGATGGAATAAATTATGAAAATATTTTTACAATAATAAGTCTAAATAGTAGTAATTAATTCATATATTACGATGAACAATAAAAGAGATTAATGAGATAAAAATATATAACAAAAATAAATAAATAGACAAAATTAAATCAATAAACCAACCAGGAAGCTTAACTCGCTTCAGGTTTTGTAATTAACTTTGTATTAGTGTTTTGGGGTGGATTAGCTACCGGTTAATCAATTATTACCTCTCAGCCTCTAATTAACTAATCGATTGGTTGATACTTGTTTATCACCCGACCTCACTTTCTCAACTAGGATAAATTACGATTTACTTAGTTCGACTTATCTCTCGACCTTGTCTAGACATTGATACCAACTAACCCTATCGAGAAAACCCTAAATCTGCTGTTAATCACATCCCTATCTACTCATTAATCTCTCTTAAGGGATTTAGTCACTCATGTTATTCATAATCTCAATCTCATTGAATAAATTATGCTAAGAAAGTGATTGATTCAGAAGAGAGAAGAGATTTGAGTAATCATGGAATTGATATCGAATAAGGAATGGAGTAGCAAATTGATTGATTGGAATAAAGAAATAAATTGAATGTAAAGAAAATATAACTAAAATACTTTGATAATAGAAATAAACTCTTGGATCAAAATCGATTCCAAGAGGAAAAACAAAATAGTTATGAAAAGCCAAAAGAAAATTAATCTAATACTAATCCTCAACTACTAGGGTTTTTGAAGGTGCCTACGATGACTTAGTTACCTCAAACCCCTAATGTCTTATTTATAGATGTGTTGGCAACCCAAAGTAGGTCTTCAACACATCCTAGGTCTTCATATAGAGTTGATTCCGTGAACGAAAATAACGTTGATATTCTTGGGCAGCACATCAACCTATGTTGTGCCACACCCCTTGCATGGCATGACACGACATGTAAAATATGTCTTGTATCATTCATTTTGTACTTTGATAGCTCGAGACACTTGTGCATCACTTGTCCCTTGCTTCCATGTCAACTGGGCCTTTAATTCTTCATCCTACACATTCAATTGAACATATTAGCACAACATAAGCCCTGTGTCAGCCTATTGGGTCACAACACTTATAAAATGTGTTAAAAAAACTTATTTTACTAATATTTAATCCTAATGCCTAAATACTAAAAACATAATATAAATTTCTAAATTGCATAGAAAACAAGCTCCTTAAGTGTGAAATTGACTGAATTAACTACTACATTTGACAGTAGGTCAATCTGCCAACCATCTGTATCAAGGGACCCGTAGAAAGGTAGCTTCCATTGCAAAACAAATAACAACCCTCAAGTTAGAGTTACTATAAGAAGTCAAGGGTTCCAAGTCTAATGAAGCTTTGTGGAGTCGTGCCAATGATTCATTGGCTATATAGGTTTAGAATTCCAACCTTTTTGTTGATAACTTAAATTATATAAACATTTACAACACTTTCTAACTAGTAATTGTAAACTCTAAATTATATAGATTTTTTTATAGTTGTTTATATCATCTTTTTACTTAGAAATTATGTTAATACCGAGTATTTGGATATTTAATTGAGTGATTTTTGTTCATATTGAGACAATGGGCATAATTTTAGTAAAATATACAATTTTATTAATTTATGTATTAATTTTGCATAATTTAACTATCTTATGCTACATGCTAATTGTTGGGCTCAAATTGTTATAGATGAACCATTGAATTAATAAGTATGAGAGGTAGTTAATATCACATGGACACAAGTTAAGTTTTACTCCATGTGGATGGCAAGCTCATTAAATTGGACTCAACAATTTAATTCAACCCAATTTGGAAGATGGTTATTGAAAAGACTGAAGTTTGCTCCTAATTGTGTTGTTAAAACCGTTCAAGAAGAGGGATAATGGCCCAAATTGGGAAAATCTATGAAGAGCAGCCAATATCAGCTTTGAGAAAATTATTTTGAAGGTCCTTGCACTTATGAAAGAATCATAAATCAGCTCACAACTAATACCCAAGAAACTGTCCAACCCCTTGCATGATTCATACATGCAATCAAGCATGAATCAAGCAACCATCAACCTCTTTCTTCACACTTTAAGGTTGACCAAGCAAAGGAGAGAATCAAGGGATATTTAAGCTATTTTTAGCAAACTCCTATGTCATCCCTCTACTATAAATACCAACCCTCATTCTTCATCCCTTATCCCTCAAATCACATTCCTCTCATCTTTCTTCCATCTCTTCCACGCATAAGCCCTCCATTTCCCCTCTTCCTTTTAGCTAGCATTTTCCTTGAGAAAAAACTCTCTTGGCCAACCACATTGAGGAGTAGTTTACGAAGGAGAAATCACGAGAATTGGAGGAAGCCACTATGATCAATCATCAAAGAATCGTTGAAATCATCAAGAGTTTCGTCTTTCCATTCTTTAATTTTTTTCTTAGTTATTCAACATGTTTGCAAATTGTTTTGATGTTTTTCCATTAACAATAATGACTTAATTTTATTTTGGCTAGAATAATTGCAATGACCGGATAAAATTCATTTAATTCAAGTTTATATTGTTTTGTGCCTCAGTTGTTCATGCTTCCAATTAAAATCATTATGTATTTCATAAATTTAAATATGTTCGAATGAATTAGAATTAGTTAGTCAATCCTAATTAGATAATAACTAATAGACACGATAATTGGAAGGTGTATGCTTAATTTATATCCCAATCAGAATAAATTTATGTGATTAAATTGTTTCAAACCTAATCCATCCCTGTTACTTCACATAAATTCTACGGAATCCTTAGTTAAATTATGACTTTGGTTTGTGCATATTTTTCTAAGTATAAGATTCAGCTGAACTTATATGAGATTCCCAGTTAATGAACGATCAAGTTGCCATGGAATTTTTTTCGAACATTATTAAACATGATGAGAAATGAATTGAGTCAAATGTTATAATTATTCTAGCTTATTCATGTTATTGTTGTTAACTTGTGAAAATCGTTGCTAAACCATCACCTTGCATATTTCATCTCATTTGTATTTAGGTTAATTTGCATTTAGTTAACTAATTTAATTTTAACATCTATAACCCCAAATTATTGTGTTTTCTTTACCAACTTGTAAATTCATAATTTTTCAATTATTTGATTAATAGACATAGTCCCTGTGGAGATGATAACTCTTATACTTACTTATTACTTGATAACGACTATGTACACTTGCACAAACCTACGTGTTATAGTAATTCATGCAAATTTTGAGTATTTTGATAGCAAATTTTGTAGTTTTACTATAAATTTGTAAAGTAGCACATAATTAAATTTCAAATTTTAATATTACTTATTTACATGCTAGTTTTACATTTTTTTGCATATTTTTGACAATTTGGCGTGGTTTGGTGCAATAGAAGAAAAGTTAGTCTTGAAGCTCATTTATTCGATGCTCGATGTAGTAGCATTCTTACAGTAGAGGCCATGCAGATGTGGGATGGTAGCTGATTAGCATGAGACATCCTAAATTCATTTTTTGGACTTTCAATTTCGTTTTGATCCAGCTTTTAAATGGGCCACTAAAGTGGACAAGCCTGCTACCAAGTATGAAGCCTAAACCGCCCACTAAGGGATGAAATAGCCAATTCATCCATGAGGGTCAAATCGTCCATAGAGGTGATTAATTTAGTCACCCAAGACTTTGTAAAAAATAAAAAATGAGACACAAAAGTTTTCCATGTGTTCGTTCAACTCCCCTCCCCATTTCAAGGTACCTTCTCCCATGAATCAAGCATGAAACTAGTTACATTTAGCAAAGCCATCCACCCTCCTTCCTTAACACAAGGGGGCGACCATAGGAGAGAGAATTCCAAGGCTCTCACTTCCTAAGAATAGCTAGCCTCTTCAAGTATAAATACCCCTAGCCATTCACCCATTTTACTCATCCCTCACTTATCACATTTTCTTTCATTTCTCTCTTCTTTCACTTCCCACTTGAGAGAGTGTTTGCAAGGTTTTGAGAGAAAACATTTTTGGAATTATTGAGAGCTTATAAGCTTGGTAGTCATGGCATGAAGAGAAGAACGAAGGAGGAGCAAAGTGAGCTATGCCACTGAGATCCACCAGAAACGACTTAACATTTTTCTTCCCATTCAATCTTTTATTTTTGTTCAATTCAAGAAACATTTATACAACTAATTTTTTTTTCTTTAAATACAATCATGATTGCTTAATTTTTTTTATGTTAGAATGATTTAAATTTTGTAGCTTAAATTATTTAACTCTGTTAAAAATGTTCTATGCATTTGATCTGTTCACTCATGCAAGTAAAATTGTGAACATGTTTCTCATGTATTATGAATGAAGGGAAACAATTGAATTAATTAATTAATCGATCAATATTCTAATTAATCAGTACAGTACTTGTATGGTGTATGTTTGATCATTTAGTGATTAAATTAGTAATAATACTAACAATGTTATTACTTTACATAACCTTTGTATGATGTTGCTTATGAAGTTGTAATTTTATTAAACATAGAAATATGCTAGATAGACTTGGTAATTAAATAAGTCTAACATTATAACTTAATTAGATAAGGTTAGTAAATTATCAATTTGTCATGAAATCTTTGTAACATCTCTTAAGATTATTTAAATAAGTTTGAGTTAGGAAGGAACATTATTCTTACACATGCATGTTATTGTGATTAACACTTAAAAACTTGCATACTTATTTCTTTTGTATTTTGATCATACTTAGGTTACTTTTAGTTTAATTAGAAATTTATCACACTTTAATTTATCCCATCACTATCCAATTTTCTAAGTACTAATTTTACAATTCTTGTTTTGTTAGATCTAGTGCCTTAAGTGCAGTATTTTCGTCAATTCACACTTGTAATTTTTTCAAACAAATTGGTTAATAAAAAAATTTCATTGATCACATTAATATGCTTTGTATAATTTTCCTCATATGATTTCTGCACGTAAAGCAAAATGATAACATTTTTTTCTCATTGGTTCTCTAATGTTTAAACTAATACTAAGTGGTATTACGTGGTCGAACCTTAATGCAAAAAGATAACTTATATTAGTAGACGGATCTAAGCATGTCTTTAGTCTAATCAGAAATGAGAATATCTTTTGAAAGACTGATATGTCTTCTATCAAGTCCAATTGGAGAGATGCTTTGCCTTGGGCATCGAAAGTAAATGGCTCCCAAAAAATAGAGACATAGGTGTGACTGACTGGACTGGTAGTAAATTGGACAAGACCCAGGAAGAATAGATCCTGAATACGTTTATGGATTTATTCACTTGTGACGTTCATAGTGTGGCATACCTAAATCCTGAGTGATGACAAACTATGTTTTATTACTCATACACTTTGATGTAAGTAAAACCTTGAGTTCGAATGGATAATGAATTGAAAGCTGGTGTATTGGGTGTACGACTTCTACAGTATGTGCTACAGTATGTGGCATCATTCACAACAGTAGAATTCATAGCTCGAGACATGGGTAAATGATATCCTCTCATTGGCATTACATGGTTGATGAAAAGTAAACATGGCCACGAGTTGTTCGTCTTTGTGATGAATGACTTGATTACTATTTAATAGTAATTGAATTTTCTTGAAGGAAGATATAATGGTTACCATGAGATAAAATAGGA
Organism: Gossypium longicalyx; assembly: GCA_025698465.1. Lineage (NCBI taxonomy): Eukaryota > Viridiplantae > Streptophyta > Magnoliopsida > Malvales > Malvaceae > Gossypium > Gossypium longicalyx. Next base: position 64,998,653 of record CM046996.1, on the reverse strand, counting down.
ACACATTGGGAGAACGTGTAACAACCCATTTGTAATGGTGTCAGAAACAGTGATTTTAGGACCACGATTCCAACAAAGTGAGTCAGTGTTTAAATATTTATTTAATGTTTATGAGTAATTATTAGAGTCGTATTAAAATTTAGTTAAGAAATTTTAACGTTTAAATAGGTAATTAATTAGAAAGGACTACATTGTAAAAGATGCAAAGGTTGAAGATTATTAGCTAAAGGTGTTAAATAGTTAAGAAAAGAGAGTTATAAGGGTTTATGTGGCAATAATACCATAACAGGAAAAAGTATGCACTGTTGGACCCATTTTAATTAATTAATATGTTATAATTTAATAAAATAATAAAGTAAAAGTATGTTAAGTCATATTAAACAAAAGAAAAACAAAGGTTTTCTTTTATGTTCTTCTTCCCTAGCCGGATATCACCATTGTTGAAGGGGGAAACTTTTGGCCAAGCTAAGTCCTTGTGCATGGTATGTGTTTGATGCCATTTTTAGTGATTTTTGTGTTTTTGAGCTCGTATTAGCTTAATTTAGCTAGCCCGATGGTCAATTTGTAAAGTTGTTAGAAATCTAAGGATTTTCCATGAATGAGTTTGATGTGTTTTGAATTTAGTTGATAAATTATTAAAGTTGGAAGCTAGATACAAGTATTTTGTTAAGTAATTTTTGATGAATTTGTGTTTAAGGACTTATTTGAGAAAATAGTAAAACTCGATGATAATAATGTGAACTAGTCGAAAATATGGATTGGTTGTAAACCTATTAAAAATCGGTTAACATGGTTTTTAGTTAAAAATGATTAATTTGCAAGTTTTGGATTTAGGGACTAAATTGTACAAAAGTTAAAATGTTAAGGGTAATTTCATAAATTTACGTTAAAATGGGTTATAAGCTAGAATTAATGATATTAAGTTATTTGAATTATTTAATTTAATGGAATTATTATTTTGATCAAGATATACAATAATCGGACATGAATCGAGGGAAAGAGAAAGTCTCGGATTAGTTCTCGACTTTGTTATAACAACAATTGTAATCGAGGTAAGTTCGTAAGAGAATTAAACTTATGAATTATTGTTTTGATTGTATGTTAATTAATGTTATTCTATGTATAATTTAAATTGATAATAATACGATGTTTTGGATATTGGATGGTTTAATAGTCCCTTTTGAACCTTGTGCATACTTAGGATACAAATGACATGTCATTAGGGATTATACGATTTCAGGTGCTAGTCCTAGATGTCTTACTGATGGCTGAGGTCATGCATTTGTTGCGAACTCTCCATAGCTCGTGTGAGAAACATCGTGTAGCTAACATCCCGACCCATAGCTCGTGTGTGCAGGCCCATTTCACAGCTTGTGTGAGCATTATGGATATGGATACAGTTACATGTAAAGGCACACTTTGTGTGAGCATTTCTCGAGTATCCAATGTTATTCTATATGGTTCAACAAGTAATTAAGGTTTAATGGAAAGGCATTTATATAAGTTGGTTTATGTTAATGAGTTTATGAAATGGAAAGTTTTGTATGTGCAAATGATTGAAAAGGGAACTAATTAAACATGTGATGAATGGTATTATATGGAAATTCATTTCATGATATGTGCCATGTTTTATAGGTGATATATGTTTAAGTTTATTTACTATGTGATTTGTTGTGGATAGGAAAGTAAAATATCCATATGATTTAATGAGCATTGTTGAATAGTTTATCATTTTATTATGGTAAGTTAAGTTTCTCTTATACGAGCTTACTAAGAACTAGTTGCTTACATAGTTGTTTTTCTCTATCTTGTATATCATCAGAAAGTTTGACCGATTGGAATCTTGTAGGAGCTCTATCACACTATCCGTCGATTATTTTGGTAGTTTTTGGTTATTTTGGCTTATGGTTATAAATGGAATGTAAAGGGCTTAAATGTAATCTTGTTCCTTTGATGTTTTGAGTTTGTGATAAGCTTATTATGATCAAGTGCTTAGGAGGTGTTATGTTGTAAATGATAATGTAAATAGGTGAAGTTGCACTTGTGTATGTTCTACCTTATATTAAGTGAGTCATGGTTGAATGGTATGTTTTTGAAATGGTTGTTGGTATGTTTGATCTAAGTTTATTGAATAAACTTGTAATGTTGAATGGAATTATGTTTGATTTGTGATTGTGGTACCTTTTTTTTGGTACATTGGTTAGTTTTAGAGGTTGATGGAATTGGTATGTTTTAAGTGTGTTTAAAATGTGTTTTGGTCATATGAATGTTTGTGGAAATAGTGCGTCTTAGTGTGCAATAATTGGGATTAAAATGACTTGATTTAGGGGCAACTTATGCTACACGCGGCTTGGGACACGGGTTGTCACACGGCTGTATGCCACACACGACCACATCATACAGTTGTGTGTCAATAGTATTTTAGGTGCAGGTTTCACATGATCTGTGACACGACCGTGTGTCACAAGTCCATATGTAACATGGTCTGACACACGGCCTACAACATGGCCATGTGACCCAACATCGAATGCACACACAATTTAGCACACAGCTGTGTCGCCCTATTTCGAATACCCACACGAGTGGACATACAGGCTAGGACACGACCATGTATCTAGACTTCGAATGTCCACACGGTTAGCGCTATGTCACACGGCTTAGCCACACAGCCGTGTGACCCCTATTTCCAACTTTTTCCAAAATTTTATGTTTTGTTTCAAATTGATCCTATAATGTTCCCAAGCTAGTTTTAGGGCCCCGTAGGCTCGATTTAAGGCCCATAATCGTATTTTTGTTATATTTAAATTGTAACACCCCTAACCCGTATTCATATCATGAATAGGATTACGAGCCATTACCAATCAATCACAATATAACTCATACATTTTCACATAAACATCAATTAAATATAATCTCAATGTCCCTTATAAGGTTTTACAAGACCTTAAAACATGCTTAGAAGTGGCTTGGGACTAAACTGATAACATTTGTAAACTTTGAGAAACTTATAAAATTTTTAATCATTCAAGGGTCACACACCCGTGTGAACAACACACGGCCACCAGACACGCCCGTGTCATAGACTGTGTGAAAACAGGGCATATATACTGACTTGTAGCACACGACTGAGGACACTGTCGTGTTCCATGGCCGTAGGAAATCTGGAGGGGTTACTGACTTGGGTCACACAGCCAGCCACACGCCCATATGCCAACCCATGTGCCACACACGGCCAGTAGACATGCCCGTGTGTCGAGGACGTGCCAAACCTGTAGGGTATACTAATTTAATTCGAAGGGCTACCCTTGGGGACACACCACCGTGTAGCATGACCGTGTGTCACAGACGACTGAGACTCACGCCCGTGTCTTTACTGTGTGGACAAAAATAGGCTATTTGCAAAGCCAATTTGCCACTCTTTTCTCATGCACACCTAGCAACCAAAATGGTACCATTTCAATACATTCATAGGCAGCCAAAACATGCCAATTTGTATACAATTCATGCTATTTTATCATCAACCATTACACTACTCAAATACATGGCCAAAACATACCAAATTAATATGTCCAAATCATCAAATTTGCATAACTTCTAAATGCATTTTTTCATCATTTCAATTACTAATTCTTGTCATAAAATATACCATTTCATCATCTCAAAATCAAGCCACAACATGCTATCTTCCAAACATTAATACACCAATTATCAACTAGCTACACAAGCAAACATATAACCATCACAAAATATGCCAAAACATAAGGCCATATACATATACCCCACATATATCACTTATCAAACACATAATTCAAGCCAACTTAAATTGCCATACATATCACCATTTACAAGCCAAATCTCATGACTAATATCATAACTCCAAACATATCAAAATGACACTAGCTTATACATGCCATATACCATATATATAAAGCTTCAAAAGTACCAACAAGATGATCAATAGTGTGACGATGTTCCTGATGATCCCAGAGTTTGAGCTAGCTTCAATTTATCTATAAAATAAGGAAAGAACACACAAAGTAAGCTTCAAAAGCTTAGCAAGCCATACACAAATAATCTACCACATGAATCAATATTAGTTCCATCAATAGGAAAAGTATGAGTAAGCATATATAAATACACAAACCTTTCTCTTTGTACACATATTCAATATCATAATTGAATCCATCAAATACTTACTTTTCATTACTCGTATGAATCTCGTACGTACCTGAGTCATTTAACTTCATTCACACATTCTTTCTTAACTTGAATTTGCCCGTTGAACCATTCAGAATCGTTAAGGATACTCAAAAATCACATAAAGCTCGTACAATGCCATATCCCAGATATGGTCTTACATGTTATCACATATAGATGCCACTATCCCAGACAGGGTCTTACACGAAATTAAATAATGATGCCAATGTCCCAGACATAGTCTTACACGTAATCACAATACAATGCTAATGTCCCAGACATGGTCTTACATGTAATCACATCTCAGTAACCTAATGTCATGACATTTGTATCCTATACTGTTCCTCAGGTTCGTACGGGACTTTCGGATGTCGTAACTTTGTCGATTCTTGCTCATATTTTCTCGTTCAACATTCATAATGATTCAATGAAAATTAAACATGTATAATTCAATTTAAATACATTTATTTGTATATGAACTTACCTTGTAGTCAGAATAGAGGGACTGGATCGACTATTTGATAACCTTCGATTTTCCCCGATCTAAGTCCGATTTCTTTCTTTCTTGATCTATATTCATTCAAAATTAACTCTTTTATTCATCGACACATTCAATTTAATCAACAAACACATATTTGGGAATTTTTACACTTTAGCCCCTAAAGTTCCACATTTTTACAATTTAGTCCCTATTTCATAAATACACAAAATTCATTAAATTTCATTAAACCCAAGCCTAGCTGAATTTCATATAAGTCCCTAGCAGCCCATATTTTTTATTTATTCACACTTTTAACCCCACATTTTCATCTTTTCACAATTTAATCCCTAATATGCATTTTTACTCAAAATCACTTTACAAAACATAAATATCCATCACTATGCTTTCATAATTCATCATCAAACATTCAAAAAAACACATGAATTCATCAATGGAAACTTTCAAAAACATTAAGAAGTTTTACAAATTAGTCCCTGGGCTAGTTAGTACTTAAAGCAACGATCACAAAAAAATAAAAATCATAAAAAAACTGTGTCAAAACCATACCTTAATCAAGCTTAATAAATGTTGAAACCTAAAACACCATCAATGGTTTTCTTTCCCCTTCATAATCAGCCAAGAAAGATGAAATGAAGCTTAATTTTTATTATGTTTTAATTTATGTTATGTTATTTAACATTTTACAAAATTAACCTTATTTAAAAACCATTAAAAACATCTATTTTATACCCATTTATGTCAAATTCTACCATTAATGGTCTAATTAAATCATAAGGACCTTTCATTTATATAGCCATAGCAATTAGACACTCTTAACTTATAGCATGCTACTTTTGCATTTTACACGATTTAGTCCTTTTATCAAATTGAGCTATTAGACGATAAAATTAGCTCAGGAAATTTTCACATATATATAATCACATGCTGTAAACACCAAAAATAATATTAAAATAATTTTTATGACCTTGGATTTGTGGTTCCAAAACCACTGTTCTGATTTAGCTAAAATTAGGCTATTACAACTCTCCCCCTTAGGGATTTTTGTCCCCGAAAATCTTACCAGTGAATACGTGATATTGCTTTCTCATAGCATCCTTGGGTTTCCACATAGCTTCTTCAACCCCGTGTCGATGCCATAAGACTTTGACTAATGCAATTTTCTTTTTCTCATCTCTTTGATCTCACGAGCCAAGATTCGGATCGGTTCTTCACTGTACGATAAATCTAGCTGAATTTCAACTTTGGTCAGGGAAATAACATGCAAGGGATCATATCTGTATCTTCAAAGCATTGATACATGAAAAACATTATGAATCTTCTCTAACTCGTTCGGTAAGGCTAACCAATATGCCACTGGACCTATTCTTTCAATGATCTCAGAAGGCCCGATGAATCTTGGACTCAATTTGCCTTTACAACAGAATCGAAGTATTTTCTTCCACGGAGTTACTTTCAAAAACAATTTATCCCTGAGCTGAAACTCAATATCTTTTCATTTCAAGTCTACGTATGATTTCTGATGATCTGACACTGCTAGCAGACTATCACGAATTACTTTTACTTTCTGTTCAGTCTCTTTGATCAAATCGACCCCAAAAATCTTATTCTCACTAAGTTCAGTCTAGTACAATGGTTTTTGATACTTCTGACCGTATAAAGCTTCGTACGGTGCCATTTTAATACTCAATTGAAAACTGTTGTTATACACGAATTCAATTAATGACAAATAATTTTCCCACATACCTTCAAACTCAAGAATACAACATCTCAACATATCCTTGAGTATTTGTATAACTTGCTCAGATTGACCATCCGTCTGCGGGTGAAATACGGTACTAAAATGTAGTTTTGAACCCAGTGCATCTTGCAGTTTCTTCCAAAACCTCGATGTGAACCTTGGATCTCTATCCGAAATAATAGAAACAGGTACTCCGTGTGATCTCACAACCTCAGAGATATACAACTCAGCTAACTTTTCAAGCGAATAGTCCGTTCGTACCAGAATAAAATGAGCCGATTTTGTCAATCTATCAACTATAACCCAAATCACATCTTTCTTTCTCAGAGATGAAGGTAATCCTTACACAAAATCCATAGTTACTCTATCCCATTTTCACTAGGGAATCATAATTGGCTGCAATAAACCAGACAGTACCTAATGCTCAGCTTTAACTTGCTAACAAATCAAACATTTATAAACGAACTCTGAGATATCACGTTTCATACCAGGCCACCAATAGAGCTGTTTTAAATCGTTATACATTTTTGTGCTTCCAGGATAAACTGATAAACGAATACTATGTGCTTCATTCAAAATCATCTGAATCAACTCTGAATTTCTCGGAACACATATTTGGCCTCTGAATCTTAAACAATCATTAGCGTCAACTTGAAAATTTGAATCAGGATTCGAATCACATTGGGCTCGTTTTAATAACATTTCATTATCAACTTTTTGAGCTTCATAAATCTATTGTTAAAATAATGGCCTCGCTTTCATCTCAGCCGTAATCGAACCATCATTAGATAGAGCCAACTGAGTATTCTTTGCACGAAGAACAAACAAAGATTTCCGGCTTAATGCATCAGCAACAACATTTGCTTTTCCCGGATAGTAGTCAATCACTAGTTCGTAATCTTTTAGCAATTCTAGCCATCTTCGCTGTCGCAAATTCAAATCTTTCTAAGTCATCAAATATTTCAAACTCTTGTGATCAGAATAAACTTGACATTTCTCACCAAACAGATAATGGTGCCAAATCTTCAACGCAAACACAATGGCTGCTAACTCTAAATTGTGCATTGGATAATTCTTTTCATGCAGCTTCAACTATCTCGAGGCATAAGCTATAACTTTTCCTTCCTGCATCAAAACACAACCTAGATCATTCAACAATGCATCACTACAGATCACAAATTCTTTACCCGATTCTGACTGTACTAACACTAGAGCTTCAGTTAAAAGGACTTTCAACTGATCAAAACTTTTCTGATATTTCTCGGGCCATTCAAACTTTACATCTTTCTAAAGCAATCTCGTCAACGGAGTCGTAATCATCGAAAAGCCTTTTACAAATCATCTATAATAGCCAGCTAGTCCTAGAAAACTGCGGACCTTTGAAACATTTCTCGGAGGCTTCCAATCCATTATTGCAGAATTCTTGCTCGGATCGACTCGAATACCCGATGCTAACACAATATGCCCCAAAAAACCAACCTCGCACAACCAGAATTCACATTTACTGAACTTTGCATATAACTGCTTATCACGCAAAGTCTGCAATACAATTCTCAAATGCTCGGCATGTTTAGTTTCATCTCGTGAATATATCAATATGTCGTCAATAAATACAACAACAAATCGATCTAAGTGCGTCTGAAAATCTGGTTCATTAAATCCATAAAGACAGCAGGTGCATTCGTTAGTCCGAAAGGCATAACTAAAAATTCATAATGACCATACCTCGTTCTAAAAGTTGTCTTTGGCACATCAGAGTCTCTAACTCGTAATTGATAATAACCCAATCTCAAATCTATCTTTGAAAACACCTTAGCCCTTTTTAACTGATCAAACAAATCACCTATTCTGGGTAGAGGATATTTATTATTGATAGTCACTTTGTTAAGCTGTCGATAGTCTATACACATTCTCATCGTGCCATCTTTCTTTTTCACAAACAATATAGAAGCACCCCAGGGTGAGAAACTCGGTCTAGCAAAACCTCTATCTGTTAACTCTTGCAACTGAGATTTTAATTCTTTTAACTCTGTTAGGGCTATTCTATATGGAGCTATCGATATAGGAATCGTTCTTGGCACTAATTCAATACCAAATTCAACTTCTCAAATAGGTGGTAATCCCGAAAATTCTTCAGGAAACACATCTAGATATTCACACACAATTGGCCATGATTCAATCTTCTTTTCAGTCACTTTCGTATCAAGCACATAAGCAAAGTAAGCTTCACAACCCTTTCTTACATATTTCTGAGCTAACATTGAAGAAATCACTGCTAGTAAATCATTCAAATCATTTGACTCAATTCGAATAATTTTATTATTCTGACATCTCAGATCAATCATCTTTCTTTTACAATTCACTATAGTATCATGTAGCGTTAGCAAATCCATACCTAGAATTATATCAAACTCATCAAATGGTAACAACATCATATCAGCCAGAAAATAGAAATCTCAAATCATCCACGGACAGTTCTTGCACACTTTATCGACCAACACACACTTACCTAAAGGGTTCGATACTCTAATTAAAAGTTTAGTAGACTCTACAGACAAAGTCTTACTGGATACTAAATTCACTCATATATATGAATGAGTTGATCCTAGATCTATCAATGCAATAACTTTAGTATCATAAAGAGTAAAAGTACCGGTGATAACATCTGGAGATGATGCTTTTTCGCGAGCGCGAATAGTGTAGGCTCGAGTAGGTGCTCTGGCTTCTAACCTCACAGTAGAATCTTTAGTTGTTCTCTGGCTACCACTCACATTTCCCATGTTTCTAGGTGGTCTACCTCTCACATTTCCCATGTTTCTAGGTGGTCTACCTCTAACTGCAGTGTTACTCAGCCTTGTGTTTTGTACTGTATCTTGCTCAGCCAACTCAAGATAGTTACGAATGAAATGATCTAATGATCCACATTTAAAACAGGCTCGATCATTCAATCTACAATCATCAAAATGTTGTTTCCCACACTGTCTACATTCAGGTCAATTTTGTCTCACACTGCCAACACTAGCAATAGATGTAGCTTAAGCTTTAGAACTCATAGGTTGCTTTTCATGATCTCTGATTGAATGTCCCACAGATGCATTAGAACGATTAAATTATTCTTAGAATTTCTTCGATGCAGACTGATAAGATTTATTAGTTGATCTCTTTTACAAATCTCTTTCTTTAAAATCAGCTTTTCTATTTTCTTTGCTGATATCCTCGGCTTTACAAGCCCTTTCAACTAAAACAAAGAATTCTTTGATTTCAAGAATCTCGACTAAAAATTTTATATCCTCATTCAGTTCATCAATGAACCTTTTACACATGATCTCCTCAGTAGAAACATATTCTCCATACTTGCTTAAACGTACGAATTATCTTTCATACTCAGTGACAGTCATCCGGCCTTGTTTCAATTCTAAAAACTCTTTATGCTTCTGATCGAGGAATCGCTGACTTATATACTTTTTTCAGAACTCGGATTGGAAGAACTCCCAGGTAACTCGTTCTCTAAGAACCACATATGTCAACGTTTTCCACCAATGGCACGCATTATCTCTAAGTAAAGATACCACACATTTAATACATTCTTCAGAAGTACAAGACAATTCTTTTAATGCTCGAATCATATTCTCGAGCTAGAACTCAGCTCTCTCAGAATTATCATTAACGGTAGCCCGAAACTCCTCAGCCCCGTTTTTCTGAATCTTATCTACTGGCGGCTTTCTCAATCAAATCGGATCTATCACTTGTAGCACAGTTGTGAATTGTTGAGGAATTGGTGGGGGTGGAGTTTCTTGAGCAGCCAGATTCGTTCGAACAAACTCTGTAAACCACTCACTCATCACCTGGAAGAAGGCTTGCTTAGCCTTTCCCCCTTGACCACTAGATACAGACCTAGAATCAGCCGGTGCTGCCCCTTGAGCGAGAGTGGGCGCATTACTTTCCACATTATCAGCTATTACTCGTTCGGGATCCATTTACTATATGAAAACACTTTAAACTGTCAGGAATCATCACACTATCACAATTTATATATATGGCATGTATAGTTAGACTCTCACATGCTACGTTAGTCTTCAAATCGACTAAATCGTAGCTCTGATACTAATAAAATGTAACACCCTTAACCCGTATTCATAGCCAAAATAGGGTTACGAGGCATTACCAATCAATCACAACATAACTCATACATTTTCACATAAAAATCAATTAAATATAATCTCAGTGTCCCTTATAAGGTTTTACAAGACCTTAAAACATGCATAGAAGTGGTTCGGGACTAAACCGATAACATTTATAAACTTTGAGAAACTTATAAAATTTTTAATCTTTCAAGGGTCACACACCCATGTGAACAGGTCGTGTGCCTCACACGGCTACCAGACACGCCTATGTCAGAAACAGTGTGAAAACAGGGCATACATACTAACTTGCAGCACACGACTGAGGACACGCCCATGTGCCATGGCCGTGGGAAATCTGGAGGGGTTTCTGACTTGGGTCACACAACTAGCCACATGCCCATATGCCATTCCTGTGCTACACACGACCAGTAGACATGCACGTGTGTCGAGGCCGTACCAAACCTGTAGGGTATACTGAGTTAATTCGAAGGGCTACCCCAGGGGGCACACGGCCATGTAGCATGATCGTGTGTTATACACAGCTAAGATACACGTCCGTGTCTCTGCCCGTGTGGACAAAAATAGGCTATTTGCAAAACCAATTTGCCACCCTTTTCTCATGCACATCTAGCAACCAAAATGAAACTATTTCAATACATTTATAGGCGGCCAAAACATGCCAGTTTGTATACAATCATGCTATTTTATCATCAATCATTACTCTACTCAAATACAGGGCCAAAACATACCAAATTAATATGTCCAAATCATTAAATTTGCATAAATTCTAAATGCATTTTTTCATCATTTCAATTACTAATTCTTGTCACAAAATATACCATTTCATCATCTCAAAATCAAGCCACAACATGCTATCTTCCAAATATTAATACACCAATTATCAACTAGCTACACAAGCAAACATATAACCATCACAAAATATGCCAAAACATAAGGCCATATACATATACCCCACATATATCACTTATCAAACACATAATTCAAGCCAACTTAAATTGCCATACATATCACCATTTACAAGCCAAATCTCATGACTAATATCATAACTCCAAACATATCAAAATGACACTAGCTTATACATGCCATATACCATATATATAAAGCTTCAAAAGTACCAACAAGATGATCAATAGTGTGACGATGTTCCTGATGATCCTAGAGTTTGAGCTAGCTTCAATTTATCTATAAAACAAGGAAAGAACACACAAAGTAAGCTTCAAAAGCTTAGCAAGCCATACACAAATAATCTACCACATGAATCAATATTAGTTCCATCAATAGGAAAAGTATGAGTAAGCATATATAAATACACAAACCTTTCTCTTTGTACACATATTCAATATCATAATTGAATCCATCAAATACTTACTTTTCATTACTCGTATGAATCTCGTACGTACCTGAGTCATTTAACTTCATTCACACATTCTTTCTTAACTTGAATTTTCCCGTTGAACCATTCAGAATCGTTAAGGATACTCGAAAATCACATAAAGCTCGTACAATGCCATATCCCAGATATGGTCTTACATGTTATCACATATAGATGCCACTATCCTAGACAGGGTCTTACACGAAATTAAATAACGATGCCAATGTCCCAGACATGGTCTTACACGTAATCACAATACAATGCTAATGTCCCAGACATGGTCTTACATGTAATCACATCTCGGTAACCTAATGTCATGACATTTGTATCCTATACTATTCCTCAGGTTCGTACGGGACTTTCGGATGTCGTAATTCTGTCGATTCTTGCTCATATTTTCTATTTCAACATTCATAATGATTCAATGAAAATTAAACATGTATAATTCAATTTAAATACATTTATTTGTATATGAACTTACCTCGTAGTCAGAATAGAGGGACTGGATCGACTATTTGATAACCTTCGATTTTCCCCGATCTAAATCTGATTTCTTTTTTTCTTTATCTATATTCATTCAAAATTAACTCTTTTATTCATCGACACATTCAATTTAATCTACAAACACATATTTAGGTATTTTTACACTTTAGCCCCTAAAGTTCCACATTTTTACAATTTAGTCCCTATTTCACAAATACACAAAATTCATGAAATTTCATTAAACCCAAGCCTAGCCGAATTTCATATAAGTTCCTAGCAGCCCATATTTTTCATTTATTCACACTTTTAACCCCACATTTTTATCTTTTCATAATTTAATCTCTAATATGCATTTTTACTCAAAATCACTTTTACAAAACATAGATATCCATCACTAAGCTTTCATAAGTCATCATCAAACATTCAAAAACACATGAATTCATCAATGGAAACTTTCAAAACATTAATAAATTTTGCAAATTAGTCCCTGGGCTAGCTAGTACTCAAAGTAATGATCACAAAAACATAAAAATCATAAAAAAACTAAGTCAAAACCATACCTTAATCAAGCTTAATAAGTGCCAAAACTTAAAACACCATTAATGGTTTTCTTCCCCCTTCATAATCGTCCAAGAAAGATGAAATGAAGCGCAATTTTTATTATGTTTTAATTTATGTTATGTTATTTAACATTTTACAAAATTAACCTTAGTAAAAAACCATTAAAAACATCCATTTTATGCCCATTTATGTCAAATTATACCATCAATGTCTAATTACATCATACGTACCTTTCATTTAAGTAGCCATAACAATTAGACACTCTTAACTTATAGCATGCTCCTTTTGCATTTTACGCAATTTAGTCTTTTTATCAAATTGAGCTATTAAACAATAAAATTAGCTCACGAAATTTTCACACATATATAATCACATGCTGTAAACACAAAAAATAATATTAAAATAATTTTTATGACCTTGGATTGTTGTTTCGAAACCACAGTTCCGATTTAGCTAAAATTAAGTTGTTACATAAATTGAGTTATTAAAAGATAATATTTAAATTACATAATTGTTTATGTTTTGAAATTGAATGTTTTGTTTTGTAAGGTAATACTTTGTAACCCTATTTCAGTGACGAAAATGGGTTAGGGGTGTTACAGTATGAATATTATCCAAAAGAGATCAATGATATACTATGAAGGTAACACAATTACGACAAGGCCATTGGACGAGTACTGAATAGTTACTTTCGTATTGGTATGTCGTTAGGGAGAGCTTAGTCACGATACTATAGTGGAATGACTTCATGACTAAATGAGTTTATAATTAATAGGTAGAAAGTTGAAACTTAATTATAAATTATTTGAGCCCTAATTGCATATGTCCAATCGGTCTCTCTGCTAGCTCGTTGAAACCAGAAATGAATTGTTTGTTTGAATCGAAAATAAACAGAATAAATAGAAATAGAGAAATGAAAAACATTTATAAATGATTATGAATTTCTCCAAAATGGAGAAATGGAATCATTTGGGAATGAATATGGTTTTCTCAAAATGGAAATGGAAATGAAACAGAGAAATGATTAGGAGAATGAGTTTATGTTTTTGAGTAGTTTTAAAGCCCGAAAATGAAAATAAACCATTCAGTCATAGTGAACAAATTGAGTTGTAAAATATTAAATATATTTTCTTGGAAATTTTACCAAGGGTAAAATCATTATAATTTTAACGGGGGTAAAATTGGGATGAAAAAATCATTTAATTGTAAAATTAATGTTTATTTTGGAAAATAGAAAAATATGTATTAGGTTGGATTAAATTATAAAGTGTTGGGTTAAAAGTCTAGAAAGCACATATAATTGGGCCCAATACAATGAGAGGGCTGAATCCCCATCATAATACATATGAGGGGAAGCACACCCTATTAGCCCCACTCCCTTTCTTAGTTGGACTAGGAAATTATTTTTTCTATTTGGAATAAATCTCTACAATTCAACAAGGGTTATATCTTCTCTCCCTATAAATAGATGTCATCGATAGAGCTATTTACATAACTCAGAGAGATTGTTACTCTGTCAAAACATAGAGAGAATTTATTCTCGACTATTAAATATATTTTTCCAGAATAACAATTCTACCTATTTCTATTAAAGAAGAGAGAATTTTTGTTTTCACCCCAAAGATAATTTTTTTTTCTAATTCTGTGTTTTGATTCAATTGGTTCAAGCTCACACTCGAAGCAGTTCGTGCTCCAAGAATAACGGGGAAAATTGTTTGGTTGAAAGTTAGAAAACATCAAGGATCCACTTATCTAAAAACACATGTATGATTTCAATTTAAGATTTATTGTTATAAATATCACAAGTCAGTTCAATTTTCAAAATTTTAATTTTTCGCTCTGCAAGAAACCCGTTTTTCAAATCATATTTTTTCCAACATGATTTACATAAATAGTCCCTATAGATGATAACTCTTACTTACTACTTTGTTACTTGTCAATGACTGTGTTTACTTGCACATCAACCGAATAATTTCGAGACAAGTTTTTGGTGTCGTTGCTAGGGATTATTATTTTATTCAAATAGTTGTGAAATTAATTATCTTTCAATACGGTTCAATTTTCTTTTGTTTTTACTTTAATAGTTTTGGTTATTATTCAAGTGACAATGGATCCTCTACAACATGTTCAAAGAGGAGCATTTGCTTATAATACTCGCAGTTCGAGCATTATTGCCGACGACAAAAACTTTGTCTTTTGACAATATGCCATTCCTCTCTTCAACAAGCTCAATCCGAGTATCGTGAGGCCTGAAATTGAGGCACCAAAATTTGAACTAAATCTAATCATGTTCTAAATGTTGCAAATTGTGGGTCAATTTAGTGGGATGCCTACTGAAGATCCACATATTCATTTTCACTTTTTTCATGGAACTAAGTGACTTGTTCAAATTGATCGGAGTTACAGAAGATGCCTTGAGATTGGAATTATTCCTATAATCCTTGAGAGATAAAGCACGAGTGTGGTTGAACTCTCTACCATCCAGTTCCATAAGTACATGACAAGAATTGGCCAAACGATTTTTGATAAAGTATTTCCCTCCCAGTAAGGATGCCAAAATTTGGAATGAGATCACCACATTCCAACAATTCGATGAAGAATGTTACACGAGGCATGGGAGAAGTTCAAAGAGTTATTGCTAAGGTGTCCTCACTATGGTATTCCTTATTGCATTCAAATGGAGATATTCTATACTGGTCTTAATGCACACACAAGAATGGTGGTAGATGCCTCTATAAATAGGGCACTTTTTTCAAAGTCCTACAATGAAGCCTATGAGATTATTGAAAGAATTTCTAGCAATAATTATCAGTGGCCAACCAACCAAACAACCACAGGAAGAAGAGTGACAAGAGTACATGAAGTTGATGCAGTTACTCTTTGGAATCTCAGGTATCATTCATGTCTTCTATGCTTAAGAACTTTACTACTAATGGTTTCAATGGTAATCTAACAGGATAGAAGTCAAGTTAATTTGAGAATGTTTCTTGTGACTATTATAGAGACGGCCATGTTTTCGAGAATTTCTTATCAAACCCAGAGTCTATTTACTACATGGGTAATTAGAATTAGAACAGAAATAGGTCGAGACTGCAGTCGAACTATTACAATCCTTCATGGCGAAATCACCCAAATTTCTCATGAAGTAACCAAGGAGTCGGTCCTAGCAACAATTACATTCAATCCAATCAACCGCTAGCGTTCCCTCAACAAGTTCAAAAGCCACTGCAAGTTGAATCTTCCAATAGTTTGGAAAACTTGTTGAAAGCATACATGGAAAAGAATAATGCCACTTTAAGGAATTTGGAGAATCAAGCGGGTTAGCTAGTTAATGGACTTCGAAATAGACCCCAAGGTGCTTTTTTAAGCGATACAAAAGACCCGCGAAATACGATTAAGGAGAATTGCAAAGCTGTAACCTTGAGGAGTGGGAAGAAATTGGAAACCAAGGATGCTGAAGCTGAAAGTGAACCATTTGTTACTTAGAGTAGAGAGAAAATTCCAATCAAAGATAAAATCCCCACATTTCAGAAGGTTGTTCCCACGACCTCCACCGAAACATTTCTACAACAATATAGTCTTGAGAGTTCCACACTGAAGACCAAGGTTGCAGCTGTACCGCAACAGGGTAGTCCAGATAGATTTAAAATTCTACATTGCCTTTATCTTCAACGATTCTTGAAGCAACAGTATGATACTCAATTTAAGAAAATTTTTGATGACAAGGAAACTATTAATAACTTCAATACTACTAAATCTCCAGATGTAGTTGAAGATTGCTTTGCTAATTCTGAGATAGAATCGTTGGCTTATACAAAATTGGAACTCAATTCTCTAAATGATCCGTTATAACATATTCAACTAGTGGATTCGCCAAGTGATGATAAAGATGAGAAATGTTTGCCTTTGTTAAAAGCTAATTCAAAGGGATTCATTCAAGAAGTTCCACTCGAATCATTAAAGTTATCATCTCGTGAGTATACACAACCAAAAACATTGATTGAAGAGCTAATTGAATTGAAACTAAAGATTTTGCCTCCTAATTTGGAATATGATTATTTGGGTCTATCTTCAAATTTACCTATCATTATTTCAGTTGAGTTCACCAAGAACCAAGAATAAGAGTCACTTGTGGTTTTGGAAAGGCACAAGAAGGGTATCAGATGGATTATTTCATATATTCGAGTCACAAGTTGGAGGATTTGCATGAATTATAGGAAGTTAAATGAGGCCACTAAGAAAGATCATTTCCAATTTTCTTTCCCTAATCATATGTTGGACACATTTGTTGGGCAAAAGTATAATTACTTTGTAGATGAGTATGGTTAGTACGATAGATGGTCCTTTGACACAGTTTCAGTCAATGACAATTCCAAATAAAATTGAGGGAGTTCTCTTAACTTCTCTCTATTGTTATTTTATATTTTCAGTTGTCGTTTATTTCATTTATTTTCTCTACTGCTATTTTACATTTTTAGTTCAATAAATATTAAGTTGCAATTATGAATAAAATTAAGCTAGCTTGCACATTATTTTTTCCATGAAAAATGAGAAGTGTGGTAATGGATACATGCATGTCTAGGATTGGACTGTCAAGGAAAGGCTTGGCATTTAAGCATTCAAATTTGACTCGTCTCCCTTTCTTGCGATCC
The DNA here is from genome assembly GCA_025698465.1 of Gossypium longicalyx. Taxonomy (NCBI): domain Eukaryota; kingdom Viridiplantae; phylum Streptophyta; class Magnoliopsida; order Malvales; family Malvaceae; genus Gossypium; species Gossypium longicalyx. The sequence goes on along the minus strand of CM046996.1, from coordinate 64,981,003 downwards.
TACCTGCTGCACAATTTCCATTTACTATTTTAATTTTGCCCTTTCAATTTTATGTTTTAAACAACGAGGACATTGATTCTCTTTAGTGGGGGACTAGAAATTTTTTTGAGATTTTTTTAACGAAAACTATTTTCTTTCCATCAAGTTATGTTATAGAAAATATTGCTCGAAAATTTAATTTTTTCTTAATTTTGTTAGCTTTAGTATGTATAAAATTCTATTGTTTTAATTATTTTTATGTTAGCTTAATTATGAAAAAAATACTAAGTCAAACCACGAGAATTTTTAATTCCTTAGAAAAACTAAGCATGCATGAAAGTTTAAGCCTTTAAAATTGACTTAGTAATTTCCTTGAGGCGAAATCCTAAGAGGCATAGTAGTTTGAAAATGATTTAGGCAAACTTTTTGTTGGATCGTTTGAGCCTTTCAAGCCAACCTTAGTAAATAATTATCCCTTGAAACCCTACCTTGAGCTATATGGCCTAATTTTTTCTGAACCATACATTAATAAGACATCCCTTCCTTAAAATTTATCTCTACTTGTCCCAAATCTTAGAATCAGTTCATCTAAAATATTTTTTTGTGATTAAGTTTGAGGGAGTTAGAGAGAAGTATTGGAATGCTCAAGGACAAAATACTAAGTTGTATGCTCAAGAAAGTATCTATGATTGCTAAAAAAAATCCAGTTGTTGAAGAAAAATGTACAGAGAGCATGTGTACTCAAACTCAAACTCAAAAGAGTTGGTGTTCTTGGGAATAATTGTATTGGAAGGTCTGAGGCAAGCTGAGTCGAAGGTTTAGCCTAAAAATTATCTATCTTTTTCCTACCTTAACCTAAGCCATGTTACAACCATATTAAAGACCTATTGATTTCGATTTTTGTGCAGACTACATTAGTGGAGAGGAATTATTGAACACAACATATGAAGACATAATTAAACTTTAGGATTGCTACTTAGTTTAATCAAGGAAAATAAAATTTGATTGGAAAATTTTAAGTACAAACCTATTAAGGGAAGACATTTAGTACATATTTTTGTTAGCATATTAATATTTGAAAATAATTGAGTGATATATGTATTTAAGTTGTATGTTCACAAATTTATTATTTTTTGAGCATAATTTTGCTAAACACATGACTATGGGTGATGACCACTAAACTAACTATAAATACGACTAAGGCAAGCGCACCTATCGATCAATAGTATAGTTATGGTGAGTAGGGAATATCATATCCACAAGGACTAAAAGTACTAGTAATTATCCTTTTTCTATTATTTAGCTAACAAATTGGAGTGATTGTTTTTAATCTAAAATTATTAAACTAATCTAACTAAGAATGCAACAGAGAATGAAATAGGAAAATAATCGAAGATAACTAATGAGATAGACAATACCCAGGAAAGAATCCACCTAGACTTCACCTATTATGATGAATCTGAATTAAATGATTTATTCACTTGTGTCTTGATCCGTAGAAATCCCTAAATTATGTTAATATCTCTTTCGAGAGTAAGAACAACTGACTCTAGGTTGATTAATTGAAATATTTTTCTAATTAAAACCCTTATTGTCACATTAACTCGATCTATGGATTCTCCTATTAGATTTAACTCTAATCCAGTAGATTTATGTCGTCTTATTTCTAAGGTTGCATGCAACTCCACTCAATTATGCTAGAGCTACTCTTAAACAGGGACTTTTGCTCCAGTGATATAAGCACATTAAACATGAATTAATATTCTGAAAATATTAAAACAAGAAATAATCATACATAATTGAGAACAAGAATCAAGTATTTATCATGTAAATCAGAAATCAAATAATAAGATTCATCATAGGTTTCATCTTCCCTAGGTATCTAGGGAATTTAGTTCATAATCCTGAATAGAAACATCTCAAAGTTAGGATAACCATAAGACATAAAAAAAACTCAATAAAACTTTGAAAGAAATTAAAAAGAGATCTTCGATCTTCTCTGATTGCCTCCTTAGGTCTTCTTCTAGTTGGTATTTATAGACTTTAGAATGCTTAGAAAGCCTAAAAATTGGGTTTTTCCTCGTATCTGGGAAGCAAGTTACAAAATCGACATGGGCTGGCACATGGGCATGTGGCCAGCCTGTGTGGCTCACATGGGCGTGTGGCCTGCCCGTGTGGAAATGCCCTGCCCATGTGGATCCTAAAAATAGCTCTTTTTGTTTGATTTTGGCTCTTTTTTTCTCCTTTCTCTCCCAAATGCTCTTCTAAGTATAGAAACATGAATTTAAAGGATTAGGATAATCAAATTCCCTAATTTTTATAATTAACCATCAAAAAACAAATTAAGAATGAGATTAAAATATGTTACTTTTATAGCTTATTAAATATCCCCACACTTAAGCGTTTGCTTGTCCTCAAGCAACATCCTCAACTCACATTAAAATTAATACTTCTCAACTTGTAATTTCCATCAATAATATCTCAAAATAATTCAAAAATAGTCATGAATTGACAATTCAACCAGAAGAGCACTAAAGTCTCAAACAATCCTAGCTAACATTTTTAAATATGAAAATGTAGGTGTCTCCCCTTATTTAAGTGGTTACCTTTACTTGAAAATCTATAAGAAATCGACATCATCACTAAAGATTCACTCAAATCACTCGAATTGTTTAAGGTTCATGAATAAGCACTCAATAGTCAACCAATAAAGTCATTATCATAGGCTTGCATGAAAATCAAATTTCCACCACTATAAGATGAGATGATACACAAATCAAAAGGTCTTTAAGAGGTTGTAATGGGGCTTAGGTTAAGGGTGTGGAGAAAGGCTGACAAGATGGTTAAAATCGAGATCGAATTGGTAAATTACCAAACTAGAAAAATCAAATGCTGAATTAAAAACAAGTGCATAAATCAAGAACTATTCAAGAAATAAAAATGAGCTTCTTCTCAAAATATGAATTTAACTGTTCAAGCTCAATCAATATAATACTAAATAATTTAGCACATCAAATAGAAGAGCATAGTTAAGCAACTAACCAAATCAAATCTCGACAAAAAGGGAGACAATAAAATGGGAAAGTGTAACGCCCCAAAAATCCCGGAATCCCAAAATCCTAAATTTTCTTTTTTTTTCTTCAGTTCTGATAAAAAGTGTGCTTAGTATTCCCAGTTAAGTGTTAATTATGTGATAGTAGGTTTCGATTAAGGTTAGAGTCGAACCTAGGGGTAAAGAAAATTATGTGTTAATAATTAAAAGAACCTTGATGGCAAGTAGGTGGACTTTTGAATAAATGAAGGAAGAATTGGACACAAGGAAGCCTTGTGGTGGAGTGGCAAGTGGCGATACATGCAAGGCAAGGCAATGGGGTATGGGGTTCAAATCCCGCCTTGCACAAAAGAAGGATTTCTTTTACTTAAGAGTTGGACAAAGGTGGCATCGGAATGAACTCTATAGAGAGTGATAAGAGGAGAAATTTGAGGAGGGGATTAAGGGGTTATCAGGGAGAAAAATTAGGAGATGAGGAGTGAAAAAGAGGTGGAGCCGAATTAAAAATTTGGGCATGGAAAATTCGGCTATAAAGGCTCTATATAGGTTCCGAATGTAGGGTTGGCAGGCTAATGTCGAATTCTCCTTCACCTTGTTGCCAGAAACCTTTTCTTTTCTTTTTCTCTCCAAGATCCAAAAGCCGAAAATCCTTTGTTCTTCTTTTGTGTTCTTGTGTCGATTTTCCATTCTTCCTTTACTCCAAATATTTTTTATTCACTTTCAGTCTAGCTGACTTCTTTTCTTTTCCCTTGGAGCCGAATAACCCTATTTTTTCCATACAAATCGCAAGGGATGAATACCCTTGGTGCCGCCACTACTATTTCTAATCGATCAGTCCTGTTGTAAGTGCTTTGTTCTTCCAATCGGTTTTGCTAAGTATCAATTACTCTATTCCTCACTTCTTCTAATCAGTTTTGGTAGGATTAGTATCGAATCCCTGTCTTTTGGATCCCTATCGATTTGCTCCTCAGGTGTGATACTTTGGTAAGTGTTCTTCACTTAGTAAGGGTTGGCCGAATAGGCTTTAGTAGAAAAGGGTGACATATGTTAGATACAAGTCACCCATTATGTTTTTAATGATAAAGGTTAATGCAGATCTAGGAAGTACTCGTGATTGGTGATCTAGGAAAGGCTATTAAGACTTGGTGTTTTAGGTAAGGTTAAGGTGAGACTTCGGCTTTTGGTAATGTATTCGATAAGTATGTGAGATTAATTCCTGAGTGATATCAATTGTAGGTTCATGGCTAGGAAGATCGTAGCACACTTTCTTACCAGGTGTGTACATATACAACACACACACAATATATCGACAAATCCCGAAATGCCGAAATGTCGAAATGCTGAAATGCCAAAAAGCCGAAAGTTTGACTACAACAAACTTGCGAGTGCGCGAACACTCATGAGAGGGAAATCGATAGGTTATCTGAGGCCCCATGGGTGATTCCATGGACTTGGGCTGTGAATTGGCCAATCAAGCCAGAATGGGCTTAATGGGCCCGATGGGTTGTTGGGCCATAATAGGCGAAAATTGATAATTGGTGCTATGTGATGGAAAATTTGTATGTGAGCATGACTATAAATGTGATTTCGGCCTAATGGGCCATATGAATGTGATCTGGGCCTAATGGGCCATATGAATATGATCTGGGCCTAATGGGCCATATGAATATGATCTGGGCCTAATAGGCCATATAAATATGATTGGGTCTAATGGTCCATTTACAGGTACGTGGATTTGTCTGGGCTTTGTAAGGGGTTTTAGGCCTAGTATATGATGACTGCATAAAACTTAATTAATTAAATGAGACCGTGGACAAGTTATAGGGTTAAGGTGTGGCAACGGGTATATGCATGTCTAGGATTGGATCTAGCGAGAGCTTGGTACTTAAGCGGTCTTAATGACTCACCTCATCTTCTCTGGAATCCTACCTGGTGCATAGTATTCGTTCATCTTAGCTCATGGGATTTGTTAATGGGCTAAAGTAAGTAAAAACTTGTAATAAAGGAAAAATTATCGAAATGCCCTTAAGGGAAAAAATGACTAGAATACCCCTATATGTTGAATGTAAGTTTTATGGATGTTACATGTATATTTGCTGCATACATACGATATTCTGCTAGGGTTTCATCTGGGTTGGGAATTATGGAATGGAGGAAGTATATGAGGATCGCATGGTCGCTTGACAATCGTGGATCCACCAACGGCTTTTAAGCCCAATATATGAATGAAGGTAGTTTCGCAACTGGGCTACCATTGATGTGTATCGGTTGGGTGGGTCGATATCGATATCCCCACATGATGTGTATCGGGGGACGAAGTTGATGTGTAGCAGTTGGATTATTGGGGTGGGATTGCACTGCATTGCATTGCATGTATGATTTTACAGTGGTTGATGTTCGCTTTATGTTTGTTGAAGGTAGTACACACTGAGTTTGTGAAAACTCACCCCCTCTTTTATTTTTCTCAGGTGATGCTTAGTAGAAGGTTCGATGTTTGGAGGGACTCTGGGTGGCCAGCTAGCATGACAACTTGGACTTGTTTTCCTTTTAAAAGCATATAAGTTTTTAGTTTATCAAGAAATTTTCAGACCGAATTGTAATAAGGCCTTCCCTTTTTGTTATTATTCAGATTAATATTTTTATTTGTTGTAATTACGAGAAGTTGAACATGAGTTTCTTAAATCATAGTATGTTTTTCTACGTTTTCGCAACTAAATTTTAAAATGACATGTTTTCATAAATCATATGTTTTAAACAAGCTTTTGTGATTGAAAAGTGAGTTTTCATAAGTTTATCAAGGTCTCATATTTTAAGGAAGGGTTTTCAATAAAAACAAGGTTTGTCACTAAAACACTTCAATGTAACGCGCTAGATTCGGCCATAACGTTTGGGCCGAGTTTGGGGTATTATATTTAGTGGTATCAGAGCCCGATTTGTAAAACTCAAGCCGTGAAGTGGGCCTTATTACTTGGATTTTGTCTTTAAAAAAATTTGGGATCACGATGTTTTGGAAAAAGGGAAGTATTGCTGTGCGACACACCAAGTCTCCGACATCAAACCAAGTAAGTTCTTTTATTCTTAAGCCTGTTTAAATTAATATACAGTTGATAGTTAGAGGGCTACTTTAGATGATTGTGTTAGAGTGGAACTGAAGCCCGTAGGATCTTGAAACTGTAGAGGATTTTCGAAAACACTCTTCTCTTTTTAATACTTTCATAAGACATCGGTTAGTTTTTGAAACTAACTAAAGCTTCATAAAATTTTTAATCCAGAAAATATGTGAATCGACTATGAATACGAGAAGAGGTGCAAGAGGCCATGGCCGAGGCCGCGAAAGTGCTAGGGCTGAATCGTTAGCATCGGGCCATATGCTTGATGTTGAAGTAGATGGGGCTCCGGCCTCACCAGTGGCTAGGAATGGACCGTATGATCGGGCCACGAGAGAAGATGCATTGTCGCAGGAAATGCTGAGAATTTTGGAAAGGGTCGCTGGGCCCAATAACGGTACGAGAAATCGAGGTCCATTCCAGAACGACTTCGTTCAAATGGGGCTGAGATCTTTAAGGGCGTGGCTGGTGTGGCTCTGAACGTGGTGGAGTACTGGTTGGAGGCCACTAAAAGGATAATGGAGGACTTGGACTGTTTCACCAAGAAAGAAAAGTGAAAGGACGGTGTGTCTTTGCTTAGGAAGAAGCTTACCAATGGTGGCTAACAGTGAAAGAGGGCACCCAACCTGAGTAGGTCACATGGGAGTTCTTCAAGACTGCGTTTCAAGGGAAGTATGTAGGTGCGAGTTATATGGATGCTAGAAGGAAGGAGTTCCTAAACTTGACCCAGGGAAACAAATCTGTGGCAGAGTATGAGGTGAAATTTCTACGCCGTAGTAGGTATGCAAGAGTTATGGTAGCAACAGACTATGAGCGTTGAGTTAGGTTTGAGGATAGACTTAAAGGTAGCCTAAGGGTATTGATAGCTCCACAAAGGGAGCAAGTTTTCTTGGAATTAGTGGAGAAAGGAGAGATAGCGGTGGAGGTAAAGCGTACTGAGCGCCTAAATCGGGAGAAAGAAAGGGGTAAGAATAAAAGGGAGGCTGAGACTCCTGGTGTTGGGCAGAGGCCTAGGGCTAGGGCCAGAGTTAATGAGCCAGTTAGAGCAGGGCCCCCTGCTGTTAATCCAGGGGTGCCACCTTGTGCTGATTGTGGGAGAATCCATGAAGGCAAATGTTGGAAGAGGATGGGAGCTTGTTTAGCTTGTGGGTCTATAGAGCATAGCATCAGGAATTGCCCTAGAGTGCTAAGTCAAGTGCCAGTCGTGGCCCAAGGGGTGCTCATCCACCAAGGGGTGGTCAACTGTCGCCAACGGGTCGTGGGCAGGCCAGGGGCGGTAACGGCAATGGATGTGGACGTGAAGCACCAGTCAAAAATACAGGTCATACTGAGGTGAGGCAGCCAGCTTTTGTTTATGCTGCTCGTCACCGGGAAGAAGGAGATGCCCTAGATGTGATAACGGTTATGTTCTTTATATATGAGTTACCTTATACAAAATTGGTTGATATTGGATCGACGCATTCATATGTTGCATGCAATATTACTGAACCTTTGGGTGACATGTTTGAAATTACTGCGAATGGGATGATTGCGATAAGTCCGTTAGGTCAGTCAGTTGGAGTGAATAAGTTGTTTAGGGAGGTACCCTTAGTAGTCCAAGGGGTTACCTTTTTAGCGGATTTGATGGAGCTGCCGTTTAGTGAGTTCGATTTAATCTTAGGTATGAATTGACTAGTGAAACACCGAGCCACCATAGATTGTGCTGCAAAGTGAATGGTGTTAAGAACGGCAGAAGATAAAGAGGTGGTAGTGATTGGTGAATGTCGAAATTATCTGTCGAATGTGATTTCATTATTAAGGGCTGAGAAGTTGGTATGAAAAGGATGCGAAGCCCATTTGGCTTAAATTAGCGATACGAAGGCTAAGAGCCCTACTGTTAAGGAGTTGAGAACAGTTAAGGAATTTCCTGATGTCTTTCCTGAAGAGCTGACTGGGTTGCCACCCAGTAGGGAAGTAGAATTTGGAATCGAGTTGTTACCTGGTACAGCTTCGGTGTCCATCGCTCCTTATCGAATGGCACCAAAGGAGTTGGTAGAACTGAAGGCACAGATTCAGGAATTGTTGGATCGAGGATTCATTCGACCAAGTGTGTCTCCATGGGGAGAACCGGTGTTATTCATGAAGAAGAAGGATGGGACGTTGCGAATGTGCATCGACTATCGGCAGTTAAACAAATTAACTATTAAAAACAAGTACCCTCTGCCTAGATCAATAATCTTTTTGATCAGTTTAGGGGAGCTTCTTTTTTCTCAAAGATTGACCTACGTTCGGGGTATCACCAATTGAGGGTTAAGGAGGCGGATGTTCATAAGATAGCCTTTAGAACTCGTTATGGGCACTACGAGTTTTTGGTGATGCCATTCGGGCTGACGAACGCACCTGCTGCTTTTATGGATCTTATGAATCGGGTCCTCCAACCCTACTTTAATTGGTTCGTGGTAGTTTTTATAGATGAAATTTTGGTGTACTGAAGAGATGAGGATGAGCATGATGCACACTTAAGGATTGTGTTACAGGTTTTGAGGGAGAAGCAGCTGTATGCCAAATTCAATAAGTGTAAATTTTGGCTAAGGAAGGTTACTTCTCTAGGACATGTGGTGTTAGCTGGGGGGATTAAGGTGGATCCCCGAAAAATTGAAGCGGTGTTAGACTGAAAAAACCCAAGTCGATATCAGAAATTCGAAGTTTTCTGGGCTTGGCAGGGTATTATAGGCAGTTTGTTGAGGGCTTTTCAGTAATTGTTGCACCTTTAACTAAGTTTTTGAGAGTTTTGGACAGAAAAGCAGCAAGAGAGTTTTGGAAAACTTAAGAAAGTTTTAACTGAGGCCCCTGTGTTGATTCAGCCAGTGCCTGGGAAGGAGTTTACGGTTTATAGTGACGCGTCGCATGTGGGCTTGGGATGTGTATTGATGCAAGAAGGAAAGGTGATTGCGTATGCATCACGATAACTTAAGACTCATGAGGTGAATTACCCAATCCATGATTCAGAGCTAGCTGCGGTGGTTTTCGCGCTAAAAATATGAAGGCATTATTTATACGGGGAGAAGTGCATAATTTATTTGGACCATAAGAGTTTGAAGTACCTCATTACCCAAAAGGAGCTAAACCTTAGGCAACATAGGTGGGTGGAATTATTGAAGGATTGTGATTGTACGATTGAATACCACCCTGGCAAAGTGAATGTGGTAGCCGACGCGTTGAGTCGTAGGGTTAAGTTAGACTTGAGGGCTATGCTCGCCCGTTTAAGTTTGTTGGATGATGGTAGCTTGTTAACTGAGCTTCAAGTAAAACTGGTGTGGGTCGAGTAGATAAGGAGTAAGAAATTAGTGGATGAGACTTTAGGTGCTCGTTTTAATCAAGTAGAGAATGGGGAGACATCAGACTTTTTTGATAAATAGTGAAAGAGTGTTGTGTTTTCGTGGAAGAATGTGTATACCAAAGGACGATGATCTAAGGCAGTGTATTCTACGGGAAGCGCATAGCAGCCTCTATGCTATGCACCCTGGAGGAAACAAGATGTATCGGAACTTGCGAGAGCTTTACTGGTGGCCTGGACTTAAGCATGAGGTTATGAAGTTCGTAGGTAAATGCTTGGTTTGTCAAAAGGTGAAGGCAGAGCATCAGTTGCCTTCAGGATTGCTTCAACCAGTAAAGATTTCACTTTGGAAGTGGGAAAGGATCACTATGGACTTTGTTAGTGGGCTACCTTGACGCCTACTAAGAAAGACTTGATATGGGTTATAGTGGATCAATTAACCAAGTCTTCTCACTTTGTACCGGTTCGCACCGATTACTCATTACAAAAGCTGGCTAGGTTGTATGTGGTGGAGATTGTAAGATTGCATGGAGTGCCAGTCTCCATAATATCTGATAGGGACTCACGTTTCACTTTGCGATTTTGGAAGAAGCTACATGAGGCGTTGGGTATTAGGTTGAACTTCAGCACGACATTCCACCCTCAAACTGATGGACAGTCGGAAAGGGTGATCCAAGTATTGAAAGATATGTTGAGGGGATACGTGATTGAGTTTCGAGGTAGCTGGAAGGACAATTTGTCGTTAGCCGAATTCGCGTACAATAATAGCTATCAAGCAAGCATTGGGATGGCTCCGTATGAAGCACTGTATGGGTGAAGGTGTCGAACTCCAACATGTTGGACAGAGTTGGGCGAACGGAGAGTTTTGGGCCCTGAGTTAGTAGCAGATACTGGGGATAAGGTGAGATTGATTCGAGATTGGTTGAAGAGGCCTCGGATAGGCAGAAGTCGTATGCTGACCTTAAACGACGAGAGATAGAGTATGCAGTGGAGGACTTAGTTTTTCTTAAGGTCTCCCTGTGGAAGAAGGTGTTAAGGTTTAGTCGAAAATGTAAGCTAAGCCCAAGGTTCATTGGACCAGATCGGGTTGTGAAACGGATTGGGCCAGCCGCTTATCAGCTGGAATTACCTTCTGAACTAAGCCAAATCCACAACGTGTTTCATGTTTCCATGCTAAGACGATATCGCTCGGATCCTTCACATGCCATGGCAGTTGAGGAGATTGAGGTTAGCCAGACCTAACCTTCGAGGAAGAGCCCATACAAATAATTGGTCAAAGTGCTTTGGCGTAATCACAAGGCTGAGGAGGCTACTTGGGAACCTGAGGAAGCAATGTGAAATCAATATCCTCAGCTTTTTGAAGCAGGTAAAATTTCGAGGACGAAATTTCTTTTAGGGGGTAGAGTTGTAACGCCCCAAAAATCCCAAAATCTCGAATTTTCTTTTTTTCTTCAGTTTCGATAAAAAGTGTGCTTAGTATTCCCAGTTAAGTGTTAATTATATGATAGTAGGTCTCAGCTAAGGTTTGAGTCGAACCTAGGGGTAAAGAAAATTATGGGTTAATAATTAAAAGAACCTTGATGGCAAGTAGGTGGGCTTTTGAATAAATGAAGTAAGCATTGGACACAAGGAAGCCTTGTGGTGGAGTGGCAAGTGGCGTCACATGCAAGGCAAGGCAAGGGGGTATGGGGTTCGAATCCCACCTTATGCAAAAGAGGGATTTATTTTTGCTTAAGAGTTGGACAGAGGTGGCATTGGAATGAACTCTATAGAGAGTGATAAGAGGAGAAATTTGAGGAGGGGATTAAGGGGTTATCAGGGAGAAAAATTAGGAGATGAGGAGCAAAGAAGAGGTGGAGCTGAATTGGGAATTTGGGCATGGGAAATTCGACTATAGAGGCTATATATAGGTGCTGAATGTATGGTTGGCAGGCTAATGCCGAATTCTCCTTCACCTTGTTGCCAGAAACCTTTTCTTTTCTTTTTCTCTCCAAGATCCAAAAGCCAAAAATCCATTGTTCTTCGTTTGTGTTCTTGTGTTGATTTTCCATTCGTCCTTTACTCCAAATCTTTTTGATTAACTTTCAGCCTAGCCAACTTCTTCTTTTCTTTTCTCTTGGAGCTGAATAACCCTCTTTTTGCCGTATAAATCACAAGGGCCAAATACCCTCGGTGCCGCCACTACTATTTCTAATCGGTCAGTCCTGTTGTAAGTGCTTTGTTCTTCCAATCGGTTTTGCTAAGTATCAATTACTCTGTTCCTCACTTCTTCTAATCGATTTTGGTAGGATTAGTATCGAGTCCCAGTCTTTTGGATCCCTGACGATTTGCTCCTCAGGTGTGAGACTTTGGTAAGCGTTCTTCACTTAGTAAGGGTTGGCTGAAAGGGATTTAGTAGAAAAGGGTGACATATGTTGGATACAAGTCACCCATTATGTTTTTAACGATAAAGGTTAATGCAGATCTAGGAAGTACTCGTGATTGGTGGTCTAGGAAAAGCTATTAAGACTTGGCATTTCAGGTAAGGTTAAGGTGAGACTTCGGCTTTTGGTAAAGTATTCGATAAGTAAGTGAGATTAATTCTTGAGTGATAGTGATTGTAGGTTCATGGCTAGGAAGATCGCAGCACGCTTTCTTACCAGGTGTGTACATACACTGCACACACACAATAAATCGGCAAATCCCAAAATGCCGAAAAGTCGAAATGCCGAAAGTTTGGCTACAACAGAGTTCCGAGTGCGCGAACACTCGTGAGAGGGAAATCGATATGTTATCTGAGGCCCCATGGGCGATTCCATGGACTTGGGCTGTGAATTGGCCAACCGGGCTAGAATGGGCTTAATGGGCCCGATGGGCTGTTGGGCCATAATAGGTGAAAATTGATAATTGGTGATATGTGATGGAAAATTCGTATGTGAGCATGACTATAAATGGGATTTGGGCCTAATGGGCCATATGAATGTGATTTGGGCCTAATGGGTCATATAAATATGATTTGGGCCTAATAGGCCATATAAATATAATTGGGTCTAGTGGGCTATATACAGGTATGTGGATTTGTCTGGGCTTTGTAGGGGGTTTTGGGCCTAGTATATGATGACTGCATAAAACTTAATTAATTAAATGAGACCATGGACAAGTCATAGGGTTAAGGTGTGGCAACGGGTATATGCATGTCTACGATTGGATCTAGGGAGAGCTTGGTACTTAAGTTGTCTTAATGACTCACCTCTTCTTCTTTAGAATTCTTCTTGGTGCATAGTATTCATTCATCTTAGCTCACAGGAGTTGTTAACGGGCCAAGGTAAGTAAAAACCCGTAATAAAGGAAAAATTATTGAAATGCCCCTAAGGGCAAAAATGACCAGAATACCCCTATATGTTGAATGTAAGTTTTATGGATGTTACATGTATATTTGCTGTATACATACGATATTTTGCTAGGGTTACATCTGGGTTGGGAATTATGGAACGGAGGAAGTATATGAGGATCGCATGGTTGCTTGACAATCGTGGATCCACCAACGGCTTTTAAGCCCAATATATGAATGAAGGTAGTTCCGTAACCGGGCTACCATTGATGTGTAACGATTGGGTGGGTCGATATCTATATCCCCACATGATGTGTATCAGAGGACGGAGTTGATGTGTAGCGGTCGAATTATTGGGGTGGGATTGCACTGTATTGCATTGCATGAATGATTTTACGGTGGTTGATGTTTGCTTTATGTTTGTTGAGGGTAGTACACACTGAGCTTGCGAAAACTCACCCCTTCTTTTTTTTTTCTCAGGTGATGCTCAGTAGAAGGTTTGATGTTTGGAGGGACTCTGGGTGGCCAGCTAGCAGGACAACTTGGACTTGTTTTCCTTTTAAAAGAATATAAGTTTTTAGTTTATCAAGAAATTTTCAGATTGAATTGTAATAAGGTCTTCCCTTTTTGTTATTATTCGGATTAATATTTTTATGCGTTGTAATTACGAGAAGTTGAACATGAGTTTCCTAAATCATAGTATGTTTTTCTACGTTTTTGCAACTAAATTTTAAAATGACAGGTTTTCATAAATCATATGTTTTAAACAAGCTTTTGCGATTGAAAAGAGAGTTTTTATAAGTTTATCAAGGTCTCGTATTTTAAGGAAGAGTTTTCAATGAAAACAAGGTTAACGTCCGGGCCGGGTTTGGGGTGTTACAGAAAAATTCTCAACGAATAAAAGAAATGAGGTGCGGGTTAACATTAATGGGTAAATTAAGAAACAGTGTGTTAGGCTCAACAGGGTTCACTAAGGGTTAATTAAAAAGGTAGGTTTTTTATGGGATAAGTGGGTTAAAACCTAAATGCCTTTATCATCTCATTATATCAAATCAAAGATGTGTTCTCGACATGTATAATTGAAGTAAGTTCTAGAATAACAAATCAAATTGACACACTCATAACCAATAATAAAATGAGCAAGATAAATGTATGCTCTAAAGGCTCAAAATCTCACAAAAAAAAATCATGGTTTTTGATGTCAAGCTTATAAATCTCGAACTTCAAGGTAATACTTTAATTTAGGGAAACAATATAAGAATTTTTAAGTACTAAAAAATAGCTTATCATGCTTGATTCTCTCATGTCTTCAAGTTTAAATCAACCAATACACAATTATCGACAAATTAATCTAAAAAACATCAACAAAAATTCCAAATCGACAAAAATCCATTCTAATGAAAGTATGAGAAAATTACTTAAATACGAGACATAATTCAGGGATTTTCTAATAATTATATAAATAATCTCCCACACTTAAGATGTACATTGTCCTCAATGTACAAACAGATATAATCACAGTATAAACAGAATATCATAAGAGAGGGAGAAAACTAAAACTACCCTGAATCTTGGATAAAATTGCCAAAATGGTGAAAAGCAGAATTGTAGACAAATCTTGATGTAGTGCATGACTCTGAGCAAACTAATAAGAAAATAAACAAAAATAGTAAAGAAGATTAAGGGGTTATAACTCGAGTAGAAACAACCATAAAAATATAATTCAAAAAATAATAATTAAAAGAAGTACAAGAAAATAAAAATAAAAAAATAACTAAAAATAGAAAGAAACATAAAATAAAATAAAATTAAAAAGAAAACAAATAAAATTAATGATCCTTATCGTCGGAGGCATCAGTAGGGTGAGCTGCCGGCGCCGAAGAAGAGAGGTAGAGCTATTAACAGATCTGCTACAATGTCGCGTCAATACTATCAAACCTCAGAAACTAGTGTTGCTCGAAGCGAGTGAACCTCTAAGAGAGGTCCTCTAATGTAGCAGCAGAAGAAATAGGACTGTGACTCGAAGGTGGAGGATAAGGTAGGTCCTCGTGATGGAAAGTGTAACATCCCGAAATAGGGCCTAGTCGGAACAGTGATTTCGGGACCACAAATCTGACATCAAAATATTTATTTTATGATTATTATGAGACCTAGAATATGAGATTATGCATGTGTTAAAGTTTCATGAAGTAATTCCTTGAGTAAGGTGTCTAATTGGAAATTATGGGCTAAATTGAATAAATTGCAAAACTTGGATTCTAGAAGCAATTTCTATGAAATTGCTTTAGATTATAAATTAGAAGGTCTTAAAGAGAAATTTTCCCAATTTCTAAGTTTTTGGACAAAAATGGGCTTGCATGGATGAAATTTTAAAGAAAGGACTTAAGGGCATTTTGGTCATTTGGCATTTTAATGAAATAAAATGGGAAAAAGAAGGAAAAAATCAGGTATTTCTTCTCCATGGCTGTCAAAATTTGAAGAGTCTCCATAGCTAGGGTTTCCAAGCTTTCCAAGCTCAATAGTAAGTGCTTCCAAGCCCCGTTTTTAATGTTCTTTGTATTTTTGAAATCCCGGTAGCTTGATCTTTCCATTTCAACCCATATTTCATGCTAGGGTTCATGTTTAAAAATTTACCCATGCATGAGTTACTTTTATTTTGGTTGATTATGGAGGGGTATGAAAGTTGAAGCTGTGTTAAACATCTTTTCTTAGTTGATTTTCATGAAAAACCCCTAAAGGGACCTTTTTGCAAAAGTTGTTAAATATGTGGTAGAAATGTGAAAATAATGGCAAATGTGGGCTGCCATAAGAGAAAAATGTTCGGGTAGGCTTGGGTAAGATAGAAATTCCATGTGTTTCATTATACGAGCCTAGGGACAAAATCGTAAAAATGTCAAAGGTTAGGGGCAAAATGGTCATTTGGACCAGGGGTAGAAATTAAACTTGAAAAGTGTAATGTAGTGAATTAATAATATAATTTTATTGTTATAGACCCCGAGGAACAAATTCTAGAGGTCGATCGAGGTAAACGCAATGTTTCAAAATAACCGAAACACAGCTCCGAAACGAATACCAAGTAAGTTCGGATAACTTGAAGTAAACCTATAACATGCGTAATTGTATGTTTTGTGAATGTATGATAATTTCATTTTTGATGGCATGGAAATGCATGAATTGAATCTTTAATAATGAATTGTTGGATAATGTCTCGGTTGAGGTTAGAAAGGGAACTCGATGGATAAACCATAATTTACACAAGACTTGAGATCCTGCATGTGTTGCAGAAAAGGATTTAGCCTGGACTGGTAATCCGAAGATCTCGAGTATAAAAAGGATCTAGCCTGTACTGGTATTCCTTGAACGATCGAGCCTCCCGAAGAATATGTGCGCATTATGGATTTAGCCCGGACTGGTAATCTGATTAGGGTCTGCATTTAGCCTGGACTGGCAATTCAGATCTGAGCTCATTAAGGGTGTTTGTCGCGTAAGAGATTTAGCCTGGACTGGTAATCCCAACATCACCTTATGAGTTTATATTGCGGGGGATTTATCCTGGACCGGTAATCCCGCCGTAAGATGTGAGGTTCGCGGGAGTGCGTACTGAAACGATCATTCGTACGAATTGAAGGTAAATGGATGATCCATCGAGATTTCCTTGGAAACTCAACGGCACTATCATAAGGTATATGTACAAATGACATGTAAAATGATGAGCTCATCTAAGATAAAAATGTTCATGGTATTGGTTATGTGACTAACTCATTGATTGAGTGCATGTGATAGGGAAACCATTTTCATGACCATTGGTTTCATTATCTATTATGGATGTATGCTAAACAATCGGTAAGTTTACTTTCCAGTTATACGGGCTTACTAAGCATGTAAATGCTTGCCCCCTCTCTTTTCTCTGCTTTTCAGAGCTCAAGGACTCATAAAGATTGGAAGACAATTAGAGAGTTAACACACTATCAACTAGACAAGCTTTGGTATAAAGACATTTCTATTTTGTCCAATGGCATGTATAGGATTTTTGAATATTTTGTTATGTATGTTATTTGGTTTGCCTAGTGAAGGCATGTAAAAATATGTTTATTCTTTTTTTGTATTTGGCCATGAGAATTGGCTCATTTTGAAGTAGGTTATGCCCTGCAAATCTATGCATGTTTATATTCATATACAATGGCTTAGTTATAATTGGCAATGAGTTATAATAAGAGTCAATTTTAATATGTCAAGCTGACATTTAAATCATTAAATGCAAGATAAGAATTAACTTAGCATGTATGAAACCAATGACATGAGGTTCACATGCAATGAGGTTAATCAAAGTTTCAAACTTACAAATGGATAATTTGGTCCAAATATGCATTATAGTAATTTATAAGTGTAATTGGCTAGTAGAGGGTGACTTAAGGCTTGGAAAATAGCCTAACAAGGCCCACATGGGTAGACACACGGGCGTGTGTCTAGGCCGTGTGTGACACACGGGCTACTCCCATGGGTGTGTGCTATGACCGTGTGTCCCCTGCACCTGAAATTTTAAGGCAGCATAGAGCATGGGCTAAGCACACAGGCGTGTGCCTTGGCCGTGTTTATTTAACAGAATGGTGAGGTTGAAATTAGTGTAGCACACGAGCTAAGCCCAGGGCGTGTGCCTTGGCCGTGTTGCATATTGGAAAAAGGACACGGGTGTGTTCTAATCCCCACGGGCGTGTTACACTTCAACTAAGGGAAAATTTCCTAAAGTTCCCCAAGTCTATCGAACAATTCCAGTTTTGTTCCGTACTACCCCTAGGACTGTTTTTAGGCCTCGAAGGCCTGCATATGAGACAAAGTGCACACGATTGAAAAGTTTTAAATTTCAAACAAAATTCAGTAACCCGATTGTGTAAGTTTGTAAAGGTGAATTACCGGTAATGCCTTGAACCCTATCCCGGCATCAGATACGGGCGAAGGGTGTTACATTTAGGGGTACCAGAGCTACGGTTTAGTCGGTTCTAGGACTACCGTAGAGGATGTTAAAGTTTGCTATACATGCCATTATTCGAATGATGATAGTGTGACATCTTTTAATTGTTTAAATTGTTTTGAATATAGTAAATGTCTTCCAATCGAGCACAAGATGTGTCCGACGAAGCCGAGAGCCATGCTTTAGCTTCCGTACAACAAGTTGTATCTAGTAGTAGTAGGAGACTTATGTCTGAAGGCCGGGAAGAGGCCCGAGTCACCTTCTTTGATATGATGGATGAATGGTTTGGAGATTATCTAAGGAATCGCCTCAACATACCACGATCATCCCCACCCCCTAACCAACCTGATGAGAATGTGCCACGAGGTATGGCACCGGTAAGAATCGGTAAGGCCCCCATAGACTAGCTGTAACAGCCCAATTTAGACCCTAATCAGAATGGTGGTTTCGAGACCACGAATCCGAGTTAAAAAAATATTTTTAAATTATTTTCCATGTTTCTTTTGTGTGACTTTACATCTGTGAAATTTTCATGATTTAATTTTATCGTTTGAGTGTCCGATTAAATAAAAGGACTTAATCGCGTAAAATAAAAATTTGATGGTTAATTGTAAAAGGGCCAAATTGTTGTTGTCTTTTTAAATTGAGGTATTTATGTTGTAATTTTACCATATGTATTAATCATGGACGGTGATGGCCATGATTCATAATGATTGCATATTTTATAATAAGTTAAATATGTAAATTAAATAATATATTAATATATGTTACAATATAACATAAAATAAAAGCCATAGTGGTTTATGTTCTTTTTGACCGAAACATAAAAATAGAAGAAGAAAGAAACAAGTTTAGGGTTCGGCCATTAGTAAAGCTCAATCAACGTATGTAATTAGCTCGGTTTTTGATAATTTTTACATTTTTGAGATCGTTGCTATGTTATCTACAAAGCCCATGCTTAAATTTTTTATTTTCATGAATATTTTGAGTTATTCCATTGATGAATATTTGAGCTTTATAATGATAGTTGATGAAATATGAAAGATATGTTTTAGATTAACATGTTTTGTATTGGAATTTTTGATGATTTTAAGTAATTAGGGCTAAATTGCAAAAATAATAAATTGAGGGACTAAAATGTGAAATAAATGAAATGTGTGGACTTGTATGAACACTAGGAGTATTCGGCCTAAGCATGGTGTGTGCAAATTTTACATATTTTGTGTTTTGTGCAATTTAGACTAAAGTGTAAATATTAGGGATAAAATAGTAATTTGTCCATTTATGTGTTTTTGGGTGAATTTGATTGAATATTTGATTAAATAAGTTTAATTTATATTAATTTAGATCAAGAAAAGAGAAAATCATATTTGGATCGGGGGAAAACTAAAGTTTTCGATTAGCCGTTCCGTTTCGGTTTTTCATCGTCCGAGGTAAGTTTATAAGCAAATAGACGTACTTAGTTTTAATTAAATGCTATATATATATGCTAAAAAGAAATATGTAAATTTGTATATGCTATAACCGAATGTGAATAAGCTTGGCTACTATATTTTCGAATTTGTTCCGACGGAGTTACGACGTCCGAAAGCCCCGTATGAACCTTAGGAATAGTTAGGATACATATGTCATGATATAGGATTCCGATATATGTGAGCGAGTAAGACCATGGCATCGATATGTGATTTCGATATGTGTTTTTGAGTAAGACCCTGTCTGGGACGGTGGCATCGATATGTGACTACATGTAAGACCACGTCTGGGACGTTGGCATTATACGATTTGTGTGATTATCCGAGTATCCTATCCAATTCCGAATGGTTCATCGGGCAAAGGTAATTGAGTTCGAATGTGTAAAATGAGCTATATGCCAGGTATGATTTAACTCGTTACCTATTTGAGGTAAAGTAAGTAAGTTCCTTGATTAATTGTTGCAAATCTTTAAAGGGTGCAAATGAAGACTATATGCAAATGTGATATGTGTATTTGACTTTGTGAGTTAGCAACTTGTTTATCTTGAATAATCTTTAAACATGTGCATATATGATTAGGTAATTTCGATTATATATTTAATATATGAATATGATGATTTTTTTATACAGGGGCTTATGTAATCAAGTGTAATTGGCCTTGAAATTATTATTGAAATGAAACTTAGTATTAGGCATGCATGATTATATGTACTCAGCTTCATGGTTAATATATGCATATGAAACTATGCGATTACATATGAGTTTATATGTTAATGGGTATGTGAAGTAAGTTACAGTGACTAGTTGGTTGCGGAGTATAAATGATAATAATGATAATTTGGCTTCATGAGTATTCTGCCAGGGTGATAATTGAGTATGAATATATATATTTATAATGAATTTCATATATGATACTATAATTTAGTTTAGTTTAAATAAGTTGATAATAATTTGGGGATGTTTAATTGCTTATGACTTACTAAGCTTCAAAAGCTTACTCTGTGTTTTTATGTGTGTTTCTATTTTATAGATTTTGGATTCAAGTTACAAGCTCGGGGATTGTCAGCAAAGTCTATCACACTATCTACAGCTTCGGTATTTAAATAATCGAACTCAAATTAATGCATGTATAGGCTGGATCATGTTTTGAAATGTTGGATTTTGGTTTTGTATAAATTAAGTCATACGAAAATGGCTTAACTTCCATGCTTTAATTCGGTTATGTTTGATTATGGTTTAAGTTCATTTTGGTTATATTGCTATGTGTCATGGATGAAGGTATTTGTGATATGTGTTTTATGCATTGAAGTTGTTTGATGACTTTGGATGTGGTAGAGTGAATCGGCTATGATATATATGTAATAGAATGAACTATGTTTGTTATAAAATTCGATAAAGAAGTTATAATGGTAATAATGTATATTCAGTTATGTTATGAAATATTATGATATGTTTTTATGGCATATTTTATGAGATGAAATGGGTATGATTCTTGTGTATGATATTTTAGCATGGTGTATAACTTGTGAAGTTGGCATATTTTGATTTGGCCAATATTTATAAATTTGGTTTATTAAGTTATATAGAAATGGTGTGAATTATTTGTATTATATTAATGACCGAATAAAATTATGAAATGGAATAATTAGTCAAGGTATTATTACGTGTGGTATGATCTTATGTGATTAATTCAATAGTTGAATAGACGTGAAGTGAATTGGTTGTTTATTTGTAATCTAGAATAATGTTTAAATATAATTCTTAGCCTGTGAATTTGATACGAAATGAATTATTATTTTTGTTTGAAAATGGCTAATAGTGGTATGATGTAATGTTCTTGAACTTGGTAAAATTTGTTTGCGCCTTTTATATATATTTGGCTGTATATTAAACTATAAATGCGATTTGCCATAATGCTTAATTAAATGTGCTTAAGTATGAATATATATATATCCAAATAGATGTTTTAATTTTCATTAATATGTATAATATGTAAATTTCATATTGACTATTATATCAATGCCGCATAAATGAATGAAAAATTTAGTATTGAAATTTGTTTTGTTTGTTGTTTAATTTGTACACGTGCAAAAGCTATATAATAATAGGTTTGATATTCATTTAATGAAATAATTATTTCGTTATATGTTCTGTATATATATAATTTGTTTATATATATATTAGATTATGTTTTAATTATGCAATGTTACGAATGATATAGATTTTATATATAACCTTGATAATGTGGACTTTGCTTATGAATTTGGTTTATAAATTTGTACAGATCTAACTTGAATTATTTAATTATATAAAAAAAATCTGATCTAAATTGTGTTCGAATTAGTAATACCTCGTAACCCCATTCCAGCGACGGATACGGGTTAAGGGTGTTACACTAGCTTAGAAAGTATGGGGCTGAGGAATTTAGAGTGAAAGTCGATGAAGACGCTGAAAGAGTCGAGTTCTGGCTCGAAAATACTACACGGGTGTTAGATGAACTGTCATGCACACCCGAGGAGTGCTTGAAGTGTGCCGTGTCCCTCTTGAAGGATACTGCATACCACTGGTGGAAGATCGTATCCTCGGTAGTGCCGAAGAAAAATATTACTTGGAATTTCTTCCAGACAGAGTTTAGGAAGAAATTTATTAGCCAACGGTTTTTAGACTCGAAGCGAAAGGAGTTCCTAGAACTCAAACAAGGGAATAAGAATATAGCAGAATATGAGAGAGAGTTCGTACGGCTAAGTCAGTACGCAACTGAATGGGTCCAAACTGAATCAGAAATGTGTAAATGCTTCAAGGAGAGTCTGAATAAGGACATCAAATTGTTGATAGGAATTCTTGAAATACGGGAGTTCGCCGCATTGTCTAATCGGGCCAAGAAAGTCGAGGAGCTTAATAACGAAAGAAAGCAAGCAAAGAGAGAGGCTCGAGCTGTGAGCAAGAGAACCAACGGTAAAACACTCTCATTCTCCATGAAGAAAGCTAGGAGCCAGCATGAACGCTCCACTTCATCAGTAGGATATTCGGGTAGAGTGAAGGGTCCTAGACGACGAAGTCAAAAATCTTCCTCTCCGATGATGACTAGTGTGGGGAGTGTAGATGATCAAAAGCTGAAGTGTAAGAGCTGCAACAAATTTCACTTCAGAGAGTGCCGAGTAAAAAGCGGTGCGTGTTTCAGATGTGGCTCTCTTGACCACTTTCTCAGAGATTGCCCAGATCGAATGGAAAAAGAAGTGGAAGTAACCCTGAAAACGAGTGTTCCTATGGCACGAGGTAGACCTCCAAGATACCCTAGAACTGCTAGTGGCAGTCGAGTCGTAGCTAAAGATACTGCAAGACCAGAGGCTAGAGCCCCAGCAAGAATGTATGCAATACGCACTCGAGAGGAAGCCTCTGCTCCTGACATTATCACGGGTACTTTTTCCCTTTTTAATACGAGTATTATTGCTTTAATTGACCCGAGTTTGAGGCATTCTTACGTTTGCATGAGATTGGTGTCTAGAATGAATATACCCGTTGAACCTATAGAATTTGTTATTAAAGTGTCAAACCCATTAGGAAAATCGATTCTAGTTGATAAAGTCTGTAAGAATTGTCCTTTGATGATTCAAGGTCATTATTTTCCGGCTAACCTCATGTTGCTACCATTTGATGAATTTGATGTAATACTTGGTATGGATTGGTTAGCCCTTCATAATGTAACTGTGAATTGTGGTAGTAAGTATATTAAGTTAAAATGTTTGGATGGAGAGACTTTACGGGTCGAATCAAGAGAATTGGTTTTGCCACCGAATGTAATCACGACAATGGTTCCCCAGAGGTACGTGAGGAAAGGGTATGAAGCTTATCTTGCATTTGTACTGAACGCTAAGGAAACGGAGTTGAAGATTGAGTCGATGCCGATAGTATGTGAGTATTCAGATGTATTCCCGGAGGAATTACTAGGATTACCTCCTGAGAGAGAAATTGAGTTTGGTATTGAATTGATGCCAGGGTTCTATCGCTCCGTATAGAATGGCACCAACCAAGCTAAAAGAGTTAAAAGCACAGTTGCAAGAGTTGACGGATAAAGGATTCACAAGGCCAAGTTTTTCACCTTAGGGTGCCCCCGTGTTGTTTGTGAAGAAGAAAGATGGTTCAATGAGATTATGTATAGATTATCGGCAACTGAATAAGGTAGCCATCAAAAATAAGTATCCTTTACCAAGGATTGATGATTTATTCGATCAGTTGAGAGGAGCCACTTTATTCTCTAAGATAGACTTGAGGTCTGGCTACTATTAGTTGCGTGTCAAGGAATCGGATGTGTCAAAGGTAGCTGTTAGGATGAGGTATGGTCATTACGAATTCCTTGTTATGCCATTTGGGCTGACGAATGCACCGACCGTATTTATGGATCTAATGAATAGGATCTTTCGACCATATTTGGATAAGTTTGTTGTTGTGTTCATTGACGACATCTTGATTTATTCCAAAGATGAGACAGAACATGCGAAGCACCTGAGAATTGTATTAAAGACTTTGCGAGAAAAACAATTGTATGCTAAGTTTAGCAAGAGTGAATTTTGGATCCAAGAAGTTGGATTTTTGGGTCCTATTGTTTCGGGTGAAGGCATCTGAGTTGATCCAAGTAAAATCTCTGCTATTGTTGATTGGAAATCACCTAAAAATGTAACCGAGGTTAGAAGCTTTTTGGGCTTAGCCGGTTGCTATCGAAGGTTTGTAAAAGGATTTTCTATGATAGCGACTCTGATGACGAGGTTGCTACAGAAGGATGTTAAGTTTGAATGGACAGAAAAGTGTCAGCAAAGTTTTGAGAAATTAAAGACATTGCTGACTGAAGATCCTATTTTAGTACAACCTGAATCGGGAAAGGAATTTGTGGTCTACAGTGATGCATCCTTAAATGGATTGGGTTGTGTGCTTATGCAAGATGGTAGGGTGATAGCCTATGCTTCACGGCAATTGAAGCCTCACGAGAAGAATTATCTGACCCATGACCTAGAGCTTGCTGCGATTGTTTTTGCCTTGAAGATTTGGAGGCATTATTTATATGGTGAAACGTGCTGTATCTTTAAAAACCTCAAGAGTCTGAAGTACTTGATGACTCAAAACGAATTAAATCTGAGACAAAGGAGATGGTTAGAATTAATTAAGGATTATGATTTGATCATTAATTACCATCCAGGAAAGGCGAATGTTGTCGTCGATGCTTTGAGCAAAAAATCTTTATTTGCTTTGAAAGCCATGGATACTCGGTTGACATTGCTTGACGATGGTTCGGTCTTGGCAGAGCTAAAGGCTAAGCCAACATTTGTGTAGGAAATTCATGATGCTCAGTTTAATGATGGTGACTTGCAAGTAAAAAAGGCTCAATGTGAGTCAGGGACTGAATAAGGTTTCTAGATTAGTCTTGATGGGTGGTTGATGTTTAGAGATAGAGTATGTGTACCTAAAGACGATAAACTTATCCAGAAAATATTGCAAGAAGCACATAGTAGTTGTATGTCTATTCATCCGAGAAGTACCAAGATGTACAACGACTTGAAGAAAATGTATTGGTGGAATGGTATGAAAAGAGATATTTCTGAGTTTGTGTCAAGATGTCTGGTATGTCAGCAAGTTAAAGTTGAACATCAAGTGCCTTCAGATTTGTTACAACCTGTTATGGTTCCCGAATGGAGGTGGGATAGAGTTACCATGGACTTTGTGACAGGATTGCCTTTGACTCTGAAAAAGAAAAATGTCATATGGGTTGTAGTGGATAAGATGACCAAGTTGGCTCATTTTATTCCGGTAAGGACAGATTATTCCCTTGATAGACTGGCCGACTTATACATTTCTAAGATAGTAAGATTGCACGGAGTACCATTATCGATTATTTCAGACACAGACCCAAGGTTCACTTCGAGATTCTGGAAAAAGCTATAGGAAGCCTGGGGGACGAAGTTGAGTTTTAGTACAGCTTTTCACCCTCAAACCGATGGCCAGTCTAAACGGATGATTCAGATTCTTGAAGATATGTTGCGATGTTGCTTCCTCGAATTTCAGGATAGCTGGGAAAAATACCTGCCATTAGTAGAATTTGCCTACAACAATAGTTTCCAAACAAGTTTGAAAATGGCACCTTATGAGGCATTGTATGGCAGGAAGTGCCAAACTCCATTATATTGGACAGAACTTAAGGAAAATCAGATTCATGGAGTGGATCTAATTAGGGAAACTGAAGAAAAAGTTAAAGTAATACAAGACTATTTAAAAGCGGCATCGGATAGGCAAAAGTCATATGCGGACCTGAAAAGAAAAGAGATTAAATTCCAAGTTGGAGACAGAGAATTCTTGAAGGTGTCTCCATGGAAAAAGGTGTTGAGATTTGGTCGGACAGGTAAACTGAGTCCACAATTTATCAAACCTTACGAGATCACTAAAAGGATTGGACCATTAGCCTATCACTTGGCATTGCCACCCGAATTGGAAAAGATTCACGACCTGTTTCATGTATCCATGTTAAGATGATATCGATCAAACCCCTCTCATGTGATTTCACCAGAGGAGATTGAGATTAGACCAAACATGACTTACGGAGAGGAACCAGTCAAGATTTTGGCCTGAGAGGTTAAACAGTTGAGAAATAAAAGTGTGACTTTAGTAAAGGTTCTATGGCACCGACATGGTGTGGAAGAAGCTACATGGGAACCAGAAGAAACCATGAAAAACCAATATCCGAACCTGCTTACTGGTAAGACTTTCGGGGACGAAAGTCCCTAAGGGGGAGAAATGTAACATCCCGAAATAGGGCCTAGTCGAAACAGTGGTTTCGGGACCACAAATTCGACATCAAAATATTTATTTTATGATTATTATGAGACCTGAAATATGAGATTATGCATGTGTTAAAGTTTCATGAAGTAATTCCTTGAGTAAGGTGTCTAATTGGAAATTAGGGACTAAATTGAATAATTTGTAAAACTTGGATTCTAGAAGCAATTTGTATGAAATTGCTTTAGATTATAAATTAGAATGGCTTAAAGAGCAATTTTCCCAATTTTTAAGTATTTGGACAAAAATGGGCTTGCGTGGATGAAATTTTAAAGAAAGGACTTAAGGGCATTTTAGTCATTTGGCATTTTAATGAAATAAAATGGGAAAAAGAAGCCAAAAATCAGCCATTTCTTCTCCATGGCTGCCGAAATTTGAAGAGTCTCCATAGCTAGGGTTTCCAAGCTTTTCAAGCTCAATAGTAAGTGCTCCCAAGCCCTGTTTTTAATGTTCTTTGTATTTTTGAAATCCTGGTACCTTGATCTTTCCAATTCTACCCATATTTCACGCTAGGGTTCATGTTTAAAAATTTACCCATGCATGAGTTACTTTTATTTTGGTGGATTATGGAGGGGTATGAAAGTTGAAGGTGTGTTAAACATCTTTTCTTAGTTGATTTTCATGAAAAACCCCTAAAGGGACCATTTTGCAAAAGTTGTTAAATATGTGGTAGAAATATGAAAATAATGGAAAATGTGGGCTACCATAAGAGAGAAAAATGTTCGAATAGGCTTGGATAAGATAGAAATTCCATGTGTTTCATTATACGAGCCTAAGGACTAAATCGTAAAATGTCAAAGGTTAGGGGCAAAACGATCATTTGCACCGGGGTAGAAATTAAACTTGAAAATTGTAATGTAGTGAATTAATAATATAATTTTGTTGTTATAGACCCCAAGGAACAAATTTCGGAGGTCGATCGAGGTAAACGCAAGGTTTCAGAATAACCGAAACACAGCTCCAAAACGAATACCAAGTAAGTTCGGATAACTCGAAGTAAACCTATAACATGCGTAATTGTATGTTTTGTGAATGTATGATAATTGCATTTTTGATGGCATGGAAATGCATGAATTGCATCTTTAATAATGAATTGTTGGATAATGTCCCGGTTGAGGTTAGAAAGGGAACTCGATGGATAAACCATAATTTACACAAGACTTGAGATCCTGCATGTGTTGCAGAAAAGGATTTAGCCTGGACTAGTAATCCGAAGTTCTCGAGTATAAAAAGGATCTAGCCTGGACCGGTGTTCCTTGAACGATCAAACCTCCCGAAGAAATTGTGCGCATTGTGGATTTAGCCCGGACGGGTAATCCGATTAGGGTCTGAATTTAGCTTGGACTGGTAATTCAGATCTGAGCTCATTAAGGGTGTTTGTCGCGTAAGGGATTTAGCTTACCTGCTCTTAACGGTCAAAGCGAACCCTTTCATTCTGACATTCTGAATTCTTTAATTCGGAATGAATCAAATCTCCTCAAGTAGGATTCGAACCTACGACCGATCGATTAACAAATGACCGCTCTCATCACTGAGCTATCGAGGAACAACGGGAGATTAGATCTCATAGAGTTCAATTCCCGTTCTCAACCCATGACCAATATGAACTCGAAGTTTAGGAGAAGCGGTATTCTTAAAAAAATAGAGAAATCAGAACCAAGTCAAGATGATACGTATCAGCCCCTTCTTCTTGTGCCAAAGATCTTACCATTTCCGAAGGAACTAGAGTTACATCTCTTTTCCAGTTCCATTCAAGAGTTCTTATGTGTTTCCACGACCCTGGACTAGTAATCCTGACATCACCTTATGAGTTTATATTGTGGGGGATTTAGCCTGGACCGGTAATCCTGCCGCAAGACGTGAGGTTCGTGGGAGTGCGTACTTAAACGATCATTCATACGAATTGAAGGTAAATGGATGATCCATCGAGATTTCCCTAGAAACTCAACGGGACTATCACAAGGTATATGTACAAATGACATGTAAAATGATGAGCTCATCTAAGATAAAAATGTTCATGGTATTGGTTATGTGACTAACTTATTGATTGAGTGCATGTGATAGGGAAACCATTTTCATGATCATTGGTTTCATTATCTATTATGGATGTATGCTAAACAATCGGTAAGTTTACTTTCCAGTTATACGGGCTTACTAAGCATGTAAATGCTTGCCCCCTCTCTTTTCCCTGCTTTTTAGAGCTCAAGGACACATAAGGATTGGAAGACAATTGGAGAGTCAACACACTATCAACTAGACAAGCTTTGGTATAAAAACATTTCTACTTTTTTCAATGGCATGTATAGGATTTTTGAATATTTTGTTATGTTTGCCAATTGGTTTGCCTAGTGAAGGCATGTAAAAATATGTTTATCCTTTTTTGTATTTGGCCATGGGAATTGGCTCATTTTGAAGTAGGCTATGCCCTACAAATCTATGCATGTTTATATTCATATACGATGGCTTAGTGATAATTAGCAATGAGTTATAATAACGAGCCAATCTTAATATGTCAAGTAGACATTTAAATCATTAAATGCAAGATAAGAATTAACTTAGAATGTATGAAACCAATGACATGAGGTTGACATGCAATGAGGTTAATCAAAGTTTCATACTTACAAATGGATAATTTGGTCCAAATATGCACTATAGTAATTTAAAAGTGTAATTGGCCAGTAGAGGGTGACTTAAGGCTTGGAAAATAGCCTAACAAGGTTCACATGGGTAGACACACGGGCGTGTGTCTAGGTCGTGTGTGACACACGGGCTACTCCCATGGGTGTGTGCTATGACCGTGTGCCTTGGCCGTGTTTATTTAACAGAATGGTGAGGTTGAAATCAGTGTAGCACACGGGCTAAGCCCACGGGCGTGCGCCTTGGCCGTGTTGCATACTGGAAAAAGGACACGGGCATGTTCTAAGCCCCACGGGCGTGTTACACTTCAACGAAGGGAAAATTTCCTAAAATGCCCTAAGTCTATCGAACAATTTCGGTTTTGTTCCGTACTACCCCTGGGAGTGTTTTTAGGCCTCGGAGGCCTATATAAGAGACAAAATGCACACGATTGAAAATTTTTAAATTTCGAATGAAATTCAATAACCCGATTGTGTATGTTTGTAAAGGTGAATTACTGGTAACGCCTTGAACCCTATCCCGGCATCAAATACGGGTGAAGAGTGTTACAGAAAGGGACATCATCAGTGAAGTACTCAAGTTCATTCTGAGAGTCAAAATGATATAGTCGGTATTGAAGAGGATTTACTCCACGAAGCCGCTTGATCATCCTCATATGGGTCATGCTCCATATTCCCTATGGGGATATCTGGCTGGTGAGTGTAAGCGTGAAGGACTGCTTCGGTGTGTCAAGGATACTGAATCGTCGAGCTAGTTGCATTACATAAAGGCCTAAACAGATAGGACACTTCATGTTGCGGTCTGTCTGATGGTAGAAGCGAGGGCAATGAAGTAGGCTAAATAAAAAATATGCATTGTGGCCTTGCTCCATAAAAAATATGCATCAGTGGTACTGACAACTCTGGTGCTCTCTCTCCTACCGGCGAAACTATGAGCCAAGAGAACATGAATATATCGTAAAGCTAAAGGGAGAGAAGTCACCTTCGAGCGACTCACATAATAAGGTCTTGTACTTGCCGTGAGATCTACCCAAAAAAGAGATCATGAGTAGTGGATGTGCCGATGTAGGCGAAGAAAGTTCTTGGCACTCATAAACTCCTTAGTGTATGTCCCACAGTATTGCCAAACTCAGGGACACTCATATGTCATGCCAGGGCACCGAGTCTGAAAGTGATGGTGCCTGGCTCATCGTAAGTCGTCATCACCTGCTGTAGAGTAAATGTAGAATAGAACTTCAAAGTCAACTCCATGTATGTGGGCTCGATCATAGAGAAAAACTGATCCCACGGGGCTATGGCAATAATGACGCGCACATGATCAGTTAATTGGTCCTACTCCAAAGTGGCCCAATCAATACATCGGCTCACGCTGAGTGTTCGCAGTAGGAGAAGGTGATATAAGTCCTCCTAGAAACCCGTCAAAAATCGAACATAGGGGTGGCAGGCCTTGGTGGAAGCGCTCGAGGAGGAGGTCGTGCCAGGGGTCTTCCACTTTTTCAAAGCAGGTGTAACACACCTTACCCGAGTCCGAGGCCAAGACCGGGCACGAGGTATTACCATACTTAACTACATACATACAATCGTTTCCGAGTCACCAAGACTTGATCAAAATTAGAACTTTTTTGAATCTTGTTAAAACTCCTTAATGTGAGCCTACGAGGCCTCAAACTCTCATTGGAAACCATTTAAAAACAACTCGGGTTCTTAAACCAACTTAACAAAAATGACCCTTGAAACAAGGCACACGCCCGTGTGGAAGGGCAACACGCCCGTGTAATCATTACAACATGGCCATGCTGATGGCCCGTGTGACACACACGGCCTAAGCATCTAGGGACATGCTCGTGTCTCATACCTGTGTGAATTCAATTCTAAATTCGAACTTACAGGGGTTTTCACACAGCCTGACACACGATCGTGTCTATGGCCCGTGTCCCTCACACGACCATGACATGCCCGTATCCTAGCCCGTGCCTAAAAACCTTGCCATTTTGTTTCTGACGTCAACATCCAATTTAGGGCACACGGCCACAACACATGCCCATAGCCAGAGCCCGTGTCCTCCACACGGTTGAGACACACGGCTGTGTCTCTGCCCGTATGTTTACTACCATGCATACTGACTTGCAATTTTTACGTATAGGGGACATACGGCCTAGAAACATGCCCATGGGGCTGATCATGTGTCACACATGGCCTAGACATACGCCCATGTGTCTACCCATGTGGACAAATAAAAAAGGCTATTTACCAAGCCTTTTGCCACCCTGAAACACAATTGAATACCAACCAACCTATCATAACATGATTTCTCAACCAAGCAACCATAACTAAGGCCTATATACATGCATACATATACGACCATGCCAACAATTTTCACATTCATGAAAGATTTTCTTGCATTCATAAAACAACTTTCAATATTAGCCATTATTCATGGCCTTATACAAAATGAGTCAAGTACTAGTTTAAGCCAACACATTTGGCCCCAAAATAATGACACAAAACTCAAAATCTAGATCCTATACATGCCATAATCAAAATATAAGAGCTAACTATACCAAGTGCTTCAGATGATAGTGTGACTAGCTTCTCCAAAATATGCGATGATCCAAGGGCTACTTTGACGGCACTATAAGAAAATGGAAAAGAGAACGGGTGAGCATAAAGCTTAGTAAGTTGCATGAAAATAAACATCAACTAATTATCACACAACAATATACTCATGACCTTTCATGACTTGTTCATGAATACCATAAATAGACATAAGTATAACTTACTCATCACCATCCAATACCATTCATATGGCATATATTGAGCTCACATCTCATACATTTCAAGTAGGTACCTGTACCACTCACCACATGGTCATAATTTTTTCTCATTTTGATATAAGTCATAAGTATTTTGTTGAACCATTTGGAATATTAACGGATACTCAATGACCCTGAACATGGGATAAGATGATGACACCATGTCCCAGACATGGTCTTACACTGGCTAGCATATCGAAGTCGATGCCATGTCCCAAATAGGTCTTACACTGACTTTCATTTATCGAGGTCGATGTTGTGTCCTAGACAAGTCTCACACTGGCTCTCATCTATCAGTGTCGATGCCATGTCCCAGACAGGTCTTACAATGACACACAACAAGCTGACTCCATGTCCTAGACAAGTCTTACACTAGCTTGTATATTCCGAGGCCGATGCATGTCCCAAACATGTCTTACACTAGCTCTCGTCTCAATGCTAATGCATGTCCCAGACATTTCTTACACTGGCTCTCATAATGTGGCCGATGCATGTCCTAGACATGTCTTACACTGGCTCACATACCACCCAATGTCATGGTACGAATATCCAAGTCTATTCCAAATGTTCAATCGGAAGTCTTTACTACATTAATTTCTCGACATGCATTCTCATAATCACAATCAAACAATTTATGCCATATCAATTCAATCATACATCATAGCAATATAGTAGCATTATTTACATACAACTCACCTCAGATTACATAATCTAGGCGACTAGATAATTTACTCTACTTGCCTGGCTTTCCCTCGGTCCAAGTCTGGTTTTCATATTTCGTGGTCTAAAATGATAAAAATTTTCACTCATTTAATCACCATATTAATAAAAACATCGACAACATACAAATTAGGAAAAATTGACCATTTTGCCCTTAGGCTTTCACAAAAATTACAGTTTTGCCTTTGGGCTCGTAAATTGATTTTTATCGAATTTCTTGAAATTTTAAGCCTAGTCGAACCCTCTTTACTCTTATAGTGACCCAAATTTCCCATTATTTCACATCATTACTATCCATTTTACAAATTTTACAAAATGGTCCTATTAGGGTATTCATGTGAAGTTCTTTCACAAAAGTTGTTTACTACACAACTAAGATTCATTTTCTTCCATAAAAACTCAGCAAACATCATAAATCCTTTCATGGCAAATCCCTAGACTATCAACCATTTTGCAAAATGGTCCTCCCATTAGCTAGCTCATGCCATAAGGGATCCAAATGTACCAAAATTATTTAAAATGGACATCTAAATCACTTACTTGAGAGAGAGATGAATGGCTGAAAGTTCAAGCTTTCAAAACCCTTCGAATGGCTGAAAATTTTGGTGGGGGAGGAAGGAAGAATGGAAAATATGAAGGCTAGTCTCCTAGGGTATTATTTTATCATACATTAGGTCATCAATTTACCTAACCATTTGACCCATTGATTTTCTTGTCCCTATGGTCGGTCATGCCTCTCTAAAAGGGTTTAATTACACTTTAAAGGCCTCCAATTATAGCTCTCTATCTATTTAACACCTCTGGCTAGCAAATCACACTTTTTTCCCTTCATGTGATTTAGTCTTTTTTCGCAATTAGACTCACAAACGCTAAAATTAATTCACCAATTTTTTTATGCACTAATATAAACATGTTATAACTCAAAATTAATAATAAAATAACTTCTTTAACTTTGAATTTGTGGTCTCAAAACCACTGTTCTGACTAGGCCCAAATTCGGGTTGTTACAATTCTCCCACTTAGGGATTTTCGTCCCCGAAAATCTTACCGATGAATAAATTCAGGTATTGGTCTCACATGGTCTCCTCAGGTTCCCATGTGGCTTCTTCGACACCATGTCTATGCCACAAAACTTTCACGAGTGCTATAATTTTATCCCTCAAATGTTTAACCTCCCGAGCCAAAATCTTAACCGGTTCTTTGCCATAAGTCATGTCCAGCTGAATCTCAACCTCAGTCGGCGAAATCACATGCGAAGGATCCGATCTATATTGATGTAACATGGACACATTTAACATGGACACATGAAATATGTCGTGAATCTTTTCTAACTCTAAGGGCAAAGCCAACCGATAGGCAACAGGCCCTACTCTCTCGATAATCTCATAAGGTCCTTTAAAACGAGGACTCAGCTTACCCTTTCTATAGAATCTGATAACCTTCCTCCATGGAGATACTTTCAAGAACGCCTTATCACCTACTTGAAACTCAATCTCTTTTTCATCTCAAATCGGTGTAAGATTTTTGTCTATCCAAAGGGGCTCTCAAGCAGTCATGAATCACCTTAGCCTTCTCTTCGATCTCCTTGACCAAATCAACCTCGTGAATCTGACTCTCTCTAAGTTCTATCCAATATAAGGGCGTTCGACACTTGCGTCCATACAAGGCCTCACAAGGCGCCATTTTCAGACTTGACTGATAACTGTTGTTGTAGGCAAATTCGACTAGTGGTAAATACTTTTCCCAACTGCCTTGGAACTCAAGAACACAACACCGCAATATATCTTCTAAGATCTGAATTACTATCTCCGACTGTCCGTCGATTTGCGGGTGAAATACTGTACTAAAATTCAATTTCGTTCCCAATGCCTCTTGCAACTTCTTCTAAAACTGTGAGGTAAACCTCGGATCTCTATCCGAAATAATTGACAAGGGCACTCCATGAAGTCTCACAATCTCAGAAACGTATAGATCGGCCAATTTCTCAAGAGAAAAGTCAGTACGCACTGGTATAAAATGTGTCAACTTAGTAAGTCTATCAATAACGACCCAAACTGAATCCTTTTTCCTTGGTGTCAAGGGCAACCCATGGTTACTCGGTCCCATTTCCACTCGGGAACCATCACAGGCTAAAGTAAACCTGAGGGTACTTGGTGTTCGGCTTTCACTTGTTGACAAACTAGACACTTAAAAACAAACTCAGAAATGTCTCCTTTCATCCCCGACCACCAGTACAATTTCTTCAAGTCGTTATACATTTTTACACTACCCGGATGGATAGACAAGCAACCACTATGTGCCTCTCGTAAAATCCTCTGAATAAGCTTATTATCCTTGGGTACACAAAATCAGTCTCGGTACATTATACAACCGCCGGTACCAATACTAAACTCTGATTCATTTCCCATCTCACACTGAGCCATTTTAGCTTACAAGTCCTTATCACCTTTCTAAGCCTCACAAATCTCTTGAAGAAACGTAGGTCTAGCTCTCATCTCAGCTAGAATTGAGCCACCATTAGTCACGGTCAACTGAGCATTCATAGCCTTCAAGGCGAACAATGATTTCCTACTCAATGCCATCTTTATCAACTCGTAATCCTTTATCAACTCCAACCATCTTCGCTGCGGTAAATTCAACTCCTTTTGAGTCATCAAATACTTTAAACTCTTATGGCTAGTGAATACTCGGCATCTCTCCATAAAAATTATGTCTCCAAATTTTCAACGTGAACACGATGGCGGCCAACTTTAAATCATGCGTCGGGTAGTTTTTCTCATGTGGTTTCAATTATCTCAAAGCGTAAGCTATGACCTTACCTTCTTGCATGAGTACACACCCCAATCCATTCAAGAAGGCGTCACTATTTACCACAAACTCCTTTTTCGATTCCAGTTGCACTAAAACTGGAGCTTTGGTTAACAAAGCCTTTAGCTTTTCAAGACTCTGTTGGCACCTTTCTATCCATTTAAACTTGACATTTTTCTGTAACAGCCTTGTCATCGGAGTAGCTATCATCGAAAATCCATTTACGAATCTTCTGTAGTACCCAGCCAAACCTATAAAGCTTTGAATCTTTGACACACTCCTCAGTGGTTTCCATTCAACGATAGCCGAGATCTTACTCCGGTCAACCCTGATCCCGTCACCTGACACAATGTGTCCCAAAAATCTAATCTCTCGTAGCCAAAACTCACTTTTGCTGAACTTTGCATATAACGACTTATCTCCCAAGGTTTGTAAAACCGTTCTCAGATATTCCGTGTGTTCACTCGCATCTCGAGAATAAATCAATATATCATCAATAAAGACCACCACAAACTTATCCAAACATGGCCAGAAAATACGGTTCATCAAGTCCATGAATAACGCAGGGGCATTGGTTAAACTGAAAGGCATGACAAGGAACTCGTAATGGCCATACCTCATCCTAAATGCGGTTTTTTGCCCATCTTGCTCCTTTACTCTGAGCTGGTAATAATCGGACCTTAAGTCTATCTCGAAAAACACGGTGGCTCCTTTCAATTGGTCAAACAAATCGTCGATCCTTTGCAAGGGATACTTGTTCTTCACTATCACCTTGTTGAACTGTTTGTAGTCTATACATAACCTCATCGACCTGTCTTTCTTTTTCACAAAGAGCACTGAAACACCCCATAGAGAATAGCTCGGTCTCGCAAAACCTTTATCCGTTAACTCTTGTAGCTATACTTTCAACTCTTTTAATTCCGCTGGAGCCATCCTATATGGAGCAGTCGAGATGGGTGCGTACCAAGGACTAACTCAATCCTAAATTCAACTTCCTTCACTGGAGGCAGTCTAGGTAATTCCTCCGGAAATACATTTGTAAACTTACATACCACTGGTATTGACTCAATCTTCAATTCAGACGCTTGAGTATTCAATACAAAAGTGAGGTAAGTTTCATACCCTTTTCTCAAATATCTCACTACCGACATGGATGATATCACCATAGGCAAGTTATCCATTCTACCCGATTCAACCCGAATAACTTCCCCGCTTTCACACTTTAACTCAATAACTTTTCTCCTACAGTCCACTACAACACTATGATAACTCAACCAATCCATCCCAAGGTTTACATCAAATTCATAAAATTGCAATAACATCAAGTTAGCCAGAAAACAATGACTTCTAATTGTCAAAGGACAATTTCTACACATTTGGTCGACTAACACATGTATGCCAAAAGGTTGGACACTTTTACCACAATTTCGGTGGACTCTACTAGCATATTCATACGGGGTATCAAATCTATACAAATATAAGAGTGGGTAGACCCCGAGTCAATTAAAGCAACAATAGGTATATCATAGATAGAAAAGGTACATGTGATCACATCGGGAGACTCTGCCTCTTCACAGGCACGTATAACATAAGTCCTTGCAGGCGCTTTGCCCCCGGACCTCACAGTTGAATCTCTAGGTGTACCTCAACTGACAGCCCAACTTTCTGGGTTCTTCTGTGGTCTACCCCTTGAAGGAGCGTTACCCGATCTCACACTTTGATCCTTATCTTTCTCGACCATCTCGGGACAGTTGCAAATAAAATGGTCCAACGATCCACATTTAAAGTAGCCTCTTTCATTTCCTCAGCACTCACCGAAATGATGTCTACCGCACTATGAACGTTCTGGTCTATTTGGTCGGGCACTACCAACACTTGCAATAGAAGTGGTTTGAGCTTTAGACAATACATGCTGCTTGCTCTTGTTTCTGCTCGAAAATTCTACTGACGCATTTGATCGAGCAGAAAACTCTCTCGATCTCTTGGATAAAGTCTTGTGCGATTTCCCCATCTGTCTTTTATTTAAGTCACGAGACTCGATGTTAGCTCTTCTCTTCTTTATGGCCAATTCTTCGGCCTTGCAAGCTCTCTCAACAAGTACTACAAACTCCCTCAACTCTAAAATGCCAACTAATAGACAGATGTCTTCGTTCAATCCATCTTCAAACCTTTTACACATCGTGGCTTCTGTGGAAATGCACTCCCGTGCATACTTGCTGAGTCTCATAAACTCGCGCTCATACTCCGTCACTGTCATACGAACTTGCTTTAGTTCGAGGAATTCTTTCCTCTTTTGGTCAATGAACCTTTGGCAAATATACTTCTTTCAAAATTCCTCCCGGAAGAATTCCCATGTTATTCGCTCTCTCAATACGACTGACACGAGAGTATTCCACCATTGGTAGGCCGAGTCTCGTAGGAGTGACATTGCGCACTTCACGCACTCCTCAAGCGTATATGATAGCTCATCAAATATCCTAATGGTATTTTCCAACTAGAACTCTGCTCTTTCTGGGTCATCATCAATATTAGCCTAAAATTCCTCGGCCCCTTGCTTACGAATTCTGTCTACTGGAGGTTTCTCCCTCCTAGCCATCTCTGCTCCTTGAGGAGCTACAGGGGCGTACTAAAGAATCGAAGGAGGTGGGGGAGGTGGAGTGTTCAGATTCGCACAAAAAACTTCAAATACCATGTATCCATCATGTGGAGGTAAGCTCCTCTAGCCCCTTCACACTGACTCATTACCATGGGCCCACTATCGACTGGCATGGTCCCTTCGACAGGAGTCGGCATATTACTTTCCATGTCATCCGTCATAGCTACATCAGGATCCATTTACTATATAAATAAAAACACAATTTATCTCGTCAGGAGTTGTCACACTATCAATATACAATTATGGCATGCATAGCTTGACTCGTACTCACGCTAGGTTAGTCCTAGAACCTACTAAACCATAGCTCTGATACTACTAAATGTAACACCTCTTACCCGAGTTTGAGGCTGAGACCGGGCACGAGGCATTACAATACTTAACTACATGCATACAATCGTTTTCGAGTCATCAAGACTTGATCAAAATTAAAAAAATTTTCGAATCTTGTTTAAACTCCTTAATGTAAGCCTACGAGGCCTCAAACTCTCATTAGAAACCATTCAGAAACAACTCAAGTTCTAAAACTAACTTAATAAAAATAACCCTTGAAACAGGGCAGGCGCCCATATGGAAGGGCAACACTCCCGCGTAATCATTACAACATGGCCATGCTGATGGCCCGTGTGACACACACAGCCTAGGTATCTAGGAAAACATCCGTGTCCCATACTCATATGAATTAAATTCTAAATTCGAACCTAAAGGAGTTTTCACATGGCCTGACACATGCCCGTGTCTATGGCCCGTGTCCCTCACATGGCCATGACACGCTCGTGTCTAAAAACCTTGACATTCTGTTTCTAACGTCAACATCTAATTTAGGGCACACGGCTAAGACACACGCCCGTGGCCAGAGGCCGTGTCCTCTACACGGCTGAGACACACAGCTGTGTCTCTGCCCATGTGCTTACTACCATGCATACTGACTTGCAATTTTTGTGTACAGGGGACACACGGCCTAGCAACATGCTCATGGGGCTGATCGTGTGTCACACACGGCCTAGACACACGCCCGTGTGTCTACCAATGTGGACAAAAATAGGGTTATTTACCAAGACTTTTGCCACCCTGAAACACAATCGAATACCAACCAACCTATCATAACATGATTTCTCAACCAAGCAACCATAACTAAGGCCTATATACATCCATACATATACGACCATGCCAACAATTTTCACATTCATGAAAGATTTTCTTGCATTCATAAAACAACTTTCAATATTAGCCATTATTCATGGCCTTATACAAAATGAGTCAAGTACTAGTTTAAGCCAACACATTTGGCCCCAAAATAATGACACAAAACTCAAAAGCCAAGATCCTATACATGTCATAATCAAAATATAAGAGCTAACTATACCAAGTGCTTTAGATGATAGTGTGACTAGCTTCTCTGTCGTATGTGATGATCCACGGGCTACTTTGACGGCACTACAAAAAATGGAAAGGAGAATGGGTAAGGATAAAGCTTAGTAAGTTGTATGAAAATAAACATCAACTAATTATCATACAACAATATACTCATGACCTTTCATGACCTGTTCATGAATACCATAAATAGACATAAGTATAACCTACTCATCACCATCCAATAACATTCATATGGCATATATTGAGCTCACATCTCATACATTTCAAGTAGGTACCTGTACCACTCACCACATGGTCATAATTTTTTCTCATTTCGATATAAATCATAAGTCTTTCATTGAACCATTTGGAATATTACCAGATACTCAATGACCCTGAACATAGGATAAGATGCGGATGCCATGTCCCAGACATGGTCTTACACTGGCTAGCATATCAAAGTCAATGCCATGTCCCAGTAGGTCTTACACTGACTTTCATTTATCGAGGTCGATGCCGTGTCCCAGACAGGTCTTACACTAGCTTTCATCTATCGGTGTCGATGCCATGTCCCAGACAAGTATTACACTAGCTTGTATATTCTGAGGCCGATGCATGTCCCAGACATGTCTTACACTAGCTCTCGTCCCAATGCTGATGCATGTCCCAGACATGTCTTACACTAGCTCTCATAATGTGGTCGATGCATGTCCCAGACATGTCTTACACTGGCTCACATACCACCCAATGTCTTGGTACGAATATCCAAGTCTATTCCAAATGTTCAATTGGAAGTCTTTACTACATTAATTTGTCGGCATGCATTCTCATAATCACAATCAAAAAATTTATGCCTTATCAATTCAATCATACATTATAGCAATATAGTCGCATTATTTACATACAACTTACCTCGGATTACAAAATCTAGGCGAATAGACGATTTACTCTACTTCCCTAGCTTTCCCCCAGCCCGAGTTTAGTTTTCGTCTTTCGTGGTCTAAAATGATAAAAAGTTTCACTCATTTAATCACCATTTTAATAAAAACATTGACAATATACAAATTGGGCAAAATTGACCATTTTGCGCTTAGGCTTTCATAAATATTATGACTTCGCCCTTGGGCTCGTAAATCGATTTTTATCAATTTTTTTCAAATCTTACGCCTAGTCAAATCCTTTTTACTCTTATAGTGACCCAAATTTCCCATTATTTCACAACATTACCATCCATTTTACAAATTTTACAAAATGGTCCTATTAGGGTTTTCATGAGAAGTTCTTTCAAAAAGCTGTTTACTACACAACTAAGATTCTTTTTCTTCCATTAAAAATCAGCAAACGTCATAAATCCTATCATGGAAAATCCCTAGACTATCAACCATTTTGCAAAATGGTCCCCCCATTAGCCAGCTCATGCCATAAAGGTTCCAAAAGTATCAAAATTATTAAAAATGGACATTTAAATCACTTACTTGAGAGAGAGATGAATGGCTGAAAGTTCAAGCTTCCAAAACCCTTAGAATGGCTAAAAATTTCGATGGAGGAGGAAGAAAAAATGGAAAATATGAAGGCTAGTCTCTTAGGGTATTATTTTATCATACATTAGGTCATCAATTTACCTAACCATTTGACGCATTGATTTTCTTGTCCCTATGGCCAGCCATGCCTCTCTGAAGGGGTCTAATTTCACTTTAAAGGCCTCCAATTATAGCTCTCTGTCTATTTAACACCTTTGGCTAGCAAATCACACTTCTTTTCCCTTCATGCGATTTAGTCTCATAAACGCTAAAATTAATTCACCAATTTTTTTCATGCAATAATATAAACATGCTATAACTCAAAAATAATAATAAAATAATTTCTCTAACTTTGGATTTGTGGTCTCGAAACCACTGTTTCAACTAGGCCCAAATTTGGTCTGTTACAGTAGGGACGGCGACCTTGGATTTACTGCAAGTGTTTGTCATGGTGTGCCTGAAAAATGAAATAATTCACTATCAGAAAAATAACATAAGCAATACCAAATAAACAAATAGAGTGGCCGACAAAGCAATCGTGTAACGAAAACTATGACACTAAGAATCATCCTATGACACGCAGCGAAATCGAAACATCCTAAATAGAAAATTGATGGCTAAAACAATATTGATGAATATCAATCATGCATAAATTGGGTACTAAATATACTAAACATGCAAACTACTAAGAAATAATAATGAAGAAAAATAATAATAAGAAACAAAATGAAAAACTAAAAATGATAAAAATAATGAAAGACCAGTAAGAATAATGAAAAATAAAAATATATATAATAAGGAGAAGAATAAAAAAATGTATAAAAAGAAAAGGCACATACTAAGAACAGTAACAATAAAAATAGTAAACAAATAATTAAAGTAAACTAATGATAATGAAAAGTAAGAATAATAAGAAAAATGAAATAATAATGATAGTAATGACAAGAAACAATTACAACTAGAAAAATAAAATAAAATAACTAAAATAATAATATTAAGTAATAAACAAACAAACAAATAAATAAATAATAAAATAGACAAACAGTGGGTGGTGACGAGAGCTTCTGATAGCGACGGGAATGTTGGTCATTGCACGGTGGGGTGCAATGAGGCTAGGGGAAACGGTGGTGGAACGGGGTTGTAAAGGGACTTGGGAGGTGCGTGTGTATGGGTGAGGCGTGGGTGCACGTCAAAGGGAAAGGGGAAAGGGATCGAGGTCAGTGAGGGACGTGGCTCGCTTGGTAAGAGGGGTGATGAGGTGAGGGGGCTATGATGTTGACTGGAGGTTCGCACGGTCAGGGGGGAGCTGTTGTGGTGCAGGGTGTATGAAGGTAAAGCTCGATGAGAGGGGGTGAGGTTGGAGAGGAGGTGCGACGATGGGGAGAAAAGGAGAAGGAGAAGGGGCCGTAGGGGTGATGAGGGTGATAAGGGAGAAGGTGGGACAAACGGCGATGGAATGGGGGCGATGGTGGCTAGAAAGGGTTGGGGCTCTGAGCAATGGCGCTAGGGTTGAATGGTGAAGAAGAAGACAAAGTAAAAGAAAAGATTTAAGGTTTGGGGTTAAAAGGGGGACACGATCATGACAGGCCCGTGTTTGGACCACACGGCCGTGTCACACGCCCATGTAGTTTGTATCAGTCCATGTGCGATTAAACAAACCAAATCGATCTTCATACGGCCTTGGACACGCCCGTATGTCCCGGCCGTGTGTGATCTCCTTCGCTTCTGTGTGTCAGACTACATGCCCGTGTGGCTTGACCGTGTCTAATACACAGCCATGTGTCTTGCTTGTGTAAGTCTCTGATTCGAATTAAAATTGAAAAAAAATTAGCTCCAGGATTCACACGGCCTAGAACACAGGCTCCAAGATTCACACGGCCTAGAACACGCCCATGTATCAATATCGTGTGAACTATTTTAGGCTGTGTAAATGTCAATTTTTTTGAAAAAAATAAGTCCTAGGATCCACACGGCCAAGGACACGCCCTTGTTTCCAGGCCGTGTAAATCACTATCGAACCCTTTATAGTGCACACGGCCTGGGACACGCCCATATGGCTAGGCCGTGCGGGTCAAAAACATTTTTTCTTAAATTTTGAAAATTAATTAATTTTAAAATTTTAAAAATAACATGAAATAAAATTAATAAAATTAGCAATGTTAACACTCAGGTTGCCTTCCAATAAGTGCTTATTTAAAGTCTAAGCTCGACTTACCTCGTATTCGCACGATCATGGTTGTCCGTGAAGTCGAAACTCCTCTTTCTCGTTATCAATTCTATTATCAAATTAAGGTTTAAGTCGAGTACTATTTACCTTAAATGTGCCAAATTCAGAATGAGTTACCTCGACTGTATCATATGGGAAGACATGCAGTACTGTAAAGGGATTTGATCCGTTTGCATCAAGCTCCGAAGTGGCAATTCAAGTATCTATTTTATCTAGTAGCACCTTGTCCCCAACTTGAAACTGCTTCGTTCCATCCACATGCTCATCATGGCGTCTCTTTGTCTATTCATCGTGCTTTTTCAGTTTCTCCTTGACATGTGTTCGCCATTCATCTAGTTCATCAATTTGTAGCATTCGTTCTTCATGAATTGTTCTATTTCTGTCGCATGGACTAAAACATGGCTCCATTAGTTTTTCTGAAGGGTTTCCTGCAAAGAAGGTTGAGCCACGTGGTTACTCATATTAACAGAACTTGTAAAATCATCTCGATCACTAAATGTCTTAACAGAGTCATGAGCTTGAAGAGTAATTATTTCGTCACCTACATGAAGTACTAATTCATCTGTACCAACATCAGTTATAGTTCTATCACTTGCTAAAAACGGTCTTACTAAAATTAAAGGTATTTTATTACCCTCATTCATGTCTAAAACAACAAAATAAATCGGGAATATGAATTTATCAATCTTTACAAGAACATATTTAATAATACCCCTAGAAAATTTAATAGTTCTATCTGCTAATTGAATACTCATCCTAGTTTGTTTGGGTTTCCCAATACCTAATTGCTTAAACATTTTATGTAACAGCCTAATTTTGATGAGGTCAGAACAGTGGTTTCGAGACCACAAATTTGAGTTAAAAATAAAAATTATTTTATTTTATTTTATGGTTAGCATCATGATAGGAAGGTCACATGAAAATTTTGATAGGAAAATTTTATCAATTGTGTGGTTAATTAGGTAAAGGATTAAATTGTATAAAAAGCAAAAGTTGGATTCTAGTAGCTATAGGTATCAAATAGCTATAGAATCCATAACGTAAGGTCCTTATATGGTAATTAGACCATTGAAGGGTAGTTAGTAGATATTTTAATGACTCATCCATGGAAAAATTAGAAAAGGCAAGGGACTAAATTGGAAATCACTAAAATTAAAAAGATGATAATTAAATAAAAAGAAATATTCATCTAATTTCATATCATCTTCCTCAATTTCCATGGAAACCCTAGAAGAGAGGAAGATAACTTACCAAACTTGAAAAGGTATGAAATCAAGTCCCGTTTTTAATGATTTTTATATTTTTGAAACCGGGATAGTCTAATCTCTCTATTTAGGAGATTAATTTGAAAATTTATCAAGGTATGAAATTTGGGTCATGGATGGCTCTATTGCTCCATCATAAGTTTTGCGCTCCATTATGTGCTCTATTGCATGCTGGCTGATATTTAAAATGATGTTAAGGATATCCTTTTTTTCATTAGCAGACATCATGCAATATTTTAACTAATACTATTAGCATTTACCATATGCTTTTCACATGAATCCATATGATTTTTGGGTTTTATGGAAGTTTGTATCTCTTAAACTGGAATAACAACCATCAGTATGAGTTTCTATTAATGTCCTCTAGATATGAAATCAAATTGTGTTGAATTATATTGTAAAACCACCAGAAAATGTTTGTGTCCTCTTAATATCAAACTCTAGAGTCTAAAATCCAGGCACCTTGGTATGGATAATATATTGTAACTAGAT
This sequence comes from Gossypium longicalyx, assembly GCA_025698465.1. Lineage (NCBI taxonomy): Eukaryota > Viridiplantae > Streptophyta > Magnoliopsida > Malvales > Malvaceae > Gossypium > Gossypium longicalyx. Next base: position 64,936,486 of record CM046996.1, on the reverse strand, counting down.
TTATCTACCAATGTGATGATGAATCTGATCATTTGGTTTTGCATCATTTAGATATTGAAGGTGCGGCAGAAGATTCAATCTCTTCAAGCTGGAAAAGTCAAGGCTTAGCACTTCTTCAAGTGGAACGTTATTTAATTTTGTGTTATGGAAATAGGGTTTTGTAGCTACCTTGTGTACTAGCTTCTTTAACCATGATGGTTAATTATTACGAGTTTTGTAGCTTCTTTTATAATTGGCCGAGTTAATATAGATCGGATGAGCTGTGAGGTAGATTGCCCATTTATTTAAACATAATATTTAAATTCTAAATTTAAATTCATTAATTTTTATATTTAGTTTTAAAGTTAAAATTTTAATAGAAAATTTAATTTAATTAATATTTTTTATTTATCCTTAAAAGTATATAGTTTAAAGTTCAAATTTCAAAAATAAAACATAATATAATATTTATCATAGAAAATAAATATTATTTAATTAATTTTTTAAAGGTTATATTCTTTAGTGGCGTTTGTGAAAAAAGCGCCGCTAAAGGTCAAAATATTTAGCGGCATTTGTGAAAAAAGCGCCACTAAAGGTCATGGACTTTAGCGGCGTTTGTGAAAAAAGCGCCGCTAAAGTTCATGGTCTTTAGCGGCATTTTCGGGAAAAGCGCCGCTAAAGGTCATGGTCTTTAGCGGTGTTTTTTTAAATAAACGCTGCAAATTTTTGAGGCGTTTGCTATAGCGCGTTTTTTACGGCGCTTGTGAAAATGCCACAAATAGTTCTAGCGGCACTTAAAAGCGCCGCTAAAGGCCAAAAAAACGCTGCTAAAAGTTTGTTCTCCTGTAGTGTTCGTATCGTATTGCATCATTGGATGTGCCTATGTAAAAACATATAAACCATCAATTTTCTTATTTAATTGTTCTACCTAATTTGATAACATGGTGACTACATCTAAATTAAAGTCACCGGTTGCTTTCATCGGCTTCGTCGTCATGACTTGTCATTGATAATTATTCAGTACCATTTCCTCTATAAATTCATAAGCCACTTCTGGTGTTTTATTGTTAAGTGTATCACTGGCTGCTGTATCGATCAATTGTGTAGTTGAGGGATTCAAACTGTTGTAAAAGGTTTAAACCTGTAACCATAGAGGTAACTCATGGTAAGGGCACCTTCTCAATAAATCCTTATATGTAACACCTCAAACTTGGCCTAGATGTTATGGCTGGATCTGCAATGTCACACTGAAGTGAATTTTAAAAAAACGTCGTTCCATTGAAAAAATCCGATCTTTTAAAGAAAGCCTCGTTGTGGTGAAAATCTATAATTTCTTGGTTGTTAAAAGCCCAAGTTGTTAAAGCAAAGTGTTACTCATTTTAGGTTGTCGTTGAACTTTTAAAAGTATGTCTATTTGCGGAAACTTGTGGAAAATATTGCAATAGCGTGGTGATTTGAAAACATATAAATATTTTTAGAAAAATCGTGGCCTACTTCTAACAGATATGATTTAAAGTAAATAAAGTCCCAAACCAAGGGAAAACTTTAAGAGGCCTTATTACATAACTGAAACCCAAATTAAAAAGCTTAAGGAATGAAAGTTTAAAACAGTAGAAAAGACAGTCGTGTAGCCCTCGTCGAGTCCCTCGCAGCACCGACCCGCCTAAGGATTACCTGCACAAGAAAGCAAAAGGGTGAGTTTATGAAAACTCATGTAATCCTTTATCGACAAACAATCATACAGTAAGCAGATACAGTCTGGGCCTAATCCTATTTCAGTAGCGGTTCAATCTCATTTAGGGCCTTAGCCCAATACAGTAATAGTATCAGTGTGGGCCTTAGCCCATCTCAGTAACAGTAACAATAATGCATTTAGAAAATCCTACCCATCCATCCTCTACACTCCACTCCGTCCAACCCTACACTCCATGTGGGGATAAAATCGACCCACTCATCCCTACATTCCAAAATATAGCACCGGTTGCAAAACTAAAACAGTATTTGCAGTAGAGCTGCCAGTAATAGGCTTATAGCCTTTCAATACACTTCCTCTGATATCATATATCCCTCTCCATGCAATGCAACATAATATAAATGTATTTTCAGTAAAATTGGCTTGCTCAAATAGTCATACATTACATAGGGGTATATCAGTCATTTACCTCACAAGGGTATAATAGTCCTTACATCAGATTAGGGTCTAGGTATACTTACCGACCTAACAATAGGCCCACAGTTGTCTCGGGCAACCTGTGCAACCTTAACAGTCGAACAGTGAAAATAGGCCCAAGCTCATAATTCAGCCTAAGGTCAAAAATGACCTTGGTTGTGTGAGCTACATAGCCAGGCCTAATAATCTCCACACGTCCATATGGTTTACCCGTGTAGGGCACACAAGCCAACGGCCTAAGCCCATGAAATCACTCATGACGGCCTCTACTGTCAAACGTCCATGTTTATGCATTTGAATCACTGTACGAGCGAGTGCACGCTCGTATAGCGTCTATGGACATGTTTTTCGGCTTTTGCCGATTAACAGTTTTTGTAGTGTGATTACACACATGTTTGCAAAAAGAGCACAATCCCCATGAACACCAACCTAGAATCAAATACGGCCCAATGTTAGTCCTTAAACCATTAGGGTTAAACGCTCTCTTACAAGCACTTAATCCTCAATAATACACGTTACCTACCTTGTTTGAGCAAATACAGTTTACTCCCCCTTTAAACCAGTGATCTCAATTGACTTCCAAACCTTGACAGAATCTGCATTGCATCTTAATCTTATTAACTTCCACCATGAACGCAAATAAATATAACCAAGATATCGATAACTTACCTCTACGTAACTAAGAATGGATGATAGGAGTAATCGGCCTAAACCACACAAGAGCCGAATTCACAAGATAATAGAGGCAATACAGAATGGTTGTACCTTAATCAGAAAACATCAATACCGGAAGGTGTTAGATGATACTATTAGCGTGACCCAAAGAGAGGAAGAATTACCACTTACCCACACAAGTCAAAAAACAATAGCCCATAACTGAAAGAGTAGAAGGAGAAGTATTCAACTTAATCCCTAGTTGTAATGAAGAAAGAGTTGTGAGGGAAGAAGAAAGCAAGATATTCAGCCAAGGAACAATAACCGACTGGGAGAGAAAAGAAGAAGAGAATCAGCCTAAACCAAGAGCAAGCAACCGAAATAATAGAAGGGAAATAGGGTATTCGGCTATAACAATTAGAAGGACGAGAGGGAAAAGTAAGAAGTACTCAGTTTAAAAAAAACACAATTGAGAAAGAGGGCAGCAAAATGAGAAGGTTCGGCCAGAAGGAGAAGAAACAATAGCAGAAACAGTTGCCAAAATCAAAATAGGTAAAACCGCATGATACCCTAAAGAAAACCAACACAATCGGCCACCAAGCAAAAGAAACCCCAAAAGCACACAGAAAATTGAAACTAAAGAGATCCACACTCAACCGAAATTTTGTATGCCCACAATCCCAAATTCAGCACAACTCATTCTCTCCCCTCAACTCCCCATGATTTCCTCCCCAAAAACCAAACACTTCTCTATCCACCTCCCAAATATCCTCCTAAAATCCCTTCAACCTTCCCACTACTCAGACTTTTAATGGAACACAAACTCTAGCCACCCAGCTTAGCAAAATATTAATCCTTTTGCACATGCAGGGATTCGAACTCAGGTCTCTTAGCAGAATTAACACGCCACTATCCCCTGAACCAGCAAACTTTTAATGACTTGAATTCCCCACAACTATTTAAGAACCCACTCTCTAGCAACAAGGGTTTTATTCAATTAAAACAGAATTTTTGCTAAAGCCAAAGCTTGAACCCAGGACTTCTCCAACACTCCTCAGGACATTCAACCACTGAAGCAGGCATGCAGATGTGATACACAACATACAAAAATAAATACTTAAGGGCATTACATTGTATCTCTCCCATTCATGATATAAGATTTCTAAGTCGATCTGAATGAAGGAAAATATACCATTCCTCAACCTGATTGTCTTAGCCGGTGGGAAGTACTTTAGTAGGAATTTCTCGGTCATTTGATCCCATGTAGTGATAGAACCTCATGGTAAATAATTCAACCACTGTTTAGCTTTGTTTCTCAATGAGAAAGGGAATAACCGTAGGCGAATGTCGTCATCAGAAATGTCATTTATCTTGAAAGTATCACAAACTTCTAGAAAATTAGTCAAATGAGTATTTGGATCTTCGTCTGCAAACCATCAAACTGAACAAATTCTTGTATCATCTGAATAGTGTTCGGCTTTAGTTCGAAATTATTTGCAGCAATAGTGGGTCGCACAATACTCTATTCAGCCCTAGTTAGAGTGGGCTTGGCATAATCGTACATAGTACAAGGAACAGGATCTGGATTTGCAGGATTTATAGTAACTGCAGGAGGTAGTTGATTATTCTGATTATCCCCCATCTCCTCAGTAATAATAATAATGTCATCTTGCCCGTCTACTATATTCTGTCGAATCTGCCTTACTTCTTTACAGTTTCTGCGAGCAGTTATTTCAATTTCACTGTCAAATAGTAATGGTCCTGACAGGTTTCTTTTAGTCATAAACTAAAGGAACCAGCTAGAAGCAAATAGAATAAAAATTAGAAAACAAAAATTAAACTAAAAGCAAAAATAAAATGCAATAAAAATAAATGGCTAAATTAATAAAAATCAAGTGTTCCTAATATTTTAGTCCCCGGCAACGGCGCGAAAAACTTGATGGTCGCTAAACTAACTATAAATACGACTAAGCCAAGTGCACCTATCGAACAATAGTATAGTTATGGTGAGTAGGGAATATCGTATGTAATAGCCCATTTTCAATGAAATCGAAATAGTGGTTTCGGGACCACAAATCCGAGCCGAAAATAAAATTTATTTTAATTTTATTGCATGGTTTATATTATGATAGAGATGTCATGTGAAAATTCTAATAAGAAAATTTTACCGATTATGTGCTTAATTACGGGAAGGGCCAAATCGCATGAAATGCAAAAGTTGAATTCTAGTAGCTAGAAAGATTAAATAGCTATGGAATTCAAAAATTGAGGTCCTTATTTGGTAATTATACCATTAATCAAAAGTTAGTAGATATTTTTGATGATTCATCCGTGAAAATTTAGTAAAAGGGCAAGGACTAAATTGGAAATAAAAATAATTAAAGAGGATAAATAATTAAAATAGAATTAAAATCATTTTATATCATCTTCTTCCCCCAAATATTCTATGGAAACCCTAGGAAAGAGAAAACAATCTTTCTTGCCTTAATTAGGTAAGTTTTCTTGTCTCATTTTTAGTAATTTTGATATTTTTGAAACCGGGATAGTTTAATCTATCTATTTGGGGGATTAATTTGAAAATTTATCAAAGTATAGAAGTTATGTCATAGATGAATATGCTAAAAATTAGAAATTTATGGTAGAAAATGAAAGGTTGTTGATGGATAAACAACTTTTACAAAGTGATTTTTGATGAAAACATGATTTAGGGACTAATTTGTAAAGTTGTGAAAATTGAAGAAAATTTTTGAATTTTATAGAATGTATGTGCTGTAAATTTTATATTGAAATTTCATTTAGGTTTATAAAAAAGAGTAAATTGCATGAATTTCATTTTCCGAGCCTAAGGACAAAATTGGAATTTGTGGAAAGTTTAGGGGCAAAATGGTAATTTTACCTAAGATGTAAATAAGTCCAAATGAATATGAAATGTGATAAATTTATGATTAAATTCATTTATATAGATCCGAATAACTCAAATTCAAAGTTAGAATGAGGAAAGGAGAAAGTTTCAAATTAGTAGCTTTATATACGCGAACAAGTGTCGAGGTAAGTTCGTGTAACTTAATTGAGCATGCAAATATGTTGAATTGGAAGTTGTATTTGTATAGAATATATTTTATTTGTATGTGAATTGTTTGTATGTTACAATATAAGAAATGAATGCATGCTTGAAATTGTTTGAATTTCGATAGATAAATGTGATTTCCCTAATTGAATGAGGTCCTGCATTTGTTGCTGGCGGGATTTAGCTTGAACGAGTAATCCTATTGACCTCATTACAGAAAGGATTTAGTCTAGACTAGTAATCCTGATATAAGCCCTCTTGAGCATATGTTATAGATAGGATTTAGCCCGGACGGGTAATCCTGATTAAGCTCTTGTCATTTAGCTTGTACAAGTAATCCTGTTATGTGATATGTAGCTCGAGAGTGTGTTCACTGATTACGTGCCCTAATGGGTACTCTTGAATATGAAATGACGGGTTATTGAATTGTACACCTTGAGTGTACTATCTGAGCATCCATCGGAATTTCATTGATTCAACGGATAAAATACTTGACATGTTATGAGAATTATGAGAAATGAATAATGTCTTGAAAGAATATATCATGATGAGCTCATCTATGTTTACTTGATGTATATGAGAATTAAGTTACTAACTTGTTTGATTGAATGCGTGTGTTTAGGCAATTTTGCCAAGTTGATGGAAACATGTTATTATATGCTTAATTTTAATAAATGAGATTGGTAAGTTTAATTCCAGTTATACGAACTTACTAAGCATAATATGCTTATTAGGTTTACTTTTCTCTATTTTATAGTACTCGGAAGCTCGCGAAGGTTGGTGAATGGTTAGAGCATCATCACACTATCCGCTAGCTTGTTTTGGTATAAATAGTAACCTCATTTTGGTATAATGGCATGTATAGGTAACTTAGACAAATGTTAGCATATAAATGTTGTTTGTAATCTAGCTATTTGAAATGGCTAGTAATGATTTATATTTTGGGATATCTATTAAGGTAATCTTATGGTATTATCTTGAGTATATATATTATGATTTGATTGAGCTATGCTAAATGAATATGATTATTAAAAATAAAATCATAAATTGGTATACAAGTAATGATATACTATTTTAGATGTTTGAATTGGTCCTGATATAACTCTTGAATTGGTTGGTATTTGGATATAAGTTTTGGTGTAGGATATTGGTAAAATTTTGGGTGAGAAATGAAGCTAGAAATGGCTTTATTTTGTCCACACAGGCAGACACACAGGCGTATGTCTAGACCATGTGTGACACACGGCCTAGTACATGGGCATGTGGTTAGGCAGTGTGTCCCCTGCATCTTAAATTCGAGAAATAGAATGCCTAAAATTTAGCACACGAGCATGTGTCTCAACCTTGTGTGCTACACGGCCTAGAACACGGGCGTGTGTCTTGGCCGTGTGAACCCTGCACCTAATTTTTAAAAATTAAATTGATCACACGGCTTACTCGCACGGGCGTGTGGCTGGCCGTGTGGCACAAGTCAAAGAGTTACACGGGGTCAAAGACGGGTGTGTGAGCCCTGTACCTAGGAAAAATTTTAGAAATTTTGTGAAAAATTCCTTGAGTTCTTAATTAAGTCCCAATTTGATTCTAATACTTGTTTTGGGCTTCGAGGGTCCATTTAAGGGATGTTAAGAATAATCTTAGAAAATGAATAGTAATTGATATGAAATATTTGTAAATGTTTTGTAAACTCCGATAATACTTCATAACCTTGTTCCGACGACGGATACGGGTTAGGGGTGTTACATTGTATCCACGAGGACTAAAAGTACTAGTAATTACCCTTTTTCTATTATTTAGCTGACAAATTGGAGTGATTGTTTTTAATCTAAAATTACTAAACTAATCTAACTAAGAACGCAATAGAAAATGAAATAGGAAAATAATCGAAGATAACCAATGAGATAGACAACACGCAGGAAAGAATCCACCTAGACTTCACCTATTATTATGAATCTAAATTAAACGATTTATTCACTTGTGTCTTGATCTGTAGAAATCCTTAAATTATGTTAATATGTCTTTCGAGAGTAAGAACAACTAACTCTAGGTTGATTAATTGAAATCTCTTTCTAATTAAACCCCCTATTGTCTTATTAACTCGATCTATGGATTCCCCTATTAGATTTGACTCTAATCTGATAGATTTATGTCGTCCTATTTCTAGGGTTGTATGCAACTCTACTCAATTATGCTAGATCTACTCTTAAATAGGGACTTTTGCTCCATTAAAATAAGCGCATTAAAAATGAATTAATATTCCGGAAATATTAAAACAAGAAATAAGCATACATAATTGAGAACAAGAATCAAGTATTTATCATGTAAATTAGAAATCAAATAATAAGATTCATCATAGGTTTCATCTTCCCTAGGTATTTAGGGAATTCAGTTCATAATCCTGAATAGAAACATCTCAAAGTTAGGATAACCACAAGACATAAAGAAACTCAATAAAACTTCGAAAGAAATTAAATGGAGATATTTGATCTTGAGGGAGATTTGCTTTCGAGTTGAATCTGATGGCGTTCTTCGAGTGATTTCTTTGATCTTCTTTTATTGCCTTCTTAGTTCTTCTTCTAATTGGTATTTATAGACTTTTGAATGCTCAGAAAGCCTAAAAATTAGGTTTTTTTTGCGTATTTGGGAAGCAGGTTGCGAATTCGACACGGGCTGGCACATGGGCGTGTGGCCAGCTCGTCTGGCTCACACGGGCGTGTGGCCTACCCGTATGGAAATGTCCAGCCCATGTGGATCCTGAAAACAACTATTTTTGTCCAATTTTGGCTGGTTTTTCACTCCTTTTGCTCCCAAATGCTCTCCTAAGTATAGAAACATGAATTTAAAGTATTAGGAACATCAAGTTCACTAATTTTTATAATTAATCATCCAAAAATGCATTAAGAATGAGATTAAAATATATTACTTTTATAGCTTATCAATGGGAAGGACTAATTTCATTTGAATGGATTTTTGCAAAAGTTACTCATTGAGTTTTAATGTAAGTTAGCATATCTCATCACTCGAGTTGAACAATGAATTAAATTTGGAGGTGTGATAACGCTAAATTATATAGACATTCAACCCCTTCTAACTAGTAAATCATACAAAATTTGAGTATTTTGATAGCAAGTTTTGTACTTGTATTACAAATTTGTAAAGCAGGACATAATTAAAGTTCAATTTGTAATATTACTTATTTACATGCTAATTTTACATATTTTTTTCCAATTTGATGCAGACGTAGGATGGTAGCTGATCAACATGGGATGTCCTAAATTCATTTGTTGGACTTTCAAATCATTTTGACCCAGCTCTCAAATGGGCCATTAAAGTGGACAAGCCTGCTGCCAAGTATAAAGTTCAAACCGTCCACTAAGGGAGGAAAGAGCCCAATTTGGCCATAGGGGGTCCAACCGTCCATAGAGATGTTTAATTTAGGCACCCAAGACTTTGTAAAATATACAAAATAAGCCATAAAAGTTTTCCATGTGTCCGTTGAACTCCCCTCCCCATTTCATGGTGTATTCTCCCATGAATCAAGCATGAAACTAGCTACATTTAGCAAAATCATCCACCATCCTTCCTTAACACAAGGGGTTGGTTATAGGAGAGAGAATTTTAAGGCTTTCACTTCTTAAAAATAGCTAGCCTCTTCAACATAAGTTCACTAAGGTCTCAACATAACCTTTTCTATTTGGTTGCTATGGAAATTCTTAAGGTTTTGGGTTGAAATGGTGAAAATTGATGAAGATAGATCACATTGCAAGGAAATGAAAGTTTCTATTTTCTTCTTTTTCTCTTACATTTTGGTAGCATGGGAAATATAAAGATTTTTCTTCATATTTGCTTGATAATTATCTAATAATAAATAATAAAAATAATAAGACTATCCAACATTATAATTTCAATCCAAGAACTTATATTTCATCTCATTTCCCAATAAGATTCGATAGTTATTATCTTGCCAATAATTTCATGAATTAAAAATAAGGAATATAGTTTTTTTTTATCCAATGGCTCATATCAAATCCTTCGTCATTAAGCAAATTCAATGGTTCAAATTTAACACGTCTAAAGGCATTTTTGTAATTTGATCAAACATTATCTCATTTACAAAATTATTAATTTGCCCCTTTCAATTTTTAATATTTACAATTGTGACATTCACAATTTTGATAAAATTTTAATTTTGGTCCTTCAACCTTTCTTACTTTTAATTTAACCTTCAACTTTTAAATATTTATAATTTGACTTTGTTACTTTTTACATCATTACAATTCAGTCTATACCATAAATTAATTCTCACAATATAATATTGTTTCAACTTTCTTTGATATCCAATTCCCTTCTCTACTAACACTGATATATCTCATTTCATTTACTTGAGGAATTCATTATGTATGTTGTAGGTATAGCACCCTTATTTGTTATAGTAATTTTAGGGATGTTACAACAAGCATATAAAATCTCACTCCTAGGCCCCAAAAACGTTATAGCAAACCTCATATTTTTCTTATAGACATTACCAAACAAATATTGAAAAAACAGTAAATAAAACCAAGCATTTATGATTCAACATACGAATTATGGAAAAAAAAAAGATTTGATGAATTAAGCATAGGTTTATCAAAGGAACATAGTGAAAGCCTCTCAACTCCCAATTTTTTAGCATGTGTAGAACTTTTATTTGTAATGAAATTGTACACACCCATATAATATCAATGGTAGGAGTACATATAGACGCTAATTGCAAAATAAATTAGCAAAATATAACACATTCTTTAATAATAAAAAAATTATATTTTAATATAATATGTTCTATCCTAAAAATTAATATAGTAATTTATGATTTTATTAATTAAAAGCTGTTTATATTTTTATATAAGATTGTTTGAAGAAAACTTTAAATTAAATTCTTACAAAATATTAGGAAAAATATAAATATGAATTAAGAAAAAATAGAAAACCTTATATATATTTATATTTACAGAAATGTTTAATTTTTTACTCTAAATTTACTATTTTGGAGCCAAATTAATGTTTAACCCTAACATAATATTTAGAAAGTCACCTAATAATTGGATTTGTGTATTATTACTTATAATTATATAGGAATTTCATGTTTGAGTAATCATTATAATTTGTAGATATCACTAAATTGGGTGTAATTGAAACACCTCAATTACAATTTAGAATTCTTAAGGGGAGAGTGAGAGTTGGAATAATTTCGCAAATAATTACTCTAAAATTCAATTACCCTATAGCTTTCCAAATACGTGTACATGATTTAACTTTAAAAAATTATTTTTTATACAAGTTTAAATTATAAAAATTATATTATAAGCATAAGCACATATGAGCATTTGGGATGATTATTACCAAAAATATCTAAAGTTTTATATTATAAATCCTAAAAGATTATATTATAAAAAGATTTATATATATTTTATAAAGTTATAAAAAATATTATTTAAATCATAAAAAATTTCTAAAATTATAATAAAAATTATTATAAAAATGATTTACATGTTATAAAAGTGTTAATATATACTTATTTATAAAAATTTATGGTTAAAAAATATGGAAATAACTTATTCACATGTTCATGTTATTTATTATAAAAAATAATATAATTATTTATAAAAACCTTTATAATTTTTTGTCATAATTTATTGATAAAAATTAACTTTCTAAAGTTATGAAAAAATTTATATTATTTATAAGAAGTGTTTTGAAAATTCCTGACACTTTATAAAACATTTTTTTTATAAATTTTATATATTATATTTTTTTATTTTTATACTTTTTAACTTGATTTACTTATTATAAAAAGTGTTATAACATATCATAATTTTTCTCCAAATTAAGTGTATATAAGTTTCTATAATCAAAATTACGATTGTTTGCACTGTGAACTCAAATATAATGTGGTAGATATTAGTTATGCAAATAAAAAAGGTTTTCTTACACCATATCATGAAGTATGATACCATTTGATAGAATTAAGCTAAACACAAGTACTAAAGATATCTCACGAACTCTTTAATTTGAGACATTCAAAACTTCGAAATGTTGTTGAGAAAACATTTGGTGTTCTAAAAAAAAAAAAAGATTTCTCATAATAACATTACCTCGCAAAAATAAAAGTTAAGTCATATTAACATATATACTTTATAACTTCATTCGGAGGTAGAAAAATATATAAAAGAAAGAAATATTGATAATTTTAATGATATAAATTCAAATTCAAACGATGATAAGTACATATTATATGTTAAAGGGAAAATAATACTCCAAATATGAAATGTTAAAGCAATTAAGTAAAATTGTATATGATGTTAATTTTTCTAATTATTTGTATAGGTAATCGTATCATCGATTACTTTCATAAACTAACATATTACTTAGAATGATTTAATTTCAATTTTTGTTACTCTTTTAGAAAAAAAATTATCGTATTAATATTATTTTGTAGTAGTTAATATTTTTTAAATATATAACTTATATAATTGTAATTTGTAATACCAAACATAACATAAAAATTTTTAATTTAGTTACATTTTGTTAGCTAAATATATCTAAAGAAAATACAACTCTTTATACAGTAAAATCTCGATAAATGAATATTCGATAAATTAATAATCTCAGTTAAATAATAATTTTTTTGGTCCCTACTTGGGCCAAGGGAATAAAATAATAACCTCGCTAAATGCATAAGTTAATAATTTTTAAAAAAAATCCTTAAGGGCCAAATGAAAATATAAAATAACAATTCACTAAATATACTAAAAATTTTATATACAATACATAAAACTAAAGTGTTTTCTTGACAACTCTTATTTTTTTTCAATTTTATTCTTTGCTAAAATATGCATCTATAGTTAACCGTTTCTTCTTTCCATGTGAATCAAATACAATTTCATCTTTAACATTTAGAAAGGTATAAACCAATTCTGTTATATTCTTCTCGTGTTGTATTAAATAATTCTTCAAGATATCCACAGTTAGAAAAGCCTCTTTTGGAGAAACACGTGGTAAAACACTACTGTCATCTAGATCTTGCTCATCATCAGCTGGCACATCCATTATTCCTTGAATAATTTTTTCATCCATAGATGGCTCCATCAAATATTCATTTTCACTTGGATAATTCAAAATCTTCTCAACATCCATGGCATTTCTATAGTGTAAATAAAAAATTACTTCTTTTAATTTATGAATACCTTGAACATCACCAATTTCTTGTTCGAGAGGCATATCCCTCTCAGATCGAATTTTGCAATGTTGGAAACAATTTGAAATAGTTGTAGGCTTCACATCAATATTCCAAGCAGCATTAATAAAATGGATTGCATCCAATACATTAATCTTTTCAGGATTTATTTCTCCTTTCTCGTAACCTTCCAAGATGCTAGAATAAAAGTGACGCCGATAATAAATCTTAACTATCCTAATAATTCTAGCATCACATGGTTGAATTTTTTATGTTAAATTTGGAGGCAAAAAGAATAATTCAACGTTTCTCAAGCCTTCAATAACCTTGGGACGGGCTAGGTAATTGTTTATTATAAGCAACACCTTTCTACCAATCATTCTAGCATCAAACTAGCAAACAAAATTTTGAAAAAAGTATTCCAGTCATCCATGTTTTTTTGTTGGCTCGATAATGACAGCTAAGATTGTCAATATTCACATGTTTAAAGCATCTAGGATTAGCAAACTTACCAATAACCTAAAGAGACTTTATCTGAACTATCCCTATTACAACAAACCACAACAGTAAGTCTTTCCTTATCTTTTTTTCGTCCTTCTAATTGTTTTGTATCTAGTGAATGATCTGCTTGCAAACGATAAAATAAGTCTTTTTCATCCGTATTATAGACATCCTTCCAATCAAAATTTTCCAATTTAGCTCTTATTTGAGGTAAAACATCTTCAATATTCTCCATAACAATTGAATCACTTTCACCAAATCTTCTATAAGACTTAATATCATGTCTTGCCTTGAACCGTTCTAGCTGAGAAGTTAAATTCGGAATTTGCATCACCATACATTTTCTGCAAAAACTCTTTTACTTTAGTTTGAATCATAATCATGTTTACTTTCTCTTTATATTGGAGAAACCACTCATACAATACATTCTCTAATTTGGGATGGCTTATTTGTGCCTTTTTGCTATTCTTTATCTCTTTTGATAAATATTTAAATGACATTTTATGAGTATTTGATATTGTTGATTGGTTAATAGAGAGATCAAATATTTGTTAACCTACTATTGTAAATCTTTTTTATTTAAAAAGGGATGCTCATTTTTGTACTCACATAATATTTTTCTCATCTCATCTATCAATGTAGACTTTTTTACACATTTCAAATGAGAAGCCACATAGAAAAAGAACATATAAATTACAATATTTTAATACGTATATATATTAATTTATAATAATTTTTTTAATCTATCTAATAAATATATACATATTAAATTTTGAAACCATCAATTCTTTTTTTTTTTTTGGTTACATAAACCAATTAATAAACTTTTTTTTTGTTACATGAACCAATTAACTTTGATTTTGATAAAAAAATAATAAATTAATAAATATTAACTTATCGATAAATTAATAAAATATTTATTTACCGATAAATAAAATAATAATTTTTTTGAGTCCCAAGAGTATTATTTTATAAAGGTCTTATCATAATTAAAAAAACATAATTACTACCTTAATTATTACACATTCATTCAATTACTCTGTATTTAATCTAAATAAATGACAAATTTTAATTATGAACTACCTAACTTACCTTGGTTTTAAAACTAAGCAAAACTTTATGTTTAATAATAATTGTACCTTTTAAGTGTTAGAGAGAGTGGGGGAGAGGGTTTACTGCTAAGTTCTGTAATTATATGGGTTATGAACAGATGGAATGTGAGTTTCTCCTAGAATGCCCCAATGGAAGAAGTTACATGAGCTAGTGACCTGGTATACAGTATTACAACATTCATGCAAGGCCGCCAACAGTAACGCTTATAAACAAACCTAGGATCACCATCATACTATTTGTTAGGGAATCCCCCAAACAGTAGTAGGGAAGTATTCACACCATGGCTTTCCGGCAAGAGCTGCCCAGTTTTAGATACAGACTTCGCATTCCCTTCTGTCTCTGGGAATGGGAACGACAGGGAAAGGGAAAGCGAGGCAGACACATCATCCGCCTCTTCCTTTCCTGTTACCTTATCCAGGTTCTCACTTTTGTCTGCTGTTCCAACAAAGAAAGGCAGGATCCCCTTATTTGGTGGTCTCATCTCGGCCCCCAAAGCAAGCTCAAGATTTGGAGAGGCATCCCCAGCTCTGTTCTCATCTTTTACCAGAAGCTCTTCCCTCCAGTCCATCCGAATTTCCCTAGCACGATCTGAACCCATGGGAAAGAACCTTTCGCCACTTCCCATGTCCTTGGGGACACCTTTTTCTTCGCAAGCAATGTTACATCTCCTCTCTTTAACACCAGTGTCAGAACCCAGACCATGTCTATCTGATGCGGTACTATCACTAAATGTGCCTTCATCTCTAGCACCGTTATATTTGTATATTCCAGTGAAACCCGTCTTCAGCTTTTTGTTATCACTTCCTCTATCTATGGAAACTCTCCTCACTTCACTCCATGGCATTCTTTGACTTGACTCGGTAGACATTTCTGGAACTGCTTCTGTAAGATCCAAGTATGGGCGTTTCCGAGGATTCAACTGCCAACTGCTAACATCTCTCTTTGAATAGGTATTTACATCAGCATATCCATCATCCCTAGACTCTCTAGTTTTAACATACTCTCCATCAATCTTCCCCACAATAACTGCCTCTTGCATTCCAGTAGGGCGATCTTTTAAAGATGGATAATCTTCTTCTACAGGCATTTGCATTTCCTCTTTCTTAACTTCAAACGACCGAATATTGGTTTCTGTAGCTTGATGGCAAGGCTTGAGTTCTGTGTCTAATCTACAATCTGGAACTTTGCCATCGTCCTGCAAAATAATGTCAAAGTCAACATTTATGGAAAAGAGTTTGTCCTTTTCCCGTTTGCCTAAAACCCACAGCAACAAGTTCGATATAATATAAACAAATCAACAGGCAAAATCGTCAAATTTTAACACTTCTTTCAATCAACCCACCTCCCCACCTCACAATAGAAGAAACAAATAACCAAAAACAGTAAAGTTTTACTGATTACTAGTCCTTCTCAGGTGGGAAAGATGGACTTCAGACACTATTGATCCTATGATGAAGGTCGGAATCATAAATTATCTGCTCAGTAACATCACTCAGAATCAGGACTACAACCCAAATCATTTTCTCCCATATTTATGGCTCAGTTTTTAGCTGTCCAACAGAACAGAGAATACATTAGATAATACATTAGATAATAAGAATACTAGCTTAAAATATATCAGATACAAGTCTTAAAATAAGCAGATAATTGATAACAATATACCATGAAAAAAGAAAGAAAATAATTAAATATTTGAAGTTGAAACACTGATTAGTACAAAGTGGCTCAACAATTCCTGTGAAGCATTTAACCAATTTAATGAAGGTCGACATAGACTACCCATGATAGAAACCACCAAAAAAAGGAATATTGTATTATTTCCTCCCTTTTTCCCATTCTGGGGGAGCAGGATGACAGCAAAGGGACAAAACATGCAAAGTCCAAATAAACAGCCAAACATTGATTCAAGAAAAATGAACAAATATACAGCCAGATATTGTACCCATGCACTGACAACAGGATAAAACTACCGCCTATGTCCTCCAACTACTGCCATCCATTAGAAAAAACCTGCCTTATTTACAGGCAAGGCAAGCATTCTGTATTTAACCAATAAAAATTGAGGCAACCCTGCAGCCCATCGTATAAGAAAGATTCACATTGAAGACATAAACATAGAAATCAGATATGCAACAATAATAGATGAATGCATGGAATTTTGACTGCATGTTGATTTCTAAGGATGTGTTATAACAAGCAACAGCACCCAGTGAAATTTCAGCTCAGTCCTATGAAATATTTAGAAGGCTAGATTTTACACAAAAGAACCTTAAGACAAATTTTAACAGCATTAACATTAGAAAAGAGAACCAACAACATTTCTCCAGAAAGATGAGTAAATCTATAAGCAATTTTCATCATAAAATGCACCACACATTCATTGAAAAGCTAGGAAGAGAACTGGATTCTTAATTTCTTGTATTGGAGTAAGATAATTCATTAGACTTCATTATGTCACTAACACTCTAGCTGATTGTAGGGTTGACTAGCAAATAATGGCAAGAAATCAACTACAGCAACAAGAACTTGACGTTGTTCAAGTAATACACATTGACAGAAGAACACATTACCAGAGGACTAGTGGATTTCATGTCTGGATGAACCTTTATGCTGTTTGTTGCAATCCTCGACAAGTATTTGTTATCAATGTTTCCATCTTGCTCCTCCAACTTTGCTTTTATCCCCACATATGTCTTCCCAAAAGAAGAGACCTTGCTATCAGAAACTCTTTCTGTTGAGATACAAGTCTTCTCAACAGCACTGGTTACTACTACATTGCATGAACTGTCACATGCTGCGGATTCATTCTCCACTGGCTGAGGGACATTAGTAGATTTCTCTCTCTCCAGATGTACCATACTTGCATCAGGAATGCATGCACTCTTTGAGGTATCTGAACAATTTGCTCTTCTTCCCTTGAAAACACCCCAGAGGAATGATAAGGTATTCCACCCTGCAAAAAACAAAGCACAAATTTTATCATCCAGTTTTTGCCCTCTCAGTAAGAAAATAGAACATATTAAACGTAAAAACAGCAAACAATAGAATACTCACAAAAAAGACTTTTGAAAATAAGAGAAAGAAATCAAAATAGATCTAAAAAATTCACAGTTCTCGGGGGTATAAGATGAGCTAGTTTTCTCAAAAGGTGAAAGTAAGATCCTGTCAAATACAATGTCAGAGTGAGGAAGCCATGCAACAGAAACCTCAGCAAATTTAAGATTACGAAAAGGTCCATGATTTGATATATAAAAGATCACAGTTCTAAAATGGTTCAGAGTTTAAGTACGTTAAACTGATTTGATATCAAAGAATTTCTGTACAATGTCACATCATATAGGTGGAATGGAAGGTTTTATACAGCATCCAACTATTTTATGATTAAGAAGCTATTCACTCTGAGTTATACTAATGCAGAAATAGGAAGTCATGCAATGAAGACCACAACACAGACTTTATTAACTCCAAGCAAAAGGGTATTTTGTAAATGATACCATTTCTGTCAGTGTTATTTAATAAAAACCAGAAAGCAAAAGGGTTTGTATTGGTACACTGGCAATGGAGTTTTTTAACTCCACAAGTGAAGTTAAAAGATGACAATTCTTCAAATATAGATATTTATTTACTACACCCTACACCCTACACCCTACAGCCACATGTCACTCCCATAACCCAGCTTGTGCAGTATAAAAACTCTATTAGCAGTATACCAATTCCAAAAAAAATGCCAAAACCTCCAATGAAACAAGGGAAAGTGTGCTAAAGAAAAGTAACCACTTGCAATCCATCAAAACACCTATAATCTAAATAGAAATTCCAACCTTTGATTAAACTTATACAACCATAAACATGTTCTAATGAAGCAAGCAGAACCAAAGTTGATGAGGCAAATAAAAAATAAATAAAAAAAACTCTTAGTAGCAAAAGAGGATTTCAATGTTGCCTTATGCAGAGATTATAACCAAAAGCCATTTCTTCTTCCTTTTCCCCATCATAAGGATCCTATGTTTGAAACACCAAGAGATGACATAACTCACAACTCTGACTATGATTTGGTCAAAAAATTTAGCCAACCCAAAAGGAAAATTACAGGGTAATAAACAGTGCTTAAATATCTCTGTTTTGTACAAGCCTTACGCTGGCAACTTTCAGGAAGTTTGTTGGATGGGAATATTAGGAATTCAACACCTTCAAAATTTCCTTTGAGGGCAAGATCGTTCTTGACCATGGTATCCAAAAGGACCTTGTAATACTTCTCATAACTGCAACATAAGCAGAATAATTTATTTTTATCAAAAAGAACAAACCAATTAGAAGTTGCATCAATGATCAAATCAATAAGAGAAACGAGAAGAGGTGCAGAAGGTGTGAACAGGGGAAAAAACAAAGTGTATTTGAATCTACCTTTCAAGGTCCTTGGCAAAGAAGTATAGAGCAATATTATCTTCTTTAGGGCCACTTTTATGAAACTGTGTAGGCCAAGTGCTCAGGCAAGGTACTTCATTCAAGGGAACTTCAAGGGGAAAAGTGTTGACAACTTCAATCACTTTAGGTGATGCAAGGGTTGAGAGATGGGCCTGAATTCCACCACAAAAGTCAGGAGGTTTTCCCATTTTATGCACCTGAAAAGCCCCCCTGCATAATAGTAACAGAATCATCCTCATGTAAGAAACATCTCAAGGCACAGTACACAGCAATAAATGAAAATACAGCACAATGGAGCATCTTTATCACACGAACATGCAAGAAAAGAAAGGAAAATAGTAAATAGAAGAAGAATCCTACTGCCAGATGCATTCATGTTCTGGGATCGCAGACATCTCAGAGACAGCAGACTCTGCAACTAAAGGAGGGGCATTGCCAACAGAAGAAACTACAGAGAGAGCATCAGTGCAATGTGCATTAAGCAACTTCATATTACCGATGGAAGTCTGACTTTGAAGATTGGTTTGGCTTTCATGTGTACCTTCAACGGAAATCATATTCTTTGCCTTCACAGAAACTGATGATGGATCTTGAGAAGTTCTTTCACATATTCGAGGCCTCAAACGGATAGCTGCTTCAATTGCAGCTTTTAACTTATTGCCTTTGTTTATCTCCTCTTTAAAATTCCTGGGAGCTGATTCATCATCTCCAGATGCCTGAGAGACTGAGCAATATTCAGCTGTATGACCCATTCTCTCACTCTGATTTGTCAAATCTAATGACCAAGACAGCCCATCTGATATAATTACATTATTATTACTAGGTTGCCTCTCAACTGTCCATGAAGTACTTGACGAGGGTTCTTCCTTCAGGCTAACTTGGTTTAACTTCTGTTCAGAAGAAATGCCCCCATTGGTGGTTGAAACTCCAGAAGCTACAAAGTAAAAAAGGAATGCTCTTAATTGGTTGGGATCAGTCAAAAGAAAACAATGACAAAGATGAGGTAAGAAATGGAACATACAACATGACATTCTAGTTTATGTGAACACTAAAATAAAACATAAATTCAGTAATCTCTCCATCAGAATGTCAAAACATACCAGAAATAACTGCATTTTCTACGCCATTACGAACTAGATTGCTGGTTGATCTTGATGAAGCACTTGGTTTTCCATCAAACCGAACAGCCTTAGTTTCTCGGCTGTTGCTTGCAGACGAATGAGAAATTGTATCTGTGCGAGTTGTCAGCTTCTGATCAACTTTAGGTGTGGAGACAGTAGAACTAGAGCGGTCTAGTTTTGATAAATTCTTCCTTTCTAATGATATCTGCTCCTTAACTTGCTTTAATCCTTTCAGATCTTGAACATGAGGATATTTAGATGATAGCATTTTAAACTCCAATTCCCCAGTACTTAATCGTCCTGAATTTGTGGATTTAAATGACATAGATTTCCCCATCACCCTAGAAGCTTCCTCCTTGCTATTAAGGGACGCATGTTTTCTAAAAATTTTCTCTTTTTGAAGAGCAACTTCATCTACAAGCTTCACTTTCGGTTTGGAATTTAAGGCATTAAACGAATTGGATTTTAGTAAGGTACCTGTATCAAATAGAACAGTATACCAATACTGAAGTTAAAATATATATAAGGTAAACAATTTAGCCAACAAAATCAATCCTCTTACCTTTTGGTGATTGCAGCCTTGGACCAGAAGCAGGAGAGCACGTGGTTTCCAACATGTCGTTACCAGAATGACTGCCAAGGGAAAGTTGTGGAGATGGCCTCACTTTCCCCTTGTCCATGTTCTTGAAAGAACCCTCTCTAGACAATGCAGATGCTTTACTGGGGCTCAATGATTTCGGTGATCCCATTTTTTGTTCAACAGCTTGTCTTTTCGAAGCTGAAGCATCCTCTAAATTTTCTGCATGTCTCTTACCTAAGTTCTGTGTAGTTGAGCTAAGTTTTTTTGCCTTTTTCCCCTCAGAATCCAGACCTTGAAAATTCAATTGTGTAAGGAGGTTAGTACATGCTCTGGCCAGAGTGACATTTGTTATCACATATGCTTCATAACTAACCTTGCTTTTGGCTTTCAGTTTCCTCGGCCAGCTTACATTCTTCACAAAGCCAATCACCTTCAGGAACATTTTGAAGCATTTCTCGCATACAGTAACTGGTCAATGGCATTCATAATGTAAAATCTACCAATCAATATAGCATGCAGATAAGAATTAAATAGAAATGTAATAAAAACCTGCTAAGGAACACAAGGATAAAGGGATGTTTATTCTTACGTATGCTCTGCACCATCAGCACACTTGCTACATATAGCGAGCAAATCTTCTCGTCCAGCATCCCCACAAATATCACACACCTTAACCTATTCCGGACAAATTGAGCAAACAAAGAAAAGATAAATCAATAAAACTATTGATATAGAAACAAGTATTAATAGTTTCTTTAAAATGGCAAACAGATCTAGCAGCCCTACAAGGTAAAAGCAAAAGGAATGCTTCTCTTTAATGATATAATTTTGATGGAATCCATCTTCATATTTTTAAACCATGAGAAGGACCTGCACTTTCTTAGTGACAGCACCTCCAAGTGCAAAGGGAAAACCAATTAAAATATGGCATCTTTAATATCTTTCCTCTTAGGTTCATTACATTAAGCTAAACAGAAGACATCCACAATCTAAGTCCCAAAAAATCTATGATAACCAGTCATGCATGCATAATTTCTGCATTACAAGAATCAGAAAAAAAAAAAATTATTTTTACTCACATCGAGTTCAGTAGCAACAGATTCACAACTCTCATCTCCAGAAGCTGCTTGCAAAGGAGACTCCAGCTTGCCAGGCAACTCGACCAACTCATTTGACTCATCATGCTCATCTTCATTCAAGCTTTTACCAGCTTTATCCAGTGCTTTCCTGTCAGTATCTGCTTCTGACTTCAAATGGATTTTGGTAGAAATCTCAGAACTGCCTCCAACAGTACTCTTGTCACTTTGAGAATGTGAATATGGACTTTGGATCCTCAGTGAAACTTTGCTGTCATCTACCTCCTTTACAGAAGGAAGTTCAGACAAGTCTACCTTCTGGGAAGAAAGCACTTTTCCAGATCCTAAACTACAAACCAACACTGAACATCGAGATGAATTGTTACTGTCTAAATCCTTGTTACAATAACTGAAAGCTGTGTTTGCACCACTGGCTCTACTAGCAAGTAAAGAACTATCATCATGGCCTTCAATACCTTTGGAACCATCATACTTGTTTGAGAAGTTTCTCTGAATCCCAACATCTTCTGATGCATCAGATGGCCTTGTAGTTGCTTTACTTTCTATATTTTCAGAGTAAGAATCATGACTCGAATTGACACTCAGTAAATTGCTTGCTTCACTGTGGGTATGCTGTAAGCTGTCATTTGTTTTATCCTCATTGATAGAATATTGAGTTGCCACAGCAACACTATCAGTTTCATCAGAAAACTCATTCTTCTTCGATCCCATTTGAGATATACTAAGATGCATACACGATGAACAAGGAGCAGAGCACACGTTGCAGGTTCCAGATTCTGCTTTTGTATGAACCTTTTGACTCAGGGAACGCCTAACTAATCTTTTCACAGTTTTTGGTGGTACCTATGAAAAAAAGGCAGAATTAAGTAAAAAAAATAGAAATAAGCAGAAAGCTAGATATCTATGCCTTTAAACAGACATGTACTTTTCATCCAACAAATCTAATAGCAAAAGTTCTACTTTGGCAAAAGAAAGAGGTGTATTAGCAAGAAAATGAGCTCGATAGCTAGAGATTGTCTAGAAAGGTAAAACAAGGAATAAAATAAAGCACCAATCCAATCCCTAATGATTCTAAAAACCATCTAAAATAGCGGGTTCGTTTAAGATAAGGATGGGTTCTGGATAAACAACAGGCAACTTGAGATGCATACAAATAGAACAAGCAATAATCAAAATACAAAGAGAACAGACTGTCACAAATAAGATATAATAAATAATAATTTCCATAGTCCATTTATATCTCTTGATATATAGGTTTTAAATACATGGATTTTTGAAGGTTTTGAAATCAGAGAACATCACTACATACATTAATGCAATCCAACATCGATCTAACTGTTACTCAAAGCATCATTTTTTATTTGATACCTCTTTGGACAAGAAAAGTAAGAGTATGACCCTTGAAGAGGCGGACAGGCTAAGAAGCGTATGATCTTAAGCTATTTGACAGGCCCATCAATGAGACCATGCAGAAGCCATTCTGTAGGACTGTATTGAGAAATTATTTCTGCCTCATCCTTTCCTTCAGTCCTTTTACATGTTTTCTGTTTAACTTTCTGATATGTTTTTAACAAACTTCAGCAATCAAATTATATGCAGCCTAGATTTACTTTGTGGAACATAACTTTCGTTTAGTAAAACTTCCCCTTCATATCATGTCCTAATAACAATGACAAATATTAATAAATATAAGCTTACGCAAAGCCCATCCTCTAAGTCAACTTGCAGTTGCAATCACAGACTCTCCAACCTAGCATCATACATAGTGCTTAATATTAAAACTTTACCATAAAGACTCCTCTCATCTTCGTTACCCGGACTCGGCAATTTGGGGTGAAGTACCCGTGTCGACACGATCCGACACGGATTCCGACACGGGATACAGGGTAGATCCGGAAAAAAGCAGCGGACACGGCGGTGGGTGAGAACTGAGATGAGAAGAGAAGAGAAGAAAAGAACAGTGATTTGCAGCGATGAGAGAGAGAGAGAGAAGAGGGATGATGGTAGGAGGAAGATGATGATAGAAGAAAGAGAAATGACTGTTCAAATAAATGAACCAAAAATTAGGGTGTAATAAATCTGTAACCTATATTTATATTTATATTTATATTTACACGAGTACTTTTAGAAAGAGACAATACCATTATATATAAGATATAATATTAAATTTAGCTTTCAATATTTTTGTTAATTTGATAATTATTTTTTTAATTAAATTTGATTTTTAATTTTTTCAAATTAATCATTAATTTTTAAAAAATAATTAAATTATTTTTTAACGGAAATATTAATTAAAATATTAAATCTTTAAACATAATAATTTATATATATTTCATGCTAATTTTTAAATTTTTATGAATTTTTTATATTTTTTATTTGAATATTTTATAATATTTAGATTATTTATTAACTAGGCATATATAGCATCATGTTATCATGAAGTGCATTTGGTTTATTACACCAATATCATTAAAAAATAATAAAAATTAATTTGATTGTTTTTAAAGATTAATAATTTAATTAATTTCTCATAGTTTCCTCAGGTTCCCATGTAGTCTCTTCTACCCGTGCTTTTGCCACAATGCTTTCACGAGAGCAACACTTTTATTTCTTAATTGCTTGACCTCTCGAGCTAAAATCTTAATTGGTTCTTCTTCATAAGTCATATCCGGTCGTAGCTCAATTTCTGTCGGTGAAATTATGTGTGAGGGATCCGAACGATACCGACGTAGCATAGATACGTGGAACACATCATGCATCTTCTGTAATTCAGATGGCAATGCTAACCGATAAGCTACTGGTCCAACTCTTTCAATTATTTCATACGGCCCAATTATTTCATACATTATCACCAACTTGAAACTCGCTTTCCTTTCGTTTCAAATCCGCATAAGATTTCTGTCTATCCGAAGCAGCTTTCAAACAATCTCGAATCACTTTCACTTTTTCTTCGGTTTCTTTTATTAGATCAACTCCATAAATCTGATTTTCCTTGAGTTCAGTCCAATACAATGGTGTCCGACATTTACGACCATACAATGCTTCATAAGGTGTCATCTTCAAACTCATCTGATAACTATTATTATAAGCAAATTCTACCAATGGTAAGTATCTTTCTCAATTACCTTGAAATTCCAATACACAACATCTGAGCATGTCTTCAAGAATTTGAATCACTCTCTCTGACTGTCCATCAGTTTGTGGATGAAAAGCAGTGCTGAAATTTAACTTTGTACCTAATGCCTCTTACAATTTTTGCCAAAACCGCGAAGTAAATCTTGGATCTCTATCCGAAATAATCGACAAAGGTATCCCATGAAGTCTAACAATCTCACTGATATACAATTCAGCCAACTTATTAAGAGAATAATCCGTACATACCGGAATAAAATGAGCCGATTTAGTCAGTCTGTCAACTATTACCCAGATGGCATCTTTCTTCCCCGGAGTTAATGGCAATCCTGATACAAAATCCATTGTAATCCGATCCCATTTCCATTCAGGAACCATAATAGGCTGGAGTAGTCCCGAAGGTACTTGGTGTTCAGCTTTCACTTGTTGACAAACTAAGCACTTTGATACAAACTCGGAGATATCTCTGTTCATTCTGTTCCACCAATACATTTTCTTCAAATCATTATACATTTTAAATCTTGCCTGTGTGAACCGCCAAACAACCATTATGTGCTTCATGCAAAATCTTTTGAATCAACTCATCATTTTTTGGTACACAAATTCAGTTTTTAAACATCAAGCAACCATCAGAATTGATTCTGAAATCTGACCCCGTATCAACTTCACACTGTTTTCTCTTGGCTTACAAATTTTCATCTCTTTTCTGAGCTTCACAAAGCTCTTGTAAAAACATCGGTCTTGCTCTTAACTCTGCTAAAATAAAACCATCATTTGATACCTTTAACTGAGTATTCATAGCTCTCAAAGCAAATAGCAACTTTCTGCTCAAAGCATCGGCAACTACATTCGCTTTTCCCGGATGGTAATCAATAACAAGCTCGTAATCTTTCAATAACTCCAACCATCTTCGCTGTCTCAAATTCAAGTCTTTTTGTGACATCAAGTACTTAAGACTTTTGTGGTCGATATATACTCGGCATTTTTCACCATATAGATAGTGTAGCCAAATCTTCAAAGCAAATACTATAGCAGCCAATTCCAAATCATGAGTCGGATAATTTCTTTCGTGAGATTTTAACTGCCTCGAAGCATAAGCCACCACTTTTCCTTCTTGCATAAGTACACATCCTAAGCCATTTCAAGAAGCATCACTATACACCACAAATTCTTTACCTGATTCGGGTTGTACCAACACTAGTGCTTCAGTTAATAACTTTTTTCAATTCTTCAAAACTCTGTTGACATTCTTCCGTCCACTCAAACTTAACATCCTTTCGGAGTAATCTAGTCATAAGAGCAGTAATAATAGAAAATCCATTTACAAACCGCCGATAATACCTAGCTAGCCCCAAGAAACTTCTAACCTCAGTCACATTTTTCAGTGGTTTCCAATCAACAATGGCCAAAATTTTACTAGGATCAACCCGTATACCATCACCTGAAACAATGTGACCCAAAAATTCAACTTCCCGAAGCCAAAATTCACTTTTACTAAACTTGGCATATAACTGCTTATCTCCCAAAGTTTGCAAAACTGTCACGCCCCGTACCCGATACCGTTGCCGGAGTCGAACACAAGGTGTTAACAGCCTTAATTCATTGCTTAAACAGCTCAAACAATTTAATTTTAGAAATTCGGACAAGTTGGCTAAGCTGCGTCACGATCGCTTAAAAATTCATATCTCGAGTTCTGAAACTCAAAATCCAATTCCGTAAATTTTCCTGAAACTAGACTCATATATCTATTTACTAATTTTTCTAGAATTTTTGGCTAGGCCAATTAGTACAGTTTATTAGTTAAAGTCTCCCTGTTTTAGGGTTCGATTGCTCGACGACTCTGTGTATTACGAATTAGTTATCTCTCTGTACAGAATTTCAATGACTATGAAGTTTGTTTCTCTTAAAACTATACTCAATAATAAATCTATACATATAAAGTATGAGTTCTAATTATTTTTATACAATTTATGGTGAATTTCCAAAATCAGAATAGGGGATCCAAAAATCGCTTTGGCCCTGTTTCACAAAAATTTAAACATCTCATAAAATATAACTCATATACCTGTTTCGTTTCTTCCATATGAAAATAGACTCATAATTCTTCAATTCCATATTTTATTCATCATCTAATTATATCTCTACTATTTTTAATGATTTTTCAAATTCACGTCCTCTATGTTGTTATGCGAATCTATTTTATGGTAAATTTTACCTATTTCATGGTTTCCATGGATTAAATAGCAATTTGACATACATAACACCAAATATGATCATAATTAGCCATTCCAATGGCTAATCATTACCAAGCATTTTTATACTACTCAATAACCATATCATAAGACCATATATACAAAATGATTATAATGCTATACATGCCATACTCAAAATATACAAGCCATTATACCAAGATGGTATACGGATAGTGTGAGCGTGCCTCCGATCGTTCCCGATTTTCGAGCTGGCTTGTCAACACTACAATGAATGAAAAGGAGGGAGTAAGCATAAATGCTTAGTAAGTTCACATGCAAATAGCAAGTAACATAACCATATAATCTAACATAAAACATCATTTGCATAATCATCACCAAGACATTCATATCATATTTTCATTTATCATCTTACCATATTGTTGTTATATCGATTTTTCAACCCAAGGGTTAAGTACATACCTGTTCAAAGTATCCATTTCACAACATTTACCAATACGTCCCTTTCATCTTGAGTATTCCTCCATTTGAGTAGAACTTTACCCGTTGAACACATCGGAATATAATTCGGATATATGGAAAGTTTGCACATAAGTGCCACATATGTAGCCAAGCTACTATGTAACCCGCCCATAAGCGAACTCGGACTCAACTCAACGAGCTCGGGCGTTCGCATCCATAAGTGAACTCGGACTCAACTCAACGAGTTCGAACATTTGCATCCATAAGTGAACTCGGACTCAACTCAACGAGTTCGGATGCCCAAATATCCCAGTGACATGTCACTTGTATCCTAATCCATTCCTAAGGTTCAACGAGACCTTTTTCCCAATCATGTGTCTCAACCATCTTCTACGGAATACCGATACCGATACTCGGTAGTATTTCACATTTTCCAAGTATATCACATAATTTGACATATTATCAAATAATTATCACGAGTATAATATTTTATAATAATTATCATATCATTTAAATAACATAAAAACATTTAAAATAATAACTATGTTACCAACATTTACATATGAACTTACCTAGTATGCGAAAATGGCTACTTTTACCATTTCGCCCACAACTTGGTATTTTCCCCATTTTAGCCCGAATTTCTATTTTCCTTGCTCTATCATTTAAAATATAGTCTAATTAGGACTCACATTATTCAAATTGACCCAAAATCATATTTTAGAAAAATTAAAATTTTACCCCTAAACTTTTGCATATTTATACTTTTGCCCCAAAGCTCATAAATTAAACTTCAGCCTATTTTCTTATGTTTATTGACATGCTGATCATTTTTTCCTTCTATGGCAACATCAAATTCTCACTCTAACATGTACTTATGACTATTAGGTATTTTTACCGATTAAGCCCTTTTGCTCGTTTTCACTTAAAACCGAGTAGCACAAGTTGTCTAACATAATTTAAAACCTCATATTCTATCATAAAACACCAAAATACACAAATTTCACCTATGGGTATTTTTCCAAATATAAACCCTAGGTTAAATTATTGCTAGCATAAGCTAAATCGAGCTACCGGGATCCCAAAAACGTAAAGAACTTGAAAAACGGGGCTAGAATGGACTTACAATCGAGCTTGGAAGCTTGAAAAACCCTAGCCATGGTTTCTCCTTGCTATATTCGGCCATGGTGAAGAATATGAGAAAAATTGGCTTTTAATTTTGTATTTTAATTCATTTTACCCATAAATGACCAAAATGCCCTTACTACTAAACTTTCCAAAAATTCCATCCATGTCCAATTTTTGTCCCTAAACTTAGAAATTGGTAAAATTTCTATTTAAGACCTCCTAATTAATATTTCAAAACAATTTCATACTAGAAACTTCTAGAATGCAAGTTTTGCAAATTATTCGATTTAGTCCCTAATTTCAATTTAAGCACTTTAGGCATAGGATTTCATCACGAAATTTTCACACAATCATGCAATCATATCATAAACATCAAAATAATTATAAAATAATTATTTCTATCTCAGATTTTGTGGTCACGAAACCACTATTCCGACTAGGCCCAAAATCAGGATATTATAACTCTCCCCCCTTTAGGGATTTTCATCCCCGAAAATCTTACCAGAAAAGTGGTCTTCACTTTTAATCTCATATTCAGTGCTGAAGAACTTTCACTTAGACTGTACCTCCAATACATCTCTTTAATTTCTCATATGATCTGAAAGCTTACAGTCTCAATTCTCAACTGTTCTTAAATTTTCAACCCTTCTCAGTTTCCCATGATATTATGACATAAAACCCGGATCTTAACTTGATTAATGGAGACCGGAATTCCAAGAAATCCAACAATCAAAGAGACCTGAATGTCCATGAATACATCACATTTTCCTCTTTCTGCCATGGAAATAATTCTGATATGGCCTCAAGAATAATCCTTCTCATTTCCATCCCAATATCAACACTGACAAGGATAATTTTGATAGATCCCAATGCTCGGCTTTAACCCCTTTAACAACTCCGATTTTATGTAACATCGAATGCTCTAAACTATCACATTACCTCACCGTCTTGAAACACATCACAATTCATACAACAGTATATTACTGAAAGTCGAAGTCTTTACTCAATGTAGACTAGTCTAGTTCGACGCTTGGTTACCAATATTCTCATCTATCCGAACTTTGTCAACATGTAATAAACTTTTCAGCTTTTACAAAATGAAAACCTTATCATTCGTAGTGACTTTAACTAATATCAAACTTTTTCTAATAAATATACACTTCTCGTTCGGACTATTTACTCTTTTATCCAAATGCGAAATGAAATTCTATTATCGGACTTGGGAAAAATAATCACGAAATAATTGTCACATGAAATCTTTCAAATAGATAATTCACCATACCAATTAAAACTCGCGCTTTTATCACTTATGCCTTTACTGATGTCAAATCCTTACACAGAAATTAGACAAAAAAACCCCAATACTAAAATCACCATATTACCAAGATCAAATTAGAAGTATAGTCATATTTGACATGATTATCACGAGCTGAAGAACGTACTTCGAACACGAGTCATAATTGACAAATTATGGAACAAAGATAACAAGAAAACCGAATAAAGAAATCCAAAATAGAGAAATCCAGAATAAAGAAATCCAGAATAAAGAAACCCAAGATAAGATACTATATTGGAGAATCGAAAACCAAGCCAGAGAATTGAAAACCAAACTCATAGAGAAAATACGGAATACCCCGATAATTCTTCAAAGAAAGAAAGTCCAAAAGAAAACATCATTTGATCCCACTAGAATCAAATATAACAAGAACAATATATCTTCCCATACATATATATCAGATGAAGCATCAAGTAGAAGAAACAGAATCATAACATCATATGTATTCACTCATCAATTTTTATCAGACGAAATGAAATAAAATACCCGATGAAATAAAGCAATATAAATTATAAACCAGTCAGACTACCAATGCTTTCATCCAACACCAGGATTAAAAGACATTCCCATATAACAAGAATTTCTTTAGAAGATCAATAGCCATAAAAATATTTTCGAGAACGGGTAAACACATAGAACATCTCAAAAGAGATGCTAATCTGTCCAGATCATAACTATCACACTCGGATAGTTCACATTTCAAATATCATTTTCCCCAACTAGTTCTGCCGTCACAAATTTCATATTAAACCATTCACTAAAGAAGGCGATTCTGAATAAATTTCGATTTACACTTTTCTCGACCTTGCACACTGAGTAATTCGGTTTACCAAGGAGAATTCCTTTTCTAATCGGAGCGAGTGCATAATTCCAATAATCTTTACGTTAATCCAATACTTTACTGGCTCTGACTTTACTTATCAACTCATTTTCAATCTCTGATCATACTTGTAATTATTCTATCACTGAATTCTTTGGGTTCTCAACCGGAAACTTATTCAATACAAATCTCATGAAATTCCATTATAAGTACCATTTCGGTAAGGGGGAGGGGTTGTAGGACCTCTGACTCGACTTTCTTATACATACACATATGACACAACTTCTATCATCATAGCAACATCATCAAAATCATGTCATTCATTCATGTTGGCCTACACCAATTTTCCTATTGTCCCATTTAGACAATATACTTATGCATACATTCTATGTTTTCTAGATAGCTTTACTTATCCATTCATTTAATTAAATTAAGTCATGCTCATGACATCATATAAGGCCAAACAAACATAGATATTTGCACCACAATCATAACTTTGATTTCGTGCATCATCATGTACATATCATTACAATCATATAATTCAGTCCAACAATTTAACACAGATAAGTTCATTTCATTATAATCCTTTATCTCATAAAAATTATATATCATTAGCATTCATCAACATTCGATGTCCAAATCAAAACAAGGACATTTTCATTCGTATCATAATATTATGACTTTTATTCATACCTCTACTACTTTCTATTTATTCCATTCATCTTATCAAGTAAGCCATATACACTACATCATATGAGCATTAAGCAAATATGAA
Organism: Gossypium longicalyx; assembly: GCA_025698465.1. Lineage (NCBI taxonomy): Eukaryota > Viridiplantae > Streptophyta > Magnoliopsida > Malvales > Malvaceae > Gossypium > Gossypium longicalyx. Next base: position 64,904,706 of record CM046996.1, on the reverse strand, counting down.
TATTTATCACATATGTATCATAAACCTTTATTCATACTTTTCTAAACCGATACTTATCATAATCATAATTTTACTCAAATACCTTCACATAACGTTGTACATGGTTGGCGTAGCTCGGTTGGAAAGTACCCTGTCTAAATAAGACAGTACTCATACGCGTCGGAAGACATCACACTATCACAGATCAGTGGCATGTATAGCTAAACTTTTACACATGCTAGGTTAGTCCGAGAACAGACTAAACCTGCTCTGATATCACCAAATGTAACGTCCCGTACCCGATACCGTTTTCGGAGTCGAACACGAGGTGTTAACAGCCTTAATTCATTGCTTAAACAGCTCAAACAATTTAATTTTAGAAATTCCAGACAAGCTGGCTAACTGCGTCACAGTCGCTTAAAAATTCATATCTCGAGTTCTGAAACTCAAAATCCAATTCCGTAAATTTTCCCTAAAACTAGACTCATATATCTATTTACTAATTTTTTTTCTACAATTTTTGGCTAGGCCAATTAGTACAGTTTATTAGTTAAAGTCTCCCTTGTTTCAGGGTTCGACTGCTCTAACCTCTGTGTATCACGAATTAGTTATCTCTCTGTACAGAATGTCAATGACTATGAAGTTTGTTTCTCTTAAAACTATACTCAATAATAAATCTATACATATAAAGTATGACTTCTAATTATTTTTATACAATTTATGGTGAATTTCCAAAATCAGAACAGGGGATCCAGAAATTGCTTTGGCCCTGTTTCACAAAAATTTAAACATCTCATAAAATATAACTCATATACCTGTTTCGTTTCTTCCATATGAAAATAGACTCATAATTCTTCAATTCCATATTTTATTCATCATCTAATTATATCTCTACTATTTTTAATGATTTTTCAAATTCACGTCACTATTGCTGTCTGAATCTATTTTATGGTAAATTTTACCTATTTCATGGTTTCCATGGATTAACTAGCAATTTGACATACATAACACCAAATATGATCATAATTAGCCATTCCAATGGCTAATCATTACCAAGCATTTTTATACTACTCAATAACCATATCATAAGACCATATATACAAAATGATTATAATGCTATACATGCCATACTCAAAATATACAAGCCATTATGCCAAGATGGTATACGGATAGTGTGAGCGTGCCTCCGATCGTTCCCGATTTCCGAGCTGGCTTGTCAACACTACAAGGAATGAAAAGGAGGGAGTAAGCATAAATGCTTAGTAAGTTCACATGCAAATAGCAAGTAACATAACCATATAAGCAAACATAAAACATCATTTGCATAATCATCACCAAGACATTCATATCATATTTTCATTTATCATCTTACCATACTATTGTTATATCGATTTTTCAACCCGAGGGTTAAGTACATACCTGTTCAAAGTATCCATTTCACAACACTTACCAATACGTCCCTTTCATCTTGAGTATTCCTCCATTTGAATAGAACTTTACCCGTTGAACACATCGGAATATAATTCGGATACATGGAAAGTTTGCACATAAGTGCCACATATGTAGCCAAGCTACTATGTAACCCGCCCATAAGCGAACTCGGACTCAACTCAACAAGCTCGGGCGTTCGCATCCATAAGTGAACTCGGACTCAAATCAACGAGCTCGGATGCCTAGTTATATTTCACGAACTCGGACTCAACTCAACGAGTTCGAACATTTGCATCCATAAGTGAACTCGGACTCAACTCAACGAGTTCGGATGCCCAAATATCCCAGTGACATGTCACTTGTATCCTAATCCATTCCTAAGGTTCAACGGGACCTTTTTCCCAATCATGTGTCTCAACCATCTTTTACGGAATACCGATACCGATACTCGGTAGTATTTCACATTTTCCAAGTATATCACATAATTTGACATATTATCAAACAATTATCACGAGTATAATATTTCATAATAATTATCATATCATTTAAATAACATGAAAACATTTAAAATAATAACTATGTTACCAACATTTACATATGAACTTACCTAGTATGCGAAAATGGCTATTTTTACCATTTCGTCCACAACTTGGTATTTTCCCCATTTTAGCCTGAATTTCTGTTTTCCTTGCTCTATCATTTAAAATATAGTCTAATTAGGACTCACATTATTCAAATTGACCCAAAATCATATTTTGGAAAAATTAAAATTTTACCCCTAAACTTTTGCATATTTACACTTTTGCCCCAAAGCTCGTAAATTAAACTTCAGCCTATTTTCTTATGTTTTATGACATGCTGATGATTTTTCCCTTCTATGGCAACATCAAATTCTCACTCTAACATGTACTTATGACTATTAGGTATTTTTACTAATTAAGCCCTTTTGCTCGTTTTCACTTAAAACCGAGTAGCACAAGTTGTCTAACATAATTTAAAACCTCATATTCTATCATAAAACACCAAAATACACAAATTTCACCTATGGGTGTTTTTCCAAATATAAACCCTAGGTTAAATTATTGCTAGCATAAGCTAAATCGAGCTACCGGGATCCCAAAAACGTAAAAAACTTGAAAAACAGGGCTAGAATGGACTTACAATCGAGCTTGGAATCTTGAAAAACCCTAGCCATGATTTCTCCTTGCTATATTCGGCCATGGTGAAGAAGATGAGAAAAATTGGCTTTTAATTTTGTATTTTAATTCATTTTACCCCTAAATGACCAAAATGCCCTTACTACTGAACTTTCCAAAAATTCCATCCATGTCCAATTTTTGTCCCTAAACTTAGAAATTGGTAAAATTGCTATTTAAGACCTCCTAATTAATATTTCAAAACAATTTCATACTAGAAACTTCTAGAATGCAAGTTTTGCAAATTATTCGATTTAGTCCCTAATTTCAATTTAAGCACTTTATGCATAGGATTTCATCACGAAATTTTCACACAATCATGCAATCATATCATAAACATCAAAATAATTATAAAATAATTATTTCTATCTCGAATTTTGTGGTCACGAAACCACTATTCCGACTAGGCCCAGAAGCAGGATATTACAAAAACTATCCTCAAATGCTGAGCATGCTCTGTCTCATCTTTTGAATAAATTAAGATATCATCAATAAACAACACAACAAATTTGTCCAAGTATGGCTAAAATATACGATTCATCAAATCCATAAACACAGCAGGAGCATTTGTTAATCCGAATGGCATGACCAAAAATTCATAATGACCGTACCTTGTTCTAAAAGCAGTTTTAGGCACATCCGACTCTTTTACTCGCAGCTGGTAGTACCCAAATCTCAAGTCAATCTTTGAAAACCATGTTGCTCCTTTTAGCTGATCAAACAAATCATCAATTCTCGGCAACGGATACTTGTTCTTGATTGTCACCTTGTTTAATTGCCGATAGTCAATACACAATCTCATAGAACCATCATTCTTTTTCACAAATAACACGAGAGCACCCCAAGGTGAAAAACTCAGTCTCACAGAGCCTTTGTTAGTCAATTCTTGCAATTGCGACTTTAATTCCTTCAACTCTGCTAGTGCCATTCTATACGAAGTAATCGAGATTGGAGCTGTTCTCGGTATCAAATCAATACCAAATTCTACTTCCCTGATTGGAGGCAAACCCGGCAATTCTTTCTGGAAATACATCTGCAAACTCATACACAATCAGCACTGATTCAACTTTCTTTTCAATTTCTTTTGTATTAATTACATACGCCAAATAAGCTTCATAACCCTTCCTCAAATATCTCTGAGCCGACATCAAAGAAATCACACTAGATAGTGCCTCTGATTTACTTGGTTCAACCCGTAGAATTTCACCACTTTCACACTTTAATTCTATAACCTTTTGTTTGCAATTTACTATAGCATCATGCAATGTCAACCAATCCATACCCAAAATAACATCAAATTCATCAAACGGTAACAACATCAAGTCGGCCGGAAAGTATATCGTCGCCGGAGTCGAGCACGAGGTGTTACTAAACTTAATTTTATCAATTAAATAGCTTAAACAATTTATTTTTAAAATTTCTAGACAAGTTGGCTAACTGCGTCACAGTCGCTTAAAAATTCATATCTCGAGTTCCGAAACTAGAAATCCAATTCCATAAATTTTACCTGAAACTAGACTCATATATCTATTTACTAATTTTTTTTCTAGAATTTTTGGTCAGGCCAATTAGTACAGTTTATTAGTTAAAGTCTCCCCTGTTTTAGGGTACGACTGCTCTGACCTCTGTGTATTACGAATTAGATATCTCTCTGTACAGAGTTTCAATGACTATGATGTTTGTTTCTATTAAAACTAGACTCTATAAGGAACCTGTACATATAAAGCATGACTTCTAATTATTTTTATACAATTTATGATGAATTTCCAAAGTTAGAATAGGGGATCCAGAAATCGCTCTGGCCCTGTTTCACAAAAATTTAAACATCTCATAGAATATCATTCATATACCTGTTTTGTTCCATCCATATGAAAATAGACTCATTAAGCTTCGATTCTATAACTTATTCATCATTTAATTCTATCTCTACTATTTTTAGTGATCTTTCAAATTCACGTCATTGCTGTAGCAATATTCCGTTTTATAGCAAATTTTACTTTACTATAAATTTTCATGGACTAAATAGCATTTTAAACATACATGGTATCAAATATGATTTAGATTGGCCATTCCAATAGCTAATCTTTAACAAACTCTTTTCTTGCCAAAGCATAATCATATCATAAGATCATTTACACAAAGTGAGTATTTTGCCATACATGCCACATTAAAGATACACAAGCCATTTTACCAATTTAGGCCTTCGGATAGTGTGAACGAGTCTTCGACCTATCCCGATTCTCAAGCTGATTTGTCAAAACTACAATGAAGAAAAAGGAAGGAGTAAGCATAAATGCTTAGTAAGTTCACATGCAAATAGTAAGTAACATAATCATGCAATTCCACATAAAAACATCATTTGCATAAACATCACCAAGACATTCATGTTACATTTGCATTTAATATCATGCTACGATTTCATCATACCAAGTTCTTAACCCGAAGATTTAAGCACATACCTGTCAAATTTTCTCATTTACCACACTTACCAACATGTCACCTTCATTTTAGGCATTCTTCTTATTCTCTTAAGATTCACCCGTTGAACACATCGGAATATAATTCGAATACACAGAAAGTTTGTACATAAGTGCCACATATGTAGCCAAGCTACCATGTAACCCGCCCATAAACAAACTCAGACTCAACTCAGCGAGCTCGGGCGTTCGCATCCATAAGTGAACTCGGACTCAACTCAACGAGCTCGGATGCCTAGTTACATCTCAGGAACTCGGACTCAACTCAACGAGTTCGGACATTTGCATCCATAAGTGAACTCGGACTCAACTCAATGAGTTCGGATGCCCAACCATCCTAGTGACATGTCACTTGTATTCTAATCTATTCCCAAGGTTCAAACGGGCTTTTTCCTCGATTACACATCTTTGCCGTCTTCCACGGAACATCGAAACCGATACTCGGTAGCAATTCATAATTTACATATTATTCAATAATAACCATAAAGCATAATATTTCATGATATTAATCATCATATCACATAAATAACATTAAATTACTTAAAATGACAATTATGTTACTACATTTACACATGAACTTACCTCGATACAAAATATTAGCAATCAAGCCTATTCATCGTAAACTTTATTTTTCCCTCGATCACGACTTGAATCTCGTTTCTCTTGATCTATAATGCCAAATTAATCTTATTTAATACATACATTCACCAAAACAGCCCCAAATACGAACTTTGGTAAAATTACCATTTTGCCCCTAAACTTTTGCAAAATTACACTTTTGCCCCTAGGCTCGGGAATTAAACTTTTCATCCCATTTTCTTATGTTTTATGACATGTTGATCATTTTTCCCTTCTATGGAAACATCAAATTCTCATTCTAACATGTACTTATAACTATTAGGTATTTTTAACGATTTAGCCATTTTTCTCGTTTTCACTTAAAACTGAATAGCACAAGTTGTCTAGCATAATTTAAAACCTCATATTTTATCATAAAACACCAAAATACACAAATTTCACCTACGGGTATTTTTCCAAATATGAACCCTAGGTTGAATTATTGCTAGCATAAGCTAAATTGAGCTATTAGGATTTCAAAAATGTAAAGAACATTAAAAACGGGCATAGAAACCACTGACAATCAAGGCTTAAAAGTTGAAGAAACCCTAGCTATGGAGAGAGCAAAATTCGGCAGCAACTATATGAGAAGATGACTATTTTGTGTTATTTTTCTCATTTTATTTCATTTAATATACAAATGACCAAAATACCCTTAATACATTTCTTTAAAAATTTTCATGTACAATCCCATTTTTGTCCAAAATTTTAGAAATTGGTCAAATTGCTATTTAAGACCTCCTCATTAATATTCCAAAGTAATTTCATACTAAAAACTTCTAGAATGCAAGTTTTGCAACTTATTCGATTTAGTCCCTAATTTCAACTTAAGCACTTTATGCATAGAATTTCGTCACGAAATTTTCACACAATCATGCAATCATATCATAAACCTCAAAATAATTATAAAATAATTATTTCTATCTCAGATTTATGGTCACGAAACCACTATTCCCATTAGGCCCTAATTCGGGATATTACATATATATTGGGGTTTTAATTCTATAATAAGGCCTTTGAGGGATTAAATATTTAATTGGGCTTTTTGATTTCCTTATTTAAAATTGCTAAACACGAATTTTCAAAAAGTAATAACTATTTTCAAAAACACTTAAAAACAAACGTTTTTATATTTCAAACTTTAGTAGCTTCCATGATTTGAAATAACTTAAAGTATCAATGCCAGACATTAAGTAAACGTTTTTGACGAGATGATTTGCTAACCTCAAGCAAAAGGTTTTAATCATAGAAATGAACTTTTAATGACAACTCAATTTTTGAACGATGCTTTGATGTGACACACCAGATTCGGCCATAACGTTTGGGTCGGGTTTGGGGTGTTACAGTCGTTATATAGCAGTAGCGGCACCGTCCGAAACCGCTACTGCCGAAACCGCTATTATTTTTTACAATAAGTTGTGTGAATTTTTAAAAAAATTCATGACCGTGATACTCGCAGTGACCGCAATAGCATTCGTTATGTCTGCAACCGCGACAAATGCAACGTGACCGAAAACGCGGCCGCGATTGCAATTTAAATCCTTGGTTACACCCCTAACCTGTATCCGTCGCCGAAACAGGTTACAGATCAAGTAAACAAATATTGCACATCATATAATATTCATATCAGAAGTCAATCATAAAGTCCCTTATAAGAGCCCTCGAGGCCCAAAATACACATTACAAATAGATCGGGACTAAACCGGTTACTCAGAAAATTTTTCAGAAAATATCAAAATTTTTTAAAGGTGAAGGGGACACACGCCCATGTGGCCAGGCTGTGTGTCTCACACTGTCAAAAGACATGCCCGTGTCTTAGGCCGTGTGGGCATTCGAATTAGGGACACAGCCGTGTCTCATCCCGCGTCCAAACTTGGGAGCTATCTGACTTGGGTCACACAGCTAAGTCATACGCTTGTGTGCTATGCTGTGTGAGCATACTGACTTGCATTAATAAGGTGCAAGGGTCACACGGCCAAGCCACACGCCCGTGTGCTAGGCCGTGTGAATAATTTGAGTATTTTGTTTTCTAATTTAAAAGATGCAAGGGGCATATGGCCGAACCACACGCCCATAAGTAAGGCCGTGTGAACAATTTTGAGTATATTGACTTATGCAAATTTTAAAAATATAGGGGACACAAGGTCGTGTTACCTGTGTCACACACGACTAAGACACAGGCCAGTGTCTCTACCCGTGTGGACAAAAATAAGCCATTTCCAAGCCACATTTCTCACCCAAAATCGGTATCAACCTAAACACAACAATTTGCACATTCACAAGTCACAACAAGACCTTCAATTCAAACCAAAATCAAGATTTATACCTAACATATCATCACATATATTCAAGTATCTAAACTTCCCGAAACAACCATTTACACATATATGCATATTTGACCAAATAAGCTATCTCAAGCCTATCATCAATATGCTTATATGATTTCTATCATTCAACCATTTCAAACACACATCGTATATGTTAAGGCCATATATATATACATATCAAAGTATACCATTCACAAGCCATACTAATGGCTAATTTCAACCAAACATTTACATGCCATCATTGATCAAATTTATCCTATACATGCCATTATAACCAAAATTTAGTTTGCTATATATACTGAAAAGGTCGATGGATAGTGTGATGTAGCTTCAACCAGCTTCCAACCTTAACGAGCTTCCGAATTACTATAAAACAAGGAAAATAAAACAAAGTAAGCATTTAATGCTTCGTAAGTTCGTATAACATAGAATTTAACTTTACCATTTAATCACATTAAAGGTAAGCATTCTAGGCATATTCAAATCAAATTGGCCAAAAGCCCTAACACATATCCTCATCAACCATGTTAGTCATATATTTCATTTGAATATCAAGAAACATGTATGAGCTCAACAATAATCAAATTTCCATAAACATATACTTTCCACATCATGTGACCATATAACATGTAAAAATCATATGCATATATTTCAAATATATTTCCATAATAATTCATCTCGAATTCAGATTGTCTTATATCAAAACTTTGCCCTTTAAACAATTTAAATATCGTTGGATACACAAGTAGTACACACGAAGTGTACAAATCTGTAATCCATCAATTCATATACAGGTATGCCTGTGCGAGCATGTAATCGGAAAGCTCCTTCGAGCCATATAACTGGAAGCTCATGTGGGCCATGTAACGAGAAGCTCTTGCGAGCCAAATATGGGAAGCTCATATGAGCCATAAACGGGAAGCTCAAAAGAGCCAAATTCGAGAAGCTCATGCGAGCCATTAATCAAAAAGCTCATGAGAGATAATTAACGGGAAGCTCGTGAGAGCCATATATCAGAATGCTCATAAGAGCTGTGGTGTGTCTGCAACACATGCAGGACCACAACCAATCGGGAACCCTTAATGATAATGTCATTTGTATCCATCGAATTTCTTAGGTTCAAGCGGGACTTTGTACTTGTCAAATATTTTCAAATATGTGATCAATACTTATACATGGCAATTATACATTTCACATGTATATCACTATTCAATTCAAAACATACACATATACAATTTAGTTACACGAACTTACCTCGACAAGTGTTCGTGGATTGTAAGCTACTAATCCGATACTTTTTCTTTTCCTCTATCCAATTCCGTACCAGATATATCCGGATCTATACGAATGAATTTAGTTCAATTTAATATAATTCACATGCAATTCAGTCCAATACACATTTTGGAAAACTTACTATTTTGCCCTTATACTTTTAATTAATTATGATTTTGTCCCTAGGCTCGGAAAATGAAATTCGTACAATTTAATCCTTATTCCAAGGCTAGCCAATTTTCATATATCATAATAGCAGCCCATGTATTTCATAAATTTTTTCATGAATTTTTCATCTTTTCAATGTAGTCCCTAAATCATAATTTCATCAAAATTCTCTCTATAAAATTTTTTTATCTATCAACAACCTTTCATTTTCTACCATAAAACTTCATAAGTCAACTATATTCATCCATGGAAAACCCTAATACTTTGATAGTTTTGCAAATTAATCCCTGAGATAGCTAGATTAAGCTATTACAATATTAGAAAGATAAAAATCATTAAAAATGGGACAAGATTACTCACCTAATTAAGCCAAATAAGCTTGTCTATCTTCAAGCTTCATAACTAGGGTTTCCATGTATTTTGATTTAGGAAATTTAATTCATTTATCATCTTTTATTTTATCATCTTTCCAATTTAACCCTTTTACTTTTTTTAAATTTCCAATGATGGTTTGGTATCCCAATATCCTCATCAGTCTTAACTTGGGGGATATCTTGGGAGTTGGATATTGTGATACCCATGCTTGTATATCATGATATCACTGTGAAGGGTCTTAATCATCTTTAATTCAGCACTGCCTAGGGTATCATGAATTCAATGCTTCGGTGTTGCGGTACCCTTCTTCTAGGCAATGTTTTCGCTCACGTTCGGGCCTTCAATGACTCCCTACAGTAATCAACCAACCATTAGGTCCTCGACAACACATTTGGCCATTTCAGATATCAAAATTAATAAAAACACAACATTTCATTTATTAAAGCCACAAATGAAAATTAAGTAAAAACATGAAAAAAAACATATAATTTGCTCGGAAACAAGTTCGTCAAGTGTAATGAGGAGCCTAATTTGGCACGTCAAATTACTATTGATCAAACTCCCCCATACTTAAGTCTTTTCTTGTCCTCAAGCAATCACACAAAACATGCAAATGACGACCCTTGGACAATATTGACCAAAAAGGTAGCATGTTAGTTAAATATGGAGCTTGTATAAGGACCATATCAGACACAACCTAAGATTGATATTTAGTTAACTCAATTATTCCTAAAGTAAACGGGCTTAATTCAACAAATTAAAATGTTAACAAACTAAGAGGCAATTAAAATTAATATGTGTACAATCGTGTTATCCATCAAAATAGACTATATAGATATATTATAGACACACAAAGTGAATAAAAAGTGTTCATTAGAGAAAACACAAGCAAGTCAAGAGAGTTGTACAAGTGAGATGTTCGAGTCACTTAGGTCTTCTGGCTTGTAATGTTTAGAGGCTTTAGACGGTTTGGATTTCAAATAAAAGGTAGCTCAAAATGGTTTCAAACACTAGAATTAATGAATCACATGAGATTGTTCCCTATTCGCCCCTAATTTGATCGTAAAGCTCACCTCCTTATTTCTCCTTCTCTCGCCTTCCTTATCTCTCCAAAAATTTAGGAGATAATGTCTGCTATCTATGTATACATGTATCTAGAAAGCACTAATACACTATGAGTTGAAAGATTTTTTTTAAGCTTGAATTTAAATTTTCATTTGAGCTCATTTTTCTACATTTTTCATTCTTCCACACACAATGCTTTTAACAGTCACCATGCTTTTAACTCTCACAATATTTCGATTTTCACGAGTTCTTTTTTTTAAGTATACTTAGAAAGAGTCTATATACACTATATCAAATAGTCTCTCCTTGTAACAACCTAATTTTGATAAGGTCTAAACAGTGGTTTCGGGACCACAAATCTGAGTTAAAAATAAAAATAATTTTATTTTATTTTATGGTTGGCATCATGATAGGAAGGTCACATAAAAATTTTGATATGAAAATTTTATCGATTGTATGGTTAATTAGGTAAAGGACTAAATTGCATAAAATGCAAAAGTTGGATTCTAGTAGCTATAGGTATCAAATAGCTATAGAATTCAAAACTTAGGTCCTTATATGGTAATTAGACTATTAAAGGGTAGCTAGTAGATATTTTAATGACTCATCCATGAAAAAATTAGAAAAGGTAAAGGACTAAATTGGAAATCACTAAAAGTAAAAGATGATAATTTAATAAAAAGAAATATTCATCTAATTTCATATCATCTTCCCTACAATTTCCATGGAAACCCTAGGAGAGAGGAAGACAACTTACCAAGCTTGAAAAGGTATGAAATCAAGTCCTGTCTTTAATGATTTTTATATTTTTGAAATCGTGATAGTCTAATCTCTCTATTTAGGGGATTAATTTGAAAAGTTATCAAGGTATGAAATTTGGGTCTGAAAATTAGAAATTTATGGTAGAAAATGAAAGTTTGTTCATAGATAAACAACTTTTACAAAGAAATTTTTGATGAAAACTTGATTTAGGGACTAAAATGAAAAATAGTAAAAACCCATGGAAAATTCTAAAATTTGTGAAAAATGTGTGCTGTAAATATTGTTTATAAATTTTGGCTAGGCTTGGAAAGAGGGTTAAATTTCATGAATTTCATTTTCCGAGCCTAGGGATGAAATCAGAATTTTTGAAAATAATAGGGGCAAAATGGTAATTTTGCCTAGGATGCAATAGAATGCAAATGTATATGAAATGTGATAGATTAATAGTCAAACTTATGCATATAGATCTAGAAAGACCAACTACGAAACTAGATCGAGGAAAGCAAAAGGTTTCGGATTAGTTGAAATTTGGAAACGAACCATTTTCCAGGTAAGTTCATGTAACTTAACTATGTATGTTAAATACTTGAATTTAATTGTATGATTCTGTTGATGTGCATGAGATAACATACATTATGAAATAATCATAAGTTGTGAAATGTGGACAAATTGTCATGTTTCGGTTGAACATTGAAATTCGATGGATTGAGGTGATATGCTTGAACGAGAATAATATTCCACATGTTGTAAAAAGGATTTAGCCCAGATAGGTAATCCTAATATAAGCCGCTTGAGTCTATACTATATATTGGATTAAGCCCGTACGGGCAATCCAAATTAAGCTCTTTAGAGTATATGTCCTAAAAAGGATTTAGCCTGGACTGGTAATCCTATAGCATAATATGTGGCTCGAGAGTGTGCTTGTAAGTTTGAGCCCAAAAGGGGTACTTTTGAAAATACTACTGGATGTCCATCGACATTTCAATAGTTCAACGAAAAAAGAAATCTTGAAACAAGGAAAGGTGAGAAATTTATGGAACTGTAATGTGATGAGCTCATCTAGGTTTACTTGATATTCATATGAGATTATGTGACTAATTTGTTTGAATAAGTGTATATGTTTAGATAACTTACCCAAAATTGATGGAATATATATTTATGTGTGCTTGTGTTAATAAAGGAGACATGTAAGTTTATTTTTCTGTTATACGAACTTACTAAGCATAAAATGCTTACCCCGTTTATTTTTCCCTGTCTTATAATGCTCAAAGCTTGCGAAGGTTGGAAGTCAGTCGGAATAGTCATCACACTATCCACTATCTCATTTTGGTATAAATAGAAATTTCATTTTGGTATAATGGCATGGATAAGCTTAATTTACCAATTATGACTTGATGATGATGTTTGTAGTCTAGCCATTGGAATGGCTAGTAATGGTTTTATGATATACTTGTAATACCATGATATGCTAGCTTTATATATATGTTAAGTGGTTATTTTTAGTAAGTTTAATATATGGATTAAACTAAGGTAAAATTATAAACATGTATGCATGTGGAGGTATGCCTTGTAAATAATGAAATTTGCTTGAGATGGATGCTTGAAATGGTTGGATTGTATTTGGTATGTTTAGTGCAGAAACATGGTAAATTTGGGTGACAAATAAGGCTAGGAAATGGCTTATTTTTGTCCATACGGGCAGACACACCCATGTGTGTCTTGGCCGTATGTGACACACGGCCTATCCCATGGGCATGTGATCTGACTGTGTGTCTCTTGCATATTAAAAATGAGAAACAGAATGCTCAGAATTGGGCACAGGGGTAGAGACACGGGCATGTGTCTCAGTCGTGTGGTTGACACGGCCTTGAACATGGGCGTGTTACACGGCCGTGTGAAAACTGCATCTAAATTTTGAAGCTAAAAATTTGCCACATGGCCTAGCACACGAGCGACTTCAATTTCTTCATGCTTTAAAAGTTAGAGAGTTACACCGGTTAGGGACACGGGCGTATGTAGTACACGACCACGGGCGTGTGAGCCCTGCAGCTAGGAAAAATTTTGAAATTTCATGAAAAATTCCTTGAGTTCCCAATTTAGTCCCGATTTGATTTCAACACTCGTTTTGGGCCTCGAGGGTCCATATATAAGACAATATGTATGGTCTTGAATAATGAATAGTAATTTATGTAAATTAATTGAAAAATATCCTAAATGTTCTGGTAATACTCTGAAATGCTATTTTGACGATGGATACGGGTTAGGGGTGTTACATTTAGTGGTATCAGATCTACGATTTAGTTGATTCTCGGACTAACATAGCAAGTACGAGTCTAGCTATACATGCCATTATATAAATTATGATAGTGTGATAACTCATGACCACTTTTAAATGTACTTTCATATAGTAATGTCTTCAAACCAAGCTAGAGCTGAGACTGAGGAAGCTAAGAGCGCTGCTCAAGCTTTCGTGTAGCAAGTTGCATCTAGTGGCAGTAGAAGGCCCGTATCTGAGAGCCAAAGTGAGGCGACAAAAGCAGCATTCTTTGAATTGATGGATGAATGGTTTAGTGAATATATGAGAACAAATCTCGTTGTTCAACGACCTCCCCCACCTACTTCACAAAACGATGAAACGCCATAGGATGTTAGATTTAATAGAATTGGTAAGGCTCCAGTAGACAAAATCAGAAAACATAGGGCTGAAGAATGTAGGGCTACAACCTATGACGATCTAGAGAGGGCTAAGTTCTGGCTAGAAAATACTATCCGGGTTTTAGATGAGTTATCATGTACACCAGCCGAATGTCTGAAATATGCGATATCTTTGTTGAAAGACACGACTTATCATTGGTGGGAAACTATATCTTCTGTGGTACCTAAGGAAAATATTACATGGGAATTTTTCCAAATAGAGTTTAAAAAGAATTATATTAGTCTGAGATTCCTGGACCAGAAAAAAGAAGAAATTTCTAAAGCTCAAACAGGGGAATATGACAATGTTCGAGTATGAACGGGAATTTGTTAGATTGAGCAAGTATGCTAGTGAATGGGTTTAGACTGAAGCCAAAATGTGAGAATGATTTGAAGAAAGGCTAAACGAAGATATCAAGCTGTTAATTGGAATTCTAGAATGAAGAGAATTCACAGTGTTCGTTGTACGAGCATACAAGGCCAATGAATTAAGCAAAGAAAAGAAGCAAGCGAAAAGAGAAGCTCAGGTTTCAAATAAAAGATTTGTAAGCAAGGCACAATAATCTCTTTCAAAGAAATCAAAGAATTATTATGAGCGTTTTGCTATTTTAAGGGAGTATTTGGAAAAGGAACGAAGCTCTAAACGCACCAACCTGAGGTCTTCATCTCCCTTAACCACCAGTGTTGGGAGTGTTGGAAACCCCAAACCACGATGCAATGTTTGTAGTAAATTGCATTTCGGAGAGTGCCGAATGAGAAGTGGGGCTTGCTTCAAGTGTGGTTCTCTCGACCATTTTCTTAAAGACTACCCAAAAAGGGTTGAGAAAGACGTTGAACAGACCCCGAAACCGAGTAATCCTGCCTTGAGGGGTAGACCACCACGTCACTCTGGAAATGTCGGTGGTAGTCGTAGTACTACAAAAGATTTAACAGCTAAATTTGAGGCTCGAGCTCCGGCAAGAACCTATGCAATACGTGCAATAGAAGATGATTCAACACTAGATGTTATCACTGGTACATTCTCTCTACTTGATACTAATATTATTGCTTTGATTGATCCTAGTTCCATGCACTTATATGATATCTTATTATCAATTTTCATAATTTCCCTAAATTTTGTAGTTTATTCAATTTAGTCCCTAAAATCGAAACAAGCATACTTTCATATTTAAACCCCAAAATTTAAATCCAACTTAATATCATCCTTATACAGCTTTCAAACATCTATGTTTATAAGAATTTTATGTCAATTTCAACATATTTTCATTTTAGTCCCTAAACTCAATACTAACACAATTAACTTTACAAAATAGTCTTATTTCATATCAAAGCTTCAAACTCAAGCATTTAACATCCAAAAAGCTTCAAAAACAACAATAGTAACTTTTAAAATCTTTGACAATTTTATGATTTAGTACCCTGGTTAGCTAGATTAAGCTACAACAATCTTCAAAACATAAAATTTACGAAAAACGAGCTTAATTTGCTTAGCATGCACCAAGGCCGAATGAACTTGAAGAATGACCATGGATTCCTTAGGTTTCTTTTAGGTTTTCAATTGGGGAAGAAAGAAATGAAAATGGATGACACATTTTGTTTATTTTCAATATAACATAAAATTTAATTTTTAACTATATTTTTACATATTTTTACATAGAAATTTCAGACCAACAACCAATATCTTTTAAATGTGGTAAATTTGCTATATCAACACTTGCACTAATAACATTTAATCTATTTAATTAGTTAATCAATAATAATTAAATTTTATAGTTTTTATAATTTAGTCATTATACTCTTATTAAATATCTGTTTAATAAAATTATCGAATCAAAACTCAATATATCTTTATAATAAACTATTAAATATTAATAAATAATATCTATTGTCTTAATAATTGAAAATTGGGGTTCTGAAACCACCGTTTAAGGTGGCACTAAAAATGGGCTATTACATAGTAGCCCGAAACAAAAACTATTCGCCAAGATCTGTCTTATTGGATATATGTATTTATTGGTGCAAGACATGCTATGGGAATTATCTATGGGTTTTCTTTCATAAGTACATAAGAATCCACAACGATTATCCTTCAAGGTAGTTATTGCTCAAGAGCTGCAAGACCTCTATTGAAGAAAGAATCTATAGGTATTATCCGCCACAATGTTAAAATGTCTATACATCTGTATTTCTGATCACATGCCTATGAAATCTCATAAGAGGAAGCCTTATACAGGAAAGACCACACATAGTACAAATGTGAAATCCACTATTTTTGAGTCGTCAATAATAGCTCTAGGACAATCGAATAAGCTGGATTATTCTCCAAAATATACCAAAAAATGAGTTAAGGTATCATCAGTATAATGTGTTAAGTACAAGCTAAGTAAATTTGTAAGACGTCAAGACTAAGCTAATAAGTTCGGTGAACTGACCTAACAGATAAAACCAAACATTAATCCAGAACCACGAAGAGTAAGCTTATTAGCATTATGAAGATACAAGGTATGGTTATATCACTAAGTTCTTTTCAACTTACCAGTGATTTGTTATAGATAGGTATAATGATTGATACAAGGATTCAAGTTGGGACTGGGCCAAAATTTGTTAAGCTCAGGGGGCTTGCTTCTTTGTTGTAATATGCATACAGTGGGGTCACTTAGAGGCGGGGTCTCAAGGTCAATGTTGAATTGAAATTATGTAGGGTTACAGGATAAAATTTTAAGACTAAATAAAATTGTTTGCATATTAAAGTTACTTTTGTAAAACCTTATACCTTAAGTATAAATGTATTAAATTCATACAGTTGGTGGAGCTACTTATTTAATTGTGTTTAGATAACATTGGTATTAAATTAGTTTGTGCATCAAAATGTTTAAAATGAATATTTTAGTTAAAACCGGATTGGAGCGTTGCACCCTATAGCCTAGATCCAATGATTGGGTTGGATATAGGGTGTTACAGTCGGGTCGAAGCCACGTTATAGAATGAATGTTCTCCCTTGGATTGAGATAAAAAAAATTCTACCTCTTTGTTTATAAATCGATTCGAAACTACCACCAGTGGCAAAGAAGGGTTCGGTTGGGACCTAGTTCATTTAGGTTGTCTAGGTGGCATGGTAAATAAGACTTTTCTCTAGCTTTAATCAAGTAGGAAATTAGAGCACTAACCAACTAGCCAACAACAACAACAACAATGCAACAATATTCAATAAAAAGTTCACTATTTGAATATTTCCAATTATTTGAACATGGAACAAAATATCATTTAAGACTAACTACATTTTCCAAGAGCAAGAGAAAAATGGAACTTTTAACCTCGAATGTTGTTGTTGAAAGTAATGTGGCTTGAATCGATTTAATACCATTGTTCCCAAGCAAGAAAAAAGGAAACCCAAAAAAGAGAAGAAAAGCAAGAAAAAAATAACAAAAAAATAGAAAAAAATAAAAAGATAATAGAAAGAGATTTGAGAGAAAATGAGAAGAAAAATGAAAGGGAAAGGTGTTTAGGGCGATTAGGGCCTGAAATTTGAAGAAAATGGGGTTTTGGGAGTGAAAATGGGGGTAAAAACGTGGATCGCGATACTCGAACCCTGATTTTTGCGTGATCGAACATGGGTATCGTGATACCGGGGTTGGATTTCGTGATAGCCTTTGAAATTTTTGAACCCTTCATTTTGAAACTGTCTCGAGTATAGCGATACCACTAGGCATTGTGCCAAAATTCTAATTTTCAAAACTGCATGGGATATCATGATACCGAGGGTCGATATTGCGATACCCTCAAAGGATTTGGCCTCCCCTCGAAACTGATTGAGGTATTAAACCTACCAAGTTTAAAAATTAAACATGCAACAAATTTAAACCTAAACTAGAAAAGAAAATTAAATAGATTCCATGCTCGGATCATTCAAATATTTACAAATTAAGCTTGAGTTGCTTATTCAACAAATTAAGAATGAGTTATTAGGCAATACATCACGCCCCCACCATGATGCTTGTAGATCATTTCAGACACTTGAATGTGCTTTGATCTCTTAAACCAAATGAGGTGATGCACAGATCACCTTAAGATGGCTGCCTTCTTTTTCACCCAGATGCCTTTTGGTTTCATACATGAAGTTGCAAAATCACACCAGTCCAAGTATCTCGTGAAGTTAGCATCATGATCAGAAGATAGGCAAACAATTTAACACTTATGTTCTGGAGAAGGTGACTTCTCTCTAGAGTTAGACTAGGGGTCGACACACTTAAAAATTTCAACTTCACTGTAACAGCCCATTTTTGGTCAAATCAGAACAGTGGTTTTAGGACTAGAAATCTGAAGTTGAAATATTTATTTTATTATTTTATTAAGGTATACAGCATGATAGAATTATTGGGTGAAAGTTTTGTAAATAAATTTTATCGTTTGAGTGTTTAATTTGGTAAAAAGAACTAAATCACATAAAGCGTAAAACTTGAGTTCTAATAGATAAAGGTGTCAAATAGCTTTGGTTTTTAAATATGGTGGCCTTAAATGGTAACTAAACCATTTGAAAGGTGAGTGGACAATTTTGGACAACCATTAAATGATTTTTAAGTTATATAATTAAGGTTAAAAATATAATTTATTAAATAAAGATTATTATAATAAAACAAAGTCAAAAATTTGTTTCATCTTTATGCTTGCTGCCGATTTTAAAGAAGAAAAGAAGCTAAATTTTTGGGGTTTAATATTCGATCACTTTGAAGGCTAGATTAAGGTTTTTAATGATTTCTATGTTTTTGAGATCGTTGCTTCGTATTCTAGCTAGCCCGTGTAACACCCCTTACCCGTATCCGATGCCGGAACAGGGTTCGAAGTGTTACCGGACTTAAAAATATACATTCATATAAAACTGAGTACAAAAATTTCGTCCCAATTTAAAACTTTTAAATCACATGCAAATTGTCCCTTATAAAGGTCTTGTCCCAATTTAAAACTTTTAAATCACATGCAAATTGTCCCTTATAAGGGTCTACAAGACCCGAAACATACATCGGAAGCGGTTCGAGACTAAACCGAGAACTTTCGGAACCTTTTAAACACTTAGAAAATTTTTCTTGTTTTGGAGAGTCACATGCCCGTGTAGGTAGGCCGTGTGGTTACACACACCCGTGTGGCTTGGGACACATCCGTGTCCTCATCCCATGTAACTCTTTAACTATGATGTCATCAACAAAATAAGGTCACACGGGCAATTCATACACCTGTATGCTGAGACCGTGTGGCAAATTAAATTCCAAAAAATTAAGTGCAGACTTCACATGGCCTGGGCACACGTCCATGTCCTAAGGCCATGTCCTTCATACGACTGAGACACACGGCCGTGTCTTTGGCCGTGTGTTTATTACTAGGCATTCTGTTTTGCATAATTAGGATGCAGAGGACACACGGCTAGATCACACGCCCATGGGACAGATCGTGTGTCACACACGGCCTAGACACATGCCCGTGTGTCACACACGGCCTAGACACATGCCCGTATGTCTAACCATGTGGACAATTTCTAGGCTATTTTCCAAGCCATTTGTCTCCCTTAAACACTCACACATTTACACTCACTTCATGGCATGCAACATGGCACATTTGATTACTCAAACATTCATCTTCATGATTAAACTATGACTTAGTAAAGTCAACATGTCACTCATTCAAATTACCATACTTTCATATGGCATTCCACACCAATTTCATGTTTATTTATCATCTTTACCAACCTACCTTCAAGTTACACATTTTCACCATATTTATTGCATACTTATTAACCATATCTCATTCACCAAACGTACATGCCATCCATCACAATCATCAACCATAATCAATCATAACCATATTAAAGCATCAACACATTTGCATGCATGCATCGATAAATAGGGTTACAACCCAGAATGATCAATATGAGCCACCTCTCATGGCCATATGCAAAATAATCATGATACCATCATAAGCCAACACATTTGGCTAATCAATATGACACATAACAAAAAGACCAAGTCTTTATACATGCCATACTCAAAATAATAAGGCTAGCTATACCCCAAATATTTAATTGATAGTGTGACCGTGCCTCTGACGTCTTTCGAGCCCTGAGCTAACTTGGTGAAACTATAAGAGATGGAAAAGAAAGGGAGTAAGCTTAAAGCTTAGTAAGTTTACATACAAATAAAATGTAACTTAAACAAACATAAATCGTGCATATAACATAACGAACATAACCTTGCATTTTATCAAATCTCATATACTTATTTCCCATATATATATACATGTTCTTACCACAAGCTCATCATATTTCATGTCATTCACATGAGTTTGATGTACCTACCTTTGCCACTTGTACATAATAACTTTCTTGTCTTGATGCAATCATTAAGATCGCTCATTAAGCTTCTCTTGAACTACCCGTTGAACACTCGAAATACTATTGGATGCATTGGAAACTTGCACCTAAGTGCCTCATATGTAGCCAATGCTACTCCATATCTCAGACCACATGTTGCTCACTTACGAGCTACTCACGGTTCTGCTCATACAGGCCGTCAGGTATCCACAACACATGCCAGACTACCTCGCCATTAATAGCATATACGAGACCAGTACCCGGACGCTAAAACATGTGTCATACATATCACGAACTCAGACCACAACTCAATGAGTTCAGATGTCACATATATCATGAACTCAGACACAACTCAATGAGTTTAGATTACATAATTCCTAATGACATGTCACTTGTATCCTAAACTATTCCTAAGGTTCAAACGAGATTCTTCGATACCACATTTCTATCGAACTTGCTCGTAACGTCAATTTCAATACTCATAGCACCAATCACATATTCATAGAGTAATTATAGCATAATTCATGATACATTTTAGGAAATAAATACATGATACAACATCACATTAAATATGTATGTACTTACCATACATGCAATATTAAAGCATTTAAAGTATGGTACATGTTGCATTATTTGCAAATGAACTTACCTCGGTACAAAAATGATAGAAACGAGCCTAATCTTCGTAAACCTTGTTCTTCTCCCGATTAAGACTCGAATCATGTTTTTCTTGATCTATAATGCCAAATTTAACTTTCTCAATACACACATTACTCTTATCAACTTATAACATATACTTTGGTAAAATTACCTTTTTACCCCTAACTTTTCACTTATTTACACTTTAGTCCCTAGGCTCGTAAAATGAAATACATGTAATTTCTTGGTTATCCAAGCCTAGCCGATACATATTCTACCTCATATCAGCCCATATTTTCCTTTATTTCACATTTCTACTACTCATTTTTTCACCTTTTACAAACAAGTCCTTTTTATGTGTTTTCACTAAAAATCACTTAGCAAAAGATGTTTATCACACATCAAACATTCATATTCCTCCATTAAACATCAAAATACAACCATGCTACACATGGGTAAAATTTCATGCATGAACCTTAGCTCAAAATAATGGTAGGAATGGATAGATCATGCTTCAAGGACTTAAAAAATGCAAAGAACATCAGAAAGGGGCTAGGGAGCACTTACAATCAAGCTTGAAAAGTTGAAAACCCTAGCTATGTAACCATTGTAAAATTTGACTATAGCTTGAAGAAGATGGACAAGATTTTCACTTCATTTTCCCTTTTTATTCTTTTATTTACCAAATGACAAAAATGCCCTTAAGGCCTTTCTTTGAAATTTTTCCTATTCATGCCCATTTTTATCCAAATTTTAGAACTTGGTCTAATTTCTATTTAGGGACCTCTAATTAATAATCCAATGCAATTTCATGCTTAAATCTTCTAGAACTCAAGTTTTTCAACTTATTCAATTTAGTCCCTAAAGTCAAATTGGACATCTTAAATCTTCTAGAACTCAAGTTTTGCAACTTATTCAATTTAGTCCCTAAAGTCAAATTGGACATCTTAGGCATAGAATTTATTCATGAAAATTTCACACAAGCATGAAATAATATCACGGTCCATAAAATAATCATAAAATAATCATTTCTATTTTAGATTTGTGGTCTCAAAACCACTGTTCCAACTAGACCCTAATTCAGGATGTTACAGCTCGTACCTTAAATTTCGAGACGGTTAAAGAATTATCATGTTGCCATTGTTGAATGCTTGAGTAGTTTGATGATTTATGATAGATTTGGAAGGTAATGTTAGATTAATAGTTTTTGTCAAGTAATTTTTGACAAAAATGTCAAAAAGGGATTAAATTGAGAAAACGTAAACTTATGTGGGTAAAAGTATGAATGAATTGAAAATATGGGCTGCTAGTAACATGTATTAAATTTGGATAAACATGGGTTTGTACTAAATTACATGAATTTAGAATTTTATGTGATAAGGACTAAATTGTAAAAATGTGAAACTTTAGGGGCAAATGTGTAAAATAGCCCTAAGGTGTGTTTTAGACTAAATTGAATAATTAGTTGATTAAATAAGCTGATTTTGATAAGATATATATCAAGATAAGTCGAGATTGGGATTAGATTGGGGAAAAGGAAAAGTGGAAGAATAGTCGATAATTTCCATCCAAGCAACTTGAGGTAAGTTCATATAATTAGAATCGAACTTTTAAATACTTGTAATTATTTGAATTGAATGTATGTAATTGAGTAAATGACCTACTTGAAATTTGAATGCCTTATTGATATAGTTTGATAGTTACCGATCCCTGTTTGAACCGTAGGAATTCGTAGGATACGAGTGACATGTCACTAGGGTTACTGTTAGGTTGAGATCCTGCATATGTTGCAGACTCACCGCAGCTCGTATGAGCTTACCGATATATTAGATCATAAGAGCTTACTGTTCTCAGCTTGTCAGAGCTTACTGTTTCAGCTTAATAGAGCTTACTGTCCATCAGCTCAGGAGGAGCTTACCGATCATAGCTCGAAAGAGTGAATATGATGATGAATTGACGGATTACCGATTAATACACCTAATTTGTATCACCTGTGTATCTATTGATATTCTAATAGGTTCAACAGGGATAAATTCTATTATTGGTTATGTGAAAAAGCTATGTGTTATACGAATGAACTACTGTTATATGGATGAAGTACTGTTTAAACGGATGAATTACTGTTATCGAATGATTTACTATTTATATGATTGAGAGTGAAATGTTACAAACGATGTACATGATATATGAATTTGATATGATACAATGTATTGAGTATTAAATTGAGATAATGGATGATTACATATATTTATGTGACTAACTTGTTGATGAATGCTTGTGTATAGGCATTTGGCAATTGAATTTGATATACTTTGTTTAATTGTTTGATTATGCATAAATGGTAAGTTAAATTCTGAATTATACGGGCTTATTAAGCTATAAAGATTACTTTGTTTCTTTTCCGTGTTTTATAGAGGTTCGATAGCTCACTCAATTCAGATAAGTTAGAGTTACGCACCAAACTATCCAGTTGTCGATTGGTACCTTTTAACTCATGGATATTTGTAAATATGGCATGTATAGGCTAGTTATGAAGATGATAGTTATGGTTACTTGAGCTTGTGATTTTGGTACACGTTGTGGTATAAGATAAAGCCATGTGATTTGGCCTAGCTTGGTATAATGGTTTGGTTGTGTATAAGTATTCAAAATGGTATGTTTTGGCAAGTAGTAAATGAAATGAAATATGCAATGTTGTCTTGATATGTGATAGGCATATGAATGGAAAATGATTGTAGTTGAATTGGTTTAATATGTGTATGAAATGTTATGGATTGGTTGCCTATTGAGTTATAAAATGTTGCAATTTATGCTTGTGTAGGTATGTAAAAAATAGAGTGGCAAATTGGCTTTGCAAATAACCTATATTTGTCCACACGGGTAGAGACATGGGCCTGTGTCTCGGCCGTGTGTGACACACGGACATGATGCACTGCCGTGTGTCCCCTAGTGTTGAAATTAAAATGAATTTGGTATACTCCACATGGTCTCACACATGGGCGTGTGATTGGCCGTGTGGTACAAGTTAGTATACCCCCTATTTGGCACACGGCCTGGCACAAGGGCGTGTGTGGCCACTTCGAAGGGCATACGGGCTAGACACACGGGTGTGTGGTTGGTTGTGTGACCCAAGTCAGTATGTACCCCCTGTTTTCACACGGCCGGTGACACAAATGTGTCTAGTGGCCATGTGAGACACACGGCCTGCCCACACAGGCGTGTGTCTTCTGTTTTAAGAAAATTTTTCAAAATTTCGTGAAACTTTTATAAGTTATCGGTTTAGTCCCGAACCACTCCTAAAGCATGTTTTAGGCCTCGTAGGCTATTATAAGGGGCAAATTGATTGAGATTGAATGATGATTGTATGAATTGTTTGAATGCATGAAAAAAGTACGGTTATTTGTGTTATAAGTCCGGTAATGCTCCGTACCCTTATTCCGGCGTTGGATACGGGTGAGGGGTGTTACACTCACCACTTATGTCCACTGTCAACTCCCCTTTTTGACATCTATGGTACCTCTAGAGGTTGCTAAAAATGGCCTTCCTAGGAGGATTGAAACTTTAAGTCTTTCTCAAAGTCAAGCACGGTAAAATCCACCTGGAGAATGAATAGCCTAACTCTAACTAATTCATCCTCAAGGAAACTTTGGGATATACTAAAGAACGATCGGCAAGTTGCAAGGTCATTGAGGTCTGTCTAAGGTTCTCTTTTCCTAATCGATAATAAATTTACAAGGGCATAAGGTTAATGTTATCCCCAAGGTCACAAAGGGCTTTCCCAAGTTTACCCCTCCTATCTCTATTAGTATGATAAAGTTTTCGGAGTCTTTGAGTTTTGGAGGGACCCTTCGAGATATTACAGCACTACACTTCTCATTTAAGATAATTTGTTCTCCTCTCCCGATTTTCTTCCTCCTAGACACAACTTCACTAAAAAATATGGCATATCTCAGCATTTTCTATAGGAGCTCAAGTAAAGGAAGGTTAACATTTAATGCCTTAAACATGTTGAGAAAGCTCAGAAATTCCTCACTCTTTTTCTTTTTTCTCTCTTCTAGCCTACTCAGAAAAGGTATGGGTACCTGACTCGGTGGTTTAGTTGGCTTATCCTGCAACTTGGATTACTTTGGTCCAACTTTCACTTCTACTCTTTTACCCACCCAATCTCTAACATTAGGAATATGGGTGCTATCTTCTTTTCCTTAATTACCACTCTAGACCTAAGAGTAATAGAATTGGCATGCTATATTCCCTCTCTTTAGGTTAGGTTTAGTGTTGCTTGGGATACTAGAGGTAGCCTTGTTCTGTATCATGTGAAAGACTTGGTCCAACTGACCTTTCATTTGGCGTATTTTTGCTTGCATCACATGTAGTACTTGTAACACCCCTTACTTGTATTCGACGCCGAAATAGGGTATGAAGCATTACTAGACTTAAACACAAGCAAACATACAATTTCAAGCTATAAATTTCTGTCGAAATTAAAACCATTCACATTCAATCACAATGTCCCTATTACGAGCCTACGAGGCCCAAAACATACTTAAGAGGTGGTCCGGGACTAAACCAAAAACTTTAGAAAATTTTACAACACTTAGAAAATTTTTCACTAAATAGGGGTCACACACTTGTATGGATAGGGGACATTCCCGTGTGGGCAGGCCGTGTGGTCACACACGCCCGTGTCCCGAACCTGTGTAACTCTCTAGTTGTCACCCAAGAACAAATTGGAGACACACGGCCAAGTCTCACGCCCGTGTGCTAGGCCGTGTGGTTAATTTAATAATTATGATTTTTCATAAAATAGGTACAGATTTCACACGCCCAGGACACACGCCCGTGCCTGAAGTCGTGTCATCCACACAACTGAGATAGAAGCCTGTGTCTCTGCTCGTGTGTTGAATTCTGAGCATTCTGTTTTGCAAAAATTAGGGTGTAAGGGACATACGGCCTAAGCACATGCCCGTGGGGCAAGCCATGTGTCACAAATGGCCAAGACACACGCCCATGTGTCTACCCGTGCGGACAAAAATAATGCTATTTACCAAGCCATTTTGCCACCCTTTGATGCACACATCTACATAACACAACATTACACCAATTCAAGCATTTACATACAACCAAATCAGCCGCAATCAAGACATCCACACGTCAATTACATGCCGTCATCTATTATACACAACCATCACATACTCATCAACTCAAATCATGCAAGTTTCCACATTCATGAAGGGCATCATCATATAGATTACTTAAACCTATAGTAGTCAATTTCAAGTGGCCTTATACAAAATGATGAACCTTCAACCAATATAAGCCAACACATTTGGCCAAATCAATTATGACACATAACAAAATGACCAAGTCCCCTATACATGCCATAACTAAAAAATGTTGAAATCATTGGTACCAAATTATTTGTTGATAGTGTGAGTGGATCTCCGACAGTCTCCGATCCTCGAGCTAGCTTGGGGACACTATAAGACAAGGGAAAGGAAAGGGAGTAAGCTTGAAAGCTTAGTCAGTTCCTATGCAAATAATAAACACCATACCATACATTTGACATATTATTAGTATAATGAAAATTGGCATGAATGTTATAAAATTAGTTAGTCATACTTATTCAATCACAACCTTATCAAGGTTTCATCACATATCGACCTCATTACATATGAGTTATACGTACATACCTGTACCAAAACGCGACATAACCATAATCTTTCACAACTTTGACATTCTAGTTGAACACTCGAAATAGTAACAAATACTCAGAAATCTTGCACATAAGTGCCACATATACAGCCAAAACTACCACATATCTCATTGTACATATAGACTCGTTTTTGAGCTACTCACAAGCCTGCTCATACAAACTGTCAGTCAGGACGTAGCTACACAGTGCTGCTCACACAAGCTGCTAGGTATTCGTAACTCATGCCGGACTACCCAGCCACTGGTAGGACGTACGAGACCAGCACCTGGATCACATAAACACATGGATTCCTAGTGACATGTCACTCGTATCCTCTTCTATTCCTAAGGCTCAACCGGGGATTCTCGCTTGTCGAAACTTTTTCGAATACATCCAAAGAGTCAATCACAATTCATGCAATATTAAAGCATTTAAAACATAAATATAATAATGCATTATTTACATACGAACTTACCTCAGTACAAAAATAGTTGAATTTGACCTAATCATCAAATACTTTGTTTTTCCCCCGATTTAGGTCCGAACCTTGTTTATCTTGATCTATAATAAAAAAATTAAATTATTTGATACACACATTGTTCACTTCAGTCCAAAAATTATATTATGGCAAAATTACATTTTTTCCCATAATGTTTCACATTTTTACAATTTAGTCCCTAGGCTCTTAAATTGAAATGTATTCAATTTCTTCAAAACCCAAGCCTAGCCAAACCATTTTCATACTTATACCAGCCCACATTTTCCACTTAATCACACTTTTACTACTTATTTTATAACTTTTACAAATAGGTCCTTTTTGACATTTTTACCGAAAATCACTTAGCAAAAGTTGTTTTTCTAACATCAAACATGCATTTTCTACCATTACCCATGAAAATACACACATGTCTAACTTGGGTCAAACCCTAGACCTTAATCATACCTCAAATTAGTGCTAGAAATAGGTAGATCGAGTTACGATGACTTCAAAAATGTAAAGAGCATTAAAAGCGGGGCTAGAATGGACTTACAATCGAGCTTGAAAGCTTGACAAAACCTAGCTATGTCTTCCTCTTGTAAATTTTGGCCAAGGGGTAGAAGATGAGCAAAAATTGGCTTTTAATTTGCTTATTAATTCATTTAATTACCAAAGGACCAAAATGCTTGTTTCTTAAAACACTAAAATTTCTCTTACTTCATGTCCATTTTTGTCCACTAACTTAAAAAATGGTCTAATTACCATCTAAGGACCTTCAATTTAAAATTTCATAGCAATTAGACACCTCTAGCTTTTAGAACTAAAGTTCTGCACTTTTTTGCAATTTAGTCATTTTAACTAAATTGAGTGCTCAAACGTCAAAATTTTCAAACAAAATTTTCACAGAATCATTCCATAAAACTGTAGACCATAAAAATAAGAAAATATAAGAAAAATAAATTTTTCTGCGTTGGATTTGTGGTCCCGAAACCATCGTTTTGACTAGACCTAAAATCAGGCTGTTACAACTCTCCCCCCTTTAGGGATTTCATCCCCGAAAATCTTAACAGAAAATAGGTTTGGATACTATTTTCTTATAGCTCCTTCTGGTTCCCACGTAGTCTCTTTGACCCCATGTCGTTGCCATAACACTTTTACTAAGGCTATACTTTTATTCCTCAACTATTTAACTTCCCGAGCTAAAATCTTGATCGATTCCTCACCATAAGTCATATCAGGTCGAATCTCAATTTCTGTTGGAGAAATTACATGTGAGGGGTCAGAACGGTATCGTCGCAACATCGACACATAAAACACATTATGAATCCTTTCCAACTTTGTCGGCAAAGCTAACCGATATGCCACCGGCCTTATTCTTTCAATAATCTCATACGACCTAATGAAACGGGGACTTAACTTGCCTTTACGGCGAAATCTCATAATCTTCTTCCACTGAGATACTTTCAGAAATACTTTATCACCAATCTGAAATTCTATCACATTTCTTTTCAAATCTACATACGACTTTTTGTGATCTAAAGCGGCTTTCAAGCAATCACAGATTACCTTTACTTTTTCTTCAGTTTCTCTAACCAAATCAACCCCGTGAATCTGTTTCTCTCTAAGATCTATCCAATACAACGGAGTTCGACTCTTGGAGCTATACAATGCCTCATATGGTGCCATCTTTAAACTCGACTAGAAACTGTTGTTATAAGTAAATTCGACCAACAATAGATATTTCTCCCAACTACCTTCAAATTCTAGAACACAACATCGGAGCATATATTCAAGAATCTGAATTACTTTTTCAGATTGATAATCAGTTTGCGGATGAAAAGTAGTACTAAAATTTAACTTCGTACCTAAAGCCTCTTGTAATTTCTTCCAAAATCTCGAAGTAAACCTCGGATCTCTATCCAAAATAATAGAAATAGGCACTCCATGTAATCTCACATTCTCAGAAATATATAATTCAACTAACTTATCAAGTGAGTAGTCAGTACGTACCGAAATAAAATGAGTCGATTTCATCAATCTATCAACAACAACCCAGATGACATCTTTCTTTTTCGGAGTCAAAGGTAAACTCGTTATGAAGTCCATCGTAATCCTATCCCATTTCCATTTGAGTACCATCACTGGCTGAAGTAAACCCGAAGGCACTTGGTGTTCAGCTTTTACTTGTTGACAAATCAAACATCTCGAAACAAACTCTGAAATATCTCGTTTCATACCTGACCACCAATACAATTTTTTCAAATCATTATACATCTCTGTACTACCTAGATGAACTGATAAACAGCCATTGTGTGCTCGTGTAGAATTTTTTGAATAAATTCATCATTTTTCGGTACACATACTCTATCCTGGAACATCAAACAATCATCTGAACCAATCCGAAAGTCTGTATCACTACTCGATTCACACTGAGCTCTTTTGGCTTATAATTCACTATCATTTTTTTGAGCTTCATAAATTTGCTGAATAAATACCGGTCTAGCTCTCAACTCAGCCAAAATTGAACCATCATTAGACAAGGTCAATCTCATATTCATAGCTCTCAAAACAAACAAGGACTTTCTGCTCAAAGCATCTGCGACTACATTTACTTTTCCCGAATGATAGTCAATCACTAGTTTATAATCTTTCAGTAACTCGAGCCATCTCTGTTGTTGCAAGTTCAGATCTTTCTGAGTCATAAAGTATTTTAAACTCTTATGATCAGTAAAGATATGGCATTTCTCACTATACAAATGATGTCGCCAAATTTTCAAAGCAAAAACGATGGCGGCCAATTCCAAGTCGTGCGTCTGATAATTCTTCTCGTACGGTTTCAACTGTCTCGAGGCATAAGCTACCACTTTGCCCTCTTGCATCAACACACAACCCAAACCATTCAATGATGCGTCACTATAAATTACAAATTCTTTTCCACGTTTAGGTTGTACTAAAACCGGTGCCTCAGTCAATAATGCTTTCAATTTCTCAAAACTTTGCTGACATTTTTTAGACCATTCAAATTTAACATCTTTTTGCAACAACTTGGTCATAGGAGTAGCAATCATCAAAAATCCTTTGATAAAACGTCAATAATATCCAGCTAAACCCAAAAAGCTTCTAACTGCAGATACATTCCTCGGCGGTTTCCAATCAACAATTGCCGAAATCTTACTTGGATCAACCCGAATCCCATCACTTGAAACAATATGTCCCCAAAATCCAACTTCTCGGAGCAAAAACTCACTTTTACTGAATTTAGCAAACAACTACTTATCCCCCAATGTTTGCAATATAGTTCTTAAGTGCTCAGCATGCGCAGACTCATCTCCAGAGTAAATCAGGATGTCATCGATGAACACAACCACAAACTTATCTAAATACAGTCGAAAAATTCGATTCATCAAGTCCATAAAAATGACAGGTGCATTAGTTAACCCAAAAGGCATAACAAGAAATTCATAGTGCCTGTACCTTGTCCTAAAAGCAGTTTTCGGCACATCTGACTCTTTAACTCTCAATTGATAATGGCCAGATCTCAAATCAATCTTCGAGAATACCGTTGCTCCTTTCAAGTGATCAAACAAGTCATCAATCCTTGGTAAAGGATATTTGTTCTTTATAGTCACCTTGTTAAGCTGTTGGTAATCGATACAAAGTTTCATAGATCCATCTTTCTTCTGTACAAATAACACTGGAGCACCTTAGGGAGAAAAACTCGGTCTCACAAAACCTTTATCTGTCAACTCTTGCAACTAAGCTTTCAATTTTTTCAATGCAGTCGGAGCCATCCTATACAGAGCAATCGATATTGGTGAAGTCCCAAGTACAAAATCAATAGCAAATTCCACTTCTCTGGATTTCTTTGACTGAGATTGAAATGACTTACTCATTGGCCTTTTTCTTGCATCTCTAGCCTCACTCTCAGCCTTTCTTTTCTCTTTACTTAGTTCTTCGACTTTGCAAGCTCGTTCAACCAATACAACAAATTCTTTTAGTTCCAAGATTCCAACTAACAATTGGATGTCCTCATTCAACCTATCTTCGAACCTTTTACACATAATATCCTCGGAGGAAACACACTCTCGGGCATACTTACTAAGCCTGACAAATTCTCACTCATACTCTGTCACTAACATTTGGCCCTGTTTCAGCTTAAGAAATTCTTTACGTTTCTGATCGATGAACCGCTGGCTAATATATTTCTTTCGGAATTCCTCTTGAAAGAACTCCTATGTAACCCTCTCTCTTAGTACCACATATACTAGTGTCTTCCACTAGTGATAAGCTGTGTCCCTCAATAATGATATAACACATTTCAAGCATTCTTCGGGTGTGCATGATAATTCATCAAATACCCTGATAGTATTCTCAAGCCAGAACTCAGCTCTCTCGAGATCATCATCTACATTAGCCCTGAATTCCTCATCCCCTTGCTTTCGAATCTTATCAACCGAAGGCTTATTCTGTCTTACCAAATCCATGCCTTGAGGAACTACGGGAATCGGTTGGGGATAAGGAGGGGGTGGAGGATGTTGAGCATTTGGATTTGTTCGAACAAAATCTGAGTACCACTCATTCGTCATGTGGAGGAAGGCTTCTCTAGCCCCTCCTCCCTGACTGATCGTGGGAAGTCTATTTTCAGATGAAGATGCCCCTTGAGCGGGAGCCAGTGCATTACTTTCTACATCATCAACTACAACTCAGTTAGGAATCAGTTGGGGATAAGGAGGGGGTGGAGGATGTTGAGCATTTAGATTTGTTTGAACAAAATCCAAATACCACTCAATCATCATGTGGAGGAAGACTTCTCTATCCTCCCCTCCCTAACTGACAGTGGGAGGTCTATTTTCAGATGAGGCTGCCCCTTGAGTGAGAGCCGGTGCATTACTTTCTACATCATCTGCTATAGCTCAGTCGGGATCCATTTACTATATAAAAACACAGTTTAAAGTTGTCAGGAGTCATCACACTATTACAGTTCATAAATGGCATGTATAGCTAAACTCTTACACACGCTACGCTAGTCTGAGAATTAACTAAATCGTAGCTTTGATACCACTAAATGTATCACCCGTTACCTGTATTCGATGGCGGAATAGGGTACAAAGCATTACCAGACTTAAACATAAGAAAACATACAATTCTGAGCCATAAATTTTCGTTCAAATTAAAACCATTCATATTCAATCATAATGTCCCTATTACGAGCCTACGAGGCCTAAAACATACTTAAGAGGCAGTCCAGGACTGAACCGAGAACTTTAGAAAATTTTACAACACTTAGAAAATTTTTCACTAAACAGGGGTCACACGTTCGTGTGGATAGGGGACACGCCCGTGTGGGCAGGCCGTGTGGTCACACATGACCGTGTCCTGAACCTGTGTAACTCTCTGGTTGTCACCCAAGAACAAATTGGAGACACACGACCAAGTCACACACCCATGTGCTAGGCCGTGTGGTCGATTTAACAATTATGATTTTTTATAAAATAGGTGCAGACTTCACACGCCCAGGACACACGCCCGTGCCTGAGGCCATGTCATCCATACGACTGAGACACACGCATGTGTCTCTACTCGTGTGCTCAATTCTGAGCATTCTATTTTGCAAAAATTAGGGTGCAGGGGACACACGGCCTAAGCACATGCCCGTGGGGCAAGCCGTGTGTCACAAATGGCTTAGACACATGCCTGTGTGTCTACCCATATAGACAAAAATAAGGCTATTTACTAAGCCATTTTGCCACCCTTTGATGCACACAACTACACAACACAACATAGCACCAATTCAAGCATTTACATACAACCAAATCAGCTGCAATAAAGACATCCACACGTCAATTACATGACATCATCTATTATACACAACCATCACATACTCATCAACTCAAATCATGCAAGTTTCCACACTCATGAAGGGCATCATCATATAAAATACTTAAACCAATAGTAGTCAATTTCAAGTGGCCTTATACAAAATGAACCTTCAACCAATATAAGCCAACACATTTGGCCAAATCAATTATGACACATAACAAAATGACCAAGTCCCTATACATGCCATAACTAAAAAATGTTGAAATCATTGGTACCAAATTATTTGTTGATAGTGTGAGTGGATCTTCGACAGTCTTCGATCCCTGAGCTAGCTTGGTGACACTATAAGACAAGGGAAAGGAAAGGGAGTAAGCTTTAAAGCTTAGTAAGTTCCTATGCAAATAATAAACACCATACCATACATTTAACATACTATTAGTATAATGAAAACTGGCATGAATGTCATAAAATCAGTTAGTCATACTTACTCAATCACAACCTTATCTAGGTTTCATCGAGCTCATTACATATGAGTTATATGTACATACCTGTACCAACGCGATGTAACCATAGTCTTTCACAACTTTGACATTCTAGTTGAACACTCAGAATATTAAAAAATACTCAGAAATCTTGCACATAAGTGCCACATATATAGCCAAAGGTACCACATATCTCATATTACATATAAACTCGTTTTCGAGCTACTCACGGGCCTGCTCACACAAGCTATCTGTCAAGACGTAGCTATACAATGCTGTTTACACAAGCTATCAGGTATCTGCAACTCATGCTAGACTACCCAGCCACTGGTAAGATGTACGAGACCAGCACCCGGATCAGATAAACACATAGGTTCCTAGTGACATGTCACTCGTATCTTATTCTATTCCTAAGGCTCAACCAGTAATTCTCGCTTGTCGAAACTTTGTCGAATATGTACAAAGAGTCAATCATAATTCATACAATATTAAAGCATTTAAAACATATATATAACAATGCATTATTTATACAAACTTACCTCGGTACAAAAATAGTAGAATTTGACCTAATCGTCAAACACTTTATTTTTCCTTTGATCTAGGTCCGAACCTCGTTTATCTTGATCTATAATAACAAATTTAACTTATTTAATACACGCATTGTTCAATTCAGTCCTAAAATCATATTATGACAAAATTACATTTTTGCCCGTAATGTTTCACATTTTTACAATTTAGTCCCTAGGCTCGTAAATTGAAATGTATTCAATTTCTTCAAAAACCAAGCCTAGCTAAACCATTTTCATACTTATACAAGCCCACATTTTTCACTTAATCACACTTTTACTACTTATTTTATAACTTTTACAAATAGGTCCTTTTTGACATTTTTTACCGAAAATCACTTAGCAAAAGTTATTTTTCTAACATCAAACATGCATTTTCTACCATTAGCCATCAAAATACACATATGTCTAACATGGGTCAAACCCTACACCTTAATCATACCTCAAATTAGTGCTAGAAATAGGTAGATCGAGTTACAATAACTTTAAAAATGTAAAGAGCATTAAAAATAGGGCTAGAACGGACTTACAATCGAGCTTGAAAGCTTGAAAAACCCTATCTGTGTCTTCCTCTTGTAAATTCAGGCCAAGGGGTAGAAGATGAGCAAAAATTGGCTTTTAATTTGCTTATTAATTCATTTAATTACCAAATAACCAAAATGCCCTTTTCTTAAAACACTAAAATTTCTCTTACTTCATGTCTATTTTTTCCACTAACTTAACAAATGGTCTAGTTACCATCTAAGGACCTTCAATTTAAAATTTCATATCAATTAGACACATTTAGCTTCTAGAACTCAAGTTCTACACTTTTTTGCAATTTAGTCCTTTTTACTAAACTGAGTGCTCAAACGTCAAAATTTTCAAACGAAATTTTCACAGAATCATTCCATAAAATTGTAGACCATAAAAATATAAGAAAATATAAGAAAAATAAATTTTTCTGTAACTGATTTGTGGTCTCGAAACCACTATTCCAACTAGACCCAAAATCAGGCTGTTACAGTACTTCATTGATTTTACTCACCCGGATTGGTATAGAATGTGGGTTTCCCATCAGGTTATTGGAATGGCCGATAAGGCTACGAAGGCTAGTATAGAGGGTTAGGTTGGGGTTTGTTGAAGATGGGTACTCCTTAATTGGAGGGTCCCCATTCGTTCCCTCCCACCTAAGATTGGGGTGGTCACACCACTGTTGATTATAGGTTTTTTAGAATGGATTATACCCTCTACTGAGACTCAATTTTGATGGTATATCATATTATGCATGGATCTTTGACGGTAAATCTGTGTTTAAGCGAATTTTGAACTGTGTATCATATGTGAATGCTTTGGTAACAATAGTAGCATCATGTAGCTTGAGCTCAACAACCAGGCCGAGCAAGGGTTGTTACATTTAGTGGTATCAAAGCTATGGTTTAGTTTATTCTAAGACTAAATGTAGTGTGTGTTGATCCCAGAATTGCATGTCAAAATAACATGTGACAGTGCGACGCAATATGATTCGATCTAACTATGTTTTCTTATAGATATATTATGTCGGTCGAGTTTAATTGTGTCATCTAAGATAAGGTAAATTGTAATGTACTCGCTTCTGATCAGGGAGCTTGTAATAGTTGATTAGCTATTTAACGTCACAGCAATAATATGCAAGCATACACCGTCGATGCAAATATAGTAGACATATATGAGTTTGTTGGATATCGATCCCACGAGGATGATTGTCTTTTTTCTATCAGTGTCAGTGCAATAAATAGATAGAAATGAGATGAATTGTGAGAGTAGTTGTCGAAGCAATAACTTGAAAACAATAAAATAAGATATGATAATGATAAACTGGGATCCCCAACATGAATATTCAACAGAATACTAAGTGCTCACAAGGTATAAAAGGATAGATGATTGTCAATGCGTTAAATTGCAATGAATGATTAACTTCTATACTTAATCTAAGACTTAAACATGCACATTAGCCACACCTTTCGATGATGGAAATTGAACACAATTAAGAACAAGTGGATTAAATTCCTCCAATCCTTAAGCAACTTCCGTTGTCATGCTTGTTAGCTTGAATTGTTGCTGCATTTTCCAATGTCAGTGACCACAATAACACTTCCATGCTAAAAAAATTCAAACCCAAAGATTAAACAATAGAAGAAAGATTGAATAAAATAAAATTTAACCTAGAAATCATGTATATTTCCATACAAACATGAAATAGAAAGTAATCACCAGCGTTCAGAAAAGAAATATAAAAGAAACAAGTAGAGAGAACTATCCCTAGAAAATCTCGACTTGATATTTCAACTCCCTCTCATGTCACACTTAGGGCTCCTCGTCAAAAGCTAATTTGCATCCCTTTCACGTCGATTCACCCGTAAAAGGCTTAAACCGTGTAACAACCCGATTTTGGTTCTAGTCAGAACAGTGGTTTCGGGACTACAAATCTGACGCAAAAAAAATTATTTTTACTATATTTTTATGGTCTACAGTTTTATGGAATGATTTCATGAAAATTTCATTCAAAAAATTTGACGTTTGGCAATCAATTTAGTCAAAAGGACTTAATTGTAAAAAGTGTAAAGTGTGAGTTCTATAGGTTAAAAGTGTTTAATTGTTATAAAATTTTAAATTGAAGGCCCTTAAATGGTAAATAGACCATTTTTAAGTTAGTGGACAAAAAATGGACATGGTTAGGTATGTTTCTAAAGTTTTTCGTTAAGGGCATTTTAGTAATTTGGTAATTGAATGAATTAAAAAGCCAAATTAAAAGCCAATTTTTGTCCATCTCCCTCCCATGGCCGAAATTCATAAGGAGAAACCATGGCTAGGGTTTTCAAGCCTCCAAGCTCGATTGTAAGTCCATTCTAGCCCCGTTTTTAATGATTTTTATGTTTTTGAAATCCTTGTAAAATGATGTAATCTATTTCTACAACTAATTTAAGAAATAATCAACGTTTAAAATTTTACCCATGATGGATATTTATGTATTTTGATGTTTAATGATAGAAAATGCATGTTAGTTGTTAGATAAACGACTTTTGCTAAGTGATTTTCAATGAAAATGCCTAAAAAGGACTTATTCATAAAAAGTTGAAAAATGGGTGTTAAAATGAAAATAAAAGAAAAATGTGGGATGCTATGAGAATGTATAAGGTTCGGCTAAGCATAGGTATTGAAGAAATTGAGTACATTTCATTTAAAAAGCCTAGAGACTAAAATGTAAAAATGTGAAACTTTAGAGGCAAAAATGTAATTTTTCCATAATATGATTTTGGGCTGATTTGAATAGTATAATGATTAAATAAGTTAAATCTGACAAGGTTCGAAATTAGAACGGGGAAAAATGAGTATTTAACGTTTGGTCCTTTTCGCCATTTTTATGCCGAGGTAAGTTCGTATGTTTAATAAGCGTTAAATTATATATGTATAAATGCTTAATTGGTATAATTGTGGTAAATGCTATACTATTGAAATGAAATGTGAATGCTATTGAGTACGATACTATAGAAATGACCAACAGAGATTCGATACAGCGAAAATCTCGGTTGAACCTTAGGAATAAATAGGATCCAAATGTCATGACATTAGGGTTACTGAGATTACGTGTAAGACCATATCTGGGATATGGAATCGATATGAGACTTCGTGTAAGACCATATCTGGGCTATTGGCATCAATACGAGATTACATGTAAGACCATATCTAGGATATGGCATTGGTACGGTACTGTGTGTACGAGATTCCCGAGTATCCTTTAGTACTCCAAGTGGTTCAACGTGAAATTCAATGGGTATGTCAAAGAAGAGAAAGAGCATGTAAGTATTACAAATTAGCAGAGGTATGTACATAAGTTTATAAGCATTGACTTCATGACATTGTGAGTTTATGTTTTTGTGAAAGCCTTGTGATTATTGGTCCATGCTTGTGATGTACGAAATACATGGTAAATTCGGTTGGCGATCGTGTAATTGGCTTTCGGGCCAAATTAAGTTATGATATAGCATGTTTCATTCACATAAATTATGATTTATCAGATATGAGAAAAAGGAAAGATTGGCATAATTGTCTATTAAAGTGACTATGGGAAGATATGGGCTTTAAACAATTGAAAGATGCTAAAATATACGCTTGAAATGTGAATACCCATAATTGATGTGCAATTTTATTATGAGGTTTGAAATGATTGGTCGATTTTAGTAATCTGTTGTAATAGAGAGATTACAGTTGTTAGGCTAATGTCAAGACATGTTAGATTATGCTTGCAAATTGATAGAGCAAACAATGTGATCGAATAAGTTATAATTGTGAGCTTTATAGTAATTTATATTATCTTGTGTTTATATTGTTGGTCTTGATAAATGTTTGCTAAGATTTGCTTATTATGTTCATACGGACTTACTAAGCTATATAGCTTATCCCCCTTCCTTTCCCATGTTTCATAGTGCCGTCAAGCCAGCTTGAGTTGGAGATCGCCGAAGATCCTATCACACTATCAAGTTATCATTTTGGGTATTGATGAATTTAAGTATTTTGAGTTTATGGCATGTATAGGGACTTGGTCTTTTGGTCATATGTGTTGGCTTATAATAGTTCATGGTTCATTTTGTATATAGCCTTGGAAGTTGGCTAATGTTGGTTATGAGTATATTTATATTAATGTCATTTGTAAATGTGGAAACTTGCTTAATTTGTTGTGTAAAAGTGTGCAAGTGAGGGTGGCAAAATGGCTTGGTAAATAGCCTTGTTTTTGTCTACATGGGCGTATGTCTAGGCCGTATGTGACAGAAGGTCAGCCACATGGGTGTGTGAACCAGCTGTGTGTCCCCTGCACCTAAATTTTTGCAAAAAAAAAATGCTCAGTATCGAGCACATGGGTATGAGACACGACCGCGTGTCTCAGCTGTGTGAAGGACACGGCCTCGGGACATGGGCTTATGTTTTGGCTGTATGACTTCAATTTGTTCTTGGGTGACAAATAGAGGGTTACACGGGTTAGGGACACGGGCGTGTGTGACCACACGGCCTGCCCACACGGGCGTGTCCCAAGCCATACGAGCGTGTGACCTCTATTTTAGCAAAAAAAATTTCAGGTGTCGTAATTTTTTTTTAAATTCTCAGTTTAGTCCCGAACCACTTCCAAAGCAGGTTTTGGGCCTCGTAGGCTCGTATTAGGGACTTTATG
Source organism: Gossypium longicalyx (assembly GCA_025698465.1). Lineage (NCBI taxonomy): Eukaryota > Viridiplantae > Streptophyta > Magnoliopsida > Malvales > Malvaceae > Gossypium > Gossypium longicalyx. The sequence continues at coordinate 64,865,122 of CM046996.1, read as the reverse complement.
ATTAAATACAAATGGTTTTAATTTGGACGTAAATTTCTGACTCAGAATTGTATGTTTGCTTGTGTTTAAGTTAGGTAATGCCTCGTACCTTATTCCAACGTCGAATACGGGTAAGGGGTGTTACATTTAGTGATATCAGAGCTATGGTTTAGTCAATTCTCAGACTAACCTAGCACGTGTGGGAGTTTAGCTATACATGCCATATATAACTCGTGATAGTGTGATATCTTCTAACTCTGATGAAATTGTTTTGTTGAGACATAGATGCTTTCCAACTGACTATTTTCGAAAACGCTGAATGTGTTACTAAGATATTTCAAAATGTGTTTGTGGTGAGTCGAAACTTGGAAAGGTATGAATAAGAGTTCATGATATGTATGTGATGATGTACAAAATAAAATAACCATAAGTTGAGAAATATGGGTAAAATGTCATTGTTCTAGTTGAACGTTGTGGTTTGATGGATTATGGTGATTTTATGAAACAAAATGAAAGTTTATATTGTGATAAGCTCATTCATGTTTGTTTGGCATTCGCATGATGTTATGTGCCTAACTTTTTTGATTAAGCGAATGCGATAAGTAAACTTACTCAAAATTTGTGGAATGTATGTATAAGTGTGCATGTTTGAATAAGATAATCGAAAAGTTTGTGTAACATATATATGTATGTTAATTTTCCTGAATTGAATTATATAACTATGGTGATATTATGATGACGTTAAGTCACATGTGTGTATATATGAGAGTCGAGTTAGAGGCTTTACGACCTCACCCCCTTACCAATGTAGTATTTTATAACAAAATTTCACGAGATTTATATTGAATGAGTTCATAAGTGAGAGACTAAAGAGTTCAGTAGCGGAATAACTAATAATGTGGTTTGAGTTGAGAATAGTTTGGCAAGTGAATACAGTTTTGGAAAACATGCCAGGTTATTCTAAAAATCATTCAGGTTTCGCAATGTCACGGTTAAAGAAAGAGTTAATCTCGGCTAATCAACTCATTCAGGTATGATGTCTAAAGTATGTAATTGCTGGAATTACTTCCAGATTGATTTTTATTAGTGAATGGAATAATATGGGATTAGTGATGATAGAATTAATCAGAGAAATGATATTTGAATCGTAAGGATGTCTGAGTGTAACAATTGTAATTGAATGGATTATGATGATCTCTCCTAGGTATTTTATATATTTATTTATCCTCAGAGATACACGTGATTGTTCATTTTCTGATGAAATTCTTATTGTATGAGAATGCTAGCTGATTATAATGTTAGATGAAAGCACTGTTGGTCTGCTTGGTTGATGATCAACATATCTTATCTCTCTTTGGGGTTCTATTCTGTTATGTTTGAAAAAAAATTGATGGTGAAAATGTATGTGAGGCTTTTCTCCTATTTCTATTGGATTTTATTTTGTTTTATGTATATATTTGGAAAATATATTATCTCCGTTACAATTGATTCCAGAGAGTGTAAGCATTATTTTTCTTCTAGTTTTCTCTGAGGAATCATCAGGATCTTTATTATTTTCTTATGAGTTATGTTCTCGGATTTCCAATATAGTATCGTATCTTGGATTTCTTTATCTCAATTTTTTTATCATCCTTATTTCGTGAATTATCAATCTTGGCTCATCCTTAAAGTGTGTTCTTTGGCTTGTGATAACTATGTCTATTGTGGGTGTATTTCTGGTTCGATCATAGGAACGAGATGATTTTGGTATAAAGATTTCTCAAATTTTCGTGAAAGGATTTGACATTGGAAAAGGTATATATAGTGGAAGCTCAAGCTCAAATTGTATGATGGTTTTGTTTTCTCAGGTAAGTTTGATTAAAGTCAATAAGTTCAATCAGGATATTTTGTTTCCTTGAGCTAATACAGTTGTAAAGATCTTTGATTAGCATGTTAAGGGAATTATAAAAAAATTGTATGTTTGAGTTGTTTGTCAGCATGAAGAAATGAGTATTTTGGTAGGTTGTTATTTAATAGTTGAGATCAACTCAGTTGTTTTTATCTGAGCGAGCTGGTCAGTTAAAAGGTAATTTGAGTTATATACATTTAAGTTTATCCTCAGGTAAGAAAATAAAATGTTGTACATTCTTGGGTGAATAGACGGACAATTTGAAGGAAGAATTCATATTCTAGAAAGTATGATACGGAGATATACCTATTAGATTTGTTCTAATCAAATGATGTCGTTATAAGTTAAAGTTTTTCCGATTGATAAAGTTATCACATTGGTGAAAGTTTGAAAGGTCTGTTGCATGTTAGCAAAGCTGAAAATAGTTGAAAGTGTTATTAACAGAAACACTAGCTCTGGGTTCTGTTTGAATTGAGAAAAGAATTCGTGCTTTTACAGTGATGCACTATCGAATGGATTGGAATGTATTTTAATACAAGAATGTAAAATGACAGTTTCTGCTTTCAGATTGTTAAAGTCCTATTAAAAGAATTGTTCGACGAGTGACTTAGATTCAGCCGCTAGTATGTCTGTGTTGAGAAATTGATGACATCGTTTGTTCGACGAAAAATGTCATATGCTTCTTGATCCCAAGAGTATTAAGTGTCTAATGTTACAGAAAAATTTGGAATTAAGACAATGTTGATGGCTTGAACTATTGAAAGATTGTGAATAGTTAACGGTTAACCTTTGGGGAAGTAGATATAGTTGCAGATGCTAGAATGGAAAGCCTTTATTTATTTTGTAAGTGTTGGTTACATGATTAATCTTATTTAATGGAAGTCTGAATTTAGCTAAATTAAAAAGCTAAAGCGATGTTTTCTTTGCAAGATTGAGAACTTTAGGAGTGTGATAGTAAGTGGTAAACTAAACGAGTACAGTGTGAGATGACTTTTGATTCTAATTTCTGTTATTATTACTTCGAGATAGAATTCGCGCAATGAATTATCCAGAGCTTATGCAGAAAATGTTGTACAAGACTCAGTAGTAGCTTGTTTGTTCATTTAGGGAGAAATAAATATGAAGTTATTTGAAGAAGATATTCTGATGATCGGGGACGAAAATCCCTAAAGGGGGAGAGTTGTAATAGCCCAATTTTGGGTATAGTCAGAATAGTGGTTTCGGGACCACAAATTTGATGCAGAAAAATTTATTTTTACTATATTTTTATGGTCTACAATTTTATGGAATGATTTTGTGAAGATTTCGTTCAAAAATTTTGAAGTTTGGGCACTCAATTTAGTTAAAAGGACTAAATTGTAAAAAGTACAAAATATGAGCTCTGTTGGTTAAAGGTGTCTAATTGTTATGAAATTTTACATTGGAGGTCCTTAAATGGTAATTAGACCATTTGTTAAGTTAGTGGACAAAAATGGACATGGTTAGGTATGTTTCTAAAGTTTTTCATTAAGGGCATTTTAGTAATTTGGTAATTAAATGAATTAAAAAGCCAAATTTTTGTCCATCTTCCTCCCATGGCCGAAATTCACAAGGAGAAACCATAGCTAGGGTTTTCCAGGCTTCCAAGCTTGATTGTAAGTCCGTTCTACCCCCTTTTTTTAATGATTTTTATGTTTTTGAAATTCTTGTAACATGATCTATCTATTTCTACCACAAATTTAAGACATAATCAAAGTCTAAAATTTTACCCATGATGGATATTTATGTATTTTGATGTTTAATGGTAGAAAATGCATGTTAGTTGTTAGATAAACGACTTTTGCTTAGTGATTTTCGATGAAAATGCCTAAAAAGGACTTATTTGTAAAAAGTTGGAAAATAAGTGTTAATGTAACACCCCAAACCCGGCCTAGTCATTATGGTCAAATCTGGCGTGTCACATCGAAGTGCTTTTCAAAAATAGGACTTGTCATTAAGAATCTGAATTTAAGTTAAAACCCTTTTAGTTTTTATTGCGAGAAAATTCGGCAAATTAAGTTGTTACTAATTGAAATCAATTTGTCAAAACGATTGCCATATTTATCACCTTTGATTCCTTAAACTGAATAAAATCATGAAAGCTTTTAAAAATCTTTAAGTTTAAAATGCGTGCTTTCCTTGAAAATAGTTATTATTTTGAAAACTCATCTTTTCCTAGTCTACCAGTTTAAGGTAAGAAATCAAAGCCCAAATAAAAGTTAAAACCACAAATGGCCTTATTACATAACCAAAAACCCAATATGAAATTTAAATAAATAAAGTCAAAAGTAGAACATCAGCAATCATGTGGCCACCTCCGAGTCCCTCGCAGCACCAAATCGTCTAAGGCTAGGGATTACCTGTACAATTGAAAAGAAAGGGTGAGTTTACGAAAACTCAGTGTGTAATCCCCTACCAGTCAAACACTAAACAATGCATACTGATATGATGCGGGCACGAGCCCTAGTCGATATCGATGGCTTCGGGCCTTAGCCTATCAAGATAATATGATGTGGGCCTAAGCCCAATACAATATAAGTATAGTGTAATACAATTATGCATCCTACCCAAATCCAACCAGTACACCACTCGTACCAACCAACACACCATGTGGGGATATAAATTGACCCACCCAACCGGTACACCAATATCGCAACAAAGCTGCCAGTAATAACAATGTAGCATAGCTGCCAAAAATAGTAAATGTGGCAAAGCCACCAGTATCAGTAATTGTGGCATAGCCACCAATAACAGTGAATGTGACATAGTCACTAGTACAGTACTTCCTCCATATCAAAATCCCAACCCCATGCAGTATGCCATGTCATAAATATTACGTGTATGCAAAGTCATACTCAGTACAATCACATATGTAAATCATAAGCACATCAGTCATACAAAACATAAGGGCATAATGGTCATTTTACCATGTAAGGGTATTTCGGTCATTTTACCCTACAAGGGCATTACAATCATTTTTCCCTACAGGGGTATTACGGTCATTTAACCTATTTTGGGGTTTCAGCTCAGGTAACGACCCCTCCGAAGGTCTACAGTTGCCTCGAGCGACACAGAAGTAAATAGGCCCATTACTCGGCCAAAGTGGGCCCACACGCTCGTGTGGCCCATTTAGCCCAAATTCAGTTACGGCTATGTGACCTACATAGCCTAGTCCAATATTTATCACTTACCGTGGATTTAATCTGTGTAGGGCCCACGATCCCATTGGGCACACACGGCCCATTTCGGCCCAATGTGGCCCATAACGGCCCAAGTCTACGAAAACGCTCATGGTGGCCTTTATAGTTTGTTTCCCATGATTTTTGTGCTCGATTTACCCCACGAGCGATCGTACGCTCGTGAGGCCTCAAATGCCGAAGTTTCGACACTTCGGCTTTTGTCGATCTACAGTAAGAAAGGGTGTGGTTACACACCTTTTTGGCTTTTGTTTGTAACAGATTGGTGTACGATTGCACACCTTTTTACGCAACCACTTCAAATTCCTTAAGTTCCCAACCTACAACCGTCCCAACATACAGTCAGTCCATCATTTATCAGTGTTTAAAACACTTAACCCAAATAGACAATACTATAAACCTCGATTGTAAGAACTACGACTTGTTCCTTTAGATCGTAGTTTAAATCGATCGCACTTTTTTTTGCTAAGAAACTGCGATAAAAAAAGATCTTAATAGGTGGAATCAATTATAATTGAGGCCAAAACTCATGAATAATAACCTTACAAAAAAAATAGGGCCATCCGACCTATGCCCATAAGGTAGGGTACCAAAATTACCTTAACCGATTAGTGGGTGACAAGGTTTCGGTAGCTAGAGAAATTCCATACTTTCACTCTTCGGAAACACAGAAAAACAACAAACACACATTAAGGGGAAGGAGTCACCATTCGACAATCACAGAATATTAAAAGAATGAGTATTTAGTTTTTAGAAGAAGACAGAAGAAACAGATTTTTTAGATCATTTAACAAAACACTTACCGATTCGTCAGAACACTTGCAGACCGAAACAATTTACCAATACTAGAGAAGAAGAATATTCAGCCAACCACTACCCAAACTGCTTGAGAAAGATCAAAGAAGAATAACTTTCGGTTTAGAAGCAGAATAGAAGAAGAAGGGAGAAAAATAAATGAAGGGGAAAGAAGAAGGAAAGTTGGCTATGAAAGAAAATTGAAAGAATAATGGGGAAGAGGAGGAAGATATGTTCGACAATGTCAAGAGAGTAGAGAAAGAAAAAGAACAGTGTTTGGTAGAGAATGAGAAATGATTAAAAGAAGAACAATGTCGTGAGAGGCACAAACCCAAAATAACCAAATGCTGAAATTGACTAAAGGAATTCAGTTACCACTTGCAAAAAGGAGAAAAGAACCCTCTTCCAAAACGCTCACAAATACCGAAAATGGTCATTTTTTTCCCAATGTCGAATTAAAGATACCAAATGGCACCAACATCCCCACACTCATCAAACTCTTAATTTCTCTCCACAAATCTCTCCCTAATCCTCTCCATGATTTCCTCCACCTACCATTCTACCACTCATCCATCAGAATTTTACTGCAACACAACCATTGGCAGAACCAAGCTGCAAAATAAATACCTCATTTGCACCATGCCAACGCTCGAACCTCAGACGTCAAGGTTCCTTTACACGCCACCTTGCCACAAGACTACAAGGCTTTTTGTGACTTAGAACAAGCGCAATTATTTATAAAGCCTATGTACTAGAGTCCAGATTCATTTAAGCGCTAATTTAAAAATTCTGCAAAGGCCAAGACTTGAACCCAAGCTTCTCAAACACTCCCAAACACACCCAAATCAGTTAGCCATTAAAGCAAACATGTAATTTGTGTCACTTTCTTGCTTAACTAAAATATTTATGAGCAGTCTCCTAACTGCTCCCATGCTTAAGGCCCAATACTTCTAGGCCTAATTTTGGGGCATTATAGTTAAAATACAAATAAAATAAAAATGTGGGTTGCTATGGGCATGTATAAGGTTTGGCTAGGCATGGGTATTGAAGAAATTGAGTACATTTCATTTTACAAGCCTAGGGACTAAAATGTAAAAATGTGAAACTTTAAGGGCAAAAAAGTAATTTTTCCATAATGGGATTTTGGGCTGATTTGAATAGTATAATGATTAAATAAGTTAAATGTGATATTATAGATCAAGAAAAATGAGGTTCGGAATTGGAACGGGGGGAAAACGAGTATTTGACGTTAGGTCTTTTTTGCCATTTTTATGCCGAGGTAAGTTCGTATGTTTAATAAGTATTAAATTATATATGTATAAATGCTTAATTGGCATAATTGTGGTAAATGCTATATTATTGAAATGAAATGTGAATGCTATTGAATACGATACTACGAAAATGACCGACAGAGATTCGATACAGCGAAAGTCCCGGTTGAACCTTAGGAATAGATAGGATACAAATGTCATGACATTAGGGTTACTGAGATTACGTGTAAGACCATATCTGAGATATGGCATCGATATGAGACTTCGTGTAAGACCATAGCTGGGCTATTGGCATCAATACGAGATTACATGTAAGACCATATTTGGGATATGACATTGGTACGATACTGTGTGTACGAGATTCCCGAGTATCCTTTAGTATTCCAAGTGGTTCAACGGGAAATTCAATGGGTATGTCAAAGAAGAGAAAGAGCATGTAATTATTACGAATTAGCACAAGTATGTACATAAGTTTATAGGCATTGACTTCATGACATTGTGAGTTCATGGTTTCCACGAGAATGTTTTTGTAAAAGCCTTGTGATTATTGGTCCATGCATGTGATGTATGAAATACATGGTAAATTCGATTGGCGATCGTGTAATTAGCTTTCGGGCCAAATTAAGTTATGATATAGCATGTTTCATTCACATAATTGTGATTTATCATATATGAGAAAAAGGAAAGATTCACATAATTGTCTATTAAAATGACTATGGGAAGATATGGGCTTTAAACAATTGAAAGATGCTAAAATATATGCTTGAAATGTGAATACCAATAATTGATGTGCAAGTTTATTATGAGGTTTGAAATGATTGGTTGATTTTAGTAATCTATTATAATAGAGAGATTACCGTTGTTAGGCTAATGTCAAGACATGTTAGATTATGCTTGCAAATTGATAGAGCAAATAATGTGACCGAATAAGTTATAACTGTGAGCTTTATAGTAGTTTATATTATCTTGTGTTTATATTGTTAGTCTTGATAAATGTTTAGTAAGAGTTTCTTATTAGGTTCATACAGACTTACTAAGCTATATAGCTTATCCCCCCTTCTTTTCTCATGTTTTATAGTACCGTCAAGCCAGCTCGGGTTGGAGATCACCGGAGATCCTATCACACTATCAAGTTATCATTTTAGGTATTGATGAATTCAAGTATTTTGAGTTTATGGCATGTATAGGGACTTGGTCTTTTGGTCATATGTGTTGGCTTATAATGGTTCATGGTTCATTTTGTATATAGCCTTGAAAGTTGGCTAATGTTGGTTATGAGTATATTTATATTAATGTCATTTGTAAATGTGGAAACTTGCATAATTTGATGTGGAGAGGTTGATGTTTTAAGCATGATTAATAATGGTATGAGAATGACATGTTATTGTCTTGGTTGTGATTGTTTGGCTGCTCTTACATGTTTGAATTTGTGCCATGTGATATTGTGTAGAGGTGTGTTAGTGAGGGTGGCAAAATGGCTTGGTAAATAGCCTTATTTTTGTCCACATGGGCAGACGCACGGGTGTGTGTCTTGGACTTGTGTGACACACGGTCAGCCCCATGGGCGTGTGATCCGACCGTGTGTCTTCTGTACCTATATTGTTGCAAAATAAAATGCTCTGTATCCAGCACACGGGTATGAGACACGGTCGTATGAAGGACACGGCCTCAGGACACGGGCGTGTGTCTTGGCCGTGTGACTTCAATTTGTTCTTGGGTGACAAACAGAGAGTTACACGGGTTAGGGACATGGGTGTGTGTGACCACACGACTGTGTCCCAAGCCACATGGGCGTGTGACACCTATTTTAGCAAAAATTTTCCAAGTGTCAAAAAATTTTCTAAAGTTCTCGGTTTAGTCCCGAATTACTTCCAAAGCATGTTTTGGGCCTCGTAGGCTCGTATTAGGGACTTTATGATTAAATGCAAATGGTTTTAATTTGGACACAAATTTATGACTCGGAATTGTATGTTTGCTTGTGTTTAAGTCCGGTAACCCTATTCCGGTGTTGAATATGGGTGAGGGGTGTTTCAAGCTGCCATAGCCGAAACGCTTTAAAAGATTGGTTGAAGAAGATAATGTCCCCCCCGAAAAACCCTCTTTTTTTTCACGTGAATATTAATATTTATCCAAATAGCATAAGTGTCCTTTCATTAGGATCATGTTGCATTTGTATATATAAGTTGGTTGTACCAGACTGGACAGCTCACACCTTTTTGTTCTTATTCAGACAGCTGTCAAGTACGGCGACAATTCTAGACTCAATCTGGAAATACTCATGTAGCAAAATTAGTACCAAATCATGACGAAATTAATTATAAATAGGTTAAGATCCACTGAGTTATAAAATGCAATTTATTGAACTTGTAACACCCCAAACCTGGTCTAGACGTTGTGGCTGAATCTGGTGATGTCACATTGAAGTGTTATTCATAAAGTGTTATGTCGATGAAAACCCATAATATATTTAACCTTTTTATGTGATCCTAATGGTGATTTTGGTATGTGTCGTTAATTTCAAAACTTGCGTCACTATAAAGAAGTATTTACTTTTAAAAACGTTATTAATTCCAAAATATCATTTTATAGCAGATTTTTTTTAAAACAATTGCTTACTTGCGTTTACTTTGTAAAAGCATTGTTTCATTTGAAAACTCGAGTTTTCCTAACACTAGTAATTATAAACCAAAACAAATAAAAATCCCAAATTAAAGTTAAAATCCATAAAGGCCTTATTACAGTAAAAATACCCAAAATAAAATTACTTAAAATCAAAATAAAATATGAAAATATATGCGGATGCGTGACCACCTTTAAGTCCCTCGCAGCACTGATTCGCCTAAGATTAGGGATTACTTGTACAGATAAACAGAAGGGTGAGTTTACGAAAACTTAGTTTGTAATCCCATATCAAACATCCATATAGTTAGCAAATATAGTCTGGGCCTAAGCCCATTTCAGTAGTGGTTCAGTTTCAGTTAGGGCTTTAGCCCATTATAATATCAATATCAGTTTGGGCCTAAGCCCATCTCAGTAACAGTGACGGCATAGACATGCAATTAGGAATCCTACCCAGCTAGCCTCTGCACTCCATCTCCATCCAACCCTACACTCCATGTGGGGATATAATCAACCCACCTATCCCTACAATCCAAGTAGTACCGGTTGCGGCACTAAACAATAGTTGCAGCAGAGCTGCCAGAACAGTACACTTCCTCCAATCATATTAAAACCCATCCCTATGCAACGCATCATGCAACATGTCATGTCATATCACAATATTATACATGGGCTCAATACAGATGAAAATGGCATGCTAAAAAAATATAGTCATACATGAATATAGATCCACACATCTCATAGGGGCATAACAGTCTTTCAGTCAATTAGGGGTCTGGGTAAACTTATTGACCCAACAGTAGGTCCACAGTCGTCTCGAGCGACCTGTGCAACCTTAACAATCAAACAGTGAAAATGGGCCCACGACCCATATTGCGGACCCATGTGGAGCCACACGCCTGTGTGGCCCACACGGCCCATAATGGTCTTGGCCGTGTGTATTACACAGCCTGGCCCAATAATTTCCACACGTCCATATCGTTTACCCATGTGGGGTCCACACGACCCAATTCGGCCCAATACGGCCTCAGCCCATGAAATCGCTCATGGCAGGCCATGTCGACTATACGCCCATGTTTAATCACGTGGCCTACCTATACAACCGCGAGTACGCCCGTGTGGCGTCGATGCTCACTTATTCTGGCTTTTTTCGTTTCTATAGTCGGAGTCGTATTTACACACACCTTGTTTGCAAAAGTGCGCAAATATCCCACGAGCACTCCAATCCTACATTTGACCGAACCATTATCAATCAACTTCCAAACTTTTACTTAATCACAACACACGAGTTGAACACATGTTAAGCCAGTGACAATGTTACCTTCGATCAAGATAAGAGGGAGGTTTCGATCACTCCAATGCCAAAGAAATATCTTTCGCTCCTCGAATAGCTCCTAGGCATCAACCGAATTCAGATAAACATTAATTCCAAGCAACAAGATAACCAAATATCAAACGCACTTACCACCAACGAAGAGTAAGATTAACAGTAAGTCAAGAGTACTTACCAGAAACTAAGAGGGAACACAGATGGCCTCCAAGAGAAAGAGTAGTTTCAACAATAAAGAGGAAGAAGAAATGGATGGAGAAAAGGGCCGGGTTCGGCTACAAGAAAAGAGAATATTTGACCATAACAACCAAGATTAGAAGAGAGGGAATTGCTAAAAGCTGAAGGAATACAGAGGGGGAGAAGAAGAAGTATTCGGCCACAGAACAAGGAGAGGACATCAGCTAGAGAGGTATGGGAAGAAAGGAAAACCGATAGGCAAGGGAACTGTAGGGAGGAGTAAAAAGGAAAAACAAAGCAAAACTGAAAGATACCTGAAGTCCCTAGCAAAAATTTGGCCTCCAAGAAGAGAAAAACGAAGACAAAAACCGAAGAATGAAGAGAACAACCCACCAAAGCTGAAATCCTAAGAGGTAGGAGTTCATATTTGGCACAACACTTCCACTCCTTTCAAAATCCCACATTTTCCTCCCCAAATCACTCAAAACTGTCCACTACTCCCTCAACCACCTAATTCAAATTCCACTACAACTCTTCAGTTTTTCAAGTTGACCAAAACTCCCACACGACCCTAGCAATAAAATAAAACACTCCCAAGTGCATACCAGGACTCGAACTTCAGACCTCAGGTAACAACAACATGCCACCTATCCCCTAGACCAGTAGGCTCTTTCTGTCATGTTATACCCATAATTATTTAAAAACCTACTGACTAGAGATAGGGTTTATTCATATTAAAACAAAAATTTTGCACAAGCTAAGGCTTGAACCCAAGACTTCTCAGACACTTCCTAGAACACTTAACCACTGAAGCAGATACATAGTTGTGTAACACAAACATACGAAAATAAACATTAAGGATTTTTGGGGCATTACAGAACTGAAAATGCTAAAATATGTGCTAAAGATAACTAAATGGGGACAAATTAACCAATATGTAGGGAGAAAACATATGTTTTTTCTAGTACTATAAATAGCCCATTTTTAGAGGTGTCGAAAATAGTGGTTTTGGGGCCACAATTTTGATGAACGATTGTTATTTTATTATTTATGTAATGTCTACAAGAATATATTAAAGTCGTATTAAAATTTCGTTAAGAAATTTTGATGTTTATTTAGTTAATTAAGTAAAAAGGTCTAAATCATAAAAAGTGAAAAAGTTGAGTTCTATTAGTTAAAACGGTCAAACGACTATGAAACTTTAAAGTAAATGGACTTATATGGTAATTATACCATTCTTAAGGTTAGTTGACAAATATGGACATGATTTAGTGGATTTTAAAGTTAATGACAAAGGTGAAATTAGTAATTTGATAAATAAAATTAAACTGAAATAAAGTAAAGGTGGTGTCATCTTCCCTAAGTGTTTTTCACCACCAAAATTGAGGAAAGAATAAGCCATTTTTACATTTTGAAGGTCAAGCTTTCTTCTTGTATATGAGTGTTTTCGAGTCCCGTTTTTAATGATTTTTATATTTTTGAGTCCGTTTTAGCTTAATCTAGCTAGCCCGGAGGTTAATTTGTATAACCGTTAAAGATTGAGGGACTTTCCATGAATTTTTTTTGTTATTTTTTGATGTTACTTGATGAATTATGAATCTTTGTTTAAAAATAAATAAGTTTTGTTAAGTGATTTTGGATGAATTTTGGAGTTAGGGATTAAATTGTTAAAGGTGTAAATTCTAGAGTTTTACTGTGAAATGATGGCTAATATGGTTGTTTCAAAGTCCCTTGCATATATGGTTAATATGGATTTAGATTGAAATGGTTAGATTTTAAGTTATAAGCTTAAGGACTAAATTGTGAAAAGTTAAAATGATAGGGCAAATTAGTAATTTTGCATAAATATGAAATGTGGATTAAATTGGATACTAGAAGTAGTTAATTGATTGAAATTATCTATTTAGATCAAGATAAACCATGTTCAGACTTAGATCAAAGAAATGCTAAAGCTTCGGGCTAGTTCGATTAAACTACTACGCCCTAATTGTTGAGGTAAGTTCATATGAATGGTAATTGTGTTAATGTTATTTAAATTGAATGTTTACTATGTTATGTTTAGCGTAAATGGATCAATATATATACGTATCAATTCTATGACGAATTGACGTATATTGAGTCCCGGTTGAACCTTAGGAATTTTTAAGATATAAATGACATGACATTAGGGATTTCATGTTTTAAGTGCTGGTCTTGAATGTCCTATTGATGGTTGAGGTCTTACATTTGTTGCAAATTCTACATAGCTCATGTGAGCAGCATTGTGTAGCTTACATTTTAACCCACAGCTTGTGTGAGCAACGATGTAAAGGAAAGGCTACAGTTATATTTAAAGGCACACTTCATGTGAGTTTTTTTGAGTATCCGATGAAATTCTAGATGGTTCAACGGGTAAGAAAAGAAAAAGAAAATGGTAAGTATGCAAATGCTATAGAACATGATATTATGGTAACATTGATGATGTAAAATATTATACTTATACATGGTTGATTTCATATATATATGAACAAGTATGCTAACTTGTGAGTTTTGATGATTTTGTATAGGCTTATACCAAGCATATGGTTTTGGTTGATATTATACTTATGCTTTATATTTTGCAAATGAAATGGTAAGTTAAGTTTTGGTTTATATGATCTTACTAAGTACTTGTTGCTTACGTAGTTGTTTTTTGTTGTTTTATAGATTATCGAAAGCTCGATTTGGTTGGAAGCTCGCCGGAGACCTGTCACACTATCCAACAATCAATTCGGTAGTTTTTGAGCATTTTGGCCAAGGTTTATAATGGCAAGTATAGAGTGTTTTGTAATGGTATTTTGATGAATGTGTTAATGTTGTTTTGGTATGTATAAGTTTTGAAAGTTATGTTACCATTTGATGCCTTGTCAAATTATGTCATTTTGGTTATCTTATTGTGCATGTTTATAAGGCTTTTTATGGTATGTTTTGGTAACTAGTTGGTTTAGGTTATCATGTTTGAACTGGTACAATAGTGACACGTTTTGATAGTTTTTGTTTTGGTATATTGTGGTGCCTTTGAATGGCATATGGGTTAGTTGAAAGAATATTGAAATGACATTTTGATGTGTGTTTCGATGATATTTAGGTCTCTTTAAAGTGTGCATGAATGGGTTGAAAAGTTATGCATGGGATGGTTTTGAGATGACTTGATTTAAGGTAATTTTGGGTTCACACGGCCTAAGACATGGGCGTATGACTCAACCGTGTGAGGCACATAGCTTGGCGACACGACCGTGTGTCATCTGGGGATTTCTTAGGGTTCAAGTTAGTGAGTTACATGGTCTAACATACGGCTTGGCACATAGGTGTGTGACACGGCTGTGTGACCCTACTCATAGAGTTACAGGGGTGAGGACACAGGATGGGACACAAACGTGTGTCCTTGGTTTGAAAGTTACACGGCCTGGGGCTATGTCACATGACCTGGCCACACTACCGTGTGACCCCTGTTTTACAATTTTTGCATCTTTTCCTTAAACTTTCCAATTTCTTTCAAATCTGTCCCGAATTGCTCCTAAGCTATTTTTAGGGCCTCGATAGCTCAATTTAGCGACAATATGCATGTGAATGATTGACTTATGATATTATTAACGTGTTGAATGACATGATGTTTAAATGTTTCTGATTATACATTAATGCTTTATAACCCTAATCTAGTAATAGAGACGGGATAGAGATGTTGTAACAGCCTAATTTTCAATAGTGTTGAAAATAGTGGTTCGAGACCACTAAATCCGATGAGAGAGTTCAAAAATTATATTATTTATTATTTATAAGTCAAATGTGATTTTAGGAAGACTTTTGAATTAGTGATTTGTGCTTTAGAAGGAATTATTAGGTTAAGTGATTTCGAAAATGAGGTATCGAGACCTTGATTTCATAAACTGAGCCGTAAATATTTTTATAAATATTTATGGAGTATCATTGAGTTAGTATTAAAGTTTCGTTAGAAAATTTTAACGTTTCGGTAGTTAATTAATTAAAAAGGACTAAATTGAAAAAGGTGCAAAACTTGTTAAAGTGATAAAATAACTTAAATGTTAAATGATGGAGGACATAAAAGGCAAATTAACCCAAAGAAGATGGCTGAAACGGGAAAAGCAGAAAAAAAAACAAAGAAATTAGGTTATTAAGGGGCAAAATGGGAAATAAAATAAAATTTAATTAGTTAAAAATGGGACTTAAAAGAAATCTAGACATTTCTTCACAATTCTTCAACCAAAAACACCATAAGAGGTCCCCAAGAAGCTGGTTTTTCATATTTTTACTTCAAATCAAGAGACGAGAAAAAAAGAAATTAGCAAAATAGTCCCTAACTACTACAAACTTATAATTTAGCCCAGATAAGTTCGTATGGTTAAATTTTAATGTTATATGTTAATTGATGAATAGTATTTTATATTTATTCGTAACATTTGTTGAAAATAAAATTATTATTAAATTTATGAAATTGAATCAAGTATTCGAAGTGAACGGAACGCAGGATTGAGTACAGTCGTTCAGTGCAAAAAATGAATTAACTGTAAATTACCCAAGTAAACCGAGGTTCAGCATTTGTTGCGAACTTTCATGTTTGCTTTATGTTTAGCTCTTATGAGCTTTAGTTAACTCATATGAGTTTCAATTTAACCCTTCTAGGTTTCATTTCAGCTCTTCTGAGCTTTAGATTAACCCTTATGGGTTTCCGTTAAGCTCTTATGAGCTTCCGTTTAACCCTTACAAGTTTCCGTTTAGCACTTATGTGCGATGTACTCAAATCCGTAAAGCGTTCTCTAATTTGACAAGGATTGGTAAGTGCTATTATAACATCCCGATTTTGGGCCTAGTTAGAACAATGGTTTCGGGACCACTAATCCGTTGATAAAAATTTTATTTTTATTATATTTTTATGGTCTACGATTTCACGGAATGATTTTGTGAAAATTTCGTTCGAAAATTTTGACGTTTGGGCACTCAATTTAGTCAAAAGGACTAAATCTTAAAAAGTGCAAAAGTTGAGTTCTGCATGCTAGAGGTGTCCAATTGTTATGAAATTTTAAATTGGAGGTCCTTATATGGTAATTAGACCATTGGTTAAGTTGGTGGACAAAAATGGACATGGTTAGGCATGTTTCCAAAGTTTTTCATTAAGGACATTTTGGTCATTTAGTTATTAAAATGAATTAAAAACAAAATTAAAAGCCAATTTTTGTCCATCTTCAATCTCTTGGCCGAAACTTGCATAGAGAAACCATGGCTAGGGTTTTTCTAGCTTCCAAGCTCGATTATAAGTCTGTTCTAGCCCCATTTTTAATGATTTTTATGTTTTTGCAAACCCCGTAACAAGATCTATCTATTTCTACCATTAATTTGAGCTAGGGTTCTTGTTTAAAAATTGACCCATGTGTCACATGCATGCATTTTTATGTCTAATGGTAGAAAATGAGTGTTGGGTGTTAAATAAACGACTTTTACTAAGCGATTTTCGATGAAAATGTCCAAAAGGACCATTTTGTAAAAGTTGTAAAAATGGTATAAAAGGGTGTTTTGATGAGAATTGTTGTTTTCTATAGTTGTAAAAATGGTTCGGCTAGGCCTATAGAGTGAGAAAATTGAATAAAAATCACTTTACGAGCCTAGAGGCAAAAGTGTAATTTTGACAAAGTTTAGGGCAAAAATGTAATTTTTCCAAAATATGATTTTTGGATCACATTAAATAATTTGACTAATAATTGGACTAATTGTTATATTATAGATAAAGGAAAATGAGGATTGGACCTAGATCGAGTGAAAAATGGAAAATCAACGGTTAGGTTCCTTTTTGCTATTTTGGTGCCAAGGTAAGTTCGTGTGTCAATAATATTGCAATGTTATATTTGAATTGAAAATTCGATATTATTATTGCACAAATGACATGATTTAATATATTGAAAAGTGATGAAAGAATGGTATATAAAATTTGTGAGAACAATGATATATGACTAATAGCACATGAAATGTTTGATGGTTCAGTCATTGATGGCTTGCTATATAATATCTGAATATATTGAGAATTTGATATTACATGATGTTTTATTAAGTTGGATAACTTGTGAAAGAGTGAAAAGGAAGGTAAGTTTGTATGTAAATAACATATCAATTCTTTTTATGTTATTAAATTTTGTTATTATATGAGATGTGGCTGCTTATAAAATGATCATTTGATGTAAATTACGAATCAAAATAGACTATGAATGAATTTGTTAAATGTTGAAAAGTGAGGAATTTCCCGGTTGAACCTTCGAAATAGAAATTGTAATACCCTGAAAATTTTTACAGTAAGATATTATCCTTGATATAGTAAAATAAGGAAATAAAGTGACAAAAAAAGGGAATTTTGAGTTATGTCAATATTGAGAAGTATATTATGATATATTAATTCAAGAAAGGACTAAATTGTAAAAGTGAGAAAAGTTTTGTTGCACAAGAATAAATACTTAAAATTTGAGGGGTTAAAGTGTAAATATGAAAAAGTTAAAGGACCAATAATGTAAATATTTTAAGAGTGGAATGATCTAGAAACTAAGGAAAATGGATGGATTAGGACCAAATTGAATAGGTAAAGAACTATGAGGGACTAAATTATAATTTTACCAAATTAAATGATGACTCAAGGATGGAATTTTAAAAGATAATAAAGGGCAAAATGGTCAATTGGAAGAGAGAGAAATCTAGAAAGTAATGATGATGTTCATGATATTTTATGTTTATTTAATTAGATATATATTATTTTAATAAGATATTTTATTATTTTATTATTATTTTATTATTAATTATTTAGTATAAAAGGAAGAAAAGATGAAGAATTTTCATCATCTTTCCATGCATGTAACCAATGTTAGAAGAGAAGGAAAAGAAAGAAATTTTCTTTTCTTTACAATTTGGTCCTTCCACCAAAAATTCACCATTTTCACCTAGAAATCAAAAGAATTTCCATAGCTACTAAGAGAGAGAAATGTTAAGGAGACCATGGGGAGTGAGAATATCAAGTTGGATTCAAGAATGAAGCTGGAGAAGAGAGAAAATCAAGTTAAAGATTAGTATCAATAGAACAAGGTAAGTACATCAAGATTTCAATATGTTTTTAAGTTTGTTATTATTGACAAAGCATGGAAATAATGTTATAGTAGAGTTTTCTTACATAAGGTCCTATGTTCTTGATATGTTAGTGAAGAGAAAATAAGAGAAAGTGATGAGAAATGGTGTAGAAAAAGGAAATAAGGGTGTTATAACATGGTAATTAATATCTTGTACCAAAACAGTTTTGGACAACAACAGTAGTCTAAATTTGAAAAATCATCAAAAATTTTAGAAATCGAATTATAGGATGAATAAAGTATTAAATTAAAGCTTATTGAGTTTAGTTTCTTATAGAAGAAATTATGTAAGCAATGGAATTGTAAATCATGAGATATAATCAATTTTGTGAGACAAGGTCAGAATAATTTTGGGTTCCCCTGTTCTGACTTTTGAAAATCATCAAAAATTGGATAAAAATAATTATGGACTTAAATTTATATTTTTAGAATCTTGAATGAGTCTATTTTCAATATAAATAAACGGGAACATCATTCGAATTCTGTACGAAGAGATAATTAATTTTTAGTGAAGAAGGGTCAGGACTGTCAGACAGTAGAACAGGGGTAAATTTAAAGAATAAACTGTACTTATTGGGTTAACCAAAAATTCTTAAAATTTTATAGTAAGAAGATATATGAGTCTAGTTTCAGGAAAAATTATCGTAACTTAATTTGGAGTTCTATAGCTCCAGATATAAATAATTTAGTGACTATGACACAGATGGACAGTTTGAATATTCATAAAAGTAAATAATAAAAATTATAGATAATATTACTTACAAGTGTGTTATATACATTAAGGATGTGGAATGGAGAGGAGGAGGAGGAAAATATGTATGAATATCCATCTAACATGGCTAATTTGCATGTTTTTGGCTCAGGGACTAAATTGAATAAAAGTAAAAATTTATGGGTAATTTTGTAAAAATGTCAGAAATGACCAAATTGCATGAAACAAACTATTTTATTATTTAAATTAAAAAATTGAATGAAATTATTAATTTATCTCAAGATTGGGGAAAAACATGTTTTTAGGGATTAAATTGAAAAGTGTTGAAATTATGGAAAATTCTGATATTTTATAGAATTCATGGGTTGTTATCAATATGTATGAGAATAATAGCTGGAAATAAGGATTAAATTGCAAGAATTTTATTTTCCTGACCCTAAGGATGAAATCGTCATTAAATAAAAGTTTAGGGGCAAAATGGTAATTTTGCCTACAGCATTAATTAAATACATTAGAATATGAAATGAATGAAAATGATGATAAAATTTATTTATAAAGATCCGGACGACTCAAATAAGAGATTTGATCATGGAAAAGAAAAGATATCAGATTAATAAAATTATAAACACAAACAAGTAATGAGGTAAGTTCATGTAACTTGAATTATATTCTTAAATGCTTGAAATGTATGTTTTTTTTTATATGAACATGATTTGAATGTTCATTATATGGAAATTTTATGAAATATTAACATATTTGATAAAAGAGGAAGAAATCCCGGTTGAATGAAAGGAAAATTCGATGGATCTTTGAAAAGGAATTGACGGTAAAAAGGATCAAGCCCGGACGGGTGATCCTATCCTGATATAGCCCTCCCGAAGAATATGTGGAAAATGGATTTAGCCTGGATGGGTAATCCGAATTAGGGTCTGAATTTAGCTTTGGTGGTAATTGGATCCAAGCTCATTAGAGTAATTGTCGTTTCTGAGATTTAGCTTTGGGTGGTAATCTGATAATACTCTATGAGTTCATATTACTGAGGATTTAGCACTGGACTGGTAATCCCATTTGTAAGGATGAGGTTCGTGGGAGTGTGCTTTCTGATATGAAATGTGTAAGACCATGGTTGAAAGATACCATGGCAATGTAACATGAAATGAACAAGACCATGGTTGAAAAATACCATGGCAACCTGACAGAAAATGAGTAAGACTATGATTGAAAGACACTATGGCATCATGTCGAAGATAAATAAGACCGTAGATGGGAGATGCTATGATATCAGTTGAACAATTGATATTCAGGTAATATGTATCAGATGATGAGTGGTTATATGAAATGGTTCTATGAAATGTTTACAAGAATTGGTCATATGAAAATATATGTACAAAATAGATGAAAGAAATAATTAAAAAGATAGATAAATGAAATATGTGTAAGTACACTAATAAGTGTTGTTGTTGATGCTTAGACAAGTGCCAAACCATTGATTGAATGATAATATATTTATTTATATGATGCATTGATTCGGTAAGTATTTAATTAAATTTTTTAGGTGATTCGTAAATTCTAGTAATGCTCCGAAACCCTGTTTTGACGACGGATACGGGTTAGGGGTGTTACAGAAATGATACAAATGATCCATTGTGAGAACACATGTGTAGTACTATGTGCAGGCTACTATGTGTTTAAGATGGTTTTAGGTCACGTGTGTAGTACTAAGTGCAAAGCTACTACGTGTACCGAGATAGTTAGGTCGCATGTGTAGTACTAAGTGCAGGCTACTATGCGTACCCGACAACTTCGATCACATGTGTAGTACTAAGTGCAGGCTACTACGTGTATCAGATGGTTAGGTCACGTGTCTAGTACTAAGTGCAGGCTGCTACGTGTACCAGATAGTTAGGCCGCATGTGTAGTACTAGGTGCAGGCTACTATGCGTACCCGACAACTTCGATCACGTGTGTAGTACTAAGTGCAGGCTACTACGTGTATCAGATGGTTAGGTCACGTGTGTAGTACTAAGTGCAGGCTACTACATGTACCAGATTGTTAGTCGCATGTGTAGTACTAAGTGCAGGCTACTATGCGTACCAGATAGCTTCGGTTACAAGGGTGGTAAAATGTGCAGGCAACCGTGTATCTGTTATTATTCCGATGAGTTCAACGAGAAATTGACTAAGTGAAAATACATATGAACATGACCATGTGATGAATAAGTGCAGGTATATGTTTGTGGAAATTTATGAGCAATGTGCTCGATAGTTGAGCGAACTTTCGGTAAGATGGAATGGAGTAAGTGTTACAATGAAAGTTACTACAAAGAAAACATGAAAGAGTGAAATTTAGTAATAAATCAGTTTTGGACAGCAGCAGTTGTTTGAATTTGAAAAATCACCAAAAATGGTGAAAATTTAATTAGAAGTTGAATAAGATATGAAATAAAATCTTGTTGAGTCCACTTTCATATAAAGGAAACGGTGTAAGTAAAAGAATTTCATATTATGAGATATTTGAATTTTTGTGAGATAGAGTTAGAATGATTTTGGAAACCCCTATTCTGATTTGGGAAAATCATTAAAAATTGTAAAAAAATAATTATGGGTTATAATTTATATTCTTAAAATCCTTAATGAGTCTATTTTTGAAAGAAACAAACAGGAATATTATCAAAATCTTGTACGAAGAGATAATTACTTTTTAGTGTAGAGGGGTCGAAACTGTCGGATAGCAAAAATCGGGGTGACTTTAAAGAATAAAATGTTCTTATTGGCTAGAACAAAAATTTTAAAAATTTTATGGTAAGAAGATATGCGAGTTTAGTTTCTGGGAAAATTATCGGTTCTTAATTTGGAGTCTCGTAGCTCCAGATATAAATAATTTAGTAACTGTGACTCAAGAAAACAACTTAACTAGACTTTGAATAAATAGAGAGGAATTGAAAAATTGCATGTTAATACATTGCTTATTATTTTTCATGCGAGCTTACTAAGCGTAAAACTTACTCCCTCCTTTCCATTTCTTCTAGTGTTGTCAGGTAGGCTCGGGGTTGGAGATCGTCGGAGATAGCATCACACTATCAAAGCAATACCTTGGAGTATTGATATATATGTTAGAAATATCAAGTGAGTGGCATGTATAGGGACCTAGTTCTATGACATGTGTTATTATGATTTGGCTAAATATATTGGCCTATATCAAGCTATTGTATATGGCCATGAGAGGTGGCTCATATTGATTATGGTTTATAAGTCTAGCTAATCATGTTACATTTTAATGCATATGATGTGATGATATGAATATGTTTGTTTGCCATGCATGGTTAGTAATATGTCATGTGTGTTGAATGCATGTTTTATAACCAATTAAGGTGGTCATGGCCATGAATTAAATGTGTAATAATGTGGCTAGACTAGTTAATCATGAGTAGGTGGAACATATGTATAATGACGAGCTAATGTTGAATGTGTCTTAATAAAGAGTGTTTAATCACTAAAATGATGCCATGATTTGTGAGTTTGATGTGTATAAAGTTGTAAGGGTTTATGAGAAACATGAAGGCTTGGAAAATAGCCTAAGAGTTAACTACACAGGTTGAGACACGGCCGTGTGTCTTAACCATGCGAGGGACACAGTTTGGTGACACAGGTGTGTGGCCTGGCCGTGTGGTTCAATTTATTTGCAGAAGTCATAAACAAAGAGTTACATGGCTTGAGGACACAGGCGTCTGACCCTGTTTTATGAGAAAAGTTTCTAAGTTTTCCCTGAACTTTCCAAAGTTCTCAGTTTAGTCTTGAACCTTTTCTAAAGTATGTTTTGGGTTTCGTAGACCCAAATAAGGGACTATGTGCATGTGATTGAATGTTTCAAAATATAAATGAAATTTTATGGCCCGTTTTGCATGATTGTAAATCTTTGAGTTCGGTAATGCCTCGAACCCTGTCTCGGTCTCGGATACGGGTAAGGGGTGTTACAGCTATATAGAATTAATGTAGAAGAATTTTAGTTATTATTAATGTTGAGCTCAAACAAGTGAATTCATGGAGTGAAGTTGTGATTGGTAGGAATAATATATTGAACAGTTTACTTAAATAAATTATTGTTGTATGTTCGGTAAGATTTATATTAAAGCCAAAGAACTTACTAAGATTCATTAAGCTTACTGTGTTGTTTAATGTTCTTTGTAGTTTTTCAAGAAGTTTGAAGGATCGAATCAACACATCAGTCACACTATCCAGATTGCTCCGGTAGATTTTGTTATGCACTGTATGGTTTATATGGCATATATAGCGTTGGATTGGAAAATTGCTAAATTTAAATTATGGTTGTGAATGACTTATATATAAATATATGTTTGTATGTCCGTATTTAGTAGTAGATTTTGGTAAATCAATGAATAGAGTTATTTTGGTAAGTTTAGCCAGATGAATCTTGTGATAATAAATATATTATGTTTAAAACATGATTTTTGGCTTGTGTTGATTGTTTGATTGAGGCTATTTGATATATTATAATGTTGTGTATAAGTTGATATCAAAAAGGGTGAGAAAAATGGCCTTAAAATGGCCTATTTTTGTCCACATGGGCAGAGATGGGTGTGTGTCCCTTGCTTTTAAGAAAATTTTTAAAATTTTGGGAAACATTCCTTGAGTATCCGGTTTAGTCCTGATCCACTTCTAAGGTATATATTGGGCCTCGAGGGCCCATCTAAGAGACAATATAAGTGTTAAATGAATAATTCTTGATATGTATATTAAAGGTTGTGAAATATCTGAATTTAATCTGTAAAGTCAGGTAATGCTTTGTAGCCTTGTTCTGGAAATGAATAAGGGTTAAGGGTGTTACATTTATTGGTATTAGAGCTTCAGTTTAGTTGATTCTCGGAATGATAGTAATGTGTAAAGTGTCTAGAAATACATGCCATATAAATCTGTGATAGTGTGATGTGTATGATCTGATCTAACCCTTATTTTTCTTATAGATTTTAAAGATGTCAGATAGATCCGAACATGCTGAACGTGATGAGGCTAATAATAGAGTACAAACATCTAAGCATGGGACAAGTAGTAACGTTCCAATTTCTCCAATGCAAGAACAAGAACTTAAAAATATGTTCTATGGGTTTATGAACCAATAGTTTAATGAATTTATGCAAGAAGGAAATCAGGCTCAACAACCTCCTCCCCCTATTGCACCGTCTGTAGAGCCTCCGGTTGGTCCTCCACCTCCTCCAATAACTGAATCCAGTAAATGTACTCCAATTGAAAAACTTAAAAAGTGTGGGGCTGATGAATTCAGGGATAGGTCAGATGATGATCTTGTCAAAGTTGAGTATTGGCTTCAGAATACGATAAGAGTTTTTGTAACACCCCTCGCCTATATCCGACGCTAGGATAGGGTTTGTGGTGTTACCTGACTCAACTCAACCGATTATATAAAATTGGGTAGTGAAATTTCAAACAATTTAAAAACTTATCTTTTCACATGCAATCTGACCCGTATATGGGCTTACGAGGCCCAAAACATACATCCGAAGTGGTTCGGAACCCAATCGAGAACTCATGAAAGACTTAGAAAATTTCATGCATCAAGGCTCCACACGCCCGTGTGGATATAGAACATGACCGTGTGCTAGGAACACGTTCGTGTCCCGAACCCGTGTCTGAAAGCTTGGGCATTCTGCCAAAACCACACAGCCTAAGCACACACCCGTGCCCTATAACCGTATCCTTCACACGGCTGAGACACATGGCCGTGTCACTTGCTCGTGTACTACTAGCATGCATACTGACTTTATGGCACGGCCTGGGCACACGCCCGTGTGGCTTGCCCATGTGCTAAAATGACTTTAAAGTTTTAAGTGCAGGGGACACACTACCACAACACACACCCATGGGCGTGAGCCGTGTGTCACACATGGCCTAGACACATGCCTGTGTGTCTTACCTGTGTGGACAAACTAGGCTATCTTCCAAGCCATTTTGTCACCCATTTTGCACAACCTACACAAGATCATTTCAATATACAAATTTCATCATAATGGATACCAATTCATCCATAGAAATAACATTATATGCATTCATCAAAATGAATAATAGCCATTATTCCAGGCTTGATACAAAATGAAGGGCTTTTGACTTGAGCCAAAATACATAAATAATTCTCCAAATCCAACATCCTAGTCTAGCCCTATACATACCACCTTCAAAAATATAAATCAAACTATACCGAGTGCTGCAGCTGATAGTGTGATTGATATCTCTGACTTTAAGGGATCCTTAAGCTAGCTTGGTGACACTAAAAGAAAAAGGAAAGGAAAGGGAGTAAGCATAAAGCTTAGTAAGTTGCATATAAATAACTATACAACAATCTCACCATTTACCCTCATGCTTATAGCTCAAAGGTAAACATAACTTAACTTACTCATTATCATCTACTAGAGTCTCATTTTCTAAATTTAAGCTCGTTACTCATGCTTATCATATAGGTACCTGTAACACTCACAACATGATCATCCTTTCTTTATCAAAATTGAACTATAACTTTCACCATTGAACCGTTGGAATACTACTGGATATTCCATGAACCTTCAACATGGGATATATTGCCGATGCCATGTCCCAGACATGGTCTTACACTGGCTCTCATATATACGTTCTGATGCATGTCCCAGACATGTCTTACACTAGCACAACTCCTAGCCGATGCGTGTCCCAGACACGTCTTACACTGGCTATTTCTGTCGAGGCCGATGCATGGCCCAGACATGTCTTACTCTAGTGCTCATCTCTGTGCCGATGCCATGTCCCAGACATGGTCTTACACTGGCTCTCATAATATGGCTGAAGCATGTCCCAGACATGTCTTACACTGGCGCACAAATCACCCAATGTCTTGGCACAAATATCCAGTTCATATCCTGAGGTTTCAATGGGATATTTCTACTATCTCAATATTACAAAGCATTCTCAATTTATAACTTAACAACTTGTACAATATCATTTCAATGAGAACATTAATACAAGTATTAACAGTGTAGTTGTATTATTTACATACAACTTACCTTGGTTTACAAAAAGTACTTGATTAGCCGGTTTAGTCAGATTGCTTGGCTTTTCTCCAGTCTAGGCTCGGGTTTGGAAAATCTTGATCTATAATAATAATATACATCCATTTAGTCACTAAACACAATTAGGCATTCATAAATTCACAACTTTGGTAAAATGACCATTTTGCCCGTAGGCCTTGGTAAAATGACCATTTTACCCCTAAGCTTGAAAATCGATTTTTATCGAATTTCCTCGTATTTCAAGCCTAGATAAACTCTTTTTACTACTAGATAAATCCCAAATTCTCACTATTTCACACACTTACCACCTATTTTGCAACTTATGCAAAATAACCCCTTTAGGTGTTTTCATGCTAACACCTTTCACAAAAGTTGTTTATAACACAACTAGGACTCATATTCTGCCATAAAAACTCAGCATATAACACAAATACATCCATGTCACAATCCTAAACTCTTGAAATTTTTGTAAACTATCACCCTCATTTAAAAGTTCATGCTTCAAGGGTCTCAAAAATGTGAAATTCTTGAAGAAAACTCATTAAAATCACTTACTTATGAGTGCTTTAAGTTGTTGTAGATTTTTTAGCTTTCAAACCTCTCCTATGGCTGGTAAAATTTGGTAGAGAAGAATAAAATAAAGAAGAAATAGCCTTTGTTTTGCTTAATATAAAACTAGTCAAAATTGATGACCTAATCTTCACCTAATTTTGACCTTCTCTCCAATTTGTCTTCCCATGGCCGGCCAAGCCATTTCAATAGGGTCTATTTGCCCTTTAAAGACCCTAAATTTTAATTCTCTAGCTATTTAACACATTTGGGTACTAAAATGCAACTTTTTCCTTTTATGCAATTTAGTCCTTTTATCGCAATCGGGCTTGAAAACATTAAAATTAACTCACCAAATTTTTCATGCACTAATATAATAGTACCATAACCTCATAAAAAATAATAAAAATAACTTTTTCTATCTTCGGATTAGTGGTCCTGAGACCACTGTTCTGGCTAGGCCCTAAATCGGGTTATTACAGTTTTTGAGGAAATAGCTTGTTCTCCTGAAGATTATCTGAGATTTTCTATGTCGTTGCTGAAGGAAGAAGCTTATAATTGGTAGATGACTATGGTGGCCATGGTGCCAAAAGAGAAAATCACTTGGGAATTCTTTTAGAGTGAATTTAAAAAGAAATACGTTTGTAAGAGGTATCTGGATAAAAAGAAGATGGAATTTCTTGATTTACGACAAGGAAATCGACCAGTAGCTGAATAAGAGAAGGAATTTGTATACCTCAACAAGCATGCTTGGGAAATTGTACCAACTAGAGAAGAGATGTGCATTCAATTTGAGGAAGGGCTAAATGATGAAATTAGAATGATTATTGGGGGCACGAAAATACGGGAATTTTTTGTTTTATCAGATTGTGCTCAGAAATTTGAAGAAGTATATAATAGAAAAATGCAGAGAGACAAAAGAAATAAAGAATCTTATAAAAAAAGTTCCTCCAAGTCATTTTCAACTGCACCTGCAAAAAATTCTAAAGATGATTTTAGTTAAGCCACACCGATGTTAGAACAATCAAATAAGAATAAGGCGACTTAGCAAGATTACAGGGCAACTATTAAACCTACTGTTAGTGTGGGTAGTGTACAAAATGTGCCTAGACCAAAGCGGGAGCTTGCTAGAAATGTGGAGCTACTGATCATTTTATCCAAAACTGTCCTCTGTTGCAAAAAGAAGAAGAGTAGAAAGAGAAACAGATAATCACTTCTCAAAGAAGTAAACGTTCGGGTCAAAGTAGTGCCACTGGGACTACTTGTTAGGGTATGAGAGATTCTGCTGCCTGGTCAGAGGCTAGGGTAACTGTACGTACTTATGCTATCCGAGCGAGGGAAGAAGTTGCAGCTCTGGACGTAATTGCTGATACATTCTATCTTTTTTATGTTATTGTATATGCATTGATTGACCCTGGGTCTACACATTCTTAAGTTTGTACTACATTAGCATCAGAAAAGAAATTGTCTATTGAGCCTACTGATTATGATGTTCATGTAACACCCCTAACCTGTATTCATCACTGAAACAGGGTTACAAAACATTACCAAACTTAATACTTAAACAAACATACATTTCCATATATTTTTCATATTCAAATAAAAGTCATTCACATTTAATCATATTATCCCTAATACAAACCTCGAGGCTCAAATCAATCATTAGAAGTGGTTCGGGACTAAACCAAAAACCTAGAAATTTTTTTTTGGAAAACATAGAAAAGTTTCAAAATACAGGGGACACACACTCGTGTGACCCGACCATGTGTCTCACACGGCCAAAGACACGCCCGTGTCACAGGCCGTGTGGACATTCCAAATGGAATCACATGGTTGTGCCCCGGCCAGTGTCTGACCCCGTGTAACTCCCTGACTTGGGTCACACAGCCAACCACACGCCCGTGTGACTAGCCCATGTACCCTTCGAAATGTCCCCATATGTTCATGTGTTAGACCATGTCCTAGGCCATGCCAAAATTGTAGGGTATTGTAACAGCCTGATTTAGACCCTAATCAAAATGGTGGTTTCGGGACCACGAATCTGAATCAAAAAAATATTTAAATATTATTTTTTGTGTTTATTATATGGGAATTTGTATGTGTGAAAGTTTCGTATGAAAATTTGATTGTTTGTGTGCTTAATTTAATAAAATGGTTTAATCACGTAAATTGAAAAATTGATAGTTTATTTTATAAGGACCAATTCGTTAATGGCTTTGTAAATTGAAGTATTTATGTTGCAAATAAACCTTTAGACTATGTGATTGCCGAATTTACCCTTATTATGTATGTTTTTGTTATTAGTTTTAAAAGGTTAAATATGTAATTAGGTAAATAATATAAATGTTATAATATAACATAAATAATAAAATGATGTTCATATATGCATGCTTTGACCGAAAATAAAAAGAAAGAAAAGAAACTAAAGCTTGTTGATATTCAGCCATTTCTCAACCTTGATTCAAGGTTAGTTTGGTTTCGATTTTTGATAATTTTTACGTTTTTGAGATCGTTGCTTCGAATACTATCCGACCCATGCTAGAATTTCTGATTTTGATGAATATTTTGAGTTATTCCATTGATGAATAATTGTGTTTTGTGATGTTTGATGATAAATTATGAAAGATATGTTTTGGATTAACATGTTTTGTATTGGAGTTTTTGATGATTTTGAGTTATTAGGACTAAATTGAAAAAATAATAAATTTAAGGACTAAAATGCAAAATAAACAAAATGTGAGGACTTTTTTGGGTATGAGGAGTATTTGGCCTAAGTATAGCATGAGCAAATTATGCTTGTTTTGTGTTTTATGCAATTAGGACTAATTTGTAAAAATATGAAATGTCAGGGGTAAAATGGTAATTTGTCCATTTATGTGTTTTTGGACTAAATTGAATGAAAATATGCTTGAATGAGCTTAATTTGAATATGTTTAGATCAAGGACCAAAGAAATCGGATTTGGATCAGGGGAAAGCAAAAGTTGTCGACTAGCTGCCCTGTTCTGTTTTGTATCGTCCGAGTTAAGTTTATAAGCAAATAGACGTACATAATCTTAATTAAATGCTAAAAATACATGATGAAATTTAATTTATGAAATTATATATGCTATGGCCGAATATGAAATAGCTTGGTTACCATGTTTTCGAATTCGTTTCGACCGAGTTACGACGTCTAAAAGCCCCGTATGAACGTTAAGAATAGTTAGGATACATATATCATGACATAGGATTTCGATATATGTGTGCGAGTAAGACCATGGAATCGATATATGATTCCAATATATGTGTACGAGTAAGACTCTATCTGGGACAGTGGCATCGATATGTGACTACATGTAAGACCACGTATGGGACGTTGGCATTGTACGATATGTGTTATTATCCAAGTGTCTTATCCAATTCCGAATGGTTCATCGGGCAAAGATAAATCAGGTATGGATGTGTAAAACGAGCTGAATGGTCAGGTATGAATTAGCTTGTTGGCTACTAGTAAAAAGGGTAAGTATATAACTTAATATTTGCTACAAGTCATGTGTTATGCATATGTTGAATCAATGTGAGATTGTTATGTGTATTCGGCCTTATGACTAAGTAAATTGAGTATCAATAAAATGATTCCTAAATATGTGCATATATGAGACCATGTATATTCGGTCACATATCAAGCTTAGGTATACAAAGTTTATTGTGATATATGAGCTTATGTATTGGAGAGTATGTGGATTAGGTTTTTACAATGATTATTGGCTTGGAAAATTGAATGTTAAAATGTTAATTTGACCATATTGATATTCGGCCAAGGTGATTTTTATGTATGAAAATATATCAATAATGAAATTCATATGTTTGTGATTAAATGTGGTAATGATTATATAATTTGATTTAGTTTAGTTGAATAGTTAATATTATTGAGTTGTTTATTTTCTTATGACTTACTAAGCTATAATAGCTTACTCTGTGTATACATGTTTACTTTGTTTTATAGATTTTGGATTCAAGTTACAAGCTCGGGGATCGTCAGCCAAGTCTATCACACTATCGACCGCCTTCGGTATTTAATGAGTTGCATTTTGAAACTATGGCATGTATAGGCTTGAACATACTTTTGAAATGCTGAATGTATAGGCTGAATTGTGTTTTGATGTGATGAACCTTGGTTTTGTATAAAAGCCATGTGAAAATGGCTTATTTAAATGTTCAAATTTGGTTTTGGTTTGATTATCGCATAAGTCCACTTTAGTTACTATGATATGTGACATGATTAAATGATGTTTGTGATGTTTATTTTGTGCGTATAAGTTGGTTGGTGATTTTGAATATATGCATATAATTAATTTTGTTATATCTTAAATTTGTTTTGAAATGTTTGTTACATGGCATGAGAGATTTATGTTTTAAATATGTCTATAGGTGGTTAAGGTCTTGTAATGATAGATATAATCCCATTCAATTGATAAATATTTTTGGTTGTATGTTAGAATGAGATAAAGAATATGGTTGATCAATGGTTCGGCTTTTATACACATGTTCATGAGATTTAAGGTTGGGTATAATACTTATGGTTGTGCATATGTGTGATTTTGGTTTGAGCATATGTCAAGAATGTAACCCAAATATATGATGTATGTATAGTTGCTATGTGTTTTGGCCTTATGATATATGATAGTTGTTAAAGTAGATCATGTGTTAGTTAGGTAATAATCAAGACATATGCATGGTGAGTATTCGATGTTCACTTATGGACCAAACTAATGATATGAATGACATTTGATTTGGTTGTCATAGTAATTTAATTAAATTGGGTATTAGATTCACATGAGAGAATTGAATTGATGAAAAAGAACATGTGTATCTAACATTTGATCATGATATGTGATATATATTATATATTATGGTTGATAAGTATGCGCATGGTCAATACAATATAAGTCTAATAATCCAATAATGAAATTATTATATACATGTTATGTATTGTATAAACTGTTGTGATATATTTTGGATTATGTTAAATTAAGTTATGTTGTGATTGATATGATTATTTAAGATTTGGTATTTGATTATGTTAATACTTTTGACGTGATAAAAATTGTGTTGTAATTTATAACACGTATTTATTTAAATTGTAAAATAGTCGGTAATGCCTCATAACCCTAATTCGGCGACGGATACAGGTTAGGGGTGTTACAGGTATAGTGACTTATGCCACACGGCCAAGTCACATGCCCGTGTGTTGAGCCAAGTGGAGCATACTAACTTGATTTCTAATAAACATCAGGGGACACACGGCTGTGTTACCGGACCATGTGTCACACATGGCTGAGACACACGCCCATGTCTCTACCCGTGTGGACAAAAATAGGCTAATTTCTAAGGCATCTTTCTCACCCAAAATTGCAACAACCTAAACATGTCAAATGGTATATAACATAGCATCAATAGGCATTCAAACCAATCTCAACTAATCCTAAATCATGCTATTTCACTACCAATAACTATATTGCTCATATCATCATGTTTTGCCCATTCAAAACATACCAATTTCACATATAAAAATCACCTAAATGGTCACTTTCAACTATGCATTGTTTTACCTAAAACCACATGTATACCATATCTCAAAATTCAACCTACTCAAAATACCAATTCACAACAAGCACTCACATAGCAATTATACACAACATATCAAAAGGCCATTTGCACACATATATATACATCACCAAGTGTACCAAAATAAGCCAAATCACATGGCTATACACATAACCAAAATATACATCATTTATAAGCCAAATCAATTGGCTAAATACATTACTAACATATAGGTCATATTAATCACAACACTTATACATGCCATATAACCAAATACATTAGTTCAAAAGTACCAAAATGACAACTTGATAGTGTGATGAAATCTCTGACAAATCCCAATCTGAGCAAGCTTCAAAAACATTATAAAATATGGAAATAAATAAACAGAGTAAGCTATAAAGCTTAGTAAGCTTGTATGATTTAATAAATATAACCTACCATTCATTCACAAATTAAGCTATCTAATATAATACACCACAATTCAACTTAATCACAAGGCTAAAATATGTTCATCCACATAGTAGTTCATGTAACTCTCAAATTTCATAGATTCAATGCTTATACGGTTTACGTACATACCTGCACTGATACATCTCAAAATATTACCCTTACATATCTTCAATATACCTGTTGAACCATTTGGAATAATATCGGATACTGGGGAATCTCGCACCCTAAGTGCCAATACATGGCAGAAGCCATCTCAATTTCATATCTCATAAAATGCTCACTCTCGAGCTATCAATGGGTCTGATCACACAAACTGACGGTCAAGATGTAACTACATGGTGCTGCTCACACAAGCTAACGAGAATCCACAACACATGCCGGAAAACTTAGCCACAGGTAAAACATATGGACCAACACCCAAAACACAATAACCCCTAATGACATGTCATTTGTATCCTATCTATTCCTAAGGTTCAACCGGGATTTCATACGTTGCCAAATATTTGTCGAACATTTCCGTAAGGTCGTATTCATCAACAATACAATTATAAAGCATTTAGAATACAATTACATTAATGCTTATTAACATACGAACTTACCTTAGA
This sequence comes from Gossypium longicalyx, assembly GCA_025698465.1. Lineage (NCBI taxonomy): Eukaryota > Viridiplantae > Streptophyta > Magnoliopsida > Malvales > Malvaceae > Gossypium > Gossypium longicalyx. Next base: position 64,831,739 of record CM046996.1, on the reverse strand, counting down.
TTTATACGGAGAGAATCAAGTTATCAATCAACTATCTTGTTTTTCCCCTGATCTAATTCCGAACTTCACTTTTCTTGATCTATATATAATCAAATTTAACTTATTTAATTATCATTTTATTCAATTTTACCCAAAAATCATATTATGGCAAAATTATACTTTTGCCCCTTAAATTTTGAATTCTTTACAATTTATTCCCTAGATCATAAAAATGCAAATTCATGCAATTCAACTTATACCCATGCTACCCAAATATCAATTAAGTCCCTAGCAAGCCTTATATTCCATTTATTTCACAATTTAACCATGAATATTTTTCTATTTTTTAATTTAACCCCTAATTGACAAATTCATCAAAATTTCCTTTATTAAAGTTGCTCAACTATCATCGAGCATCCATTTTCATCCATTAAACATAAAAAACAACTAATATACATTCATGTTAAAACCCTAGTCTATTAACAGTTTCACAAATTAGTCCCTAGGCTAGCTTGATTAAGTTACAACGAATTCGAAAACATAGAAATCATAAAAAACGAGACAAAAATAACTTACCAATTGGATTTTGAAGCTTGGCCGAACCCTAGCCCTATTTCTCCAAGTAAAATCGATTTTGTGTGTATTTTGAAGAAGATGAACATTATAAACTTGGTATGTTTTACTAATATATCAGTTAATTACTTATTTATTTAATTAACCTTTATAATTAATTCAAATTACAAAATTGCCTAGCCATTATCATCCACTAACATATTAATGGGCTATTTACCATATAAGGACCTCTATTTTAAGGTTCTATTGCTATTAGATACCTTTAGCTAATAGAACTCAACTTTTATACTTTACGCGATTTAGTCCTTTTTATCAAATTGAGCATTCAAATGATAAAATTTCTTAAAGAAATTTTTACACAATTATTCTATCATGCTGTAGATATTAAAATAATAAAAAAATAAATATTTTGACCTCGAATTTGAGGTCCCAAAACCACTATTCCTATTTAACTAAAAACAGGCTGTTCAACTCTCCCCCTTTAGGAATTTTTGTCCCCGAAAATCTTACCAGAAAATAGGTTAGGGTATTTTTTTCTCATAGCTTCCTTAGGTTCCCTCGTAGCTTCTTCGACACTGTGACGTTGCCATAGAACCTTCACTAAATCTATGCTCTTGTTTCTTAACTCTTTAATCTTTCGAGCTAAAATTCTGATCGGTTCTTCATTGTATGACATATCAGGTTGAATTTCAATCTCTACAGGAGAAATTATGTGTAACAGATCTGATCTATATCAATGTAACACCGACACATAAAACACATTATGGATCTTTTCTAATCTGACAGTAAAGCTAGCCAATATGCCACTGGCCCTATTCTCTCAATAATCTCATACAATCCGATAAATCATGGACTCAATTTTCCTTTACGACCAAATCGAAGAATTTTTTTCCACAGCGATACTTTCAAAACACTCTGTCGCCTATTTGAAATTCAATGTCTTTACGTTTTAAATCTGCATATGATTTCTGTTGATCTAAAGTTGCTTTCAAACTGTCGCGAATTACTTTCACTTTATCTTCGATCTCTCTATCCAAATCAACCCCGTGAATCTTTTTCTCACTCAGCTTGGTCAAATACAATGGATTTTGGCATTTACAACCATATAAAGCTTCATACGGTGCCATCTTTATGCTCGATTGAAAACTATTGTTATATGCGAATTTAACCAACGGTAAATATTTTTCCCAGTTGCCTTCAAACTCTAAAACACAGCAACGAAGCATATCTTCAAGAATCTGTATAAATCTCTCAGACTGACCATCATTTTGCGGATGAAATGAAGTACTAATGTAACACCCCAAACCCGGCCCAGACGTTATGGCCGAATCTGACATGCCACATAAGAGTTTGAAAATTCATGTTTCATTTTAGTGTTTAAAAAAATTGACTTTTAATAAATTAACAAGTGAATGGAAAGTGGGCACCGGTAGGTATCCAAAGCAGAGGAGGTGAGCCATGAAGGTCGCTTAAGTACCAAGCTCTTGATTGGATCCAATCCTAGACATGCCCACTGCCATTGCCACACTTAGTTATAACGAGTTGAAGTTTATTTAAGTGAATATTCTTTAAAGTTGGATAATCGTGTCATTGTGTTATCTTAAAAACGAGTTCCATTTTGAAAACGCGTCCTAAGCCTAGCCCATTAATTATCAATCAGTTTAAAGTTAATAAAAAAATAATCCCGAAAATAAAATAAAAGGAAAGTTAAAATGGCCTTATTACAACCCAAAAATAAATAATAAGTAAATAAATAAATAAATCTTAAAGGAAACCAAATGCTTAATAAAAAAAAAAACCCAAGGGCAATCACCGTGGCCACTCTGAATCCCCTCCGGCTCCAAGTCCCCTCATCATGGCTCTCCTGCAGGGTTAAGGAAAAAGGGGGAGACTACTCCAATATCACATGTAAACGGTATGGCCCATAGGCCCATTCCAATATCACATGTAATGTCAATGAAAGAATGAATGCAAGCCCTTTTTGGGGAGACTACTCGACCCACCATCCGCTACTCTCCACCCGTACCAACCAAGCTCTCCATGTGGGGAATAACTCAACCCACCCAGCCAAAACTCTCCACGGCAAAGCATAGTTTGCTTTATCATATAACTGGAGGCCTTGCCTCTTTTTAATAACTGGGGCATAAGCCCTTTTCGGTAAACTGGGGCATAAGCCCATTATCAAAACTGGGGCATAAGCCCTTTATTAACTGGGGCATAAGCCCTTTTTGCACTTCCTCCATCCATATAAAAAAACCCAACCCCATGTATTTATGAATTCATCATGTGCAAATCATATATATATATCATGTGCATATCATACATATCATGTGCATATCATACATCTCATGTGCATATCATACATATCATGTACATCAAAATCCTATGTAACAAATTCATAATTAAACCCTAGGGGTATAATGGTCATTTTACCTAGGGCAAAAAGCATCATTTTCATATTATAAGGGTAATTTCGTAATCTTACCAAATTTTAGGAATTTTCCATTTTCATTATCGATTACTAACTATTTGTTTGTTTTAACCGCGAATCTGGCCCATTTTTAATCTAAATCGAGTTATTGGGCTAAAAACCCCTAATGGGCCCCACATAGCCGATTTGTCCTCTAGGCCCATTTAGCTGTTTTCCATATTGGTATTACCGGTCTTAACGTGCAATTTAACAGTTTTCAATTTCTACCAATTTTTCCCAAATGGGCCCGAAAGCCCATTGGGCTCGATTTTAGCCCTCGAGGCCCAACTTACCAAGAATGCGAAATCTCATTCTTACCGTTTCCATTGTTCTCAATCATCATCTCATGGATTTTAACTAACTCGTGAGCGTTCATTGCTCATAAGTTCTCGAAATGCCGAATTTGGCATTTCGCTTTTCGGCATTTATCGCTTTAAGCTATGAAAAAGGGTTCGTTACACACTGTTTGGCGATATTCCTTGACGAGATCTCCTACACGATTTCTCCTATAATCCATCATTAATAATCAGCTTCCCATAATTGAACTAAACCAAGAATCATCTAATATTAATACTTACACCTTGGCCACCATCCATAATGGCCTTAGGAATTTTACCTTGCCGCGATTGATGACTAGGCCTAGCCACTCCGATGATCCAAGCTATTTCAAGTCGACACTACTCCTTGCTGCTCCTTCACTAAATAAACCACAAAAATATAAAGAAGACCCCATAAGGCCTATACACATATTCGGCCATCTCCTAAATTATGGGGTTTTGGCTTTTGGCCAAAAGTTACTCTAGGAATTATTTAGAGTTTGAACGCTTACCACCGTCTTTCTTCTCTAGAATCTGTACGCCTAAAAGGTAAAAGAATTGAACGCCAAAAATTGAAAAGGAAAGAAAAGGTTGCTGGTCACAAGAATCGGCACCACCCTATCCTCACTGATTTCGGCTTTTTTGCGGTATTTCGGCAGAAGTAGAGATTAAGGAAAGAAATAGTGGTGAATAAAGGGAAATAGTGGGCTGGTTTGAATGAAAGAGAAGGAATAAAAGATGGAAGAAGAGATGGTAGATTCGACTGCAAAAGAAAAAAGAGAGAAGAGACTAATCCTCTAGGGAGAAAACGGCACAAAAATACCTATGTGCCGAAAATCCCTTACTAAACCACTCTGCCGAAAATTCCCCCTCCAATCTCCTTTATTCAGCCAACTCTATCTTCATATCAATTCCCTAAAATCTCTCCCCTTATCCCTCCTTAATCCATGCATTTAACTGATTCAAACTCTCCCCCAAAGAGTTCCATTCAGCTACAACTCTTACATGCTCAAAACATAAAAATTAGCATCCTTTTTGCCAACATAGGGAATCGATCCCAGGTCTTCCCCCTCTATGCTCCACACGCCACATTTTTAGGAGCTTAGTGGCGTCACCCTTGCCACTTTACCAAAGCTCTTTTTGTGATACATTTTACCCACGACTTTATATAAGGGCACCTCGCCAGAGCCCCTAACTCCTAAGTCCAAAATTTAAAAATTCTACTGGGTTTTGGCCAACTCATGGGCCTTCCATAAGCCCATTTACATACTTAAATTATGAATTCCATAATCACATACCAAATTTTAGAAACTTTACTAAAATATCAAGAATCGCGAAAAACCCGAAAATCAGGATATTACAACTCTACCCTCCTTAAAGAAATTTCGGCCTCAAATTTACTACGATCCAAACAGTTGAGGTATTCTTTGACGCATTGCCTCTTGATCTCCCAAGTAGCTTCTTCCTTGCCATGGTTCCTCCAAAGTACCTTTACTAATGGAACCGACTTCCTTCTCAACACCTTGACATTGCGATCAAGTATTTGCACGAGTTCTTCTTGAAAGTCGAATCGATCGCACGCCGATTTCGCAGAATCGCACGATGTGAGTTGGGTCAGAACGATATCGCCTCAGCATGGACACATGAAAAACATCGTGAATACGATCCAATTCTGGAGGTAACTCTAGCTGATAAGCCACCGGCCCTATCCGTTTAACAATTCGATAAGGCCCAATAAACCGTGGACTCAACTTGCCCTTCTTACCAAATCTCAATATCTTCTTCCAAGGCGAAACTTTCAAGAAGACCATGTCTCCAACTGCATATTCAACATCCTTACGCTTCAGATCGGCATAAGACTTTTGTCGATCCGCTGCCTCCTTTAACCGATTCCTGATCACCTTAATCTTGTCTTCGGTATCTGCTACCAACTCTGGCCCAAGGACTTGCCTTTCTCCTAACTCCGTCCAGCAAGTGGGCGAACGACACCTTCGCCCATATAATGCCTCGTAAGGAGCCATCTGGATACTTGCTTGGTAACTGTTGTTATACGCGAACTACGCCAATGGCAAATAGTCCTCCCAAGCGCCTCTAAACTCGATAACATGACCTCTCAACATGTCTTCTAAAATCTGAATGACCTCTCTCGATCGCCCATCCGATCGAGGGTGAAAAGCCGTACTAAAATCTAATCGCGTTCCCAATGCCTCATGCAACTTTCGCCAAAATCGAGATGTAAACCTTGGGTCTCTCCGAAATTATTGATACGGCACCCCATGTAACCGTACTATCTCGCCACATACAACTTAGCGACCACGTCAGAATGAGTAATCAGTTCGGACGGTATGAAATGGGCGAGACTTCGTGAGCCTATCTACAATTACCCAAACCGAGTCCTTCTTGGAGGGTGTCAGCGGCAATCCACTTACAAAATCCATCGTTACCCTTTCCCACTTCCAAAGTGGTACCTTTCTTGTTGTAATAATCCTCGAAGGCGGTTGATGCTCGGACCTTCACACTGTTGACACGTTAAACATTTCCCCACAAATTCGGTCACTTCTCGCTTAAGCCTGTGCCACCAATATAGCTCTCGTAAGTCTCGATACAACTTACTCCCCTCCGGATGCATAGCACAAGGTCCATTATGTGCCTCTTTTAAAATCATCAATCTCAAGTCCGAGTCCTTTGGCATACAAATTCTTCCTCGAAAACAAAGAACTCCTCGCTATTTAATCCAAAGTCCGGATTCTCTTTCTTCTCAACTTGTTGAAACCGAGGAACCAGCGACTCATCCTCCAGCTGTTGCTTCTTAATACATTTCCACCCAAGTTGGTCTCACTTGTAATTCGCCAATAAGCTTCCATCGTCATACAAACTTAAGCGAGCAAACATTACCTTCAATTACCGCCACAGATCCTTCGACTTAATGCATCACCCACGACATTTGCCTTACGGATGGTACTCAATCGAAGCGATCATAGTCCTTTAACAGCTCTATCCACCTCCCATTTGTCTAAGGTTTAGTTCCTTTGAGTCGCAAGTACTTAAGACTCTTGTGATCCGTATAAATGATGCATTTCTCCCCATACAAGTAATGCCTCCATATCTTTAGTGCAAAAATCATCGCACGCCAACTCCAAGTCATGCGTAGGATAGTTTACCTCATGAGGCTTAAGCCGTCGTGAAGCATAAGCGACCACTTTACCCTCTTGCATCAACACGCAGCCCAAACCGACATGTGACGCATCATCGCAGACACAACGAAATCCTTACCGGACTCGTTTGAATCAACACCGGCGCTCGCCGAACTTCCTTTAACTTCTCAAAAGCCTCTTGTTGCTTATTTGTCCAAACGAACGGTGCTCCCTTCCTTATAAGTTTCTTTTTAACGGTGCCGCCAACACGAAAAAATCCTTCCACAAACCTTCGATAATAACGCCAACCGAGTAAAACTTGATTTGATTCATCGACCTTGGTGGCTTCCATTCCAGAATTGCCTCAATCTTCCGAGGGTCTACCTTGATTCCTTTGGCAGACACAACATGCCCTAAAAAAGCTACTTCCCTCAGCCAAAACTCGCACTTACTAAACTTTGCGTAAAGTTGCTTTTCCCTTAATACTTGCAGCACAACACGAAGATGTTCATCATGCTTCTCTTCTGTTTCCGAATACACCAATATATCATCAATAAAAACGACTACAAACCGATCTAAGTATGGTGGAAAACCCGATTCATTAAATCCATAAAAGTGCCGCGGTGCATTAGTCAAACCAAAGGCATCACGAAACTCGTAATGACCATATCGAGTTCGAATGCCGTCTTATGAATATCCACTTCTTTGACTCTCAATCGATGATATCTCGACCAGAAGATCAATCTTAGAAAATACCGAGGCTCCTTTCGGTTGGTCAAGCGGATCGTCGATTCTTGGCAAGGGATACTTGTTTTTATCGTCGTTTATTCAATCGCCGATAGTCGATGCATATCCGCATGGTCCCATCTTTCTTTACGAATAATAGCTTCGTGCGCCTACTGAGAAACACTTGGTCGTATAAACCCTCTATCCAACAATTCCTGAATTTGGGCTTTCAATTCTACCAACTCCTTTGGTGCCATCCTATAAGGCGCAATGGACACACAGGCATTCGGGCAACAAGTCAATTCCAAACTCAACTTCCTGTTGGGGTAATCCGGAAGTTCTCTCCAGGAAATACATCTTGAAATTCCTTGATGGTCCTAATCGACTCCATAGTCGTCCCCTTTGGTTCAACTTGATTCACCACTGCTAAAAACGCCTTACAACCTTCCGAATCAACTTCTCGGCTCTAAAATCGAAACTACATTGGACAAGTAATTCCTTCGCTCCCTATGACCATTATCTCTTCATCCTTACGATTCTTAGCACCATTCTCTCGCAGCAGAGAATCCAACGTTGCCCTATGTTTAGTTGCTTGATCCATACCCAAAATAAGATCAAAATCCCCAAATGGCAGCTCCATCAATTCCCCTTCAAAAATCTTATCTTGTATCTCTAGAGGCACAGCCCTAAAGAGTTTATCTACCTTGATCGAGTGTCCCAAAGGACTTATCACTGATACCCCACTTATAGTCTCCTCAGGAAGCATACCCAATGCCCCGGATACATCACAAGCAACATATGAGTGAGTGGAACCCACATCAATTAAAGCGATGTAAGGCTTGTTATGAATAAAGAACGTACCAGTTATAACATCAGGAGCGTCACCCTCCTCACAACGTCGTGCCGCATAAACCAACGCCGGCTATCGAGCTTCCGCATGTCCAGCACCCCTGCCCGGTGCTCCACGTCCTCGTCCATTACCATTGCCACCTCTGCCTTGCCCACGACCCTCCGTGGTGGTGGTCCCCTCGGCCGTGATTGGACATCCCTTTGTTTCGCCGCTAGTTCCGAATTGTTCTCCGAGGACATTCTCGAACTTATGTTCCTTTGACCCACAACGAAAACATGCTCCAGTTTCGCTTCAAAGCATTCCCCATATGCACTCGCCACAATCCCCGCAAGCTTGCGACCTAAAAGTATTCACTGAGCCGCTCGGCCCGGTTCTCGCCATTCTAGCTCTTTTGACATTTCTATTTACTGACACCCGAGGGTCCGTAATCCTCTTAAATCTGGGTCGATCCTTCTCACGATTCGCCGCTCGGTCAGTTTTACCTCTCCGCTATTTTAGCCTTCTCTACCAATGCGGCAAAATCGCGCTCCCTGCGTGGAGCTATCAGCACCCTAAGCTCATCACGAAGGCCATCCTCGAATCGAACAACTGCGCGCTCATATTCGGTCGCAACTATCCCACTAGCATAACGACTCGGCCAAAAAGTCGCCTCATACTCGCTACTGATCTTATCACCCGAGTCAAATTCAAGAATTCCTTCCGACGAGCATCCACATAGCTAGCTCCCACATATCTCCCCTTAAAAGCAGTTTTGAACAATTCCCAGGTTACTCGTTCAACTGGAGTACTCTCCCTTACAGTAATCCACCACCGGTATGCCTCGTCTCGTAGCAGCGACACAGCCCCTTTTAGCTTTTGCTCCACAGAACAATCTAAATCATCCATAATTCGCTCTGTTGCCTCTAGCCAATATTCAGCCACATTTGGGGCTACTCCAGATACGCCCCTGAAAACCTCTGCTCCGTTAGTTAGCCCGAGACGCTCAGAGATGGATCCCCTATTCACTGTCCCAGTGCTAGCTCCAGCAACTCTCTCTAAAACCCTTAACATGGCTTGGGACAAAGCATCATCCCCCGCAGCCCGATCATAAGACCCAGTCTCCGTTGCTTGAGGCACAGATGCCTCCTCAGCTGGCCTATGCCCTGAGGATGAAGATTCAGCCTGCACCCTTCCGCGACCACGTCCGCGGCCTCGTCCACGAGTTCCTCTTGTACTCATATCTAATTACGAATTTTATGGTATTAGTATAATGTTCCACTGTTTATTAAGAAAATATCTTATGGAAATATAATGATTCGGGTTTGTTTTCGTATAGTCGTAGCCTAGCTACAGTCTTATTTCTACCGTTTTACAGCTCTACCCTATCTAAAGTATCATAGTAGGGTCTCAATTCTATTCATAGCATCATATCATTATCGCATAACATAAAAAGAGTATACTTACAGACTTGGTGCCGGGGATTCAGTGCGCCGCTTCTTTCTCCAATCCATTTAAAACTCAAAAACCATATTTTTAGTCATAGAGAATAGAAATTTTAAATTTTGATTTTGAAATACCCTTGTAACACTCTTGTTTTGAAACTTTTGATTTTAGCCCCGTTTTACAAACCAGGCAAACTTGAACCATTTTAACATGTATACCTTGTAAAACATCTTTGAAAAGAACTTCCCAATACCATTTCCAAAAATACCCTTCTTGGGCCTAAGTTTTCGAAAAGATTTTTGGACCCGATCCACAGCCGAGTTGTTGCAACCGGGCTCTGATACCACTAAATGTAACACCCCAAACCCGGCCCAGACGTTATGGCCGAATCTGACATGCCACATAAGAGTTTGAAAATTCATGTTTCATTTTAGTGTTTAAAAAAATTGACTTTTAATAAATTAACAAGTGAATGGAAGTGGGCACGGTAGGTATCCAAGCAGAGGAGGTGAGCCATGAAGGCTGCTTAAGTACCAAGCTCTTCGATTGGATCCAATCCTAGACATGCCCACTGCCATTGCCACACTTAGTTATAACGAGTTGAAGTTTATTTAAGTGAATATTCTTTAAAGTTGGATAATCGTGTCATTGTGTTATCTTAAAAACGAGTTCCATTTTGAAAACGCGTCCTAAGCCTAGCCCATTAATTATCAATCAGTTTAAAGTTAATAAAAAAATAATCCGAAAATAAAATAAAAGGAAAGTTAAAATGGCCTTATTACAACCCAAAAATAAATAATAAGTAAATAAATAAAGAAATCTTAAAGGAAACCAAATGCTTAATAAAAAAAAAAACCCAAGGGCAATCACCGTGGCCACTCTGAATCCTCCCGGCTCCAAGTCCCCTCATCATGGCTCTCCTGCGGGGTTAAGGAAAAAGGGGTGAGTTTGGAAACTCAGCGTACAACAAGCCTTTCTTTGAGCCCAAAACAATATCGACTGTTGGGCCTTAGCCCAAGTCCAAGCTCAACATATCTTTGGGCGTAGCCTTTTCATATTTCATATTACTGGGCCGAAGCCTTCACATATTTCATATTACTGGCCAAAGCCTTCACTGTAAACGGTATGGCCCATAGGCCCATTCCAATATCACATGTAATGTCAATGAAAGAATGAATGCAAGCCCTTTTTGGGGAGACTACTCGACCCACCATCCGCTACTCTCCACCCGTACCAACCAAGCTCTCCATGTGGGGAATAACTCAACCCACCAGACCAAAACTCTCCTTGGCAACATATTTGCTTTATCATATAAGCGAGGCCTTGCCTCTTTTTAATAATGGGGCATAAGCCCTTTTTGAGTAAAGTGGGGCATAAGCCCATTATCAAAAGCGGGGCATAAGCCCTTTATTAATCAGGGCATAAGCCCTTTTGCACTTCCTCCATCCATATAAAAAAACCCAACCCCATGTATTTATGAATTCATCATGTGCAAATCATATATATATATATCATGTGCATATCATACATATCATGTGCATATCATACATCTCATGTGCATATCATACATATCATGTACATCAAAATCCTATGTAACAAATTCATAATTAAACCCTAGGGTATAATGGTCATTTTACCTAGGGGCAAAACGATCATTTTCATATTATAAGGGTAATTTAGTAATCTTACCAAATTTTAGGAATTTTCCATTTTCATTATCGATTACTAACTATTTGTTTGTTTTAACCGCATGAATCTGGCCCATTTTTAATAAACCAGAGAGTTATTGGGCTAAAAACCCCTAATGGGCCCCACATAGCCAATTTGTCCTCTAGGCCCATTTAGCCTGTTTTCCATATTGGTATTACCAGTCTTAACGTGCAATTTAACAGGTTTTCAATTTCTACCAATTTTTCCCAAATGGGCCCGAAAGCCCATTGGGCCCGATTTTAGCCCCTCGAGGCCCAACTTACCAAGAATGCCAGAAATCTCATTCTTACCGTTTCCATTGTTCTCAATCATCATCTCATGGATTTTAACTAACTCGTGAGCGTTCGCTTGCTCATAAGTTCTCGAAATGCCAGAATTTCGGCATTTCGGCTTTTCGGCATTTATCGCTTTAAGCTATGAAAAAGGGTTCGTTACACACCTGTTTGGCGATATTCCTTGACGAGATCTCCTACACGATTTCTCCTATAATCCATCATTAATAATCAGCTTCCCATAATTGAACTAAACCAGTAATCATCTAATATTAATACTTACACCTTCGGCCACCATCCATAATGGCCTTAGGAATTTTACCTTGCCGCGATTGATGACTAGGCCTAGCCACTCCAGTGATCCAAGCTATTTCAAGTCGACACTACTCCTTGCTGCTCCTTCACTAAATAAACCACAAAAAATATTAAAAGAAGACCCCATAAGGCCTATACACATATTCGGCCATCTCCTAAATTATGGGGTTTGGCTTTTGGCCAAAAGTTACTCTAGGAATTATTTAGAGTTTGAGCGCTTACCACCGTCTTTCTTCTCTAGAATCATACGCCTAAAAGGTAAAAGAATTGAACGCCAAAAATTGAAAAGGAAAGAAAAGGTTGCTGGTCACAAGAATCGGCACCACCCTATCTTCACCGATTTTTGGCTTTTTGCGGTATTTAGTGAAGTAGAGATTAAGGAAAGAAATAGTGGTGAATAAAGGGAAATAGTGGGCTGGTTTGAATGAAGGAGAAGGAATAAAAGATGGAAGAAGAGATGGTAGATTCGACTGCAAAAGAAAAAGAGAGAAGAGACTAATCCTCTCACAGGAGAAAACGGCACAAAAATACCTGTGTGCGAAAATCCCTTACTAAACCACTCTGTAGAAAATTCCCCTTCAATCTCCTTTATTCAGCCAACTCTATCTTCATATCAATTCCCTAAAATCTCTCCCCTTATCCCTCCTTAATCCATGCATTTAAGCTGATTCAAACTCTCCCCAAAGAGTTCCATTCAGCCTACAACTCTTACATGCTCAAAACATAAAAATTAGCATCCTTTTTGCCAACATAGGGAATCGATCCCAGGTCTTCCCCCTCTATGCTCCACACGCCACATTTTTAGGAGCTTAGTGGCGTCACCCTTGCCACTTTACCAAAGCTCTTTTTGTGATACATTTTACCCACGACTTTATATAAGGGCACCTACTTGAGCCCCTAACTCCTAAGTCCAAAATTTAAAAAATTCTACTGGGTTTTGGCCAACTCATGGGCCTTCCATAAGCCCATTTACATACTTAAATTATGAATTCCATAATCACATACCAAATTTTAGAAACTTTACTAAAATATCAAGAATCGCGAAAAACCCGAAAATCAGGATATTACAACTAAAGTGCAACTGCGTACCTAAAACTTCTTGCAATCTCTTCCAAAATCGTGATGTAAACCTCGGATCTCTATCCAAAATAATAGAAACTGGCACCCTATGCAATCTGACAATCTCTGAGATATACAATTTAGCTAATCTATCAAGTGAAAAGTCCGTACATACTAGAATGAAATGTATAGATTTCGTCAATTGATCAACTACAACCTAAATGACATCTTTTTTTTTCAGAGATAGGGGTAACCCCGATACGAAATCCATCGTAACTCTATCCCATTTCCATTCTGGTATCATCACTAACTGTAACAGTTCTGAAGGCACTTGATGTTTGCCTTTGACTTGTTGACAAAATAAGCATCTAGACACAAATTCTGAAATGTCTCGTTTCGTGCCCCACCACCAATACAACTGTTTCAAATTATTGTACATTTTAGTACTCCCCTGATGAACAGATAAACAACCACTGTATGTTTTGTGTAGAATTTTCTAAATAAACTCGAAATTTCTCGATACACAAATTCTACTTCGGAATAACAAACAATCATCGGATCCGATCTAATACTCTGAATCAGTAGTCAACTCGCATTGTACTCTTTTAGCTTGCAATTCATTATCACATTTATGAGTTTCACAAATTTGCTGAAGAAATACCAGTTTAGCTTTTAACTCAGCTAAAATCGATCCATCATCAGACAAGGTTAACTGCATATTCATCACCCGCAAAGCAAGCAAAGATTTTCTACTTAGAGCATCCGTGACTACATTTGCTTTTCCCAGATTCGTGACTACATTTGCTTTTCCCGGATGATAATCAATTACTAACTCATAGTCTTTCAACAAATCGAGCCATCTTCGTTGTTGCAAATTCAAATCTTTTTGAGACATTAGATACTTCAAACTCTTGTGGTCGATAAAGATGTGGCACTTCTCACTGAATAAATGATGTCGCCAAATTTTCAATGCGAATACAATAGCAACCAACTCTAAATCGTGCGTTGGATAATTCTTTTCATGTGGTTTTAACAATCTGGAAGCATAAGCTATCATTTTTCCTTTATGCATCAAAACATATCCCAAACCGTTCAATGACGCATCACTGAAAATCACAAACTCTTTATCCGGCTCAGGTTGAACTAGAACTAGTGCTTCAGTTAACAGTTCTTTCAACTGTTCAAAACTCTATTGGCATTTCTGGGACTATTCAAACTTCACATCTTTCTGTAACAATCGAGTCATCGGTGTAACAATCATCTAAAACCCTTTTACAAAACACCAATAGTAGCCAACTAATCCAAGAAAACTTCTAACTTCAGATACATTTTTTGGTGGTTTCCAGTCAGCAACTGCTGAAATCTTACTCAGATCCACTCAAATGCATTCCACTGAAGCAATGTGCCCTAAAAATCCAACTTCTCAGAGCCAAAACTCACATTTGCTGAATGTAGCAAAAAATTGCTTATCTCTCAATGTTTGTAACACAATTCTCAAATGTTCAGCATGCTTAGATTCATCTCGGGAATAGATCAGAATATCATCGATAAATACATCAACAAATCTGTCTAAGTATGGTCTAAAAATTCTATTCATCAAATCCATAAAAATTGCAGGAAGGTTAGTTAATCCGATGGCATAACAAGAAATTCATAATGCCAGTACCTTGTTCTGAATGCAGTTTTCAGCACATCTAAATCTTTAACTCTCAACTGATAATTTGCTCCTTTCAACTGATCTAACAAATCATCAATTCTCGGCAAAGGATACTTATTCTTAATTCTAACCTTGTTAAGTTGACGATAGTCGAAACACAATCTCATCGATCCATCTTTCTTCTTTACAAACAGCACTAGTGCACCCCAAGGCGAAAAACTAGATCGTGCAAAACCTCTATCGATTAATTCTTGCAGCTGAGCTTTCAATTCTTTCAATTTTGTAGGAGTCATTCTCTAAGGAGCTATCGATATCGGTGATGTTCCCGGTACTAATTCAATAGCAAATTCAACCTCTTTAATCGGTGGCAACCTAGGTAACTTTTTTGGAAACACATTCGGATATTCACAAACCATTGGCACTGATTTAATCTTCGATTCAAACATTTTTATATCCAGTACGTACACAAGATAAACATCGCAACCTTTTCTCACATATTTCTAAGCTAGCATCGTCAATATCACTATAGGCAACCCATTCAAGTCATCAGATTCAATTCGAAGAATTTCACTATTCTGACATTTCAGCTCAATAATCTTTCATCTACAATTCACAATAACATCATGCAGAGTCAACCAATCCATACCCAAAATCACATCAAATTCATCAAACGGTAAAAGCATCAAATTAGCCAGAAAATAGTAACCCCGAGTCATCAAAGGACAATTCTTGCAAACTTTATCAACTAGGACATACTTGCCTAAGAGGTTCGATACTTTAATCACAAATTCGGTAGACTCAACAGGTAAACTTTTACTAGACACTAAATTCTTACAAACATATAAATGAGTCAATCAAAGATCAATCAAAGCAATTACATCAGTGTCATAGAGAGAAAATATACTAGTGATAACATCTGGTGGTGATGCATTTTCGCGAGCGCGAATAGCGTAAGCTCTAGCTGGTGCTCAAGCCTCGGATCTCACAGTAGGATCCTTTGTCACACCTTTACTACTAGTCACATTTCTCATATTTCTAAGTGGTCTCCCTCTAGCAGTTGTATTGCTCGGTCTTGTATTTAGAAATTTGTCTTTCTCGGGTAACTCAGGACAATCCGAATAAAATGATCTTGCGAGCCACATCTAAAACAAGCTTTGTTATTCATCTAGAAATATCCAAAATGTCTTCTTACACACTATTGACACTCAAGTTCATTGGTTTTAACACTACCAACACTCGATACTGAAGTGGCTTGAGCTTTAGGACTCGTATATTGCTTCCCACGATCTCTATTAGAATACCCCACTAAAGCATTCGAACAATTATACGAATCCCGTAATTTCTTTGAAGAAGAATGATAGGGTTTACTCATTGGCCTCTTTCTCAAATCTCTAGCCCCAAAATCAGCTTTTCTTTTTTCTTTGCCAAGTTCCTCGGCTTTGCAAGCTCTATCGACTAATATAACAAATTCTTTCAATTCAAGAATCCCTACTAGAAGCTTGATGTTTTCGTTCAACCCGTCTTCGAACCGCTTACACATAATTTCTTCAGTTGAAACACATTCTCGAGCGTATTTACTTAGTCTCACAAATTCTCTTTCGTACTCAGTCACAGTTATACGACCCTGTTTCAACTCCAGAAATTCTTTACGCTTTTGATCGATAAATCGCTGGCTTATGTATTTCTTTCTTGTCATTTTTTTGATTGAACATAAAAATCAAAAAATGAGCAGTTCTAAATTCTATAAGGTTAAATAAAAATTTGATTGATCATTTGATATAATTGCTATGCTTAGTGTGCGACTCGTTGGGTTTTTTAGGCTTAGGATTCAAAAAAAATGGGCGGACCACAGTATAAGCTAATAACTATAGCACTAATAACCAACTCATCGCTTCGGATTATCTGGATCCAAAGAATCAGTCAAGATATGATATATTGGTCATATCATTATAGCAACTGAATTTTTTTTGCATTAAGTAAAAGACAAAACCAATCTGATTATGAATAGATCGAAATTGTGAAGCAAAATAAAAAGTATGTGGATAAATAGAAGGATGAGAGAAAGAGAGAAACAGAAATAGCAATGAAATGATATAGGATTCCAATATGTAAGGTCTATGAAGCATCTCATAAAGAGCATATGTAATAGAGCATCAATAGAGATTCATCAATAATTAGATGAATAAAAATCCATCTAAAAGAATTCCCACGTGACTCATTCTCTCAGCACTACAGATATCAAAGTGTTCCATCACTAATATGCAATATCTCTCAAAAATGATACAGCGCATTTGACACATTCTGCTGGCATACCAGACAATTCATCAAATAGCTGGATTGTGTTTTCAAGCCAAAACTCAGCTCTCTCAGAATCATCATCAACGGTAGCTCTAAGCTCTTCTGCCCCGTACTTTCAAATTTTATTTACAGGTAGCTTATTCATACGCAAAGGTTCCAAACCATGAGGAGCTACAGGAACCAGTTGAGGAATAGGTGGGGTGGATGTAGCTAAGCAGCCGGATTCGTTCGGAAAAACTCAGTGAACCATTCGTTCATCATTTGGAAAAAGGCTTCCTTGGCCTCTCCTCCCTGAATCTCAGACACAGGTCTCGATTCAGATGGCGCTACTCCGTGAACGGAGGCTGGGTCGTTACTTTCAACATCATCAGCCACTACTCGATTTGAATCTATAGCTATATGAAAACACGATTTAAAACTGTCAGGAGATATCACACTATCACAATTTCTATATGGCATGTATAGCTAGACTCACATACGCTACGTTAGTCCAAGAATCGAATAAATTGTAACTCTGATACCAATAAATGTAACACCCCTAACCCGTATTCATCACCAGAATAGGGTTACGGAGCATTATTGAACTTAATACTTAAACAAACATACATTTTCATACATTATTCATATTCAAATCAATTGGCTAAATACATTACTAAAATATAAGCCATATTAATCACAACACATATACATGCCATATAACCAAATACATAAGTTCAAAAGTACCAAAATGACAGCTTGATAGTGTGATGAAATCTCTGACAAATCTCAATCCGAGCAAGCTTCGAAAACACTATAAAACACGAAAAAAATAGAGTAAGCTATAAAGCTTAGTAAGCTCGTATGATTAATAAATATAACCTACCATTCATTCACAAATTAAGTTATCTAACATAATACTCCACAATTCAACTTAATCACAAGGCTAACATATGTTCATCCACATAGTAGATCATGTAACTCTCAAATTTCATAGATTCAATACCTATATGGTTTACATACGTACCTGCACTAATACATCTCAATCTCTTACCCTTTCATATCTTCAATATACCCGTTGAACCATTTGGAATAACATCGGATACTCGAGAATCTCGCACCCTAAGTGCCAATACATGGTCGAAGCCATCATAATTTCATATCTCATATAATGCTCACTCTCGAGCTATCAACAGTTCTGTTCACACAAGCTGACGAGACACATGCTAGAAAATTCAGCCACCGGTAGAACGTACGGACCAGCACCCAAAGCACAATAACCCCTAAAGACATGTCATTTGTATCTTATCTATTCCTAAGGTTCAACCAGGATTTCACACGTAGCCAAATCTTCGTCGAACATTTTCGTAAGGTCGTATTCATCAACAATAAAATTATAAAATATTTAAAACACAACTACATTAATGCTTATTAACATACAAACTTACCTCGGATTTATACGTAGAGAATCAAGCTATTTATCAACTATCTTGTTTTTCCCCGATCTAATTCTGAACTTCACTTTTCTTGATCTATATATAATTAAATTTAACTTATTTAATTATCATTCTATTCAATTTTACCCAAAAAGTATATTATGGAAAAATTATACTTTTGCCCCTTAAATTTTAAATTCTTTACAATTTAGTCCCTAACTCATAAAAATGCAAATTCATGCAATTCAACTTATACCCATGCTAGCCAAATATCAATTAAGTCCCTAGCAAGCCTTATATTCCATTTATTCCACAATTTAACCATGAATATTTTTTTATTTTTCAATTTAACCCCTAATTTACAAATTCATCAAAATTTCCTTTGTTAAAGTTGCTCAACTATCATCAAGCATCCATTTTCATCCATTAAACATGAAAAAAAAACTAATATACATTCATGGTAAAACCCTATACTTTTAACATTTTCACAAATTAGTCCCTAGGCTAGCTAAATTAAGCTACAACAATTTCGAAAACATAAAAATCATCAAAAATGGGACAAAAATCACTTACCAATTAGATTTTGAAGCTTGGCCGAACCCTAGCTCTATTTCTCCAAGTACAATCAATTTTGTGTGTATTTTTTGAAGATGAACATTATAAAATTTGTTTGTTTTACTAATATATCATTTAATTACTTATTTAGTTAATTAATCTTTATAATTAATTCAAATTACAAAATTGCCAATCCATTATCATCCACTAACATATTAATGGGCTATTTACCATATAAGGACCTCTATTTTAAGGTTATATAGCTATTAGACAGCTTTAGCTAATAGAACTCAACTTTTATACTTTACGTGATTTAGTCCTTTTTATCAAATTGAGCATTCAAACGATAAAATTTCTTAATGAATTTTTTACACAATCATACTATCATGATGTAGACATTAAAATAATAATAAAATAAATATTTTGATCTCGAATTTGTGGTCCCAAAATCACTGTTCCAGTTTGACTGAAAACGGGCAGTTACAGTTCAAGTCACTAATCCATTAGCCCAAAGTGTAATAGTTAATTTAGTGTGTTGTGATTGTCCACTAAAAATAAAAGGCTATGAATTCCCTGCTGATTTGGTGTTACTACCTTTTCAGGAATTTGATGTTATTTTGAGAATGGATTGGTTAACTAAGCATAATGCTGTAGTAAATTATAGAGAAAAACGGATTTATCTGAAATGTCAGACCAATGAAATGATTACTGTTCTGAGAATCCAAAAGAAATTGTTTGAATTATTTCAAATTTTTCAGCTTAGAGACTAATGCGGAAAGGTAAAGAGGCATTTTTAGCCTACATTCTTGATACCCGAGATTTTGAATCAAAGCTAGAACAGTTACCAGTTGTTAATGAGTTTGCTGATGTATTTCCTAAGGAGTTGTTGTGTTTACCACCTGATTGTGAAGTTGAATTTGTGATTTATGTGATTTTAAGAATAGCTCCGATATCGATAACACCATACCAAATGGCACCAGCTGAGTTAAAGGAGTTAAAGACACAGTTGCAAGAATTATTAGACAAAGGGTTTATCAGACCGAGTATGTCTCCTTGGAGTGCACCTCTCTTATTTGTGAAAAAAGAAAGATTGTTCATTAAGACTCTGTATAGATTATAGGCAGTTGAAGAAGGTCACAATTAAAAATAAATACCTTTTGGCTCGTATTGATGATTTGTTTGATCAATTAAAAGGTGTTGTAGTATTTTTGAAGATAGACCTCAGATCCGGGTATTATCAATTGATGGGAAGACTGCTTTTAGAACTCGGTATGGTCCTTATGAGTTTTTAGTAATGGCATTCGGCTTGACTAATGCTCCTGTTGCTTTCATGGATTTAATAAATTAGATTTTTCAACCATATATGGATAGATTTGTAGTTGTGTTTATTGATGATATATTAATCTATTCCAAGTCAGAATCTGAACATGTACAACATTTAAGAATTGTGTTACAGACTTTGAGAGAGAAACAATTGTATGCAAAGTTTAGCAAATGTGAATTATGGTTACATGAGGTTGCATTTCTGGGTGACATTGTATCAGCGATAGGATTCGAGTTGATCCGAGTAAAGTTTCTGCTGTGGTGAATTGGAAAACTCCAAAGAATATTACAGAAGTGCAAAATTTTCTAGGTTTAGTAGGTTATTATCGATGTTTTGTTAAAAACTTTTCAATGATTGCCTCACCGTTGACTCGATTGTTACAGAAGAATCTTGAATTTGTATGGTTTGATGACTGTCAAAAGAGCTTTGATCAGTTAAAGAAGATGTTGAAAGAGGCTCCAATTTTGACTCAACTAGAATCGGGTGTACCGTATGTTGTTTATATCGATACGTCTCTGAATGGTTTGGGTTGTGAATTGATGCAGTTGGGAAAAGTGGTGGCTTATGCTTCTTGATAGCTAAGACTGCATGAGAAGAATTATCCTACACATGATCTCTAGTTGACTGCAATCGTATTTGCTTTGAAAATTTGGAGACATTATTTATACGGTGAGAAATGTTATGTGTATATAGATCATAAAAGTTTGAAATACTTAATGACTTAGAAAAATATGAATTTGAGACAGAGACGATGATTAGAATTACTAAAAGACTATGACTTGGTTATTAACTACTATCCGAGAAAGGCTAATGTAGTTGCATATGCACTTAATTAAAATTTGTTTTTGTTTGCACTTCGAGCGATGAACGCTCATTTGTCACTTAATAAGGATGGTTCTGTACTAGAAGAATTGAGAACGAAAACTTTGTTCCTCCAACAGATTCGAAAGTTGCAATATAAGGATCCGAAATTAGGACTGAAACGACAGATGGTTCGGGACAATTTGAGTTCAGAGTATAACATTGATGATAATGGTATGTTGCGATATCGCAATAGGATTTGTGTTTCGAATAATTCAAATTTGAAAAATGATATTCTTTCTGAAGCTCACAGTAGCATGTATTCTATTCATCTAGGTGGTACGAAAATGTATTATAATTTGAAATAGATGTATTGGTGGCCGGGTATGAAACGGGAAATTTGTGAGTTCATAGCTAAGTGTTTGATTTTTCAGCAAGTTAAAGCGAAACATCGGGTGCCAACGGGTTTGTTACAACCTGTCATGATTCCAAAATGGAAATGGGAGCATGTCATGATGGATTTTGTATTCGGATTACCTGTGACACCGAAAAAGAAAGATAGCGGAATCATATATATCAAAGATTGTGAGGTTACATGGGGTTCCTACATCCATTATTTTAGATCGGGATCCGAGGTTTACATTAAGATTTTAGAGTAAACTACAAGAAGCCCTGGGTACAAAGTTAAATTTCAGCATATCGTTTCATCCTCAGACTGACGGGAAATCAGAACGAATAATTTAGATTTTGGAAGACATGTTGAGATGTTGTATACTCGAATTTGGAGGTAGCTGAGAAAGGTATTTATCGTTAGCTGAATTTGCATATAATAATAGTTATCAATCTAGTCTCAAAATGACACCATTTGAAGCTCTTTATGGAAGAAAATGTAAGACTCCATTGTATTGGTATGAATTGAGTGAATCCAAGTTAGTGGGAGTCGACTTAATCTGAGAAATTGAAGATAAAGTTTGAGTTATCGGAGATAGTTTGAAGGCTACTTCTAACCATCAAAAGTCATATGCAGATTTGAAAAGAAGCGAAATAGAATTTGATGTGGGCGATCGAGTGTTCTTAAAAGTTTCACTGTGGAAGAAAGTATTGCAGTTTAGTAGGAAAGGGAAATTGAGTCCAAGATTTATCGGGCCGTATGATATTATTGAAAGAATTGGCCTTGTGGCTTATAGATTAGCTTTGCCTCCAGAACTTGAGAACATTCATAATTTGTTACATGTATCGATACTGAGTCAGTACAGATCAGATCCTTCACACGTAATTTCTCACAGTGAAATTGAACTTCAACCGGATATGATGTATTTTGAAAAACCGGTAAAGGTCTTAGCTCGAGAGGTTAAAGAATTACAGAATAAACGAGTACCGTTAGTTAAAGTGTTGTGGCATCATCATGGTTTGGAGGAGGTAACTTGGGAAACAGAAGAATCTATGAGATCACAGTATCTGAACTTATTCCCAAGTAACAAATTTCGAAGATAAAATTACTAAAGGGGGGAGAGTTGTAACAGCCCAATTTTTGGTGGTGTCAAAAACAGTGGTTCGAGACCACTAAATCCGACGAGAGAGTTCAAAAATTATATTATTTATTATTTACAAGTCAAATGTGATTTTAGGAAGACTTTTGAATTAGTGATTTGTGTTTTAGAAGGAATTATTAGGTTAAGTGATTACGAAATGAGGTATCAAGAACTCGTTTCGTAAACTGAGCCCTAAATATTTACGGAGTATCATTGATTTAGTGTTAAAGTTTCGTTAGAAATTTTTAACGTTTCAGTAGTTAATTAATTAAAAAAGACTAAATTGAAAAAGGTGCAAAACTTGTTAAAGTGATAAAATAGCTTAAATGTTAAATGAGGCAGAACTTAAAGGGCAAATTAGCCCAAAGAAGATGGTTGAAACGACAAAAGTAGAAAAAAACAAAGAAATTAGGTGATTAAGGGGCAAAATAGGAAATAAAATAAAATTTAATTAGATAAAAATGGGACATAAAAGAAATCTAGACATTTCTTCACAATTCTTCAACCAAAAACACCATAGGAGGTCCCCAAGAAGCTGATTTTTCATATTTTTACTTCAAATCAAGAGCCCCTAGATCAACGAGAAAAAAAGAAATTAGCAGAATTGTCCTTAACTACTACAAACTTACAATTTAGCCCAGGTAAGTTCGTATGATTAAATTTTAATGTTATATGTTAATTGATGAATGGTATTTTGTATTTATTTGTAACATTTGTTGAAAATAAAATTAGTATTAAATTTATGAAATTGAATCAAGTATTCAAAGTGAACGAAACGCAGGATTGAGTAAAGTCATTCAGTGCAAAAGAGGAATTGACGATAAATTACCCAAGTAAACCGAGGTTCAGCATTTGTTGTGAACTTTCATGTTTGCTTTCTGTTTAGCTCTCATGAGCTTCAGTTAACTCATATGAGTTTCAGTTTAACCATTCTGGGTTTTAGTTTAGCTCTTTTGAGCTTCAAATTAACCTTTACGGGTTTCCGTTCACCTCTTATGAGCTTCTGTTTAACCCTTACGGGTTTTCTTTAGCACTTATGTACTTCTATGTAGCTTTCGGGCTCCTGTTTACGATGTACTCAAATCCGTAAGATGTTCTCTGAGTTGACAAGGATTGTGTAATGCCCCAAATATTGGGCCTAGATGAATTGGGCTTTGGGCTTTGGGTCTCATAAAATTTTTATGTGAGCAAGAAAATGACAAATGACATGTTGGCTTTAAGGGTTTAAGGAATTTGAAGTGTATAGGTATGTTGGAGAAGTTCTGGATTCGAGTTTTATGGTGGAGGAATTTTAATTTAATTATTAGAAGAATCAAGTTTGGCAAGTAGTTGGGCTTTTAAATAAAGATAGGGGAAAATAGCATCAAAAAGGCTTGTGGAGGAGTGGCTAAGTGATGCCACTTAGGGAGTAGGGAGGTGGCGTTAGTAGCTAGCAAGGAGATCCAAGGTTCAAATCCTAGCTTAGTATTTTTTAGAAGTTTAACTTTGGCCTTCTAAAAGGTTTGAATTGGTGTGAAGATGGACTCCAAGGGGAGTGTTTAAAAGAGAAAATTAAGGAAAAGATCAAGGGGTTATCAAGGAGAAAAACGAGGAAATAAGAAGGGAGAAGTGATGGAGTAGAATTGGGAATTGGGCATGGAAAATTTAGCTATAAGGGCTATAAATAGGGGCCGGATACAAGGTTTTCAGGCTACTGCCGAAATTCTTCTTCACCTTGTTGCCAAAAACCCTTTTCTCTTCAAGATCCAAAAAGCTAAAAACCCTTTTGTATTTTTTCTTTTCTTTGTGCCGATTTTTATTCTTCTCTACACAATTTTCTTTGTTTCACTTAGGCGATTTCTTCCTTTACTCTTCTTCTTTAATCTGTGCCAAATAAACCTTATTCACCATACTAAGTTTGAAAGCCGAATCTCCCAAGGGCCGAATACTCTTTGAACAAATCTAGTGTAAGTGTTCGCTCTCCCAATCGATTTTCGATAAGTATCGAGCATTCAGTTCCTCACTTCTTTCTAATCAAATTTGGTAGGGAATTAGTGTCATATCTCGGTTTTGGATTCCTACCGATTTGCTCTTCAGATCTGAGAGATATACGTGATTAGTGACCAAAGTAGAAGCTAGTAAAGGCTTAGCGTTCAGGTAAGGTTAAGGTGAGATTCCGGCTTTTGGTAAAGTATTCGATAAGTATGTGAGATTAATCTTTGAGTGATATCGATTGTAGGTTTGGGCTATGGAAATCACATCACACTTGCTTACCAGGTGTGTACATATACTACACATACACAATGAATCGACAAAAGCCGAAATGCCGAAAAGCCGAAAGTTTGGCTATGGTAGTCTTGCGAGTGCACGAACACTCAAAAGGGGAAATCGATAGGTTGTTTAAGGCCCACGGGCGATTCTGTGGACTTGGGTTGTGATTTGGTCGTATGGGTTGAATGGGCTAAATGGCCCGATGGGCTATTGGGCCCATAATAGGGAAAAGTTGATTATTAATGCTTTGTGATTGGAATTTGTATGTGAGCATGAATATGAATGTGACTGGGCCTAACGGGCCATATAAATGTGATTTGGGCCTAATGGGCCATATACAGGTGATTTGAGCCTAATGGGCCATACGAATACGATTGGGCTTAATGGGCCAGATACAGGTATGTGAAATTGTTTGGGTTTGTAAGGGGTTTTGGGCCTAGTATATGATATCCACATACGACTTAATTAATATATTGCGATCGTGGGCAAGTCAAAAGGTTAAGGTGTGGCAACGGGTATATGCATGTCTAGGATTGAATTTAGAGAGAGCTTGGTACTTAAGCGGTCTTAATGACCCACCTCTTATTCTCTGGAATCCTACCTGGTGCATAGTATTCGTTCATCTTAGCTCACAGGACTTGTTAACGGGCCAAGGTAAGTGAAAACCGTAATTAAGGGAAAATTATCGAAATGCCCCTAAGGGCAAAAATGACCAAAATAGCCCTAGGTGTTGAATGTAAGTAACATGCATATATATGATATTCTGCTTAAGTTGTATATGGGTTGGGAATTATGGAATGGAGGAAGTATATGAGGATCGCATGGTTGCTTGATAATCGTAGATCCAACGGCGGCTTTTAAAGCCCAATATGTAAATGAAGGTAGTTCCGCAACCGGGCTACCCTTGGTGTGTCGGTTGGGTGGGTCGATATTTATATCCTCACATGATGTGATGGGGGACGGAGCTGGTGTGTAGCGGATGGATAATTTGGATGGGATTGCATTGCATGATTGATGTATAATGATTTTTGAATGCTTGTTTTTTTTTTTTTTGTCGAGGGTTGTACACACTAAGTTTGTGAAAACTCACCCCTTCTTTTATTTTATTTTCAGCTAATGCTCAGTAGGAGGTTCGATGTTTGGAGGGGCTCTGGGTGGCCAGCTAGCAAGACAATTTATACTTGTTTTTATTATTATTTTAAAGCATATAAGTTTCTAATTATTAAGTGATTCCAGACTGGATTGTAATAAGGCTTTCCATTTTATTATTATTTGGATTATTATTTTATGCATTGTAATTACGAGAAGTTGAACATGGGTTTCCTAAATTATAGTATGTTTTTCTACGCTTCCGCAACTAAATTTTAAAATGACATGTTTTCGTAAAATCATATATTTTAAACAAGTGATTGAAAGGAGGTTTTTTTAGTTAATTAAGGTTTCTTTTATTTTAAGAAGGGTTTTCAATGAAAACATGGTTTTCGCTAAAACACTTCAATTTGACATGCCAGATTCAACCGTAATGTCTGGGCCGGATTTGGGGTGTTACATGTAGTGGTATCAGAGTCCAGGTTGCAAAACTTGGGCTGTGAAGTGGGCCTTATTACTATTTGGTTTCTTTTTCTGTTTTAAAAAAAATTTGGATCACACCACTATGGAAAAAGGGAAATATTATTGAGCGGTACACCGAATCTCCAATGTTGAACCAAGTAAGTACTTTTATTCTTAAGTATGTTTAAATTGTGATACAATAGATAGTTAGAGGGCTACTTTAGATGATTTTGTTAGAGTAGAACTGAAGCCTGTAGGAACTTGAAACTGTAGAGGATTTTCGAAAACAATCTTCTCTTTAAATATTTTCATAAAACATCGGTGTAATTATTAAACTAACTAAAACTTCATAAAATTTTAATCCAGATAACACGCGAATCAATGATGAGTGCTAGAAGAGGTGCAAGGGCCTGTGGCCGAGGCCGAGGCCGCAGAAGTGTTAGGGCTGAATTGTCGGCATCGAGCCATATGCCTGATGTTGGAGTAGAAGAGGATCCGGCCTCACCTGTGGCTGGGAATGAACCGTATGACCGGGCCGCGGGAGAAGATGCATTATTGCAGGCAATGCTGAGAATTTTGGAAAGGGTCACTGGGCCCAACAATGGCACTGGAAATTGGGGGTCCATTCCGGAGTGACTTCGATCGAACGGGGCTAAGATCTTTAAGGGCGTGGCTGGTGTGGCTCCTAACGTGGCAGAATATTGGTTGGAGGCCACTAAAAGGATAATGGAGGACCTGGATTGTTCACTGGAGCATAAGCTAAAAGGTGTCGTGTCACTACTTAGGGAAAAAGCCTACCAGTGGTAGTTGACGGTGAAAGAGGGCGCCAAACCGGAGCGGGTCACTTAGGAATTTTTCAAAGCTACATTCCAAGGGAAGTATGTGGGTGCAAGCTATGTGGATGCTAGAAGGAAGGAGTTCTTGAACTTGACCCAAGGAAACAAATCGGTAGCGGAGTATGAAGCGAAGTTTCTACGCCTTAGTAGGTATGCAAGAGTTATGGTGGCAACGGACTATGAGTGTTGTGTTAGGTTTGAGGAAGAACTAAGAGATAGCCTTAGGGTATTGATAGCTCCACAAAGGGAGCGAGTTTTCTCGGAGTTAGTGGAGAAGGCAAAGATAGCGGAGGAGGTTAAGCGCACTGAGCGCTTAAGTCGGGAAGAAGAAAGGGGTAGGAATAAAAGGGAGGCTGAGACTCTGGGTGTTGGACAGATGCCTAGGGCTAGGGCCAGAGTTAATGGGCCAGTTAGAGCAGGGCCCCCTGCTGCTAATCTAGGGGCGCCACCTTTTGGTGATTGTGGGAAAGGTCATGTAGGCGAGTGTTGGAAGAGGACGGGAGCTTGTTTAGCTTGTGGGTCTATGGAGCATAGGATCAGGGATTACCCTAGAATGCTAGGTCGGGTGCCAGTCGTAGACCGAAGTGGTGTACAGCCACCGAGGGGTGGTGATCAGGCCAAAGATGGAAACGGTTTGGGTCATGGAGCACCAGGCAGGGGTGCTAGTAATGCTGAGGCGAGGTAGCCAACTTTGGCCTATGCAGCATGTTGTCAAGAGGATGGAGACGCTCCAGAGGCGAATACCGGTACATACTTACCATAGCATGCTATTTATTTAGTTTGGAATTGAGTGCGCAGCGGGAGTTTGGTGTGGTAGTCTGCGTTATGCAGCTGTACTAATAGTTGGAAATTTCGAGGACGAAATTTCTTTTAGGGGGTAGAGTTGTAATGCCCCAAATTTTGGGCCTAGATGAATTGGGCTTTGGGCTTTGGGTCTCATAAAATTTTTAAGTGAGCAAGAAAATAACAAATGACATGTTGGCTTTAAGGGTTTAAGGAATTTGAAGTGTCTAGGTATGTTGGAGAAGTTCTGGGTTTGAGTTTTGTGGTGGAGGAATTTTAATTTAATTATTAGAAGAATCAGGGTTGGCAAGTAATTGGGCTTTTAAATAAAGATAGGGAAAATAGCATCAAAAAGCCTTGTGGAGGAGTGGCTAAGTGACGCCACTTAGGGAGTAGGGAGGTGGCGTTAATAGCTAGCAAGGAGATCCAAGGTTCAAATCCTAGCTTAGTATTTTTTAGAAGTTTAATTTTGGCCTTCTAGAAGGTTTGAAGTGGTGTGAAGATGGACTCCAAGGGGAGTGTTCAAAAGAGGAAATTAAGGAAAAGATCAAGGGGTTATCAGGGCAAAAAACGAGGAGATGAGAAGGGAGAAGCGATGGAGCCGAATTGGGAATTGGGCATGGAAAATTCAGCTATAAGGGCTATAAATAGGGGCCAAATACAAGGTTCCCAAGCTACTGCTGAAATTCATCTTCACCTTGTTGCCAGAAACCCTTTTCTCTTCAAGATCTAAAAAGCCGAAAACCTTTTTTTTCTTTCTTTTCTTTGTGCCGATTTCTATTCTTCTCGACACAATTTTCTTTGTTTCACTTAGCCGATATCTTCTTCTACTCTTCTTCTTTAATCTATGCCAAATACACCTTATTCACCATACTAAGTTTGAAAGCCGAATCTCCCAAGGGCCGAATACTCTTTGAACAAATCTAGTGTAAGTGTTCGCTCTCTCAATCGATTTTTGTAAGTATCGAGTATTCAGTTACTCACTTCTTTCTAATCAACTTTGGTAGGGAATTAGTGTCATATCTCGATTTTGGATTCCTGTCGATTTGCTCTTCAGATCTAAGAGATATACGTGATTAGTGACCAAAGTAGAAGCTAGTAAAGGCTTAGCGTTCAGGTAAGGTTAAGGTGAGATTCTGGCTTTTGGTAAAGTATTCGATAAGTATGTGAGATTAATCTTTGAGTGATATCAATTATAGGTTTGGGCTACGAAAATCGTAGCATGCTTGCTTACCAAGTGTGTACATACACTGCACACACACAATGAATCGGCAAAAGCCAAAAAGTCGAAAAGTTGAAATACCGAAAAGCCAAAAGTTTGGCTACGGTAGTCTTGCGAGTGCGCGAACACTTGTAAGAGGGAAACCGATAGGTTGCCTGAGGCCCAAGGGCGATTCTGTGGACTTGGGTTGTGATTTGGCCATATGGGCCGGAATGGGCTAAAAGTGCCCGATGGGCTATTGGGCCCATAATAGGCAAAAACTGATTATTGATGCTTTGTGATAGGAATTTGTATGTGAGCAAGAGTGTGAATGTGACTGGGCCTAATGGGCCATACGAATATGATTGGGCTTAATGGGCCAGATATAGGTATGTGAAATTGTTTGGGCTTTGTAAGGGATTTTGGGCCCAGTATATGATATCCACATAAGACTTAATTAATATATTGCAACTGTGGGCAAGTCAAAGGGTTAAGGAGTGGCAACGAGTATATGCATGTCTAAGATTGGATCTAGGGAGAGCTTGGTACTTAAGCGGTCTTAATGACCCACCTCCTCTTCTCTAGAATCCTACCTGGTGCATAGTATTCGTTTATCTTAGCTCACGGGACTTGTTAACGGGCCAAGGTAAGTGAAAACCGTAATTAAAGGAAAATTACCGAAATGCCCCTAAGGGCGAAAATGACCAAAATAGCCCTAGGTGTTGAATGTAAGTGACATGCATACATATGATATTCTGCTTAAGTTGCATATGGGTTTGGAATTATGGAACGGAGGAAGTTTATAAGGATCGCATGGTTGCTTGACAATCGTGGATCTAACGGCGGCTTTTAAAGCCCAAGATGTAAGTGGAGGTAGCTCCGCAGTTGGGCTACCCTTGGTGTGTCGGTTGGGTGGATCGATATTTATATCCCCACATGGTGTGACAAGGGACGGAGCTGGTGTGTAGCGGATGGATAATTTGGATGGGATTGCATTGCATGATTGATGTATGATGATTTTTGAATACTTGTTTTTTCTTTTTTGTCGAGGGTTGTACACACTGAATTTGCGAAAACACCCCCTCTTTTTTTTTTTTTTTTTCAGGTGATGCTCAATAGGAGGTTTGATGTTTGGAGGGACTCTGGATGGCCAGCTAGCAAGACAATTTAGACCTTTTTTTTTAAAGCATATAAGTTTCTGGTTATTAAGTGATTTCAGACTGGATTATAATAAGGCTTTCCATTTTATTATTATTTGGATTATTATTTTATGCATTGTAATTACGAGAAGTTGAACATGGGTTTCCTAAATTAT
This sequence comes from Gossypium longicalyx, assembly GCA_025698465.1. Taxonomy (NCBI): domain Eukaryota; kingdom Viridiplantae; phylum Streptophyta; class Magnoliopsida; order Malvales; family Malvaceae; genus Gossypium; species Gossypium longicalyx. The sequence continues at coordinate 64,801,397 of CM046996.1, read as the reverse complement.
AGTATGTTTTTCTACGCTTCCGCAACTAAATTTTAAAATGATATGTTTTCGTAAAATCATATATTTTAAATAAGTGATTGAAAGGAGTTTTTTTAGTTAATTAAGGTTTCTTTTATTTTAAGAAGGGTTTTCAATGAAAACAAGGTTTTCGCTAAAACACTTCAACGTGACACGCCAGATTCCACCGTAACGTTTGGGCTGGGTTTAGGGTGTTACAGATTGGTAAGTGCTATATAGAATTAATGTGGAAGAATTTTAGTTATTATTAATGTTAAGCTCGAATAAGTGAATTTATGGAGTGAAGTTGTGATTGGCAGGAATAATATATTGAACGGTTTACTTAAATTAAATTGTTGTTGTATGTTCAGTAAGATTTATATTAAAGCCAATGACCTTACTAAGCTTCATTAAGCTTACTGTGTTGTTTAATGTTCTTTGTAGATTTTCAAGAAGTTTGGAGGATCGAATCAACACATTAGTCACACTATCCAGATTGCTCCAGTAGATTTTGTTATGCACTTATGGTTTATATGACATGTATAGGATTGGATTGGAAATGAGCTAAATTTAAATTATGGTTGTGAATGACTTATATATAAATATATGTTTGTATGCACGTATTTAGTAGTAGATTTTTGTAAATCAATGAATGGAGTTATTTTGGTAAGTTTAGCCAATTTAATCTTGTGATAATATATATTATGTTTAAAACATGATTTTTGGCTTGTGTTGATTGTTTGATTGAGGCTATTTGATATATTATAATGTTGTGTATAAGTTGATATAAAAAAGGGTTAGAAAAGTGGCCTTAAAATGGCCTATTTTCATCCACATGGGCAAAGACACGTGCGTGTGTCCCCTACTTTTAAGAAAATTTTTAAAATTTTGGGAAAAATTCCCTGAGTATCCGGTTTAGTCCCGATCTACTTCTAAGATGTATATTGGGCCTCGAGGGCCCATCTAAAGGACAATATAAGTGTTAATTGAATATTTCTTGATATGTATATTAATGGTAGTGAAATATTCAAATTTAATCTGTAAAGTTCGGTAATGTTTTGTAACCCTATTTCAGTAACGGATAAGGGTTAGAGGTGTTACAGATGTTACAGAGCTAGTCATAGTGTGCCCATTTCGCAAGGTCCAAAAAGTGTAATTCATGATGTTTTCTTTCAAAAGATGAACTAATAGTTCTTAGAGTTTATCCGAGCTAATCTTGTGGCTTCATAACCTCCACCCCCGATTGTGTCTCCCTTGGAATCCCTATTGTCCTCAAAATCTGGTAAATGTTCACATACCTCCAATTGATAAGATTAAAAAAATAGAGCTGAAGAATTCAATGGAAAAATTGAAGATGATCCTATTAGAATTGAATACTAGCTGAGATGTATCGTGTCACGTGTGAAAGATGAAGCTTAACAGTGGTGGACAACTTTGACAACAATTATTCCTAAAGATTAAGTAAATTGGGATTTCTTTCAATCAGAATTAAAAAAGAAATACATCAATCGATTGTACCTAGAAAAAAAGAAAAAGAGAATTTCTATTGTTGAAACAGGAAAACATGTATGTAATAGAGTATGAACAAGAATTGATTTGTCGTAATTTGGTTTAGCAGATTAAACTATTTTTAGCACTTTCAAAGCTTGAAAGCAAGTATTTCCATTAAATTTTAGTTATGTTTTAATAAGTTTTCCTAAAGTTAATAAAGTGTGCAAATTAAGTCTTTTATTGACCTTAGGGGCCGAATGAGGCCTAAGGTATTAGAAGGCGTACTAAACTAATACTTGTCACTAAGTCACAACACGGAATGATCAATGTCGCAACATAGGGAGCAAAATGGAAAAATCAGGAGATTGCCTTCAATGTCACGGCACAGCTTGAGGGTGTCCTAAGAAGAGTATACTTACTCCTATGTCACGACACTGGTCTTGGTGTGCCGCGACATCGACTCTGGATGAGAATTAAACACGAGCTAGGGGGTTTTGGTTCACACAATCAAACTCAGATCTCAAGAATGTCAGCTAACCTAGGGTTAAGGACGACAGCCACCTGAAATTAATAAATAGGCTCCTTTATCACATGTTATGGACACCAATTACTTAGACTAGAATTCTACTTTTAATTTTAGTGTAGTTTTTCTTCTTCTTAGGTGTTTAGATTTATTTTCAGTTGTTTTTTCTTCTATCTCAGGAGATCTGATTTGTGGAGACAATCAAACTTGTGGATTCACTTTATTCTTAATACAAATTAGGCGTTTTCTTAAACTTTATACTTCGATTCATTCTTTATGTTCTATCTTTATATCGTTTCTATACTATTTATGAAAACCATGAGGAACTAATCCTTCTATGGGGGATTAGTGAGTGGAGGTATGATCTGTTAACTATTTTGTAGGACTACTCAATGGATCAACTATTTGGGAAAGGAAGAACCTAAAACCCTAAGCCTGGCAACCTTAGGAAGTCATCAAGGTGGGAATTAACTTAAAATTGGTATGGCCTATCCGTGAACACCTTCACCCCACGCCAGTCTGGGCTGTGAGATCGGAACATAAGTAGTCCTTGCCAACATGTTATTTGAGTGGAAGATTGGAAGATCCTGTTGGGATAGCGAGTAGTTGATTGACGAGGAACCCGAAGTGACAGTTGTTGGGGATTACGAAAGTAAGATAATCATCCATAATTAGATTTGATTTATTCTACTTTTTGATATATTGAATTTTATTTCTTTAAGTTATTTTATTATTACATCTTAAAAACTCCTTTTTATTTTTACCTTCGTTCTATAACTGATTTAGAGTACTAATTAGATCTTTCAGTGTTTAGGTTAAAATTGATCTAGCACTAGCCTCTATTGGGTGTGATCCTCGAAGTACTCACCTTATTTGTTGTAATTATATTACAACTAGACCCATATACTTGCAGATACCGCCTCACATTTATATATCTTTTACTACAGTATTCACAACTTAGACATTAGTACATCCAGAGGCGATCAGGAATTTATCAGACTTAGTAAATGTGCCAGAGAAATTGGACCGACAGAAGCTGAAATGTGTACTCATTTTGACTAGGGTCTCAATGAAACATACAAATCTTAGTGGGAGCACTTGAATTGAAAGAATTTGTTGTTCTATTTGAGAGAGCACAGAAAATGGAAGACATATGCAATGAGAAGAAATAGATCGAGTTGAAACTCTGAGACTCCGCTAAACAGTATGATTAGATCATTTCTGACCCCTCCACCAAAAAAGTCAAGAGATGTTCATAGTCGTTTGACTTGTAATGCCCTATACCCGACCCAATTTACCGGATCTAGATATAAGACGTCACAATGCTTACTTACTTAGCTAAATTTTACAATCAACAAAAGCCATACTGAATGTATCTCTTATTTATTTAAAATCCTTTCTAAGGCATTATGTTTGAAATAATACATTTATCGATTGTCATAATCTTTCAAAGGTAAAATAAGACCATACAACAAATTGTTCAAATTGACAAACATATTTGTAGTGGGTATTACTATTTATCATTTAAAAAACATTTTTTATAAGGATTCCTCTCTATGTATAATATTTCCCTCAATCTACCATCATGGCACATCCCTGGCTTGGTCCCGCCCGGTGAATTGGTCCAATTCGCATACCTGCATACAAAAAACATGCATATAAGTACCAAGGAAATTAGTAGGTCTCACTCATAATTACCTTTTTACGGGGTCATAGAATCTTTTTTACTCAAGGGTTTGAATTGTAACAGCCCAATTTTAACTAAATCAGAACAGTGGTTTTGAAACCACCAATCTGAGGTCAAAAAATTATTTTTAATATTATTTTTGGTGTTTACAACATGTTATTTGATATATGTGAAAATTCCGTGAATTAATTTTTTAATTAGTCAATTTGAGAAAAAGGACTAAATCGTGTAAAATGCAAAAGTTGCATGCTATTAGTTAAAGGTGTCAATTAGTCTTAAGTTTTAAATATGATGGCCTTAAATGGTGATTATTCCATTATATTAGTAAGAGGACAATTTTGGGCATATATTAAGTGATTTTAAATGGTTATTAATAAGGTTAATTATGGTATTTTGTAAATAAAGTTAAAATAAGTAAAAATAAAGCACAAATTTCATCCATTATCATCTTTGTGCACCGAAATTAGAAGAACAATAAGGAAAAATAGGGTTCTTTATTCGGCTATGGATAATTCAAACAATTAGGTATGTTTTGAGCTCGATTTTTGATGATTTTTACGTTTTTGATATTGTTGCTTTGTAATCTAGCTAGCCCGTACCTTAGATTTTGAAATTTGTTAAATATTTTGAGAGTTGCCATTGTTGAATCTATGAGTTATTTGATGTTTAATGTTGAAATATGAAAGCTTGATGATAGTTTTACATGTTTTGTAAAGTGATTTTTGACAAAAGTGTCAAATAGGGATTAAATTGTGAAATATGTAAATTGAAGGGTTGAAAAGTGAAATAAATGAAAGTTTTGGAATACTAAGGACCTATATGTAATTCGGCCAAGCTTGGGTTTAAATAAATTATGTAAATTTTGTGTATTTGTTAAATAAGGACTAAATTGATTAAATGTGTAAGTTTAAGGGCTAATGTGTAAAAATGCCCAAGTGTGTATTTTGGACTAAATTGAAAGAACATGTGATTGAATAAGTTAATTTTGAATTCATATAGATCAAGAAAGAAAGAATTCAAATTTAGATCAGGGGAAAAGCAAGGTTACCGAGTAGTCGACTCGATACGACAATTCTGAATATGAGGTAAGTTCGTATAATAGAACTTAAATGTATACCTATCTATTTGATGGATGAAATTGAGATAGTAATTATTCTATTGGATAAATGTTGAGATTTTAAATGAAATGTATGAATTGAGTAAGGCAAGTTGCCGATTAAGACCATAGTCGGGCTATGGCAAATCGAATAAAAAGATCATAACCGGGTTATGGCATGTAAACGAAAGACCATGGCAGGGCCTTGGCAATGTATGTGTAAGACCATAGTTGGACTATGGCATCGGAAAATTAATGAATTTGTATCGTAAGCACTTAAAAACCGGAGCAGTTTGATAAGAGTATTGATGAGAAATAGAAATGTATCGGTACAGGTATGTACGAAAAACTATTCAAGTATCGAGATAAATGAGGTTGAGAACTCATGAATGAGGATATGAATAAATTTTATGTTAGTTCATGAATTGATGCTTTAAATGTTGATGATATTATCTATTTTGAATTGCTATATGGATGTTGTGATTATTTCATGTTCACATACGAACTTACTAAGCTTTATAGCTTACTTTGTTTAATTTTCAATGTTTTATAGTTCTAAGAAGCTAGCTCGGATCCGAGAATCGTCAGAGACTTCATCGCACTATCAATCATCTATTTTGATACTTTTGAAGTTATTTATATATGGTATATGGCATGTATAGGTTTGAGTCATTTTGGTATATTTGATGGATATGTATTTTGGCCATTTGAGTTGCTATAAGATGTTGAGCTTGATGATGCTTATGAATGTGCAAATAGTTCTACTTTTAATGTTTGGTAATAGACCTATAATGAATGAATGTGATTGAAATAGTTATGTATATTTGAATTGGTTTAGTTGGATGAATTATATATATGAATTATGCTTAGTAAAGCAAGATAAATTGGTTGGTATTTGAATAGGTAAATAGTATGGACTTTAGTTGAAATGGATATGGTATGATTATGTATTGGTTGATGACTTTTGGCTGCATAATTGTGTCTTAAAATGATGCCATATGAGCTTGTTTAAGTATGAGCAAAAAGGATGGCAAATTGGCTTTGCAAATGGCCTATTTTTGTCCATACGGGCAGAGACACGGGCGTGTGTTTTAGCCGTGTACGACACATGATTATTCTACACGGCCGTATGTCCCCTGGTGTTGAAATTGTATTGAAGTCAATATGCTCCACACGGTCTCACACATAGGCGTGTCACTAGCCGTGTGGAATAAGTCAGTATACTTGTAACACCCCTTATACATGTTCGACACCGGAACAGGGTATAAGGCATTACTGGACATAAACACATGCAATCGTATAAAACCGGGTCATGAATTTGCGTTCAAATTTAAAATTTTTCATATTTCATCTTAAAGTCCATAATATGGGCCTACGAATCCCAAATCATGCTCTGGAAATGGTTCGGGACCAAACCGAGAACTTTAGAAAAATTTGAAAAAATTCATGAAAAACAGGGGCACACCCCGTGTGATATTAGGACACGGCCGTGTGGCTTGCATGGCCATGTCCCTAGCCCGTGCACTAATCTGACTTGCCGTTGCGAACAAATTTACGTCACACATAGATATCACCACTCATTAAACCACATACGTAAGTATACACATCCTTGAAATGCATCATCATGGACTTCTAATATAGCCAATATACCAACATCAAATAGCCTTACACAACAATGAACTTTCAAATAGCATAGGCCAACATTTTAGGCCAAAACAATTATGACACATAAAAAAATAACCAAGTCCCCTATACATGCCATAACCTTAAGTATATGAATTATCAAAACCCAATTTGTTAGTTTGATAGTGTGATAGGTTCTCCGGCGACTTCCAACCCGAGCTAACCTGAGGACATGATAAACACAGAAAATAAATGGAGTAAGCTATACAGCTTAGTAAGTTGGTATGTAAATAATAAGAAATTTATTAACATGCTTTTACTAATGCTCACAATATGTTCTCAAGATAATACAATCATAATTGCACATAGTTCTACTATTTACTCTTGTTCATCTCAAGTTGTCTACTTGAGTCATAGTCACTAAATTATTTATATCTTGAGCTACAGAACTCTAAATTAAGATCTTCTATTTTTTCCTGAAACTAGACTCACATATCTTCTTACCATAAAATTTTTAGAATTTTTGGTCTAGCCAATAAGTACAGTTTATTCTTTAAAGTCACCATGTTTTGCTGTCTAACAGTTCTGACCCCTCTTCACTAAAAACTAATTATCTCCTCATACGGGATTTGAATGATGTTCCTGTTTGTTTCTTTTGAAAATAGACTCATCAAATATTTTAAGCATATAAATTATAACCCATAATTATTTTTTTACAATTTTAATTATTTTCCCAAATTAGAATAGAGAATTTCAAAATCATTCTAACTCTGTCTCACAAAAATTCAAATATCTCGTAATATGAAATTCTTTTGCTTACAATGTTTCTTTTATGTGAAAATAGACTCAATAAGATTTAATTTCATATCTTATTCAACTTCTAATTCAATTTCCACCATTTTTGATGATTTTTTAAAGTCACACAACTGCTGCTGTCCAAAACTGTTTTATTGCTAATTTTACTCTCTCACGTTTTCTTTGTATTAACTTTCATTCAATATTCACATAGATTTTGTACGTACCTGTATCGCTTAAATCAGTTATACTTTTATTTTTTTATCTTGGCTATGTCAGTTGATACATATTAACCTCAACAAAAACACATTATTTCAATTCAACATCAAATAATATTATTGGTTCATAATTCTTTCACATTTAATAATCACATAGTCATATTCGTTTACACTTAGTCATTTCCCGTTGAACACATCGGAATAATAACGGATACACGGTGGCCATCACATAGTATCACCCTTGTAGCCAAAGCTATTTTATTCACAAATTGGCCTTCACATAGTACCACACTTGTGTCAAAAGCTATTTTATTCAAAAAGTAGCCTTCACATAGTACCACACTTGTGTCCAAAGATATTAAATTCACAAAGTGGCCTTCACATAGTACCACACTTGTGTCCAAAGCTATTATATCACAAAGTGGCCTTCACATATTATCACACTTGTGTCCAAAGCTATTTTATTCCTAAGGTTCAACAGGGAAATTTCTCACTTAGCACAATGCCATGGACTTATTTCACTTAGATGCCATGGACTTATTTCACTTAGCACATTGCCATTGACTTATTTCACTTAGATTCCATGGTCTTATTTCACTTAGCATAATGTCATATCCTAGATATGGTCTTACATGCGAATCACTTATTTCACTTAGCACATTGCCATGGTCTAACCCTGGTATTTTACCATCAGTTCATATTTCACTACGCTATGATCGTGATCGATCCTGCGTTTTTACTAAATTCGAACGTTTACTTTAATTTTCACATAATCAAATATATAATAATATTTCATAATTAACACAAATAAATAATATTTATTAACATACGAACTTACCTCGACCTAAAATGGCGAAAAGGACCAAATCGTCCAATACTCGTTTTTCCCCCGTTCTAAGTCCGAACTTCGTTTTTCTTGATTTATAATATCACATTTGAATTATTAAATTATTATACTATTCAAATCATTCCAAAAATATATTATCGCAAAATTACATTTTTGCTCTTAAAGTTTCACATATTTATAAATTTGCCCCTGGGCTCGTAAAATGAAAAGTATCCATTTTTCTCAATACCCAAGCCTAGCCGATTCATATTCCCTCTTATAGCAGCCCACATTTTTTACTAAATCACATTTCCTACACATATTTTAAAACTTTTACAAATAGGTCCTTTTATGAAATTTCATCAAAAATCACTTAGTAAAAGTTGTTTATCACATTCCAAACTTTCATATTCTTCCATTAAACATCAAAACACATGTATTTCATCCATGGGTAAATTTTAAACACAAACCCTAGCTCAAAATAATGGTAGAAATAGCTAAACCGAGTTACGAGGATCTTAAAAATGTAAAAATCATTAAAAACGGGGCTAGAACGGAATTACAATCGAGCTTGGAAGCTTGAAAAACCCTAGCCATGGTTTCCCCTTGTGAAACTCGGCCATGGGGTTGAAGATAGACAAAAATTGGCTTTTAATTTTGTTTTTAATTCATTTTAATTACTAAATGACCAAAATGCCCCTAACTTAAAAATATTCTATTTCACTAATTTCATGTCCATTTTTGTCCAAAAAATTTACCAATGGTCTAATTACCATTTAAGGACCTCCAATTTAAAATTTCATAACAATTGGACATCTCTAACATGTAGAACTCAACTTTTGCTCTTTTTACAATTTAGTCCTTTTGACTAAATTGAGTGCCCAAACGTCGAAATTTTCGAACGAAATTTTTACAAAATCATTCCATGAAATCGTAGACCATAAAAATATAATAAAAATAATTTTTTTCCTCGTCGAATTTGTGGTCTCGAAACCACTGTTTCGACTAGGCCCAAAATCAGGATATTACAATACCCTCCTAAATGGCACACGGCCTAGCACACGAGCGTGTGTGGCCATTTCGTAGGGCACACGGGCATGTGATTGGCCATGTGACCCAAGTCAGTATACTCTCTAGTTTTCACACGGCCTGGCACACGAGCGTGTCCTCGGCAGTGTGATGTACACGGCCTAAGACACGGGCGTGTCTACTAGCTGTGTGCGGCACACAGCCTATACACACGGGTGTGTGACCATTGTATGATTGAAAAATTTTTTAAGTTTTTTTTTGAAATTTTCTTATGTTATCGTTTTAGTCTCGAACCACTTTTAAAGCATATTTAGGCCTCGTAGGCCCTTATAAGGGACAATGTGATTGTTTTGAATGATATATGAGAATGAATGATTAAGGTTAATAAATGTAAGCTAAATGTTGTATATTAATCGGTAATGCCTCGTAACCCTACTCCGACAATGTATACGGGTTAGGGGTGTTACATGAATTCCTTCTTAGAGATTGGCGGATACTTCTGATTCTTGGTTAGCAGATAACCATACGTAAATTTTTGCACTTAGCTATCTTTTTCTCATCTCACTCGACTAACGAATCTCAAATTTTGCTTAATACTAAAGTCATATTACCCTATCTCTTTGTAGATTGTAGTTAGATACATTTCCTAGATCGATACTCAGCGAATATCACTTTTGATAGATTCCTTTATAGAACTTATTTCTTTTCCAAAACACCAATTACATCGTATCTTCAAATCAGTCCAAACAATCATACTTGCTTAGAAGAACACAAAATTTCAATACACGTAATAGAAGTCTAGATAACATTAATGTAGAACCTAAGAAATTCCAGGTTTGGCGGACACTTGCACCACCAACATTCCGAATGTACCAAGTTCCCTGTTATGGAAAATCACTAAGGCAGATTCATTAGTTGGTTAGTCTTTTGAGAATTATGTCAGAAAATGCCTCAAATATCCATATCTCACTCAAGGAAGACTAGCATCTTAACACTTGACCATTATAGAATTTACTCTATAGGTTTCCCAGATAACACACCACAAAGGCTTTTCAGAGAATTCACCACAAAGGCGTTTATTGTCCTGATGGACCCTCTCTATGGATGCCATGGGGCTTTTCCCACATGTTCTTATACATTCATGCCCTCTTGGTATATTATCATATGATGCCATGGCCATGGACGTTGCACAGATTTATTTTGTGATCTGTCAGTTCGGTTAGCATTACAACTACTCTACTGGAGGCTGCACAATAAATCTCCATTTCCATAATGATCTGCCTGTTTGGTTAGCAATATACCTGCCCTATTAAAGGTAACACAAACGAATCTTTTTCTCACCTTTTTACATGACTTGGAATTATGATGTGAATCTCAATGCACAATTTCAGACTCATGAATTTGATTGGCTCACACTACCTCAAGGCCCAACAATAATGTCAAAGGCTAAGTAAATCAAATTAGGATTCAATCAAAGACAAGATTTGAGAATGAATCTTTTCAAGGAAAAGGGGAATGATACATGCACGGATAGGGTGAACCCATATAATAAGAAAGTATTAGATAAGGACTATACACATGCCAATGGCAACACCTTATATCACACAATGTCATAACATATTGCACATTGTTCACTTCATATACATATTTGTAGATATATCTTAGAGACATGCATTGCATAATTACATTACATGTAGGAGTCAGGTTTAGAGACTCACCAAAGACCTACCTTTACCTCATCTTAGAGCTTCTACTTCGATAGTCCTTCTCGATCTAGCAACAACAACTACTTAAATGATCATAATATTTTCATTACAGTCCTTATTACAAACATTTTACTAATATTTTAAATAAAAGAGACCCTCATGTAGGGCCTTCCTGTAACACTCTTCCCTTTTATAGTCATACCGTGCAAAGCTATAAAACTTACTAGAATGTTAAATCATCTATCTTAGTTCGAGCTTAACGAAGAGGAAGAAGAGAATGTTGAGGTTAGAAAGAAGAACCTGAACATTAAGCAAATAGCCAAAAAAATTCGAAGTTCCCACTTCCCATAAATATATTCTGAGTCCCCTGATTTCTCTACCAAGTCTAGGGTAGGTTAACTCCTATTGAGAAATAGCCAACCATGCTACACTTGATGATTTTTTTAGCTGGCTTAATATTTAGTACAAGTAATTTTTAATTCATTTTTCTACTCTACTTTTTACTCTGATCTCTGCCTTCTATTGCTGTAGAATCCCAACAACTCTTAACTAACCCGATATGAGATCTAATTGAACAATACTAATATAAATCAGGCATACTTTATCTTGGCAGAGACTCTCATTTGGCATGGTCTTAAAGACAATTAAGTCCCATATAGTTTCCTCATATACTTGACAGTCTCTTAATGTTTAGACAAAATCTTTGGGGGTACCCCCTTCATAGGCGCGCGCTTTTTTTATCGTAATATCTCTTTTCCTAGAAATATCTTGCGGTCAATTCCTTATATACCGCCAACAGATGGACGCTTTAATGCTAGTATGCGCCAAAACTCTAACTCGCTAACCAACCAGCCGAGTGACAGATTAAGCTATCATGGCATGTCCAAAATAGAATTAACATACATTATCTCACTCTTAATTGGATTTGTAAATTCTGGGGTGTGAAAACTCTCTCCTCCTTTAGGAAATTTCATCATCGAAATTTTTACCAACTTGGAAATCCCCACTCCAAAAGATGCATGTCCAACTTCCCAGATCAGGGTATAATATTGCTTGGCAGAATGCCCAAACATAGTCATAAAGGACTTCTCATCTATAACGAACACTCTATAGATCCCAACTGACATGAATGCAAATAGCCAGTCTCGATTGACAGATTTTAAACTCGTGGGTAAATATTGGCAGGTACTCCCATGTTTTCAAACGTCATATAACCCAACCTTGACAAGTGCCGAGCTGTGATTAGAGGATTTGAACTGTTGGCCTAAAATTTAAAACTTTTCACAGATGATTGGTTCTTTATAAATGCTAAAACTTAAACACCTTACCAAACACTTTGCTACATCATCAGAACCCTAGATTTCTTTTCTACCAAAGTTTCTTTCTTTATTCGTCTTCAATCCTTATTTTCTCTAGAGGTAATTATCACTTTTATTTTCCTTTCATTTTTATAATACAAAATGGTTCGAACAAATACACGAGGAAGAGGCTATGGTGGTCGTGGCCAGTGCAGTAGAACCAACAGCCCTAGATATTTGGTTAAGATCAACCCTAGAGGTCCTAAGAATACCAGCGTGTGGTTCCTCCCATGTATTAATGTAGCACCATCGATGAATAAATAAATTGGCATTTTGGAGCCAAAGGCATCAATCGGCCAAATTTCGCCTACAAATTTCAACTAACCCAAGGGTGTCATCTAAGCGATAACAACATGGGATTTATTCTTCCCTTCATCTTGCTGAAGGCTAGCTTCCACTTGTCTCTCCACCTTTTTTTTGCTCGGTGCTCAATGAGTATGACATTGCACTGAGGCAACACTTTGTCCTATCCTAGTGGACATTGGTGGCCTTCTTTGTAGACTGTTGTATGCACCGCGAACCGCTAATACTAGGCATATTTTAGAAATTGACCAATTAAAGGTGAAAAGACAAGGTGTCTCAATTAGAAACACCTAATTTAGCACACGCCAGGGTTTTAAACCCATAACCCAAAACTAGACCTCGAGCCTGCATATTTGAAAAGAAAAATTTGTGAGGGTCATTAGTAAGCTCAAAACTGGGTTTGGCTTTCCCATTTTTTGGTCTCTACCCTAGGAAGATGTCTATTCACAAAGTCATTCTGTTGACTTAGAGGTTGCATGAGAATAGTTTAAACGGTTAAGGATGGAGGTGTATTAGAATTGGGGGAGATTATTACTATCAGGCATGTCTTTCAATATTGTCTGCAAGGATTAAGCCCCAATGGTTACCAAGTTAATGAACTTCTATTGTGGGAAGATTCTCAAAATGTCCCTACTGTTGAGGATGAGGGAGGATAAGGGAACCTCCCCTCTTTTTCTATGATGCTTGTGGGATTTGCCCATGCCACTAGAATTTTATAAGTCGTGGTACATCTTCTACTCCTTCCAGTCAGGCTAACTCTCTTGTTGATGATGTTGGGTCTTCTTCCAATTTTCATACCACTATGCCTGTTCCAGTACTCATGGATGTCTTAGCTTTATTGGATGAGGTTCAAGCAAATGAAGGTACTATTGCTCTCCCACAAAAAATAGGGGCTTGTAAACAAACTCAAAAGAGACCAAGGATGGAGGGAAGCACCCAAGACTCTGATAGCAGTGAATACCCATAACTGGCTTGGCATAGACTCAAAAAAAGGGCATGCTCCTCCCAGAGCCAACACTTCTCTAGTTCTTACCCTTCCTTTTGTTCCTACCTCACTAATGGATTCTGCCAATTTTGTAGACTCCAAAGTCCATGTCACTGGTCTTCTTTCAACTGAAATTCCACTAGAGGCAATGCGCCCAAGCCATCCAGTGGCTCTTTCCAATTCCTTACCCTATGATACTTCTATTAGTGAAGTAGGTGAACTTTTCCCTTGGCGAGATCTATTGAGTTCAAGGTCATATCCCTTCTTGTTGTGTGCTATCCATCAGTAGCAAAACAATATTGTGCCTCAATAGGTTAAAAAGGCTCTTGATCTGTCATAATTCGGTGTAATAGATTAAACTAGTTTTCGCAATTCAGGAGCTTGAATATAAGAAATTTCATTATGTTTTAGTTAAGTTTTTATAGTTTAGTTTAAATCTAATAAAAATTGTATTGGGAGTCTTTTATTGACCTTAGGGCTGAATAAGGCCTAAAGGTGAGTTAATGTACTTAGTGAGTGTGCAGGAAACTATCAGAGGGTGTACAAACTCAATACTGGTCGCTATGTTGCAACACAAGAAGTTCAATGTCGCAACATAAGGATTTGAATGCAAGAATCTCGAGACTACCTTCGGTGTCGTGACACAACCATTGGATGTCGCAATACACCCTTGAAACTACCCTAAACCTAAGCATACTGCCTTTGATGTTGCGATATAGGTACTAGGATGTCGTAACATCGGTCCTGTACGGAAAACACTTACGAGCCAAGGGTGTTTTGGTCCGTACAATCAAAAATATGAGAGTGTCAATTGACCTAGGGTTGAGGACGACGACAACCCTTACTCTATAAATAGGCTCTTCAACACTTGTTAAGGGACAAATTTTTTATATTCTAGGTTTTTCTTTGGAATTTAGATTTCAATTTTTTTCTTTCTCATAGGGTTTAGATTTCTTTTTAGTTTTTTTCATTCATGTTCTTCAGAGAACTTGATTTGTAGATGCAATCAAATGTTTGAGGATTTTTGTACTTCACCAATCGAATATAATTACCAATTCTTTTTAGTTTTTATTCTTGATCTATTTCTCATGCATATCATTATCATCAAGTTTATTATGTTTATGGATTCCATGAGGAAAGAATCCTCTTATGGGGGATTAGCGAGTGGAGGTATGAATAATTAACTATTCTGTAGGGATTTCTTAACGAAACAGTTGTTCAAGAAAGGAAGAATCTAATCCCTAGGCCTGACAAACCTAGGAAGTCATCAAGGTAAGAATTAACCCAAATTTGGTATGACCTATCCGTGAACACTTTAACCCTAAATCAGTCTAGACTGTAAGGTCAGAAGATAAGTAGTTCTTGCTAACTCAGTATTTCAGTAGATGAATCAGAAGATCCTGCTAGGGTATTGATTGGTTTATTGAACAAGAAAGCCCGAGACAATAGTTGATTATGACTACCAAAGTGAGCTAATCACCCATGTCTTCATTTCATTGAGTTTAGAAATTAGTTTTTCGAAGTCCCTTTTATTTATGCAGTTTTTTAATTCCTTATTTATAAAAACCCAAAATCTTTCCCTTCTGTTTTATTGTAATATAATTTAGTTAAACCACTAATTAATTTTATTTATGTTTAGGTTAACTGACAAACATTCTTTGGCTCAATTACACTAAGTGAGAATTCTCTTGGAAATTCTTTAAGGCACTAAAAATTATAGCTTAAACAACTTGAAACGAAAGAGCAACAAGAGAACTAAAAAGCCAGAAGAATGTAAATCACACCAAGTGTTTGAATAAGTGCTCTCAATATATTCTTTAACTCATGAATAATTGAATACAATGGGATGATTACAAATCAAGGGGAAGCCTCTATTTATAGTTGAGCTCCCCAAATCCAACGGTATAGATTGAGTTACATCGATAGTCAAGATTAGAGCTTGTCTATAATTAAGAGTCCTGCGAGATTTAACATCTATACGTTTTTATCTCATTAAGATATACATTAATTACCCTTGCAACTCTAGTTTTTTTAGAGTCTTTCATAAGACAACCAAGGCTTCAAGTAGATGGGCTTCTCCATGGGCTTCACAAATCAGGCTAGCCCATGTGGGTCAAATGAGCCCCATTTAATAAACTAACCTTTATTGGAAATTTTATGTGTAATGGTCATAGGCTTTGATCTACAGCCCATGACATTCTCCCCTACCCATTCTTGTGACGCCCTCATCGTGTCCTCGGGATGACACTGATTTGACTCTTCTTGGAACTACCTCAATGCCTCAACTAATTCCTAACTAGTCTCTCTGTTGGGTAGTCCCACCCCTTGGAATATTTACCTTAGCTTATGTCTCTGACGTTGCTTAACTTAAACCATTTATTTTTTTCGTACATCTCATTTGCAAGAGCCTACCGCTCTTACTTGCCCACATTTTGACTTATCTCCATCGGAATCCCTTTGATCCGCACAAATAGGCTTCAAAAAACTCACATTGAACATCGAGTTTACCTTGAGTATTGCCACTAACTTTAGTTTGTAAGCCTTTCAGCTTACCCTTTTTAAAACTCTAAAAAGTCCCCTATGTCTTTGCTAAGCCAATGGTAAGTCAAAATGTAAAACACTAGGAAAGAGTTTGAGATGTACCTTGCTCATAGCATTTACTCGATTCAATTATCCAATTTGCATCACTATTTTTTCCTCAAAGTTTAATGCATAATCCATTTTTCTCATAGGTGGTAGCCCCACTAATAACTCAATTAACATATTATCGGTTTGTCACATCTCTAGTATTTCCAAGGGGTCTCCTTAATACTCCGATCTACTAATTCAAAATTCCCACAATAAATATTCTCAGCTAGTTAGGTTGTCGATAGTACCTTGGTTCCACCCTTCATGTATTGACTCACCGGTACAACACATTATCATTGTCAAGTATCCAAGATGCATATACAATTGACAAAATAAACTAATAGAGCATTAATTCGATCGTGGAAATTCAAGCCAAGAACCAAGTCATAATCATCTAAATGAATTACCTCAAAGTCTTCCTTGCCTTCCCACTCACCGATTTGTAGCTCAACTCCTTATGCTACTCCCATAGTTGGGATCTATTTGGAATTAACCATCTTGATCTTAATGGTTGGTTTGCTAATCAAGAGACCAATTTTACCCATGACTTCCTTTAATATGAACAAATTAGATGCCCTTGTATCAATAAGACCACTCCTTCTTCGGTTTGCGATGTTGATGTCCACAAGCATAGAGATTTTCTACTTGTAACCCATCTTCGCTTTTACATAATTGAGTATCACGGACCCAAGCTTCAAAGCTTCACTCTCTTGCTCCACTTCGTTCCCTTTACTATTCACAAATATCTTGGATTGCTTTGGGCAATCCCACATCTTATATAGACCACAACATAAGAAGCATTCCATTGGCCTCTTCTCAATCTCTTTACCCTTCTTAGCTTTAACATTACTCAATATCGAACAAAGCTTTAATGGTGCTTTTCTTTACTCATCATCCCCTTCGATGGTAGAAAGCATGGATCGTTTTGGACAGTCCCTCACAATGTACGAACCTTAAAAAATGAAGCATCTTATTGGCCCATTTGGTTTGTTCTCCATCATTACCCTTCTATTTGGGCTCGGAGGACTTGAATAAAGAATCCACTACGATCATTGCTTTGGAAAATTCCTTGACTCATTGACCGCATTTGGACGTACCAACGTCCAGAGTGTGAATACTACAACTAAAGATATAGATTTAAGGATGCGTCTGCAGGTATACAGGTCTGGTTGTAATATAGTTACAACGAAATAGATAAGTACTCCGAGGATCGTGCCCAAGGGATTGTAGTTTGGGGAAGACTACTATCAAACCAATTATGGTAAATAATTTCTAATCTACTTGAGTTAGAAATTAGTAGTGTTAAAATAGAAGCAAGATGATAATAATATTAATAAACTAAATA
This sequence comes from Gossypium longicalyx, assembly GCA_025698465.1. NCBI lineage: Eukaryota > Viridiplantae > Streptophyta > Magnoliopsida > Malvales > Malvaceae > Gossypium > Gossypium longicalyx. Next base: position 64,783,787 of record CM046996.1, on the reverse strand, counting down.
AATTGAATTAAACCTAAATTTTCTTTTAAGCTTATGTATTGGCTTCTCCTATCCCTTGTTTCGACTATGCGAGTTCCTTTAGCTTGGATCCAATTATTTTACCTAATTAATTATTGATGTAGGGTTCTAATCAATCAGCTAGTCGATACCCTAGTAGGATCATCTGATACATCTACTAGAATAATGAGTCGGTAAGAACTACTTATCTTTTGACCTCATAGTCTAGACCAGTTCTAGGTTAAGGTGTTCACAGATAGGCCATACCAATTTTGGGTTAATTCCCACCTAAATGACTTTTTAGGGTCGCCAAGACTAGTGTTTAAGTTCTTTCTCTCCCAAATAGCTGATCCATTGAAAAATTCTATCCTTCAATCAATTAATAAGACAGAACAGTTGAAACCATGCAAGATATGTATAAAGCATAATTTGATTCTAATCTTTACACAAATATTCAATTAAACAATGTGAAAAAAAATAGATATAAAGAATAGAATAAAGGAAAAGAGATGCTCACAGATTTATGGATGAAAGCGTGGCTCTCTAGCAATCTCCACTCGCGAGAGTCTCACTTCGAAATAGGATCTTCTGATTACAAAAATATAAAAATACCCTAAGCAAAATCTCAGAATGAAATAAAAACCCTAAGTATATTTTCTGTCTCCCTAAATTGTGTGTTTAAACTGATTATAATGGCCTTTATATAGGCTAAACTTGGAATATTAAAGTGCCTAAAATATTCTTGAAGTCCTTAGAGTTCGACTAGGACAAATACTTCTAATTTTCCTCAAAAACGTAATTAAAACATGTAGGAGTTTTTGGGCTGAGCAGGGGATTAGTTGTAACACCAACCTACAATGTTGCAACCAACCACAGGGGGTATGTCGCAACATAGGAGGGTCGTGTCTCGACATCAAGGGCAGTTTCGCTCCAGAACTTGTTTTCGACTTCTGTCTTCAATGTTGAAACATCAGTGTCTTGGCATCGCGACATAGGCATTAGTTTTGGCCTGAACAAGCATCTTTAGCTGCCGACTTGTCCTACAAGACCATGTAACATTATTTAGATATATAACATATAATAAAAACTACTAAAAAGCATAAATTACTACTTGAAGTGTGAAAATCTAAATATATACTAAGATATTTTGATTTAACTATTAAACAAGCTAAAGTTATGTGTAAAAAGGATATAAATAATAGTGTAATTCATGGCAGATCACTCCTCAGTGTTGCAACTCTTGCTTCGCCCAAGGATTCAACTCATCCATGAAGGAGAAAAATGTCTTATTCTCACCCAAATCAAGAATCTGGAGCATTAGCTCACTGAACCCCGTCACATACTCCCTAATTGTGTGTTGTCGTGTAAGCCAATGCAACTTAGCCTCAGCCTTATCCTCGACATACTCCGAGTAAAATTGCCCTTTGAATTCACTATGGAACTCCTCCAAAATCCCAATAGTGGCACCACCTCGTCTCTCATCCGTGGACCTACGACGCCACCATAACAAAGCGACATCAATAAAATACATAGCAGAAATATTTACCTTGGTAGTATCACCCATGATTCCTTTGGCACGAAAGTATCGCTCTATTTCCCATAAGAACTTGTCCATATTATTTTGCGGATCTCATCTCGTTGAACTCTTTCGACTTTAGGACATCTACCTTAGGCCTGGGTGTCTTAGCCAACACCCCATTACCCAAAGCAGCTTTACAGATATTGAGCTCCCCCTTGATCTCCTCAATCTATTTTTTCAAGGTCGACACCATAGCCTTGAGAACTTCCTCTTTCTTAGATAGCTCACCCACAGTGGTGTTAGAAAAAACCCAGTTTGAAAATGATTTTCTTACATAGTAGAAAATAAAAATTTTGAAAACTGACTCTATTTGTGATATTTATAGTAATAAACCCTAAAATGAATTCACATGTGTTTTCAAATAGACGGATCCTTGTTGTAACAACCCATTTTTCAATTGTACCGAAAATAGTAATTCCGGAACCCTGTATTCTGATGATCGAGTCAGTAAATATTATTTATGAGTTTATTATAATTTTATATTGGATTTCGATATGATAAATTTCCTAATTAGACAGTTAGTTAAAGTACAAGTGGTTTGACCCTAAAGTTAGTGGTTTTGGAAAATAAAGTAACGGAACCTTATTTTCATAAAATAAGCCCGTAAATATTTTTATTAAATATATAAAAATATTTAAGGAGTTATTATATAGGAAATTTGAATTTTGGATAAGTAATTCAGTCAAACTAGTGGTTAATTGTGGTATAAGGACTAAAACATAAAAGTGGTAAAATTTAATTGTTATAGATTTTTAATTGTTAAAGGACTAAAATAATAATTAAAACAATATCTAAAATGGAATTTTGGCTATTTAGGTAAGTGGTGGATATAAATTTTATATAATTATAATATAATTAATGTTATAAAATCTTAAAATAAATAAGTAATAAAACAAATAAAATGAGAAAGTCGAAGGAAAGAGAGTTGTCTTAATCCTTTCCACTACTTCTACCATTGAAGGAAGGAAGAAAAGCTTCCAAAAATTCTCAAGGTGCGACAATTGCATGGTAAGACGTTTTAAGTCAGTTTTTCATAATTCTTATGTTTTTGAGATAGTTGTAGCTTCATCTAGCTACCTCTGCTACTAAATCATAAAACTGTCAAAAGTTTTAAAAGTTGTCATTGTTGTGCTTGAAGCTCTTTCAATGTTAAATGATAGATTTTGAAGTTTAGATAAGAAATGAGACTAATTTGTAAAGAGAAATTTGTTAGTTTTGAGTTTAGGGACTAAAATGAAAATATTTTGAAATTGACATAAAATTTCATAATTCTTGAATTTAGAGGGTTGTACAGGGATGAAATTGAAATCAAAATTTAAAATAAAGCTTTAAATGTGAAAATTATAATAGTTTCGGTTTTAAAGACTAAATTGAATAAAATGTAAAACTTTAGGGAAATTGTCTAAAATGAAATTAAGTTGTCATATTCCTTGAATAAGATATTGTAAGGTTATTGGCATTGATAATTTGAAATGGATTACTATATAAATCAGGATTTAAACCAATCAGAGGATAATTGCAGAAAAAGAAAAAATTACGTATTAGTCCCTGACACCCTATCTGTTGTTATTTTTACCAGGTAAGTTCATATGGTAATTATGCTTAAATTATTATAACTGTTATATTGTGAATCTATGTATGTTTTGTCAAACCTTGAATTAATTGTGATTTAGTATTAAACGGTGAGATTTGGACTAAATTGAAAAATGAGTTAAATATGAACTTATATGATGGAATCACCTGATGAAACTTTGTAAATAATCTTACACGTGGTTACAAGTTGATTTTTTATTACACTAAGCTTCAGCATTTGTTGCGGACTCGAAGACATATATGACACATATTTAGCCTAGACTAGTAACCTATTGTCGTTTTAAAGGTTTAGCTTGGATTGGTAACCTTACATATATATAAAGATTTGGCCAAGCTATTTAATGTGTTAATATAAAGGTTTAGCCTAGACAAGTAACCTGACATGAATATATGATCAGCTCGGACGAGTAACTGATGTGGTTAATTACCAATGATTATCGAGATTCCAGCATTTGTTACGGACTCAAAGATACATGTGACATAGATTTAGCCTGGATTGGTAACCTTACATGTATATAAAACTTTGGTCAAGCTATTTAATCTATCTATAACTTTGGTCAAGCTATTTAATCTATCTATAAAAGGTTTAGCTCGGACGAGCACCAGAAGTGATCAGTATCAGTGTATTCGAATTCTTTTATGATATTTCATCAGGTAACTTATAAGATGTGAAATGAGGATTTGAATGACATGTTACGTGCTAATGATTAAAGGTAGTAAAGTGGAAGACTTAATAACAAGTTTGAGTATTCATATGTGATGGAAATGTGGATGAATTGGATTTCAAAGATATGAAATGTTATGCTTAGTATTTGATATGTTACACGATGTAATATGATTCAAGCTCACTTCATTGTGATTGTGATCTGATATGTTAGGTAAATTTGATTATACGCGTTATTTTAACCTATGTACTTATTATATAATGTAAGTTAATTGCTTATACACATATGAGCTTACTAAGCATTCTATAATATTTAGCCTATTGCTTTTATTTTCCTATAGATTTTGTCTTGTGGAACATGTCGATTGGTTCAATTCGGAGATCACACTATCAAACTTCAGTCTTGGTAGATTTTTTAATCATTTTAAACCCGATTATGTGGCATGTGTGTTGCCTTGATGTGGATAAGTGTTTATTTTGAATGATGATGAAATGGTCTTATTATATGCCTATTTTGAATATATATATGTGTTAAGTATATAAGTTTTGATATGTATATGTGCGTGTCAATATTGAATGATGACGACTTTAGTCCTTAGCAAATGCTTGATCTTGCTTCGTTTTGGACATGTAGGTAAATGTACATTTTTCATGTGCTAAGCCAAAGCTAATGTGATTGCATGGTAAAGTTGGTGTTGGAATGCTAAGCATAATAGTGATAGTGATTAGTACTAAAAGTGTAACAGCCTAGTTTAGACCCTAGTCAAAATAGTGATTTCGAGACCACAAATCTGAGTCAAAAAATATTTTAATATTATTTTTCATGCTTATTATATGTGAATTGATATTTGTGAAAATTTCGTATGAAATTTAATCGTTTGTATGCTTAATTTGATAAAAGGACCTAATCGCATAAAATGCAAAATTGTCCTTCTTTTTGAATAATGGCCAGATTGATGTATCTCTTTAAATGTGTGGTCCTTATGATGCAAATAGATCATGGTTATAGTTAAATGACATTCATGGACATTAGTTAGTGGAATTTTAATGATTTTATAAAGGTTAATTAAGTAATTATATAAATTAATGTTATTAATTATAACAAAACATGCATTTTGTGTCCATATTTTCCTTTGTTTGCCGAAAATAAGAGATTAAGAACACCACTTCTAGGGTTCAAGCATTCGGCATTCACATTGCTCAATTAAGGTATGTTTGAGCTCGATTTTTAGTGATTTTTACGTTTTTGTGATCGTTGCTCTATATTCTATCAAGCCCATGTCTCAATTTCTAAATTTGATTATGATTTTAAGATGTGTCATTGTTTATAATGTGAGTTTTATGAAGTTTGATGATAGTAAATGAAATATATGTGTTAGATTACTATGTTCTGTATTGGGATTTTTTTATGAATTTGAGTATTTTGGGCTAAATTGTGAAAATGAGAAATTGAAAGGCTAAAATGTGAAATAAATGAAAGATATGGGCTTATATGAATTACATGAATATTTAGCCTAACATGTGTAAAAGGAAATTTTGTGTATTTTGTGATTTTATGAATTAGGGACTAAAATGTTAAAATGTGAAAATGTGAGGGCTAATTTGTAAAATGCCCTAAATATATGTATATAGAGTGATTTGAATGAGTATAATATTGAATAAGTCAAATTTGAATTTATATAGATCAAGAACCAAAGAAAAAGGAATTAGATCAAGGAAAGTCAAAACTTGTCGAGTAGTAGATTTCGTTCGTTCGAATCCATACGAGGGAACTACTCGAATTTGGCATTGAGTTAGTACTGGGAACTACTCGAATTTCGATAGCTCCATATAGAATGGCTCCGACCGAGTTAAAAGAATTAAAGTTTCAGTTGTAAGAATTAACTGATAGAGGATTTGCAAGACCGAGTTTTTCACCTTAGGGTGTTCTTATTCTGTTTGTGAAAAAGAAAGATGGTATGATGAGAATGTGTATTGATTATCGTCAGTTGAACAAAGTGACTATCAAAAACAAATATCCTCTACCTCGAATTGATTATTTGCTTGATCAGTTGAAATGAGCCACTGTATTTTCAAAGATAGATCTCAGATCGGGTTATTATCAGTTGAGAGTAAAAGACTCAAACATTCCGAAAACTGCTTTTCGGACGAGGTACACACATTATGAGCTTTTAGTTATGCCTTTTGGATTAACGAATGCACCTTCTGTTTTTATGGACTTGATGAACAGAATTTTTAGACTGTATTTAGATCGATTTGTTGTTGTATTTATTGATGACATTTTGATTTATTCGCGTGATGAAACCGAACATGCCGAGCATTTGAAAATAGTGTTACTGATTTTGCGTGATAAGCAGTTATTAGCGAAATTCAGTAAATGTGAATCTTGGTTATACGAAGTTGGTTTTCTGGGCCATATTGTGTCAGCATCAAGTATCCGAGTTGATCCAAGCAAAATTTCAGCTATCTTAGATTGGAAGCCTCCGAGAAATGTTTCTGAAGTCTGCAGTCTTCTGGGACTTACTAGTTATTACCGACAGTTCGTAAAAGGCTTTTCAATGATTGCGATTCCATTAATGAAACTGCTTCAGAAAGATGTGAAATTTGAATGGTCTGAAAAGTGCCAGAAAAGCTTTGATCATTTGAAAGCCCTATTAATAGAAGCTCCGGTGCTAGTACAACCAGAATCAGGTAAAGAATTTGTGATCTACAGTGATGCTTCGTTGAACGGTCTGGGTTGTATTTTGATGCAGCTATTGTGTTTGCCTTGAAGATTTGGTGCCACTATCTGTTTGGTGAGAAATGTCATGTTTATTCTGATCATAAAAGTTTGAAATATCTAATGACTCGGAAAGATTTGAACCTGCGACAGAGAAGATGGCTAGAACTGTTAAAAGACTATGAACTTGTTATCGATTATCATCCGGGAAAAGCAAATGTTGTTGTTGATGCTTTGAGTCCTAAATCATTGTTTGCATTGAGTGCGATGAATACTCATTTAGTTCTGTCCGATGATGGTTCAATTTTAGCCGAATTGAAAGTGAGATCGTTATTTTTACAATAGATTATTGATGCTCAGAAAGTTGATAATGAGATAATAGCAAAATGAGCTCAGTGTAATTTGGATTCTGATTCTGAATATCGAATTGATAATGATGATTGTTTGAGATTCCGAGGTCGGATTTGTGTTTCGAGAAATTTAGAGTTAATTCAGGTGATTTTGAACGAAGCTCACAACAGTCGTTTATCTGTACATTCGGGTAGTATAAAAATGTATAATGACTTGAAACAACTATATTGGTAGCCTGGAATGAAAAGAGATATCTCTGACTTTGTTTCAAAATGTTTGATATGTCAACAAGTTAAAGCTGAACATCAAGTGCCATCTGGTTTGTTACAACCGATTATGATTCCCAAATGGAAAAGGGATAGAGTGGCGATAGATTTTGTTTCAAGTTTGCCCCTATCTCCTAGAAAGAAAGATGCGGCATGGATTGTGGTTGATCGATTGACAAAATTAGCTCATTTGATTCCAGTACGAATTGATTACTCGTTTGATAAATTAGCTGAGTTATACATTTCTGATATCGTGAGATTGCACGGGGTGTCATTTTCTATCGTGTCAGATAGATATCCGAGATTCACTTCGCGATTTTGGAAGAAACTACAGAGGCTTTAGGTACGAAATTGCATTTTAGTACTGCTTTTCACCCGCAGACAGGTGGTCAATCCGAGCGGATTATTTAGATACTCGAGGATATGTTGAGATGTTGCATTCTTGAATTTGAAAGTACATAGGAACAGTATTTGCCATTGATTGAATTTGCTTATAATAATAGTTTTCAATCGAGCATTAAAATGGTACCGTACGAAGCCTTATATGGTAGAAAATGTCGAACACCACTGTATTGGTCAGAGCTCAGTGAAAATAAGATACACGGGGTTGATTTGATAAAAGAGACTAAACAAAAAGTAAAAGTGATTCGAGATAGTTTAAAAGTAGCTTCCGATCGTTAGAAATCATATGTAGATTTGAAAAGAAAAGACATCGAATTTGAGATCAGCAACAAAGTATTTCTGAAAATATCTCTTTGGAAGAAAGTACTCCGATTTGGCAGAAAAGGTAAATTGAGTCCAAGATTCATCGGGACGTATGAGATTATCGAGCGTAAAGGGCCAGCTGCTTATCAATTATTGTTGCCTCCTAAGTTAGAAAAGACTCATAATATATTTCATGTATCGATGCTTCGACGATACAGATCCGATCCCTCACATGTAATTTCTCCATCTGAGATTGAGATTCAGTCTGATATAACTTATGAAGAGGAACCGATTCGAATTTTAGCTGGCGAGGTTAAATAATTGAGAAATAAGAAAATTTCATTAGTAAAAGTAATATGGCATCGACACGGTGTTGAAGAGGCTACGTGGGAGCCTGAAGACGCTATGAGACAGCAAAACCTGAATCTATTTAACTGTAAGATTTTCGGGGACGAAAATCCCTAAGGGGGAGAGTTGTAACAGCCCGGTTTAGACCCTTGTCAAAATAGTGGTTTTAGGACCACAAATTCGAGTCAGAAAATATTTTAATATTATTCTCCGTGCTTATTATATGTGAATTGATATCTATGAAAATTCCGTATGAAAATTTAATCGTTTGTGTGCTTAATTTGATAAAAGGACCTAATCGCGTAAAATGCAAAATTGTCCTTCTATTTGAATAATGGCCGAATTGATGTGTCTCTTTAAATTTAAGGTCATTATGATGCAAATAGACCATGGTTATAGTTAAATGACATTGATGGACATTAGTTAGTGGAATTTTAATGATTTTATAAAGGTTAATTAAGTAATTATATAAATTAATGTTATTAATTACAACAAAACACGCATTTTGTGTCCATATTTTCCTTTGTTTGCCGAAAATAAAAGATTAAGAACACCATTTCTAGGGTTCAAGCATTCGACATTCACATTGCTCAATTAAGGTATGTTTGAGCTCGGTTTTTAGTGATGTTTACGTTTTTGTGATCGTTGTTCTGTATTCTATCAAGCCCATGTCTCAATTTCTGAATTTGATTACGTTTTAAAGATGTTTAAAATGTAAAAATGTGAGGGCTAATTTGTAAAATGCCCTAAATATGTGTATATGGAGTGATTTGAATGAATGTGAGATTGAAAAGTCAAATTTGAATTTATATAGATCAAGAACCAAAGAAAAAGGAATTAGATTGAGGAAAGTCGAAAGTTGTCGAGTAGTAGATTTCGTCCGTTCGAATCCATACGAGGTAAGTCGATATACAAATAAATGGATATGAGAGCTGAATATATGAAAACCGAGAAAGTTCCAACAATGTAACGACGTCCGAAAAGTCTCGTACGAACCATAGGAATAGCTAGGATACATATGTCATGACATAGGATTTTCGATATGTGATTTCGTGTAAGACCACGTTTGGGACGTTGGCATCAATTTGAGATTTACATGTAAGACCATGTCTAGGACATCAGCATCATATTTGATTTTGTGTAAGACCTTGTCTAGGATAGTGGCATCGATATTTGATTACATGTAAGACCACGTCTGGGACGTTGGCATTGTACGAGCTTTCTGAGCTATCCGCGTATCCTATTTCATTCTGTACGGTTTAACGGGCATTCCGACAAACAATCAACTATGTGAATGTGTATCCGATTCAGGTACGTTTGAAATGTGTAACATGGTTGATAATGAAAGATAAGTATTAGTACAATTATGGACTTATGATATATGTAATTGAATTATGAACAAATGAGCAATATGAGACTTATGGATAAGTGATTATATTTTTCTATGAGTTACATGAATGAATTATGTTATGTGATAAATTTATTTGTATATGGCTTACTAAGCTTTTGAAAGCTTACTTTGTGTGTGTTTTCAATTGTTTTATAGATATCGAAGTTATTGGGAGCTCGGGGATCATTGAGGATCATCACCATACTATCAAACTCTATTTTGGTACCTTTTGGAAATGTGAATATTAGAATATGGCATGTATAGGCTAGAAGTATTTGAATATATTTTGAAATGTGTATATCTAACCATGTGATATGGCTTGGTTTTGGTTGTGTTTATAAATGACTTTTGAGTATAAGTTATGTGATGTAATGTGGTCAATATAATGTGTTCATGAATGGCTAATAGAATTGGTCATTTTGGTAAGTTGTGGTATGTGCCTATTTTGGAATTTGGTAAGATTTTGGCATGTGAATGAATGAAGTAAATTTAGACTATGAATCATATGTTTAGTATGACTTTGGCTTATGATTTAATATGTTTTGGTTTGGATATAAACATGAAATTGGTTGGTGATTATATGAAATGAAGAATGTATGTTATGTGATTGAAATTGGTTGAATTTGTGATGCAATTGTTACCTATTTGTTACTTGTAGGGAGGACCCTTAATGGGTGGCATGTTGGCCTTGTAAATGACCTAGTTTTTCCCACAAGGGCGTGTGTCTCAGTAGTGTTACTCGAGGGCCATTTTGAAATAAGCCTGAGCAAATCACACTGTTGCACATACATAGGCATGTGCTAGGCCGTATGGCCAAGTTAGTTTCAAGCACGAGCTAGACACATAGGCATGTGACTGGCCGTGTGGCTATGTTGGTAGCCTTCCTAATTTTCACACAGCCTGGCACATGGGCGTGTCATATAGCCGTGTAGATAAGTCAGTATGTATGCCATGTTTTGCCACGGCCTAGACACAGGAGCGTGTCTAATGCCGTGTGAGGCACATGGCCTGTTCACATGGGCGTGTGACCTTTGTAACTTAGAAAAATATTTAAGTTTTGAAAAATTTTGTATCTATTCGGTTTAGTCCCGACCTCTTTCTAAGGCATGTTTAAGGTTTCGTTGACCTAAGAAAGGGATTTTATGTTGATGTTTGACTATAATGCTATGATGTTTGTGAAATGAATGCGAAATGTTATGATATGTCTGGTAATGCCTTTTAACCCTAGTCCGGCAACGGATACGGATTAGGGGTGTTACAAAAAGGATGTGTAATGATTTGAGTAATGTCATGTATGGCAAATGGCATGTTTGAACTAATAGGTGAATGGTAATGTATTAAAATTGTATATAGTCACTAGGTAAGATTTGTTTGGAAGTTGTATGTGTAAGTATCTTTGTAACATGCTAGCATAGTTGTTTAGATTTGGTTGGTTCATGGTATATTGCTGAAGTTGATTGGTATTATAGATGTGTGACCTTTTTGGGTAGATTTTGAATAGAATTGTACAGGTTAAATATGCATCATAAAGTCTCAATTATGTTTGTATTAGGTTTGAGCATGAAAAGAACTTGAATTTCATATTCTTGGACTTTACCTAGGACGTATCGATACCTTTAGCTATGGTATCGATACTTTACCAAATGAGCAATGTTTTAAAATTGACAAAATAAAAATTTTGTATCGATACATGTGGCTTAAGTATCAGTACCTAAATCTTTATATCGATACCTTTTTAATTTAATTAGATTTTTAAGAATGTGAAGCTAAATATGGTATCGAAACCTAGTTTGGGTATTGATACCCATGCTCAAACTTTGAATTGTTTTCAATTTTCTCCTTGTTTATGCTCAGATCGATTTTATATATGTGTAAGCCCAATTAAATTCCATTTTTTGAATGTTATTGTACATGAATTTATGAAATGATTTCATGTTAATTGGTATTAATTGTTATAATTATATGTGACTATTCCGGTAACTATAGTAGCATCATGTAGTTTGGGTCCGGTGATCAGGTCGGGTATGGGGTGTTACACTTGTCATTCCTAGCTTTCAACCAAACGATCTTCTTCGCTATTCTCGTACCATGAACTACTTCAGGTGTAGGCTTGAATGATTCGAAATCAAAACACAGAACTAGAAATAGTTTTTTTTCTTTAGTGTGAAAACGACAAAAATCTCTTATCAAATAGAAATTGGCAGAATATGTTATTTCTTAAAATAGATTCAATAGTTGAGAATAAATGCTCTCTATTTTTGGGCAGAGTAACAATATCATAAAGTTGTGTAACTAGCCCTACTGGTGCCATCTATTTATCAAATAGAAAAACAAACTCCTAGCATAACTAGAAGTATAGGTGGTGGCAACCCTAGTTAACATGAGACCCCTTTTAATATGAGGGGCTTTTGGGCCTCTCCCATATTGGATCCAATTACAAGTACTTCCTAGGCTTTTAACCCAATATTTTATAATTTGATGTAACCCAATATTTGCTTTTCAAAATAAACTTCTAAATATATTTTCAATTAAATAATCTTCTCAACCCAATTCTATTTTCGTTAAAATCATGGCAAATTTACTCAACGAGAAGTATATTTAATATTTCCACATTCAATGGTTCCCTATGACCAAATAATTTATTTTCATTTTCAAACTTCATTTTAAGTCGAAAAACATAAATTCATTTCCAAGTCATTTTCATTTTGGAGAAAATCACATTCATTTTTAAATGATTTTATTTCTTTGTTTTCATTTTCATTTTCATTTTCATTTTCATTTTTGAGAAAACCATAATCATTTCCAAATGTTTCTCATTTCTTCATTTTCACCATTTCTATTCATTTTTGTTAATTTGATTCAAAATGCAATTCATTTATGGTTTTAACAAGCTAGCATAAGGACTGATTTGACATATGTAATTGAGGTTCATCTTTTTTCCTATTAATTATAAACTCATTTAGTTACAAAATCATTCCACTATAGTATCATGATTAAGCTCTCCCCAACGACATACCATTATGAAAGCAACTCGATCGGTGCTCATCCAATGATCTTATTATAAATGTGTTACCTTCATAGGATATCCTTAATCTCTTTGGGATAACATCCGTTCTCCTAATATGATCCTATTTTATCTCATGGTAACCATTACATCTTTCTTCATAAAAGTCAATTATTATCAAATAGTAATCAAGTCATTCGTCACAAAGACAAATAACTTGTGACCATATTTACTTTTCGTCAACCATGTAATGCCAATGAGAGGATATCATTGACCCATGTCTCGGACTATGAATTCCACTGTTGTGAATGACGCTACATAATATAGAAGTCATATACCCAACTCACCAACTTTCGGTTCCTTATCTATTTGAACTCAAGCTTTTACTTACATCAAAGTATACAAGTCAAGCATACATATTCTGTATCCACTTAGGATTTAGGTATGCCATACTATGAACGTCACAAGTGAATAAATCCATAAATGGATCCAGGATATATCCTCCTTGTAACATTTCATTTTTTTAGTGGTGTCGAGAATAGTGGTTTTGGAACCACAATTCCAGCTAGTAAGTGATCTATCGTAATTCAATGTAGCAGATTAAACTAATTTCCGCACTTTAGGAGCTTGAAAGTGAGCATTTTCATTAAGTTTTAGTTATGTTTTTATAAGTTTTCTTTAAATCAATAAAATGTGTAAATTGAGTCTTTTATTGACCTTAGGGGCTAAATGAGGCCTAAGGGTGAGCTAATGAACTTTGTAAGTGTGCAGAAGATTATTAAAAGTTGTATTAAACTGATACTAGTAATGTCGCAACACAGAATGATCAATTTCGCGACATAGGGAGTAGAATGGAGAAATCACGAGACTGCTTTCGATGTTGCAGCACAACCTAAGGGTGTCGCGACATACCCCTAAAGATATTCCAAGAGGAGTATACTAACTCCTATGTCACGACATTGATTCTGGATGGGAATTAAACATGAGCCAGAGGGCATTTTGGTCTGCACAATCAAACTTAAAGCTCGGGAACGTCAGCTAACTTAGGGTTAAGAACGACGGCCACCTAAAATCTATAAATAGGCTCATTTTCACATATTATGGACACCAATTACTTAGTCTAGAATTTTACTTTTAATTTTATTTTAGCCTTTCTTTCTTCTTAGGTTTTTAGATTTATTTTCAAGTTGTTCTTTTTTTATCTCGAGAGATCTGATTGGTGGAGACAATCAAACTTGTAGATTCACGTAATTCTTAATACAAATCAAGCATTTTCTTAAACTCTATACTTCGATTCATTCTTCATGTTCTATCTTTATATTGTTTTTATATTATTTATGAAAACCATGAGGAATTAGTCCTTCTATGAGGGATTAGTGAGTGGAGGTATGATCCATTAACTATTTTGTAGAGGTACTCAACGGATTAGCTTTTTGGGAAAGGAAGAACCTAAAACCCTAGGCCTGACAACCCTAGAAAGTCATTAAGGTAGGAATTAATCCAAAATTGGTATGGCCTATCTGTAAACACCTTCACCCCAAGCCAGTCTGGACTGTGAGTCAGAAGATAAGTAGTCCTTGTTGACTCATTATTTGAGTGGAAGATCGAAATATCCTAATGGGATAACGACTAGTTGATTGATGAAGAACCCGAACCGACAATTGATGGGGATTACCAAAGTGAGCTAATCACCCATAATTAGATTTGATTTATTCTATTTGTTGATCTCTTGATATATTACTTCTTTCCTTATTATATTTTATTATTTCTCAAAAACCCTTTTTTATTATGTTTTCGCACTATATCTGATTTAAAGTACTAATTATATCTTTAAGTGTTCAGGTTAAAATTGATCTAGCACTAGCTTCCTTTGGGTACGATCCTCGAAGTACTCACCTACTCCGTTGTAACTATATTACAACTAGACCTGTATATTTACAAATACCGCCTCATCGATATATCTTTTACTTAAGTATTCACACTTTAGATGTTAGTACATCTGGAGGCGGTCAAGTTGTTGGCTCCATTCCCAGGGAGACAACGTCGTTAGTTTGATTTTAACTTTTTTCACTTCAAAAAGAATAATTAGGAAATTTTTTAAGTCATAGATACAATTTATTTAGCCACAAGTAAAACTACTAATATTATGCAAGTCCTAGGGACATTGTTTGATATAGACTGTCTACAGTCTAGCATTTCCTATCCTATCATTCATAACTCACATTTTGAATTAAATCCTTCTTTACTAACATGGATTTATGAAAATGTCAGATTTACCGATCGTAAAATTGAGGACCCTTAGCATTCTTGTAGAGATTTGATCATATATGTAGAACCATTACTTACGCAAGCTTTCTACCAGATACTAACAAATTGTTATTAATTCCATTTACACTTGATGGGAAGGAAAAAATATGGTTAAAAGCGCTTCCCCCAGACACCATTACTACTTAGACTAAGTTTGTGCACTTCGCGGAAAATTACCCATGACCAAGGTGCTAAGTACTTATACACATTTATTTTATTTTAAGCAAAGTACTACTGAAACATTGGGACAGACGTGGGAAAGGTTTAAAACAATTCTCATATCCATATTAGGCGGGGGAATACACTTTGCAGTTCATATACAATATTTCTATTATGGGTTGGACGGTCAGAATAAATGAAAATTCGACATTATGACTGGTGGAAGTATTTGGACGAAAACTCAGAAGAAAATAATAGAATTACTAGAGAAATTTAACATTAATGAATCTATCTAGGAGAAATGTCATGAAGTGGAAATCAAAGGGCTAGAATATGAAAAAAAAAAAAAACAAAGAATAAGAATGTACCTAGTTGGAGTTAATTTCCATGGCATAAATTTTAAAATTAATTTTAATAAATTTTAATAAAATTAAATATTTCATAGACATGAATTATTTTCATCCAAAATAATGGCTGGGAAAGGTTTTTTTTTTTACCCTCGAGCTTAAATTAAATAAATTTTTTAAATATTTTATTTAAAATTTAATTGTGAAATATATAAATATTACTATAAATTAATATATTTTATTATTTTTGAAAAGGATAAATCTTAAAATTATACATTAACTTTGATTTGGTGCAATTATACACATAAAACTTTGGTTGTGGTTCAAATGTATAAATAAAACTTTAATTTTTATTCAATCATACATATTTAAAGAAATGAATACATCAATTTATTTATTTATATTGGATAGATATAATTATTTGTGTATGTAATATATAAATATAAAATGATGTTATATCAATAATTATATTAGTAATATTTGAGAATGGAATCAAATCAAAATTTAATATATAAAATTGCACAACATCAAAGTTCATGTATAAATTTACACATTAAACCAAAATTCGTGTATAACTTTTATATTTATCCCTTTCTAAAATAGTAATATGGGTTATTTGGATGGTTTAGGCCAAGTTCAAGCCCAAACCCAAACTTGGACTTTTTTAAATTCAAACTTTCATTCGATTTATGAACATGTCTATTTATCAAATGGTTACAAAATAAGTTACCCTTTTTTAAAATATAAACTTCTTATTAGAGTTTTTTTTTTTTTTTCACTTTTCAAAATTATTTTATTTATGAAACGTTGAAAATTTTGTTCAAAAAAATTTAACAAAAAATATAACATATTTTAGTCTGCACAATCATTTTATGGGATGCATGAGTTTTTTTGAAGTTTTATTATGTTTAGAATTAAAATTTTTTTAAAAATTTTAAAGTATTTACACAAACATGCATACATGGTTATTGTAAAAATTTAAAAGGAATAAAGTATATATACTACCATTTTCATTTTAACAAAGATAGCTTTATTAACTGTTTATGATTGTGTTAAATAGAATAAAATTTATGTTATTAATAAGTTTTGAGAGCACTTTAGTTTTTAGATTTCTTTAACAATTTACCTTTTTTAAATAATTTTTTGGGTAATCTACAAAAATAATCACTTTTGTTTTACTCAGGTTACATTTTAGTCACTTATGTTTAAAATGTTACGTTTTAGTCACTTATATTATTATTTTGTTATAAAGTGATCACTCTACCGTTAAGTTTCGTTATCTCTCTAACGATAATTCTATGTGGCAGTCCAACTAAATTTTAGGTGCCAAATATATTTTTAATTAAAATTTTTAATTAATTAAAATTTTTAAACCTAAACTTTAACTAAAAAAACTGTTCATCTCATCTTTTTAATTTTTCTTTTGTCTCTTTAAAATTAAAAGGATGATATGAACAACTTTTTTAGTTAAGGTTTAGGTTTAAAAATTTTAATTAATTAAATTTTTTAATTAAAAATCTATTTTCATTCCATTTAGAAATCCAAGTTGGCACTTAAAATCTAGTTGGACTGCCACGTAGGATTATCGTTAGAGAGATAACGGAACTTAACGGTAGAGTGATCACTTTGTAACAAAATAATAACATAAGTGACTAAAACGTAACATTTCAAACATAAGTGACTAAAATGTAACCTGAGGCAAACAAAAGTGACTATCTTTGTAGATTACCCTAAATTTTTTTAACTAATAAATAAAAAAAATTGATTTTATTATAGTTCATACTAAATGACTATTTTATCCTAATTGTGATTCGTTATATACTAATTGTGATACATTATATGAATTTCATTATAATAAATTTCACCATATGTATTATTTAGAATATTATAAATAATTTCATTCGTGATTCATTATATGAATTTTATATTAATATTTATAGGATTGAGTTTTAAAAAAAATAAACAAGTTTAAAACATTTAGTATAAATAGATTTCATAAATAAAAATTTAATAGATTCCATAAACACAATTTCATCTATGTTTAATATTGAAAATCGTATATAATAATTTAAGGCAATATTTTTATCAATTAAAATATTAAATTAAACTATATATAAAAAAAATATAAAATGATTCAAATTTATTTATAATATTAAACATAAAAGTAAATTTATACAAAATTATAAAATAATTTTAATATATTTAGTTGATACATATAACCAAATTTGTGCATCGTCAAGTAAGAAAAGTAATATACAATATTACAAAATTTTAGATCAAAGTTGATGTGGACAGCTTATATTAATAACACATGGATAAATTTTGTGTTAAATGATAAGTGCTAAAAGTAATATGTTTTAATCTCATTCTGAATGTGTTTTTGAGTGATTATTCGATGTTAATGGTGAATTTAATGCTCCTGATCTTTTAAATTCATGTTTTTATACTTAGGAGAGCATTTAGGAGCAAAAGGAGCGAAAAACAAATGAAAATCGAAAAATCAAAGTGAGTTATAGGAGGCACATAGGCTGACCCTTTCCACACGGCCTAGCCACATAGTCGTGCGAGCCACATGAGTTGCCACAATACCATTTGATAAGCCATGTCAATTTCACAAATTTGGACCCTAAATTGTGAGAAAACGCAATTTTTAAGTTTTTCGGGTATTTTAAGACGTATATATGACAAAAATATGAAGATAGGAGTGAGCCGTTATAGAATATTTAAGAAAAGAACTCAAAAAACACCATTGAAACTCATTCCGTAGCAGATTTCCATCAAGATTGAAGACTCCCAGTTGATTTCTCAAGATATTATGATGAGTTTCTTTATTTCTTTTGGATATATTGTCTTTAGGATGTTTTTTATTTACAAGCATAATGTAACATCCCGATTCAGGGTCTAGTCAGAACAGTAGTTTCGAGACCACAGATTTGACATAATAAAATTTATTTTTATTATATTTTTATTGTCTACAATTTCACGAAATGATTTCTTGAAAATCTCATTCTAAAATTTCGACGTTTGGGCACTCAATTTAGTAAAAAGGACTAAATCGTAAAAAGTGAAAAAGTTGAGTTCTACATGCTAGAGGTGTCCAATTGTTATGAAATTTTAAATTGGAGGTCCTTATACGGTAATTAGACCATTGGTTAAGTTGGTGGACAAAAATGGACATGGTTAGGCATGTTTCCAAAGTTTTTCATTAAGAGCATTTTGGTCATTTAGTTATTAAAATGAATTAAAAACAAAAATAAAAATCCAAAAATTGTCCATCTTCCCACTTGGCCAAAATTTGCAAGAGGAAGCCATGTCTAGGGTTTTTCAAGCTTTCAAGCTCGATTGTAAGTCCGTTCTAGCCCCGTTTTTAATGATTTTCATGTTTTTGAAATCCTCGTAACAAGATCTATCTATTTCTACCATTAATTTGAGTTATGGTTAAAGTCTAGGGTTTTGATCCATGATGAACATGTGTGTATTTTGATGATTAATGGTAGAAAATGCGTGTTTATGGTTAGAGAAACTACTTTTACTAAATAATTTTTGGAAAAAAATGCCTAAAAGGACTAATTTGTAAAAGTTATAAAATGTGTCATAAAAGTGTGTTTTAATGGAAATTGTGGGCTGTTATAGTTATGAAAATGGTTTGGCTAGGCTTAAAGTACAAATAAATTGAATGAAAATCATTTTATGAGCTTAGGGGCAAAAGTGTAAATATGACAAAGTTTAGGGGCAAAAATGTAATTTTCAAAATATGAATTTTGGGCTGAATTGATTATTATAATGATTAAATAAGGTAAATGTAATGTTTTAGATCAAGAAAAATGAAGTTCGAGCCTAGAACGAAGGAAAACGAGTAATTGACGGTTAGGTCCCTCTTTGCCATTTTGGTGTCGATTTAAGTTCGTATGTAAATAATGCTATGTTATGTTTGTATTTTAAATATTCTAAATGTTTTGATAATGTATGAAATAAATGATTGGTTCTATGGTTGTATTTGACAAAATTCGAATAAGTGAGAAAATTCTCGTTTGAACATTAGGAATAGAATAGAATACGAGTGACATGTCACTAAGGATATTTTTGATATATGTGTGATTAAGTGATCCGAGTACTGGTCTCGTACGTCTACTAATGGCTAGGTAGTCTACCATGTGTTGCGGATACCTGACAGCTTGTGTGAGCAGCACTGCGTAGTTATGTCTTGACTGTCAGCTTGTGTGAGCAGGCTCGAGATTTGCTCGAGAGTGAGCCTTCATGTGATATGAGGTATGAGGTAGCTTTAGCTCCATATGTGGCAATTATGTGCAAAGACTTCCCGTGTATCCATTTAGTATTCCAAGTGTTCAACGGGTATGCCAAAGATGAGAAAGTAAGTGGTTATGTTACGAAATGGTACAGATATGTACGTAAAGATTTTAAGTATTGACTTCATGTTATTGTGAGTTATGATCACTATGAAAGTAACTTTGAGATAGCCCTATGATTGTTGATTTATGGTCATGATGTATAAATGCATGGAAACACGATTGATGACTATATGTTAGGCCTTGGAGGCCCAATTGATTGGTGAGATAGTAAATATTGTTCATTTGAATTATGATTTATTGGTTATGAGTGAAAGGAAATATTGGCCTAATTTCCTATTAAAACGGTTAAGAAAGTATGGAAAGAAATAGTTATTACAATTTGAAATATGTTGAGCTATATGCATGAAAACATGAATATACATAAGTAACATGTACTTTTACTAAGATGTTTAAAATGATTTGCTAATTATGAAACATGCTACAATGGAGAAATTATGGCTACTAGACTGAAAGTCAAGTAATGTTAAATTGTTTTGATAAATCAAAAGAGAGTAAACATGTGAATAGGTTATATTACAATATTGAGATTTACAGCTATTTTTATATTAACTTGTGCTTATATTATCAAGCATAGTATATGACTAGCATGAGTTGCTCATTATTTTCATATGGACTTACTAAGCTATATAGCTTACCCCCTTCCTTTCCCATGTCTTATAGGTTAATTTAGCTAGCTCAGGTTGGAGACTGCCAGAGATGCCATCATACTATCAAGCTATCATTTGGGTATAAGTGAACACAAGTATTTTAAGTTTATAACATGTATAGAGACTTCGTCTTTTGATTAATTATGTCATTATTAATTTGCCAAGTGTGTTGGCTTATAGTGATTTGGTGATTCATTTTGTATATGGCCATGAGGTATGGTTCATATTGATTATTTGGTTGTAAACCTATTCATATATGCATGCATGTGCCAAGGTCATACATGATGTGGTTAAAATTGTTTAGCATAGATGAATTGTGGATGTGACTATAGATGTTTGATGATGGAATTGTGAGTGAGTGAGTGGCATGATAATAACTAAGACATGAGTATGTTAAATGGAAGTAAACTTCAACTCTTAGTGCATGCAAATTTATAAATTTGGCTTGACAAAGTATGAAGTTTTATGCATGTATTAGTAAAGATGGAATGATCATGATCATGTCTTATTTGTGTATGTTTTAAGTGCTCAATTATGCCATGTTAAGTGCCCTTGAAGTCATGTATGTGTTTGTGCAAATAAGGGTGGCAATTGGCTTGGAAAATAGCCTTATATTTGTCCATACGGGTAGACACACATGCATGAGTCTAGGTTGTGTGTGACACACGGTCAGCCCCATGGGCGTGTAATCCGGCCGTGTGTCCCCTGCACCCTAATTCAGTAAAACAAAATGCCCAGTAGTAAACACACGGGTAGAGACACGACCGTGTGTCTCAACCATGTGAAGGACACGGCCTTAGTACACGGGCGTGTGACTTGGCCGTGTGCCCCTATTTTGCTGATGACGTTATAAACAGAGAGTTACAAGGGCTGAGGACACGGGCATGTCCCAAGCCAAACGGGCGTGTGTGACCACACGGCCTACCCATATGGGCGCTTAACTCCCTAAAATAAGAAAATTTTCTAAGTGTTGTAAAAGTTCTAAAAGTTCTTGGTTTAGTCCTGAACCACACCCAATGTATGTTTTGGGCCTCGAGGGCCCATATAAGAGACAATATACATGTGAATGAAAAGTTTTAAATTGGACAGAAATTCGTTTCTTGATTTTGTATAATTATGTGAGTTTATGTCCGGTAACGCCTCCTACCTTGTTCCGGCGTCGAATACGGGTAAGAGGTGTTACACATAAACTAATTTTCTAAATACCTAGGGAGATGAACCCTATGATGAATTCTATCGTTTGATTTTTATTTTTCGCAATAAATACTTAGATCTTGTTCTCAATTATCTTTGCTTAATTCTTACTTTAGTATTTCTAGATTATTGATCCATGTTTGATATGCTTCAATCAGAGGAGGAATAGACCCTGTTTAAGAGTAGATCTAGTGTAATTGAGTGGAGTTGCATGCAATCCTAGAAATAGAACAATATAAATCTAATGGATTAGAGTCAAATCTAATAGGGGAATCCATAAGTCAGTTAATACGATAATAAGGATTTTAATTAGAAAGAAATTTCAATTAATCAATCTAGAGTCAGTTGTTCTTATTTTGGAAAGAGATATTAGCATAATTTAGGGATTTCAACGAATCAATACACTAAGTGAAGAAATTGCGTAATTTAGATTGATAGTGACAGATGAAGACTAGGTGAATTCTTTCCTAGATATTTTAGTTAATTAATTAATTTAATTTTAGTTTTAATCCATCACTCGAATTTATCGATTAAATAATAGAAAGACAGTAATTACTAGTACTTTTAGTCTTCGTGAGAACGGTATCTTTGCTCACCATAATTATATTATTAATTGATAGGTGCACTTGCCTTATTCATATTTTTAGTTGGTTTCGTGGATATCATTAAATTATTATATTTTTATATCAATTTTAAAAAATAAAATTTGAAATATTAAGTAAAATTTAAAAGGGTTAAATAATTTTATCTAAATTTTTTAGGAAAGAAAAAAATATATAAAAATTTTAAAAATATGAAAAGAAAATAAACCTAATAGGCTTTAAAAAATCATTCGTAATTTTATTTTCAAATTTTATATATTCTTTCAATATTTTTTTTTAGAAACCTTAAGTAACTTTCAAATTTTTTTTCTGAAGAGATGAATGGATTAGTAAAATTTTTTATTTTTGAAAAATTATATATAAAGTTTATATATTATCTTTTGAATAATTTAAATTATAATGATAATTTTATACAATTAAATTAATATATTATCTCATTTACAATTATTAATTAATATATAACAAAATAATTTATAAATTTAAAAACGTATCTCTTTAATATATAAAGTAAAAGATATATACCAACTATTGTATTAATAGTATTTCAATTTTTTATTTTTAACCTATCTATTTTATATAATTATTTTCAATTTGTTGTATATGTCATCAATTATTTTAAAAAAATTGAATATTTAAACTAAAAATAAACTATACTTTAATTATAATATATATTGAACTCGTACATGGTCCGCCACGGGAGATTATTATTGAGAGGAGTAATTATTTTTTCAAATAAAAGAAATCTCTCTCTAGCGTTCAGAGAGAAGGTGAAAAATGACAAAAATCCTCTTCACATAATTATATTTATAAATATTTTACTATATATATGAGAGAGAATTTGGGGGGTAATCGAAGCTGTAGAGCAATGCGAATTAGGGTTTTTTTTTTTTTTTTCCTTTCCTTTGAATTTTTCGTCACAGATCGGTTTTCGTGGAAATTTCTGTGAGCGAAAGAATTTTGTCGGATTTTGATTCACTTAAGGTGAGGACTGATTATTCTTTGACTTCAATCTTAATTCGTTACATGTTAAGATTTGCTAGATTTTAGCTTCAGTTGTAGAATTCATTTCATTTCTTGTTTTATTTTTCAAATACGTTGTTTCCTTTTTTTTTTTCTTGTTGAATTTTTCTGGGCTCTGTATGTTTCTGATATGATCTTTTTCCCTAGAATCAAGTAAAAATTGCATGTTGGATTATCAGATATCCTGAGTTTATAATTAAGTATAAGTGTGGATGACAAGAACAAATGGAGAGTTATAACAGTAACTACTAACCGTCAGCAATTTTCAAGACATTTCAGAATTTTGGCAGATAATTATCATATTTAACACACATATCCTATCCATTGGCGATGACGTGCCACTGATTAGAACTTAAGGCTCCATCTTGAAGGTCTCCAGTTCCATTTTTGGGATGGCATGCCTCCTATTTTTGCCTCATCGTGTGTAAAAAACAAAGAAAAACTTGAAAATCTCTACGTGGTGCTACATTTTGACCCTTCAAATAAAGAAATTTATCTTTCACTTTTTAGGTGTCTAATAAAAGTAAAAGATTCTTTTCTATTAGAGTATGAGTTATGCAAAAAAAAAATTGTTCATGGGGTCAGTTCCTCCAAGGATTGAAGCACTGTTTACATTTGGAAGCAGGAAATGAATAGTCAGCGGCTCAGCGCTGCGTTTCGATGGGAAGTGTTACTTGTTTTATATTATGAAGTGTTGTTTTAAAAGTTGTTATTCATATGTCTGTCTTGCTTCTTTTGAATAAAAAGGGGACATTAATGGGCTGAAGCTTTGATTTGAGTTAGTCTTAGGCAATATTGCTTGCGTTCTTGATACTGCTTTCATGCAGATTTTGTTGCAACATCTACTCATTTTTGGTTTTCCTGGGTATATTCGTATCAATGGCAGTGCAATCTCAGGCTTGATCTTTTTATGAGTCTATATGATCTGTTAATTTGCCCATAGGAAGATGATACTGAAGTGATGCATTGTTAATTTATTGAACCATACTGTGTTGTCAAGGTGTGCCCATGCTTTTGCGCCTTTGCTTCAGACAACCAAAGGACCTCAGACCCGTTTGGGCGAGGCACATTTGATTAGGCGCTCGCCTAGTGTGCGTAGGCATGCTTTTTTGTAAGGCGATTGGCATATAAAATCCGCCTAATTGAAGTTCTCTTTAATTGCTTTTGTTTTCAACTTTTTCATTAGATGTACCATTTACTTATAAGAAATGGGATATTATCAAAACTCTATTTTGTAATATTTGTGTATTGAACAGCAGACATGGAACCAATAGGAACTTTAGCATATTGGCCAAGAAAAAAAAAGTTGCTTGTTTTGTAGGTAAATTGGATAAAAGTGTATTATCATAATTATATTGCTTAACCTTACATATACACACCACATATACATATATGCATATGCATGCATATTGCACCTTCAATCAGGTGAACGCTTTTTTTCCCCTTCTGCCTGAGGCAATACAAGGGTTTTTAGCACCTGGAGTGTACCTTTATCCCTTGGCAACATATGTCCTCTATGGAATATAATCTTGTTTTCATCAATTTGACTAGTGACCAGAAAAGTTTAGAAGCTCATTGGCTGTATTAAAGCTGTTTGCCTTTTTATCAACATTGCTGTTCCCTTCTAAAGAGGGAAAACATTGGTTTAAAATTAAGCATTGAGATAGAAGGAAGCCTATCCTTTGGTAGGATAACAAGATTAATAAAGAAAAATTTGATACAATAATCGTATAATTGATTATATTTTTTGGATTTTCTTTTTGGTATTATCACTTTTTTTTATCTAATTTTTTCCCCTTTTCTAGGGAATAGTTGTGTACTGCACATTCTCTCAAATGGTGTTCCGAGATTCACTTAAGCAGCCAAAGATGAAAGTAGAAGGTGTAGAACATGAATCACCTGTAATGGCTGGTTTGCAAAGTCATGTCTCATTGCAGATTCCGCTGCCTTCCAATCAGAATTTGAGAATTTCACAAGATGATTGGCATTTATTGGCATATCTTCTCGTAGCTCATAAAACTAATACAAAAGGTGTTGGGCAAGGTTTGCTGGACAAGGAAGTACGTGCTTTAACTTTTGGCTACATGGGACTAAATGGAAAGAAACCTATAATTGTGGCAAGATCGGGAGAAAATCATGGTGGACAATCAACGGATAACAGTCTACTACCTGGTCTTAATGATGACATGGCACTGGACATACTGGCATGGAGCAGCAGATCCAACTATCCAAATCTGGCCTGTTTAAACAGAAAATTTAGGTCACTTATAGGCAGTGGATATTTATATAAACTGAGACGTCAGCTTGGCATAATTGAACACTGGGTTTATTTGGCCTGTAATATGATGCCTTGGGAAGCTTTTGATCCTATGAGACAGAAATGGATGAGACTACCTAGGATTCCATGTGATGATTGTTTTACTTGTGCTGACAAGGAGTCTCTTGCAGTGGGGAGTGAATTACTTGTATTTGGTCGTGAGTTGTCAGGATTTGCTATTTGGATGTATAGTTTAGTTACCCATGATTGGTCTAAATGCCCCCTAATGAATTTGCCTCGTTGTCTGTTTGGTTCTAGCAGCCTTGGGGAGTTAGCCATTGTTGCTGGGGGAAGTGATAAGAATGGCAATGTCCTACAATCTGCTGAGCTCTATAATTCTGAAGTAGGTACTTGGCAAACATTGCCTGATATGAACTTCCCGCGTAAACTATGTTCGGGATTTTTTATGGATGGGAAGTTCTATGTGATTGGGGGCATGTCAAGTCATACAGATTGTTTGGCTTGTGGTGAAGAGTACAATATTGAGACAAGGTCATGGAGGAGGATAGAAAATATGTACCCTGGTCGCGATGCAGGTACATTTCATCCTGCTATGCGTTCACCTCCTTTAGTTGCTGTTGTAAATAATCAGCTTTACTCTGCTGATCAAGCAACTAATGAAGTCAAGAAATATGATAAGGTTAATAATTCATGGAGTGTTGTGAAGAGACTACCTGTGAGGGCAGACTCTTCCTACGGTTGGGGGCTGGCATTTAAAGCATGCGGAAACAGTTTACTAGTAATAGGAGCTGGAGGTCATGGAGGGCATGATGATGGAGTAATTGTTCTGCATTCTTGGGATCCAGAGGGAAACAGGGATGGACAAGAGTGGAATGTGCTTGCTGTCAAGGCACGGGCAGGTGCTTTTGTGTATAATTGTGCGGTAATGGGCTGTTAATGAGAGTTGCCGCATCTTTGGTGCAAACATCGACATCTGGAAGACCAAGATCAACGAGCCTCTATCTGTTATAATTTTTGTTGTCTCAGTTTCATTAATTTTATTGTTCTTTTTCCCATTTTATGATTCAGAAGAATAATTGACCTCGAATCAATTTCTTAAAGTTATCAACTGATTGTGTTGATCCCTCTATTGCAAGAATTAACCTCATACCAAGTAATGACTGGTTCCATTTATCTTGTACTTTGGCATTGAATTCATTTCTCGTAATGTTTACCAGGCAAGTCTTCGACCTGGATTCAAACAACCTGAAGGTAGGTACTGCTTTTAATACGGTGATTTGTTCTTTTTCTTCGTTGTATTGCATTTTCATGCTTTTATCTAATTGTGGATGGTTCTGAAAGTTTTGTCGTTTGAGTTGAAGTGTAGGATGTTTGATTGAAAGGGCTAGCAAGATAAGAGTTATTATTTGTCTTTGAGAGTTACCGGAGGGAAGGTCAATCATTGTACTAGCAAGATAAAAAGAGAGTAGGGAGGACATTGTGTTACTGGCTGTTAAGGGCAGGAGAGCAAGTTGTAGGCTACCGGGTAGTAAATAAGTGGGTTTAGTTAGGGCTAAAGGCAGGATAAGGTTTGAATTATTTGATACGGGAAACATTATTAGCAGGGTCCGAATATGCTCCGATCTGTTTGCTACTATAAAGAGATATTTGGTAGGGAGGGAGGACAGTAAGTTTTTGAAAGTAATAGTAGGTTTGCTATTTTGTGGATCAATCATTTTGCTTTTTCTTTATTTGTTTTGTAAGGGTGATTTTGTGTATGCATTTATGGCTTGCAAATTGTCACAAGCATTGTTCTCTTTCTTTCATTTTCATTTAAGGATATGCAATGGTTACAAATTAAATGCTTCTCAATAAAGTTCGAATCTAAGAACTCGAATCTTATGAACTCATGCTTTAACCATCAATTTAATAAATGTCATATAAAAACATAATAAATTATATTTTAAAATTAAATATAATAATTAATAATAAATTAAAAATATTATTCTATTAAATCTCATTTAGTTTATCTTGAATTGTGTTTTTTTCATCTATAAACCTAACCAAAATGTGATGAGATTATATAAATCATTAATTTTATGTTTATCCTCTTTATTATTTGATCAACTCAATTAATTAAATTACTTTAAACAAAAAATTAATTAATATTTATATAATTAATATGAATTTATTTTATAATGTTGGATATGATTACATTTAGTACATATTATATTAAAAATAGTATACATGCACGTTTAACTACATATATCAATTGTTATTAGGGGTGAACTAAACTTGATTCGACTTGAAACAATTGAAAAAAATTTCGAATTTCTAGTTAAACAAATTGAGTTATTCGAGTCAACTTGAATTTTTTTTTCGAATTTCGAGTTCAAATCGTGTAACACCCTATACCCGTAACCCACGCCGGGGCAGAGTACAAGGCATTACTTAACTTGATCTCATGCATACAACCAATCTCAAGTCACCGAGACTTAATCCAATTTAAAACTTTTTCAATTTATACCTTAAACTTCTTATTATGGGCCTATGAGCCCTAAATCGATCGTTGAAAACTATTCGGGACCATCCCAGATCCTTAAACCAACTTTAAGAAGTTTGTCTCTAAAACAGGGCACACGCCCGTGTGGAAGGGTAACACGCCAGTGTGACCACATCGACATGGTCGTGCTAATGGCCTGTGTGGCTCACACAGCCTAAGTACCCTGGGACACGCCCGTCCCTCACACCCGTGTAGAATTAATTTTTAATTCACACCTACAGGGGTTTTCACACGGCCATACACATGCCCGTGTCAATGGCCCGTGTCCCTCACACACCACGACACGCCCTTGTCCTAGCCCGTGTGCAAAAACATGGACATTCTATTTCTAACGTCAGCATGCTCAAAATGTCACACGACCAAGGCACACGTCCGTATGCTGTGTCGTGTCCTTCACACGTCCGTGTCTCTGCTCATGTGTTTATTATCATGCATACTGACTTGAAATTTTTACGTGCAGGGGACACACGGTCGGACTACACGCCCATTGGGCAGACCGTTTGTCACACATGGCCTAGACACACGTTCGTGTGTCTACTCGTGTGGACAACATAAGGCTATTTACGTAGCCCCATTGCCACCATTACATACTTATTTTCATACAAATGCCAACCAATACCAAAACAAGCACAATTTCTATAATTAAATCAACCACAATAGACATTCATTCAACCATGAAAATGCATCTTTTATAAATTCAAAATGAATGTTAGCCATTATTCAAAGCTTAACACAAATTGAAGGGTTTCCAACCCAAGCCAATACATATGGCCAATCCTCAATGACACAAAATAATAAAGTCTAAGTCCTATACATGTCATACTAAAAAATATAAATCCAACTATACCAAATGCTTCGGTTGATAGTGTGATTGATATCTCTGACTTTCGGTGATCCTTGAGCTAGTTAGGCGGCACTGTAAAGAAATGAAAAGGAAAGGGAGTAAGCATAAAAGCTTAGTAAGTTGCATGTAAGTAAGTATACAACAATTTATCAATAATCAACATGCTCATAACACCAAGGTAGGCATAAGTATAACTTACTCATTACCATCTATACAAGTCACACAATATATGTTGAGCTCATATCTCATGAGTACCAATTAGGTACCTGTACCACTTACAATTTGGTTGTACTTTCCTCATTAGCTTAAGAACATAGCTTTCACCGTTAAACCGTTCGGAATACTATCGGATATTCATTAAGCCTCAAACGTGGGTAAGATGCCAATGCCATGTCCCAGACATGGTCTTACACTGGCTCCCTCATATACGTGCCGATGCCATGTCCCAGACATGGTCTTACACTGACACATCTCTCAAGTCGATGCCATGTCCCAAACATGATCTTACACTGACTATCATCTTGCAGCCGATGCATGTCCTAGACACGTCTTACACTGGCTTACGTCTCGAGGCCGATGCATGTCCCAAACATGTATTATGCTAGCTCTCATCTCAATGCCGATGCCATGTTCCAAACATGGTCTTACACTAGCTCTTATAATGTGGCCGATTCATATCCCAGACATGTCTTACACTAGCTCACACACAAATGACCCAAATGTCATGGCATGAATATCAGATCTACTTCCTAAGGTTCCAACGGGAATTCTACTATCTCAATTATCATTAAAAGTTCACAATTTCCCAATCAAGCAATTAATGCTATAATAATTCAAACACATATAATAACAATGTAGTTGTATTAATTACATACAACTTACCTCGGATTACAAAATGTGGCGACTAGTCGATTTAGTCAATTTGCTTGGCTTTCCCTCGATCTAAGTTCAGATTCGGTATTTCTTGATCTATAATAGCAAAATACACTCATTTAATCACTAAATAAAATTAAGAAATTAAAAATTCACATCTTCAGTAAAATGACCATTTTGCCCCTAGACTTTGGCAAAATGACCATTTTACCCCTATGCTCGAAAATTGATTTTTATCGAATTTCTTCGCATCTCATGCCTATCTGAACTCTTTTTACTCTTATAGAAACCCCAAATTCTCTTTATTTAACACATTTATCAATTATTTTACAACTTGTGCAAAATAGTCCCTTTAGGTGTTTTCATGGTAACACCTTTCACAAAAGTTGTCTATTACACTACTAAGACTCATTTTCTTCCATAAAAACTCAGAAACCATTACAAATCCATTCATGGAAAAACCCTAAACTCTTAATCATTTTGTAACATATACCCCTCATTTGAAAGCTCATGCTTCAAGGGTCTCAAAAATACAAAAATCATCAACGAAGGACATGAAAATCACTTACTTGTGGGTGCTTCAAGTTTCTGAAAATTTTGAAGTTCAAAAACCCCCAATAATGGCTAAAAATCGGTGGAGAAAGATGATGGAAAAAGGGATGATATCATCTTTCTTTCTTTATTTTTATTTTAGTAAAAAATAAGCCACCTAACTCACCAACTTTTAAAATTTTGTCTCCGCTTTGACTCTATGGCCGGCTATGCTCCTTTAAAAGGGTTTAATTGCCCTTTAAAATCCTCCAATTTTGATTCTCTAATAATATAACACCTCTAACTATCAAAATAGGACTTTTGCACTTTATGCAATTTAGTCCTTTTTTGCAATTGGGCTCACAAACGTTAAAATTAGCTCACCAAATTTTTCATGCACTATATTAAACATGCTATGATTCCAAAATAAAAATAAAAATAATAAAATAATTTATTCGACTCTGGTTTTGTGGTCCTGAGACCACTGTTCTAGCTAGGCCCTAAATCGGGCTATTACAAATCGAGTTTAGTTTTTAAATTTGAATTATTCGAATAAACCGAATACCAAACTATAATATTTTTCATTTTTACCCCAAATTCCCAAATCTTTTCTTTCCCCCCAAAAATTTACTCCCTTCCCATCCTACCCCATTCTACCCCAAACCCATTTTCCCCAAAAATTTACTCCCCATTTACTTCCCAAAAAAAAAAAAAAATTAAAAGGATTGTAAATGCTAAAGATCTTTTAAAAGGATTAACTTTTATACTAAAAACAAAATTTTGTGGATATACTGATAAAAAAGATTAGGATTGTTAGTCTAATTATATATTGTCAAAAATTAAATTATGTGACATTAGATATTTAGAAGAATTTTTTTAAAAATTTCTTTATGAATATCAAAAACTAAAAAAAATGAAAATATAGAATTTTGGAAAAATAAATATTTTCATAAATTACCACCACCATGGGATGAGATTTGTATAAAAATTACAATTCTTATTTAGAAAAGCATAGTAAATTAGCTGGTGTAGAACCAGAAAGTATAGATTCTATAGGAAATTGAATTAATTTTGCAAAAGAAAGAATAAATTTATATTGTTTACAAAGTAAGACTTCTAAACAAGTTAAGCATAAATTAAATAATAAGCACTGTACAAAAATTTTAGAAAATGAATGGGAATTTGGATGTAAATCGGTACATCCTAATACTTACAAAAAACATAAAAAGAAAAACAGAAGTTATAAGCTAGTTAGATGGAAACTAGGAAATAGAAAAAATACTAGTTATAATAAAAATAAAAGATTTGTTAGAAGAAAACCTTCTAAAAATCCTAAAAAACAAATATGTAAGTGTTTTATATGTGATGAAGAAGGACATATAGCACTAAATTGTCCTAATAAAGGAAAAAGTGCAAGAAAAGTGATTAAAACACTTGAAGAACAAAATTTAGAAATAAGTTCAAAAGAGGAAATAAATCCTGAGGAAATATTATACGAATTAATATCAGAAACAAATTCTGATACAGATGAATAAAAATATCTATTTATGTTTAATATGGGAAGCAAATCTAATAATCAATTAGAAGATATTCCTAAAAATGAACAACAAGATATAAAACTAGGAAATATAATCGGAGAAGAAAAAGACTTTTTAGATGAAATGATAGAAACAAATAAATAAAAATCATATTTCTAAAGAAGAAATTTATAAAATATCTAAATATAGGATATGGTGTCAAAGACATATAGAAAAAATAAGTGGTAATACAGTAGCTAAAGATACTAGAGGAGGATTAACAAAAATCTCATTATTTACTAAAGATAAAATTAAGAGGATTAAAAAGAAATATCCTCAATTTAGATATATACATTTAGGAATAATAATGATAACACTAAGGGCTTTGTTTAGAAAAGGTCATGATATGCCAATAATAGTTGTAACATCCCGATTTTGGGCCTAGTCAAAATAGTGGTTTCGGGACCACAAATATGATGATTAAATTTTATTTTTATTATATTTTTATGATATATAATGTCATGAAATGATTTCATGAAAATTTCGTTCAAAAATTTCGACGTTTGGGCACTCAATTTAGTCAAAAGGATTAAATCGTAAAAAGTGCAAAAGTTGAGTTCTACATGCTAGACGTGTCCAATTGTTATGAAATTTTAAATTGGAGTTCCTTATATGGTAATTAGACCATTGGTTAAGTTGGAGGAGAAAAATGGACATGGTTAGGCATGTTTTCAAAGTTTTTCATTAAGGGCATTTTGGTCATTTAGTTATTAAAATGAATTAAAAACAAAATTAAAAGCCAATTTTTGTCCATCTTCAACCTCTTGGCCAAAAATTTCATGTATAAACCATGGATAGGGTTTTTCAAGCTTCCAAGCTCGATTGCAAGTCCGTTCTAGCCTCGTTTTTAATGATTTTTACGTTTTTGCAATCCCTGTAACAAGATCTATCTATTTCTACCATTATTTTGAGCTAGGGTTTATGTTTAAAAATTTACCCATAAGTGATATGCATGTTTTTTTATGTCTAATGGTAGAAAATGAATGTTTGGTGTTAAATAAATGACTTTTACTAAGTGATTTTCGGTGAAAATCTCTAGGACTATTTTGTAAAAGTTATAAAATTGGTCATAAAAGTGTGATATAGTGGAAATTTTGGGATGATATATGAAAATGGTTTGGCTAGGCTTAAAGAGTGAGGAAATTGGATAAAAATCATTTTACGAGCCTAGGGCCAAAAGTGTAATTTTGACAAAGTTTAGGGGCAAAAACGTAATTTTGTCAAAATATAAT
This sequence comes from Gossypium longicalyx, assembly GCA_025698465.1. NCBI lineage: Eukaryota > Viridiplantae > Streptophyta > Magnoliopsida > Malvales > Malvaceae > Gossypium > Gossypium longicalyx. The sequence goes on along the minus strand of CM046996.1, from coordinate 64,750,648 downwards.
TTTTGGATCACATTAAACAATGTGACTAATAATTGGAATAAATGTGATATTATAGATCAAGGAAAATGAGGATTGGACCTAGATCGGGTGAAAAATGGAAAATCGACGGTTAGGTTCCTTTTTGCTATTTTGGTGCCGAGGTAAGTTCCTTTGTCAATAATATTGCAATGCTATATTTGAATTGAAAATTCTACATTATTATTGCATGAATGAAATGATTTAATATATTGAAAAGTGATGAAAGAATGGTATATAAAATTTGTAAGAATAATGATATATGACTAGTAGCACATGAAATGTTTGATTGTTCAATCATTGATGGCTTGCTATATAATAGCTGAATATATTGAGAATTTGATATAACATGATGTTTTATTAAGTTGGATAACTTGTGAAAGAGTGAAAAGGAAGGTAAGTTTGTTGTAAATAATATATCGATTCTTTTTATGTTATTATATTTTGTTATTATATGAGATGTGGCTGCCCATAGAATGATCATTTGATGTAAATTACGAATCAAAATAGACTATGAATGAATTTGTTAAATGTTGAAAAGTGAGGAATTCCTCGGTTCGACCTTTGGAATAGAAATGATACGAATGATCAATTGTGAGAACACATGTGTAGTACTATATGCAGGCTACTATGTGTTTAAGATAGTTTTAGGTCACGTGTGTAGTACTAAGTGCAGGCTACTATGTGTACCAGATGGTTAGGTCGCATGTGTAGTACTAAGTGCAGGCTACTATACATACCTGACAACTTCAATCACGTGTGTAGTACTAAGTGTAGGCTACTACGTGTATCAGATGGTTAGGTCACGTATGTAGTACTAAGTGCAGGCTACTACGTGGACCAGATAGTTAGGTCGCATGTGTAGTACTAAGTGTAGGCTATTATGCGTACTTGACAACTTCGATCACGTGTGTAGTACTAAGTGCAGGCTACTACATGTATCAGATGGTTAGGTCACGTGTGTAGTACTAAGTGCAGGCTACTATGGGTACCAGATAGCTTCGGTTATAAGGGTGGTAAAATGTGTAGGCAACCGTGTATCTTTTATTATTCCGATGAGTTCAACGAGAAATCGACTAAGTGAAAATACATGTGAACATGACCATGTGATGAATAAGTGCAAGTATATCTTTGTGGAAATTTATGAGCAATGTGCTTGATAGTTGAACGAACTTTCTGTAAGATGGAATGGAGTAAGTGTTACAATGAAAGTTACCACAAAGAAAACATGAAAGAGTGAAATTTAGTAATAAATCAGTTTTGGACAGCAACAGTTGTGTGACTTTGAAAAATCACCAAAAATGGTGGAAATTTAATTAGAAGTTGAATAAGATATGAAATAAAATATTATTGAGTCTATTTTCATATAAAGGAGATGGTATAAGAAAAAGAATTTCATATTATGAGATATTTGAATTTTTGTGAGATAGAGTCAGAATGATTTCGGAATCCCCTATTCTGATTTGGGAAAATCATTAAAAAATGTACAAAAATAATTATGGGTTATAATTTATACGCTTAAAATTCTTGATGAGTTTATTTTTGAAAGAAACAAATGGGAACATTATCAAAATCTTTTACAAAGAGATAATTAATTTTTAGTGTAGAGGGGTCGGAACTATCGAATAGCAAAATAGGGGTGAATTTAAAGAATAAATTGTACTTATTGGCTAGACCAAAAATTTTGAAAATTTTATGGTAAGAATATATGTGAGTTTAGTTTCTGGCAAAATTAGCAGTTCTCAATTTGGAGTCTCGTAGCTCTGGATATAAATAATTTAGTGACCATGACTCAAGAAAACAACTTAACTGGACTTTGAATAAATAGAGAGGAATTGAAAAATTGCATGTTAATACATTGCTTATTATTTTTCATGCGAGCTTACTAAGCGTAAAGCTTACTCCCTCCTTTCCATTTCTTTTAGTGTTGTCAGGTCGGCTCGGGGTTGGAGATCATTGGAGGCAGCATCACACTATCAAGCCAATACTTTTGGAGTATTGATACATATGTTAGAAATATCAAGTGAGTGGCATGTATAGGGACCTAGTTCTATGACATGTGTTATTATGATTTGGCTAAATGTATTGGCCTATATTGAGCTATTGTATATGGCCATGAGAGGTAGCTCATATTGATTATGGTTTGTAAGTCTAGCTAATCATGTTATGTTTTAATGCATATGATGTGATGATAAGAATATGTTTGTTTGCCATGCATGGTTAGTAATATGTCATGTGTGTTGAATGCATGTTTTATGACCAATGGAGGTGCCCATGACTATGAATTAAATGTGTAATAATGTGACTAGACTAGTTTATCATGAGTAGGTGGAACATATGTATAATGACGAGCTAATGTTGAATGTGTCTTAATAAAGGGTGTTTAATCACCAAAACACTTTGTCACCAACTTGATACTCAATCTCTTTTCTCTTCAAATCTGCATACGACTTCTGTCTATCTGAAGTTGCTTTCAAGTAATCTTTGATGACTTTTACTTTCTCTTCTATTTCTTTAACTTGATCAACCCCGTAAATCTGATTTTTCTTAAGCTCTGTCCAAGACAAAGGTGTGCGAAATTTACGTCCATACAAAGCTTCATTAGGTGCCATCTTCAAACTCGACTGATAACGATTATTGTAGGCAAACTCTAATAATGGTAAGTACTTTTCCCAATTGCCTTGGAATTCCAGTACACAGCATCTAAGCATATCTTCAAGTACCTGAATAACTCTCTCTGACTGACCGTCGGTCTGAGGATGGAAAGCTGTACTAAAACTCAACTTTGTACCCAAAGCTTCCTGTAACTTCTTCCAAAACCGTGAAGTAAATATCAGATCTCTGTCTGAAATGATCGATAATGGTACCCCATGTAGTCTGACTATCTCTGAAATATACAACTCGGCCAACTTGTCAAGTGAATAATCCATACGAACTGGGATAAAATGTGCCGACTTCGTTAACTTATCAATCACAACCCATACTGCATCTTTCTTTCTCGGTGTCAACGGTAATCCTGTCACAAAATTCATAGTAACTCGGTCCCATTTCCACTCAAGGACTAACACAGGCTGCAATAAACCTGAAGGTACCTGATGTTCAGTCTTTACCTGTTGATAGATCAAGCATCTAGAAACAAACTCTAAAATGTCCCTTTTCATTCCTGCCCACCAGTACATTTTCTTCAAATCATTATACATCTTGGTACTACCTGGATGAATAGACAAAGAACTACTATGTGCTTCCTGTAAGATCTTTCAAATAAGCTCATCATTCTTTGTTACAGATACCCTGTCTCTGAATATCAAACAACCGTCAAAACTGATCGGAAAATCTGACTTTATATCCGACTCACACTGAGCTCTTTTGGCTAACAACTCACTGTCATTTTTCTGAGCTTCACAAATTTCTTCAAGAAACATTGGTTTAGCTCTCAACTCAGCTAAGATAAAACCATCATCTGATAAGGCTAGACTAGTGTTCAAAGCTCTTAATGCAAACAAAGATTTCCTATTCAAAGCATCAGCAACAACTTTGCCTTACCTGGGTGATAATCAATCACTAGCTCATAATCTTTAATCAACTCTAACCATCTTCTTTGCCTCAAATTCAAATCTTTTTGGGTCATCAAATATTTCAAACTTTTGTGATCAGTGAATATTCGACACTTCTCACCGTACAAATGATGTCTCCAGATCTTCAGCGCAAAAATAATGGCAGTTAGCTCTAAATCATGTGTCGGATAGTTCTTCTCATGTGGCTTTAGCTGTCTAGAGGCATAAGCAATTACCTTTCCTTCCTGCATAAGTACACAACCAAGTCCATTCAAGGATGCATCAATGTAAATCACAAACTCCTTACCTGGTTCTGGTTGTACTAAAATAGGAGCTTCAGTCAACAATGCCTTTAACTTGTCAAAACTCTGTTGACACTTCTCAGTCCATTCAAACTTGACATTCTTTCGCAGCAATCTTGTCAGTGGGGTAGCTATCATGGAAAATCCCTCTACAAATCGTCTATAATATCCGGCAAGACCAAGAAAACTTCTAACTTCTAATACATTTCTAGGAGGCTTCCAATCAACAACAGCTGAAATCTTGCTCGGATCAACCCTGATACCTTCACCTGAGACAATATGTCCAAGAAAACCAACTTCTCGTAACCAGAACTCACTTTTGCTTAACTTGGCGCCTGGCTGATTATCTCTCGAATCAGAAAGCTGTTCTCAAATGCTCTGCATGCTCAGTCTCATCATGAGAATAAATCAAGATATCATCAATGAACACATACAAGTACAGTCTGAAAATTTGATTCATTAAGTCCATGAAAATGGCAGGAGCATTAGTTAAGCCAAATGGCATCACAAGGAACTCATAATGACCATACCTAGTCCGGAAAGCAGTCTTCGGGACATCTGACTCTTTAACTCGCAACTGATAGTATCCGGATCTCAAATCTATCTTGGAGAACACAATGGCTCCCTTCAATTGATCAAACAAATCATCAATTCTAGGCAGTGGATACTTGTTCTTTACTGTTACCTTGTTAAATTGCCTATAATCTATGCACAATCTCATCGATCTGTCTTTCTTTTTCACATATAGCACTAGTGCACCCCATGGTGAACTACTGGGTCTTGCAAAGCCTTTATCTGTTAATTTCTGCAACTGAGCTTTCAATTCTTTCAATTCCAACGGGGCCATTCTATAAGTAGCAATAGAAATAGGTGTTGTACCCGGAATCAACTCAATACCAAACTCAACTTCTCTAATAGGAGGCAAACCTGGTAGTTCTTTCGGAAACACATCGAGAAACTCACATACCATAGGCACTAATTCAATTTTCAATTCTAGATCTTTAGTGTTCAACACAAAAGCAAGATAAGCTTCATACCCTTTTCTCAAACATTTCTGAGCAGACATAACAGAAATTATGGCAAATGAACTATTTGACTCTTCTGAATTAACTCGAAGAATTTCACCATTTTCACATTTCAACTCAATGAATTTCCTTCCACAATTCACTATCACATAATGTGTAGTCAACCAATCCATACCAAGAATCACATCAAATTCATCAAATGCCAATAGCATGAGATCGACCGGGAAACAGTGACCTCTAATCATCAAAGGGCAGTTTCTACATACTTTATCTACTAATACATGCTTGCCTAATGGATTCGATACTATAATCACAAATTCTGTAGATTCTATAGGCATACTCATACTAGGCATCAATTTCATGCAAACATATGAATGGGTCGAACCCGGATCAATCAAAGTAATAACTCTAGTATCATGGAGAGAAAATGTACCCGAAATCATATCGAGGGAGGATGCCTCTTCACGAGCACGGATATCATAGGTCCTCACAGGTGCTCTCAGGTGCTCTAACATCTGGCCTCACTGCTGAATCTCTAGATGCACCTCTATTACTTACCCCAGCTCCCGGATTTCTCAGCGATCTACCTCTAACAGGAACGTTGCCTGATCTTACACTTAGTATTGCTTCCCTTTTAATCATCTCGAGACACTCCCGAATAAAATGGTCTGGTGCACCACCTCGGAAACAACCTGTCTCAGTTGCTCGACACTGACCTGGGTGACATCGACCACATCGGGGACACTCTGGTCTATCAGGCTGAACACTGGCAACACTTGCAATCGAAGTGGTCTCAGCTTTTAGACTCATAAATCTTCTGCCTCTGTTTCGGCTAGAATATCCAGCTGAAAAATTAGATCTAGTGGAGAACTCTCTGGGCCTCCTGGGTGTAGACTGAAATGACTTGCTCATTAGTCTTTTCTTCGTGCCTTGCGTCTCAATTTCAACTTTGCCCTTTCTTTTTAACAGCTCCTCTACCTTACAGGCTCTCTCAACTAGGACAACAAACTTTTATTTCTAGGACACCAACCGACAATCGAATATCATTATTAAGCCTTTCCTCAAATCTTTTGCACATAATAGCCTCTGTAGATGCACACTCTGGAGCATAATTACTGAGTCTGACAAACTCGCGCTATATTTAGTCACTGTCATATTGCCCTGTTTTAACTCTAGAAACTCTTTTCTTTTCTGGTCAATAAACCTCTGACTGATGTACTTTTTACGGAATTCCTCCTGAAAGAAATCACAAGTGACTCTTTTTTTTGGTACAACTGATACAAGTGTCTTCCACCAATGGTAGGCCGAATCTCTAAGAAGTGATACAACACATTTCATACATTCCTCAAGTGTGCAGGATAACTCATCAAAGACTCTGATAGTATTCTCAAGAAAAAAAATTGCCTTTTCTGCATCATCATCTTTTGTAGCTCGAAACTCTTTGGCTCCTTGTTTTCTGATTTTATCAACTGGTGGTTTTTCTCTTATAACCGTACCTGTGACTGGGGGAGCTACATGGGTGATCTGATGATCATGAGGGGTGGAGGTCTAACAGCCGGATTCGTATGGACGAACTCGGCAAACCATTCATTCATAGCTTGGAAGAAGGCTTCTCGAGCCTTTCCTCCTTGACTAACTGTAACGGACCTTTCACTACTATCTGGTGGCACCGTCCCTTCTACAGGAGTGGGCTCGTTACTCTCTATATCATCTGCACCGGCTTGTTCGGGATCCATAACTATAAAAGAAAACATTTTAAAATCATCAGGAGTCGTCACACTATTAACATATAAGTATGGCATGTATAGCTAGACTCTTACTCATACTAAGTATTCTGAGAACCGACTAAACCTTTGCTCTAATACCGATAATGTAACACCACTTACTCGAGACCGTCGCGGGAGTCGAGCACGAGGCGTTACCGAACTTAGCTTACTAATTCGGGGCATAAAAATTTTCTTTTAAAATTAATTTTATTTTATTCATTTAATATGTCCTTAAAAAGGGTCCTCGAGACCCTAAAACATGAAATTGAAATGGTTCGAGATCAAACCGGAATCAATAAAAAATTTCTGATCACTTAAAAAAATAAAAACTATTTATATTATCTTTCATAAATAAACTATCCATCTGCATTATAGTCACTAAATAAATTATAACTCGAGTTAAGAAATTCAAAATCCAAATCTATAAATTTTATATGAAACTAGACTCATATATATTCTTACTAATTTTTTTTCAGAATTTTTGGTCTATCCAATTAGTACAATTTATTAGTTAAAATTTCCCCAATTTTAGTGTTTGGCTGCTCTGACTTCTGTTCACTACGAATTAATTTTCTCCCTGTATAGAATTCAAATAGCCATGCCGTTTATTTCCTTTAAAAGTATACTCAATAAGAAATCTATACATATAAAGTATAACTACTAATTATTTTTTTTACAATTTTTAGTGAATTTTTAAAATTAGAACAAGGGATTCAGAAATCACTCTGACCCTGTCTCACCAAAATTTAAATATCTCATAAAATATAACTCCTTTATTTACTATGTTTCTTTCATATGAAAATAGACTCAATAATATTTAATTCTATATCTCATTTACTATCTAAATCCATTTATAATATTTTTAGTGATTTTCCAAATTCACGTCATTACTGCTATCTGATACTATTTTAAAGCTAATTTCACCTTTTTCATGATTTCCATGGAATAACTAGCATTTAGGCATACATAACACCAAACATGTCCTTGATTAGCCATTCCAATAGCTAATCATTATCAAGCATTTTCATACCATTCATTAGCCATATCATAAGATCATACACACAAAATGGCTACGATGCTATACATGCCATACTCAAAATGAAACGTCTAGTTATACCAAAATAATCCGTGTGATAGTGTGCCGGACCTCCGACGTACTTTACGATCCCTGAGTTAGCTTGACAAAACTATAAAAAAGAAGGAAAATAAAGGGGGAAAGCATTAAGCTTAGAAGTTTGCATGCAAATAAATAACAACATTCATAAGAATTATTTTACTACTTGGCATGATACTTCTTAATGCAACTTCATTAATTGTCATAGACATATTTTAAATTTCTTCACTTACTCACTTACTTAAATACTTACTTACTTAATCAAATTTATTAATACATTTTACTTACCTTTTTCCTTATCAAGCATACATGAACATTATATTCTTACCTTTGCTCTTCTAGCATGAACTTGTCTTACCTTTTTAGTATAACTCGTCTTACCTTGCCTTACCTTGATATTCTCTTTAAAATTTTCCCATTGAACCACTTGGAATACTAAGGATACACGGGTACCTTACCATTTTGATGACTTGTCATGGTATTACGTGGTATCCTTTTGAAACTTACCATTGCCATGTCTTGACATGGTCTTACATGGTATCATTGCCTTATGAACTCACCAATGCCATGCCTTGGCATGGTCTTACATGGGATCTTTGCCTAATAGTAACTTATTAATGCCATGTCTTGACATGGTCTTACATGATTTCCTTGCCTTAGAAACCTTACCAATTGCCATGCCTTGGCATGGTCTTACATGGTATCCTTAAACCCTAATGTCATGACATTTGTATCCTACACATTCCTAAGGTTCAACTAGGATTTTCTAAAATTACTTCTCTGTCAATTCATGCTTGAGTCTTCTTTGAATAATTTCATAAAATAAATATACACATGCTGAAAATTATTTACATTAACATAAAATAATAGAATATTGCATTTATTTACCGCAAACTTACCTCGAAACAAAATACGATCAATTATATCGATTTAGTCCACTATCTTTTTCTTTCCCCGATCTAACTCTGGATTCGTTCTTCTTGATCTATAATAACAAATTTAGCTTATTTAATACTCACATTTATTAAAACATTCCTTGACTCAAACTTTGGCAAAATTACATTTTTGCCCCTAAACTTTTACATATTTACACTTTTTCCCCAAGGCTCGGAAATTAAACTTCATCCTATTTTCTTATGTTTTAAGACATGTTGATCATTTTTTCCTTCTATGGAAACATCAAATTCTCACTCTAACATGTACTTATGAACATTAGGTATTTTTACCGATTATGTCGTTTTACTCGTTTTCACATAAAATCGCTTAGCAAAAGTTGTTTAACACAATTTCAAGCTCCATATTCTACCATAAAACATAAAAATAAACACATTTCACCTATGTGTATTTTTCCAAATATAAACCCTAGGTTAAATTATTGCTAGAATAAGCTTAATCAAGTTACCGGGACTCTAAAAACGTAAAGAACATTAAAAACGAGGCTAAAACAGACTTAAAATCGAGATTGGAGGCTTGAAAAACCCTAGCTATGTCTTACTTATGTGAAATTCGGCCAAGGGTTGAAGATGGACAAAAATTGGCTTTTAATTTTGTTTTTAATTCATTTTAATAACTAAATGACCAAAAATGCCCTTAATTTAAAACTATGGTGTTTTATCTTCCTTTAGGTATTTTTGTCCAAACTAGTATAATGGTATAATTACTATCCAAGTACCTCCACTTTAAAAACCATTACTCACAGGTACTTAGTACCTTTGTGAACTAGAACACGCATTTTACAACTTTTGCAATTTAGTCCTAGATACCAAATTGAACCCTCTATCGATAAAATTTCTAATCAAAATTTTCACACCATCATGCAATCATGCCATAGACCTTAAAATGATAATAAAATAAATTTTTCTACCTCAAATTTGTGGTTTCGTAACCACTATTCTATTTAGGCCCTATTTCGGGATGTTACACTATGAGGCATTTCTATCTTACATATCGGATACTCGATATTCAAAAATGAAGTTGGATCATGTACCACTTGTTAATGAATTTTTAGATGTATTTCCTAAAGAGTTACCGGGATTGCCACAAGAGCGTGAAGTTTAATTTGTTATTGACTTGATACCCAGGACTGCATTGATATCAACTCCACCGTATAGAATGACACCGACTGAATTTAAAGAAATTAAAGCACAGTTGCAAGAATTACTAGATAGAGGTTTCATTCGACTAAGTGTATCTCCTTGGGGTGCACTAGTACTGTACCTCCCTGAATAAATTGTTTCTATTTCTGTAAATATCTAACACAACTGTGTATCTGCTTCAGTGGTTTAGTGTTCTGGGTGTGTGAGAGATGTTTTGGGTTCAAGTCCCACCTTTAGTAATATTGTTATTTTTTATCTGAGCCTTACCCTTGTTGAGTGGGCTTATATAAAATTGTCTGTTAATTCATATTAGAATGAGCTTGCTGGTTTGAGTGGTAAGTGGATTGTTATGCCAAAGGTCCTGTGTTCGAATCTTTGTGTGAGTGAGGGAGTTTGTTTTTGCTTCGGTTGTTTAAGAGTGTTTGGATAGAGATAGAATTCTGAAGTGGTTGTGATTGAGAAGATAGTGGGGAGTTAGGATGTGGGGAGTTATCAAAATATTTTATTTTTTAATTTTTATTCCTATTTTATTTTCAAAATTTTCTCTCTCCTCCCAAAATATTCCGACGTCAGTTCTTCTCTGTTCTCCACCATTTTCTCTTCTTCTTCCTTTTCTGACGATTTTTTTCTTTTTTCTGCTGTTGTAATCTTGTGTTTCGATAATATGGTGTTCTTCGTGCCTTTTTGGTAAGTGGGGTTTCGCTTGACAGCAAGTTTTGGTTTTGTTAACTGTTTGGGATTACTCGATTTGTGGGGTTGTCATTAAAGGAGTAATCTAAGAGGATAGTAATTCATGAGAATGTTATTGTGCAGGAATTGATGGGGAACCTTTGGCTAGTGCTCCAGGGGTTTAGTACATTTTAGCGGTGGTTGTTGTTGACGGTAAGTTCTTGTGCTATTTTGAAATTATGAGTTGTTTCATAAATTGATTGTTAAGTGGTCAATGAATTGCTGTTTCTTAGGTTTTGGTGGGCTCGGGGTTGATGTAGTATCTTAAACGAATCAGGTGTGTACCCTATACGAAGAAAATCCAGCTTTGACGAAAGCCAAAAAACCATATTGTCAAAGTCACACGGTCGTGTGCCTGACCGTGTGGTTAACGAGGGCATGGCTGTGTGCAAGACACGATCATTTGGTGATGTGAGTCTGGTTGTGTGGGCCCACATGGGCATTCCACATGGAAGTATGGATTTTGGGCCAGGCCGTGTGAGTCACACGGGCAAGGCCAATTTAGGCGTGTGGGCCCACATGAGCACGTCGGCTAAAATTTTTGAAATTTTTTCCCTACGGTCACACGGGTAGTTTCAATCGACTGTAGACCTACCGTAGGGTCGATAAGGGCTAACCAAACCCTAGCTTATGTGATCTAGTATTCTGATAGTATGCTCTGAGTAGGACTTTATTATGCATATGCTCTGAGTAGGACTTTATTATGCATGTCTAACTATTCTACTATATGTATGTCTCTTATCTGTATATAAGCATGCTGAACATGTCTAATCTGTAATATCTATATCTGATTTCTGTAACTGTTGTAGGGTGGGATTCATATATGTGGAGGAAATGTTTTGTATGGCGATCACTGCTTATATTCTTGTAGCATGGCTGCATATTATCTGATATGTGTCGTAATGACATGATATGGTGTGTAGGGATGGGTGAGTGTTTTTAACCCCACATGTTGTGTTGGGATGGACAGAATTGGTGTGTAGAGGATGGGGGTAGGATTCTGTATATCTGTTCTGCATACCTGTATCTGTTATTTGTATCTGAAATGGACATAAGTCCATATTTGTATCTGACTGAGCATGAAATTTTTGAATATTTTGCTTGCGTATTTTTGTTGGGTTACACACTGAGTATGTGAAAACTCACATTTGTTGTCTGTTCTGTACAGGTAATCCATAGAATTAAGCAGATTAGTGTTGTGGAGACTCAACGATGACCACTGATACTAGAACTGATTATACTCAGTTATTATGGTTTTTATTTAATTTTCGGACTTAATTGTGAGTTTGTAATTTATGGTACTCTCTGGACTGGACGATTTTTAAACTTTTGGTTTTGGTTTGTTTGCTTGTTTATTTGCATGGTTTAACAAACGTTTAAGCAAACGGTAGCTTTACTCAAACAAAAAGGTTTTTCTGAAAATACGAATTGGATTTTCAAAATATAACAGTATTCTTAGACTTTCACTGTATAATATGTTTTGACAAGTAAACAAATTAATTAACGTTTTCGGCAATAGATATAAAGAATATGAGTTAATAAGTTGAGATTATTTAACGTAATGACTCCATTTTCAAAATCTATTCTTTCCTAACGTCTCTAGATTCGGTCATAACGTGTAGGCCGAGTTTGAAATGTTACATTTAGTGGTATCAGAGCCAGGTTATAAAACTCAGCTGTGAATTTTGAATTCTAAAATTGTATTTCAGGATGAATTGGTTTTACAAATAAGTTGAATAATTTGAGAAAGTATGTGGTACACCGAGTCTCCGGCGCTGATCCTATAAGTATTTCTGAACTTTAGATGGAAAACTCTAAAAACACTATAGTTAGTACTTTCTGAAACTATAATGAGCCAGATAGAGACTAAAATATCGAAACACTTCTGAGTTACTGATAATTTATACATAAAATATCTGTTAATAAAAACTAGAACTGATACATAAAATTTTAAAATGTAGATAAAATTTGAAATTTAAGAAGAGCACTCGTAGAACATGCAAACGTGGTATTCGAGGCCGTAGTAGAGGCCGTAGGGGGCTCGAGCTAAGTCTTCCTCTCTGGGCAGTATGCCACACTTAGATACGAGTGAGACATTGATTTCACCTGCTACTGAGACTGGGTCTCAAAGCCGTTCGACTGGGGATGATGCACTGTCCCAAGCCATGTTGAGGATAATGGAGAAGATCGCTGGACCCCATTCTGGATTTAAGGACCAAGGGTCGTTAACTGAACAACTCCGATCCAATGGTGCTGAGCTGTTTAGGGGTGTCACTGGAGTCGCCCCTGCTGTGGCCGAGTATTGGTTGGAGGCCACTGAGAGGATCATGAATGATATAGATTGTACACCCGAGAAGAAACTTAAGGCTGCATTCTCTTTGCTTCGCAATGAGTCATATCAGTAGTGGCTATCGGTTAATGAGGGTACTCAGCCTGATCGTTTGAATTGAGACTTCTTCAAGACTATTTTTCAAGGGAAAATTATGTGGGTGCGAGCTATGTAGATGATCGTAGATGTGAGTTCATGAATGTCATGCAAGGTGATAGATCTGTGGCCGAGTATGAGGCTGAATTTGAGGTTGAGCCGCTACGCTCAAGGCATGGTGGCATCTGAGTATGAGAAGTGTGTTCATTTTGAGGATGGTCTGAGAGATATTTTTAGGGTTCTGATTGCGCCATAGAGGGAGTGTGAGTTTGCAATTCTGGTTGATAAGGTAAAGATTGCTGAAGAGGTTAAATGCGTGGAGCACCAGTATAGGGAGTGTGAGAGAGGCAAGAATAAAAGAGATTCAAAGCCCTCTAGTTCTATTTAGAGGCCTAAGAAACATGATAGACCTAATGGGCCTGTAAGAGTGGGGGATCCTGTTGCTCCTACTAGGGTTCAACTATGTAGAGATTGTGGTAGGGGCCATCCGGGTGAGTGTTAGAGGCGGATAGGGGCTTGTTTGAGGTGTGGGTCTCTAGAGCACCGTATTAGAGAGTGTCCATAGCAGGTAGATCAGATGCCAGCTTAGGGACTTGGTACTGTACAACCTCAGAGGGTAGTTCAGCAGCCACCTAGGGGCCCTGGACTGGCTAGGGGTGGAAATGGTATGTGCCGAGGATAGAGAGCACCAGGCAGAGGTGCTGGGGAGATTGGGGCAAGGCAGCCTGTATTGGTTTATACTGCTCGATGCTGAAAGGATAGAGTTGCTCCAGATGTTAGCACCGATACATTCTTAATTTTTGATGCACCTTATACTGCTTTGATAGACATAGGTTCTACGCACTCCTATGTAGCTAGTTCTAATTTTGAAAACATGGGGATTTCAGATGGGAGCACTTCTAGTGAGGTTATTGTATTGAGTCCATTGAGGCAGTCTGTTTGGGTTAGTAAACTTTATAGAAATGTTCCATTAGAAGTATAAGGGGCTGAATTTCTGGCAAATCTGATGGAGCTTCCGATTGGGGAGTTTGACTTAATTCTGGGTATGGATTGGTTGGTTGAGCACCGAGTTAGTTTGGATTGCATGAATAAGAGGGTCATTCTGTTGTGATCCCTGAGTGTTGAGATTATCTGTCTAATGTGATCTTCGCTCTTGTGGCTGAGAAATTGATTCGGAAAGGGTGTGAGGCGTATTTGGCTTATGTCAGTGTTTTTGTTTCTGAGGACTCTTTTATAGGGGATATCAGAATGGTGAGGGATTTTCCAGATATTTTCCCTAAGGAGTTACTGAGTTTACCTCTGAATAGGGAAGTTGAGTTCAACATTAAGCTTCTATCGGGTACAGCTCCAGTGTCCATCGCTCCCTATCGAATGGCATCGAAGGAGCTTACAGAACTTAAGGCTCAACTTCAAGAGCTTTGGATAGTGGTTTCGTTCGCCCTAGTGTGCCTCCATGGGGGGCACTGATTCTGTTTGTGAAGAAAAAGGATGGCACCATGAGGATGTGCATCGATGACCGACAGTTGAATAAACTGACTGTGAAAAACAAGTATCCATTTTCGAGGATCGATAATTTGTTTGATCAGTTTTGAGGGGATTTTATGTTTTTAAAAATTAATCTCTAATCTGGGTACCATCAGCTTAGAGTTAAGGAAGTTGATGTTCATAAGACTGCATTTAGGACTCGTTATGGGCATTACAAGTTCCTAGTTATGCCTTTTGGTTTGACGAATGCTCCGATTGCATCCATGGATCTGATGAACTGAGTCTTTCAACCATATCTGGATCAGTTCATCATGGTTTTCATCGAAGATATTTTGGTTTACTCTAAGACTGAGGATGAGCATGATGAACATATTAGAGTAGTGCTTCAGATACTCCAAGAGAAAAAACTCTACGCTAAGTTGAGCAAGTGTGAGTTCTGGTTACGTGAGGTAACTTTTCTGGGGCACGTGATTTCTACTGAGAGGATCTGAGTTGATCCTAGAAAGATTGAGGCTGGTCTTGATTGGAAACAACCCAAGAATGTATCAGAGATTCGTAGTTTTCTGGGCCTTGTAGGGTATTATAAGCATTTAGTTGAGGGGTTCTCTCTGATTGCAGCTCTTTTGACTAAGCTTCTGCGTAAGGGTGTTCCTTTGTTTGGACTGATACACAACAATTGAGTTTCGAGAAGCTCAAGTCTGTTCTAACTCAAGCTCCTATTCTGATATAGTCTGAATCTGGTAAGGAGTTTGTGGTGTACAATGATGCATCACACGTTGGTTTAGGATATGTATTGATGCAAGATGGAAAAGTTATGGCCTATGCGTCCCGTCAGCTTAAGACACATGAAGGGAATTATCCGATGCATGATCTTGAGTTGGCTGCGGTGGTCTTTGCATTGAAAATTTGGAGGCACTATCTGTATGGTAAGAGGTGTATTATCTACATCGATCGCAAGAGCCTCAAGTATCTCCTTACACAGAAGGAGTTGAATCTTAGACAGCGGCGTTGGATTGAGCTGCTCAAGGATTAATACTGTATGATAGAATATCATTCCGGTAAGGCCAATGTTGTAGCCGATGCTCTCAGTCGTAGAGGGATGACTGATTCGGGAGCGACGTCTGCTTGCCTTAGTCTATTTGATGATGGAGGTTTGTTAGCCGGGTTACAAGTTAAGTCGACTTGGATTGATCAAATTCGAGATAAGCAGTAGGGGATGAGTCTTTGGGTTTGCAGTTTTGTCAGATTGAGAGTAGCAGTAATTTAGATTTAGGACTGAATAAAGAAGGAGTTCTATGTTTTCGAGGTCGGATTTGTGTGCTGAATGATTCTAATTTGAGGTAGTTGATACTGAATGATTCTAATTTGAGGTAGTTGATCCTGAAGAAGGCGCATATTAGCCCCTATGCTATGCATCCCGGTGGTAATAAGATGCATAACGATCTCCGTGAACTGTATTGGTGGCCGACTTTAAAACCTGATGTTACCGATCTCATTACTCATTCTCTGACGTGCTAGTTAGTTAAGGCTGAGCACCAGTTACCTTCGGGTTTGCTCCAACCCGTTAAGATTCCCTTATTGAAATGATAACGAGTGACAATGGACTTCGTTAATGGGTTTCCCTTGACACCCACTAATAAGGATTCTGTTTGGGTCATCGTGGATCGATTGACCAAGTCCACTCATTTTATTTTGGTTCGAACAGATGACTCTCTGTAGAAGTTAGCGAAGCTCTATATCTCCGAGATTGTAAGACTACATGGCGTTCCTATTTCAATAATTTATGATAGAAATCCTTGCTTTACTTCTCAGTTCTGGAAGAAATTACACGAGGCTCTGGGTTCGAGATTGGACTTTAGTACCGCGTTCCATCCTTAGACCGATGGTCAATTTGAGAGGGTGATTCAGATATTAGAGGATATGCTTCAGAGTTGTGTTATAGATTTCCGAGGTAGTTGGAAGGATTATCTGCCACTAGTTGAGTTCGCCTACAATAACAGTCTCCAAGCTAGCATCTAGATGGCACCTTACGAGGCTTTGTATGCTCGTAAGTGTCGTACTCTGCTATGTTGGACTGAGTTGGGTAAGCATCGTGTTTTGGGTCTTGAGTTGGTTTTTCAGATTGAAGATAAGGCTAGACTGATTCGAGAATGTCTAAGGCGGCTTTTGATAGATAGAAGTCTTATACTGATCTGAAAAGGAGAGATATTGAGTATTTTGTGGGTGATTCCGTGTTTCTTAAGGTTTCTCCGTGGAAGAAAGTTCTGAGATTCGGTCATAAGGGCAGGTTGAGCCCTAAGTTCATTAGGCCGTATCAGATTCTGAAGCATGTGGACCGGTAGCTTATCAGTCGGAGCTACCTCCAGATTTAGACCATATCCATAATGTGTTTCATGTCTCGATGTTGAGGCGATATCGATCTGATCCATCTCATGTTCTCTATAGAGGAGATCGAGATTAGATAGAATTTAACTTTTGAGGAGGAGCCGATTCAGATTCTAGATCGTGATATTAAGGTTTTCTGTAACACCCCTAACCCGTATC
Source organism: Gossypium longicalyx (assembly GCA_025698465.1). Lineage (NCBI taxonomy): Eukaryota > Viridiplantae > Streptophyta > Magnoliopsida > Malvales > Malvaceae > Gossypium > Gossypium longicalyx. The sequence goes on along the minus strand of CM046996.1, from coordinate 64,733,593 downwards.
CGTCGCCGGAATGAGTTACGAGGTATTACAAGAAAAGACGTAGCTTAGGCAATCACAGACATACTCAAACATGTAATTCAAATTCAAATCTATTATAAACTTAAATAATCAATCTAATCTTTTCACGAAATAATTTATAAAATATTAGTCAACTTGTTTTTAATATTAAATCATAAACAAATAATGTCAACTATATCATTTTGTCACAAATCATATGCACCTATCAAATTCTTTAAAAAATAACTTAAATCAATTATTATAAGCATGAAATATCAAAGAGCACATAAACCAAATTTGCATGCAAACCATTAAAACCTTATAATACTAAAATCACTATTCATTTGGTCATTTTTTATAAACATTAGCCGATTACCATATGATTTCCTAAACAAAGGCATTTCATTACTAAACCAAGAACAAATACAGTACAAATTATTCAATCAAGGATTTCATGCATGAAAATTTTAAAGCATACATATTCGAATTACATACCATGTTTATCCTAATTCATTTAACAAGTAAATTTTAATTACAAGAAATGTTAAATTTTCCATTTCAAACATAAATAATCTACTATTCTTATGATCATTTTATAAGGCTTTAACCAAATATGAACAATGCTTAATATGTGGGTTTCATTCAATGATCATTTCTTTACTAAACCAATTTCTATTATTCAATTATCAAATATCACATGACAAATAATAATTAAATTATTATACCAATTGCCGAATACCAACATTCTTAATATATACTAATAACATTGCACATAACTTGACCAAATCAACTTTTAAATGTATAATTCATTGACACAAGTTAACTAAATATTTATCAAAATCTATACCATTTCAATAAGCAAACCGAATCATCAATCAATATGCAAGTTTTTAACCACACTAAGTGATACACATTTCCAAACATATCAAGTCATGTACATTTATAAGTCCAATTCACACCTCAAATATAATATATATCTATATATATGAACATAATTCAAGACAAACAATATTTATACCACATCTCATGATCAATTTCGCAAACCATTCACCTTTCACCAACCACTACAAGCAATAATCACATCTAGCTATACACATATATATTTCATAACTGAATATGCCAAACACATCCAAACACATCCAAAACAACCAAACATACTTATGACTGATTTCTTCATACCTCATGCAAAATCATTAACTAATTTCAGTATACAACATATAACACATTTTATGTTCATTCATGTCACATAGCATATTAGTCAAAATAGATTCAAACCATCATCATACCAAAACCAAATTCAAGCATTTAAATAAGCCATTTTCGCATGGCTTTTATACAAAACCGAGGTTCATCATATCAAAACACAATTCAACCTATACATGCCATAATTCAAGTTCGATTATTTAAATACCGAAGCTGTAGATAGTGTGGTGAACTTTATTGACGATCCCCGAGCTCGTAACTTGAATCTAAAATCTATAAAACAGAGTAAACAAAAACACACAGAGTAAGCTAACTTAGCTTAGTAAGCCTTAAACAAATTGAACAATTAATGCATAATAACATCTCAATTACTAAATCATTTCAATTAAATAAATCAACTTATGCATTTGTAATCACATTTAATTTCAAGCTTTTAATTCCATACATATATAACATATACTTTTATAGAACAATTTCTCCTTGGTCGAATATACATGTATACATCATCAACATATTCTCAAAATTTTAAAACCATATTGTCTTATATAATTGAATATACATATTTATTTATAGACATATATTCATCACTCAAACTTTAACATTACATCCATATACAACTATAAGGCCAAATATATTTCTCATATTAACTCATATACTACAACAACTTCATGTATCCTTTTTCATCGCATATCAAGAAATAAATTCACCCTATTTTCAAATAAGTAACCAACTATCATGTACCTAATCGTTTTAGCTCATTTAACGTATTCAATTACCACATCAGCATAAAGTCTTTTAGACATAAACTTATAATAATTCACTGGCATAAAGCCTGCTAGGCCTAAGCCTGTATCTCACACCGGCACAAGGCCTGTTAAACTCAAAGTTTGATTTTATACACCGGCAATAAGCCTGCTAGGCATAAAGCCCGATTTAATTCACCAGCACAAGGCTTGCTAGGCTCAAAGCCCGAATATCTCTATTATAAAGTTGTCTCATAAACAATTCATATATTGAAAATTCCAGATATTCCATATAATTCATACGTACTTTCAAATGTTATAACTCAGTCGAATTAAACTCAAATACATTATTTCCACGCTTAATCATATTCGGCTATCTCTACTATAAATCTATGAATTCCAAATTAGCATATTAAACTAATTTACATTCAAAATTAACGATGTTTAATTGCTTAAAGACTTACCTCGGATATCGATGAACAGTATTAATCGATTATTCGACTATTTTGGTCTTTCCCCGATCCAAATCCGATTTTCTCTTTTCTTGATCTAAATTGATATAAATTAAACTTATTTAATCAAATTTTCAATCAAATTCATTCAAAAACACATAAATGGACAAATTGCACTTTTGCCATAGACATTTTACACTTTTAGCAATTTAATCCAAAATTTACAAAACACAAAACAAGCATAATTTGCACATGCCATGCTTAGGCTGAGTACTCCCCATACACATACAAGTCCTCACATTTTGTTTATTTCACAATTTAGTCCCTTAATTAAACACTTTGCAATTTAACCTTATTTACTCAATTTCATCAAAATTTCAATACAAAAACTTGTTAATCCATCACATAACTTTTATTTAACATCATCAAACATAAAATTCACCAAGCTATCAACAATGGTAAAACTAAAAATATACATCAAAATCAGAAATTCAAGCATGGGTCGGATAGTACTTAAAGCAACGATCTCAAAAACGTAAAAATTATCAAAAACCCAAGCAAAACATTCCTTAATCTAGCCAAAACTCTTGCCGAAACCTATCTTGGTGTTGTTCTTTTATTTCTTTGATATCTTTTGCCAAAATAAGATGATAATGACATTATTTTATGTTTTATTTTAACATATAATAACATTTAATCTAATTACCTAATTAACCTTTGTTATAATTTTATAATATCATTTATTCCATGTCTATTGCCATCCATTTAGCTTAATAGTGGCCCAATTACAACATAAAAGCTTCGTATTGTAAAGACATTAACAATTCAGTCCTCACACATTAAACTATCAAGTTATCATCTTACGTGATTAAACCCTTTTTTTTAGAATCGGGCATCCAAACGATAAAATTTTAAAATGAAAATTTAGCACACACAAATTCACACATTAAAAACACCAAAAAAAATTTAAAAATATTTTTCTAACTCGGATTCATGGTCTCGAAACCACCGTCCTGATTAGGGTCTAAATCAAGCTATCACATTTTTAGGAGGAAGTCCATTTTGTTAGTAAATGCTCTGGGACGGAATCATGGCACTGAGGAAGCCATGTGGGAACCTGAGGACTCGATGTGTCAGCAGTATCCTTATATTTTCTAATCAGGTAAATTTCGAGGTCAAAATTTCTTTTAGGGGGTAGAGTTGTACTGCACTGAATACTTTGTTTGTTTCTGTAAATATTTGACACTACTGTGTATCTGCTTTAGTGGTTTAGTGTTCTAGGTGTGTGAGAGAGGTCTTGGGTTCAAGTCCCACCTTTAGTAATTTTGTTATTTTTTATCCAAGCCTTACCCTTGTTGAGTGGGCTTATATAAAATCGTCTATTAATTCATATTAGAATGGGCCTGCTGGTTCGAGTGGTAAGGGGATTGTTATGCTGAAGGTCCTGTGTTCGAATCTTTGCGTGAGTGAGGGAGTTTATTTTTGCTTCGGTTATCTGAGAGTATTTGGATAGAGATAGAATTCTAAAGTGGTTGTGATTAAGAAGATAGCAGGGAGTTAGCTTGTGGAGAGTTATCAAAGTATTTTATTTTTTAATATTTATTCCTATTTTGTTTTCAAAATTTTCTCTCTCCTTCCAAAATATTCTAACATCAGTTTTTCTCTGTTCTCCATCATTTTCTCTTCTTCTTCCTTTTCTGACAGTTTTGTTCTTTTCTCTTCTGCTGTAATCTTCTGTTTCGATAATACGGTGTTCTTTATGCATTTTCGGTAAGTGGGGTTTCACTTGACTACATGTTTTGTTTTGTTAACTGTTTGGGATTACTCAATATGTGGGGTTGTCATTAAGGGAGTAATATAAGAGGATAGTAATTCGTGAAAATGTTATTATGCAGGAATTGACGGGGAACCTTTGGTTAGTGCTCTAGCGGTTTACTACGCTTTGCCGGTGGTTGTTGTCGACGGTAAGTTCTTGCGCTATTTCAGAATTTTAAGTTATTTCGTAAATTGATTGCTAAGTCGTCAATGGATTGCTATTTCTTAGGCTTCAGTGGGCTTGAAGTTGCTGCAGCATCTTAAACGAATCAGGTGTGTACCTTTTACTCAGAAAATCGAGCTTCGACGAAAGCCAAAAAACAACACTGTTGATGCAACACGGGCGTGTACCTAGCCATGTGGTTGGCAGTGTGCGAGACACAACGAGAGCATGGTTGCGCATAAGACATGGTCGTGTGGTGGTGTGAGTGTTGTCATATGGGCCACACGGGCTAGGCCAAGTTTGGCGTGTAGGACCACACGGGCATTCCACACGAGTGTGTGGATTTTAGTCCAGGTTGTGTGAGTCTCACGGGTAAGGCCAATTTGGGCGTGTGTGCCCACACAGGCACATGGGTGAAATTTTTTTGAATTTTCCCTAAGGTCGTACGGGTTGTTTTGATCGACTATGGGCCTACCGTACGGTCAGTAAGGGCTAACCAAACCCTAGCTTATGTGATCTGGTATTCTAATAGTATGCTCTAAGTAGGACATTATTATGCATGTCTGACTATTCTGCTATATGTATGTCTGCTATCTGTATATAAGCATGCTGAGCTTGTCTAATCTGTAATATCTGTATCTAATTTCTGTAACTATTGTGGGGTGAGATTTGTATATGTGGAGGAAGTGTTTTGTATGGCGATCACCGCCTATATTCTGGCAACATGGCTACATATTATCTGATATGTGTCGTAATGACACGATATGGTATGTAGGAATGAGTGAGTGTTTTTAACCCCACATGGTGTGTTGGGATGGACAGAGTTAGTGTTTATTAATGATATGCTGGTCTACTCCAAAATAGAATACAAGCATGCTCAACATTTGAGAACTATATTACAAATTTTGTGCGAAAAATAGTTGTATGTAAAATTCAGCAAATGTGAGTTCTGGCTTTAAGAGGTTAGATTTTATAGACATGTGGTTTCTATAGATGAAATACATGTTGATTCTGGTAAGATCTCTGTTATTATTAACTGGAAAGATCCGAAGAATGTTTCAAAGGTATAAAGTTTTCTAGAACTGGCAGGTTAGTATCATTATTTTGTTAAAAACTTCTCTATAATAGCTTCACCGATGACCAAGTTACTACAAAAGAATTTTAAGTTTATTTGGTAAGATGAGTGCTAGTAGAGTTTTGATTAGTTAAAGAAAATGTTGACAGAAGCTCTGGTTTTAACATAGCCTGAATTTAGGAAAGAGTTTGTTGTTCACAGTGATGCGTCACTTAGTGGACTAGGATGTGTATGAATGTAAGCAGGTAAAGTAATAGCTTATGCTTCTCGTCAATTAAAGTTTTGTGAAAAAATTATCTGACGCATGATTTAGAGTTAGCTGCTATTATTTTTGCTCTAAAGATTTGGTGTAACACCCCAAACACAGCCCAGACGTTATGGCCGAATTGGTGTCACATTGAAGTGTTTTAGCGAAAACCTTATTTTCATTGGAGACACTTCCTTAAAATTAAAAACCTTAATTACATTGTAAAATCTCTTTTCAGTTGCGAAGCTTTATTTAGAACATATGATTTTATGAAAACTCGTCATTCAAAAATTGAGTTGCGAAAACGTAGTGTTTAAAAACAGTTATGGTTTAGGAAACCACGTTCTACTTCTAATAAATATAAAGCTTAAAACTGATAATAATCCTAATAATTTTAAATAATAACCAGAGGAAAGACCTTGTTACAACCCAAATCAAATATAAATAATTTAAAGTCTATATATTAAAAATTACATAAATACTAAGTATAAACTTTTTATGCTAGTTGGCCACCTCCGAGTCCCACCATCCATCGAACCGCCTACTGAGGATCACCTGAAAAGTTTAGAATGAGGGGGTGAGTTTCGAAAAACTAAGTGTGTACAACCCTTAATGAGTATAAAGTAATCATTAGTCATTTTGGGCCAGAGCCCAATTCAATAACGGTGGTCTTTGGGCCTTAGCCCAGATTAGCCTCAGTTGGGCCGAAGCCCACATCGCAATAATATCACAACAATATCATGCATGCAATGCAATCCCATCCCAATAATCCATCCGCTATACACCAGCTCCGTCCCCCGTCACACCATGTGGGGATATAAATATTGACCCACCCAACCCACACACCAAGGTAGCCCGGTTGCGGAACTACCTTCATTTACACATTGGGCATTAATAGCCGTCGGTGGATCCACGATTATCAAGCAACCATGCGATCCTTATATACTTCCTCCGTTCCATAATTCCCAACCCATATACAACCTAAGCAGAATATCATATGTATGCATGTCACATCCATAAAACTTACATTCAGCACCTAGGGGTAATTCGATCTTTTTTCCCTTAGGGGCATTTCGGTAATTTTCCCTTAAGTACGGTTTTCACTTACCTTGGCCCGTTAACAAGTCCCGCGAGCTAAGATGAACGAATACTATGCACCAAGTAAGATTCCAGAGAAGAGGAGGTGAGTCATTAAGACCGCTTAAGTACCAAGCTCTCCCTAGATCCAATCCTAGACATGCATATACCCGTTGCCACACCTTAACCCTATGACTTGTCCACAGTTTTTAATAATTTAATTAAGTCTTATGTAGTTACCATATTCTAGGCCCAAAACCCCTTACAGAGCCCAATCAAATTCACATACCTATATCTGGCCCATTAAGCCCAATCATATTCATATGGCCCATTAGGCCCAAATCACCTGCATATGGCCCATCAGGCCCAAATCACATTTATATGGCCCACTAGACCCAGTCACAATTATATTCATGCTTACATAAAAATTCCTATCACATAGCATCAATATTTAGTTTTGCCTATTATGGGCCCAACAGCCCATCGGGCCCATTTACCCCATTCCAGCCCATATGGCCAAATCACAACCCAAGTCCACGGAATCGCCCGTGGGCCTCAGGAAACCTATTGATTTCCCCCTTACGAGTGTTCGCGCACTCGTAAGACTACCATAGCCAAACTTTCGGCTTTTCAGCATTTTAGCTTTTCGACTTTTTAGATTTTGCCGATTCATTGTGTGTGTGCAGTGTATGTACACACCTGGTAAGCAAGCGTGATGCGATCTCCTTAGCCCAAACCTACAATCGATATCACTCAAATATTAATCACATGTACTTATCAATTACTTTACCAAAAGCCGGAATCTCACCTTAACCTTACCTAAACGCCAAGCCTTTACTAGCTTTTACTTTGATCACTAAACACGCGTATTTCTTAGATCTGAAGAGCAAATAAGTAGGAATTCAAAATCGAGATCTGACACTAATTCCCTACCAAAGTTGATTAGAAAGAAGTGAGGAACTGAATACTCAATACTTATCAAAAACCGATTGGGAGAGCGAACACTTACACTAGAATCGACTGGGTGGAAAGAGTAGTGGCAGCACCAGGCTCTCAGAGATTTGAATGGCAACAATTAATTACTCCGCAAAAAATAAGATAGGAAGAAGAATTGGCTAAAGCAAAGAAAGTATTGAGTAGAGGAGGGATAGGAATTCAACACAAAGAAAGAAAAGAAAAAAGGGTTTTCGGCTTTTTAGAGAAAAGGGTTTCTGGCACAAAGTGAAGGGAAATTCGTCATTAGCTTTTCAACCCTCCCATTCGACACCTATTAATAGCCTTATAGCAGAATTCTTCAAGCCCAAGTTCCCAATTTGGCTACACTTACTCCTCACTTCTCATCTCCTCGTTTTTCTCCCTGATAACCCCTTGATCCTTTCCTTAATTTTCTCTTCTGAACACTCCCCTTGGAGTCCATCTTCACGCCACTTCTATCCTTCTAGAAGGCCAAAATTAAACTCTAAAAATACTAAGCTAGGATTCAAACCTTGGATCTCTTTGCTAGCTACTAAAGCCACCTCCCTACACCTTAAGTGGCGTCACTTTGCCACTCCTCCACAAGGCTTTTTGATGCCATTTTCCCCCTATTTTTATTTAAAAGTCCAACTACTTTCCTTCAGGGTTCCTTAATAATTATTAACGCATAATTTCCTTTTCCCCTAAGTTTAAATTCAAACCTTAGCCAAAACTTACTATTACCTACTTAATCGAAAATACCTAGCACACATTTTTTTATCAGAACCGAAAAAGAAAATTCAGGATTTCAGGATTTTTGGGTTTTGGGATTTTTGTAGGTTTCAAGATTTTTGGGGCGTTACAACTCTACCCCCTAAAAGAAATTTCATCCTTGAAATTTCTATCTATCAGTACAGCTGCATAACATAGACTACCACACCACGCTTTTGCTTCGCACTCTAATTCCAAACTAAATAAATAGCCCACTATGGGTAAGTACGTACCGGTATTTGCCTCTGGAGCGTCTCCATCCTCTTGACGACGTGCTGCATAGACCAAATCTGGCTGCCTCGCCTGAACATGACCAGCACCCCTGCCCAGTGCTCCACGACCCAAACCGTTTCCACCCCTGGCCTGATCACAGCCTCTTGGCGGTTGCTGACCACCCCTCCGTGGCTGTACACCACCTCGGTCCACGACTGGCACCCGACCTAGCATTCGGGGGCAATCCTTAATCCTATGCTCCATAGACCCACAAGCTAAACAAGCTCCCGTCCTTCTCCAACACTTGCCTCCATGACTTTTCCCACAATCAGTACAAGGTGGCACCCCTGGATTAGCAGTAGGGGGCCCTACTCTAATTGGCCCATCAACTCTGGCCCTAGCCCTAGGCCTCTGATCGACACTAGGAGTCTCAGCCTCCCTCTTATTCTTACCCCTTTCTTTCTCTCGATTTAGGCGCTCAGTGCGCTTAACCTCCTCCGATATCTTTGCCTTCTCCACCAACTCTGAGAAAACTCGCTCCCTTTGTAGAGCTATCAGCACCCTAAGCCTATCTCTAAGTCCATCCTCAAACCTAACGCAACGCTCATACTCTGTTGCCACCATTACTCTTGCATACCTACTAAGGCGTAGAAACTTCGCCTCTTACTCCGCAACTGATTTGTTTCCTTAAGTCAAGTTCAGAAACTCCTTCCTCCTAGCATCCACATAGCTTGCACCCACATAATTCCTTTGGAATATAGCTTTGAAAAACTTCCAAGTGACCCGCTTCGGTTGGGTGCCCTCTCTCACCGTCAACCACCACTAGTACGCTTATTCCTTAAGTAGTGACACTGCCCCTTTTAGCTTTTGTTCAGGTGAGCAGTCCAAGTCCTCCATTATCCTTTCAGTGGCCTCCAACCAATATTCCGCCACATTAAGAGTGGCCAGCCACTCCCTTAAAGATCTCAGCCCCGTTCGAACGAAGTCGTTCCAGAATGGACCCCCGATTTTTGCTGCCATTATTGGGCCCAACGACCCTTTCCAAAATTGTTAGCATTACCTACGACAATCCATATTCTCCCGCAGCCCAATCATACGGTCCATTCCCAGCCACCGGTGAGGCCGGAGCCTCTTTTACTCTAACATCGGGCATATGGCTCGATGCCGACGATTCAGCCCTAACACTTCCGCAGCCTCAGCCACGGCCTCTTACACCTTTTCTAGCACTCATCATCGATTTGCGTATTATCTGGATTAAAATTTTATGAAGTTTTAGTTAGTTTACTAATTACACCGATGTTTTATGAAAATATTTAAAGAGAAGATCGTTTTCGAAAATCCTCTACAGTTTTCAGATCCTACGGGCTTTAGTTTCATTCTAACCATCATCTAAAGTAGCCCTCTAACTATCTACTCTATAACAATTTAAACAATCTTAAAAATAAAAGTACTTACTTGGTTCGATGTCGGAGACTCGGTGTGCCGCTCAGCAAGATTTCTCTTTTTCCAAAGCATCGCGATCCAAAATATTTTTTAAAATCCAAAAAAGAAGCCAAATAATAATAAGGCCCACTTCACAGCCTGAGTTTTGTAACCTGGGCTCTGATACCACTAAATATAACACCCCAAACCCGGCCTAGACGTTATGGCTGAATCTGGTGTGTCACATTGAATTATTTTAGCGAAAACCTTATTTTCATTGGAAACACTTCCTTAAAATTAAAAACCTTAATTACTTTGTAAAATCTCTTTTCAGTTGTGAAAGCTTTATTTAGAACATATGATTTTATGAAAACTCGTCATTTAAAAATTAAGTTGCGGAAACGTAGTGTTTAAAAACAGTTATGGTTTAGGAAACCACGTTCTACTTCTAATAAATATAAAGCTTAAAAATGATAATAATCCTAATAATTTTAAACAATAACCAGAGGAAAGACCTTGTTGCAACCCAAATCAAATAGAAATAATTTAAAGTCAATATCTTAAAAATTACATAAAGACTAAGTCTAAACTTTTTATGCTAGGTGGCCACCTCCGAGTCCCACCATCCGTCGAACCGCCTACTGAGGATCACCTGAAAAGTTTAGAGGGAGGGGGTGAGCTTCGAAAAACTCAGTGTGTACAACCCTCAATTAGTATAAAGTAATCATTAGTCATTTTGGGTCAGAGCGCAATTCAATAACGGTGGTCTTTGGGCCTTAGCCCAGATTAGCCTCAGTTGGGCCGAAGCCCACATCGCAATAATATCACAACAATATCATGCATGCAATGCAATCCCATCCCAATAATCCATTCGCTACACACCAGCTTCGTCCCCCGTCACACCATGTGGGGATATAAATATCGACCCATCCAACCCACACACCATGGTAGCCCGATTGCAGAACTACCTTCATTTACACATTAGGCTTTAACAATCGTCGATGGATCCACGATTGTCAAGCAACCATGCGATCCTCATATACTTCCTTCTTTCCATAATTCCCAACCCATATACAACCTAAGCAGAATATCATATATATGCATGTCACATCCATAAAACTTACATTCAGCACCTAGGGGTAATTCAGTCATTTTTTCCCTTAGGGGCGTTTCAATAATTTTCCCTTAAGTACGATTTTCACTTACCTTGGCCCATTAACAAGTCCCGCGAGCTAAGATGAACGAATACTATGCACCAGGTAGGATTCCAGAGAAGAGGAGGTGAGTCATTAAGACCGCTTAAGTACCAAGCTCTCCCTAGATCCAATCCTAGACATGCATATACCCGTTGCCACACCTTAACCCTATGACTTGTCCACGGTCTTTAATAATTTAATTAAGTCTTATGTAGTTACCATATTCTAGGCCAAAAACCCCTTACAGAGCCCAATCAAATTCACATACCTATATCTGGCCCATTAAGCCCAATCATATTCATATGGCCCATTAGGCCCAAATCACCTGTATATGGCCCATCAGGCCCAAATCACATTTATATGGCCCGTTAGGCCTAGTCACATTTATATTTATGCTCACATACAAATTCCTATCACATAGCATCAATATTTAGTTTTTGCCTATTATAGGCCCAATAGTCCATCGGGTCCATTTAGCCCATTCCAGCCCATATGGCCAAATCACAACCCAAGTCCACGGAATCGCCCGTGGGCCTTAGAAAACCTATTGGTTTTCCCCTTATGAGTGTTCGCGCACTCGCAAGACTACCATAGCCAAACTTTCGGCTTTTCGGCGTTTCAGCTTTTCGACTTTTTAGATTTTGCCGATTCATTATGTGTGTGCAGTGTATGTACACACCTGGTAACCAAGCGTGATGCAATCTCCTTATCCCAAACCTACAATCGATATCACTCAAAGATTAATCACACGTACTTATCGATTACTTTACCAAAAGCCGGAATCTCACCTTAACCTTACCTGAACGCCAAGCCTTTACTAGCTTTTACTTTGATCACTAAACACGCGTATTTCTCAGATCTGAAGAGCAAATCAGTAGGAATTCAAAATCGAGATCTGACACTAATTCCCTACCAAAGTTGATTAGAAAGAGGTGAGGAACTGAATACTCAATACTTATCAAAAACTGATTGGGAGAGCGAACACTTACACTAGAATCGACTGGGTGGAAAGAGTAGTGGCAGCACTAGGCTTTTAGAGATTTGAATGGCAACAATTGATTACTCCGCAAAAAAGAAGATAGGAAGAAGAATCGGCTAAAGCAAAGAAAGTATTGAGTAGAGGAGGGATAGGAATTCAGCACAAAGAAAGAAAAGAAAAAAAGGTTTTCGGCTTTTTAGAGAAAAAGGATTCTGACACAAAGTGAAGGGAAATTCATCATTAGCTTTTCAACCCTCCCATTCGACACCTATTAATAGCCCTATAGCCGAATTATTCAAGCCCAAGTTCCCAATTCAGCTCCACTTACTCCTCACTTCTCATCTCCTTATTTTTCTCCCTGATAACCCCTTGATCCTTTCCTTAATTTTCTCTTCTGAACACTCCCCTTGGAGTCCATCTTCACGCTACTTCTATCCTTTTAGAAGGCCAAAATTAAACTCTAAAAATACTAAGCTAGGATTCGAACCTTGGATCTCTTTGCTAGCTACTAAGACCACCTCCCTACACCTTAAGTGGCGTCACTTTGCCACTCCTCCACAAGGCTTTTAGATGCAATTTTCCCCCTATTTTTATTTAAAAGTCCAACTACTTGCCATCAAGGTTCCTTAATAATTATTAACGTATAATTTCATTTTCCCCTAAGTTCAAATTCAAACCTTATCCAAGACCTACTATTTCCTACTTAATTGAAAATACCTAGCACACATTTTTTATTAGAAGCAAAAAAAAAAAAAATTCGAGATTTTGGGATTTTTGTGTTTCGGGATTTTTGTAGGTTTCAGGATTTTTGGGGCATTACATTTGGTGTCATTATCTCCATGTAAAAATTTTCATATATTTATAGATCATAAAAGTTTGAAATATTTTATGACTAAAAAGGAACTGAACTTGAGACAATGATAGTGGTTAGAGTTTCTGAAAGATTATGATCTTATAATCAACTATCATCCTGGGAAGGCTAATGTGGTTGCAAATGCCTTAAGTCAAAAGTCATTATTTGCTTTAAGAGCAATAAATGCACATTTTTGATTGGAAGGTGATGGTTCTATTATAGCTAAGAGCTAAACAATTATTTTTCAGCGGATCGAAGAGTTACAAGATGATAATACGAAGTTGTTAGCCAGACGAGATCAGATCCAGAGTGATACGACTACCGGATTCACTGTAGGTGCTGATGGTATGATATATTTTCGTAACAGGCTATGTGTCTCTAATAATCCAGAACTGAAGCGGGACATTTTGCCAGAGGCTCATAGTAGTACATACTCTACTCATCCGAGTTGTACTAAGATGTATAATGACCTGAAGAAAATGTATTGGTGGCCAAGTATAAAATGTGAGATTTCTGAATTTGTAACAAAATGTCTAGTTCACCAGCAGGTGAAAGCTAAACGACAAGTACTGTCAGGATTACTACAACTGATCACTATCTCTAAATAGAAGTGAGAATGGGTTGCGATGGATTTTGTTTCGGGACTACTAATGACACCGAGGAAGAAAGACTTGGTCTAAGTTGTTGTTGACATATTAATGAAATTGGCTCATTTAATTCCAATCCATACTGATTATTCATGCAAAAGGCTAGTAGAGTTATATCTATCAAAGATTGTAAGACTGCACGGAGCGTCGTTATCTATTATTTCAGATAGAGATCCGAGATTCACCTTGAGATTTTGGGGTAAGCTTCATGAAGCTCTGGTACTAAACTTAATTTTAGTACAACATATCATCTGCAGACAGATAGGCAATCAGAACGGGTAATACATATTCTAGAAGATATGTTGTGATGCTGTATATTAGAGTTTGAAGGTAGTTGGAAAAGGTATTTACCGTTAGCAGAGTTTGCGTATAATAACAATTACCAATCCAATATTAAAATTGCACCATTTGAAGCTTTGTACGAAAGAAAATGTAGAACACCGCTCTAGTGGTCAGAGTTGAGTGAATCCAAGCTGGTTGGTACTAATTTAATTCGTGAGACTAAAGATAAGGTTCGGATAATTTGTGATTGTTTGAAGGTAGTGCCGAATAGTCAGAAATAATATGCTGACTTGAAAAGGAAAGATATAGAATTTGTTGTTGGCGATCGAGTGTTCTTAAAAGTCTTACCGTGGAAGAAAGTACTCTGATTTGGTAGAAAGGGAAAGTTGGTTCCAAGGTGTATCGGGTCGTATGAGATTATTGAGAGGATTGGTCTCATAGATTACAAATTAGCATTACCCATAGAACTTGAAAAGATACCCAATGTTTTTCATGTTTCGATGCTGAAACGGTACAGGTCAGATCCTTCACATGTGATTACTCCCTGTGAGGTTGAGATACAACTAGACTTATTGTATTCTAAAGAACCGATCAGGGTTTTGGCACATGAAGTAAAAGAACTTCTTAATAAAAGAGTACCATTAGTTAAATTCTTATGGAATCATCACGAGGTTGAGGAAGCTACATAGGAGACTGAAGACTCGATGAAATCACAATAGACGAACCTATTCACTGGTAAGAAATTTCAGGGACAAAATTTCCTAAGGGGGAGAGTTGTAAGAACCCATTTTTAGTGTTGGAAATAGTGGTTTCAAGACCACAACCCTGATGTGTCAGCCCATAAATATTAATTATTTAATGTTTACGAGGTTATTAGTGTTGTATAAAAATTTGGTCTAGAAATTTTAACGTTTAGATTGTTAATTAAGTAAAAAGTACTAAATCTTAAAAGCTACAAAAGTTAGTGTTAATAGTTAAGGATTGTCAATTAAATAAAGAATGGAAGTTTAGAGGTCATGAATGGAAAATATACCATTTTATGTGGTAGTGGACTATATGTTAGATTACATGTCACACACGGGCATGTGTATTGAGCGTGTTAGGTGCAGGGATCACATGGGCTGGAATATGACCGTGTGACCCAAGTCAGTGAGTTACATGGTTGAGCACATGGGTATGCATACGGGTGTGTAGGGCAGCCATACGGCCATGTTTGGACCCACATGGTTTGGGCTCTATCACACGGCCTGGACACATGGCTGTGTGACCCCTGTTGGTGAAATTCTTCAGGTTTTCCTCAAATGTTCTAATTTCTTCCGATTTGGTCCCTAATTGCTCGAAAGCTATTTTTAAGGCTACATAGGCTCGATTTAAGGCCTGTAAATTCATGATTTATTCCATTTTGAATTTCATATATTAAAATTTAATTACTGTTGGCTATAAATGTTCTATTTTGTGCGGTAATACTCTGTAACCTGATTCCAGAGATGGAAATGGGTTATGGGTGTTACATGCACACTCACAAAGCGCACCCTTAGGCCTCATTCTACCCTTGATTTGTCTTAATTTGATGTAGTATATTAAACTAGTTTTTGCACTTAATGAGCCTGTTAAATTTTAATTAAGTTTCTTTAGTTTTACTTAAATCTAATTAAATGTGCAAATTGAGTCTTTTATTGACCTGAAGGGCCGAATGAGGCTAAGGATGAGCTAACGTACTTTGTTAATGTACAGGAGACCATTAGAAGGTGCAATAAATAAATATTGGTCGCTATGTCACAACATGGATGACTCAATGTCGCAACATAAGAAACAAAATGAATAAAACTCAAGTCTCCCCTTAATGTCGTGACACAAACTAAAGGTGTTGCTACATACCCCTGAAAATAGCTACAGAGGAGCATACTGGTTGTTATGTCATGACATAGGTCTTGGTGTGTCACGACATCAACTCTGTGACAAAAACTAAACACAAAGCAGGGGCGTTTTGGTCTACACAATCAAACTTTAAAGCTCTGGAATTTCAGGGAACCTAGGGTTAAGGACAACGACCACCTTAAGGCTATAAATAGGCTCATTTGTCACCTATTAGAGATATCATTCCTTTATCTTAGATTCTCTATGTAAAATTTAGTTTAGTATTTTCTTTCATTCTTAGGTTTTAGTTTTATTTAGTTGTTCTTGTTGATTTCAAGATATTTGAATTGTGAAATCATTCAACTCTGTAGGTTGGCATTTAGTCTCAGGCTCTTTCATTTACTCTATCTTTTCGATTTAATTAGCATGCTTTCTCTTAACATCGATTATATATTGTTTATGAACGCCATGAGGAATTAATCCTTCTATGAGGGATTAGCGAGTGTAGGTAAAATTTGTTAACTATTTTGTAAGGTTACTCAATGAATCAACTATTTGGAAAATGAAGAACGTGAAACAAACCCTAGGCCTGACAACCCCAAAGTCATTAAGGTGGGAATTAACACAAAATATGTATGACCCATCCGTGAACACCTTAACTCCAAACCAGTCTGAACTGTAAGGTCAGAAGATAAGTAGTTCTTGCTGACTCGTTATGTTAGTGGAAGATCAGAAGATCTTACTAGGGTAGCCACTAGTTTATTGACAAGGAAACCCAAAACGACAGTTGATGGAGAATACCGAAGTGAGCTAATCACCCATAATCAGATTTGATTTGTTCTTCCTTTTTAATCTCTTAAGTTTTATCTTTCTTATGTTATTTTGTCTTTATTACTATTATTATAAAAACCCCAATAATCCTTTATTTTATATTCTTTGTACTATAACTAATTTAAAAGTACTAATTATATATTTTAGTGTTTAGGTTAAAATTGATCTAGCATTTGCCTCCCTTGGGTACGATCTTAAGAGTAGTTACCTACTTTGTTGTAAAACTATATTACAACTCGACTCGTATACTTGCGGATATCGCCTTGTTTTTTTATCTTTTTATTACAGTATTCACACTCTGGACGTTAGTATGTTTGGAGGTGGTCAAGTTGTTGTCGCTTTTAATTTTCCCAGTTAATTAGAATAATTAGGAAAATTTTAAGTTGTAGATACAATTTTATTTGTTGTTACTAATCTCTTCTTTCTGAGTTAGTGTATGACTCACAGTAGGGGCACACCTATTGTAGCATCCACTGATGCAGAAAGAATAATCCGAAGAAATT
The DNA here is from genome assembly GCA_025698465.1 of Gossypium longicalyx. Lineage (NCBI taxonomy): Eukaryota > Viridiplantae > Streptophyta > Magnoliopsida > Malvales > Malvaceae > Gossypium > Gossypium longicalyx. Next base: position 64,716,313 of record CM046996.1, on the reverse strand, counting down.
ATTTTTAATAATAGTAGTAGATGCAAGATCCACTTGTTGAAGGTAATGTATAAGAAGACCTTATGAACAGAACATACGAGGATATGTACAAAATCATTGAGAACATTGCACTAAACTCCTATTTGTGGCCAATTGAACGGTTCACATATAACCAGAAACTTGCTACGATTAAAGCTATCCAAGAGGATGATAAGTATTGGCAAATAGTAGATAGACTTAATCGTACTAAATTTTCTTCTACACCATCTATGCATGGAGGAGATAAGCCACTCTTCCATTATATTAATAATCCTGCTGAAGATATAAACTACATTGGGAATAGGGGTGGAAACCCTTATTCGAATACATACAATCCTGGTTGGAGGGATCACCTAAACCTGAGATGGGGAGGAAACCAAGGAGGAGGTAACTGTTCAAATCAAGTCAAAAATACTAATTACCAACCTCCTTATTTGTAGAAACCTCAAGATATGGCTAACCCTAGTGGCCATACTACATGTGGTTAACGATTGGACAGAATTGATGAAGAAATGCAGTCAATGAGAACTGATTTCAAATAGGTGTAGTTTGAGTGCACCAATTTAATAAGAATGTTGACTAAATTTGAGGATCAAATGAGCCAATTGATACACATGATGAGTGACATCAAATGACAAATTAACACAGGTATTTCCAGCAATACGAAAGATAATCCATAGAGAGAAGGTAAGGAGCATGTGAAAGCAATTGCACTTCAATCGGGCAAAGTACTAAGTGGCCCAAAAACCACTACTCCTGAGACAATTGCAAAGAAGAATGGCGATCCTGAAAAAGTACCCCTAGATGTAGAAGATGAATTAAAATCAGAGGAGGTAACCACATTGGCAGTGGAAACGGAGAAGGAACTAACTAAAGAGTCTGTCGATGCAAAAATCTCATTCCCTTCAAGACTAGAAGAAAAAACAAAAGCGGGATGAGGATGAATTTGTAAGTTTCCTAAACCTATTTAAGACATTAAATGTCAACCTAACTTTAATTGAGTTAATTGAAAAGGTTCTCAAGTACGCTAAGTTTTTAAAGGAGATGATGGCTAGGCATAAGAAAATTAAGGTAGGAGAACAAGATACTTTAAATGTTTCCTGTAGCGTGATTATTTCAATACAGGTACCTCGAAAGTTGAAATACCCATGAAGCTTTACTATTCCCATAGAGATAGGGAGCATTCATTTCAATAGAGCTCTATGCGATCTAGGAGCTAGTATTAATTTAATGCCTCTATCAATTTTTGAAAAAATCGGGTTAAGGGATCTGAAAACTACTTAGCTAACATTACAGTTCGCTGACAGGTCCTCAGTATGTCCAAAAGGGGTATTGAAAGATGTGTTAGTTAAAGTACAAAGTTTCATTATCCTCGCAGACTTTATGGTACTTAATTTTGAAGAAGATCGTGAGATACAGACCTGATTAGGTAGACCCTTTATAGCCACTTCTAGATCCACTATTGATTTAGGAAAGAATGAATTAACTATGAAAATCAATCATGAGACTAAAAATTTTAAATGTGGCCATCGATCGAGTGAGGAAGATAGAAAGAAGTTAAAGGAACAATGTAAACAATTATTTATTTCTAACGTCCCTGAGACAAGGGACACGCTTCCTTTTATGCATGCAGAAAGAATAAATAGGTTTAAGGAAAGGGACAAATGATCATAGTGGAATGGCACGATGGAAGATGGACCAATACATAGAACAAGAAAATCATCCTGTCGCTTGTAAAATGATATGCGATTTGTGCAAGTATACATGTGGGTTGAAGTAATAAAGTGATGAGTGAGTATCGTTCCCACGAGGACCAGATTGAGGAACAAAAGTGGTCAAGTTATTATATTATGGTTAATGTTATGGCAAGACTGACGAATAAGATGCTCTGGTAAACTAAGGTAAGTACGTAGTGATAATTCAAAGGAATGATGATGTATGCGATAGATGAAATTGGTGAATAATTGGAAATGCTATGGCAAACTGAAAGTAGAAATGTAATGGCAATAACGAGAGTGATTATTCGAATAGACTGTAACAAAGAAATAAGTAACTAAATATGTTGTGGCAAAGATACTACAAAAAAGAATAAGGATAGAGTGATGTTGATTTAGAAGGTCCAGATTACCTAGAATCAACCCTTACTATTAATAATGCCTTGGCAAAATCGTATCTACTTTACTGCACAGAAGAGTTCTAAAATAACCTGTCTCTCATGAGAGAAAAACCTTAAGTTACCTTGTCCGTGTCTATAGACTTTTTAGATATCTTGCATGGGCTCCTTTTGTATGATCGTGACTCTATGTCTAGAGTCAACTACAAGTGTCTATCGAATACTTGCTCATTTCATTTAATTTTAATCCAACCCTTTCGGAATTAGAATAAGTTTTTAGTATGCGAACAACCGTTTATGTCCAGAGATCATTTGCAGTTTAATGAAGAAATAAGAACAATCAAATGAAATAGTAAAGTAAATTAGATAAATACCGCGTTCATAAAAATAGTTAAAGGTTCATCAAAAGTAATCCCAATCCTATGAGATTTAGCTTATGGTCTAAGAAATAAAATTCCAAACTAAAATATTATCTAACATTGCATTCAACTACTCAATTCAATCTTTTAAAGGAAATAATGGAAAAACATTGGGAAGAAACTTTCACTTGCCCAGTCCACACTTCAGCAGCGCAACATCTTATGATGGCGAATAAGGAATGCCTTTAACTTCTTGTCCTTTGTAGGACCCTTATTCACGCCTAAGGATTTTTCTCACCTTTTTCAACCTTTTGTGACATCTCTTTCATCGGTTTTTATAGATAGATTAGGCTAGGGTCGGGTAACAGCTCATTATTTTCTTCTCCTCTTTTAGGGGGATTTATTTTGTACAAGTTTGAATTTGAATTTGAACTGGGACTGCTGGGCGAAAAATATTAACTTGGTCTTCCTAACATTACCATGACATCCGTGCTGGTAAACTGTCTGCACTTTGCCCTAACAAAACTTCACTCCTTTATTTCCTTGTTTCAAAACCTATTCTTGCAACATCAACAAAAAAAAACTCCACCACAAGCAATTAAAAACACCTAATTCCAACACAATCCAAGTCCTAATGCAATATTAAAAATGCTAACTAAAATATCCTTAAATGCAACAAAATGTACTTAAGTACAAGCATTAGCTAGGTCTAAAGCCATGAAATATAACTCTTTTCAAGAGTTATCACCTCCATCGGTGAATTGATGACACTGTCAGATGAATCCGACAATAAAACTTAAAATTAGTTGAATCGTTGCTTAACTTTTGTAAATTATTGCATATTTAACTAATCACCTAGTTTAGATTTTGAATTTTATTTTATATAGGTTCATATCTAAACTAAAACATTCTTAAAGCTGGAGTTTTTAGTTGAAACAAAGTTACTGTCGCGAGATCGCCCCAATGAGTCGCGACATAGTAAATAGTTTTGTAACAGCCCAATTTCGGTGAAATCGAAACAATGGTCTCAAGACCACAAATTCGAGCTGAAAAATAAAATTTATTTTTATTTTATTATAAGGTCCATATTATGATAGACATGTCAAGTGAAAATTTTGATAAGAAAATTTTATCGATTAAGAGTTTGATTACGGGAAGGATCAAATCGCATAAAGTGCAAAAGTTGGATTCTAGTAGTTAGAAGGATCAAATAGCTATGGAATTCAAAACTTAAGATCCTTATATGCTAATTATACCATTAAAAAAAAGTACGTAGATATTTTGGTGACTCATCCATGTAAATTTGGAAAAAGGACAAGGACTAAATTGGAAAGTGAAAATATTTAATTAATGAAAAGATGATTAAAAAAAAGAAATATCATTTTATTTTATCATCTTCTTACCCAAAAATACATGGAAACCCTAGGAGAGAGAGAAGAAACTTTCATGGCCATATTGGGTAAGTTTCCTTGGCCCATTTTTAGTAATTTTGATATTTTTGAAACCGGGATAACTTTTTGGGGATCAATTTGAGAAGTTATCAAAGTGTGGAAAATGGGTCATGGATGTATATGCTGAAAATTAGAAATTTATGGTAGAAAATGAAAGGTTTTTGATAGATAAACAACTTTTACAAAGTAAATTTTTGATGAAAATATGTTTAGGGACTAAAATGTAAAGTTGTGAAATTGAAGAAAAATGCTAAATTTTTATGAATACATGTGCTGTAAATTTTGTAATGGGATTTTGTTTAGGCTTGGAATAGGGAGTAAATTGCACAAATTTTATTTTCCGTGCTTAGGGACGAAATGGGAATTTATGAAAAAGTTAGGGGCAAAATGGTAATTTTGCCTAAGAAAAAAATTGAGTCCACTTGAATATAAAATATGATAAATTAATGTTAAATTTACTCGTATAGATCCAGATGGACCAAATTAGGAGCTAGAATAAGGCAAGTAAGAAAATGTCGGATTAGTAGATTTATGTACACGAACATTTGCCGAGGTAAGTTTGTGTAACTAAATTGTATATGTTTTTATACTTGAATTTAATGTTGTGTTTGTGAAATGTATAAATGCCATAAATATGTGAAATGATCACATACTCGTTATAGCCCGATAAATGAAAGTGCCCGATCAATAATAATGCCCGATAAATGGTAAATGATAAAAAAAAATGTTACTTATATGCTTGAAATGAATGTGGAATGTGTCTATTTGAATTATATGTATGATTTATGAAATAATAACATGCTTGTTAATGCTTGAAAAATGTTAAATCCCGTTTGAATAAAGGAAGAATCGATGGATAAATGTAATTTCCTAAAATGAATGAGGTCCTCCATTTGTCACTGACGGGATTTAGCTCGGATGAGTAATCCTATCGACCTCATTTATGAAAGGATTTAGCCTAGACGAGTAGTCTTGATATAAGTACTCTCAAGCATATATTATTGATTGGATTTAGCCCGGACGGGTAATCCAGATCAAGCTCCTTGGATCATATGTCATAAAAAGGATTTAGCATGGATTGGTAATCTTGTTGTACACATGTGTGGCTCGAGAATGTACTCTATGATATAGTACCTTATGAGTACCATTGGACATGAATTTATGGATCCTGATGTAACACCCCTAACCTGTATCCGTTACCGGAACAGGGTTACGAGACATTACCAAACATATACACTAGTATTTGTACAAAGTCGAGTCATAAATTTTCATTTTAAATCAAAACTTTACATATTTCATCATAAAGTCCCTAATATGGGCCTACGGGGCCCAATACTTGCTTTAGAAATGATTCAGGACTAAACCAGCAACTTTGGAAATTTTGCCTTGAAGATAGGGGCACATGCCCGTGTGGCCTGGGACATGGCTGTGTGGCCAGCCCGTGGGGATCCCATGGCCGTGTGGCCAGACCGTGTGCAATTCTGACTTGCAATTTCTTAAGCATCAGAGGGGCACATGCCCATGTGGTTAGGACGTGTGGTACACTGATTTTTCACCATTTTAAAGCCATTTTTGACACGATTTTGACACACGACCATGCTTAAAACTCTTGTTCTTCACACGACCAAACACACGGCCGTGTCTTTTACCCATGTACTATCCTGACTTCATATTTATGGATACAGGGGACACACGGTCATTTCACACGCTCGTACGCTGTCCATGTGTCACATAAGGCCTAGACACACGCCCATGTGTCTTACCCGTGTGGACGAAATAAAACCATTTCCTAGACCTATTTCTTACCCAAACTTAACCATTTTTCTGCATGAAAACTTACAAGTATATGCCATCCATTTCAACCAATTTCCATCATTCAATCTAACATTTCTAACACTTAACCATACCTAAAGCTTACCTTTACATTGATTTGTAAATCATGTTTTAATAAAGGTGATTTGTATCGTGTTGAACATGAGCATACCATAATACCTCAAAACACATATTACTAACCATTTCTAATGGCTAGGTTGAATACAAACATGTTACATCACCATTTGGCCTCATTAGCCTATACATGCCATTATATCAAAATGAGTTTATCATTTTTACCAGAAGTTAAGGAGTTGACAGTGTGATGATAGCTCCGACCCAATCCAACCTTCATAAGTTTTGAGCACTATAAAACAGGAAAAAAATAAACCTAGTAAGCATTATATGCTTAGTAAGTTCATATAACAAACTACACTTACCATTTATATATAACAAGTAAATCACACATTAGACAATTTATCCATCAGCTTAGCAAACTAACAAATATGACCTATACACAATCGTTCAACCAAATTGGTTAGTACAAAAACATTAATATACATAGATAAGCTCATCATGTCATTTCTTCTTATTTCACTTGTTAATACATTTTCGTTGAATCTTTGAATTTTCGGTGGACCTTTTGTAAAGCCCTGATTTTCGGGACTTTTCAGAATTTCTGTGAGTTTTGGTGAATCTTGATTTTGGTATGATCTGATTGTATAAATCATGTTTAAGAATGTTAGTGGGCCTCTAGAAGGCCCAAGTCTAAGTTAAAACCTGGTAGATTTAATAAATTTTGATTTTAAAAGAGAAGGGGGTTTTGGTGTATTGGGCTTTTAAGATTAAATTGGTAGAATAGGCCACAAGAAGACCTGTGGTAAAGTGGCAGGGTGACACCACTGAGGTGCTAAAAGGTGGCATGTGGAAGTCAAGGGGGAGCTAAGGTTCAAGTCACAAGGTAAGCAAATAAAGGTATTATTTTTTTATGAGCAGGAATGGTATGTGATGGAACTCAGGTGAAACTCTGTCAAGAAGAGTTTGAGTTGTTCAGGGGATTGAGTAAAGGAGGGATAAGGGGAGAAAATCAAGGAGTCTGAGTAGGAAGCAAGAGTTTGCCGTATAGGGGACTCTGTAAGTGCAAATTTGGCTAGGTCTCTTAGTGATTGCAATCTCGGCATTTGGGTTAGTGGTTGCCGAATTCTTTTTGTACATTTTCGGGATTTGTTTGGTCATTCTCCTATTTTGCTGAAATAGGGTAGGGTACTTTAGGTTCTTCTCTTTTTCTTTCTTTTACTAGAAGCCGAAACCTACACTCTACACTCTACACTTGTGCCGACTTGTGTAAGACAAAAACTATCATCCTTTCTTTTCTTCAAAATCGAATTCTCTCATCTTCTCCCCTCTTCTTTTCTTTTTTCTTATAGACCCTCATCTCCTTCACCTTTGTTTTCCCTCAAAACCAAATATCTGCTGCCGATTTCTCTTTAGCCGAACCTATATCCTCCATATTTCTCTTCTTTTTTTCCTCATTAACCCCTATTAAAGCTGGTTAGCCGAATCCCATTTGAAGCTGAACCTCTCATCCTTTCTTTCAAATTGAAACTTTTCTACACTGAGCTACTTCAGAAGCTGAATCTTTGATTATAATTTTCTCTTCTTGTGCGGTGGTTAGATCTATAATAGATCGGGAGTAGTGTCATAACGTTTTAGGTAAGTGCTCGAATCTTTCATTAGTTACTCATGTTTTAAGGTAAAAGCCGAAATCCCTATCAACTAGGGGTGGCTAACGTTTGGACTAAGGGCGTATTGGCTTCTTTATTTTGGTTTTGTGTTCGCTAGTGTGGACAAGGGGACATTCAGCAAAGGGCTTTGAAGGCTACCACTGTTGGACATCTAGATCTAGTCCAAATTTCGGTAAAGGTAAGAACTTTAGGGCCTAAGGTGTTAATGGCCAAATATGGTAAGGAGTTTAATACATGATAGTTATCGACTTGTAGTCTAACATATGGGTAACCGATTGTAGGATATCGTAAGGGGATCCCATCGTCAATTCGTCGCAAAATAGGTGTGTAAACGACACCCAGTTATAGACTAGATCGACAAAAGCTGAAAAGTCGAAATGCCGAAGAGTCGACATTTTGTGAACTTGCGAGCGTGCAAGCGCTCGTGAGATAGTTGTTTGTTAATCCTAGAAATCTCAAGCGGTAAGATTGCAGAGTGTGCAATTTCGTGCACTTCGGTATACTTGGGCTTAATGGGCTGAAATCGGGTTAATGGGCCAACGGGCCCAATTCGGTAAAAGTGCTCGGTAAGTGTATCTTTTAATACGGTCATGGCTGTAATATGCATGAAAACCCTAAAATAGTAAATTTACTAAAATACCCCTAAGTATGAAAATTACCATTATACCTCTAGGTGCAAGGTGACCGTTATACCCCTAGGGTTAATTTTGCCTAGAATGCATGATATTCTGATTCTGTATGTTGTATGCCATGACATGTATATCTGTTGCATGGGATATGGGTTATATTGATGGTGGAAGCGTTCTGGTGGCTATGCTACAAATATTTGTTTTGGTGGCTCTACCACAAATATCTGTATCTGGTGACTTTGTCATAATATCTGTTCTGGCAGCCATGCTGCAAATTCTGTGGTGTGTAGCGGATGAGTGGGTCGAGTTGTCTCCCCACATGGTGTAAGGTTGGTATGGGGGTGTTTACGGATGGATATGGGTTGGGTTTTCTGCATACATGATATATCTGTTCTGTATCTGTAATGGGCCTATGGGCTTCATTCTGAATTCTGTATAGGGCTATGGCCCAACTTAATCTGTTTCTGTGGTTTGAACTGATTTGGACTATGGTTGGGTTATTTTACACACTGAGTTTTCCAAACTCACCCCTTAATTTCATCCATGCAGGATATCCCCAACCATAGTGGACTTGGAGCTGTGAGGGATTCGGAGTGGCCACATGTTTTGCAAATTCAGTTCTCTTCATGTGTTTTGACCAGCCTTTACTTACTTTAATTGTTTAGGGTTTTAAGTTGTAATAAGGCCACTCATAAATTTTATGGTTTTATTAATTGTTTTACTTATACTCGATTTAAACTGTTAGATTCAGATTGTGTGGGTTTTTGTTCAAAATTAATAAACATTTTCAAAACACAACAAGTGTAACAATAGGATAACCTAAAGTCTTAATTAATCGCTGTTTTTTTCTTCTTAGTCAACAATTAACCATTGTTTTACAAAATCACCCTGATTACCTTAAACAAAGAACACAATCAACCGTAAGTTAATGTGACATGTCAGACTTGGCCATAACATCTAGGCTGGGTTTGGGGCGTTACACCTTTCCTTTTATAGTTGTACACCCGAGGTGCACATTCCCTTTTCAAGTGGTACACACGAAGTGTACATACCCTTTTCAATTTGTACCCACAAAGTGCACATAACCTTTTCAAATGTACACACATAGTGTACCTTTCCTTTTCAAGTGGTATACACAAAGTATACCTTTCCTTTTCATATGGTATACAATAAGTATACCTAACCTTTTCAAGTATACACACAAAGTGTACATAACCTTTTCGTATGGTATACACAAAGTATACCATTCCTTTTCAAACTCGATAGCCGAAGCTATCCCTTTTCACATTCGATAGCCGAAGCTATCCCTTTTTACATTTGATGGCCAAAGCTATCCCTTTTCACATTCGAGAGCCAAAGCTATCCCTTTTCATATGGTACACACAAGGTGTACATTTCCTTTTCATAATGAGATCAAAAGATTATCCTTTAGGGACAACCTTTATCGCAACATATGCAAGATCTCATATTCACGGTAATCACCTGTCCAATCGGAAATTAATATTCAAACGGATTCATGTATCATTTCATCATTTATGTAAATCTCAAATCAATAATTATTTATTTCATGTACTTACCAAATACAAGACATGATGCACATAGTTTAAAAAATCAATTCAACACATTTACATACTTAATTTAGTTATACGAACTTACCTTGACAATTGTTCGTATCTACTAATCCGAGACTTTTTCTTTCCCTCGATCTTTTTCTTTGTTTGACACTTCCGGATCTATATAAATAAATTTAATCATCAATTCTATGATTTTTACATTCAATCAAGCCCATTTCACATTTTAGGCAAAAGTACCATTTTGCCCCTAAACTTTTAATTAATTCCAATTTCGTCCTTAAGCTCGGAAATTGAAATTCATGCAATTTACTCCTTATTTCAAGCTTATTCAAATTTCCAATATAAATTTTACAACACATATATTTCATAAATTTAAGAATTTTTCCAAGAATTTCACTACTTTGTAATTTAGTCCCTACACATGCTTTCACTAAAAATCACTTTGTAAAAATGATTTATCTATCAATAATCTTTCATTTTCTATCAAAAAATTTCAATTTACAGCATATTCATCCATGGGTAATTTTCTAAACTTAGGTTTTCTTTCAATTTAATCACCCAAATAAAGAAATTAAGCTTTCACGATATCAAAAATATAAAAATTACCAAAAACGAGACATAAAACTTACCAATTCAAGCTTGAGAAATTTCCTTTCTCTCTCCTAGGGTTTCCATGTATTTTATGGAAAATAAGATGATAAAATGATATCTTTTTCATTTAATTTAATTAATATCATTTAACTTTTCCACTTTCCAATTTAGTCCTTTACCTTTTTCCATTTTTCCATGGATGACTCATTAAAAACATCTACATGTTTTTCTTCAATGTCTAATTACCATATAAGGACCTCACATTTTGAATTCTCTAGCTATATAATCCCTATAGTTTTTAGTATACAACTTTAACATTTTATTCAATTTAATCCTTTTTGCAGTTAGACACATAATTGATAAAATTTTTCAATAAAAATTTTCATGCAATATTCCTATCATAATACCTATCATTTTATGAAATTTTAATAATTTCATTTTTGGGACTCGGATTTGTGGTCCCAAAACCACCATTCTGATTTCACTGAAATTGGGTTGTTACAACTCTCCCCCTTAAAGATTTTCGTCCTCGAAAATCTTACCAGTGAAGAGATTCGGGTACTGCCTTTTCATGATATATTCAGGTTCCCAAGTAGCTTCTTCAATTCCATGTTTCTGCCAAAGAGCCTTTACCAATGCTATCTTTTTATTTCTCAATTCTTTTGTTTCCCATGCTAAGATCTTAATTGGTTCCTCACTATATGTCATGTCGGGCTGAATTTCCACTTCTTTTGGAGAGATAACATGTGATGGATCCGATTGATACCGTCTTAACATTGACACATGAAAAACATTGTGTATTCTTTCAAGTTCTGGTGGTAATGCTAATCGATAAGCTACCGATCCAATTCTTTCAATGACATCATATGGTGTAATAAACCGAGGACTTAATTTTCCTTTACGGCCAAACCGGAGAACTTTCTTCTAGGGTGACACTTTCAAGAATACCTTATCACCAATCTCAATCTCAAACTCAATTTCTTTTCTTTTAAGATCAGCATAAGATTTTTGTCTGTTTGAAGCTACTTTCAAGCTGTCTTCTATCACTTTTACTTTTTCCTTAGTTTCTCGAATTAAATCAATGCCATGAATCTTCTTTTCACTAAGCTTTGTCCAATACAATGGAGTTTTACATTTCTGACCATACAGAGATTTAAACTGTGCCTTTTTAATACAGGATTGATAGCTATTATTATAGGAAAATTCAATAAGAGGCAAGTACCTTTCCAAGTTACCTTCAAATTCAAGCACATAACACCGTAACATGTCTTCTAAAATCTAGATCACCCATTTTGACTGACCATTAGTTTAGGGATGAAATGCAGTACTAAAGTGCAATTGTGTCGCCAGTGCTTCTTGCAATTTATACCAAAATTGGGATGTAAACCGAGGATCTCTATCAGAGATAATAGAAACCGGTACACCATGCAATCTAACAATTTTAGAAACATACAATTCAACTAATTTATCCAATGAAAAGTCCATACGTACCGGTATAAAATGTGCTGACTTTGTCAAATTGGGCACTCAATCGATAAAATTTCTTAACAAAATTTTCACACAATTATTCTATCATGCTATAGACCTTAAAACAGAAATAAAATAAATATTTTTACTTCAGATTTGTGGTCCCAAAACCACTGTTCTGATTTGACCTAAAAAGAAGCTGTTACAAAGTTACCATAAAATTTATATCAGGATTATCCTTGTCTATGAAAAAGAAAGTTACTATTTGAGTAATTGTCGATTGTTTGATGAAGCCTGCACATTCCATTCTGGAATGAGTGGATTTCATAGTTGATAGATTGTTTGAATTATCTGTTTTTGAGATTGTCAGATTATATGATGTGCTAGCTTCTGTTATTTCTGATAGAGATCTACAGTTCATATTCCGATTCTGAAATAAGTTACAAGAAACTCTGGGTATACGGTTACATTTTAGTACCGTATTTTATTTTCAGACGAATGATAAATCTGAACATATGATTTAGAATTTGGAAAATGTGCTTCGATGTTGTGTACTTGAAGTTGAAGGTAACTGGGAAAAGTATTTGCCTCTGGTTGAATTTGCTTGTTATAATAGTTAACAGTCAAGTATAAAATTGTATCGTATGAGGTTTTATATGGTCACAAATACAAAACTCCATAGTTTTGGACTGAGCTCAGCGAGAAAAGATATATGTAGTAGGTTTGATTCTTTGAAACCAAAGAAAGATGAAAATGATCTGAGACAATTTAAAAGAAGTATTTGATTTTTAGAAATCTGATGTGGATCTAAAACGAAAAGAAATAGAGTTTTAGATTGGCGACAAAATATTTTTGAAAGTTTTGCCATGGAAGAAAGTTCTTCGGTTTGGCAATAAAGGCAAATTAATTCTGTAGTTTAATGGGTCATATGAGATCATTGAAAAGAATTAGACCTATTGCGCGTTGATTGATATTATTATCAAAGTTCTACAGAATGCACAATGTGTTTATGAGCATATGTGTTATGATAGTATTGATCAGACCCATCATCTGTTATTGCTTTGATAAATGTTAAATTCAGCCTGACACGACTTGCAGTGAGGGACTGGTTGAAATTCTGGCATGTGAAGTGAAAGAAACGAAAAATATAAATGTAGCTTTAGTAAAAGTTTTTTGACAATAACATGATATAGAGGAAGCTACCTAGGAACTGAAGGAAACTATGAGAAAATATGTCTGAATCTCTTTACTGGAAAAGTTTTTGATGACGAAAATTTCTTAAGAGGGAAGAGTTGTAATAGCCCAATTTCTGTGAAATTGGAACAGTGGTCTCGGGACCACAAAATCGAGCCGAAAAATAAAATTTATTTTTATTTTATTATATGGTCCATATTATGATAGACATGTCATGTGAAAATTTTGATATGAAAATTTTATCAATTAAGTGTTTAATTATGGGAAGGACCAAATCGCATAAAATACAAAAGTTAGATTCTAGTAGCTAGAAGGATCAAATAGCTATGAGATTCAAAACTTAAGATCCTTATATGGTAATTAGACCATTAATAAAAAGTAAGTAGATATTTCGGTGACTCATCTATGTAAATTTAGAAAAAGGGTAAGGACTAAAATTGGAAAGAAAAAATATTTAATTAATTAAAAGATGATAAAAAAGAAATATCATTTTAATTTATCATCTTCTTACCCAAAAATGCATGGAAACCCTAGGAAAGAGAGAAGAAACTTTCATGGCCATATTGGGTAAGTTTCCTTGGCCCGTTTTTAGTAATTTTGATATTTTTGAAACCGGGATAGCTTTTGGGGGATCAATTTGAGAAGTTATCAAAGCATGGAAAATGGGTCATGGATGTATATGCTAAAAATTAGAAATTTATGGTAGAAAATAAAAGGTTGTGGATAGATAAACAACTTTCACAAAGTGAAATTTTGATGAAAACATGATTTAGGGACTAAAATGTAAAGTTGTGAAATTCAAGAAAAATTCTGAATTTTTATGAATACATGTGCTGTAAATTTTGTAATGGGATTTTGGTTAGGCTTGGAATAGGGAGTAAATTGCACAAATTTTATTTTCCGAGCCTAGGGACGAAATGGAAATTTATGGAAAAGTAAGGGGCAAGATGGTAATTTTTCCTAGGATAAAAATTGAGTCCACTTGAATATAAAATATGATAAATTGATGTTAAATTTACTCGTATAGATCTGGATAGACCAAATCCGAAGCTAGAACGAGGAAAGGAGGAAAATGTCGGATTAGTAGATTTATGTACACGAACATTTGTCGAGGTAAGTTCGTGTAACTAAATTGTATATGTTTTTATGCTTGAATTTAATGTTGTGTTTGTGAAATATATAAATACCATAAATATGTGAAATGATCACATACTCGTTATAGCTCGATAAATGAAAGTGTCCGATCAATAATAATGCCCGATAAATGGTAAATGATAAAAATGTTTCTTATATGCTTTAAATGAATGTGGAATGTGTCTATTTGAATTATCTGTATGATTTAGATGTATGAAATAATCACATTCTTGTTAATGCTTGAAAAATGTTAAATCCCATTTGAATAAAGGAAGAATCGATGGATAAATGTAATTTCTTGAAATGAATGAGGTCCTGCATTTGCTGCTGACGGGGTTTAGCTCGAACGAGTAATCCTATCGACCTCATTTATGAAAGGATTTAGCCCAGACGGGTAATCCTGATATAAGTCCTCTCGAGCATATGTTATAGATTGGATTTAGCTCGGACGGGTAATCTAGATCAAGCTCCTTAGAGCATATGTCATAAAAAGGATTTAGCTTAGACTGGTAATCCTATTGTATACATGTGTGGCTCGAGATTGTACTCTTTGATATAGTACCTTACGGGTACCATTGGACATGAATTGACAGATCCTGATTCGTACACCTCGAGTGTATTACCTGCATATCCATTGATATTCTGAATAAATTCAACGGGTGACAATTCCAGACATGAGAAGATATGAATGATAAAATGAGTTATTACACATATCCGTCTGAAATACAAGAAAATGATGATACATGACAAATGATATATGAAAACATGAGATGATGATATTTGTACATGGACTCTATTTGATGAATATATGTTCATTCTTAATTATGGACTCGTACACCTTGAGTGTACAAATCGTGACCTTGATATTCCGAGTAAAATGAGTAAAGTTCTGATACAAAAAGATCTGAGCTTGAAATGAATTATTAAGAAATTATACTGGTAATAATGAGATGAATTATGCATGTTGTGGAAAGCATATGTGCTTGGAAACTTGATTGTTGTTGAGCCTATATATGCTTTGATGTTATTATGGAATATATAACTAACAAAGACAATGAGGATGTGTGTAGGGCTTGAGGTCAAATTGATTGAAAATGCCTTACATAGTTACCTCAAAATAGAATGAATGGTAAGTTAAGTACCATGTTATGCAAACTTACTAAGCATTATATGCTTACTTAGTTTTATTTCCCTATTTTATAGTTAATTGGAAGCTCGTTGGATTAGAAGCTTGGCGGAGATCACTCACACTATCCATTGGCCCATGTCGGTACAATATGGTAAATCAATTATGGTTGTAATGGCATGTATAGGATATGTTAGCCATATTGGCATGTAAATGTAAATGATGCTTGTAATCTAGCCATTGGAATGGCTAGTAATGATTTGTTTTGATATACTTGTAATGTCAAACTATGGTAGCCACATATATGTTAAGTAATTGATCAAATTATGTCTAACTTGAGGACTTAGTTAAGATAAGATTGGACACATGTATGCATGGAATGATATGCCATGTTGAATGATAGAATTTGCTTGATTTGAATGCTTGGAATGGTTGGATTGCACTTCGTATGTTTTGGTGCAGGAAAATGGTGAATTTGAGTGACCAATGAGGCTAGGAAGTGGCTTTATTTTGTTTACACGGTAGACATACGGGCATGTGTCTAGGTCGTGTGTAACACACGGCTGAGTACATGGGGGTTTAGTTAGGTCGTGTGTCCCCTGCACCTTAAATTTGAGAAGTAGAATGCTCAAAATTGAGCACACGAGCAGAGACACGGGTTTGTGTCTCAGTCATGTGTGCTACATGGCCTAGAACACGGGCGTGTGTCTTAGCCATATGCAACCTGCACCTAATTTGAAAATGAATTAATTAACCATACGGCATAGCACACAGGCGTGTGGCATGGCCGTGTGCACAAGTCAGAGAGTTACGCAAGGTCAAACACGGCCTATAGCATAGGCGTGTCCGAGGGTCACGCGGGCGTGTCCCTTGGACCACATGGGCATGTGAGCCCTACACCTTGGAAAAACTTTTGTAATTTTGTGGGAAATTCTTTGTGTTCCCAATTAAGTCTCAACTCGATTCCCAATTAAGTCTCAACTCGATTCTAACACTTGTGTTGGACTTCGAGGGTCCAATTAAGGGACGTTTTGAATGATCCCGATTAATGATAGTAATTTACATATATTACGTGTAAAATATTCTAAAAGTTCCAGTAATACTCTAAAACCTTGTTCTGATGACGGATACGGGTTAAGGGGTGTTACAAGTTTCCTCCAGCCCTTTAAACTGATGGACATGTCACAACATGGAACCCTTGTGTTACGACATCAGTGTATTTCTAGGGATGTCTCGACATGAAACCCTTGTGTCGCGATGTCGCTGTAATTTTCTGCATGGTTGACTCGACCCATTCGCTTAAGCTGGTGACTTACCATTCATTTAACCCAATTTTTAACCCTTCAAAACCTTATTTTTTTAACCTAAACCATATTTACTTCTAATTAAAACACCTTTTAACCTCTAATTTATTAAACTTTCTCAAATTATCAAATTTTTCAGAACCTCTTAAACCCTAAACTCCCAATTTCTTAAACATTATATTCCCTCTTCACAAACACTTCAATAATACTCAGTGCAACAAGGAATGGGAACATCACAGGAAAGTAAGGAATTTAAATGAACTTCGACTATATATTAAAGGTTAAGAGTTCCTCAACTCAAAATTTTTACTGTTCCATTGAATTGTTTACCTAGTATTGAAATATCATATCTTCTAGGAAAGTTAGGCGAATCACGGAAATGGAGCCATCAATGCTTCAAAATCCATCTATTTCCCCAAATACGAATGTTGAAAAATATTTTAATGAACTTCAAGGAAAAACATTCATCCAAGAAAGGGGATTTGATCCATCCATGATTTTGTGTACGAAAATATGGCCTTTAGTGTGATATCATAGGTGAGAACATTTTTGGATGACCCCTAAAGAGCGTTGTGGTCCCTGTTGTTTAAGAATTTTATGCATCATTACAGGACCAAGAGTCTAGAAACATTGAAGGTCATATGTGGGATATGGTCCTTGTACAAGGGAAAGAGGTTAAAGTAACCTCGCGTATTATTTGTGGCTTTTATAATGCTTCATACTATGAAAAAGATTTTATTGAAATTGATCTGGAATATTGTTGAGACATAGATATGGATAACATTATAAACTTCTTGACTGAAGGTAGGAGTGAAAGGAAATATTGCGTAGGTACCAATATCCCAGTATCCTTTCATCAAACGATCATGTTTCCTGAGTCCAAAATATGGATCCAATTTGTATGCATAGGAATTGTACCTACTTTAAAATTTTCTAACGTTAATACTTTTTTAACAGTGTTACTCTATGCTATTTTGCAAAAAAAAGCAGGTATGTATCGGTAAATGGATTCATCAAAACATGAAAAGATGCATTGGTAGCCAAAAGGTGGGAGTCTTCTTTCCCCACCTAGTGATGACATTATGCAAAAAGGTAGGTGTACCTATGACATCCACTGAGCAATCACTAAAACCTTCCAAAAGTATTATTAGCGATACCTTGTTCCAGCAGTAAATAGAATTGTAAGCCAAACAAATGAAGGATTGGAACAAGCAACAACAAGAAGTGACGGCTATACCGGCTTCATCACAAGGGTTGACACGAGCTCAACAAGACATCGGTGAAAGTAGTCATCCAAAGCTTGATTGGATGATACAGTGGATACAAGAGTCGGGACCAATATTCCAAGAATTTGCAAGGAAAAATAACATCTAGGTCCCCAATTATACACTTGACATGTTCAGGTTGACGAATATGGAACAACAAGAAGAAGTGCATGAAAGCGAGGAGGAAGGATAATATGAGGAGAATGATGGGAGTGAGGAGATGGATGAGGACGACGATTAAACTATTTAATTCTATAAAAAATTATATTAATTTTTGGATGATTGTAATTTAAACTTTGTATGAGTAGGATTAATCAGTAAACTTTTAGTATGTTCTGTTTAAGTTTTCTATGTAGGAACCCAACGTGAAGGTTATACAAACAATTCAAGCTTAACACAGTCAAAGGAGGAAGCACCCACCATTAGCAGTTGGAGAGACCATGATCAATCAGGTAACTTCTCTCATCTTTTTATGGGCTACACATTGAGGACAATGTGTCAACTAAGGTGTGGGGGGTACCATAGGAAATTTATTTTTAAATTTTTCTTTGATTTTTCTTGTCTTTTGTGTGCTTGAGCTTGTAGAGATACGAGTGATTGGTTAGGAACATGCACATATATTGCTTGTGGTTATGAATAAGTTTGGAATGATGATAGGAAATTTTAAATTTATTATTATTATACTACTAAGTTCTATATGTTACACTGTAAATAGGTATTAAGCGATCATTTGTACCAAATGATATAGAAAATACAAGGAAACAAGCATGCTAGTATGAATGATAAATGGTTGAATTTGTGTTTGTTTGGTTGATTAAATTTGTGCATGTTGAGAAATTTAAGGATGATCTAAGGCATTTTTGGAACACATCTAGAGCAAAAAAATTTTCCTATTTAAATTTCCCCTTTAGTACCAATTTTTGAGCCTGTTGACACTTCTTGATGAGCCACATTACAAGCCCCGAGCTTGAAAACATCAATTTGTATTTGCCTTTTTTCTTTGGTCTTGCACTGCATAATTGTAGATGTCCAGCCATACGTATTGAGGGTTAAGTAGAAAAATTACGACGGAGTTTGCAAAAATATAGTGAAATAGGAAAGAGTAGTGTGATATGGGAACTATAGGTTAGCCTAATGTGTGGAACAAAAACAAAATTCCAAAAAAGGAAATTAGTGCGACTAGAAAAGGTCCTAAATTGGCAAAAAAATGTATCCATGAGTGAGATGTATTGAAAAAGAGAAAGTCTCAAAGTCACAAAAGAAAGAAAAACTCGTTCATTAGTGCACAAAAACTCGTAAGGCTAGCCATAGTTACTATGTCATGCTATGACTTCCTATATATGGAGAGACAAGGAAGGTGAGAGAAGGAGCAATAAGGTGGTGAGTGGGTAAGGGTCACTAAGGGGGGAAGAATAGGGACTAGTACGATGTGCCAAACTATTTTTGTGTTTGTAACCCTTTTTATACTTGTTGATATTGAATTTCATACCTGCCTTAAGCCTCAAAACATTATAAGCCGAAAAGTCCTCTATGACCTAAAATATCCTTATACATGAATGGACATCATGTTGAACATATGCATAAGTGATTGTTTGTATTCTGCTCCAATAAATAATGTAACATCCTTAACCAGTATCCATCACTGGACTAGGGTTAAGAGGCATTACCGGACATATCAAAACATTTTGCATCATTTCACAATCATCATAGTATCATAGTCACACATCATTACAGAGTCCTTTATATAGGTCAACGAGACCTTAAACATGCTTTAGAAAAGGGTTGGGACTAAACCGAACGTATACAAAATTTTTTGAAACTTAAACATTTTTCAAAGTTATAAAGGTCACATGCTCGTGTGAGCCGGCCGTGTGCCTCACACGGCATTACATACGCTCATGTGTCTAGGCCGTGGCAAAACAGGACATACATACCGACTTGTCCACACGACCACAATACATGCCTGTGTGCCAGGCCGTGTGAAAATTAGGGAGGCTACTGACTTGGGTCACACGGCCAACCACACGCCCATGTGCCAGCCCCTGTGCCACACAAGACCGCTAGACACGCCCGTGTGTCTAGGCCATGTCAAAACTATAGAGTATACTAACTTTAAATCGTAGGGTACCCCAAAAGACACACGGCCATGCAACATACCCGTGTGTAGCACATGGCTGAGACACACGCCCGTGTCTCTGCTCGTATGGACAGAAATAGGAATTTAACAAGACCAACTTGCCACCCTAATTTTGGGTCCTCCCTACATGATCAAAACCAAACATTTTATACCAAATTCTCAACCAATTCACAACTAAAACATACATCATTTGTAACACCCCAAACTCGGCCCAGACGTTATGGTCGAATCCGACGTGCCACATTGAAGTTAAAAACCCATGTTTCATTTTAGTGTTAAAAACTGTCTTTTGTTAAGCTAAAGTGAATGGAAGCTGTGCACCAGGTAGGAAACCAGAAAAAAAGAGGAGGTGAGTCCATCAGACTGCTTAAGTAGCAAGCTCTTTCGGATCCAATCCTAGACATGCACACCGCCATTGCCACACTCTAACATCGTGTATATTTTTAGGTTACCACTGTAATTATGTTCATTTTAAAATAAAACATATTTAATTTTGGAAAAACATTATCATAGCAAAAGCCTTGTTTGTAATCGTGTTACTTTGAAATCAATTTATGGTTTTGAAAACGAACCCTAGATCTAGTCCATTTTGATAGTTAATATAAATTAAGCTCATCATAATAAAATATAAATCCAACCCATAAAAAAAATAATAGAACGGCCTTATTACAACCCAATATTAAATAGTAAATAAAATAAACTAAGGAAAATCAGTCACTTATTTCAAAGCCCAAAAGCGATCACCATGGCCACTCTGAATCCCCTCCGGCTCCAAGTCACCCACATCAAGGCCCACCTGCAAGGTTAAGGAAGAGGGTGAGTTTGGAAACTCAGTGTGTAAGAAAAACCCATCCAAAGCCCAAGTCAGCTCAAGCCCGTTGAGCCTAAGCCCATTCGATTAACGATGGGTAATGGGCAAGCCCTTTTCGAATCTGATGATGGCGGGCCTTAGCCCCTTTTCGAGATAATGAAGATGGCCCATAGGCCCATTTCGAAATAAGCGAGTCATATTCATGTATGCAAGCCCAACCCACCTATAACCAGCTCGCTAACTCCACCCGAACCGCCCTACACTCCATGTGGGAATAGCTCAACCCACCCAGCCCTACACTCCATAGTTGCAACATTGCTGCCCAGTTATCAGTAAATTGAGGCAAAGCCTCCAGTACGTGGACAAGCCACTTTCAGTACTTCCTCCATCAATATCCCAGTCCCATGCATCAGATAATAATAACATGGCATGCTGTAAATAACAACAGTCAAACATGCATTTCGGTCAACCTTAACCCTAGGGGTATTTTAGTAATTCCACTCCTAGGGGTAAATCTGTAAATTTTCCACCTATAAAGGTATTTCAATAATTTATCTATTTTAGGGTTTTCATGCATATACTCACTTTTCACGTATTAACAAGAACATTTACTGAGGGTTCTTATCGCATTGGGCCCGCTGGCCCATTATCCCAATTTTGGCCCATTAAGCCCAAAAATATTGAAGGCACAGAAATCTTGCACTCTGCGGTCTAAACACTGTAGTTTACCAAAAATGTTAATCGATTTACCTAACGAGCGTTCGCACACTCGTAAGTCCACAAAATACCGATTTTTCAGCATTTCGGCTTTTGCCGATCTAGACTAAGAAGGGGTGTCAGTTACACACCTGTTTTATGACGATTCACTGACGAGATCCACGCACGAACTACCTACAATTATAATACTACCACGTTAATCTAACTACCAAAACGAACTACATAATAACTCCTTACCTTATTCGGCCATAACACCTTAGGCACTAGCAATCCTACCTTTGCCGAAGTTTGTAACTAGACTTAGATCCCGTTGCTCCACCTGTCCAAGCCCTTGATCAGCAGCCTCTAGATCACCTTACTAACAAGACCAAACAGTTATCACAACCCCTTAGGGTTACAAGTCCAAGTCGACAGCCTCCCTAACCTTTAGGGGTTTCGGCTTTTCTAAAATATGAAATAAAGACTAGATTGAAAAGACTTACCACCGGTTCCTTCGGTCAATGATTCCAATTAATCTCTATTCAATTCTGATGCCGATCTAATCCCTCAAATGATAACAAAAGTCGAGCCTTCAGTGATCTCAATATTCGGCTAAGTCCCTAAAAGTGTGGGGTTTTGGCTTTTTCTTTGAACTGTAAAGAAAGATGAAATAGGAGGGTTTTGCCATGGTCTAGTCGACAGAAACTTAAGGTTTAGATAACTAGAGAGTCGGTCAAGAATGATGAAAAGGGTAAGAGAATTGGCTAGAAGAAATCGGCACAGAAGAAAGTATAGTTTTCGGGATTTCGGCTTTTTAAGGCAAATGGCTATGAATGTTTTAGAAACGTCTGAAGAAAAAGATGGAGATGCACAGGTGGATAGAGAGATTCAGCTATAGAGGAAGAGAAGAAAAAGAAAAAGTTGATGAAGAGAGGAGAAAAGAAAGAAGAGGAGAATGGTCAGGAAACGGCACAATTTTCCCCTAATGCCTAATTTATACTGGCACCTAACCTAGCAAATTTTGCCCCCCTAAAGCACCCCTTGGCCGACCAACTCTTGCTCCTCAAGAGTCCACCATTCGGCCAACACTAAGCAATTTAAATCCTCTCCTTTATCCCCTCCTTACTCAATCCCTTAAGCAATTTAAACTCCTCCTGACAGACTTTCACTTCAGTTCCATTACTTACCTTTTCTGTGCATAAAAATTAATATCACTAATTTGCTTACCTTGCGACTCGAACCTTAGTTCTCCTTGGTCATCCACACGCCACCTCTAAAGCCCCCCAAGTGACGTCACAAGCCAGCTTACCACAGGCTTCCCTGTGTTTTATTTTACCCAATTAATACTTAAAAGCCCAACCAACCAGAACCCCTTTTTCTTATGGAATTAAAATTAATTAAAACTACTGGGTTTTTAACCTATGCTTGGGCCTTCTAGAGGCCCACTAACCTAAGTAAATCCACGCTAAGCAGACAGAACACCAAAAATTTAAAATTTGCCAACATTCACAGAATTCCCGAAAATTGGTGCGTTACAACTCTACCCCCCTTAAAGAAATTTCGGCCTCGAAATTTACCTGATCCAAATAGTTAAGGGTATTGTTGACGCATAGTCTCTTTTGAATCCCAAGTAGCCTCTTCCCTTCCATGATTATGCCACAGCACTTTTACCAATGGAACCCACTTCCTTCTTAAAACTTTAACCTCTCGATCTAAAATTTGTATGGGTTCTTCTTCAAAGGTCAAATCAGTCTTTTCTTCAATCTCCTCCATTGGCACAGCATGTGAAGGATCCGATCGATATCGTCTTAACATAGACACATGAAAGACGTCATGGATTCTGTCCAACTCCGGTGGTAATTCTAACTGATACGCTACTGGCCTTACCCGTTTAAGAACCCGATAAGGCCCTATAAACCGCGGACTCAATTTGCCTTTCTTGTCGAACCTCAAGATCTTCTTCCAAGGTGAAACCTTCAAGAAAACCATGTCCCCAACAACGAACTCAATCTCTTTGCGCTTTAGATCCGCATACGACTTCTGTCTATCAGATGCCTCCTTTAAGCGATCTCTTATCAACCTAACCTTACTTTCAGTATCTGCCACCAACTCCGGTCCAAGCACTTGTCGTTCACCCAACTCTGTCCAACACGTAGGTGTACGACATCTCCGCCCATAAAGTGCCTCATATGGAGCCATCCGAATACTTGTTTGGTAGCTGTTGTTGTATGCAAACTCCGCCAATGGCAAGTAGTCCTCCCAACTACCACGAAAATCTATAATACAACCTCTTAACATATCCTCCAAAATTTGAATAACCCTTTCCGATTGTCTATCTGTCTGTGGGTGAAAGGCAGTACTGAAATCCAATCTTGTACCCAATGCCTCTTGCAACTTCTGCCAGAACCGAGATGTAAACCTAGGGTCTCGATCAGAAATAATCGACACTGGCACTCCATGCAGTCGCACTATCTCTGCCACATACAACTTGGCCAACTTTTGCAGGGAATAATCAGTACGAACAGGTATGAAATGGGCAGATTTCGTTAACCTATCCACAACTACCCACACAGAATCTTTTTTGGTGGGTGTCAAAGGTAGCCCACTCACAAAGTCCATAGTTACTCTCTCCCACTTCCATAGTGGAATTTTCACTGGTTGCAGTAATCCAGAAGGCAATTGGTGCTCGGCTTTAACTTGTTGGCACGTCAGACATTTCCCAACAAATTCAGTCACCTCTCGTTTCAGTCCAGGCCACCAGTACACCTCTCGCAGATCTCGATATAACTTATTCCCTCCAGGATGCATGGCACAAGGTCCACCATGAGCCTCCTTTAAAATCAATCGCCTCAATTCAGGGTCTTTCGGAATACAAACTCTTCCACGAAAGCACAGAACTCCGTCAGTGTTCAGTCCAAATTCCTCATTCTCACCATTCTCAACTTGCCAAAACCAAAGAACTAACGAATCATCCTTCAACTATTTTTCTTTAATCTGCTCAGTCTAAGTAGGCCTCACTTGCAACTCTACCAACAGACTTCCATCCTCGAATAGACTCAAACGTGCAAACAAGGCTCTCAAATCAGTAACAACCCTTCGACTCAACGCATCAGCCACCACATTAGCCTTACCTGAGTGGTACTCAATCGAACAGTCGTAATCCTTAAGCAACTCAATCCATCTCCTTTGTCTAAGGTTTAGCTTCTTCTGAGTAAACAGATACTTAAGACTCTTATGGTCCGTGTAAATAATACACCCTTCTCCATATAAGTAATGTCTCTAAATCTTAAGTGCAAAGATCACTGCTGCCAACTCCAAATCATGAGTAGGATAGTTTCCTTCATGAGTCTTAAGCTGTCGCGAAGCATAAGCGACCACCCTACCCTCTTGCATCAGTACACATCCTAACCCCACATGCGACGCATCGTTGTACACAGTGAAGTCCTTCCCAGACTCCGGTTGAATCAACACTGGCGCTTCAGTCAGAACCTTTTTCAGATGGTCGAACGCTTTTTGCTGCTTCCCAGTCCAGACAAATGCTACCACTTTCCTTAACAATTTCATCAATGGTGCAGCAATCAGAGAAAATCCTTCTACGAACCTTCGGTAATAGCCTGCCAAACCCAGAAAACTCCGAATTTCCAATCATCGACTTGGTGGTTTCCATTCCAAAATCGCCTCAATTTTCGAGAGATCCACCCTAATTCCTTCAAACAGAAACCACATGACCTAGAAAAGTCACTCTCGCAAACGAATTCACACTTACTAAACTTCGCATACAGTTGTTTCTCTCTCAGCACTTGCAGCACAATACGTAGATGCTCCTTATGTTTCTCCTCGGTTTCTGAATATACCAGAATATCATCGATGAAAACTACCACGAATCGGTCCAAGTAAGGTTGGAATACCCGATTCATCAGATCCATGAAAGCGGCAGGTGCGTTCGTCAGCCCAAACGGCATAACCAGGAACTCATAATGACCATACCGAGTTCTGAATGTTGTCTTATGAATATCCACTTCCTTTACCCTTAGTTGATGGTATCCAGATCGAAGGTCAATCTTGGAAAATACCGAAGCTCATCTCAGTTGGTCAAATAAATCATCAATTCTTGGCAGTGGGTACTTGTTCTTTATCGCCGTTTGTTCAATCAAGCGTAATCGATGCACATGCGCATTGTCCCGTCCTTTTCTTCACAAGCATGACCGTGTGCTCCCCATGGAGACACACTAGATCTAATGATGCCTCTATCCAACAACTCTTGGATTTGAGCTTTCAGCCCACTAACTCCGCCGGTGCCATCCTATAGGGTGCAATGGATACTGGAGCTATTTCGCAAAGCAAATCAATTCCAAACTCAACTTCCCGATTCAGAGGTAATCCAGAAGCTCCTGCGGGAAAACGTCTCGAAATTCCCTAATGATCCCCGAAGGTATCCACGATCGGATCCCAGTTTCAACTTGATTTACAAAAGCCAAGTACGCCTCGCATCCCTTACGCATCAGTTTCTCAGCTCTTAAAGCAGATGCCACATTGGACAAGTAATAATCATTACCTCTTCATCCTTAGCAGTTCTTAACACCATCCTCTTAGCTGCACAATCCAGCGTTGCCCTATGCTTAGCCAGCCAATCCATCCCTAAGATCAAATCGAATTCTCCGAACGGCAACTCCATCAAGTCTCCACAGAAAATCCTACCTTGGGTCTCTAAAGGCACCTCCCTGAAGAGTTTCTCTACTTTAACCGAGTGACCTAAAGGACTGATCACAGTTACCCCACACACAGTCTCCTCAAAGTGAACACCCAATGACCCAGAAATGACATATGTAACATACGAATGAGTCGACCCCACATCTATCAGAGCAGTATAGGGGATACCAGAGATCAAAAACGTACCAGTTATGACATCAGGTGCGTTACCCTCCTCACGGCGACGAGCAGCATATACCAAAGCTGGCTGATGAGCCTCAGTATTAACAGTACCCCTACCGGGTGCCCCACATCCACGGCCATTACCACGCGGCCTTGGCCACGACCTCTCGGCGACAGCGGTCCACCTCGCGCTAGTTGGACAGGTTGCACAGCCCCTTGTTCAACCACTTGAGCCTGAGCTAGCCTTCTAGAACAATCCCTGATCCTATTTTCCTTTGATCCACAACGAAGACAAGCCCCAGAACGCTTCCAGCATTCCCTCAGATGCATTCTACCACAATCTTCACAAGCTTTTGGTCTAACTGTGTTCACCGGAACCGCTCAAACTTGTTCCTCCATTCTAGCTCTCTTAACATTTCGGTTCGCAGCACCAGCTGGTCCAGCATCCCTCCTGAACTGGTTTCGATCCCTGTCGTGGTTCTTTCGTTCGGTTTGCTTCACCTCTTCAGCTATCTTAGCCTTCTCTACTAGTGCAGCAAATTCGCGCTCTCTCTGCAGAGCTATGAGCACCTTTAGCTTATCCCTGAGGCCATCCTCAAAGCGAACACTGCGCTCATATTCGGTGGAGACAATGCCACTAGCGTACCGGCTCAATCGTAAAAACTCTGCCTCATATTCAGCAACAGTCTTACCACCCTGGGCCAGGTTCAGGAATTCCTTTCTTCGTGCATTCACATAGCTAGCTCCGACATATTTCGCCTTAAAGGACTGCTTGACCAGCTCCCATGTTACCCTCTCAGTTGGGGTACCCTCTCTCATAGTGATCCACCACTAATACGCCTCGTCCCGCAGTAATGACACTGCCCCTTTTAACTTCTGCTCTACTAAGCAATCCAGGTCATCCATAATCCGCTCTGTGGCTTCCAGCCAGTACTCCGCCACATTTGGGGCTACTCCAGATATACCCCTAAAAATCTCCGCTCCGTTGGCCTGGAGTCACTCCGAAATGATTCCCCTATTCATGGGCCCGACATTAGCTCCGACCACCCTTTCCAAAACTCTTAACATGGCCTGGGATAGAGCGTCGTCCCCCGCGGCCCGATCATACGGCCCATTTTCACCCACCAATGGTCGTGCTACTCCAGCGGGTATGTGTTCAAAAGACGAAGATCCAGCTTGAGTAC
The DNA here is from genome assembly GCA_025698465.1 of Gossypium longicalyx. Lineage (NCBI taxonomy): Eukaryota > Viridiplantae > Streptophyta > Magnoliopsida > Malvales > Malvaceae > Gossypium > Gossypium longicalyx. Next base: position 64,688,831 of record CM046996.1, on the reverse strand, counting down.
TACCTCGACCTCGACCACGGCCTCTTCCCCGAGTAGCCCTCGTACTCATTTCGGTTTATCTGATTACGAATTTTATGATATTAGTATAATGTTCAACTGTTTATTACAAGATGCCTTATGGAAATATAACACTTCAAGGACTATTTTCGTAATGTCGTAGCCTAGCTACAGTCTCATTTCTACCGTTTTACAGCTCTACCCTATCTAAAGTATCATAGTAGGGTCTCAATTCTATTCATAGCATTATATCACATAACTTAAAAAGAGTATACTTACAGACTTGGTGCCAGGGATTTAGTGCGCCACCTCTTTCTCCAATCCATTTTAAAACTCAAAAACCATGTTTTTGATCACAGAAAATAGAAGTTTAAAATTTGATTTTGAAACACCCTTGTGACACCCTTGTTTTGAAACTCTTGATTTTAGCCCCGTTTCAAAAACCAGAAAAACTTGAACCATTTTAACATGTATACCTTGTAAAACATCTTTGAAAAGAACTTCCCAATACCATTTCCCAAAATACCCTTCTTGGGCCTAAGTTTTCGAAAAGATTTTTGGACCCGATCCACAGCCGAGTTGTTGCAACTTGGCTCTGATACCACTAAATGTAACACCCCAAACCCGGCCCAGATGTTATGGCTGAATCCGACGTGCCACATTGAAGTTAAAAACCCATGTTTCATTTTAGTGTTAAAAATCGTCTTTTATTAAGCTAAAGTGAATGAAAGCTGTGCACCAGGTAGGAAACTAGAAAAAAAGAGGAGGTAAGTCCATCGGACTGCTTAAGTACCAAGCTCTTTCGGATCCAATCCTAGACATGCACACCGCCACTGCCACACTCTAACATCGTGTATATTTTTAGGTTACCACTATAATTATGTTCATTTTAAAATAAAACATATTTAATTTTGGAAAAACGTTATCATAGCAAAAGCCTTGTTCGTAATCGTGTTACTTTGAAATCAATTTATGGTTTTGAAAATGAACCCTAGATCTAGCCCATTTTGATAGTTAATATAAATTAAGCTCATCATAATAAAATATAAATCCAACCCATAAAAAAATAATAGAGCGGCCTTATTACAACCCAAGATTAAATAGTAAATAAAATAAACTAAGGAAAATCAGTCACTTATTTCAAAGCCCAAAAGCGATCACCATGGCCACTCTAAATCCCCTCCGGCTCCAAGTCACCCACATCAAGGCCCACCTGCAAGGTTAAGGAAGAGGGTGAGTTTGGAAACTCAGTGTGTAAGAAAAACCCATCCAAAGCCCAAGTCAGCTCAAGCCCGTTGAGCCTAAGCCCATTCAGTTAATAGTGGGTAATGGGCCGAAGCCCTTTTCGTCAATCTGATGGCGGGCCTTAGCCCTTTTCGGACAACTTGAGATGACCCATAGGCCCATTCCGAATAGAGCGGTCATATTCATGTATGCAAGCCCTTGACCTATAACCAACCGCTAACTCCACCCGAACCAGCCCTACACTCCATGTAGGGAATAGCTCAACCCACTCAACCCTACACTCCACAGTTGTAGCATTGCTGCCCAATTATCAGTAAATTGAGGCAAAGCCTCCAGTACATGGACAAGCCACTTTCAGTACTTCCTCCATCAATATCCCAGTCCCATGCATCAGATAATAATAACATGGCATGCTGTAAATAACAACAGTCAAACATGCATTTCGGTCAACCTTAACCCTAGGGGTATTTTAGTAATTCCACTCCTAGGGGTAAATCTGTAAATTTTCCACCTATAAAGGTATTTCAATAATTTATCTATTTTAGGGTTTTCATGCATATACTCACTTTTCACGTATTAACAAGAACATTTACCGAGGGTTCTTACCGCATTGGGCCCACTGGCCCATTATCCTAATTTTGGCCCATTAAGCCCAAAAATATTGAAGGCACAGAAATCTTGCACTCTGCGGTCTAAACACTGTAGTTTACCAAAAACGTTAATCGATTTACCTAACGAGCGTTCGCACACTCGTAAGTCCACAAAATACTGATTTTTCGGCATTTTGGCTTTTCGGCTTTCACCGATCTAGACTAAAAAGGGGTGTCAGTTACACACCTATTTTATGACGATTCGCTGACGAGACCCACGCACGAACTACCTACAATTATAATACTACCACGTTAATCTAACTACCGAAACGAACTACATAATAACTCCTTACCTTATTCGGCCATAACACCTTAGGCACTAGCAATCCTACCTTTGCCGAAGTTTGCGACTAGACTTAAATCCCGTTGCTCCACTTGTCCAAGCCCTTGATCAGTAGCCTCTAGATCACCTTACTAACAAGACAAAATAGTTATCACAACCCCTTAGGGCTACAAGTCCAAGTCGACAACCTCCCTAACCTTTAGGGGTTTCGGCTTTTCTAAAATACGAAATAAAGACTAGATTGAAAAGACTTACCACCGGTTCCTTCGGTCAATGATTCCAATTAATATCTACTCAATTCTGATGCTGATCTAAGCCCTCAAATGATAACAAAAGTCGAGCCTTCATTGATCTCAATATTCAGCTAAGTCCCTAAAAGTGTGGGGTTTTCGACTTTTGCTGGAACTGTGTAAAGAATGATGAAATAGGAGGGTTTTGCCATGGTCTAGTCGACAGAAACTTAAGGTTTAGAGAACTAGAGAGTCGGTCAAGAATGATGAAAAGGGTAAGAGAATTGGCTAGAAGAAATCAGCACAGAAGAAAGTATAGTTTTCGGGATTTCAGCTTTTTAAGGCAAATGGCTATAAAGGTTTTAGAAACATCTGAAGAAAAAGATGGAGATGCACAGGTGGATAGAGAGATTCGACTATAGAGGAAGAGAAGAAAAAGAAAAAGTTGATGAAGAGAGGAGAAAAGAAAGAAGAGGAGAATGGTCAGGAAACGGCATAATTTTCCCCTAATGCCGAATTTATACTGGCACCTAACCTAGCCGAATTTTGCCCCCCTAAAGCACCCCTTGGCCGGCCAACTCTTGCTCCTCAAGAGTCCACCATTCGGCAAACACTACTCTCCCTAATCAGCTCCTAAATCCTCTCCTTTATCCCCTCCTTACTCAATCCCTTAAGCAATTTAAACTCCTCCTGACAGACTTTCACTTCAGTTCCATTACTTACCTTTTCTGTGCATAAAAATTAGTATCACTAATTTGCTTACCTTGCGACTCGAACCTTAGTTCTCCTTGGTCATCCACACGCCACCTCTAAAGCCCCCCAAGTGACGTCACAAGCCAGCTTACCACAGGCTTCCCTGTGTTTTATTTTACCCAATTAATACTTAAAAGCCCAACCAACCAGAACCCCTTTTTCTTATGGAATTAAAATTAATTAAAACTACCGGGTTTTTAACCTAAGCTTAGGCCTTGCAGAGGCCCACTAACCTAAGTAAATCCACGCCAAGCAGACAGAACACCAAAAATTTAACATTTTCCAACATTCACAGAATTCCCGAAAATTGGTGCGTTACATCATTCATGACATTTCATTAACAACAAATTTCATCATTTTTAATCAATTCAAAACATATCAAAAATCACATAGCAAACTCATTCATTCTAACATATCCTTATCTCAATATTTCACATCCAATCTCATGCCAAAATCATACCATTTCTATAACTAAATCACATTACCAACTTACCAAATTGACCATTTCTCACTAGGTCATATATATATACACCAAACATATTATTTTTGCATCACATATCACAAATCAAAATTAAACCATAATCTATCCATATCACATGGCATGATATACACATTACAAAACATATTCAAATACTTCTAGCCTATACATGCCATACTTTAATATATGCATTTTCAAAAGGTACCAAAATAGAGTTCGATAGTGTGGTGATGATTCTCGATGATCCTTGAGCTCCCAGTAGCTTCGATATCTAAAAACAATGCAAACACACACAAAGTAAGCTTTCAAAAGCTTAGTAAGCCATATACAAATAAACTCATCACATAACACATTTCTAAACCATTTCATTCATGTAGTTCATGGCAAAACATAACCACATACCCATAGTTCTCATATAACTCAATTATTCATAAGTCACTTACACATAACACATTTCATACTCATATAATTCATACTATTTCATATGTCCACATATAAACATATACTTACCTTTCATTCTTAATCATAATATACATTTCAAATGTATCTGAATTTGGATACACATTCTCATATTCATTCATTTCTTGGAATGCCCGTTGAACTGTTTGGAATCAATAATGATACTCGGATAGCTCGAAAAGCTCATACAATGCCAACGTCCCAGAAGTGGTCTTAGATGTAATCAAATATCGATGCAACTGTCCTAGATAGGGTCTTACACGAAATCAAATATGATGCTAATGTCCCAGACATGGTCTTACACGTAAATCATAAGTTGATGCCAACGTCCTATACGTGGTCTTACATGAAAACACATATCGGATCTTATGTCATGACATATGTATCCTAACTATTCCTATGGTTTGTACGGGGCATATCGGACGTCGAAACACTGTCGGTGCTTTCACAATTTCACATAACCATCTTCCAACTCATTCATTTCATTTCAATAGCATATAAGCAGAAATAAATTAATTCAAACACATTTATTTGTATATCGACTTACCTCGTATGGATTCGAACGAACGGAGTCGACTACTCGAATACTTTCGACTTCCCTCGATCTAATTCTGCTTTCTTTTGTTCTTGATCTATATAAATTCAAATTTAACTCTTTTATTCAACAAATCATTCAATTCAATCCATATATACATATTTAGGGAATTTTACAAATTAGCCCTCACATTTTCACATTTTAACACTTTAGTCCTTAATCACAAAATATACAAAACTTCCATATACCCATGCTTAGCCAAATTTTCATATAGTTCATACAAGTCCACATATTTCATTTATTTCTCATTTTAGTCCCTCAATTTTCCATTTTTACAACTTAGCCCAAATTATTCAAATTCATCAAAAATTCAAATTCAAAGTATATTTATCTATCACATATCTTTCATTTTTCATCATTTAACAACACAAAGCTCACAATTTCACCAATAGCTCAACTCAAAATCATCAACAAAATCAGAAATTGAGACATGGGATTAGTAAAACACAAAGCAATGATCACAAAGACATAGAAATCATCAAAAACTGAGCAAAATACATACCTAAATCAAAGAAAACATTGGTCGAACCCTAGCTTGTATTTTTCTTTCTTTTTCCTTGATAATTTCGGCCAACATGGATGAATGAAACACAAATTTCATGTTTTCTTTTATTAAATACTTAATAATACATCATTTACCATTTTGCCCATAATTAATAAATATTTAAAGCATTAATGTATAAGGCCATAAATGTCCACTTACCATGTAAATGTCATATTAACAACATATGGACCTTTCAATTAAAGAGACATAGCAATTAAGCACTTTAGCAAATAGAAGTCCACTTTTACATTTTATGCGATTAGGTTTTTTTATCAAATTAAGCACACAAACGATCAAATTTTCATATGAAATTTTCACACATACTAATCCACATATAATAAGCACGAAAAATAATATAAAAATATTTTTCTGACTCAGATTTGTGGTCCCAAAGCCACTGTTCAGGCTAGGGTCTAAATCGGACTGTTACAACTCTCCCCCTTTAGTGATTTTCGTCCCTAAAAATCTTACCGTTGAGCAGATTTAGATATTACTGTCTCATAGCATCTTCGGGCTCCCACGTTGCCTCTTCAACACCGTGTCGATGCCATATCACTTTTACTAACAGAGTTTTCTTATTTCATAGTTCTTTAACCTCGCAAGCTAAGATACGAATCGGTTCTTCTTCATAGGTCATATCAGACAGAATCTCAATCTCAGACGGAGAAATTACATGCGAAGGATCAAATCTGTATCGTCGAAGCATTGATACGTGAAATACATTGTGGATCTTTTCTAACTCAAGTGGCAACAACAATCGATAAGCAACTGGTCTAATACGCTCGATAATCTTATAGGGCCCAATGAACCTCGGACTCAATTTGCCTTTTCTGCCAAATCGAAGTACTTTCTTCCACGAGGACACTTTCAAAAGCACTTTATCACCAATCTCAAATTCAATGTCTTTTCTTTTCAAATCTGCATATGATTTCTGACGATTAAAAGCTGCTTTCAGACTTTTACGAATCATTTTCACTTCCTGTTCAATCTCTTTAATCAAATCAATCCCGTGAATCTTATTCTCACTGAGCTCAGTCCAATACAAAGGTGTACGGCATTTTCTACCATATAAGGCTTCGTACGGTGCCATTTTAATGCTCGATTGAAAACTATTATTATAAGCAAATTCAATCAATGGAAAATACTATTCCTACATACCTTCAAACTAAAAAATACAACATCTCAACATATCCTCAAGAATCTGAATAATCTACTCGGATTGACCATCCGTCTGCGGGTGAAAAGCAGTACTGAAGTGTAATTTCGTACCTAAAGCCTCCTGTAGTTTCTTCCAGAATCGCGAAGTGAATCTCGGGTCTCTATCTAACACAATAGATAATGACACACCGTCCAATCTCACAATATCAGAAATGTATAACTCAGCTAATTTATCAAGCGAGTAATCAGATCTTATTGAAATAAAATGAGCTGATTTCGTCAATTGATCAACCACAACCCATATAGCATCTTTCTTTCGTGGAGATAGGGGCAAATCCGAAACAAAATCCATCGTCACTCTATCCCATTTCCACTTAGGAATCATAATCGGCTGTAACAAACTGGATGGCACTTGATGTTTAGCTTTAACTTGCTGACAGATCAAACATTTCGAAACAAAGTCGGAGATATCTTTTTTCATTCCAGACCACCAGTAATGCTGTTTCAAATCATTATACATTTTCATACTACCCGAATTTATAGATAAACGACTGTTGTGAGCTTTGTTCAAAATCATCTAAATCAACTCTGGATTTCTAGGAACACAAATTCTATCTCGAAATCTCAAACAATCATCAGTACTAACTCGAAATTTAGAATCAGAATTCAAATCACACTGAGCTCGTTTTGCTATAATCTCATTATCAACCTTCTAAGCAACAATAATCTGCTGTAAGAATAAAGGTTTCACTTTCAATTCAGCTAAAACCAAGCCATCATCAGATATACACAACTGAACATTCATAGTACGTAATGCAAATAATGATTTCTAACTCAAAGCATCAGCAACAACATTTGCTTTTCTCAAATGATAATCAATAACAAGCTCGTAGTCTTTCAGCAATTCTAACCATCTTCTCTATCGTAGGTTCAAATCTTTCTGAGTCCTTAGATATTTCAAACTCTTATGATCTGAATATACATGACATTTCTCATGAAACAGATAATGGCGCCAAATCTTTAAAGCAAATACAATCGCAACTAACTGAAGGTTGTGCATCGGATAGTTTTTTTTGTGCGGCTTTAACTGTCTTGAGGCATAAGCTGTGACTTTGCCTTCTTGCATCAAAACACAACCCAGACCATTCAACGATGCAATACTATAGATTACAAATTCTTTACCCGATTCTGGTTGTACTAACACCGGAGCTTCAGTCAATAGGGCTTTCAACTGATCAAAGCTTTTCTTACACTTTTCAGAACATTCAAATTTCATATCTTTCTAAAGTAGTTTCGTCAACGGAGTTGAAATCATAGAAAAGTCTTTTACGAATCTTCAGTAATAACCAGCAAGTCCCAGAAAATTGCGTACTTTAAAAACATTTCTCGGAGGCTTCCAATCTAGAATAGCTGAAATCTTGTTTGGATCAACTCGGATACTAGATGTTGACACAACATGCCCCAGAAAACTAACTTCTCGTAACCAAAATTCACATTTGCTTAACCTCACATACAACTGTTTATCTCGCAAAGTTTGTAGCACTATTCTCAGATGTTCAGCATGTTCAGTTTCATCACACAAATAAATCAAATGTCATCAATGAATACAACAACAAATCGATCTAAATACGGTCTGAAAATTATGTTCATCAAATTCATAAAAATAGTAGGTGCATTTGTTAATCCGGAAGGCATAACAAGAAACTCATAGTGTCCGTACCTCGTTCTGAATGCAGTTTTCGAAATGTCTGAATCTTTTACTCACAACTGATAGTAACTCGATCTCAGTTCTATCTTTGAAAACACGATAGCTCCTTTCAACTGATCAAACAAATCGTCAATTCTGGGCAGAGGATATTTATTCTTGATAGTTACTTTGTTCAACTGATGATAATCAATGCACATTCTCATCGTGCCGTCTTTCTTTTTCACAAACAGAGCAGGAGCACCCCAAGGTGAGAAACTCGGTCTTGCAAATCCTCTATCAATCAACTCTTGCAACTGAGGCTTTAATTCTTTCAACTCTGTCAGAGCCATTCTATACGAAGCTATCGAAATCGAAGTAGTTACCGGTACTAATTCAATGCCAAATTCAATTTCTCAAATCGGAGGTAATCCCGAAAGTTCTTCAGGAAATACATCAGGAAATTCACAGACAACAGGCACTAATTCACAGAAGTATCATAAAGAGTAAAAGTACCCGTTATAACATCTAGAGACAAAGCTTCCTCACGAGCTCGAATGGCGGCTCTGGCAGGTGTGCGAGCCTCGGATCGAACAGCGGTGTCTTTAGTCCCTCTTTGACTACCACTCACATTTCCCATATTTCTAGGAGGTTTACCTCTAGCTAAAGTGTTACTCGGTCTCGAATTTTGCACAATCTCTTACTCAACAGACTCAGGACAATCATAGATAAAATGATATAAAGATCCACATTTGATAAAAGCCCGATCATACAGGCTACAATTATCGGGATGTCTTTTACCACAATGTTTACACTCAAGTTGATCAGATCAGACATTTCCAACACTGGTAACAGAAGTACCTGGAGCTCTAAATCTCGAATGTGATCTTGCACGATATCTACTCGAATGTCTCACATTAGCCTTTAAACGACTATAATCATCTTAGAATTTCTTTGACATAGACTGAAATGATTTACTTGTAGATCTCTTTCTCACATCTCTAACTTCTGAGTTGACTTTTCTTTTCTCTTTCCCGAGTTTTTCAGCTTTACACGCTCCTCAAAAAACACAACAAACTCTTTTATTTCTAAAATCCCAACTAACAATTTGATGTCTTCATTCAAGCCATCCTTGAATCTCTTACACATGATTGGTTCAGTCGAGACACATTCTCGTGCATACTGGCTTAATCTCACAAATTCTCGCTTGTATTATGTAACATACATACGGCCTTGTTTCATCTCAAGAAACTCTTTATGTTTCTGATCGATGATCTCTGACTGATGTATTTCATTTGAAATTCAGTTTGAAAGAAATCCCAAGTAACTCGTTCTCTCGGAACCACAGATATTAATGTCTTCCACCAATGATACATCATATCTCTCAAAAGTGAAATGGCACATTTTATGCATTCGTCCAGAGTCAATGAAAATTCATTGAACACTCGTATTGTATTCTCTAACTAGAACTCGGCTCTCTTAGCATCATCATTAGTAGTAGTACAAAATTATTCCGCCTCTTATTTTCTAATTTTATCGATCGGAGGCTTATTCAACTGAATCGGATTAGCTTGTGGCATAACAGGAACTTGCAGAAGATTAACCGGGGGTGAAGGTTATGGCACAGCCGGATTAGTTCTCATATATTGCGTGAACCAATCATTCATCATTTGATAAAAGGCTTGCTTAGTCTCCCCGTCATGAGTACTAGTAGCACGTCTAGAGTCAGATGGCGTTGTCCCTTATGCAGGAGCAAGCACATTTCTTTCAACATCATCAGCTATGGCTCGTTCGAGATCCATTTACTATATAAAAGCACATTATCATTGTCAGGATCCATCACACAATCGCAGTTCATAAATATGGCATGTATAGCTGGATTTACATACGCTACTTTAGTCCTAGAATCGACTAAACCGTAGCTCTGATATTAATAAAATGTAAAACCCCTAACCCGTATCTGTCACCAAACTATGGTTAAGAGACATTATTGGACATATCAAAACATTTCGCATTCATTTCACAATTATCATAGTATCATAGTCACACATCATTATAGAGTCCCTTATATAGGTCAAGGAGACCTTAAACATGCTTTAGAAAAGGGTCGGGACTAAACCGAATGCATTCAAAATTTTTCGAAACTTAAACATTTTTCAAAGTTATAAAGGTCACACGCCCGTGTGAGCAGCCGTGTGCCTCACACGGCATTAGACACACCCGTGTGTCTAGGCCGTGGCAAAATAGAGCATACATACTAACTTGTCCACACAGCCACAAGACACGCCCGTGTGCCAGGCCGTGTGAAAATTAGGGAGGCTATTGACTTGGGTCACACGGCTGACCACACGCCCATGTGCCAGCCTGTGTGCCACACACGACCGCTAGACACGCCCGTGTGTCTAGGCAGTGTCAAAACTATAAGGTATACTGATTTTAAATTATAGGGTACCATAGGGGACACACGGCTGTACAACATACCCGTGTGTCACACACGATTGAGACACACGCCCGTGTCTCTGCCTGTATGGACGTAACACCCCAAACCCGACCTGGACATTATGGCCAAATCTGCGATGTCAAATTGAAGTGTTTTTCGTAAAGTGTTATCTTGTTTCAAAAGCCCAATCTTTATTTAGCCTCTTTGTGTGATCTAAAAGATGATTTTAGAACTTGCATTATCATAAAAAAGTATATTCTTTAAAACGTTATTAATTTCAAAATCTTGTTTATAGCGAAAACTTTTTAAAACAATTGCGTACTTGCGTTTTACATGTAAAATGTTGTTTTCTTGCGTAGCTCTTAAAACTGTTTATGTATTCGTGATATTTTTGAAAAGCATTTATCCTTTGAAAACCCGTGTCCTACCGCTAGCCGATATAAATTAAATAATAAAAGCCCAAATTAAGGAATAAAATTTAGAGAGGCCTCATTACAACAAAATGCCCAAATTAACTAATTATAATTTAAAATCTAATGAGGAAGTCCATGCGGTTGTGTGGCCACCTTCGAGTCCCTCGCAGCACCGATCTGCCTAAGACTGGGGATTACCTGTACAGTTAAACTGATAGTTGAGTATATGAAAAGTCAGTGTGTAATCCCTTAACGTCAAACATCCAAACATACAGAGAGCAAAATACATTCTGGGCCTAGGTCCATATCAATAACAGTACTAGTCTGGGCCTGAGCCCATTTAAGTAACAGTAGCAGTTTGGGCCTAAGCCCATCTCAGTATAGAAGCAGTCATATATTCGGGCCTTGGCCTATTACGATGTGATAAACAATGCAAAATAGTAAACAATGATGCGAGCAAGATGTGAAACAAAGATGCAAGTCCTACCCAATCTAGCCTCTACACACCATCTCCGTACCAGCCCTACACACTATGTGGGGATAAAATCGACCCACCTAGCCCTACACTCCAAAATAGCACCGGTTGCAGCATTAAAATAGTATTTGCAGCAGAGCTACCAGTAATAGGCTTAAAGCCATTAGTAGGTCCACAATCGTCTTGGGCGACCCGTGCGACCATATCAGTACAATACACTTCCTCCAAAATAACAATCCCAACCCCATGCAACATGTCATGCATCATATCATAATATCTTACATGGATACAACATACATATAATGTGGCATGCTCAAATGCAGTCATACACATCGTAGGGCAAATCAGTCATTTTACCTTACAGGGGTATTACAGTCATTTTACCCTACAGGGGTATTACAGTAAATTTATCCTACAGGGGTATTATAGTCATTTTACCCTACAGGGGTATTACAGTCATTTTACCATATAAGGGCAAAACGATCATTTACCATATAAGGGCAAAATAGTCATTTTACCATATAAGGGCAAAACGATCATTTACCACATAAGGGCAAAATAGTCATTTTACCATATAAGGGCAAAACGATCATTTACCACATAAGGGCAAAATAGTCATTTTACCACATAAGGGCAAAACAGTCATTTACCATATAAGGGCAAAATAGTCATTTTATTGATTAAGGGTCCAGGTATGCTTACCGATCCAATAGAAGGTAACAGTTGTCTCAGACGACCCGTGCAACCTTTAACAGTCAAATAATAAAATTAGGCCCAAGGCCCATGATGCGACCCATGTGGGCCCACACACCCGTGTGGCCCATAAAGCCCAAAAAATGATCATGTCCGTGTGAACTACACAGCCTAGCCCAATATCTCGACACATCCAGTAGTTTGCCCATGTGGGGCCAACGAGCCTGTGGAGCCCAACTCAGCCCAACGTGGTCTAAAACGGCCCTAGCCCATGAAATCGCTCATGGTGGCCTTTACTATCAAACGCCCATGTTTAATGTGTTCGAATCACCACACGAGCGAGCGCACGCTCGTGTAGCGTCAATAGACGAATTTTCAGCTTTTTCCGATTAACAGGTATTGCAGCGTGATTACACACTTGTTTGCGAAAAGTGCGCCAATATCCACGGACAGCAACCCTAGATTCAATCGTGACCTAATGTTAGTCTTTTAATCATTAAAGTTAACACCCTCATAATAGCACTTAATCCCCAAAATGGTAATTTTTACCTACCTTGAATGAGCAAGAATGGTTTATCCCACTTAAACCACCGATCAAAGTTGCCTTTCAAAACCTTGGCAAAACCTGCATTGTTTCGTAATCTCTTTATTTATCACCATGAACGAAAACAACTAGAATCAAAAGAATGATAACTTATCCCACGTAGAACTAAGAATGGTTGATAGAAGATATCAGCCTATACCCATACAAGAGTTGAAAGTACACAGGATAACAGAGGCAAAACAGAATGATTGTACCTTTATCAGGAATCAGTAACACAAAAAGATGTTAAAAGAAGGATCACAACGGTAGAGAGAAGCAAAAAGGGAATCACGAGCACTTACCAACTTGTCAGAGAACTCTAACAAAACCGAAAGCCAAACACAAACAAAAGAGTAAAGGGAAGTAATCGGCCGGTAAGAAGATATTCAGCAACATTACCCAAGATGGAAGGATAGGGAAAAGTTGATAGAAGAAAAAGGGAGACAGGTATTCGACCCAAAGCAATAATCAGTTTGAGAGAGAGATGCAGAGAAAAGAGGAGATGGTCAATATTCGGCCAAAACACAATAAGGTAAAGAGATGGGAATGTGGGATAATCGGCCAGAAGAAGAATTGATTGGGGGAAGGAAGAGAAAGAATCGGTCTAGAAAAGTCACAAAAAGAATAAAAATTGAAAGTGAAAAGAGAGTAAGAGAGTGAGAGTTCGAACAAAAAGATGGAACTCAATTGGATAAGAAGAGAAATAATGCCAATTTCGAATAAGCAAAATAGTAGGAAACCCGTATGGCACCCCTACCACATTCGGCCTTTAGTAGAAAAGAGTAGCAAAACCGCCAAAAGACAGGCATATCCCCAAAGCCGAATTCATTGGTTACCTACAATCCTAATTCGGCACCAACCCTTCTTCCACTTCAAACCCCCTTGATTTCCTCCTAAAATCCCTCCATCAATATCTCCTCAATAACTCAACCACTTAGTTTGAAATTCGCTCAAACTCCTCGGTGTTTCGGTCAAACACAACTTCCTCCCATGGCCACTAGTAAAAATAATCTCCATTTGCACAAGCAAGGATTTGAACCTCAGGCCTCAGACACTAGCTACACGCCACTTATCCCCTAAGGTAACAGGCTCTTTCTGGAATGTTTTTACCAAAATAAACTTATAACCCTACTGGCTAAAGATAGGGGTTTTATCCTTAAAAAGCAAATTTTTTGTAGAAGCCAAGGCTTGAACCCATGACTTCCCAGACACTTCCAGAGCACACAACCACTAAGCCAGACATATATTTGTGTCACTTTCTTGCACAACTAAACATTTATGTGTAGCCTCCTAACAGTTCCCATCCTCAAGACTTAATACTTCTAGGCCCAAATTCGGGGTGTTACATGGACAAAAATAGGCCATTTACAAGGCCAACTTGCCACCCTAATTTTGGGTCCTCCCTACATGATCAAAACCAAACATTTTATACCAAATTCTCAACCAATTCACAACTAAAATATACACCATTCATGCCATTTCAATAACAACAAATTTCATACTTTTTAACCAACTCAAAATGTAACACCCCTATCCCGAATCTGTCGTCGGATTAGGGTTACGAGGCATTACTTAACATAAGCACAATTCATCACAGTCATGTCCCTTATTACAAATCGTGCACAAAATTATATCGACTTCTTTAATAATAATTTATACTTAATTAGTGACCATACACTCATCCATAGAAGCTAATTCTACATAAACCAATCACATAACCAATACAAATCGAACATACATTATTAATCAAATATAATCATGTGCATTACTAATTCATATGCAATTCATTGTAATATCTTTAATCATTTCCAAATATCAAAGGCATTTCATATCATACCTAATCCGACTACTCAAATACCAAACTAAATCAAATATGCCTAGCCACTTTAATTCAACACAAGACTTTTCTCATAAGACTATATTAATTCTCAACTTACATTAATTGCACATTTGCATTACTTAACCAAGTAAGCGTCAACATAATTTTTTATCATTTATAACACATATACTAATAATGCTTTATAAATTAAACGTGTCAATAATATTTATTGATCATTTTACTAATCTCATTAATATAAAACATATAATAATACATATACTTTATATTTGATTTAGTCGAACATACTAACAAAATAACATGACATTTGATCACTTAAAAAAATAATCATTAATCATCATTTATTGTCGTGTAATTATCTTACAATAAATATATTCATTTATAAGCCATTCCACATGCACATGTTAGCTTAAATTAAACTATACCTCACGATTAACTAAATAAAATTTTACAATACATATAATCATAAGTAAGTGACCGAATTTCACTTGCAAAATAATCAATTCATTTATTACTCAATTAACTAACATTCATAATTTCATGCAATTTAACCAAATCAGAACATGTCAATTACACATGTTATAAATTATGCTAATATTTCATATACACAACTAAATCAATTTATGCATACATTCGGTTATTTAATATGACTTCTTTATAACAATTATAACATATCTATTCTAGCCATTATAAACCGAACATAGATAGTCAAACATCATAGCCAAACATTTGGTCTTTCAAACAACTTCAATATGTCTTTCAAAATTTTATTCATTCTTTGCTATTTATAACCGAGCCTAAATAATAAATTCATATGTAAACATATCATAAACATATACCTTTTACTTTAGCTAAGTTTAGCCGATCATACTCAAACATTGTACGATCCATCATTTATCTCCAAAAATTCAAATCAATTACAAAAACATATAACATAAACATAACTTAATCAAATTATATTTCATTTGCCATAATTCTTCAAGCATTGTTCATATATATGGATACAAATTTCATTTCATGAATAGCTCATAACCCTCATCTGTATTTATAGAACACAAACTGAATTAACCATTACAATTGAATTAAATTAACTATTAAACAATTGGTTATAAATTCCTCACCTACACCATTATAAAGCCAACTCACAAGACTAACTACATATGCTAATCAGATCCATATATCTAGCTTATTATTGAACTAGTTGCAAGTTATTCATATCATTACTCGCATCAAGACATAAAACTAAACATCATTCATATATGTCATAAAACAAACTTATCGAAATGAGCATAAACCATGATCAAGTACATCCAAATATAAGCATAATAATTAAGCCATGAAACCGAACTTAACAAAATAAACAAGCCATTTTCGCATGGCTTATATATGTATATATATATATACATACCAAAATCTAACCTATTTAAAAATAATCTAGCCTATACATGCCATGGGTTCGAAATTCAACTTATAAGTACCGAATACGGTCGATAGTGTGATAAAATTCGCTGACGATCCCCGAGCTCGTAACTAAACTTCAAAATCTATAAAACAGAGACAAACATGAACACACACAATAAGCTACCATAGCCTAGTAAGTCAAAAGCAAATAACCAACTTAAAGACATAATCAACTCATTTAAACCATACCAAAATATATTATCATAATTACATATAAATTCAAGCTTACTATTTTCTTGTATAACATATACTTTCTCTTATAGAATTTATCATGGCTGTATGTACACATATATATATTAACAAAGTGACATTCAAATTCAAAGCCAAAACATCATAATATAACCAAGTACATTTATATTCATAAATATATATATTCATGAATCAAAATATAACATCACATACATATTCATAGCGTATGGCCGAATATATTACACAAGAGCACATATGTTTACATTATTAACTTGTATAATTTGTATCACATATTAATAGCCAACTTACCTTATTTCCAAATAGATAATCAACCAACTCATACCTGATCATCTTTGCTCATTTTACACATTCGATCTCAACTTATCATTGCCCGTTGAACCATTTGGAATTGAATAGGATACTTGGATAATCACACATAACATACAATGCCAACATCCCAGACGTGGTCTTACATGTAATCACATATTGATGCCACTGTCCCAGACAGGGTCTTAGTGGCACACATATATCGGAGTCACATATCAATGCCAACGTATTAAATGTGGTCTTACTCGTACACATATATCGATGCCTTAGTCTTACTCGCACATCACATATCAGAATCCTATGTCATGACATATGTATCCTAGTTATTCCTAAGGTTCACACAGGGCTTTCAGACGTCGTAACTCGGTCGAATTGAACTCGTACACGTAGGTTCCGAGCTTATACACATTCGGCTTTCATATATATATTATCACATTATACATATCAACACATAACATTCATATTTAATCAAATAAATAACATCTATTTGCTTATAAACTTACCTTGGACAACGGTAATTGGGACAGAACGACTAATCAACAACTTTAGTTTTTCCTCGATCCAAATTTGATTTCTTTGGTTCCTGATCTAAACATATTCAAATTAAACTCATTCAAACATATTTTCACTCAATTTAGTCCAAAAACACATAAATGGGCAAACTACCATTTTACCCTTACATTTTACACTTTTTACAATTTAATCCAAATTGCACAAAACACAAAATATGAAAAATTTCAACGCACCCATGTTGGGTCGAATATTTCTAGTGTTTATACAAGTCCATATATTTCATTTATTTTAAATTTTAGTCCTTCAAATTATTATTTTTGCAATTTAGTCCTAATTACTCAAAATCATCAAAAACACCAATCCAAAACATGTTAACCCAAAACATATCTTTCATTTTTCATCATCAAACAACAAAAATCACAAGCTTTCAACAATGGCATAACTTAAAATATTCACCAAAATCAAAAATTCAAGCATGGGTCTTTTAGATAACTTAGCAACTATATCAAAAGCGTAAAAATTATCAAAAACTGGGCAAGTTACATACCTTAATAAAAATCAACCATGGCCGAACAACCCAAGCTTCTTATTTTTCTTTCTTTCTTTGATATTTGGTGATGTATAATGAAAGAAAAAATGCATGATAACTTATTATATGTTTTATTATATAAACAAGTTTATTATTTTACATGTTTAACCTTTTAGTCAAAATTTTAAACCATTATAAGCAATGGTTATTACCGTCCATCATATTAAAAATGGTTATATTGCATAATAAATGCTCCAAATTATAAAGACAATTTCAATTAAGTACTTTCACATTTAACCACCAAATTTTCATTTTACGCGATTAAGTCCTTCTATTAAATCAGACACCCAAACGACAAAATTAAAGCACAAAAATTTCTCAGATATAAATTCACACAAAATAAACACAAAATAATTTTTAAATATTTTTCTGACTCGAATTCGTGGTCTCAAAACCACCGTTCCAGCTAGTGTCTAATTCAGGCTGTTACACAAAACATACCAAAAATCACATAGCAAACTCATTCATTATAACATATCCTTATCTCAATATTTCACATCCAATCTCATGCCAAAATCATACCATTTCTATAACTAAATCACATTACCAACTTACCAAATTTACCATTTCTCACTAGGTCATATATATACACCAAACATATCATTTTTCCATCACATATCACATATCAAAATCAAACCATAATCTAGCCATATCACATGGCATGATATACACATTACAAAACATATTCAAATACTTCTAGCCTATACATGCCATACTTTAATATATGCATTTTCAAAAGGTACCAAAATAGAGTTCGATAGTGTGGTGATGATCCTCGATGATCCCCGAGCTCCCAATAGCTTTGATATCTAAAAACAATGCAAACACACACAAAGTAAGCTTTCAAAAGCTTAGTAAGCCATATACAAATAAACTCATCACATAACACATTTCTAAACCATTTCATTCATGTAGTTCATGGCAAGACATAACCACATACCCATAATTCTCATATAACTCAATTATTCATAAGTCACTTACACATAACATATTTCATACTCATATAATTCATAAATATTTCATATGTCCACATATAAACATATACTTAACTTTCATTCTTAATCATAATATACATTTCAAACATACCTGAATTTGGATTCACATTCCCATATTCAGTCATTTCTCAGAATGCCCGTTGAACCCTTCGGCCGTGTAGTAAAACATGGCCATGTGATAAAAGATGGTCGTGTGGTCGATGAGATGGCTATGAGCGCTTTCATGGACCAAAATGATATTGGGCTCGAATTGGGCGATGTGGGCCCAATGAGCCTGTAGGTCCCATAAAGGTAAATTGCACAAAGGTGTGCTAAATATTGGGCCAAGCTGTGCAACCACACACTAAGGCAATTTCTAGGCTATGTGGGCCATACGAGAGTGTGGGCCCATATGGGCCTGTAATATGGGCCGTGGGCACATTTTCACTTATTGTCTATTAAGGTTACACGAGTCGCCCGAGACGACTGTGGACCTACTGTTGGGCCGGTAAGTGTACCTAGACCCTTATTTTTGGTAATTGATGGATATACCCCTATGTAATGTATGGCTATTTGAGCATGCCATTTTTACTGCATACACATCTATATTATGTTGCATTGCATGGGGTGGGATATATGATTTTGGAGGAAGTGTACTATAAGGCTATTAGCCTATCACTGGCAGCTCTACTGCAAATACTGTTTTAGTGCCGCAACCGGTGTTACTTGGTGTGTAGGGATGGGTGGGTCGATTTTATCCCCACATGGTGTGTAGGGTTGGTACGGAGATAGTGTGTAGAGGATGGATTGTGTAGGATTCTCTATTTGCATACTATACTGATATGTTAATAGGCTTAGGCCCCATTTATTCTTTATTCTTTGAAATGGGCTTAGGCCTGCATCGGCTCTTGTTATTGAAATGGGCTCGAGCCCGGCATCGCCATTATTCTTGAAATAGGCTAAGGCCTAACTGAGACTGAAAGGGCTTAGGCCCAAATTGTGTTTACTCTGATTTGTTGCTATTACGGGATTTCACACACTGAGTTTTCTTAAACTCACCCATCTATTATCTGTGCAGGAAATCCCCAGGCTTGGGTGGATCATTGCGACGGAAGACTCAGAGGTGGCCACTCGACGTAGTTATCTTTAATAATATAATTAAGATTTTATTTTCGGTTTTCATTATGTAATAAGGCCTCTTTAATTTTAACTTTAATTTGGGGATTTATCTACTTGATTCTTATCTAGTAGTGGTAGGACTTGGATTTTCAAGAAAATATAAACAAATGTTTTTCTAAAAACACGACGTTTATGCAACACATTTTGAGAGTTTCCGCAACAAACACTATTTTAAAGCTTAATAACAATCTAATATGAACAATATTTTGCTAAAGCAACTTGAGTTTTCACAATGAACAAGACATCCTAAATTTTTGTTAAGAACCCTAAGAAGTATTATGTGGAACGGATTTTCACGGAGTTTGTGTTTTGGAAAACACTTTAATGTGACATCGCAGATTCGACCATAACATCTAGGAAGGTTTGGGGTGTTACATCGAACCCTAGCTTGTATTTTTCTTTCTTTTTCCTTGATAATTTCGGCAAACATGGATGAGTGAAACACAAATTCCATGTTTTCTTTTATTAAATACTTAATAATACATCATTTACCATTTTGCCCATAATTAATAAAAATTTAAAACATTAATGTATAAGGCCATAAATGTCAACTTACCATGTAAATGGCATATTAACAACATAAGGACCTCTCAATTAAAGAGACATAGCAATTAAGCACTTCAACAAATAGAAGTCCACTTTTACATTTTACGCAATTAGGTCCTTTTATCAAATTAAGCACACAAACGATCAAATTTTCATACGAAATTTTCACACATACTAATTCACATATAATAAGCACAAAAAATAATATAAAAATATTTTTTGACTTAGATTTGTGGTCCCGAAACCACTATTCTGACTAGGGTCTAAACCAGGCTGTTACATTCAAAGTACTTATATGATCTATTGATGGATTCCTACAGGTGAAACTCTTAATATTTGTATACTTTGTAATGCATTGAACTTAGATGTTGTGGTCAAAAGTGGTAAGTCAACTACTCATCATGTTGAGATTGTTTGTAAGTATGAAATGCCTAAGTCGTATGCTCTGAAGTCAATACTTGTATCATATTTGCTCAAGGGTTATCATTTTAATATCAATATTTATGTTGCTTAAGGACAAGCAATGACTTAAGTGTGGGGGAGTTTGACCTATTGTAATTGAGTGTAGCAAATTAAACTAGATTTTGCAGTTAAGGAGCCTGAATACAAGCATTTCTATTATATTTTAATTAAGTTTCTTTAGTTTTACTTATATCTAATAAAATTTTTGAATTGAGTCTTTTATTGACCTTAAGGGCTGAATAAGGTCTAAGGGTGAGCTAACATACATTTTAAGTGTGTAGGAAACCATTAGAAGGTGCACTAAATGAATATTAGTCTTTATGTCGCAACACGGATGACTCGATGTCGCATCATAGGGAACAAAATGAAGAAAACTCAAGTCTACCTTCAATGTTGCGACACAAACTGAGGGTGTCGCGACATACCCCTAAAGATAGCTACAGAGGAGCATACTAGTTGCTATGTCATGACATAGGTCATGGTGTGTCATGACATCGACTCTGTGATAGAAACTAAACATGAAGCATGGATGTTTTGGTTTGCACAATCAAACTTTAAAGCTCGGGAATGTCATGTTACCTAGGGTTAAGGACGATAGCCACCTGGAAGCTATAAATAGGCTCATTTGTCACCTCTTAGAGACATTATTCCTTTAGGTTAGATTCTTTCTGTAAAATTTAGTTTAGTATTTTCTGTCATTCTTAGGTTTTAGTTTTATTTAGTTGTTCTTATCGATTTCAAGATATTTGAATTGTGGAATCATTCAACTCCGTGGGTTGGTGCTTCATCTCAATATAATCAGGCTCTTTCATTTACTCTGTCTTTTCGATTTAATTAGCATGCTTTTTCTATACATCGATTATATATTGTTTATGAATGCCATGAGAAACTAATCCTTCTATGGGGGATTAGTGGGTAGATGTAAAATATGTTAACGGTTTTATAGGGTTACTCAATTGATCAACTTTTTGGGAAAGGGAGAACGTGAAACAAACCCTAGGCCTCCTAACCCTAAGAAGTCATCAAGGTGGGAATTAACACAAAATTAGTATTTCCCATTCGTGAACATCTTAACCCCAAACCAGTCTAGACTACGAGGTTAGAAGGTAAGTGGTTCTTATTGACTCGGTATGTTAGTGGATTATCAGAAGATCTTGCTAGGTTAGTGACTAGTTGATTGACAAGGAAACCCAAAATGACAGTTGATGGAGAATACAGAAGTGAGCTAATCACCCATAATCAGATTTGATTTATTCTTCCTTTTTAATCTCTTGAGTTTTATCTTTTTATGTTATTTTTTCTTATTACTATCATTATAAAAACCCCAAAAATCCTTTCTTTTATATTCTTCGTACTATAACTAATTAAAATTACTAATTATATCTTTTAGTGTTTAGGTTAAAATTGATTTAGCATTTTCCTCC
This sequence comes from Gossypium longicalyx, assembly GCA_025698465.1. Taxonomy (NCBI): domain Eukaryota; kingdom Viridiplantae; phylum Streptophyta; class Magnoliopsida; order Malvales; family Malvaceae; genus Gossypium; species Gossypium longicalyx. The sequence continues at coordinate 64,666,650 of CM046996.1, read as the reverse complement.
CTTTGGTACGATCCTCGGAGTACTCACCTACTTCACTGTAAAACTATATTACAACTCGACCTGTATACTTGCAGATAATGCCTTGTCTTTCTATCTTTTAATTGCAATATTCACACTCTAGGTATTAGTACGTCCAGAGGCAGTCAAGTTGTTCCCTAAGGTTAATAAAATACTCAATTTGCACATTTTATTCACTTATTAAAAATGTATGAAAACATAACTCAAACCTACTGAAAATGCTTGTTTTTAAGCTCCTAAAGTGGGATAATTATTTTAGTTTGCTACACAGAATTATGACAAATCAAACTCCCCCACACTTAAGTCATTACTTGTCCTCAAGCAACATAAACATAAGCAAGAAATAAAAATGATGACCTTTAAGAAAATATGATACAAGTATTGAGTTTGGAGCACATGACTTGAGCATTTCACATTCACTAACAACTTTAACATGATGAATAACTGATTTACTACTTTTGACCACAAACATCTAAGTTTAGTATGTTACAAAGTAGACAAGCATTAAAGGTCTCACCTATAGGGATCCATCAATAAATCATACAAGTAATTTGATTATTCGAGTAGAATACAACTAGTCATTTATGTGTATATTTATTATGATGTCCATTCATGTATAAGGATATTTAGGTCACATAGGACTTTTTGGGTTGTAACATTCTAAGGCTTAAGACATGTATGTATTTTAAAGATAGTAAGCATCAAGAGAGTTACAAACATGAAAATAGTTTGGCACATAGCATTGATCCCTATTCTTCCCCCAGAGTGACCCGTACCCACTCACCACCTTATTTCTCCTACTCTCACCTTCATCGTATATCCATATATAGGAAATCATAGCATGACATAGTAACTATGGCTAGCCTACGAGTTTTTGTGAACGAGTTTCTCTTTCTTTTGTAACTTTGTCACTTTCTTTTTCAACTCATCTCATTTAAGAATACTTTTTTCTTTAGAACTTTTTGTACTCATATTACTTTTGCTTGTTGAGTATTTCTTTTGTTTTGCACTTTTAAGTTAACCTAGAGTTCCCATATCACACTAATCTTTCCTATTTCACTCTATTTTTACAAACTTCACCGTGATGTATCTACTTAACCCTCAATACATATGGCCAGACATCTATAGTCATGCAGTGCAAGACCAAAGAAAAAAGGGGCAAATACAAATTATCATCTTTAGGCTTGGGGTTTGTAATAAGGTTCATCAAGAAGTGTTAATAGGCTCAAAAATCGGTACTAAAGGTGAACATGAATAGGAAAGCTTTTTGGCTCTAGATGTGTTCCAACAATGCCTTAGGTCATCTCTGAATATCTTAATATGCACAAATTTAATCAACCAAACAAACTCAAATTCAATCATTTATCATTCATACTAACATGCTCGTTTCCTTGTATTTTCTATATCATTTGGTACAATTGATTACTTAATACCTATTTATAGTGTAACATATAGAACTTAGTAGTCTATTAATAAAAAATTTAAAATCACCTACTGTCAATCACTTGTAATTCTACAAACTCAAGAACACCAAAGACAAGAAAAATCCAAGAAAAATGTAGAAATTGAAAACAAATAAACAAGTTTTCTATGTTACCCCCCACACTTTAGTTGACACATTGTCCTCAATGTGTAGCCCATAAAAAGATAAGGAAAGAATGTAACAGCCCGATTTAGACCCTATTTGGAATGGTGGTTTTGAGACAACGAATCCGAGTAAAAAAAATATTTAAAATATATTTTTTGTGTTTATAATGTGTGAATTTATATGTGTGAAATTTTCGTGTTTAATTTTGTCGTTTGAGTGCCCGATTTAATAAAAGGGCTTAATCGCGTAAAATGGAAAATTTATGGTTTAATTTATAAGGGCCAAATTGTTGTTGTGTAACACCCCTCACCCGCATGAGACGCCGAGAAAGGGTTCGAGGCGTTACTGATAATTCACCTTTACAAACTTACTCAATCGGGTTACTAAATTTCGCTCGTGATTTAACACTTTTCAAACGTGTGCACTTTGTCTCTTATACAGGCCTCCGGGGCCTAAAAACACTCCTAGGGGTTGTACGGAACAAAACCAAAATTGTTCGATAGACTTGGGGCACTTCAGAAAATTTTCGCTTAGTGAAAGTGTAACACGCCCGTGGGGCTTAGAACACGCCTGTGTCCTTTTTCCAGTATGCAACACGGCCAAGGCACATGCCCGTGGGCTTAGCCCGTGTGCTACACTGACTTCAACCTTACCATTCTGTAAAATATACACGGCCAAGGCACACGCCCGTGTGCTTAGCCCGTGCTCTATGCTGACTTAAAATTTCAGGTGCAGGGGACACACGGTCATAGCACACACCCGTGGGAGTAGCCCGTGTGTCACACACGGCCTAAATACACGCCCGTGTGTCTATCCATGTGGACCTTGTTAGGCTATTTTCCAAGCCTTAAGTCACCCTCTACTAGTCAATTACCTTATAGATTACTATAGTGCATATTTGGGCCAAATTATCCATTTGTAAGTATGAAACTTTGATTAACCTCATTGCATGTGAACCCCATGACATTGGTTTCATACATGCTAAGTTAATTCTTATCTTGCATTTAATGATTTATATGTCTGCTTGACATATTAAGATTGGCTCGTTATTATAACTCATTGCCAATTATAACTAAGCCATCGCATATGAATATAAACATGCATAGATTTGTAGGGCATAGCCTACTTCAAAATGAGCCAATCCCATGGCCATATACAAAAAAAATAAGCATAATTTTACATGCCTTCACTAGGCAAATCAAATGACATATATAACAAAATACTATAAAATCATACACATGCCATTCGACAAAATAGAAATGTCTTTATACCAAAACTTGTCTAGTTGATAGTGTGTTGACTCTCCAATTGTCTTCCAATCCTTATGAGTTATTGAGCTCTGAAAAAGTAGGGAAAAGAGAGGGGTAAGCATTTACATGCTTAGTAAGCCTATATAACTGGAAAGTAAACTTACCGATTATTTAACATACGACCATATTAGGCAATGAAACCAACAAGCATAGGATAGTTTCCCTATCACATGCACTCAACCATCAAGTTAGTTACATATCAATGCACCATGTAATTCATCTTAGATAAGCTCATCATTTAACACATCATCTATACATATTCCTTGTGATAGTTCCGTTGAGTTTCTAGGAAATCTCGATGGATCATCCACTTACCATCAATTCGTACGAATGATTGTTTCAGTATGCACTCCTGCGAACCTCACATCTTACGGCGGGACTACCAGTCCAGGCTAAATCCCCCGTAATATAAACTCATAAGGTGATGTCGAGATTACCAGTCCAGGCTAAATCCCTTATAATGACAAACACCCTTAATGAGCTCGGATCTAAATTACCAGTCCAGGCTAAATTCAGACCCTAATCGGATTACCCGTACGGGCTAAATCCATAATACACACATATTCTTTGGGAGGCTCGATCACTCAAGGAACACCAGCCCAGGCTAGATCCATTTTATACTTGAGATCTTCAGATTACCAGTCCAGGCTAAATCCTTTTCTGCAACACATGCAGGATCTCAAGTCTCATGTAAATCATGGTTTATCCATCGAATTCCCTTTTCAACCTCAACCGAGACATTATCCAACAATTCATTATTAAAGATGCAATTCATGCATTTTCATGCCATCAACAATGCAATTATCATGCATTCACAAAACATACAATTATCCATGTTATAGGCTTACTTCGAGTTATCCGAACTTACCTGGTATTCGTTTAGGAGCTGTGTTTCGGTTATTTCGAAACCTTGCGTTTACCTCGATCGACCTCCGGAATTTATTTCTCGGGGTCTATAACAACAAAATTATATCATTAATTCACTACATTACACTTTTCAAGTTTAATTTCTACCCCCGATCCAAATGACCGTTTTGCCCCTAACCTTTGACATTATTACCATTTAGTCCTTAAGCTCGTATAATGAAACACATGGAATTTCTATCTTACCCAAGCCTGACCGAACATTTTTCTCTCTTATGGCAGACCACATTTTCCATTATTTTCTCATTTCTACCACACATTTTAAAACCTTTGCAAAGTGGTCCCTACAAGGGCTTTTCATGAAAATCACTTAGGAAAAGATGTTTATCACACCTTCAGCTTTCATACCCCTCCTTAATCCACCAAAATACAAGCAACTTATGCATGAGTAAATTTTTAAACATGAACCCTAGCATGAAATATGGGTACAAATGGAGAGAGTAAGCTACCGAGATTTCAAAAATACAAAGAACAATAAAAACGTGGCTTGGGAGCACTTACTATTGAGCTTGGAAAGCTTGAAAACCCTTGCTATGGAGAGCATAAAATTTTCGGCAGCTATGGAGAAGAAGATGGCTGATTTTGGCTTATTTTTCCCATTTTAGTTCATTAAAAAACAATTGACCAAAATTCCCTTAAGTCCTTTCTTTAAATTTTCATCCATGCAAGCCCATTTTTGTCCAAAAACTTAGAAATTGGGCAAATTGCTCCCCAAGACCTTCTAATTTATAATCTCAAGAAATTTCATACAAATTGCTTCTAGAATCCAAGCTTTGCAATTTATTCAGTTTAGTCCCTAATTTCCAATTAGATTCTTTACTCAAGGAATTTTTCATGAAGCTTTAACACATGTATAATCTCATATTCTAAGTCTCATAATAATCATAAAATAAATATTTTGATGTTAGATTTGTGGTCCCAAAACCACTGCCCCGACTAGGCCCTATTTCAGGATGTTACATTTCTCCCCACTTAGGGACTTTCGTCCCCGAAAGTCTTACCAGTAAACAGGTTTGGATATTGGTTTCCCATGGTTTCTACTGGTTCCCATGTAGCTTCGTCCACACCACGTCGATGCCATAGAACCTTTACTAAAGTCACACTTTTATTTCTCAACTGTTTAACCTCTTGGGCCAAAATCTTGACTGGTTCCTCTCCATAAGTCATGTCTGGTCTAATCTCAATCTCCTCTAGTCAAATCACATGAGAGGGGTCTGATTGATATTGTCTTCACATGGATATATGGAACGCGTCGTGAATCTTTTCCAATTCGGGTGGCAATGCCAAGCGATAGGCTAATGGTCCAATCTTTTTAGTGATCTTGTAAGGTTCGATAAATCGCGGATTCAGTTTACCTTTCCGACCAAATCTCATCACCATTTTCCATGGAGACACCTTCAAGAATACTCTGTCCCTAACTTGGAATTCAATCTCTTTTCTTTTCAGATCAGCATAAGACTTTTGCCTATCCGATGCTGCTTTTAAATAGTCTTGTATTACTTTAACTTATTCTTCAGTTTCCCTGATCAGATCCACTCCATGAATCTGATTTTCCTTAAGTTCTATCCAGTATAATGGAGTTCGGCACTTCCTGCCATACAAGGCCTCATAAGGTTCCATTTTCAAACTTGTTTGGAAACTATTATTGTAGGCAAATTCTACCAATGGCAGGTATTTTTCCTAGCTACCCTGAAATTCGAGGATACAACATCGCAACATATCTTCAAGAATCTGAATCGTCCGCTCAGACTGACCATCTGTCTGAGGGTGAAAAGCTGTACTAAAACTCAACTTCATCCCCAAGGCTTCCTGTAGCTTTTTCCAGAATCTCGAAGTGAACCTTGGGTCCCTGTCTGAAATAATCGATAATGGTACTTCGTGCAATCTTACAATCTCAGAAACGTATTAGTCGGCCAGTCTATCAAGGGAATAATCTATCCTTACCGGAATAAAATGAGCCGACTTGGTCAACTTATCCACTACGACCCATATGGCATTTTTCTTTTTTGGAGTCAAAGGCAATCCTATCACGAAGTCCATGGTAACTCTGTCCCACTTCCATTCGGGAACCATCACAGGTTGTAACAAACCTAAAGGCACTTGATGTTCAGCTTTAACTTGCTGACATACCAGGCATCTTGACACAAACTCAAAAATATCTCTTTTCATACCGTTCCACTAATACATTTTTTTCAAATCGTTGTACATTTTGGTACTTCTCGGATGAATAGAAAAACAGCTACTATGTGCTTCTTGCAATATTTTCCGGATAAGTTCATCGTCTTTAGGTACGCATACTCTCTCTCTGAACATCAAACACCCATCAGGACTAATCCAGAAATCTGGTTCAGTCCCCGACTCACATTGAGCCCTTTTTTCATGCAAGTCACCATCATTAAACTGAGCATCATGAATTTCCTACAGAAATGTTGGCCTAGCCTCTAGCTCTGCCAAGACCGAACCATCATCAAGCAATGTCAAACGAGTATCCATGGCTTTCAAAGCAAATAAGGACTTTCTGCTCAGAGCGTCGGCGATCACATTCGCCTTTCCCGGATGGTAGTCAATGATCAGATCATAATCCTTAATTAATTCTAACCATCTCCTTTGTCTCAAATTTAATTCTTTTTGAGTCATCAAGTACTTCATACTCTTGTGGTCCATAAAGATACGACACATTTCACCATATAAATAATGCCTCCAAATCTTTAAGACAAAAACAAAAGCAGCAAGCTCTAGGTCATGGGTCAGATAATTCTTCTCGTAAGGCTTCAATTGTCGTGAAGCATAGGGTATCACCTTGCCATCTTGCATAAGCATAGAGCCCAATCCATTTAAGGATACATCACTCTAGACCACGAATTCCTTTCTCGGTTCAGGTAGCACTAAAACAGGAGCTTCAGTCAGCAATGTCTTTAATTTCTCAATACTTTGCTGACACTTTTCTGTCCATTCAAACTTAGCATCCTTCTGTACCAACCTCGTCATCGAAGTCGCTATCATAGAAAATCCTTTTACAAACCTTCGATAGTAACCAGCTAAGCCCAAAAAGCATCTAACCTCGGTTACATTTTTAGGCAATTTCCAATCAATAATAGTAGAGATTTTCTTGGATCAACTCGGATGCCTTCACCCGAAACAGTATGACCCAAAAATCCAATTTCTTGGAGCCAAAATTCACTCTTGCTAAACTTAGCATACAGTTGTTTTTCTCACAAAGTCTGCAATACAATTCTCCGGTGCTTCGCATGTTCTATCTAATTTTTGGAATAAATCAAGATTTCGTCAATGAACACAACAACAAACTTATCCAAATATGGTCGAAAGATCCTATTCATTAGATCCATAAATACAGCCAGTGCATTCGTCAGCCCAAACAGCATAATAAGGAATTCGTAATGACCATACCTCATCCTGAAAGCTATCTTTAGCACATCCGATTCCTTGACACGCAACTGATAATAGCCAGACCTCAAGTCTATCTTGGAGAACACAGTGGCTCCTCTCAACTGATCGAATAAATCATCAATCCTTGGTAAAGTATACTTATTTTTTATGGTTACCTTATTCAGTTACCGATAATCAATACATAATCTCATTGAACCATCTTTCTTCTTTACAAACAACATAGGGGCACCCCAAGGTGAAAAACTTGGCCTTGCGAATCCTTTATCCACCAACTCTTGCAACTATGCTTTTTACACTTTTAGCTCAGTTGGTGCCATTCTATGCAGAGCGATAGAAATAGGAGTTGTCCCTGGCACCAATTCAATACCAAACTCAATTTCTCTCTCAGAAGGTAATCCTAGTAATTCCTCCGAAAATACATCTGAATATTCACATACTATCGGCACAGACTCGATCTTCAACTCTGTTTCCTTAGTTTTCTATACAAATGCAAAATAAGCTTCATACCCTTTTCTCATGTACCTCTGGGCAACCATTGTTGTGATTACATTTGGCGGCGAACCTAATTCTCTTCATTCGACCCGTAGAGTCTCACCATCCAAACATTTTAACTTAATATACTTACTACCACAATTCACAGTTACATCATGAAGGGCTAACCAATCCATACCAAGTATTACATCGAATTCATCAAATGGTAGCAACATAAGGTTAGCCGGAAAACAATGACCTTGAATCATCAAAGGACAATTCTTACAAGCTTTATCAACTAGAACCGATTTTCCTAATGGGTTCGACACTTTAATAACAAATTCCATAGGTTTGACGGGTATATTCATACTAGACACCAATCTCATGCAAACGTAAGAATGTATCGACCCCGGGTCAATTAAAGCAATAATACTCATATTAAAAAGAGAAAAAGTACCCGTGATAATGTCAAGAGCAGAGGCTTCCTCTTGAGCGTGTATTGCATACGTTCTTGCCGGGGCTCTAGCCTCTGGTCTTGTAGTATCTTTAGCTGTGACCCGACTACCACTAGCACTTCCAGGGTATCTTGGAGGTTTACCTCGTGCCATAGGAGCATTCGATTTCATGGTTACTTCCACTTCTTTTTCCGTTCGATCTGGGCAGTCTCTGAGAAAGTGGTCAAGAGAGCCACATCTGAAACACACACCACTTTTTACTCGACACTCTCCAAAGTGAAATTTATTGCAGTTCTTACACTTCGGCTTTTGATTCAATTTTATGGATATCGACCATGTTTATATTTATATGTTTTATTGCTATGTTTATTTTTTATTTGAGAGTTTGGTTAAATTATGTATATATATATAAACTTGTGAACTGCTTGACATGTAATGCAAATTATGGTTGATGTATGGAATTTATTCTATGCAATGTTACATGCGTCTGATATGGTTGAGTAAAATGAAAGTGGACATTGAATAAGTATATGCATTTAGCAAGTTTATATTCGACTAAGGCATTGGAAAATGACCAAATGAATAGTAATTCAAATTATAAGAAATCATGATTGTTTTTGTGCAAATTAAGTAAGCTGATTATGTTGAGTTTAAGTTATTAATCAAATGGTTCCTACTAATATATACCATGCACATAATGTTATAAATTTTGAAATTATGCTTAAGATATTTGTGAGATTTATAAAAGCAGTATTTGTTGTATGTTTAATAGTTACGAATTAACAATTGTTACTATATGCTTCAAAGCATGGTTACACATTATATTCGTATGACTGTTTTTGAATATGACAGGGTTCGAGTATGAAATGAGATGTTTGTTTAATGTTAATGTTTCATAAAATTTTACTATGTGTTTTATAAATTATTATGTATGCATTCGTAATGACCTAAGAGTTTATGTAATAGTTCGGAAGTTGTGTTTGGTCTGGTAATGCCTCATAACCCCATTCAGATGACGGATACTATAACAACCCTAACTCGTATCTATAGCCGAAATGGGGTTACGGGGCATTACTTAACATAACATAACTCAAAAGAATAATCCTTACATTTCATACTTCATAACTCAATCCCATAGCAAAACTTATCATTTTAAAACTTAAACATAATCATACATGTATCAGCAATTAACAAAAACTTATGCATGTGATAAAACATACCATTTCATGATTAGATAAATTAAATATTATGCATATTACTCTAAGCTAAAACAACCACACAGCATAATAGACATATATATATTTATATACACATAAACATGCATTAAACAAGGCCAAAAATATACATCTTTTCTCATATCAAGTTATGCGCATATAACCATATCAATTTAAACCATTTTCAAGCACCAATACATAAACATATCATGACTATTATAATTATACTTAAACTTTCTTTTTATCTCGTCAAATAAGTCATATGAACCAAAATATAATTACACAATAATTTAAACATAATGCTTATACATACTTACCATCAAAAACCAAATCTAAATAACTAATCCACAAATAAACATGTCGTAAGCATATTCCTTTATTTTGACTAGGTATAACCGATTATAATCATGCCTTAAATAGGTTACCATTTATCTCACAAAATAACCAAATCCAAACATATCATCAAAACACCAATCATACTTATTATATAATACGCATACCAAAATAAGCTCCAGCCATGTCAAATATAACCTAATTTTAGCATGAAAAGTTAAGCCATTAAAGTCATACCAATTTCACCATTCAATCTTAAGTTAAAATTTACCATTGCATAACCGAATACAATTGTCAACTTGTCACTTTAAATATCAAACCAAAACAAACATGTCATATGCATATGCATTTAATTTATCTATCATTAACCGAATATGAATGTACATCATTTACAACTGATGATCAAAAACTTATAATCATTATCCATATTTACCTAATACATTCCACTTATATATCATACATATCACTCAACAAGAATATCCAACCACAGTTTCACATCATACCAAATATACCATACACATATACTTTAATATAACTTTATCAACATTAACAAATATATCAACCAAGATTCACATATAAATATATAATGGCCGAAACATCAAAACCAAACTTAACATAATGAATAAGTCATTTTCACATGGCTCATATTAACATAACCCAAAATCAAACATACACATAAGCTAGTCTATAATGCCATAAGTTTAAGTTCAACTTATAAAAGTACCGAAACAGTCGATAGTGTGATAAACTTCGCTGACGATCCCTGAGCTCGTAACTTGACTCCAAAATCTATAGAACAGAGGCAAACATACACACAGAGTAAGCTATCATAGCTTAGTAAGTCATAAGCAAATAAAAAACTCAATAACATTTATAATTCAATACAATAAAATTGAATCGTTATATCATATTCATATAATTTTCAAACTTGCAAAAATGCATTCATCAAACATATAACTATGCATCAAATTTAAATAGATCGAATACACATGTAGTTAATATCATAATTATTTTTCACTTCTAAAATAACATATATATACCCTTGGCCGAATATATTCATTCATATATGAATGCACATAAATCACAATTACAAGGTCACATATACTTAACATTTGGCCAATTATAGATTTTCATATACACATATACTTTTATTTGCATCATGAATACATCATTAAACTGAATGTATACTTTCACATATGCATACATGTAGTTCACATTAACAAGTAACATTTATATCATTAATTCAAACATCTAGCTTACCATAATTTCATAACTTAGTATGAATACATACCTAAACCTGTTAAATCGATTTTACATTTGGTCTTAACTTATTATTGCCCGTTGAACCATTCGGAATTGAATAGGATACTCAGATAATCACACATATTGTACAATGCCAACTTCCCAAACGTGGTCTTACATGTAATCACATATCAATGCCACTGTCCCAGACAGGGTCTTACTTGAGAACACATATCGATGCCAACGTCCCAGACGTGGTCTTACACAAGAACACATATCGAAAAACCTATGTCATGACATATGTATCGTAGCTACTCCTAAGGTTTGTACGGGGCTTTCGGACTCGATCAAATCGAACTGTACACATAGCTTTTAAGCTTATACATATTCAACTTCCACATATATACTATCACATTATTCATTTCAGCATATATAGTTCGTATTTAATTAAATAAATAACATCTATTTGCTTATAAACTTACCTCGGACAACGATAATCGGAATGGGACAACTAATCGACAACTTTGGTTTTCCCCGATCCAAATTTGATTTCTTTGGTTATTGATTTAAAAATATTCAAATTAAACTCATTCAAACATAATTTCATTCAATTTAGTCCAAAAACACATAAATGGGCAAATTACCATTTTGCCCTTGACATTTCACACTTTTTACAATTTAGTCCAGATTGCACAAAACACAAAACATGCCAAATTTGAGTACACCATGCTTAGGCCGAATTTTCCTTGTACTCATACAAGTCCATACATTACATTTGTTTCACATTTCAGTCCCTCAATTTATTATTTTTGCAATTTAGTCCTAATTACTTAAAATCATCAAAAAATCCAATACAAAACATATTAATCCAAAACATATCTTTGATAATTAACATCTAACATCACAAATCTCAATTATTCATCAATGGCATAACTCAAATTATTCATCAAAATAAAAAATTCAAGCATGGGCTTTGTACATTACACTGCAACAATCTAAAAAACGTAAAAATTATCAAAAACTGAGCTAGTTACATACCTTAATCAAGCTTCAACAATGGCTGAATACCCTAAAGCTTATTTCTTTCTTTATTTATCAAGTTTCAACAAAAAAAATGAAAATGCATGTCTATTTTATGTTTTGTTTATTTAATACATAATAATACATCATTTACATTTTTAACCTTTATAAATTAATATATAACCATTATAAAATAAGGTCACAACAGTTATGAATTTATAATTATGGTTTAATTGCAACATAAATACTTCATATTAAAAAGACAAAAACAGTTAGGCACTTTCACATTTAACTACCAACTTTTTCATTTTACGCGATTAAGCCCTTTTATTAAATCAGCCACTCAAACAACAAAATTAAAACACGAAAATTTCACAGATATAAATTCACACATAATAAACACAGAAAATAATTTTAAAAATATTTTTTTGACTTAGATTTGTGGTCCCAAAACCACCATTCCGAATAGGGTCTAAATCGGGCTGTTATAGATACGGGTTAGGGGTGTTACAAAGAAGTTAGCCGATTGATTGTGGTCGCTCCAACGGCTAATGGTGGGTGATTCTCCCTTTGATTGTGTAAAGCTCGAATTGTTTGTGTCTCTTTCATGTTGGGTTTCTACATAGAAAACGAAATGCAATATAACTAAAAATCTACTATTAATCCTACTCCTACAGAGTGTAAATCAAAATTAGTAAAAAATTAATACAAGTCTTTAAGAACGAAATTAAAATTATTCAATCTTTTTCTTCAAAATCAATCTCCTCGCTTTTGTCGTCCTCTTCATTCTCTCATTCCTCTTCACTTTCACGCCTCTCCTCTTCTTGTTCCAGATTTGTTGGCCCAAACATGTCGGTTATATAATTGGGGACCTAGATGTTGTTTTCCCTAGCAAATTATTGAAAAAGTGGTCTCGACTCTTGCATCCATTGAATCGTCCGATCTAACTTTGGATCACTCCTCTCACTAACTTCTTGTTGAGGTTGTGCCAACCTTTGTGAAGAAGTTGGTGTAGCTGTTAATTCTTGACGTTGCTTGTTCCAATCTTTTACCTGTTTAGCTCGTAGTTCTATAAATTGTTGGAACATTGTGTCCCCAATTATACTTTGGGAAGGTTTCAACGACTGCTCAGTAGATGTCATAGATACACCCACCATTTTGTATAAAGTCATCACTAGATAGGGAAAGAAAACTCCCACCTTTTGGCCACTAATGCATCTCCTCATGTTCTAGTGGATCCGTTTGCCAATACACACATGCTTTTTCTACAAGATTGCATACAGTAAAACTGCTCAAATGGTATTAACATTAGAAACATTTAGAGCAGATACTATTTGTGTGCACACAAATTGAATCCACATTTTAGCCTCTAGAAACATAATAGCTTGATGAAAGGACACTGGAACATTGGTACTTGAGCGATTTCCATTCACCCCTTCCTTTAGTTAAAAATTTTATAATGTTATCCATATCTATGTCCTAAAAATATTCTAAATCAGTTTCGTCAATAAAATTATTTTCATAGTATAGAGCATTATAAAAGTCTTAAATAATTTGAGGGGTTATGTACACCTTTTTCCCTCGCACAAGTACTATATCCCATATATGGCCTTCAGTGTTCCCAGACTCTTGATCCCTTAATGTTGCATAAAATTCATGGACTACAAAGACCATAGCACTATCTTTGGGGATCGTCCAAAAACGTTCTCACCTATGATATCTGACTAAAGGCTATATTTCCTTACATAAAATCATGGACGGATCAAATCCCCTCTCTTGGATAAAGGTTTTTCCTTGAAGTTCATTAAAATATTTTTCAATATCTGAGTTTGAAAAATTAGAGGGATTTCGAACCGTCGACGATTATGGCTCATTATTTCATCTAACTTTTCTAGGAGGCATGATTCTTTGGTTTTGACTCACTAATGAAATATCAAGTAAATAAATCTAGTGGAACAATAAAAGTTTGAGTTAGAAACCTTAACCTTATACATATTGTTGGATTCCTTATCACACTCTATTTTCTCATCGTTTCTTGGGGTGGTTCAGTTCTTGCCCTTCACAAGTAAGATTGAAAGAAGCAATTTTTCTAAAAAAATCAAAAAGAAAAAGGGAAGAACGAGGTTTTAGGGTTTAAGGTATTTAAGAAGATTTAAAAGAGGTAAAGGGTGTTTAATTAAGAGTTAATGCGTTTTTAGGTTAAGAAATAGGTGTTTTGGGGGTTTAAAATTAGGTAAAGTAAGGGTTAAGCTATCAGGTTGCCGAAATGGGTCAGGTCAACCCTGTAGAAAAATTACAATGATGTCGCGATACAGGGGTTTTGAGGTTGTAACATCCCTGGCATTTTGACGTTGTCACAACTTAGGGTTCGATGTCCTGACCCACTCTAGATTTTTTGATTTTTTAGTAAACTGATGGTGGTGTTGCGACACCTAAGGTCAATGTCACGACATTAAAAGAATTTTCTCGATTTTAAAAGCTACCATCGGTGTTGCGACACAGGATTCCTGTGTTACGACATAGGCTCTATTCTAATTCAAAACTCCATTTTCCAAAGTGCTATAGTTTCTTATAAAACATAAAGTTAATGTGAATTAACATCTATATTAAATATTAGCTAGATATACAATATTTTACAAATGTTAAGCATTAGGTCAAATATTTTAAGTCTTACTGTCGGATTCGTCTGACAGTATCATCAATTCACCAATGGGTGATTCTTTCGTTTTGTCAGTATTAGTCCATCGTCCATCGTGCCATTCAACTTGTGCTCGCATGTCCCTTTCCTTAAACCTATTTATTCTTTCTGCATGCATAAAAGGAGGCGTGTCCATTGACTCGGGAATGTTAGAAATAAATAATTTTTTTGCACTGCTCTACCAACTTCCTCCTAACTTCCTTGCTTAGTTGATGACCACATTTAAAAGTTTCAGTCTCACCATTGATTTTCATATTAATTCATTTTTCTTTAAATCAATGGTTGACCTAGAAGTGTCTAGGAAAGGTCTACCTAATAAGATCAATATCTCACGATCTTCTTCAAAATCAAGCACCACAAAATCTGTTGGGATAATGAAATTGCGCACTTTGAATAAAACATCTTCTAATACACCTCTTGGATGAACTAAAGATCTGTCGGCCAACTTTAGTGCTATATGTGTATTTTTAAGATCTCTTAACCCGAGTTTTTCAAAGACACATAAAGGCATTAAATTAATACTAGATCCTAAATCACATAGAGCTTTATTAAAATAAATGCTACCTATCTTTATAGTAATAGTAAAACTTCCTGAATCTTTTAATTTTTAGGGAACTCGTCTTGAGATAATAACACTACATGAAGCTTTTATACTAATTTGTTCACCTACCCTAATTTTCCTATGCTTAAACATAATTTCCTTTAAAAACTTGGTGTACTTAGGAACTTTCTCTATTAATTAAATTAAAGGAAGGTTAACATTTAATATCAAGAAACTTACAAATTCATCCTCATCCCGCTTTTGTCTTTCCACCAGTCTCGAAGGGAATGGGAATTTTGTACTGGCAATATATTTTGTTATTTCCTTCTCTACCTCCATTGTCGGTGTGGTTACCTCCTTTGGCTCTGGGTCATCTTCAACTTCTAAGGATTCCTTTTAAGGATCGTCATTATTCTCCACAATTGTCTCTAGAGTAGTGGTTTTGGAGCTACTCAGTACTTTGCCTGATCAGAGCGCAATCGCTTTCACGTGCTCCTTACCTTCTCTCTATGGATTATCTTCCGTGTTGTTGGGAATACATGTGCCAATTTGTATTTTACGTCACCCATCATGCTCATCAATTGGCTCATTTGATTCTCGAATTTAGTCAATATTCTTGTTGAATTGGTGCACTCAAACTTCACTTGCTTGACATCCATTTTCATTGACTGCACTTCTCCCTCGATTGTATCTAGACATTGATCACATGCAGTATGGTCACTTAGGTTGACCCTATCCTAAAATTTATGTAAATAAGAAGGTCAATAGTTAGTATTTTTAGCTTGATTTAAGTTGTTACCTCCTCCTTGATTTCCTCACCATCTCAAGTTTGGGTGATCCCTCCGGCCGGGGTTATACGTATTCAAATAAGGGTTTACATCATCGGCAGGATTATTTGTAATAGCCTGTTTTGTAGTGGTGTTGAAAATAGTGGTTTCAAGACCAAAAATCTGATGAGTATGTTCATATAATTAGTATTTAAATTATATGAATTAATAATAATTTTTATATTGAATTTTGATTGGATGAATTTTAAATAACTGAATTAGCAGTTAGTATAAGTGGTTTAGTCCAAAGTCAAGTGATTTTTGAAAATAAGGCATTGAAACCTTATTTCCATAATTTTAGGTCGTAAATATTTTTATTAAATATTTATAGTCATATTATAAGTGTATTGAAGTCTGATCCAAAAATTTTAGTGATTTGATAGTTAATTAGGGTAAAAGGATTAAATTATAAAAGATGTAAAATTTAATTGCTATAGATTTAAAATGCAAAAGGAACCAAAATGGTGATTAAACCATGGTAAAAAAAGGTCCAAGCAGTGGTGACATGATTAAATCCACTAGCTTTTTGGCTATTTTCTCATTTAGTCCTAATTAGTTTAAGGTTAAATCGAACTTAAGTTCGTTTAGTTCAAAATTTGAAACAATTGAAGGACCAATCGTGTAATTAAACCTTTCTTAGATGGTTATTATACCATATACTTATATTATGGACGTTTATGGACATGTTTTAATAGTTTTATAAGTTATAATTTAAAGGTTAAAATTGTAAGCAATTAATTGGTAAGTTAAAATTAGAAAATTAAAGGTTGATATCATCTTTTTCCTTTCTTTTTCTTGTAGTGAGAACCGATTGGCCATTGTTAGGGCTTGAAAGCTTCGGCCAAGCTTGTGTTCTTCGGTTGGGTTAGTAAACCATGCCCGTTTTTAGTAATTTTTATGTTTTTGAGCTTGTATTAGCTTAATCTAACTAACTCGAGGACTAATTTGTAAAATAATCAAATATTTTGGATTATGCCATTGAGGAGTTTGAGTTGTTCTTAAATTTTTATGTTAGACTAAGTATATGGTTATCAATGATGTTCAATAAGGATAATAACTCTTCTTTGTAAACTTAGAAAATATTGTGATAGTTATTTAGGCATATTTAGCATAGGTCAGTTGTTGAAAATGAATTTCTAAAAGTAAAATAATTGAAATATAAATGCAATAGGCTATAGTAGCATTCTTTGAATAAATTTAGGACTTCTTGACTTAAATTCAGTATAGTAATAATGTATAATTTATGTCATGGTAAAATAATATGAATACTCCAATGTTTGAATCTGTTAAGTAGGTCAGAAATATTTTGTTTGCTCCATTATATTGTTCACCAAAAAAACTGAGTTCAAATATAAGTGTTTGTCTAAAAAAGAAAGGGGTATATATTTTAGGGACACTCTACTGAATTTTTAGGCTAAATTACTAAGAAGGTAGTTGTTTTCTCCACCCATCTTTTTAGTTAAAAGCTTTTGTTTCATGAGTGATTTATATTCAAATTGTGACATGAGATAATACATGAAAATCTAGTGCATGCTCCATTGAGGTTGTCAAGTATAAAATCATGTGACAATATGAATTCCCTAGAATAATTTTCTGTTAGAAATTGAATATATGTGAAAAAAAACTGAGTTTAGGAGAGAGATAACCTAGGTATATTCAGAAGAAATCTGCTATATTTTAATTGCTGAAACATTTAGATACTTTTACCTTTAGGAAACATTTTTTGTGCTTCATTTGTTAAATATATTTATAAGAGAACTATAAGCAATTTTTCTTTGTTTCAGTAAAAGATTGCTAAGAATAGAGGTACACAGTATGCTTATTATGATTTGGCATTGTAATTGGTGATTGATTGTTTTGGAAATTCCTTACATTCATGCATAGTCATAAATTATTTACTTGAGGACAAGCAATAATTAAGGTTTGGGGGTGTGATAACTCTTGAAAAGAGTTATATTTTAAGCCTCTAGATGGAATTAATCATTTGTAATTAAGTAAATGCATCTGCATTTTTAGGATAATTTTAAAACATTGCATAACAAAGCTTGGATTGTGCTATAATGGTTATTATTTGGTACTTTTATCACTTTGGGAGGACAGGTGTGGTTTTGTGTGAACACAGGTGTAGGAAGAAGAAGAAGAAGAAAAAGAGGAAGATAAAGAAAAGGAAGAAGATGAAGAAGGAAAATAAGGAAAATGAAACATTGTCATGGAAAATGGTAAGATTGATTACCAAAAGAATTGCCGTGGCAATTCTAGGAAGATGACTCAGCACTCTAACCACGTCACTCTCAGTCAATTGTGCATGTATTAGAAAAACCAACATGAAAAGAGGAATGAAAAATGTGTGCTAAGGTGGAACGGATCTACCCAATAAAAGAATGAGAGAGAAGAAGAAAGGGAGGGGAATTTGTATGAGAAAAGAAAATCGATGAGAGCAATTTTCTCTCTACACAGATAAAAACTCCATTGGAAAGTTTCAAAGAAAGAAGGGTAGCAGCTAAGAGAGCAGAGCATAGGTGTGAATAAAGTGAAGTGACATCTATCATGGGTTCACGAGACTGAAGATTTGAGAGGAGCTGGAGTGTGGCAAGAAATTCATGCATTTCTGCTTTATTTTCCTGATTTCTGTGATTCAAACTTATTTGAGAATGTTGATGAATGATTTTATTTTGATGTTAACGATTCCACCCATGAATTAAATCCTTTTTAGGTTGGAGTTATTTTGGGTGAATGTTTGATCACATTTAATGCCCATGATTAGAGATTGCATACATCACTATTTCATTAGATTTATGCTTATTTTAAATACAAGCATGCAAGCTCTAGACATAGTTGATTGTGTGTTGTGTTCTTAAGTATTGTTAATTCTGAAAAGGTTAAATATACAGGATCTTGTATCATTTTATGCAAGCTAATACTCGATAGAATATTCGTAGCACTCTAGACATAGATGTTTCGATTTGTATAGAGAAGAACATTCATTATGGTTACTAATCCTGAGTTCTATAGACATATAGTAACTTAGATTTCTAGCTTAAGATCTAACTATCGACAGAGGCAGATCACAGTAGTGATTCTCTGGGTAGTAGATTAGACAATATTTTTCCATGGAATTATTTTGATATGAACATTTCACCTGAATAATTCTAACCCTATTCATTCAACAGTAGAAGCACTCTCTCTTTTCTCTATAATTTGTCATAGCATTTTATTTGCCATATCAATTCTTTTTTTCTTCGCATTTGATTTCATTAATTCATTATTCAAACATCTTATTCAACTTGAGAACATTTCCTGTTATTTAGTATAGCCACTAGGATTATTATAACTTACTCCATTTATTGACAATTTCTAATCCCTATGGAAACAATACTTATCACTTTATTACTTGAATGACGTGTATACTTGCACAATTGTATTAGTTATTTACACGTAATAGTATGCCAAATATCGATCCACCAGTTGAAGTGTAACTATTGTCGGTCTGGCCTTACCAATATCTAATCATCTAAACACAGACATAGGCATCGGGTTAATACTTGATCCCAATTTGCACAAAGCGTTACCGCAATAAGATTCTCCAATATTGCAAGGTAAGGTGCAACTTCCTAGATCCTTCAACTTAGGAGGTAACTTGTTCTGAAAAAATAGGCTACGTTCTATAGTCAGGGCTACAGTTTCAAATTCCCTAAACCTTCTTTTCTTTTATAGAATTTCCTTCTTAGCTGTTGCATGGTTCGACATTTACTCCAAAACTTCCACCAACAAAATGTTGATACGTAGTTGTTTCAACACATCCAAAATTCTCCTAAATTAAGTATCCTTATGTTGCTAGAGTCTTTGAGGATATGGAGGTTGTGGAACATTGGCTTGGATTGGACAGCTTTTTGGAGGTAATGTCTCTACATTTGACATAGATGTTAGATTATCAGAATTTACAAGTTTAGATTTTACCTCTTCAGAATCTGCAGCATCTAGTTTTTTTGGTGTAGGAATTTCAACTGTTGGTTGATTTTCCTTTTCTTTGATAGGCTCCTCTTTGACCTCAACTTTCTTGGGTTCTGAAGTCCTTCCATTTTGTAACACAATTGCCTTGCAGTGTTCCTTACCCACTCTCATTGGATTTTCCATGTCACTTGGCAAGGCACCTTGCGATCTATTACGAAGTTCTGTAGATAACTGACCCATTTGAGTTTCCAAACTTTTTAGTGTTGTTGTTTGAATTTGGATTAAGGAATCATTCTTCGCCATGAACGACTTCAACAAATTCTCTAAACTATTAGATGATTCAACTTGTGGTGGGTTCTGAACTTGTTGCTTGAACCCAAGAGGTTGATTTGCTCTATGTTGCATGTAGTTGTTGTTTGGTCCAGCTCATTGGTTACTTCAAGAAAAGTTAGGATGGCTACGCCATGAAGGATTATAGAAGTTAGACTGTGGTCCTTATCCACTTTTATTTTGGTGTTGATTCACTACATAATAACCAGACTCAGGATTTGATGGACAATTCTAAAATGAATGATCATCTTCACCATATACACAGGAAACAACATCAAATTGACTCGATGGCTGAGCTGCAACATGATTAAAACCATTAGTAGTAAACTGTTTCAACATTGAAGAGATAGAAGATACCTGAGCTGAGAGTGAAGTAAGGGCATCTACTTCATGCACTCCGGCTACTCGTCTTTCTAAATTTGCTGATTTGTCAGGCACTAGTAATTGTTACTGGCTATTCTCTCGATGATCTCATACGCCTCGTTATAAGACTTCAACAAGAGAGCACCATTCGCAGAGGCATCTACAACCAACCTTGTGTGTGAGTTGAGACCATTATAAAATGTCTTCAATTGGATGCAATATGGAATCCCATGGTGGGGGCATCTACGAAGTAATTCCTTGAATCTTTCCAATGCCTTGTAAAGGGATTCATCATCCATCTTCTGGAAAGTGGTGATATCATTCCACAACTTAGCATTTTTACTAGGTGGGAAATGCTTTACTAGAAAACATTCATCTAATTTTTACCATGTTGAAATTGAATGTGGTGGCAACGAATTAAGCCATGCTCGTACTCGACCTCACAATGAGTATGAAAACAACTTCAGTCTCAATGCTTCTTCAGTTACACCGGCTACCTTAAAGGAATTGGTCACCACCATGAATAGTCTCAATGCTTCTTCAGTTATAGATCTTCTGTGGGCATTCCACTAAATTGGCCTATTGTTTGAAGCATCTGAAACATCACATGCTTAGGTTTAAACTGCAGTGCCTCGATCTCCGGTTTCCTAATTCTTGGATTTAGTTAGTTAATAAGTGGCATAACATATTGTCTTATGGCTCAATCCCTATCATCAGCAATAAGGATTGGATTACGGACATTAGCGGCTCCATTCCCTTGAACATCATTTTGATTTACAAGGTCCATCTCTGCGGCTTGTCTTTGGGCTAATCTTTCTTGTCTTCTTTCTCGAAATGTCTGCTCAATTTCAAGGTCTACAGGGAGTTGATCGATGATACGATCTATGCTAATCAACACCTGGAAAAAAATAATTAAAAATTAAAAATTTTAATTAAATAAAATAAAAATAAATAAACCAATTCATAAGAAATAATTTCACAAATAATGATTAAATTAATAGTCCCCAGAAATGGCTTCAAAAACTTGTAACGTGTAGGTTTGTGCAAGTATACACAATCGTCATCAAGTAATAAGAAAGTAAAAGAGTTATTGTCTCCACAGGGACTCTATATGTTAATCAAATAATTGCAAAATTAAATATTACAAGTTGGTAAGAAAACACAATAATTTCGATTGGTAGGTGTTAAAGTAAATTAATTAAATGTAAATGAATTAATTTAAATGCAATGAATGAAATGAGATGGTTTAGCAGCAAACTCACTAGCTTTAACAATAATAACATGAATGAGCTAGAATAATTACAACATTCAACTTAATTCATTTTTCATCATGCTTATCAATGTTCGGAAAGTATTCCATGGCAACTTGATCTTTCATTAACTTGAAACCAGTTTAAGTCCTTTTGGAATCTTTTACTTAGAAAAACATACATACTTCCATGATCATATTTAACTAATGGTTTCTTGGAGTTATGTGAAGTAACAGGGACGGATTAGATTTAAAACACTTTAATCACACAAATCTAAAAGTTATGCCAGGTAATAAAGCTCTCTCAAATTATTATGAACATTTAATTTAATCACGTTAGGATCTAAATTAAGCATGCATCTTTCAATTATTAAATCCATTAATCATCATCTAGCTAGTATTGATCAACTAATTCTAATGCATTCAATCACATTTTAATGAATGAAATACATGAATGAGTTTAATTGAAAGCATGAACGATTGAGGCACAAACATCATAAACATGAATCAAATGAACTTTGTCAAATGAATGTAATCATTCTGGCTAAAATAAAATTAAGCTATCATTGTTGATGAAAAAACATTAAAACAATTTGCGAACATGTTGATTAACTAAGAACAAATTAAAGATAAAAAAGAATATACTTTGAATGATTTCGGCAGTCCTTCGGGAATCAATCATAGAGACTTCCTTCAATCCTTATGTTTGGTCCTTCGCAAAGTGCTCCTCAAGGTGGCCGACCAAGGGAGAATTTTCTCAAGGAATTGCTAGCTTAGGGGAATAGGGAGAATGAATGGATTTATGTGTGAAAAGGAGAGGAAATGTGTAACAACCCAATAGTCAAAGGTGTCAAAAAACAAATTTTCGGGACTCTATTTTTGTAACCCAAAACTATAAATAATTTTACTAAATATTTACGAGGCTAGCTTAGTAGCTAATTAATTTTTGGAATAGTGAATTTTGTGAAATTAGGAGTTATTAAGGTATAAGGACTAAATCGCGTAAGGGTTAAAAGTTGAATTATAGATTGAAATAAACTAAAGGGGTTAAAGTAACAATTAAACCATTTAATAAATGATTGTGTGTAGGTGGTCGAATATGGTTAAGTGTAAATGCATGTATGTATATTTTATATATGTTATAATATAAGTTAATAATGATAATAATAAATTAAATGAAATAGAAAGAAAGTGGAAAGAAAGAGAGGAAATGCATGCAAATGAGAAAAGAAAGAAAAAGAAACGAAAGAAAGAAAAAGGAGAAGAAGCTCATGACTAGGAGTTTGGAAGTTCAAATCCAAATTGGTTAGTGCAATTTAGTCCCTATGCTTGTAATTTTTATATTTTTGGAATCCTGGTACTTAGGGCTACCTGACCCATACTATAATTTTTAGTATTGTTTAAGATTTAAGATATTGACATTGTTGAATAGTTTAAGTATTAGGGATTAAATAGATAGATTTTTAAGTTAGAAATGGAAAAAGACTAAATTGTGGAATTAATTGTTGATTTTGAACAATAGGGACTAAATTGTGAAATTTTCAAAATTATGGGGTCGAATTGGAAAAGAAGAAGCTAAACTTGGTCTAGAGTGAAATTAGTACAAAAATATGAAGTTAAATGTGATGATTAAAATTAGTCTCGGTTTAGGGACTAAATTGAAGAATAAGTAAAATATAATGTGAAAAATTAAAATTTTAATGTGAAATTGAAATGTGTAATATTAATGTGACTTAATTGTTTTATTCCATAGTTAACGTCGTATTGTAATCCTTGAGTAAAAAGGGGAAGGATAAAATCAACGTCGAATAGCTCGAAAATCACGATTTGTGTTTCTTTAATCTGAATTAAATAGTAGATTATTGCATATTTAATTGTTTGTGTAACACCCCAAACCCAGCCCGGACGCTATGGTCGAGTCTGGCGTGTCACATTGAAGTGTTTTAGCGAAAACCTTGTTTTCATTGAAAACCCTTCCTTAAGATATGAAACCTTAGTTAACTTATGAAAACACTCTTTTCAGTAGCGAAAGCCTTGTTTAAAACATTTGACTTAAGAAAACTTATCATTTAAAAATTTAGTTGCGAAAACATAAAAAAACGTACTATGACTTAGGAAACCCATGTTCAACTTCTCGTAATTACAATGCATAAAAATAACAATAAACCAAACAATAACAAAATGGAAGCCTTATTACAATCAGGTCTGAAACATACTCAATAAAATAGAAACTTATATACTTTTAAAAGGAAAAAAAAATACATCCAAGTTGTCTTGCTAGCTGGCCACCCAGAGTCCCTCCAAACATCGAACCTTCTACTGAGCATCACCTGAAAATAAAATAAAAGAGGGGGCGAGTTTTCGCAAACTCAGTGTGTACAACCCTCGACGAGTAACAAGCATTCAATAATCACCATACATCAAAAATACAATGCAATCCCATCCCAATAATCCATCCGTTACACACCAGCTCCGCCCCCTAATACACATCATGTGGGGATATAAATATCGACCCACCCAATCAATACACATCTAGGGTAGCTCGATTGCGGAATTACCTTCATTTACATATTGGGCTTAAAAGCCGTCGGTGGATCCACGATTGTCAAGCAACCATGCGATCCTCATATACTTCCTCTGTTCCATAATTCCCAACCCATATGCAACCTAAGCAGAATATCATATGTATGCAGCAGATATGCATGTAACATCTATAAAACTTACATTCAACACATAGGGGTATTTTGGTCATTTTTACCCTTAGGAGCATTTTAGTAATTTTTCCTTTATTACGATTTTCACTTACCTTGGCCCATTAACAAATCCCGTGAGCTAAGATGAACGAATACTATGCACTACTTAGGATTCCAAAGAAGAGGAGGTGAGTCATTAAGACCGTTTAAGTACCAAGCTCTCTCTAGATCCAATCCTAGACATGCATATACCCGTTGCCACACCTTAACCCTATGACTTGTCCACGGTCACAATTAATTAATTAAGTTTTATGTAGTCATCATATACTAGGCCCAAAACCCCTACAAAGCCCAAACTCACATACCTATATATGGCCTACTAGGCCAATCACATTTATATGGCCCATCAGACCCAATTCACATTCATATGGCCCATTAGGCCCAATTCATATTCATATGGCCCATCAGGCCCGATTCACATTTATAGTCTTGCTCACATACAATTTTTCATCACATAGCATCAATTATCAATTTTGCCTATTATGGGGCCAACAGCCCATCGGGCCCATTAAGCCTATTATGGCCCGGTTGACCAATTCACAGCCCAAACCCATGGAATCGCCCATGGGGCCTCAGACAGCCTATCGGTTTCCCCCTTACGAGCGTTCGTGCACTCGCAAGACTACTGTAGCCAAACTTTCAACTTTTCAACATTTCAGCATTTCGGCTTTTGCTGATCTACTTGTGTGTACAATGTATGTACACACCTGGTAAGCAAGCGTGCTGCGATTCCCTTAGTCACCAACCTACAAATGATATCACCCTTCAATTAATCATATGCTTAATACATATCCTTACTAAAACCGAAACCTCACCTTAACCTTACCTTGCGCGACAAGTATAACAGCCCCTTCTTTAACGGCTCACCATGATCAACTCCTAGATCTGCATCAATATTAACTATTAAAACTAGAACAATAGGTGACTCGTATCCAACACAAGTCCCCTTACCTTAACTATGACTATTCGGCCAACCTTAGCCAATAAGAGAGGAATACTTACCAAAATTGCAAACACTTAAGGAGCAATTCGGCAGAGAGCTAAAACCTGAGATCCGATACTGATTCCCTACCAAAGTTGATTAGAAAGAGTGAGGGAGAGGAGTAATCAGTATTAACAATACTAACCGAAAAAGAGATAAGGTACTTACACCAAAAGAGTAATCGGCCCAAGGGAGATTTGGCTTTTCGGCTTTCAAACTAGTATGGTGAATAAGGTTTATTTGGCACAAATTAAAGAAGAAGAGTAGAAGAAGGAATCGACTAACCCAAAAGTGAAACAAAGAAATTTGTGTAGAGGAAGGATGAAAATCGGCCCAAAGAAAAGAAAGTAAAACAGAGGGTTTTCAGCTTTTAGGGAAAAGGGTTTCTGGCAACAAAGTGAAAGAGATTTCGGCATTAGCCTGGCAACCTTGCATTCGGCACCTATTTATAGCCCTTATAGCCAAATTTCTCATGCCCAGGTTCCCAATTCAGCTCCACCTCCTCCTCACTTCTCATCTATTCATTTTTCTCCCTAATAACCCCTTGATTCTTTCCTCAAATCTCTCTTCTAAACGCTCCCCTTAGAGTCCATCTTCATGCCACTTCCAACCTTCTAGAAGGCCAAAATTGAACTCCTAAAAATACTAAGCTAGGATTCGAACCTTGAATCTCCTTGCTATCCACTAACGCCACCTCCCTACACCCTAAGTGGCATCACTTAGCCACTCCTCTACAAGGCTTTTTGATGCTATTTCCCCCTTATCCATATTTAAAAGCCCAACTACTTGCCATCAGGGTTCCTTTAATAATTAAACTATAATTTCTTCTACCCCTAGGTTAGAAATCAAACCTTGACCAAGACCTACCATCACGTAATTAACACTTAACCGGAAATACTAAGCACAAAAAGAAAAATTTGAGATTTCGGGATTTTTAGGGCGTTACAGTTTGCATATGGTAAACAATTAAGGTGAGTACTTTGATACTTGGAAATTGAATTAAATTCATAATTGAAATGAAATGGATTGATTTTGTATATTATGAAATATATTGATTATGAATATATGTGTATTAAGAAAAATGTGATTATTATCAAGTTGAATATATGCTTATATGTGATGATACATATTCATGAAACTGAGACATTGGTTGTATTGAAAAGTGAAATGAATGTCTATTAATTGTATCGGGCTGAGTCGGATATAGATGGCATGCCATAGGATAGGAAGAGTTTAAGGATTACTTCGACCTCGAGTTGATGAGGCACCCGGTGCCAATTTGCTTCAGTTTAACTGATGAGACATTGGGTGTCAATTTATATAGTGCTGGGTGCAGTTATTACTTCAGATATATCCGATGAGGCACTTGGTGCCAAACTGGTGTGCTAGTTGGATCCGTGTATCCGTTCAAGTCCGTGTCGTGTTAATATGGGAAAGTAAAATAATAGCTTATGAGATGAGAAAATATTTTAATGGCAAATATGAGAAATGATTATGAGATGAGAAATGAAATATGAATTGATGAATTGAGATGTGAAACTTGAATGAATTCAAGTATTGATCAAAGATATGAATCATGCCATTGCATGAGATGATGTATTCAAATGTTAAATGAAATGCCATTGATATATATACTTATATATTTGAACATGTGAAAATCTTAGTAGATGTGAATAAGGAATGAGCAAAAATTATACTATTGAATTGAAATACATGAACATAGCTTACTTGTTACATTTTGCATTTTAAATATTTATATCAAGTTTATGTTATTCGGATTATAGAAATACCATTGAGTATTACTTGCGGTTTTGTTTTCCGTACGCAGGCTTGGTACTGTTTGAATTATTACCGACTCAGCATCAAATCACAAATCCCGAGCTCAAGTGTGGTGATATTTCATTTTGCAATGGCATGTACCTAGGGGGTCTTTTGTTGATATTGTTTATAAGATGTTGTTAACTTTGTTGCTAGTGAAATGATGGTTAAATGTGCATATGGTTGAGGTCGAGGCTATGTTGGTATGCTAGCCTAGTATATTTTGGTATATGATAGTTTAAAGTTGGTAGCTTAGCATAATACTTGGTATGTGCTTAGCTTCATATTTGGTAACTTTCGAAGTTTGGAAGTTAGTTCAAATATGACAAGTGTGATATGAATGAAAGACTTGAATGCTTGATGTGTTGTTGATGTATTTGAACATATAAAATGTGGTACCAATGAGGGTACATTGGTTACGCATATTAGGTGATGAATTTGGTGTATCTTGGGCATGTTTAATCGTGTTTTGAATAGGTTAAACAATTAGCAATTGACTTGCTTAGTTTCCAAGTAAATAGGAAATGGTAAACTTGTGATTTAAGGCACATTTTAAGTCCACACGGCTAGACACACAAGCGTGTGACTTGGCTGTGTGAGACACACAGCTAGCACACAGGCGTGCGAGGCCATTTCGATAGGGTACACGGTCTGGCACACGGGCGTGTGGCTTGGCCATGTGACCCAAGTTAGTAAGTTACATGAGCACGAACACGAGCTGGGGCACGGTTGTGCATCCCTACTTCGAATGTTCACACGACCGTATGACCCCTATAGTTAAAATTTTTGTAATTATTTCTTAAACTTCTAGAATTGTTTCAAATTAGTCTCCACCTATTTTTTGAATTATTTTTAAGGTCTCATAGACTAGTAATAGGGGCTATAAGAGTAACTTTTACTATGAATTAGGGTGGATTAGCAAACCTAAATTAAGTGCATTCCACTAACATCATCGAAGATAATTAAAAAGATAATCATAGACGGAGTATGGACTAATACTCTGATGCTAATAATTGGAATAGCCTTATATGTATCTGAATTCTGACATTCTAGAAGGGATAAATAGTGATAAGAGTGTAGACAGTGGAAGACCAAGTTTAGAATGCATAGCATAATTTATTATTATGAAAGTATTAGATTGTCATGACCTACCCTTGCATATTATAATGTTATTAGTTACTTTATATGTTGATTATGATTGAATTAATTATTTGATTCGTTAATAATGCTCGTGACCCTAATCTGACAACGGGGAAGGGTTAGGGGTGTTACAAAATGAACAAGTGGAGAATGAATAAATGAATGATTTATTTATTGGTGGATGATGGATATGAGAATGAGAGGTGGTATTTATAGTAGAAGGTTGATATGAGAGTTTGCTAAAAATAGCTTGAGGGATCCCTTGAAATGCTCCCCGTCTTGGCCGGCCATGTAACACCCCAAATCTTAAGTGATTAATTTTGTATGTTATGTTGCATTATTGCATGCTTGCCTCAGTGGTTAAGTGCCCTGAGAAGTATTGAAGAAGTCCTGAGTTCAAGCCTTGGCTTATACAAAATTTTGTTTTTACTTGATTAAACCCTATCTGTAGTCAGTAGACTTCTTACATAAGTGTTGGTAAAACATGACAGAATGGGCCAGTTGGTCTGAGGGTTAGGTGGCGTGTAGTGTTTGCCTGAGGTCTAAGGTTTGAATCCTGGTAGGCACATTGGGTGTTTTATTTTGCTGCTGTGCCATGTAAGAGATTGAATACCAGTAGAACTCTGAAGCTAGTGGGCGGTTAGAGTGTTTGAGGTGTGTAGGGGATTGTGTAGCCGAAATTTAGGAAGAGAAAGGGGGGATTTGGATAGTGATCAGTTTAAGGATGTTTTGGAGAGATTTTAGGAGAAATTCAAGGGGTTGTGAAATTGAGGGAGTGTTGAGGCTGAATTGGGATTGTAAACACCTTTTGGAATCAATTTTGGGGAGGAATTCAGCTTTGGGGGTGAGTGTTGTTTCGGTTACAGTGCATTTTTTGCTCTTTCCTCACTTTCAGCTTCTGACTTTGTTTTGGGGCAGTTGAAATTGGCTATTGACCATTCGGGTATTTTGGTGTGTTTGTTCTTTGCTTTTGCCGAATACTTTCACTCTCTTTACTTTCTCTCTATTGCTTTTGTTTTTGATTTTGGGCAAGTGCTCATTGACTACTCTTCTTCTCTTTCCCCAATCGATTCCATCTTTTGGCCGAATATACCTTCTTCCCCTCTTTGGACTCTCTTCGTGATTAACATATTTCCTTTCTTTTCATCTTTCTATTGTGATCGAATACCTCATCTCTTCCCCTCTCTGTGCGGTTTTGGGCAATTGATCTTTGATTAGTCAGATTCGACTACAAGGTTCTTTCCTCTCTTTCTCTCACATTTAGTTCTCTTCTTTCATCTTTTGTGTTAGCCGACTACTCCATCCATGGTTAGAGTGCATGATTTCTATTCTCTCTCTTCAGCCGAAATAACCTTTTGTTTAACACCTCTCCTTTCTGTCATTTTCTGCTAGGGAGTGCGATTGATCCATCTCGTGCCTCAAGTTAAGGGTGTGCTTTGGGTGTTGGCTGAATACTACTGTCTTTCACTCTTAGTCTATGCTTTTGGTAAGTTACTATACACTTGGTTTAATGGTTTGCGTGTATGGTAATAGTAAACAAGTGGTGATTGGGATGCAGGTAGTCTTTAGGGATTGAAAACGATCTCTTGCAACGGTTCTAGGGTGATCAAGCAAGGTGAGTGATAGGTAAATTCTTGAACAAGTGTTGGCTAGGGTTCCTTACAATTCGTTTGATAAGTGTTTAACTAAAGTTCTGATTTTGATAGGTTTGGAATACTCGTGGGCTAGTAGCGAATTTTTGCAATCAGGTGTGTAAACACTACCCAAATCGTAAATTGGCAAAAGCCGAAAAATGTGACTATTGATTCCACATGGGCGTGCGCTCACTCGTGTGGTAATCCGAACGTATAAACGTTGGTGTTTGATCGTAGAGGCCACCATGAGCGATTTCATGGCCTTAGGCCATTTTAGGTTGCGTTGGGCCGAAATGGGTTGTGTGGGCCCCATGGGCTCGTGGCCCCATACGGGAAAAACACACGAACGTGTGGAGATTGTTGGGTGAGGCTGTGTAGTTCACACGACCAAGGCCATTTTTGGGCTTAGTGGGCCACACGAGCATGTGGGCCCACATGGGCTCGCATTATGGGCCTTGGGCCCATTTTCACTGCTTGACTGTTAAGGTTGCACGGGTCGCCCGAGATGACTATAGACCTACTGTTGGGTCAGTAAGTATACCTAGACCTCAAATTGATAAATGACTGTTTTGTCCCTATGGTAAAATAATTGTTATGCCCTTATGTATGTATGACTGTATCCGAGCATGCCATTTTATATATATATTGCATACATGCATAATATTATGATATGTTGCATGGGGACGGATTTATTATTGATAGGAGGAAGTGTACTGTACTGGTATCTCTACTGCAACCACTGTTTAGTGCCGCAACCAGTGCTATTTTGGAGTGTAGGGATGGGTGGGTTGATTTTATCCCCACATGGAGGGTAGGGCTGGACGGAGTGGTGTGTAGAGGCTTGTTGGGTAGGATTTATGTTTGCATTTTGTACTGTTACTGGCACTATAATGGGCTAAGGCCCACACTGATATTGATACTGTAATGGGCTAAGGCTCTAACGGAAATTGAATCGTTACTGAAACGGGCTTAGGCACAGACTGTAATTGCCTATTGTATGACTGACTAATGTTAAGGGATTACACACTGAGTTTTCATAAACTCACCCTTCTGCTTTTCTGTGCAGGTAATTCTTAGGCGGATCGATGTTGCGAGGGACTCAATGATGGCCACACAACCGCATATGCTTCCATTTTTAACTTTTAATTTATGAGTAATTTAATTTGGGTATTTGTTTTGTAATAAGGCCTATTTAAGTTTTTATTTTAATTTAGGATTTATTTACTTTGATTCATATCTGTTAGTAGTAGGCCGTGGATTTTCATAAAGATAAATGTTTTTCAAAACACCACGTTTACGCAACATATTTTTAAAGCTTTCGTAACAAACATTGTTTTAAAGTGTAATAACAATCAAATTTGATTAACATTTTGCTAAAATGACTTGAGTTTTAACGATGAACAAGATATTCTAAATTTTTGTTAAGATCACAAAGAGGTTTAAATATAGAATGGACTTTGCAATGAAATTATGTTTTTCGAAAAACACTTTAATGTGACATCGCAGATTCAGCCATGGTGTCTAGGCTAGGTTTGGGGTGTTACAGGCCATGAAATATGGAAAGTGGCTGATTTTTTTCTTGATTTTCTTGCTCAATTCTAGCTTTATTTGTGCTAGGGGTTGGATGGTTTCTTGGGCAATACTTGGGAGCTAATTTTTGATTCTTTCCCAAGTGGAAAGGCTTATAAATAAATCTTCCAAAAGTTGATTTTGGGTTGCTCATATGCTTGCCAAATTTGGGCTTATCTTTCACTTAATGGACGATTTTGTGACCCAGTTTAGGATACAATTAGATTTCTTTTCAGCAACAAACTTCAACTGAATCAAGGTAAATTTTCTGAACCCAATCATGCTCCAACCGTCCATATGACTGGTTCTAGTGTGGCATTTAATTCCATGGTCTCACTGCAATATATTAAGCACTTTATTAAACATGCAACAATATAACTTAATTTTATGGAAAATTAACTCTAATGATTAATAAAATTACAAATTTGTTAAAATCATGCTCGATGTCTTAATATGAATTAAATTCATATAATTTGCTAACAATATAATCAAAATTTTCTCAAATATTAAGTAAAAAGATGTTAAATAACTCTATATAATTTAGACTTATAAGGAACCTACTCCCTTACTAAAGATACTTACTGAGAACAAACTAAACGAAAATAACTATAAGGAATGGAAAGGAACCTCATGATTTTCCTAAGTTGTGAGAAACAAAAAATGGTTCTTGATAATAAACTCCCACCGGCCACTCAAGTTGAGGAAATGGTAGGAGGAGTTTGATGAGATAGCTCGTTGCTACATGCTGGAAAGCGTGACTACCACCTTTTATAAGCAACTACAGAGTTGTAAGACTGCTAGAGTGATTCTAGAAAAACTAGAGGACATGTTTAAAGGCCAAGTTGCCTTGGCTCGATGATAACTCTTGAAAGGAGTTATACTTCATGCCTTTAAACCTAGTTAATTGCTTGTACTTAGGTACATTTAGTTGTATTTTAGGACATTTCATTCGTATTTACATCGTTTTATTAGGAGTTTGGACTATGTTTAAATATTAGGTACTTTTAATTACTTGTGGTAGGGCTATGTTTGGTGGTTTGGCAGGTGCAGGAACCATAAATAAAGGAGTGAAGGTTTGTTGGGGCAAAAGGTTTGACATTTTGTCAGCACAAATATCGTGGCAATTCCAGGAAGACCAAGTCAACACTCAATGCATACTAGTTTCAGCCCAACTATACTTGTACTAGAAAAAATCTACCTAAAAAAGAGAAAATAATCCTTGGATGTTGGTGTTTATCTTAGAAAAATGAACTTAAAAAGAGGAGAAGATAATCTTGGGTTGTTGAAAAAAGAATTTAAAAAGAGAAGATAAACATGGGTTGTTGGATTTACCCTAGGGAAAAAGCTATAAAAAGAAAAATGAGGAATGGCTAAGTAGTGACGAAAAGAGGAAGACAAAGGTAGTCCCTCCTAGCCATTGTAAGACATTGTGCTACTAGAGTGTGAACTGGACATGCAGAAGCTGTCTTCTCGAATCTTTCGTATTTTTTACTTTGTTCTTCCGTGAATTGAATGATGAATATGGTGTTGGATGTTATTTTGGTTTTGAATTTTATGTGCCAACCCATGAGCTAAATCTCATAGGGTTGGGATTACATGATGAACCCTTTATTTTCTTTAATGGTTAAAGCATATATCTAAATTAATTTACTATTTCATTCAATTGTTTTTTGTATGCGTGCAATCCCTAGACATAGACGAATATGCAGCATGCCCATAAACTAATTTAATTCTGAAAAGGTTGGATTAGTTGGATCAAAATTAAATGATATGAGAAACTACTCGATCGATACTTGCAGTAGACTCTAGACATGGAGCAACGCGTATACAGAAGGAAAACAATGCAGGGTACCATATTAAGGCCTATACACACAGGCAAGGTAACTTGAAGTTTTTGCTCTTGAAAGAAGTAGACCATTTTAGGACTCTTCTAAGTAGTAAACTGAGTATGATTTTTCCGAGGCATTATTGATAGTATGGGTAGATTCTTAGTAATCCCAACCTTCCAAATCAACATCATATATCATTTATTCTTTGTGGTTGTATCTTTACCATATCATTCTTAGTTATTTACATCATATATCCTTTATTCTTTATCATTGTATCTTCACCATATCATTCTTAGTTATTTACTTGATCAATTGTAATATTCCCATAGTAATTCTCATAATTGCCATTACATTTCTACTCTCGTTTTATCATAGCTTCCAAGTATTCATTAATTCCACATATTGCATACATCATTATTCCTTTTAATTTCCACTCCATACTTACCATAGCTTTACCATAGCATTAAATTTTATTACAATAACTTGACCACCTTGGTGCCTCAATCCGATCCTCGTAGGAATGATACTCACTCATCACTTTATTACTTGATTCGACGTGTATTGTGATATCCCGAATTAGGGCCTAATCGGAATAGTGATTTTGGGACCAAAAATCTGAGATAGAAATAATTATTTTATGATTATTTTTAGGTCTATGATATGAATGCAAGATTGTGTGAAAATTTCATGAAGAAATTCTATGCATAAAGTGCTTAATTTGAAATTGGGGACTAAATTGAATAAGTTGCAAAACTTACATTCTAGAAGTTTTTAGTATGAAATTGCTTTGGAATATTAATTAGGAGGTCTTAAATAGAAATTTGATCAATTTCTAAGTTTTGGAAAAAAATTGGATATGGATGGAATTTTTGAAAGTTTAGTAAGGAAGGGCATTTTGGTCATTTGGATATTAAATGAAATAAAATGGGAAAAATAACACAAAAATGATCATCTTTTCCATAAGTTGCTGCTGAATTTTGCTCTCCACCATACCTAGGGTTTCAACACTTTTAAGCCTTGATTGTAAGTGATTTCTTTGCCTGTTTTTAATGTTCTTTACATTTTTGAAATCCTCGTAGCTCGGTTTACTTATTTCTACCAATGATTTAACCTAGGGTTTATATTTGGAAAAATACCCATAGGTAGAATGTGTTTATTTTGATGTTTTATGGTATAATTTGAAGTTTGAGATTGTGTTAAACAAGTTTTGCTAAGTGATTTTTCGTAAAAACGAGTAAAATGACATAATCGATAAAAATACCTAATATTCATAAGTACATGTTAGAGTGTGAATTTGATGTTGCTATAGAAGGGAAAAATGATCAGCATGTCATAAACCATAAGAAAATAAGATGAAGTTTAATTTCCGAGCTTTGGGGAAAAAGTGTAAATATGCAAAATTTAGGGGCAAAGATGTAATTTTGCCAAAGTTTGAGTCAAGGACTATTTTAATAAATGTGAGTATTCAATAAGCTAAATTTTTTTATTATAGATCAAGAGAAACAAGATTCAAGTCGTGATCGAGGGAAAAATAAAGTTTTCAAGGAATAGGCTTGATATCTAACATATTGTATCGAGGTAAGTTCATATGTAAATATTGTATTATAATTGTTATTTTAAATCATTTAATGCTATTTGTAGGATATTATGATTGTTATTATACGGTTCTATGCTTTGTGGTAATTGTTGGACAACACACAAAAATTTTATGAATTATGTAAAAAATGTGAAAGACTCCCGAAGTATCGTCATTGGTATTCCAAGGAGAATGGTGAAGGAGTACGAACGAGGAAAGTCCTGTTGAACCTTAGGAATAGATTAGGATACTTGGGCATCCGAACTCGTTGAGTTGAGTCCGAGTTCGTGAGATATAACTAGACATCCGAGCTCGTTGAGTTGAGTCCGAGTTCACTTATGGATACGAACGCCCGAGCTCGTTGAGTTGAGTCTGAGTTCGCTTATGGGCGAGTTACATGGTAGCTTGGCTACATATGTGGCACTTATGTGCATGCTTTCCACGTATCCGAATTATATTTCGATGTGTTCAACGGATAAAATTCTAGTGAAATGGAAGAATACTCAAGATACAATTGACGTATTGGTAAGTGTTGTGGAATGGGCACTTTGGACAGGTATGTACTTAACCCTCGGGTTGAGACTTGATACGACAACATTAATATGGTAAGATGATGAATGATGAATAGAAATGTATGTTTTGGTGATATTATGCTAGTGTTGATTGGTATAATTGCTTTGTTAAGTTATTTGTTATTTGCATATGGAATTACTAAGAATCTTGCTTACTCCTTGCTTTTCATTCTTTTTAGTTGTGACAAGTCAATCTGGAGATTGGGACGGCTGGAGGCACGCTCACACTATCACTGGACAATTGCGGTATAATGACTTGTAACTTTTTGAAATATGGCATGTATAGCATTCAAATCATTTTGTGTGTATAATCTTACGATATGGCCCATGGATGGATTGGAAATGTTTGAGAATGATTAGCTATTGGAATGGCTAATCAAGTTCATATATGATAACATGTATGCTTTATGTCTTAATTAAACTATGAAAATCCTTGGAAATGTAAAATTGGCCACAAAACAAAATAGGTCAGTAGCAGTGACGTGAGTTTGAAAAATCACTAAAAATAGTAGAGATAGACTTTTATGATGAATAAAATATGAATTTAAGCTTAATGAATATATTTTCATGTGGAAGAAACAAAATAAGTAAAAGAGTTGTATTTTATGAGTTATATATGTTTTAGTGAAACAGGTTTAGAGAGATTTCTGAATCCCCTGTTCTAACTTTAAAAATTCACCATAAATTGTAAAAACACAATTAGGAGTTTTACCTTACATGTATGAAATTCTTATTGAGTCTAATTTTATGATAAATAAACAGCATAGTCATTGAAACTCTGTAGAGGGAGATATCTGATTCGTAATACACAGGTGTCAAAGTAGTCGAACCCTAAAACATGGAAGAATTTAACTTATAAACTGTACTAATTGGCCCAACCAAAAATTCTAGAAAAAAATCAGTACGTAGATATATGAGTCTATTTTCAGGGAAAATTTAGGGAATTGGATTTCAAGTTTTGTAACTCGAGATATAAATTTTCTAGTGACTGTGATGCAGATGGACAGTTTACTATGAGAATTGTTCGAACTTGTTTAAATACTAAAATAGGTTTAGTAATGTCTCATACTCGACTCCGGCGACGGTCTCGGGTAAGGGGGTATTACATTTGGTGATATCAGAGCAGGTTTAGTCGGTTCTCAGGCTAACGTGGTGTAAGTACAGATTTTGCTATACAAGTCATATATATATTTTGTGATAGTGTGACGACTCCTGACCTTTTTAAATGATTTTTTTATAGTAAATGGATCCCGATCCAACTGTGGCTGATGATGTAGTGAGCAATGCGCCAGCTCCTACTGAAGGGGCAGTGCCAACTGAAAGTCGACCTCCTACTAATGGTCAAGGAGGAGGAGATAGGGCTTGGGAAGCTTTTCTCCAAATGATGAATGCTTGGTATACAGAGTTCATTCGTATGAACCATACTGCTCAACAACCTCCCCCACCACCCCCGATTCCTCAACCTCTACCCCAGATGCCTTCAGGTATGGATTTGATGAAATTCCATATATCTTCGGTTGACCGAATCCGCAAGCAAGGGGCCGAAGAATTCAGGGCAAATGTTGATGATGATGCTGAAAAAGTAGAATTTTGGCTCGAAAATTCTATTCGGGTATTTGATGAGTTATCTTGTACACCTGAAGAGTGCTTGAAATATGCTATATCATTGCTGAGGGATTCGACTTATCATTGGTGGAAAACATTAATTTTAGTGGTGCCGAAAGAGAAGGTGACTTGGGAATTCTTTCAAGAAGAATTTCCAAAGAAATATATCAGCGAAAGATTTGTAGACCAGAAGCATAAAGAGTTTCTCGAATTGAAGCAAGGCAACATGTCAGTTATCGAGTATGAAAGAGAATTCATTCGATTGAGCAAGTATGCTCGAGAATATATTCCTTTAGAGGCTAAAATGTGTAGACGATTCGAAGATGGACTTAATGAAGATATCAAAGTACTTGTAGGAATTCTTGAGTTGAAAGAGATCATAGTACTTGTTGATCGAGCTTGCAAGGCTGAAGAACTAGTTAAAGAGAAGAGAAAGGCAGAGGCTGAGACTAGAAACTGGAAGAAAAGACCGATGAGCAGTACACTCCCACCACAATCTAGAAAGTCCAGGGATATGTATTCTCGTTCTCAGGCATCAGCGGGACATTCATATGGGAATCATAAGAAGAAAAATGTGGGTTCCAGATCTCGGACTACTTTGGTGGCTAGTGTAGGAAATTCAAGAATTGCTAGACCCGAGTGCCAACGATGTGGTAGAAGTCACTTTGGTCCTTGTAGAACTAATGAATATTACCAGTGTGGGTCTCCGGATTATTTTATTAGAGAGATTGTCTAGAGAGGATCGAGAAAGAAAAATTTCAGAGTGCAAAGCCAAGTGGTACTGTTTCAAGAGGAAGATCTTCGAGAAATACTGGGAACGAGGCAGGCAGCAAGAATGTAATCAGAGAATCAGCACCGAAATCTAAAACTAGAGCTTCGGCTAGAGCTTATGCCCTCCGGCTAGAGCTCATACCATAAGGGCGCGTGAAGATGTTTCGTCTCCCGACGTGATTATCGGTACTTTCTCTCTTTATGATATTAATGTTATTTCTTTGATCGACCCTGGTTCTACTCATTTGTATGTGTGCATGAAATTGGTGTCTAATATGAACATACCTATTGAGTCTACAGAATTTATGGTTAAAGTGTCGAACCCGTTAGGCAAATGTGTCATAGTTGATAAAGTATGCAAGAAATGTCCTTTGATGATTATGGGACATTATTTTCCGGCCGACTTGATGTTGTTGCCATTTGATGAATTCGATGTCATTTTGGGTATGGATTGGTTAACATTGCATGATGCTATAGTGAATTGTAGACAGAAAGTTATTGAATTGAAATGTGAAAATGGTGAAATTTTGCGGGTTGAATTGGACGAATCAGAGGCATTGCCTAGTGTTATTACTTTGATGTCAGCTCAGAAATATTTGAAAAAGGGTTATGAAGATTATTTGGCGTATGTATTGAATACAAAAGAATCTGAGAAAAAAATGGAATCAGTGTCGATTGTGTGTGAATTCGCGGATGTATTTCCAGAAGAGTTGCCGGGTTTGCCTCCTGTCAGAGAAGTAAAATTTGGTATTGAGTTGATACTGAGAACAACTTCGATCTCAGTTGCTCCGTATAGAATGGCACTAACAAAGTTGAAAGAATTGAAGTCACAGTTGGAAGAGTTGACTAACAAAGGTTTTGTGAGACCGAGTTTTTCGCCCTGGGGTACTCTTGTATTATTTGTGAAAAAGAAGGATGGTTCAATGAGATTATGTGTGGACTATCGACAGTTGAATAAGGTGACAGTCAAGAACAAGTATCCGTTGCCAAGAATTGATGACTTGTTCGATCAGTTGAAAGGAGCGACATGGTTTTCAAAGATCGATTTGAGGTCTGGGTACTACCAATTGCAGGTGAAAGAATCAGATGTGCCTAAAACTGCTTTTAGAACAAGGTACGGCATTATGAATTTTTAGTTATGCCATTTGGTTTGACAAATGCTCCTGCTATGTTTATGGATTTAATGAACCACATATTTCGAACATACTTGGACAAGTTTGTTGTGGTATTTATTGATGATATCTTGATCTATTCGAAGGATGAAATAGAACATACTGAGCACTTGAGAATAGTTTTGCAAACTTTGAGAGATAAACAGTTGTATGCCAAGTTTAGTAAAAGTGAGTTTTGGCTTCGAGAAGTTAGATTCTTGGGTCATATTGTTTCAAGTGATGGTATACGTGTTGATCATAGTAAAATTTCGGCTATTGTTGATTGGAAACCACCAAAGAATGTGACTGAGGTTAGAAGTTTCTTGGGTCTAGCTGGTTATTATCGACGATTTGTGAATGGATTTTCTATGATTGCTACTTCTATGACTAGACTGCTCCAAAAGGATGTTAAATTCGAGTGGACGGAAGAATGTCAACAGAGTTTTGAGAAATTGAAAAAGTTACTGACTGAAGCACCGGTGTTGGTACAACCCGAGCCAGGTAAAGAATTTGTAGTGTATAGTGATGCCTCTCTAAACGGCTTGGGATGTGTACTTATGCAAGAGGGAAAGGTTGTGGCTTATGCTTCGAGGCAGTTAAAACCTCATGAAAGGAATTATCCGACTCATGATTTAGAACTGGCTGCTGTAGTGTTTGCTTTGAAGATTTGGTGACATTATTTGTATGGTGAAAAGTGCCGAGTATATACCGACCACAAAAGTCTCAAGTACTTGATGTCACAAAAAGATTTGAATTTGAGACAGCGGAGATGGTTAGAATTCTGAAAGATTACGAGCTTGTGATTGACTATCATCCGGGAAAAGCGAATGTGGTTGCCGATGCCTTGAGTAGAAAGTTGTTATTTGCTTTGAGAGCTATGAATACTCAGTTGACGGTATCTGACGATGATTCGATTCTAGCAGAGTTAAGATCAAGACCGATGTTTTTACAAGAGATTTGTGAAGCTCAGAAAAATGATCAAGATTTGCAAGCCAAGAGAAAGCAATGTGAGGCTGATACGGGATCAGATTTCAGAATCGATTCTGATGGTTGCTTGATGTTTAAAGATCGCATTTGTGTACCAAAGAATGATAAGTTGATTCAGAAGATCTTGCATGAAGCACATAGTGGTTGTTTGTTAATGCATCCGGGTAGTACAAAAATGTACAATGATTTGAAGAAAATGTATTGGTGGAACAGAATGAAAAGAGATATTTCCGAGTATGTATCGAAATGTATGATTTGTTAGCAAGTAAAAGCTGAACAACAGGTGCCTTCAGGTCTACTTCAGCCTATCATGATTCCCGAATGGAAATGGGATCGAATTACTATGGATTTTGTATCAGGATTGCTATTAACTCCGAAGAAGAAAGATGCCATCTGGGTAATAGTCGACAGATTGATTAAATCGGTTCATTTTATTCCGGTACGTACTGATTATTCACTTGATAAGTTGGCTGAATTATATATCAGTGAGATTGTTAAGACTTCACGGAGTACCCTTGTCGATTATTTCGGATAGAGATCTGAGGTTTACTTCGCGATTTTGGGAAAAACTGCAAGAAGCATTTGGTACGAAGTTAAATTTCAGCACTGCCTTCCATCCACAGACTGATGGACAATCAGAAAGAGTAATTCAGATTCTCGAAGACATGCTCAGATGTTGCGTGTTGGAGTTCCAAAGAAATTGGGAAAGGTACTTACCGTTGGTGGAATTTGCTTACAATAACAGTTATCAGACGAGTTTGAAAATGGCACCTTATGAAGCGTTGTATGGTCGCAAGTGTCAGACACCGCTATATTGGACTAAACTCAAAGAAAACCAGATTTACGGAGTTGATTTGATCAAGGAAATTGAAGAAAAAGTGAAAGTGATTCGAGACTGTTTGAAAGCTGCTTTGGATAGGCAAAAATCTTACGCAGATTTGAAGCGAAAAGAGATCGAGTTTCAAGTTGGTGATAAAGTGTTTTTAAAAGTGTCTCCGTGGAAGAAAGTTCTCAGATTCGGTCGGAAAGGTAAATTGAGTCTGTAACACCCCTAACCCGTATCCGTCATCAAAATAGGGTTTCGGAGTATTACTAGAATTTGTAGATCACTTAAAAAATTTCAATTAAATACTTACCGATTCAATGCATCATATAAATAAATATATTACCATTCAATCAACAGCTTGGCACTTGTCTAAGTATCAAACAACAACATTATTAGTATACTAGTACATATTTCATATAAATTCAACATTGATATACTTATTTTCTCGACATGTCACACTTGAGTTTAATAATTGTTTTTACTTACATAATTTCCTTGTATCAACATATCAAAGATAATCATATACGTACATTTCACAAAACATATCATTCTCTTACCGTTTCTTCATAAGCATATATCATTCATTTCATTATATCAATATTTCATGCTCCACCATTTCCATATATTTTATGTATATTTATTCCGGTAATAGTTTATATCAAACTTAACATAAATTATATTACATGTACTTATACTTATTTCGTTTATCTATCTTCATAATTATTTCATACAACTATTTTGTACATATATTTCCATATGACCAATTCTTGTAAACATTTCACACAACCATTTCATATAACCATTCGTCATCTGATACATATTACCTGAATATCAATTGTTCAATAGATGTCATAGCGTCTCCCATCCACGGTCTTATTTATCTTTGACATGATGCCATAGTGTCTTTCAACTACGGTCTTACTCATTTTCTGTCATATTGCCATGGTATCTTTCAACCATGGTCTTGTTCATGTCACGTTGCCATGGTAGCTTTCAACCATGGTCTTATTCATTTCATGTCACATTGCCATGGTATCTTTCAACCATGGTCTTATTCATTTCCCGTCATGTTGCCATGGTATCTTTCAACCATGGTCTTATTCATTTCCCGTCATGTTGCCATGGTATCTTTCAACCATGGTCTTATTCATTTCATATCATATTGCCATGGTATCTTTCAACCATGGTCTTACACATTTCATTTCAGAGACCACACTCCCGCGAACCTCATCCTTACAGCGGGATTACTAGTCCAGGCTAAATCCCCAGTAATATAAACTCATAGAGTATTGTCGGTATTACCAGTCCAGACTAAATCCTCTGCAACGACAATTACTCTAATGAGCTTAGATCTGAATTACCAGTCCAGGCTAAATTCAGATCCTAATTCAGATTACCCATCCGGGCTAAATCCATTTTACACATATTCTTCGGGAGGGCTATATCAGGATAGGATCACCCGTCCGGGCTAGATCCTTTTTACCGTCAATTCCTTTTTGTTCAACCGGGATTTCATCCCCCTTTTTATCAAATATATCAATGTTTCATCAATTTTCATACAAGGGATATTTAAATCATTATCACATCAATAACATACATTTCAAGTATTTAAGAATATAACTCAAGCTATACGAACTTGCCTAGCAAAATTGCAAAAATATCAAGATTCAGGGGCATTTTGGTAATTTACCATTTTCCCAATTTTCACCCGATCTTAAATTGATAATTTCATTCAATTTATTAATTTGGATAATAAAACAATTCATTCCCTTCAATTTGGTCATTTTTAACATTTTTACAAAATTGTCCCCTGAAGTTTTACTTTTATTCAGTTTAGTCACTAAGCCTAAAACATGCAAATTGGTCATGCTAGCTGAATATTCATATATATTTTCCTCCTCCTCCTCTCCATTCAACATTCTTAATGTATATAACACACTTGTAAGTAACATTATCTATAATTTTTTTTATTTACTTTTATGAATATTCAAGCTGTCCATCTGTGTCATAGTCACTAAATTAATTATATCTGAAGATATAGAACTCCAAATTAAGATCCGCTAATTTTTCTTGAAACTAGACTCATATATCTTCTTACCATCAAATTTTCAGAATTTTTGATTTAGCCAATAAGTACAATTTATTCTTTAAAGTTACCCCTGGTCTCCTGTTTGATAGTTCTGAACCTTCTTCACTAGAAATTAATTATCTCCTCGTATAGAATTTTAATGATGTTCACATTTATTTATCTTAACAATAGACTCATTCGAAATTCTAAACATATAAATTTAAGCCCATAATTATTTTTATCCATTTTTTTATGATTTTCCAAAGTCAGAACAGGGGAACCCGAAATCATTCTAACTTTGTCTCAAAAATTTTATTATATCTCATGATTTACAATTCCATTGCTTACATAATTTCTTCTATAAAAAACTAGACTCAATAAGATTTACTTTCATATTTTATTCATCCTATAATTAGATTCCTACAATTTTTGGTATTTTTCAAAGTTAGACTACTGCTGCTGTCCAGATCTGTTTTAGTGCAAGATATTAATTACCATGTTTATAACACCCTTATTTTCTTTTTCTACACTATTTCTCATCACTTTCTCTTATTTTCTCTTCAATAACATATCAAGAACATAGAACCATATGTAAGGAAACTCTACATTAACATTAATCCCATGCTTTTTCAATAATATCAAACTTAAAAATATATTGAAATCATGATGTTCTTACCTTGTTCTATTGATTTCAATCTTCAT
This sequence comes from Gossypium longicalyx, assembly GCA_025698465.1. Taxonomy (NCBI): domain Eukaryota; kingdom Viridiplantae; phylum Streptophyta; class Magnoliopsida; order Malvales; family Malvaceae; genus Gossypium; species Gossypium longicalyx. Next base: position 64,622,725 of record CM046996.1, on the reverse strand, counting down.
CTTGATTTTCTCTCTCCTTCAGCTTCCATTTCTTGAATCTAACTTGATATTCTAACTTCCCATAGTCTCCTTAACATTTTTCTCTCTTGGTAACTATTGAAATTCTTTTGATTTTTGGGTGAAAATGGTGAATTTTTGGTAGAAGGACCAAATTGTAAAGAAAGCAAAACTTTCTTTCTTTCTCTCACGTTAGTGCATGGGAAAGATGATGAAAATTCTTCATCTTTCCTTCCTTTTATACTAAATAAATGATAATTAAATAATAAAATATCTTATTAAAATATTAATAAAATAATATTTATCTAATTAAATAACTATAAAATATCAAAATATCTCTAGCACCATTATTACTTTCTAGATTTCTCTCTCTTTCAATTGTCCATTTTGCCCTTTATTATCTTTTAAAATTTCATCCTTGAGTCATCATTTAATTTGGTAAAATTGCAATTTAGTCCCTCATAGTTCTTCACCTATTCAATTTGGTCCTAATTCATCCATTTTCCTTAGTTTCTAGATCATTCCACCCTTAAAATATTTACACTATTGGTCCTTTAAATTTTTCATATTTAAACTTTAACTCCTCAAATTTTAAGTATTTACTCTTGTGCAACAAAACTTTTCTCACTTTTAAAATTTAGTCCTTTCTTGAATTAACATATCATAATATGCTTCCCAATATTGACATAACTCAAAATTTCCCTTTTTGTCACTTTATTTCCTTATTTTACTATATCACGAATAATATTTTACTGAAAATTTTTGGGGTATTACAGAGTCCACGTTTCATTGGACCGTATGAGATAAATGAAAGAATTGGACCGGTAGCATATCAGTTAGCACTACCACCGAAATTAGAGAAGATTCATGATGTATTCCATGTATCTATGTTAAGTCGGTATCATTCGGATCCTTCATATGTGATTTCACCGACAGAAATCGAGTTGCAACCGGATATGACTTACAATGAAGAACCGGTTAAAATTTTAGCTCGGGAGGTCAAACAACTAAGAAACAAAAGTATCGCACTCGTGAAAGTATTGTGGCAAAAACATGGGGTAGAAGAGGCTACATGGGAGCCCGAGGAAACTATAAGAAATCAATACCCACACCTGTTTACTGGTAAGATTTTCGGGGACGAAAATCCCAAACGGGGGGAGAGTTGTGATATCCCGAATTAGGGCCTAATCGGAATAGTGATTTTGGGACCACAAATCTGAGATAGAAATAATTTTTTTATGGTTATTTTGAGGTCTATTATATGAATGTATGATTGTGTGAAAATTTCGTGAAGAAATTCTATGCATAAAGTCCTTAATTTAAAATTAGGGACTAAATTGAATAAGTTGCAAAACTTGCATTCTAGAAGTTTTTAGTATGAAATTGCTTTGGAATATTAATTAGGAGGTCTTAAATAGAAATTTGACCAATTTCTAAGTTTTGGACAAAAATTGGATATGGATGGAATTTTTGAAAGTTTAGTAAGGAAGGGCATTTTGGTCATTTGGATATTAAATGAAATAAAATGGGAAAAATAACACAAAAATGATAATCTTCTCCATAATTTGCTGCTGAATTTTGCTCTCCACCATACCTAGGGTTTCAACACTTTTAAGCCTGGATTGTAAGTGATCTCTTTGCCCATTTTTAATGTTCTTTACATTTTTGAAATCCTCGTAGCTCGGTTTACTTATTTCTACCAATAATTTAACCTAGGGTTTATATTTGGAAAAATACCCATAGATAGAATGTGTTTATTTTGATGTTTTATGGTAGAATTTGAAGTTTGAGATTGTGTTAAACAACTTTTGCTATGTGATTTTTCGTAAAAACGAGTAAAATGACATAATTGGTAAAAATACCTAATATTCATAAGTACATGTTAGAGTGTGAATTTGATGTTCTATAGAAGGGAAAAATGATCAGCATGTCATAAAACATAAGAAAATAAGATGAAATTTAATTTCCGAGCTTTGAGGCAAAACTGTAAATATGCAAAATTTAGGAGCAAAATTTTGCCAAAGTTTGAGTCAAGGACTGTTTTAATAAATGTGAGTATTAAATAAGCTAAATTTTTTTTATTATAGATCAAGAGAAACGAGATTCAAGTCGTGATCGAGGGAAAAATAAAGTTTTCAAGGAATAGGCTTGATATCTAACATATTGTACCGAGGTAAGTTCATATGTAAATATTGTAATATAACTGTTATTTTAAGTCATTTAATGCTATTTGTAGGATATTATGATTGTTATTATCTGATGCTATTCTTTGTGGTAATTGTTGGACAACACACAAAAATTTTATGAATTATGTGAAAAATGTGAAAGACTCCCGAAGTATCGTCATTGGTATTCCAAGAAGAATGGTAAAGGAGTACGAACTAGAAAAGTCCTGTTGAACCTTAGGAATAGATTAGGATACTTGGGCATCCGAACTCGTTGAGTTGAGTCCGAGTTCGTGAGATGTAACTAGACATCAGAGCTCGTTGAGTTGAGTCCAAGTTCACTTATGGATGCAAACGCCCGAGTTCGTTGAGTTGAGTCTGAGTTCGCTTATGGGCGAGTTACATGGTAGCTTGGCTACATATGTGGTACTTATGTGCATACTTTCCATGTATCCGAATTAACTCCGATGTGTTCAACGGATAAAATTCTAGTAAAATGGAAGAATACTCAAGATACAATTGACATATTGGTAAGTGTTGTGGAATGGGCACTTTGGACAGGTATGTACTTAACCCTCGGGTTGAGACTTGATACGACAACATTAATATGGTAAGATGATGAATGATGAATAGAAATGTGATATATGTTTTGGTGATATTATGCTAGTGTTGATTGGTATAATTGCTTTGTTAAGTTATTTGGTATTTGCATATGGACTTACTAAGCATCTTGCTTACTCCTTTCTTTTCATTCTTTTTAGTTTTGACAAGTCAATTTGGTGATTGGGACGGTCGGAGGCACGCTCACACTATCACTGGACAATTGCGGTATAATGACTTGTAATTTTTGGAAATATGGCATGTATAGCATTCCAATCATTTTGTGTGTATAATCTTACGATATGGCCCATGGATGGATTGAAAATGTTTGAGAATGATTAGATATTGGAATGGCTAATCAAGTTTATATATGATAACATGTATGCTTTATTTCTTAATTAAACTATGAAAATCATTGGAAAGGTAAAATTGGCCACAAAACAAAATAGGTCAGCAGCAGTGACGTGAGTTTAAAAAATCACTAAAAATAGTAGAGATAGAATTTGATGATGAATAAAACATGGAATTGAATCTTAATGAATATATTTTCGTGTGTAAGAAACAAAATAAGTAAAAGAGTTGTATTTTATGAGTTATTTATGTTTTAGTGAAATAGGTTCAGAGCGATTTCTAAATCCCCTGTTCTAAATTTAAAAATTCACCATAAATTGTAAAAAAACAATTATGAGTTTTACCTTACATGTATGAAATTTTTATTGAGTCTAGTTTTATTAGAAATAAACAGCATAGTCATTGAAACTCTGTAGAGGGAGATATCTGATTCGTAATACATAGGTGTCAAAGCAGTCGAACCCTGAAACAGGGTACACTTTAACTAATAAACTATACTAATTGGCCCAACCAAAAATTCTAGAAAAAAATTAGTACGTAGATATATGAGTCTAGTATTAGGGAAAATTTACGGAATTGGATTTCAAGTTTTTTAACTAGAGATATAATTTTTTTAGTGACTGTGACGTAGATGGACAATTTACTATGAGAATTGTTTGAACTTTTTTAAATACTAAAATAAGTTTAGTAATGTCTCAGACTCGACTCCGGCGACGGTCTCGGGTAAGGGGGCATTACATTCGGTGAAATCAGAGTAGGTTTAGTCAGTTCTCAGACTAATGTGGTGTAAGTACGGATTTTGCTATACATGTCATATATATATTTTGTGATAGTGTGACGACTCCTGACCTTTTTAAATGATTTTTTTACAGTAAATGGATCCCGATCCAACTTTGGCTGATGATGTAGTGAGCAATGCGCCAGCTCCTGCTGAAGGGGCGGTGCCAACTGAAAGTCGACCTCCTACTGTTGGTCAAGGAGGAGGAGACAGAGCTCAGGAAGCCTTTCCCCAAATGATGAATGCTTGGTATATAGAGTTCATTCGTACGAACCCTACTGCTCAACAACCTTCCCCACCACCCCCGATTCCTCAACCTATACCCAGATGCCTTCAGGTATGGATTTGATAAAATTCCATAGATCTCCTGTTGACCGAATACGCAAGCAAGGGGCTGAAGAATTCAAGGCAAATGTTGATGATGACGCTCAAAAAGCAGAATTTTGGCTCGAAAATTCTATTCGAGTATTTGATGAGTTATCTTGTACACCTGAAGAGTGCTTGAAGTGTGCTATATCATTGCTGAGGGATTCAGCTTATCATTGGTGGAAAACATTAATTTCAGTGGTGCCGAAAGAGAAGGTGACTTGGGAATTCTTTCAAGAAGAATTTCGGAAGAAATATATCAGCGAAAGATTTGTAGACCAGAAGCATAAATAGTTTCTCGAATTGAAGCAAGGCAACATGTCAGTTACGAAGTATGAAAGAGAATTCATTTGATTGAGCAAGTATGCTCGAGAATATATTCCTTTAGAGGCTAAAATGTGCAGACGATTCGAAGATGGACTCAATGAAGATATCAAAGTACTTGTAGGAATTCTTGAGTTGAAACAGTTCGTAGTACATGTTGATGTAGCTAGCAAGGCTGAAGAACTAGTTAAAGAGAAGAGAAAGGCGGAGGCTGAGACTAGAAACTAGAAGAAAAGACCGATGAGCAGTACACTCCCACCACAGTCTAGAAAGTCCAGGGATATGTATTCTAGTTCTCAGGCATCAGCGGGACATTCATATGGGGATCATAAGAAGAAAAATGTGGGTTTCAGATCTCGAACTACTTCGGTGGCTAGTGTAATAAATTCGAGAATTGCTAGACCCGAGTGCCAACGATGTGGTAGAAGTCACTTTGGTCCTTGTAGAACTAATGAATATTACCAGTGTGGGTCTCCGGATCATTTTATTAGAGATTGTCCAGAGAGGATCGAGAAAGAAAAATTTCAGAGTGCAAAGCCAAGTGGTACTATTTCGAGAGGAAGATCTTCGGGAAATGCTGGGAACGAGGCAGGAAGCAAGAATGTAATCAGAGAATCAGCACCGAAATCTAAAACTAGAGCTCCGACTAGAGCTTATGCCCTCCGGCTAGAACTTATGCCATAAGGGCGCGTGAAGATGTTTCGTCTCCCGACGTGATTACCGGTACTTTCTCTCTTTATGATATTAATGTTATTTCTTTGATCGACCCTGGTTCTACTCATTCATATGTGTGCATGAAATTGGTGTCTAATATGAACATACCTGTTGAGTCTACAGAATTTACGGTTAAAGTGTCGAACCCGTTAGGCAAATGTGTCATAGTTGATAAAGTATGCAAGAAATGTCCTTTGATGATTATGGGACATTATTTTTCGGCTGACTTGATGTTGTTGCCGTTTGATGAATTCGATGTCATTTTGGGTATGGATTGGTTTACATTGCATGATGCTATAGTGAATTGTAGACAGAAAGTTATTGAATTAAAATGTGAAAATGATGAAATTTTGCGGGTTGAATTGGACGAATCAGAGGCATTGCCTAGTGTTATTATTTGATGTCAGCTTAGAAATATTTGAAAAAGGGTTATGAAGCTTATTTGGCGTATGTATTGAATACAAAAGAATTTGAGAAAAAAATGGAATCAGTGCCGATTGTGTGTGAATTCGCGGATTTATTTTCAGAAGAGTTGCCGGGTTTGCCTCTTGTCAGAGAAGTAGAATTTGGTATTGAGTTGATACCGAGAACAACTCCGATCTCAATTGCTCCGTATAGAATGACACGAACAAAGTTGAAAGAATTGAAGTCACAGTTGCAAGAGTTGACTAACAAAGGTTTTGTGAGACCGAGTTTTTCGCCTTGGGGTGCTCCTGTATTATTTGTGAAAAAAAAGGATGGTTCAATGAGATTATGTGTGGACTATCGGCAGTTGAATAAGGTGACAGTCAAGAACAAGTATCCGTTGCCAAGAATTGACGACTTGTTCGATCAGTTGAAAGGAGTGACATGGTTTTCAAAGATCGATTTGAGGTCTGGGTACTACCAATTGCAGGTGAAAGAATCAGATGTGCCTAAAACTGCTTTTAGAACAAGGTACGGCCATTATGAATTTTTAGTTATGCCATTTGGTTTGACAAATTATCCTGCTATGTTTATGGATTTAATGAACCACATATTCCGAACATACTTGGACAAGTTTGTTGTGGTATTTATTGATGATATCTTGATCTATTCGAAGGATGAAATAGAACATACTGAGCACTTGAGAATAGTTTTGCAAACTTTGTGAGATAAACAGTTGTATGCCAAGTTTAGTAAAAGTGAGTTTTTGCTTTGAGAAGTCGGATCCTTGGGTCATATTAGTTCGGGTGATGGTATACGTGTTGATCCTAGTAAAATTTTGGCTATTGTTGATTGGAAACCACCAAAGAATGTGACTGAGGTTAGAAGTTTCTTGGGTCTAGTTGGTTATTATCGACAATTTGTGAATGGATTTTCTATGATTGCTACTCCTATGACTAGACTGCTCCAAAAGGATGTTAAATTCGAGTGGACGGAAGAATGTCAACAGAGTTTTGAGAAATTGAAAAAGTTACTAACTGAAGCACTGGTGTTGGTACAACCCGAGCCAGGTAAAGAATTTGTAGTGTATAGTGATGCCTCTCTAAGCGGCTTGGGATGTGTACTTATGCAAGAGGAAAAGGTTGTGGCTTATGCTTCGAGGCAGTTAAAACCTCATGAAAGGAATTATCCGACTCGTAATTTAGAACTGGCTGCTGTAGTGTTTGCTTTGAAGATTTGGTGACATTATTTGTATGGTGAAAAGTGACGAGTATATACCGACCACAAAAGTCTCAAGTACTTGATGTCTCAAAAAGATTTGAATTTGAGACAGCGGAGATGGTTAGAATTATTGAAAGATTACGAGCTTGTGATTGACTATCATCCGGGAAAAGCGAATGTGGTTGCCGATGCCTTGAGTAGAAGGTTGTTATTTGCTTTGAGAGCTATGAATACTCAGTTGACGGTATTTGACGATGATTCGATTCTAGCAGAGTTAAGATCAAGACCGATGTTTTTACAAGAGATTTGTGAAGCTCAGAAAAATGATCAAGATTTTCAAGCCAAGAGAAAGCAATGTGAGGCTGATACGAGATCAGATTTCAGAATCGGTTCTGATGGTTGCTTGATGTTTAAAGATCGGATTTGTGTACCAAAGAATGATAAGTTGATTCAGAAGATCTTACATGAAGCACATAGTGGTTGTTTGTCAATGCATCCGGGTAGTACAAAAATGTTCAATGATTTTAAGAAAATGTATTGGTGGAACAAAATGAAAAGAGATATAAAATATCGAAATGTATGATTTGTTAGCAAGTAAAAGCTGAACAACAGGTGCCTTCGGGTCTACTTCAGCCTATCATGATTCCCGAATGGAAATGGGATCAAATTACTATGGATTTTGTATCAGGATTGCTATTAACTCCGAAGAAGAAAGATGCCATCTGGGTAATAGTCGACAGATTGACTAAATCGGTTCATTTTATTCCGGTACATACTGATTATTCTCTTGATAAGTTGGCTGAATTATATATCAGTGAGATTGTTAAGACTTCACGGAGTACCCTTGTCGATTATTTTGGATAGAGATCCGAGGTTTACTTCACGATTTTGGCAAAAACTGCAAGAAGCATTAGGTACAAAGTTAAATTTCAGCACTGCCTTCCATCCACAGACTGATGGACAATCAGAGAGAGTAATTCAGATTCTCAAAGACATGCTCAGATGTTGCGTGTTGGAGTTCCAAGGAAATTGGGAAAGGTACTTACCGTTGGTAGAATTTGCTTACAATAACAGTTATCAGAAGAGTTTGAAAATGGCACCTTATGAAGCGTTGTATGGTCGGAAGTGTCAGACACCGCTATATTGGACTAAACTAAAAGAAAACCAGATATACGAAGTTGATTTGATCAAGGAAACTGAAGAAAAATTGAAAGTGATTCGAGACTGTTTGAAAGCTGCTTCGGATAGGCAAAAATCTTACGCAGATTTGAAGCAAAAAGAGATCGAGTTTCAAGTTGGTGATAAAGTGTTTTTAAAAGTGTCTCTATGGACGAAAGTTCTCAGATTCGGTCAAAAAATTAAGTTGAGTCTGTAACACCCCTAACCCGTATCTGCCATCAAAATAGGGTTTCGGAGCATTACTAGAATTTGCAGATCACTTAAAAAAATTTCAATTAAATACTTACCGATTCAATGCATCGTATCAATAAATATATTACCATTCAATCAACAGCTTGGCACTTGTCTAAGTATCAAACAACAACATTGTTACTACACTAGTACATATTTCATATAAATTCAACATTGATATACTTATTTTCTTGACATGTCACACTTGAGTTTAATAATTGTTTTTACTTACATAATTTCATTGTATCAACATATCAAAGATAATCATATATGTACATGTCAGGAAACATATCATTCTCTTACCGTTTCTTCATAAGTATATATCATTCATTTCATTATATCAATATGTCATACTCCATCATTTCCATATATTTTATGTATATTTATTCCTGTAATAGTTTATATCAAACTTAACATAAAATATATTCCATGTACTTATACTTATTTCGTTTATCTATCTTCATAATTATTTCATACAACTATTTTGTACATATATTTCCATATGACCAGTTCTCGTAAACATTTCACACAACCATTTCATATAACCATTCGCCATCTGATACATATTACCTGAATATCAATTGTTCAATAGATGTCATAGCGTCTCCCATCCACGGTCTTATTTATCTTTGACATGATGCCATAGTGTCTTTCAACTATGGTCTTACTCATTTTCTATCATATTGCCATGATATCTTTCAACCATGGTCTTGTTCATGTCATGTTGCCATGGTATCTTTCAACCATGGTCTTATTCATTTCATGTCACGTTGCCATGGTATCTTTCAACCATGGTCTTATTCATTTCCCGTCATGTTGCCATGGTATCTTTCAACCATGGTCTTATTCATTTCCCGTCATGTTGCCATGGTATCTTTCAACCATGATCTTATTCATTTCATATCATATTGCCATGGTATCTTTCAACCATGGTCTTACACATTTCATTTCAGAGAGCACACTCCCGCGAACCTCATCCTTACAGCGGGATTACCAATCCAGTCAAAATCCCCTGCAACGACAATTACTCTAATGAGCTTAGATCTGAATTACAAGTCCAGGCTAAATTTAGATCCTAATTCGGATTACCCGTCCGAGCTAAATTCATTTTACACGTATTCTTCGGGAGGGCTATATCAGGATAGGATCACCCGTCCGGACTAGATCCTTTTTACCGTCAATCCCTTTTCGTTCAACCGAGATTTCTTCCCCTTTTTATCAAATATATCAATGTTTCATCAATTTTAATACAAGGGATATTTAAATCATATTCACATCAATAACATACATTTCGAGTATTTAAGAATATAATTCAAGTTACACGAACTTACCTAGCAAAATTGCAAAAATATCAAGATTCAGGGGGATTTTGGTAATTTATCGTTTTCCCCATTTTCATCTGATCTTAAATTGATAATTTCATTCAAATTGTTAATTTAGATAATAAAACAATTCATTCCCTTCAATTTGGTCATTTTTAACATTTTTACAAAATTGTCCCCTGAAATTTTACTTTTATTCAGTTTAGTCACTAAGCCTAAAACATGCAAATTGGCCATGCTAGCTGAATATTCATATATATTTTCCTCCTCCTCCTCTCCATTCCACATCCTTAATGTATATAACACACTTGTAAGTAACATTAACTATAATTTTTATTATTTACTTTTATGAATATCCAAGCTGTCGATCTGTGTCATAGTCACTGAATTATTTATATCTTGAGATATAGAACTTCAAATTAAGATCCGCTAATTTTCCATGAAACCAGACTCATATATATTCTAACCATAAAATTTTCAGAATTTTTTATTTAGCCAATAAGTACAGTTTATTCTTTAAAGTTACCCCTATCCTGCTGTCTGATAGTTCTTAACCTTTTTCACTAAAAATTAATTATCTCCTTGTACAGAATTTTAATAATGTTCCTGTTTATTTATCTTAAAAATAGACTCATTCAAGATTATAAAAATATAAATTTAAGCCCTAATTATTTTTATCCATTTTTTTATGATTTTCCAAAGTCAGAACAGGGGAACCCGAAATCATTCTAACGTTGTCTCAAAAATTTTATTATATCTCATGATTTACAATTCCATTGCCTACATAATTTCTTCTATAAAAAACTAGACTCAATAAGATTTAGTTTCATATTGTATTCATCCTATAATTAGATTCCTACAATTTTTGGTGAGTTTTCAAATTTAGACTACTGCTGCTGTCCAGATCTGTTTTAGTGCAAGATATTAATTACCATGTTTATAACACCCTTATTTTCTTTTTCTACACTATTTCTCATCACTTTCTCTTCTTTTCTCTTCACTAACATATCAAGAACATAGAACCATATGTAAGGAAACTCTACATTAACATTAATCCCATGCTTTTTCAATAATATCAAACTTAAAAATATATTGAAATCATGATGTTCTTACCTTGTTCTATTGATTTCAATCTTCATCTTGATTTTCTCTCTCCTTCAGCTTCCATTTCTTGAATCCAACTTGATATTATAACTTCCCATGGTCTTCTTAACATTTTTCTCTCTTGGTAGCTATTGAAATTCTTTTGATTTTTGGGTTAAAATGGTGAATTTTTGGTAGAAGGAACAAATTGTAAAGAAAGCAAAACTTTCTTTCTTTCTCTCACGTTAGTGCATGGGAAAGATGATGAAAATTCTTCATATTTCCTTCCTTTTATACTAAATAAATAATAATAAAATATCTTATTAAAATATCTTATTAAAATATTAATAAAATAATATTTATCTAATTAAATAATTATAAGATATCAAAATATCTCTAGCACCATTATTACTTTCTAGATTTCTCTCTCTTCCAATTAACCATTTTGCCCTTTATTATATTTTAAAATTTCATCATTGAGTCATCCTTTAATTTGGTAAAATTGCAATTTAGTCCCTCATAGTTCTTCACCTATTCAATTTGGTCCTAATTCATCCATTTTTCTTAGTTTCTAGATCATTCCACCCTTAAAATATTTACACTATTGGTCCTTCAAAATTTTTATGTTTACACTTTAACCCCTCAAATTTTGAGTATATACTCTTGTGCAACAAAACTTTTCTCACTTTTACAATTTAGTCCTTTCTTGAATTAATATATCATAATATACTTCCCAATTTTGACATAACTCAAAATTTCCCTTTTTGTCACTTTATTTCCTTATTTTACTATATCACGGATAATATTTTACTGAAAATTTTCGGGGTATTACAGAGTCCATGTTTCATTGCACCGTATGAGATAATTGAAAAAATTAGACCGGTAGCATATTGGTTACCACTACCACCGGAATTAGAGAAGATTCATGGTGTATTCCATGTATCTATGTTAAGTCGGTATCGTTCGAATCCTTCATATATGATTTCACCGACAGAAATCGAGTTGCAACCGGATATGACTTACAATGAAGAACCGGTTAAAATTTTAGCTCGGGAGGTCAAACAACTAAGAAACAAAAGTATCGCACTCGTGAAAGTATTGTGGCAAAAACATGGGGTAGAAGAGGCTACATGGGAGCCCGTGGAAACTATAAGAAATCAATACCCACACCTGTTTACTGGTAAGATTTTCGGGGACGAAAATCCCAAAAGGGGGGGAGAGTTGTGATATCCCGAATTAGAGCCTAATCGAAATAGTGATTTTGGGACCACAAATCCGAGATAGAAATAATTTTTTATGATTATTTTGAGGTCTATGATATGAATGCATGATTGTGTGAAAATTTCGTGAAGAAATTCTATGCATAAAGTGCTTAATTTGAAATTAGAAACTAAATTGAATAAGTTACAAAACTTGCATTCTAGAATTTTTTTTTAGTATAAAATTGCTTTGGAATATTAATTAGGAGGTCTTAAATAGAAATTTGACCAATTTCTAAGTTTTGGACAAAAATTGGATATGGATGGAATTTTTAAAAGTTTAGTAAGGAAGGGCATTTTGGTCATTTGGATATTAAATGAAATAAAATGGGAAAAATAACACAAAAATGATAATCTTCTCCATAAGTTGCTGCTGAATTTTTCTCTCCACCATACCTAGGGTTTCAACACTTTTAAGCCTTGATTGTAAGTGATCTGTTTGCCCATTTTTAATGTTCTTTACATTTTTGAAATCCTCGCAGCTCAGTTTACTTATTTCTACCAATAATTTAACCTAGAGTTTATATTTGGAAAAATACCCATAGGTAGAATGTGTTTATTTTGATGTTTTATGGTAGAATTTGAAGTTTGAGATTGTGTTAAACAACTTTTGCTAAGTGATTTTTCGTAAAAACGAGTAAAATGACATAATTGGTAAAAATACCCAATATTCATTAGTACATGTTAGAGTGTGAATTTGATGTTCCTATAGAAGGGAAAACTGATCAGCATGTCATAAAACATAAGAAAATAAGATGAAATTTAATTTCCGAGCTTTGAGGCAAAACTGTAAATATGCAAAATTTAGGGGCAAAATTTTGCCAAAGTTTGAGTCAAGGATTGTTTTAATAAATGTGAGTAATAAATAATCTAATTTTTTTTATTATAGATCAAGAGAAATGAGATTCAATTCATGATCGAGGGAAAAATAAAGTTTTCAAGGAATAGGCTTGATATCTAACATATTGTAACGAGGTAAGTTCATATGTAAATATTGTAATATAACTGTTATTTTAAATCATTTAATGCTATTTGTAGGATATTATGATTGTTATTATGCGATTCTATGCTTTGTGGTAATTGCTGGACAACACACAAATTTTATGAATTATGTGAAAAATGTGAAAGACTCCCGAAGTATCGTCATTGGTATTCCAAGGAGAATGGTAAATGAGTACAAACGAGAAAAGTCCTGTTGAATCTTAGGAATAGATTAGGATACTTGGGCATCCGAACTCGTTGAGTTGAGTCCGAGTTCATGAGATCTAACTAGACATCGGAGCTCATTGAGTTGAGTCCAAGTTCACTTATGGATGTGAACACCCAAGTTCGTTGAGTTGAGTCTGAGTTCGCTTATGGGCGAGTTACATGGTAGCTTGGCTACATATGTGGTACTTATGTGCATACTTTCCATGTATCTGAATTATACTCCGATGTGTTCAACGGATAAAATTTTAGTAAAATGGAAGAATACTCAAGATACAATTGATGTATTGGTAAGTGTTGTCGAATGGGCACTTTGGACAGGTATGTACTTAACCCTCGGGTTGAGACTTGATACGACAACATTAATATGGTAAGATGATGAATGATGAATAGAAATGTGATATATGTTTTGGTGATATTATGCTAGTGTTGATTGGTATAATTGCTTTGTTAAGTTATTTGGTATTTGCATATGGACTTACTAAGCATCTTGCTTACTCCTTCCTTTTCATTCTTTTTATTTTTGACAAGTCAATTTGGAGATTGGGACGGTCGGAGGCACGCTCACACTATCACTGGACAATTGCGGTATAATGACTTGTAATTTTTGGAAATATGGCATGTATAGCATTCCAATCATTTTGTGTGTATAATCTTACGATATGGCCCATGGATGGATTGGAAATGTTTGAGAATGATTAGCTATTGGAATGGCTAATCTAGTTTATATATGATAACATGTATGCTTATTAATTTAACTATGAAAATCCTTGGAAAGGTAAAATTGGCCACAAAACAAAATAGGTCAGCAGCAGTGACGTGAGTTTGAAAAATCACTAAAAATAGTAGAGATAGAATTTGATGATGAATAAAACATGTAATTGAATCTTAATGAATATATTTTAGTGTGTAAGAAACAAAATAAGTAAAAGAGTGTATTTTATGAGTTATTTATGTTTTAGTGAAACAGGTTCAGAGCGATTTCTGAATCCCCTGTTCTAAATTTAAAAATTCACCATAAATTGTAAAAAAACAATTAAAGTTTTACCTTACATGTATGAAATAATTATTGAGTCTAGTTTTATGAGAAATAAACAGCATAGTGATTGAAACTCTGTAGAGGGAGATATCTGATTTGAAATACATAGGTGTCACAGTAGTCAAACCCTAAAATAGGGGAGAATTTAACTAATAAACTGTACTAATTGGCCCAACCAAAAATTCTAGAAGAAAATCTGTACATAGATATATGAGTCTAGTATTAGGAAAAATTTACGGAACTGGATTTCAAGTTTTGTAACTGGAGATATAATTTTTTTAGTGACTGTGACGTAGATGGACAGTTTACTATGAGAATTGTTTGAACTTGTTTAAATACTAAAATAAGTTTAGTAATATCTCAGACTCGACTCCGGCGACGGTCTCAGGTAAGGGGGCGTTACATTTGGTGAAATCAGAGTAGGTTTAGTCGGTTCTCAGACTAACATGGTGTAAGTACGGATTTTGCTATACATGTCATATATATATTTTGTGATAGTGTGACGACTCCTGACCTTTTTAAATGATTTTTTTATAGTAAATGGATCCCGATCCAACTTTGGCTGATGATGTAGTGAGCAATGCACCAGCTCTGCTGAAGAAGGGCGGTGCCAATCGAAAGTCGACCTCCTCTTTGTTGGTCAAGGAGGAGGAGATAGGGCTCAGGAAGCCTTTCCCCAAATGATGAATGCTTGGTATACAGAGTTCATTCGTACGAACCCTACTGCTCAACAACCTCCCCCACCACCCCCAATTCCTCAACCTATACCCCAGATGCCTTCAAGTATGGATTTGATGAAATTCCATAGAACTCCGGTTGACTGAATCCACATGCAAGGGGCCGAAGAACTCAGGGTAAATGTTGATGATGACGCTGAAAAAGTAGAATTTTGGCTCGAAAATTCTATTTGGGTATTTGATGAGTTATCTTGTACACCTGAAGAGTGCTTGAAGTGTGCTATATCATTGTTGAGGGATTCGGCTTATCATTGGTGGAAAACATTAATTTCAGTGGTGCAGAAAGAGAAGGTGACTTGGGAATTCTTTCGAGAAGAATTTCGGAAGAAATATATCAGCGAAAGATTTGTAGACCAGAAGCATAAAGATTTTCTCGAATTGAAGCAAGGCAACATGTCAGTTACCGAGTATGAAAGAGAATTCATTTGATTGAGCAAGTATGCTCGAGAATATATTCCTTCAGAGGCTAAAATGTGCAGACGATTCAAAGATGGACTTAATGAAGATATCAAAGTACTTGTAGGAATTCTTGAGTTGAAAGAGTTTGTAGTACTTTTTGATTGAGCTAGCAAGGCTGAAAAACTAGCTAAAGAGAAGAGAAAGGCGGAGGCTGAGACTAGAAACTAGAAGAAAAGACCGATGAGCAGTACACTCCCACCACAGTCTAGAAAGTCCAGAGATATCTATTCTAGTTCTCAGGCATCAGTGGGACATTCATATGGGGATCATAAGAAGAAAAATGTGGATTTCAGATCTCAAACTACTTCGGTGGCTAGTGTAGGAAATTTGAGAATTGCTAGACCCGAGTGCCAACGATGTGGTAGAAGTCACTTTGGTCCTTGTAGAACTAATGAATATTACCAGTGTGGGACTCCGGATCATTTTATTAGAGATTGTCCAGAGAGGATCGGGAAAGAAAAATTTAAGAGTGCAAAGCCAAGTGGTACTGTTTCGAGAGGAAGATCTTCGGAAAAGGCTGGGAACGAGGCAGAAAGCGAGAATGTAATCAGAGAATCAGCACCGAAATCTAAAACTAGAGCTCTGACTAGAGCTTATGCCATCCGGCTAGAGCTTATGCCATAAGGGCGCGTGAAGATGTTTTGTCTCCCGACGTGATTACCGGTACTTTCTCTCTTTATGATATTAATGTCATTTCTTTGATCGACCCTGGTTCTACTCATTCGTATGTGTGCATGAAATTGTTGTCTAATATGAACATACCTATTGAGTCTACAAAATTTATGGTTAAAGTGTCGAACCCGTTAGGCAAATGTGTCATAGTTGATAAAGTATGCAAGAAATGTCCTTTGATGATTATGGGACATTATTTTCCGGCCGATTTGATGTTGTTGCCGTTTGATGAATTCGATGTCATTTTGGGTATGGATTGGTTAACATTGCATGATGCTATAGTGAATTGTAGACAGAAAGTTATTGAATTGAAATGTGAAAATAGTGAAATTTTGCGGGTTGAATTGGACGAATCAGAGGCATTGCCTTGTGTTATTACTTTGATGTCAGCTCAGAAATATTTGAAAAAGGGTTATGAAGCTTATTTGGCGTATGTATTGAATACAAAAGAATCTGAGAAAAAAATGGAATCAGTGCCATTGTGTGTGAATTCACGGATGTATTTCCAGAAGAGTTGTCGGGTTTGCCTCCTGTCAGAGAAGTAGAATTTGGTATTGAGTTGATACCGAGAACAACTCCGATCTCAATTGCTCCGTATAGAATGGCACCAACAAAGTTGAAAGAATTGAAGTCACAGTTGCAAGAGTTGACTAACAAAGGTTTTGTGAGACCGAGTTTTTTGCCCTGGGGTGCTCCAGTATTATTTTTGAAAAAGAAGGATGGTTCAATGAGATTATGTGTGGAGTATCGGCAGTTGAATAAGGTGACAGTCAAGAACAAGCATCCGTTGCCAAGAATTGACGACTTGTTTGATCAGTTGAAAGGAATGACATGGTTTTCAAAGATCGATTTGAGGTCTGGGTACTACCAATTGCAGGTGAAAGAATCAGATGTGCCTAAAACTGCTTTTAGAACAAGGTACGGCCATTATGAATTTTTAGTTATGCCATTTGGTTTGACAAATGCTCCTGCTATGTTTATGGATTTAATGAACCACATATTTCGAACATACTTGTACAAGTTTGTTGTGGTATTTATTGATGATATCTTGATCTATTCGAAGGATGAAATAGAACATACTGAGCACTTGAGAATAGTTTTGCAAACTTTGAGAGATAAACAATTGTATGCCAAGTTTAGTAAAAGTGAGTTTTGGCTTCGAGAAGTCGGATTCTTGGGTCATATTGTTTCGGGTGATGGTATACGTGTTGATCCTAGTAAAATTTCGGCTATTGTTGATTGGAAACCACCAAAGAATGTGACTGAGGTTAGAAGTTTCTTGGGTCTAGCTGGTTATTATCGATGATTTGTGAATAGATTTTCTATGATTGCTACTCCTATGACTAGACTGCTCCAAAAGGATGTTAAATTCGAGTGGACGGAAGAATGTCAACAGAGTTTTGAGAAATTGAAAAAGTTACTGACTAAGGCACCGGTGTTGGTACAACCCGAGCCAGGTAAAGAATTTGTAGTGTATAGTGATGCCTCTCTAAACGGCTTGGGATGTGTACTTATGCAAGAGGGAAAGGTTGTGGCTTATGCTTCGAGGCAGTTAAAACCTCATGAAAGGAATTATCCGACTCATGATTATTCTCTTGATAAGTTGGCTGAATTATATATCAGTGAGATTGTTAAGACTTCACGGAGTTCCAAGGAAATTGGGAAAGGTACTTACCGTTGGTGGAATTTGCTTACAATAACAGTTATCAGACGAGTTTGAAAATGGCACCTTATGAAGCGTTGTGTGGTCGCAAGTGCCAGACACCACTATATTGGACTAAACTCAAAGAAAACCAGATTTATGGAGTTGATTTGATCAAGGAAACTGAAGAAAAAGTGAAAGTGATTCGAGACTATTTGAAAGCTGCTTCGGATAGGCAAAAATCTTACGCAGATTTGAAGCAAAAAGAGATCGAGTTTCAAGTTGGTGATAAAGTGTTTTTAAAAGTGTCTCTATGGAAGAAAGTTCTCAGATTCGGTTGAAAAGGTAAATTGAGTTTGTAACACCCCTAACTCGTATCTGCCATCGAAGTAGGGTTTTGGAGCATTACTAGAATTTGCAGATCACTTAAAAAAATTTCAATTAAATACTTACCGATTCAATGCATCATATAAATAAATATATTACCATTCAATCAACAGCTTGGCACTTGTCTAAGTATCAAACAACAACATTGTTAGTATACTAGTAGATATTTCATATAAATTCAACATTGATATACTTATTTTCTCGACATGTCACACTTGAGTTTAATAATTGTTTTTACTTACATAATTTCATTGTATCAACATATCAACGATAATCATATATGTACATGTCACGAAACATATCATTCTCTTACCGTTTCTTCATAAGTATATATCATTCATTTCATTATATCAATATTTCATACTCCATCATTTCCATATATTTTATGTATATTTATTCCGATAATAGTTTATATCAAACTTAACATAAAATATATTCCATGTACTTATACTTATTTCGCTTATCTATCTTCATAATTATTTCATACAACTATTTTGTACATATATTTCCATATGACCAGTTCTTGTAAACATTTCACACAACCATTTCATATAACCATTCGTCATCTGATACATATTACCTGAATATCAATTGTTCAATAGATGTCATAGCGTCTCCCATCCACGGTCTTATTTATCTTTGACATGATGCCATAGTGTCTTTCAACTATGGTCTTACTCATTTTCTATCATATTGTCATGATATCTTTCAACCATGGTCTTGTTCATGTCATGTTGCCATGGTATCTTTCAACCATGGTCTTATTCATTTCATGTCACGTTGCCATGGTATCTTTCAACCATGGTCTTATTCATTTCCCGTCATGTTGCCATGGTATCTTTCAACCATGGTCTTATTCATTTCCCGTCATGTTGCCATGGTATCTTTCAACCATGATCTTATTCATTTAATATCATATTGCCATGGTATCTTTCAACCATGGTCTTATACATTTCATTTCAGAGAGCACACTCCCGCGAACCTCATCCTTACAGCGGGATTACCAGTCCAGTCTAAATCCCCTGCAACGACAATTACTTTAATGAGCTTAGATCTGAATTACAAGTCCAGGCTAAATTCAGATCGTAATTCGGATTACCCGTCCGGGCTAAATCCATTTTACACGTATTCTTCGGGAGGGCTATATCAGGATAGGATCACCCATCCGGACTAGATCCTTTTTACCGTCAATTCCTTTTCGTTCAACCGAGATTTCTTCCCCTTTTTATCAAATATATCAATGTTTCATCAATTTTAATACAAGGGATATTTAAATCATATTCACATCAATAACATACATGTTGAGTATTTAAGAATATAATTCAAGTTATACGAACTTACCTAGCAAAATTGCAAAAATATCAAGATTCAGGGGGATTTTGGTAATTTACCGTTTTCCCAATTTTCATCTGATCTTAAATTGATAATTTCATTCAATTTATTAATTTAGATAATAAAACAATTCATTCCCTTCACTTTGGTCATTTTTAACATTTTTACAAAATTGCCCCCTGAAGTTTTACTTTTATTCAATTTAGTCATTAAGCCTAAAACATGCAAATTGGCCATGCTAGCTGAATATTCATATATATTTTCTTCCTCCTCCTCTCCATTCCACATTCTTAATGTATATAACACACTTGTAAGTAACATTATCTATAATTTTTATTATTTACTTTTATGAATATCCAAGCTGTCGATCTGTGTCATAGTCACTGAATTATTTATATATAGAGATATAGAACTTAAAATTAAGATCCGCTAATTTTCCATGAAACTAGACTCATATATATTCTAACCATAAAATTTTCAGAATTTTTTATTTAGCCAATAAGTACAGTTTATTCTTTAAAGTTACCCCTGTTCTGCTGTTTGATAGTTCTAAACCTTCTTCACTAAAAATTAATTATCTCCTTGTACAAAATTTTAATAATGTTCCCATTTATTTATCTTAAAAATAGACTCATTCAGGATTCTAAACATATAAATTTAAGCCCTAATTATTTTTATCCATTTTTTTATAATTTTCCAAAGTCAAAACAGGGGAACCCGAAATCATTCTAACTTTGTCTCAAAATTTTTATTATATCTCATGATTTACAATTCCATTGCTTACATAATTTCTTCTATAAAAACTAGACTCAATAAGATTTAATTTCATATTGTATTCATCCTATAATTAGATTCCTACAATTTTTGTTGATTTTTCAAATTTAGACTACTGCTGCTGTCCAGATCTATTTTAGTGCAAGATATTAATTATCATATTTATAACACCCTTATTTTCTTTTTCTACACTATTTCTCATCACTTTCTCTTATTTTCTCTTCACTAACATATCAAGAACATAGAACCATATGTAAGGAAACTCTACATTAACATTAATCCCATGTTTTTTCAATAATATCAAACTTAAAAATATATTGAAATCATGATGTTCTTACCTTGTTCTATTGATTTCAATCTTCATCTTGATTTTCTCTCTCCTTCAGCTTCCATTTCTTGAATCCAACTTGATATTATAACTTCCCATGGTCTCCTTAACATTTTTCTCTCTTGGTAACTATTGAAATTCTTTTGATTTTTGGGTTAAAATGATGAATTTTTGGTAGAAGGAACAAATTGTAAAGAAAGCAAAACTTTCTTTCTTTCTCTCACGTTAGTGTATGGGAAAGATGATGAAAATTCTTCATCTTTCCTTCCTTTTATACTAAATAAATAATAATAAAATATCTTATTAAAATAATAATGAAATAATATTTATCTAATTAAATAATTATAAAATATCAAAATATCTCTAGCACCATTATTACTTTCTAGATTTCTCTCTCTTCCAATTGACCATTTTGCCCTTTATTATCTTTTAAAATTTCATCCTTGAGTCATCATTTAATTTGGTAAAATTGTAATTTAGTCCCTCATAGTTCTTCACCTATTCAATTTGGTCCTAATTCATCCACTTTTCTTAGTTTCTAGATCATTCCACCCTTAAAATATTTACACTATTGGTCCTTCAAAATTTTTATGTTTACACTTTAACCCCTCAAATTTTGAGTATATACTCTTGTGCAACAAAACTTTTCTCACTTTTACAATTTAGTCCTTTCTTGAATTAATATATCATAATATACTTCCCAATTTTGACATAACTCAAAATTTCCCTTTTTGTCACTTTATTTCCTTATTTTACTATATCACGGATAATATTTTACTGAAAATTTTCGGGGTATTACAGAGTCCACGTTTCATTGGACCATATGAGATAATTGAAAAAATTAGACCGGTAGCAAATTGGTTACCACTACCACCGGAATTAGAGAAGATTCATGATGTATTCCATGTATCTATGTTAAGTCGGTATCGTTCAAATCCTTCATATGTGATTTCACCTACAGAAATCGAGTTGCAACCGGATATGACTTACAATGAAGAATCGGTTAAAATTTTAGCTCGGGAGGTCAAACAACTAAGAAACAAAAGTATCGCACTCGTGAAAGTATTATGGCAAAAACATGGGGTAGAAGAGGCTACATGGGAGCCCGTGGAAACTATAAGAAATCAATACCCACACATGTTTACTGGTAAGATTTTCGGGGACGAAAATCCCAAAAGGGGGGAGAGTTGTGATATCCCGAATTAGGGCCTAATCGAAATAGTGGTTTCAGGACCACAAATCTGAGATAGAAATAATTTTTTTATGATTATTTTGAGGTCTATGATATGAATGCATGATTGTGTGAAAATTTCGTGAAGAAATTCTATGCATAAAGTGCTTAATTTGAAATTAGGGACTAAATTGAATAAGTTGCAAAACTTGCATTCTAGAAGTTTTTAGTATGAAATTGATTTGGAATATTAATTAGGAGGTCTTAAATAGAAATTTGACCAATTTCTAAGTTTTGGACAAAAATTGGATATGGATGGAATTTTTGAAAGTTTAGTAAGGAAGGGCATTTTGGTCATTTGGATAATAAATGAAATAAATTGGGAAAAATAACACAAAAATGATAATCTTCTCCATAAGTTGCTGCTGAATTTTGCTTTCCACCATACCTAGGGTTTCAACACTTTAAGCCTTGATTGTAAGTGATCTCTTTGCCCATTTTTAATGTTTTTTACATTTTTGAAATCCTCGTAGCTCGGTTTACTTATTTCTACCAATAATTTAACCTAGGGTTTATATTTGGAAAAATACCCATAGGTAGAATGTGTTTATTTTGATGTTTTATGGTAGAATTTGAAGTTTGAGATTGTGTTAAACAACTTTTGCTAAGTGATTTTTCATAAAAACGAGTAAAATGACAGAATTGGTAAAAATACCTAATATTCATAAGTACATGTTAGAGTGTGAATTTGATGTTGCTATAGAAGGGAAAAATGATCAGCATGTCATAAAACATAAGAAAATAAGATGAAATTTAATTTCTGAGCTTTGAGGCAAAACTGTAAATATGCAAAATTTAGGGGCAAAATTTTGCCAAAGTTTGAGTCAAGGACTATTTTAATAAATGTGAGTATTAAATAAACTAATTTTTTTTATTATAGATCAAGAGAAACGAGATTCAAGTCGTGATCGAGGGAAAAATAAAATTTTCAAGGAATAGGCTTGATATCTAACATATTGTACCGAGGTAAGTTCATATGTAAATATTGTAATATAACTGTTATTTTAAATCATTTAATGCTATTTGTAGGATATTATGATTGTTATTATGCGATTCTATGCTTTGTGGCAATTGGTGGACAACACACAAAAATTTTATGAATTATGTGAAAAATGTGAAAGACTCCCGAAGTATCGTCACTGGTATTCCAAGGAGAATAGTAAAGGAGTACGAACGAGAAAAGTCCTATTGAACCTTAGAAATAGATTAGGATACTTGGGCATCCGAACTCGTTGAGTTGAGCCCGAGTTCGTGAGATGTAACTAGACATCGGAGCTCGTTGAGTTGAGTCCAAGTTCACTTATGGATGCGAACGCCCGAGTTTGTTGAGTTGAGTCTGAGTTCGCTTATGGGCGAGTTACATGGTAGCTTGGCTACATATGTGGTACTTATGTACATACTTTCCATGTATCCGAATTATACTCCGATGTGTTCAACGAATAAAATTCTAGTAAAATGGAAGAATACTCAAGATACAATTGACGTATTGGTAAGTGTTGTGGAATGGGCACTTTGGACAGGTATGTACTTAACCCTCGGGTTGAGACTTGATACGACAACATTAATATGGTAAGATGATGAATGATGTATAGAAATATGATATATGTTTTGGTGATATTATGCTAGTGTTGATTGGTATAATTGCTTTGTTAAGTTATTTGGTATTTGCATATGGACTTACTAAGCATCTTGCTTACTCCTTCCTTTTCATTCTTTTTAGTTTTGACAAGTCAATTTGGAGATTGGGACGGTCGGAGGCACGCTTACACTATCACTGGACAATTGCGGTATAATGACTTGTAATTTTTGGAAATATGGCATGTATAGCATTCCAATCATTTTGTGTGTATAATCTTACGATATGGCCCATGGATGGATTGGAAATGTTTGAGAATGATTAGCTATTGGAATGGCTAATCAAGTTTATATATGATAACATGTATGCTTTATTTCTTAATTAAACTATGAAAATCCTTGGAAAGGTAAAATTGGCCACAAAACAAAATAGGTCAGCAGCAGTGACGTGAGTTTGAAAAATCACTAAAAATACTAGAGATAGAATTTGATGATGAATAAAACATGTAATTGAAGCTTAATGAATATATTTTCGTGTGGAAGAAACAAAATAAGTAAAAGAGTTGTATTTTATGAGTTATTTATGTTTTAGTGAAACAGGTTCAAAGCGATTTCTGAATCCCTTGTTCTAAATTTAAAAATTCACCATAAATTGTAAAAAAACAATTAGGATTTTTACCTTACATGTATGAAATTATTATTGAGTCTAGTTTTCTGACAAATAAACAGCATAGTCATTGAAACTCTGTAGAGGGAGATATCTGATTCGTAATACATAGGTGTCAAAGTAGTCAAACCCTGAAACAGGGTACAATTTAACAAATAAACTGTACTAATTGGCCCAACCACAAATTCTAGAAAAAAATCAGTACGTAGATATATGAGTCTAGTATTAGGGAAAATTTACAGAATTGGATTTCAAATTTTTTAACTAGAGATATAATTTTTTTAGTGACTGTGACGTAGATGGACAGTTTACTATGAGAATTGTTTGAACTTGTTTAAATACTAAAATAAGTTTAGTAATGTCTCAGACTCGACTCCGGCGACGGTCTCGGGTAAGGGGGTGTTACATTTGGTGAAATCAGAGTAGGTTTAGTTGGTTCTCAGACTAACATGGTGTAAGTACGGATTTTGCTATACATGTTATATATATATTTTGTGATAGTGTGACGACTCCTGACCTTTTTAAATGATTTTTTTATAGTAAATGGATCCCGATCCAACTTTGGCTGATGATGTAGTGAGCAATGCGCCAGCTCCTGCTGAAGGGGCGGTGCCAACTGAAAGTCGACCTCCTACTGTTGGTCAAGGAGGAGGAGATAGGGCTCGGGAAGCCTTTCCCCAAATGATGAATGCTTGGTATACAGAGTTCATTCGTACGAACCCTACTGCTCAACAACCTCCCCCACCACCCCCGATTCCTCAACCTATACCCCAGATGCCTTCAGGTATGGATTTGATGAAATTCCATAGATCTTCAGTTGACCGAATCCGCAAGCAAGGGGCCGAAGAATTCAGGGCAAATGTTGATGATGACGCTGAAAAAGCAGAATTTTGGCTCAAAAATTCTATTTGGGTATTTGATGAGTTATCTTGTACACCTGAAGAGTGCTTGAAGTGTGCTATATCATTGTTGAGGGATTCGGCTTATCATTGGTGGAAAACATTAATTTCAGTGGTGCCGAAAGAGAAGGTGACTTGGGAATTCTTTCAAGAAGAATTTCGGAAGAAATATATCAGCGAAAGATTTGTAGACCAGAAGCATAAAGAGTTTCTCAAATTGAAGCAAGGCAACATGTCAGTTACCGAGTATGAAAGAGAATTCATTTGATTGAGCAAGTATGCTCGAGAATATATTCCTTCAGAGGCTAAAATGTGCAGACGATTCGAAGATGGACTTAATAAAGATATCAAAGTACTTGTAGGAATTCTTGAGTTGAAAGAGTTCGTAGTACTTGTTGATTGAGCTAGCAAGGCTGAAGAACTAGTTAAAGAGAAGAGAAAGGCGGAGGCTGAGACTAGAAACTAGAAGAAAAGACCGATGAGCAGTACACTCCCACCATAGTCTAGAAAGTCCAGGGATACGTATTCTAGTTCTCAGGCATCAGCGGGACATTCATATGGGGATCATAAAAAGAAAAATGTGGGTTTCAGATCTCAAACTACTTCGGTGGCTAGTGTAGGAAATTCGAGAATTGCTAGACCCGAGTGCCAACGATGTGGTAGAAGTCACTTTGGTCCTTGTAGAACTAATGAATATTACCAGTGTGGGTCTCCGGATCATTTTATTAGAGATTGTCCAGAAAGGATCGGGAAAGAAAAATTTCAGAGTGCAAAGCCAAGTGGTACTGTTTCGAAAGGAAGATCTTCGAGAAATGCTGGGAACGAGGCAGGCAGCAAGAATGTAATCAGAGAATCAGCACCTAAATCTAAAACTAGAGCTCCGACTAGAGCTTATTCCTTCCGGCTAGAGCTTATGCCATAAGGGCGCGTGAAGATGTTTCGTCTCCCGACGTGATTACCGGTACTTTCTCTCTTTATGATATTAATGTTATTTCTTTGATCGACCCTGGTTCTACTCAATCATATGTGTGCATGAAATTGGTGTCTAATATGAACATACCTGTTGAGTCTACAGAATTTACGGTTAAAGTGTCGAACCCGTTAGGCAAATGTGTCATAGTTGATAAAGTATGCAAGAAATGTCCTTTGATGATTATGGGACATTATTTTCTGGCCGACTTGATGTTGTTGCCGTTTGATGAATTCGATGTCATTTTGGGTATGGATTGGTTAACATTGCATGATGCTATAGTGAATTGTAGACAGAAAGTTATTGAATTGAAATGAGAAAATGGTGAAATTTTGCGGGTTGAATTGGACGAATTAGAGGCATTGCCTAGTGTTATTACTTTGATGTCAGCTCAGAAATATTTGAAAAAGTGTTATGAAGCTTATTTGGCGTATGTATTGAATACAAAAGAATCTGAGAAAAAAATGGAATCAGTGCCGATTGTGTGTGAATTCGCGGATGTATTTCCAGAAGAGTTGCTGGGCTTGCCTCCTGTCAGAGAAGTAGAATTTGGTATTGAGTTGATACCGAGAACAACTCCGATCTCAATTGATCCGTATAGAATGGCACCAACAAAGTTGAAAGAATTGAAGTCACAGTTGCAAGAGTTGACTAACAAATGTTTTGTGAGACCGAGTTTTTCGCCCTGGGGTGCTCCTGTATTATTTGTGAAAAAGATGGATGGTTCAATGAGATTTTGTGTGGACTATCGGCAGTTGAATAAGGTGACAGTCAAGAACAAGTATCCGTTGCCAAGAATTGACGACTTGTTCGATCAGTTGAAAGGAGCGACATGGTTTTCAAATATGGATTTGAGGTCTGGGTACTACCAATTGCAGGTGAAGGAATCAGATGTGCCTAAAACTGCTTTTAGAACAAGGTACGACCATTATCAATTTTTAGTTATGCCATTTGGTTTGACAAATGCTCCTCCTATGTTTATGGATTTAATGAACCACATATTTCGAACATACTTGGACAAGTTTGTTGTGGTATTTATTGATGATATCTTGATCTATTCGAAGGATGAAATAGAACATATTGAGCACTTGAGAATAGTTTTGCAAACTTTGAGAGATAAACAGTTGTATGCCAAGTTTAGTAAAAGTGAGTTTTGGCTTCGAGAAGTCGGATTCTTGGGTCATATTGTTTTGAGTGATGGTATACGTGTTGATCCTAGTAAAATTTCGGCTATTGTTGAATGGAAACCACCAAAGAATGTGACTGAGGTTAGAAGTTTCTTGGGTCTAGCTGGTTATTATCGACGATTTGTGAATGGATTTTCTATGATTGCTACTCCTATGACTAGACTGCTCCAAAAGGATGTTAAATTCGAGTGGACGGAAGAATGTCAACAGAGTTTTGAGAAATTGAAAAAGTTACTGACTGAAGCACCGGTGTTGGTACAACCCGAGCTAGGTAAGAATTTGTAGTGTATAGTGATGCCTCTCTAAACGGCTTGGGATGTGTACTTATGCAAGAGGGAAAGGTTGTGGCTTATGCTTCGAGGCAGTTAAAACCTCATGAAAGGAATTATCCGACTCATGATTTAGAAGCCGTCGTCTTTGTAGTGTTTGCTTTGAAGATTTGGTGACATTATTTGTATGGTGAAAAGTGCCGAGTATATACCGACCAAAAAAGTCTCAAGTACTTGATGTCACAAAAAGATTTGAATTTGAGACAGCGGAGATGGTTAGAATTATTGAAAGATTACGAGCTTGTGATTGACTATCATCCGGGAAAAGCGAATGTGATTGCCGATGCCTTGAGTAGAAAGTTGTTATTTGCTTTGAGAGCTATGAATACTCAGTTGACGGTATTTGATGATGATTCGATTCTAGCAGAGTTAAGATCAAGACCGATGTTTTTACAAGAGATTTGTGAAGCTCAGAAAAATGATCAAGATTTGCAAGCAAGAGAAAGCAATGTGAGGCTGATACGGGATCAGATTTCAGAATCGGTTCTGATGGTTGCTTGATGTTTAAAGATCGGATTTGTGTACCAAAGAATGATAAGTTGATTCAGAAGATCTTGCATGAAGCACATAGTGGTTGTTTGTCAATGTATCTGGGTAGTACAAAAATGTATAATGATTTTAAGAAAATGTATTGGTGGAACAGAATGAAAAGAGATATTTCCGAGTATGTATCGAAATGTATGATTTCTTAGCAAGAAAAAGCTGAACAACAGGTGCCTTCGGGTCTACTTTAGCCTATCGTGATTCCTGAATGGAAATGGAATCGAATTACTATGGATTTTGTATCAGGATTGCCATTAACTCCGAAGAAGAAAGATGCCATCTGGGTAATAATCGACAGATTGACTAAATCGGTTCATTTTATTCCGGTACGTACTGATTATTCTCTTGATAAGTTGGTTGAATTATGTATCAGTGAGATTGTTAAGACTTCACGGAGTACCCTTGTCGATTATTTCGGATAGAGATCCGAGGTTTACTTCGCGATTTTGGCAAAAACTGCAAGAAGCATTAGGTACGAAGTCAAATTTCAGCACTGCCTTCCATCCACAGACTGATGGACAATCAGAGAGAGTAATTTAGATTCTTCAAGACATGCTCAGATGTTGCATGTTGGAGTTCCAAGGAAATTGGGAAAGGTACTTACTGTTGGTGGAATTTGCTTACAATAACAGTTATCAGACGAGTTTGAAAATGGCACCTTATGAAGCATTGTATGGTCGCAAGTGTCAGACACCACTATATTGGACTAAACTCAAAGAAAATCAGATTTAAGGAGTTGATTTGATCAAGGAAACTGAAGAAAAAGTGAAAGTGATTTGAGACTGTTTGAAAGCTGCTTCGGATAGGTAAAAATCTTACGCAGATTTGAAGCAAAAAGAGATCGAGTTTCAAGTTGGTGATAAAGTGTTTTTAAAAGTGTCTCTGTGGAAGAAAGTACTCAGATTCGGTCGAAAAGGTAAATTGAGTCTGTAACACCCCTAACTCGTATCCGCCATCGAAATAGGGTTTCAGAGCATTACTAGAATTTATAGATCACTTAAAAAAAATTTCAATTAAATACTTACCGATTCAATGCATCATATAAATAAATATATTACCATTCAATCAACAGCTTGGCACTTGTCTAAGTATGAAACAATAACATTGTTAGTATACTAGTACATATTTCATATAAATTCAACATTGATATACTTATTTTCTCGACATGTCACACTTGAGTTTAATAATTGTTTTTACTTACATAATTTCATTGTATCAACATATCAAAGATAATCATATATGTACATGTCACGAAACATATCATTCTCTTACCATTTCTTCATAAGTATATATCATTCATTTCATTATATCAATATTTCATACTCCGTCATTTCCATATATTTTATGTATATTTATTCTGGTAATAGTTTATATCAAACTTAACATAAAATATATTCCATATACTTATACTTATTTCGCTTATCTATCTTCATAATTATTTCATACAACTATTTTGTACATATATTTCCATATGACCAGTTCTTGTAAACATTTCACACAACCATTTCATATAACCATTCGTCATCTGATACATATTACCTGAATATCAATTGTACAATAGATGCCATAGCGTCTCCCATCCAAGGTCTTATTTATCTTTGACATGATGCCATAGTGTCTTTCAACTATGGTTTTACTCATTTTCTATCATATTGCTAGGATATCTTTCAACCATGGTCTTGTTCATGTAATGTTGCCATGGTATCTTTCAACCATGGTCTTATTCATTTCATGTCACGTTGCCATGGTATCTTTCAACCATGGTCTTATTCATTTCTCGTCATGTTGTCATGGTATCTTTCAACCATGGTCTTATTCATTTCCCGTCATGTTGCCATGGTATCTTTCAACCATGATCTTATTCATTTCATATCATATTGCCATGGTATCTTTCAACCATGGTCTTACACATTTCATTTCAGAGAGCACACTCCCGCAAACCTCATCCTTACAGCGGGATTACCAGTCTAGTCTAAATCTCCTGCAACGACAATTACTCTAATGAGCTTAGATCTGAATTACAAGTCCAGGCTAAATTCATATCCTAATTCGGATTACCCATCCGGGCTAAATCCATTTTACATGTATTCTTCGGGAGGGCTATATCAGGATAGGATCACCCGTCTGGACTAGATCCTTTTTACCGTCAATTCCTTTTCGTTCAACCGAGATTTCTTCCCCTTTTTATCAAATATATCAATGTTTCATCAATTTTCATACAAGGGATATTTAAATCATATTCACATCAATAACATACATTTCGAGTATTTAAGAATATAATTCAAGTTATACGAACTTACATAGCAAAATTGCAAAAATATCAAGATTCAGGGGGATTTTGGTAATTTACCGTTTTCCCAATTTTCATCTGATCTTAAATTAATAATTTCATTCAATTTATTAATTTAGATAATAAAACAATTCATTCCCTTCAATTTGGTCATTTTTAACATTTTTACAAAATTGCCCCCTGAAGTTTTACTTTTACTCAATTTAGTCATTAAGCCTAAAACATGCAAATTGGCCATGCTAGCTGAATATTCATATATATTTTCCTCCTCCTCCTCTCCATTCCACATTCTTAATGTATATAACACACTTGTAAGTAACATTATCTATAATTTTTATTATTTACTTTTATGAATATCCAAGCTGTCGATCTGTGTCATAGTCATTGAATTATTTATATCTAGAGATATAGAACTTCAAATTAAGATCCGCTAATTTTCCATGAAACTAGACTCATATATATTCTAACCATAAAATTTTTAGATTTTTTTATTTAGCCAATAAGTACAGTTTATTCTTTAAAGTTACCCCTGTTCTGCTGTCTGATAGTTCTGAACCTTCTTTACTAAAAATTAATTATCTCCTTGTACAGAATTTTAATAATCTTCCCGTTTATTTATCTTAAAAATAGACTCATTCAAGATTCTAAAAATATAAATTTAAGCCCTAATTATTTTTATCCATTTTTTATGATTTTCCAAATTCAGAACAGGGGAACCCGAAATCATTCTAACTTTGTCTCAAAAATTTTATTATATCTCATGATTTACAATTCCATTGCTTACATAATTTCTTCTATAAAAAAACTAGACTCAATAAGATTTAATTTCATATTGTATTCATCCGACAATTAGATTCCTACATTTTTTGGTGATTTTTCAAAATTAGACTACTGCTGCTGTCCAGATCTGTTTTAGTGCAAGATATTAATTACCATGTTTATAACACCCTTATTGTAACACCCTGAATTTGGGCCTAGAAGAATTGGGCTTTAAGTCTGGGTTTGGATAGAAGAAAACCTGAATATTGAGAAGTTTTATATATTACTAGTGTTAAATATATATATTGATAAAATATTTCTGTTATTATTACTGATATTTTTATGAAAATTAAAATAATTAGATACAAATATATTTATAAAATTGTTGTTGCTAATTTAGTGTTTAAATTAAATTATTATTAGAAAATTTTACTGTATCTATTTTTATTGATTTATGGAAATTATAATTATTATTATTGTATTTGAAATTTTCATTGTTATGGTTATTATTATTATTATTATTATTATTATTATTTAAAAATATAGAGGATATTATTATTAATGTGGTGTTTAAATTTAGTTTTTAAATTTAGAAGTATTTAAAGTTGTGGGTAAAGTGTATCACAAAAAGAGCTTTAGTAAAGTGGCAAGGGTGACGTCACTAAGCTCCTAAAAGGTGGCGTGTGGAGCATAGAGGAAGACACGGGATCGATTCCTGTGTTGGCAAATAAGAGTATTTATTTTTATGTGCGGGAAGGGTAAGTGTTGGAACCTAAGGGGATCTTTGTAAAAGGAGAGTTGGATTAAGTCAAATGCATAGATTAAGGAGGGATAGGGGAGAGATTTTAGGGATTTGATATGGAGATAGAGTTGGCCGAATAAGGGAGATTGGAGAGGGATTTTTGCAGAGGGGTTTTAGTTAGGGATTTAGGCACTTAGGTAGTGGTGTGCCGTTTTTCCCTTGAGGTTAGTCTTCTTCTCTCTTTTTTTTCTTTTGCAGCCGAACCTACCATCTCTTCCTCCATCTTTTCTTCTTTCTCTTTCTTTCAAACCATCCCATTATTTCCTGCATTCACCCATTATTTCTTTCCTTAATCTCTACTACCTAGAAATACCGCAAAAGCCGAAATCAGTGAGGATAGGGTGGTGTCGAATCTTTGTGACCAGCAACCTTTTCTTTCCTTTTCAATTGTTGGCGTTCAATTCCTTTACCTTTTAGGCGTACGGATTCTAGAGAAGGAAGACTGTGGTAAGCGCTCAAACTCTAAACAATTCCTAGAGTAACTTTTGGACAAAAGCCGAAACCCCATAATTTATGGAGATGGCCGAATATGGGTATAGGCCTTATGGGGTCTTCTTTTAATATTTTTCTGGTTTATTTAGAGAAGGAGCAGCAAGGTGTAGTGTCGACTTGGAATAGCTTGGATCACCGGAATAGCTAGGCCTAGTCATCAATCGCGGCAAGGTAAGATTCCTAAGGCCATTATGGATGGTGGCCGAATGTGTAAGTATTAATATTAGAAGTTTTCTGGTTTAGTTCAATTATGGGAAGCTGATTATTAATGATGGATTATAGGAGAAATCGTGTAGGAGATCTCGTCAAGGAATATCGCCAAACAGTGTGTAACGAACCTTTTTCATAGCTTAAAGCGATAAATGCCGAAAAGCGAAATGCCAGAAATTCGGCATTTCGAGAACTTGTGAGCAGCGACGCTCACTAGTTAGTTAAAATCCATGAGATGATGATCGAGAACAATGGAAACGGTAAGAATGAGATTTCTGGCATTCTTGGTAAGTTGGACCTCGAGGGGCTAAAATCGGGCCCAATGGGCTTTTGGGCCCATTTGGGAGAAAATTGGTAGAAACTGGAAACCTGTTAAATTGCGTATTAAGACTGGTAATACCAATATGGAAAATAGGCTAAATGGGCCTAGAGGACAAATCGGCTATGTAGGGCCCATTAGGGATTTCTAGCCCAATAACTCGGTTTCGTTAAAAATGGGCCAGATTCGCGGTTAAAACAAACGAATGGTTAGTAACTGATATTGAACATGAAAAAACCCTGATTTTTGGTAAAATTATGAAAATACCCTTATAATATGAAAAATGACTGTTTTGCCCTTGTGGGCAAGTGACTGACTTGGACTGTATGGTTGACGGATTTGATTGTGAATATATGTTGGTGATATGAATGACTTGACTGTGATTGTTTGATTCAAATATGGGCATGACATTCTGCATACATGACATATTGCATGGGATATGGGTTATATTGATGGAGGAAGTGCTAAAGGCTCTGCCTGCGCCGATTTAAAAGGGCTTATGCCCCGATTTACCAAAAAGGGCTTATGCCCGATTTACGAAAAGGGCTTATGCCCCGATTATTAAAAAGAGGCAAGGCCTCAGTTATATGATAAAGCATGACTATCTTTGCCGATGGAGAGTTTGGTTGGGTGGGTTGAGTTATTCCCACATGGAGAGCTTGGTTGGTACGGGTGGAGAGTAGCGGATGGTGGGTCGAGTAGTCTCCCCAAATGGGCTTGCATTCATTCTTTCATTGACATTACATGTGGTATTGAAATGGGCCTATGGGCTATACCAGTTTCTGATAAAGGCTTGGCCCAAGAATATGAGATATGAGAAGGGCTACTGGCCCAAGACATGTTGAGATTGGATTTGGGCTTAGGCCCAACAGTGTTATTGTTTGGGGCTCGAAAGGGGCTTGTTGCACACTGAGTTTCCAAGCTCACCCCCTTTCCTTAACCATGCAGGTGAGCCTTGATGTGGGGACTTGGGCCGGAGGGGATTCAGAGTGGCCACGGTGATCGCCCTTGGGTTTTTAATTAAGCATTTGGTTTCCTTTAAGTTTTCTTTATTTATTTACTTATTATTTATTTTTGGGTTGTAATAAGGCCATTTTAACTTTTCTTTTATTTTCGGGGTTATTTTATTTTTAATAACTTTTAAACTGGTTGATAATTAATGGGCTAGGCTTAGGACGCGTTTTCAAAATGGAACTCGTTTTTAAAATAACACAACGACACGATTATCCAACTTTAAAGAATATTCACTTAAATAAACTTCAACTCGTTATAACCAAGTGTGGCAATGGCAGTGGGCATGTCTAGGATTGGATCCAATCGAAGAGCTTGGTACTTAAGCAGCCTTCATGGCTCACCTCCTCTGTTTCGGATACCTACCTGGTGCCCAGCTCCCATACACTTTGTTAACTCAACAAAATATCTGGTTTTTAAAACACTAAAACGGAACGTGGGTTTTCAACTCCAATGTTGCACGTCAGATTCGACCGTAACGACTGGGCCGGGTTTGGGGTGTTACATTTAGTGGTATCAAAGCCAAGTTGCAACAACTCGGCTGTGGATCGGGTCCAAAAAAAATCTTTTCGAAAACTTAGGCCCAAGAAGGGTATTTTTGGAAATGGTATTGGGAAGTTCTTTTCAAAGATGTTTTACAAGGTATACATGTTAAAATGGTTCAAGTTTTCCTGGTTTATAAAACGGGGCTAAAATCAAAAGTTTCAAAACAAGGGTGTTACAAGGGTATTTCAAAATCAAAATTTTAAATTTCTATTTTCTGTGACCAAATACATGGTTTTTTTTTTTTTGTTTTAAAATGGTTTGAGAGAAAGAAGTGGCACTTGAATCCCAGCACCAAGTCCTGTAAGTATTCCTATTACTCATACTACCTTTGTATTAAGATATTCTTGTAGATAGAACTGAGACCATATCATAACGTTATAGCTAGGGCAATACAAAAAAAAAAAACCCTAGAATATCGAGACTATAATTAGGCTATGATTCTGTGAAAATAGAAACTCTAAAATACTATCTCTGCATAAGACATATGAATAAATGGTAAAATTTTTGAGACCTTTATAGTTATTTGATATGTGTACTGGTAATGTAGAGTGTTGATATGGATTTTGAGGGTAAGCAAAGTCTGCCAACTTCGGGTAGCGGCAACTCGGAGCTTAGGTCTGAGGCACTGGCCGAGTTAGTAAGGAAAGTGGTAGAGGAAGTATTGGATACCAAAATTAAGGAAATCAGGGAAACGCTTCAAGCAGGATGCTTGGAGTGTAGGAAAAGGAAGGATCCTAGTTCTCAGAGAATAGAGCCTCGTTCTGTGAAACATGTTAAAAGACGACCAAACTCTCCAACCTGTAAGAACTGTAACAGGCGTCATCCGGGTGAATGCCATAGGAAGACAGGAGCATGTTTGAGATGTGGGTCCAAGGAGCATCGAGCTCGGGATTGCCAAGTTTATATTATTTAAATATGTGTTACGAGTTGTATGCATGCTTGATAAACGTTTCTTTACTTTGGTAATTAAATATTCTAGGTCGTACTAAGAATCATTTTTTTAGAGTGCGCAGCAGAAGCATAGTGGTTTGACTTGAGTAATACGGTTTGTTGGTAGTTTGAAATTTCGAGGACGAAATTTCTTTAAGGAGGGTAGAGTTGTAACACCCTGAATTTGGGCCTAGAAGAATTGGGCTTTAAGTCTGGGTTTGGATAGAAGAAAACCTAAATATTGAGAAGTTTTATATATTACTAGTGTTAAATATATATATATTGATAAAATATTTCTGTTATTATTACTGATATTTTTATGAAAATTAAAATAATTAGATACAAATATATTTATAAAATTGTTGTTGCTAATTTAGTGTTTAAATTAAATTATTATTAGAAAATTTTACTGTATCTATTTTTATTGATTTATGGAAATTATAATTATTATTATTGTATTTGAAATTTTCATTGTTATGGTTATTATTATTATTATTATTTAAAAATATAGAGGATATTATTATTAATGTGGTGTTTAAATTTAGTTTTTAAATTTAGAAGTATTTAAAGTTGTGGGTAAAATGTATCACAAAAAGAGCTTTAGTAAAGTGGCAAGGGTGACATCACTAAGCTCCTAAAAAGGTGGCGTGTGGAGCATAGAGGAAGACAGGATCGATTCCTGTGTTGGCAAATAAGAGTATTTATTTTTATGTGCGGGAAGGGTAAGTGTTGGAACCTAAGGGGATCTCAGAAAAGGAGAGTTGGATTAAGTCAAATGCATAGATTAAGGAGGGATAAGGGGAGAGATTTTAGGGATTTGATATGGAGATAGAGTTGGCCGAATAAGGGAGATTGGAGAGGGATTTTTTAGCAGAGGGTTTTAGTTAGGGATTTTTGGCACTTAGGTAGTGGTGTGCCGTTTTTCCCTTGAGGTTAGTCTTCTTCTCTCTTTTTCTTTTTGCAGCCGAACCTACCATCTCTTCCTCCATCTTTTCTTCTTTCTCTTTCTTCAAACCAGCCCATTATTTCCCTGCATTCACCCATTATTTCTTTCCTTAATCTCTACTTCTGCCGAAATACCGCAAAAAGCCGAAATCAGTGAGGATAGGGTGGTGTCGAATCTTTGTGACCAGCAACCTTTTCTTTCCTTTTCAATTGTTGGCGTTCAATTCCTTTACCTTTTAGGCGTACGGATTCTAGAGAAGGAAGACTGTGGTAAGCACTCAAACTCTAAACAATTCCTAGAGTAACTTTTGGACAAAAGCCGAAACCCCATAATTTATGGAGATGGTCGAATATGGGTATAGGCCTTATGGGGTCTTCTTTTAATATTTTTCTGGTTTATTTAGAGAAGGAGCAGCAAGGTGTAGTGTCGACTTGGAATAGCTTGGATCACCGAAATAGCTAGGCCTAGTCATCAATCGCAGCAAGGTAAGATTCCTAAGGCCATTATGGATGGTGGCCGAATGTGTAAGTATTAATATTAGAAGTTTTCTGGTTTAGTTCAATTATGGGAAGCTGATTATTAATGATGGATTATAGGAGAAATCGTGTAGGAGATCTCGTCAAGGAATATCGCCAAACAGGTGTGTAACGAACCCTTTTTCATAGCTTAAAGCGATAAATGCCGAAAAGCCGAAATGCCGAAATTCGGCATTTCGAGAACTTGTGAAATGAACGCTCACTAGTTAGTTAAAATCCATGAGATGATGATCAAGAACAATGGAAACGGTAAGAATGAGATTTCTGGCATTCTTGGTAAGTTGGGCCTCGAGGGGCTAAAATCGGGCCCAATAGGCTTTCGGGCCCATTTGGGAGAAAATTGGTAGGCGAAAACCTGTTAAATTGCGCGTTAAGACTGGTAATACCAATATGGAAAATAGGCTAAATGGGCCTAGAGGACAAATCGGCTATGTAGGGCCCATTAGGGATTTCTAGCCCAATAACTCGGTTTCATTAAAAATGGGCCAGATTCGCGGTTAAAACAAACGAATGGTTAGTAACTGATATTGAACATGAAAAAACCCTGATTTTTGGTAAAATTACGAAAATACCCTTATAATATGAAAAATGAT
The DNA here is from genome assembly GCA_025698465.1 of Gossypium longicalyx. NCBI lineage: Eukaryota > Viridiplantae > Streptophyta > Magnoliopsida > Malvales > Malvaceae > Gossypium > Gossypium longicalyx. The sequence goes on along the minus strand of CM046996.1, from coordinate 64,585,319 downwards.
TTATTTTGCCCTTGTGGGCAAGTGACCCGACTTGGATTTGTGTGGTTGTGGATTTGATTGTGAATATATGTTGGTTATATGAATGACTTGACTGTGATTGTTTGATTCAAATATGGGCATGACATTCTGCATACATGACATATTGCATGGGATATGGGTTATATTGATGGAGGATGTGCTAAAAGGGCTCTGCCCCAGTTTACCGAAAAGGGCTTATGCCCTAGTTTACCAAAAAGGGCTTATGCCCCAGTTTACCGAAAAGGGCTTATGCCCCAGTTATTAAAAAGAGGCAAGGCCTCGGTTATATGATAAAGCATGATTATGCTACAAAGTGGAGAGTTTGGTTGGGTGGGTTGAGTTATTCCCCACATGGAGAGCTTGGTTGGTACGGGTGGAGAGTAGCGGATGGTGGGTCGAGTAGTCTCCCCAAATGGGCTTGTATTCATTCTTTCATTGACATTACATGTGGTATTGAAATGGGCCTATGGGCTATACCGTTTCTGATGAAAGGCTTGGCCCGAGAATATGAGATATGAGAAGGGCTACGGCCCAGTACATGTTGAGATTGGATTTGGGCTTAGGCCCAACAGGCTGTTATTGTTTTGGGCTCTGAAAGGGGCTTGTTGCACACTGAGTTTCCAAGCAGGTGAGCCTTGATGTGGGGACTTGGGCCGGAGGGGATTCAGAGTGGCCACGGTGATCGCCCTTGGGTTTTTAATTAAGCATTTGGTTTCCTTTAAGTTTTCTTTATTTATTTACTTATTATTTATTTTTGGGTTGTAATAAGGCCATTTTAACTTTTCTTTTATTTTCGGGATTATTTTATTTTTAATAACTTTTAAACTGGTTGATAATTAATGGGCTAGGCTTAGGACGCGTTTTCAAAATGGAACTCGTTTTTAAAATAACACAACGACACGATTATCCAACTTTAAAGAATATTCACTTAAATAAACTTCAACTCGTTATAACCAAGTGTAGCAATGGCAGTGGGCATGTCTAGGATTGGATCCAATCGAAGAGCTTGGTACTTAAGCAGCCTTCATGGCTCACCTCCTCTGTTTCGGATACCTACCTGGTGCCCAGCTCCCATACACTTTGTTAACTCAACAAAATATCTAGTTTTTAAAACACTAAAACGGAACGTGGGTTTTCAACTCCAATGTGGCACGTCAGATTCGGCCGTAACGACTGGGCCGGGTTTGGGGTGTTACACTTATTTTCTTTTTCTACACTATTTGTCATCACTTTCTCGTATTTTCTCTTCACTAACATATCAAGAACATAGAACCATATGTAAGGAAACTCTACATTAACATTAATCCCATGCTTTTTCAATAATATCAAACCTAAAAATATATTGAAATCATGATGTTCTTACTTTGTTCTATTGATTTCAATCTTCATCTTGATTTTCTCTCTCCTTCAGCTTCCATTTCTTGAATCCAACTTGATATTGTAACTTCCCATGGTCTCCTTAACATTTTTCTCTCTTGGTAGCTATTGAAATTCTTTTGATTTTTGGGTTAAAATGGTGAATTTTTGGTAGAAGGAACAAATTGTAAAGAAAGCAAAAATTTCTTTCTTTCTCTCACGTTAGTGCATGGGAAAGATGATGAAAATTCTTCATCTTTCCTTCCTTTTATACTAAATAAATAATAATAAAATAATAATAAAATATCTTATTAAAATATTAATAAAATAATATTTATCTAATTAAATAATTATAAAATATCAAAATATCTCTAGCACCATTATTACTTTATAGATTTCTCTCTCTTCCAATTGACCATTTTGCCCTTTATTATCTTTTAAAATTTCATCCTTGAGTCATCATTTAATTTGGTAAAATTGTAATTTAGTCCCTCATAGTTCTTCACCTATTCAATTTGGTCCTAATTCATCCATTTTTCTTAGTTTCTAGATCATTCCACCCTTAAAATATTTACACTATTGGTCCTTCAAAATTTTCATATTTACACTTTGACCCCTCAAATTTTGAGTATATACTCTTGTGCAACAAAACTTTTCTTACTTTTACAATTTAGTCCTTTCTTGAATTAATATATCATAATATACTTCCCAATTTTGACATAACTCAAAATTTCCCTTTTTGTCACTTTATTTCCTTATTTTACTATATCACGGATAATATTTTACTGAAAATTTTCGGGGTATTACAGAGTCCACGTTTCATTGGACCGTATGAGATAATTGAAAAAATTAGACCGTAGCATATTGGTTACCACTACCACCGGAATTAGAGAAGATTCATGATGTATTCCATGTATCTATGTTAATTCGGTATCATTTGAATCCTTCATATGTGATTTCACCGACAGAAATCGAGTTGCAACCGGATATGACTTACAATGAAGAACCGGTTAAAATTTTAGCTCGGGAGGTCAAACAACTAAGAAACAAAAGTATCGCACTCGTGAAAGTATTGTGGCAAAAACATGGGGTAGAAGAGGCTACATGGGAGCCCGTGAAAACTATAAGAAATCAATACCCACACCTGTTTACTGGTAAGATTTTCGGGGATGAAAATCCCAAAAGGGGGGGAGAGTTGTGATATCCCGAATTAGGGCCTAATCGAAATAGTGATTTTGGGACCACAAATCCGAGATAGAAATAATTTTTTATGATTATTTTGAGGTCTATGATATGAATGCATGATTGTGTGAAAATTTCGTGAAGAAATTCTATGCATAAAGTGCTTAATTTAAAATTAGGGACTAAATTGAATAGGTTGCAAAACTTGCATTCTAGAAGTTTTTAGTATGAAATTGCTTTGGAATATTAATTAGGAGGTCTTAAATAGAAATTTGACCAATTTCTAAGTTTTGGACAAAAATTGGATATGGATGGAATTTTTGAAAGTTTAGTAAGGAAGGGCATTTTGGTCATTTGGATATTAAATGAAATAAAATGGGAAAAATAACACAAAAATGATAATCTTCTCCATAAGGTGTTGCTGAATTTTTCTCTCCACCATACCTAGGGTTTCAACACTTTTAAGCCTTGATTGTAAGTGATTTCTATGCCCGTTTTTAATATTCTTTACATTTTTTAAATCCTTGTAGCTCAGTTTACTTATTTCTACCAATAATTTAACCTAGGGTTTATATTTGGAAAAATACCCATAAGTGAAATGTGTTTACTTTGATGTTTTATGGTAGAATATGAAGTTTGAGATTGTGTTAAACAACTTTTGCTAAGTGATTTTTCGTAAAAATGAGTAAAATGACATAATCGTTAAAAATACCTAATATTCATAAGTACATGTTAGAGTGTGAACTTGATGTTGCTATAGAAGTAAAAATGACCAGCATGTCATAAAAATAAGAAAATAAGATGAATTTTAATTTCCGAGCTTTGGGGCAAAATTGTAAATATGCAAAAGTTTAGGGGCAAAAATGTAATTTTACCAAAGTTTGAGTCAATGACTATTTTAATACATGTGAGTATTAAATAAGCTAAATTTGTTATTATAGATCAAGAGAAACGAGATTCAAGTCGTGATCGAGGGAAAAATAAAGTTTTCGAGGAATAGGCTTGATATCTAACATATTGTACCGAGGTAAGTTCATATGTAAATATTGTAATATAACCGTTATTTTAAATCATTTAATGCTATTTGTAAGATATTATGATTGTTATTATGCGATTCTATGCTTTGTGGTAATTGTTGGACAACACACAAAAATTTTATGAATTATGTGAAAAATGTGAAAGACTCCCGAAGTATCGTCATTGGTATTCCAAGGAGAATGGTAAAGGAGTACGAACAAGGAAAGTCCTGTTGAACCTTAGGAATAGATTAGGATACTTGGGCATCCGAACTTGTAACGCCCCCACGCCCGAGACCGTCACCGGAGTCGAGTATGAGGTGTTACTAAACTTAATTTAACATTTTAAGAACTTTAGATTATTTGTTTCTACATTCACAGCTTTTTAGCTACTTGCGTTACAGTCACAAGAAAAATCATATCTCGAGTTACGAAACTCGAAATCAAGATCCGTAAATTTTCCTTGAATCTAGACTCATATTTCTATCTACTAATTTTTTTCTAGAATTTTTGGTTGGGCAAATTAGTACAGTTTATTAGTTAAAGTTACCCCTGTTTCAGAGCTTGACTGGTCTGACCTCTGTTTACTACGAACCATTTTTCTCTCTGTATAAAATTCATATGAATATTAGGTTTATTTCTACTGAAACTAGACTCAATAAGGATTCTGAGGATATAAAATAAGCCACCTAATTATATCTGTACAATTTATGGTGAATTTATAAAGTTGGAACAGGGGATTCAGAAACTGCTCTGACCCTGTTTCACTAAAATTCAAATATCTTCTAACATATAATTCTTTTACCAGTTTAGTTTGTTTCATGTGAAACTAGACATAATAAGCTTCAATTTGATATTTAATCCATCACCAAATTCAATTTATATGATTTTTAGTAAATTTTCAAACTCACGTCAGTGTTGCTGTAATATTCTGTTTATGGCAAATTTTATCCTTTTTATGAATTTTCATGAACTAGGTAACTTATTAACTTTCCATAATATCAAACATATTCTAAACTAACCATTTCCATAATTTATCATTATCAAGCACTTTCTCAACCATTTCATCACCATACCATAAGATCATTTACACAAAATAAGTATTTTGCTATACATGCCATACTTAAATTTACAAGCCATTTTACGAAAAGTTCTTAGGATAGTGTGGTGATCCTCAGACCAATCCCGACTCCTGAGCTGGCTTGTCCAAACTACAATGAGTAAGAAAGAGGGAGTAAGCATAAATGCTTAGTAAGTTCATATGCAAATAGTAAGTAACATAACAAAGCAATCATACCAAACAACATTAGCATGGTATCACCAAAACATAAATCTCATTTCTAATCATCTTTCATCATTTTACTACCTTATCGTTATTGTATCAATACTCAACCCAAGGGTTAAGTACATACCTGTCCGAAGTATCCATTTCACATCACTTACCAATACGTCTCTTTTCATCTCAAGTATTCCTTCATTTGAGTAGAACTTTACCCGTTGAACTCATCGGAATATAATTCGGATACGTAGGAAGTTTGCACATAAGTGCCACATATGTAGCCAAGCTACCATGTAACCCGCCCATAAGCGAACTCGGACTCAACTCAACGAGCTCGGGCGTTCGCATCCATAATGAACTCGGACTCAACTCAACGAGCTCGAATGCCTAGTTACATCTCACGAACTCGGACTCAACTCAACGAGCTCGAACATTCGCATCCATAAGTGAACTCGGACTCAACTCAACGAGTTCGGATGCTCAACCATCCTAGTGACATGTTACTTGTATCCTAATCTATTCCTAAGGTTCAAACGGGATTTTCCTTGAACACATATCCTTGACGTCTTCCGTAAAATGCCGTAACCAATACTCGGTAACAATTTATATTTTATTCGAAAATAACCACAAAGCATTTATTTCATAATAAAAAAAATCAGCATATCACATAATTGACATCAATGACTTAAAATAACAATTATGCTACATTATTTACACATGAACTTACCTTGGTACCAAAATACAAGGGTTTTGCAATTTAATCCTCAATCTTTTCTTTTTCTCGATTGGGGTCGTTTCACGTCTTTCTTGATCTAAAATAACACATTTAGCTTATTTAATACTCACATTATCAAATTAATCCTTAATTCAAATTTTGGCAAAATTACAATTTTACCCCTAAACTTTTGCATATTTACATTTTTGCCCCTAGGCTCTGGATTAAACTTTATTCCTTATTCTTATGTTTTACAACATGCTGATCACTTTTCCTTCTATGGCAACATCAAATTCTCACTCTAACATGTACTTGTTACTATTAGGTATTTTTACCGATTAAGCCCTTTTACTCGTTTTTGCTTAAAATCGAGTAGTACAAGTTGTCTAACATAATTTAAAACATCATATTCTATCATAAAACATCAAAATACACAAATTTCACCTATGGGTATTTTTCCAAATATAAACCCTAGGTTAAATTATTGCTAACATAAGCTTTATCGAGTTATCGGGATCTCAAAACATAAAAATCATTAAAAAGCGGGGCTTGGAATCACTTACTATGAAGCTTGAAAGTTGAAGAAACCCTAGCTATGGAGACATGGAGCATTCGGCAGCAACTAATGGGGAAGATGACTATTTTGTGTCATTTTTCCCATTTTATTTCATTAATTATCCAAATGACCAAAATGCCCTTAATGCCTTTCTTTGAAAATTTTAATGTACAAGCCCATTTTTGTCCAAAATTTTAGAAATTGGTCAAATTGCTATTTAAGACCTCCTAATTAATATTTCAAAGCAATTTCATACTAAAAACTTCTAGAATGCAAGTTTTGCAACTTATTCGATTTAGCCCCTAACTTCAAATTAAGCATTTTATGCATGGAATTTCTTCACAAAATTTTCACACAATCATGCAATCATATCATAAACCTCAAAATAATTATAAAATAATTATTTCTATCTCGGATTTGTGGTCACGAAACCACTATTCCGATTAGGCCCTAATTCGGGATATTACAACTCTCCCCCTTTAAGGATTTTCGTCCTCGAAAATCTTACCGAAGAAATGAGATGTGGGTATTGATTTCTCATAGTTTCTTGATTCCCATGTAGCTTCTTCTACTCCATGCTTTTGCCACAACACCTTCACAAGTGCAATATTTTTATTCCTTAGTTGTTTGACCTCTCGAGCTAAAATCTTAATCGGTTCTTCTTCATAGGTCATATCCGGTTGTAGTTCAATTTCTGTCGGTGAAACCACATGTGAAGGATCCGAACGATACCGACGTAACATAGATACGTGGAACACATCATGAATCTTCTCTAATTCAGGTGGTAAAGCTAGCCGATATGCTACCGGTCCAACTTTTTCAATTACCTCATACGCCCAATAAAGCGTGGACTTAATTTGCCCTTCCGTCCAAATCGAGAACTTTTTCCACGGAGACACCTTTAAAAATACTTTATCGCCAACTTGAAATTCAATGTCCTTTCGTTTTTAAATCGCATAAGATTTACGTCTATCTCAAGCGACTTTCAAACAATTTCGAATTACCTTTACTTTTTTCTTGGTTTCTTTTATTAGATCAACTCCATAAATCTTATTTTCCTTGAGTTCAGTCCAATACAGAGGCGTTCGACACTTACGACCATACAATGCTTCATAAGGTGCCATTTTCAAGCTCGTCGATAACTATTATTGTAAGCAAATTCTACCAACGGTAAGTATTTTTCCCAACTTCCTTGAAATTCCAATACACAACATCCGAGCATATCTTCAAGAATCTGAATTACTCTCTCTCGATTGTCCATCGATCGTGGATGAAAAGCAAGATCGAAATTTAACTTTGTACCTAACGCGTCTTGCAATTTTTGCCAAAACCGCGAGGTAAACCTTGGATCTCTATCTGAAATGGTCGACAATGGTATTCCATGTAGTCTAACAATTTCTCTAACATACAATTCAGCCAACTTGTTAAGAGAATAATCCGTGCACGCAGGGATAAAATGAGCCGACTTAGTTAGTCTCGTCAACTATTACCCAGATGGCATCTTTCTTTCCGGAGTTAATGGCAATCCTGAAACAAAATCCATAGTAATCCGATCCCATTTCCATTCGGGAACCATAATAGGTGAAGTAATCCAGAAGGCACTTGGTGTTCGACTTTCACTGTTGACAAATCAAGCATTTGGACACAAACTTTGATATATCCTTTTTCATTCCATTCCACCAATACATTTTCTTCAAGTCATTATACATTTTCGTACTACCCGGATGAATCGAGAAACAACCACTATGTGCTTCCTGTAGGATCTTTTGAATCAATTCCTCATTCTTTGGTACACAAATCCGATCTTTAAACATTAAGCACCCATCAGAACCGATTCTGAAATCTGACTCTGTATCAACTTCACACTGCTTTCTTTTGGCTTGCAAATCTTGATCATCTTTCTGAGCTTCAGAGATCTCTTGTAAAAACATCGGTTTTGCTCTTAACTCTGCTAGAATCGAATCATCATCTGACATTTTCAACTGAGTGTTCATAACTCTCAATGCAAACAACAACTTTCTGCTCAAAGCATCGGCTACTACATTCGCTTTTCCCGGATGATAATCAATAACAAGCTCGTAATCTTTCAGTAACTCCAACCATCTTCGCTGTCTTAAATTCAAGTCTTTTTGTGACATCAAATACTTAAGACTTTTATGGTCGGTATATACCCGTCACTTTTCACCATACAAATAATGTCGCCAAATTTTCAAAGCAAACACCACCATGACCAATTCTAAATCGTGAGTAGGATAATTCTTCTCATGAGGTTTTAAGCGCCTCAAGCATAAGCCACCACTTTTCCTTCTTGCATAAGCACACACCCCAAACCATTTAGAGAAGCATCACTATACACCACAAATTCTTTACGATTCGGGTTGTACTAACACCTGGTGGCTCATAATAACTTTTTCAATTCTTCAAAACTCTGTGACATTCTTCCGTCCATTCAAATTTAACATCCTTTCGGAGTAGTCCAGTTATAGGAGCAGCAATTATAGAAAATCCATTTACAAACCGTCGATAATACCCAAACTAGCCCCAAGAAACTTCTAACTTGATTTACATTTTTGGTGGTTTCCAATCAACAATGGCTGAAATTTTACTAGGATCAACCCGTATACCATCACCCGAAACAATATGACCCAAAAATCCAACTTCCGGAGCCAAAATTCACTTTTACTAAACTTAGCATACAGTTTGTTTATCTCTCAAAGTTTGCAAAACTATCCTCAAATGCTCAAGCATGCTCTGTCTCATCTTTTGAATAAATTAAAATATCATCTATAAACACCACAACAAATTTGTCCAAGTATGGTTGGAATATGCGATTCATTAAATCCATAAACACAACAGCAGGAGCATTTGTCAACCCAAATGGCATAACTAAAAATTCATAATGACCAGTACCTTGTTCTAAAAGCGTTTTAGGCACATCAGACTCTTTTACCCGCAATTGATAATATCCAGATCTCAAATCAATCTTTGAAAACCATGTCGCTCCTTTTAGGTGATCAAACAAATTATCAATTCTTGGCAATGGATACTTGTTTTTGATTGTCACCTTGTTTAAGCGCCGATAATCAACACACAATCTCATAGAACCATCCTTCTTTTTCACAAATAACACGGAGCACCCCAAGGTGAAAAACTCGGTCTCACAAAGCCTTTATCACCAACTCTTGCAATCTGCGACTTTAATTCCTTCAACTCTGCTGGTGCCATTCTCGTATGGAGCAATCGAAATCGGAGCTGTTCCGGTATCAAATCAATACCAAATTCTACTTCCTAAGCGGAGGCAAACCAAGCAATTCTTCCGGAAATACGTCCGCAAATTCACACACAACCCAAGATCGATTCAACTTTCTTTTCAACTTCTTTTGTATTAATTACATACGCCAAATAAGCTTCATAACCCTTTCTTAAATATCTTTGAGCCGACATTGAAGAAATCACACTAGGCAATGCCTCGATTTATCTCGATTCAACCCGCAGATGTTTCACCATTTTCACACTTTAATTCTATAACTTTTTCTTTGCAATTTATTTTAGCATCATGCAAATGTCAACCAATCCATGCCCAAAATAACATCAAACTCATCAAACGGCAACAACATCAAGTCACCTAGGAAAGTAATGATCCCGAATCATTAAAGGACATTTCTTACATACTTTATCAACAATCACACATTTTCCTAACGGATTCGACAATCTAATCATAAATTACGTGTTCTCAACGGTATATTCATACTAGACACCAATTTCATGCACACATATGAATGAGTAGAACCGGGATCAATCAAAGCAATAACATTAACATTATAGAGAGAAAATGTACCGGTAATCACATCAAAGCGAGGAAGCATCTTCGCGTGCTTTAATAGCATAAGTTCTAGCCGGAGCCCTTCCTTTGAGTCTAAGCTGGTGCATCTCTGGCTACATTCTTACCGCTGCTTGCTTCGCTCCCACTTTTCTTAGATATCTTCCTCTCGAATCCGCCCCACTTATTTTTGTATTTCAAATTTTTCTTTTCGCTCTCTGGGCGAGTCTCTAATAAAATGATCCAGGAGAACCACATCGAAAACATTCATTTGCTCTGCACGGACCAAAATGATTTCTACACACACGCTGGCACTCCGGTTTAGCAAATCTCGGATTCCCTACACTGTTTTGGCCAAGTAGTCCGAGACTTAGGACCCACATTTTGCTTCTTATAGTTTCCATATGATTGCCCGGCTGAAGTTTGAGAACGAGGATTCATATTTCTTGACTTTCCAGTTTTTGTGAGAATGAAGCGCTCATCGGTCTTTTCTTCCGACTTCTAGTCTCGATCTCTACGCCTTTTTCTTCTCTTTAAGTAATTCTTGACCTTACAAGCTCGATCAACCAATACTACCATTTCTTTTAATTCAAGAATTCCAACAAATACTTTGATGTCTTCATTGAGCCGTCTTCAAATCGTCGGCACATCTTGGCCTCTGAGGAACATACTCTCTGGCATATTTACTTAATCGAACAAACTCTCTTTCATATTCTCAGAACCAGTCATATTACCTTGCTTGATTCAAGAAATTCTTTACGCTTTCGATCCATAAATCTTTCACTAATATATTTCTTCCGAAACTCTTCTTGAAAGAATTCCCATGTTACTCTCTCTTTCAAGTACCACCGAAATCAAAGTCTTCCACCAATTGTAAAGTGAATCCCTCAACAAAGATATAGCGCATTTCAAACATTCTTCAGTGTACAAGATAATTCATCAAATACCCGAATAGAATTTTCAAGCCAAAACTCGCTTTCTCGGCATCATCATCAATATTTGCTTTAAATTCTTACGCCCTTGCTTGCGGATTCGTCACAGCTGGATTTCTATGAAATTTCATCAGATCCATACCTTGAGGCATCCGGGGTACAGGTTGAGGAATTGGGGAGGTGGGGGGAGGTTGTACATTTGGGTTCATCTGAACGAACTCGAGTGTACCATGCACTCATCATTTGGAGAAAGGCTTTCGACCGACTTTCTCCTCCTCCTCCCGACCAACAGTAGGAGGTGGATTTTCAGTCGGCGCTGCTCCTTCAGCCGAGTGGGGCGATTACTCACGTCATCGCCGCCACAACTGGATCGGGATCCATCTACTATAAAAAAATCATTTAAAAAGGTCAGAAGTCGTCACACTATCACAATTTATACATATGGCATGTATAGCAAAATCCGTACATACAACACGTAGTCCAAGAACCGACTAAACCTGCTCTGATACCACTAAATGTAACGCCCCCACGCCCGAGACCGTCACCGGAGTCGAGTATGAGGTGTTACTAAACTTAATTTAACATTTTAAGAACTTTAAATTATTTGTTTCTACATTCACAGCTTTTTAGCTACTTGCGTTACAGTCACAAGAAAAATCATATCTCAAGTTACGAAACTCGAAATCAAGATCCGTAAATTTTCCCTGAATCTAAACTCATATTCCTATCTACTAATATTTTTCTAGAATTTTTGGTTGGGAAAATTAGTACAGTTTATTAGTTAAATTTACCCCTGTTTCAGAGCTTGACTGGTCTGCGCTCTGTTTACTACGAACCACTTTTCTATCTGTATAAAATTCATATGAATATGAGATTTATTTCTACTGAAACTAGACTCAATAAGAATTCTGAGGATATAAAATAAGCCACCTAATTATATCTGTACAATTTATGGTGAATTTATAAAGTTGGAACAGGGGATTCAGAAACTGCTCTGACCCTGTTTCACTAAAATTCAAATATCTTCTAACATATAATTCTTTTACCAGTTTAGTTTGTTTCATGTGAAACTAGACATAATAAGCTTCAATTTTATATTTAATCCATCACTAAATTCAATTTATATGATTTTTAGTAAATTTTTAAACTCACGTCATTGTTGCTGTAATATTCTGTTTATGGCAAATTTCATCCTTTTTATGAATTTTCATAAACTAGGTAACTTATTAACTTTCCATAACATCAAACATATTCTAAACTAACCATTTTCATAATTTATCATTATCAAGCACTTCCTCAACCATTTCATCACCATACCATAAGATCATTTACACAAAATAAGTATTTTGCTATACATGCCATACTTAAATTTACAAGCCATTTTAATGAAAAGTTCTTAGGATAGTGTGGTGATCCTCCACCAATCCCGACTCTCGAGCTGGCTTGTCCAAACTACAATGAGTAAGAAAGAGGAGTAAGCATAAATGCTTAGTAAGTTCATATGCAAATAATAAGTAACATAACAAAGCAATCATACCAAACAACATTAGCATGGTATCACCAAAACATAAATCTCATTTCTAATCATCTTTCATCATTTTACTACCTTATCGTTATTGTATCAATACTCAACCCAAGGGTTAAGTACATACCTGTCCGAAGTATCCATTTCACATCACTTACCAATACGTCTCTTTTCATCTCAAGTATTCCTTCATTTGAGTAGAACTTTACCCGTTGAACTCATCGGAATATAATTCGGATACGTAGGAAGTTTGCACATAAGTGCCACATATGTAGCCAAGCTACCATGTAACCCGCCCATAAGCGAACTCGGACTCAACTCAACGAGCTCGGGCGTTCGCATCCATAATGAACTCGGACTCAACTCAACGAGCTCGGATGCCTAGTTACATCTCACGAACTCGGACTCAACTCAACGAGCTCGAACATTCGCATCCATAAGTGAACTCGGACTCAACTCAACGAGTTCGGATGCTCAACCATCCTAGTGACATGTCACTTGTATCCTAATCTATTCCTAAGGTTCAAACGGGATTTTCCTTGAACACATATCCTTGCGTCTTAGTAAAATGCCGTAACCAATACTCGGTAACAATTTATATTTTATTCGAAAATAACCACAAAGCATTTATTTCATAATAAAAAAAATCAGCATATCACATAATTGACATCAATGACTTAAAATAACAATTATGCTACATTATTTACACATGAACTTACCTTGGTACCAAAATACAAGGGTTTTGCAATTTAATCCTCAATCTTTTCTTTTCCTCGATTGGGGTCGTTTCCACGTCTTTCTTGATCTAAAATAACACATTTAGCTTATTTAATACTCACATTATCAAATTAATCCTTAATTCAAATTTTGGAAAAATTACAATTTTACCCCTAAACTTTTGCATATTTACATTTTTGCCCCTAGGCTCGGGATTAAACTTTATTCCTTATTCTTATGTTTTACAACATGCTTATCACTTTTCCCTTCTATTGCAACATCAAATTCTCACTCTAACATGTACTTGTGACTATTAGGTATTTTTACCGATTAAGCCCTTTTACTCGTTTTTGCTTAAAATCGAGTAGTACAAGTTGTCTAACATAATTTAAAACATCATATTCTATCATAAAACATCAAAATACACAAATTTCACCTATGGGTATTTTTCCAAATATAAACCCTAGGTTAAATTATTGCTAACATAAGCTTTATCGAGTTATCGGGATCTCAAAAACATAAAAATCATTAAAACGGGCTTGGAATCACTTACTATGAAGCTTGAAAGTTGAAGAAACCCTAGCTATGGAGACATGGAGCATTCGGCAGCAACTAATGGGGAAGATGACTATTTTGTGTCATTTTTCCCATTTTATTTCATTAATTATCCAAATGACCAAAATGCCCTTAATGCCTTTCTTTGAAAATTTTAATGTACAAGCCCATTTTTGTCCAAAATTTTAGAAATTGGTCAAATTGCTATTTAAGACCTCCTAATTAATGTTTCAAAGCAATTTCATTCTAAAAACTTCTAGAATGCAAGTTTTGCAACTTATTCGATTTAGCCCCTAACTTCAAATTAAGCATTTTATGCATGGAATTTCTTCACAAAATTTTCACACAATCATGCAATCATATCATAATCCTCAAAATAATTATAAAATAATTATTTCTATCTCGGATTTGTGGTCACGAAACCACTATTCCGATTAGGCCCTAATTCGGGATATTACAGAACTCGTTGAGTTTAGTCCGAGTTCACTTATGGATGCAAATGTCCGAACTCGTTGAGTTGAGCCCGAGTTCACTTATGGATGCGAATGCCCGAGCTCGTTGAGTTGAGTCTGAGTTCGCTTAAGGGCGAGTTACATGGTAGCTTGGCTACATTTGTGGCACTTATGTGCATACTTTCCATGTATCCGAATTATATTCCGATGTGTTCAACTGGTAAAATTCTAGTAAAATGGATACTCAAGATACAATTGACGTATTGGTAAGTGTTGTGGAATGGGCAGTTTGGACAGGTCTGTACTTAACCCTCAGGTTGAGACTTGATACGACAACATTAATATGGTAAGATGATGAATGATGTATAGAAATGTGATATATGTTTTGGTGATATTATGCTAGTGTTGATTGGTATAATTGCTTTGTTAAGTTATTTGTTATTTCCATATGGACTTACTAAGCAGCTATGCTTACTCTTTCCTTTTCATTCTTTGTAGTTTTGACATGTCAATTTGGAGATCGGGACGGTCGGAGGCACGCTCACACTATCATTGGACAATTGCGGTTTAATGACTTGTAATTTTTGGAAATATGGCATGTATAGCATTCCAATCATTTTGTGCGTATAATCTTACGAAATGGCCCATGGATGGATTGGAAATGTTTGAGAATGATTAGCTATTGGAATGGCTAATCAAATTTATATATGATAACATGTATGCTTTATGTCTTAATTAAACTATGAAAATCCTTGGAAAGGTAAAATTGGCCACAAAACAAAATAGGTCAGCAGCAGTGACGTGAGTTTGAAAAATCACTAAAAATAGTATAGATAGAATTTTATGATTAATAAAATATGGAATTGAATATTAATGAATCTATTTTCATGTGGAAGAAACAAAATAAGTAAAAGAATTGTATTTTATGAGTTATTTATGTTTTAGTGTAACAGGGTCAGAGTGATTTCTGAATCCCCTGTTCTAATTTTAGAAATTCACCATAAATTGTAAAAAAAAAATTAGGTGTTTTACCTGGCATGTATGAAATACTTATTGAGTCTAGTTTTATGAGAAATAAACATAGTAGTCATTGAAACTCTATACAGGGAGATATCTAATTCGTAATACACAGGGGTCAGAGTAGTCAAACCCTAAAACAGGGGATATTTTAACTAATAAAATGTACTAATTTGCCTGACCAAAAATTTTATAAAAAAAATTAGTAAGTAGATATATGAGTTTAGTTTCAGGGAAAATTTACAGAATTTGATTTTGAGTTTTGTAACTCGAGATATAAATTTTTTAGTGACTGTGACGCAGATGGATAGTTTACTATGAGAATTGTTTGAACTTGTTTAAATACTAAAATAAGTTTAGTAATGTCTCATACTCGACTCCGGCGACAGTCTCAGGTAAGGGGGAGTTACATGTATACTTGCACAATTTGCATATCATATTCACACTTGACAAGTTTTTGGCACCATTGTCGGGGATTGGTAATTTGGTGAAATTTGGTTTTGTTATTTTACTTAGTTCCATTAGTTTTATTTAACTTAGTTGTATTTAATTGTTACAAGTTTGTTGTCAATGTATAAGAAGTGGCATTCCTGCTAACAAAGAGTATCCTTTTGACCTAGAGATCGAAAGAACTGTGAAAAATGGCTAGGAACGAGAATGATTCTGGTCTTAATGATAATTCGAATGGTCAGGATGCTAATCCTCTTGTTCATAAGGTGATAGATGATCGGCACAGACTAATTTGAGAGCAAGTTGTTCCAGTTTTGGATGACCTAAATCTAGGGATAGTCAAACCAAAAATACAGGCTCAGCAATTTAAGCTGAAACTGTTAAGGTTTCAAATGCTGCAAACAGTAGGACAGTTTAGTGGACTGCCTACTGAAGATCCAATACTGCATTTACGACTTATTCTAGAGGTTTGTGACTCATTTAGACAACAGGGAGTTCTTAAAAATGCTTTACGACTTAAGTTGTTTCCATATTCTTTAAGAGATCATGCGAGAACATGGCTAAATGCTTTACAGTCAGGAAAAGTGGCATCATGTATGATCTTTGTCAGAGGTTTTTGCTACGGTATAATCCACCAAATATGAATGTCTAGTTTAGAAATGACATCACATCTTTTCGGTAATCAAAGGATGAAACACTATATGAAGCTTGAGAACGATCTAAAAAGTTAATTCGAAAATGTTTGATGCATGGATTTTAGCACTGGACTCAGATGGAGATGTTTTTCAATGGGTTGAGTGCACATATGAGGATTGTAACAATCCGTTTATAGTTAAATCGGAACCGTGGTTTTGGGACCACAAATCTATGGTCAAAATATTTATTTTATTATTATTTAATGTTTTACAGCATGATTGAGTGATTGTGTGAAAATTTCGTTAAGAAATTTTATCGTTTGATTGGTCAATTTGATAAAAAGGACTAAATCGCGTAAATTGTGAAAGTGGAATTCCATTAGCTAAAGGTATCTAATATCTATGGAATCTTAATTTAGAGGTCCTTATGTTGTAATTAGATGATTAGAATAGTAGGTGGACAATATTGGACATTAAATGGATGATATTAATAGTTTTTCATTAAGGTTAAAATAGTAATTAGCATAATTAACTTATATTGATTAAAAAAACAATTTTGTGTTCATCTTCATCACCTTTAGGGTTCGGTCACTCATTAGCTCAATCGGTAAGTGATTTTGACTCGATTTTTAATGATTTCTATGTTTTTAAGATCATTGTAGCTTAGTCCAGCTAGCTCAGGGACTAATTTGCAAAACTATTAAAGATTTTGAATGTTTGTTGATAGTTAAACAAGTTTTGTTAAGTGATTTTTAGTGAAAATGAAAAATAGGGATTAAATTTAGAAATGTGTAAATTTAGTGGTTGAATTGTGAAATAAATGAGAAATATGGACTAATATGAGTACTAGATAAATTCAGCTTGTAACACCCCATAGCCGGCCTAGATGTTATGGCCGAATCTGGTGATATCACATTAGAGTGTTTTTCATAAAATATAATTTCGTTGAAAAGCCCATTCTATATTAAACCTCTTTGTGATCTTAACGAAGATTTAGGATGTCTCATTCATTATTAAAACTCAAGTCGTTTAGCAAAATGTTAATCATATTAAATTGTTATTACTTTTTAAAACATTATTTGCAGCGAAAGCTTTTAAAAATTTGTTGTGTAAACGTGGTGTTTTGAAAAACATTTGTCTTTTTGAAAATCCGCATCCTACTACTAACAGATGTGAATCAAAATAAATAAAATCCAAAATTAAAATTTAAAACTTAAAGTGGCCTTATTACATAAACAAATACCCAAATAAAATTACTTGCAATTTAAAAGGCAAAAATGAAAGCATGTGCGGTTGTGTGGCCACCTCCAAGTCCCTTGCAGCACCGATCCATCTAAGATTGGGGATTACCTGTGCAGATAAACAGAAGGGTGTGTTTACGAAAACTCAGTTTGTAATCCCTTAATAAACAAGCGGTCAACCATGCAGTAGGCAAATACAGTCTGGACCTAAGCCCGTATCAATAACAGTTCAGTTTCAATTCGGGCCTTAGCCAATTATAGTATCAGTATCAGTTTGGGCCTTAGCCCATTTTAGTGACAGTAACAGTACAGATGTGCAATCAGAAATCCTACCCAACCAGCTTTTACACTCCAACTCCGACCAGCCTTACACTCCATGTAGGGATAAAATTAACCCACCTATCCCTACACTCCAAAATAGCACTGGTTGCGACACTAAACAGTATTTTCAGCAGAGCTGCCAGTACAATACACTTCCTCCAATCATAATAAACCCATCCCCATGCAACATATCATGTGTCATGCCATAATATCATACATGAATGCAATATATATAAAATGGCATGCTCGATTACAGTCATACATCTCATAAGGGCATAATAGTCATTTTAGCACATAGGGGCATAACAGTCATTTTATCAAATTGGGGTCTAGGTGTACTTACTAACCCAACAATAGGTCCACAGTTGTCTCAGGCGACCTATGCAACCTTAACAGTCAAATAGTGAAAATGGGCCTAAGGCCCATAATGTAGGCCCATATGGGCCCACATGCCCGTGTGGCCCACTTAGCCCAGAAATGGCCTTGGTCGTGTGGATTACACAGCCTGGACCAATATTCTCCACACGTCCATGTGGTTTACCCGTGTGGGGCCCACAGGCCCGTGGGGCCCACACGACTCAATTTGCCCTAAAAAGACCCAATATGGCCTTGGCCCATGAGATCGCTCATGGACAACCTCAATGACTATACACCCATGTTTGGCACATGGACTACCACACAAACGAGTGCGCACCCGAATGCTATCGTCGGTCACTTATTCTGGCATTTGCCAATTTACGCTTTGGGCAGTGTTTACACACACCTTGCTTCTATTTGCTGAGAGAAGAGATTGCTCGCACCTTTGAACCCTAACTTAAACAACAGTCTTCAATTACTCACTTAATCCAGTACACAATCGAATACACAAAATATCCCAATTGTTAACCCCACACAATAACATACCTTCGAACAAGCCACGAGGAGAGATCCATCCACGCTAACGCCAACAGATGTTCTTTTCCTTCTCCTTGAAAAGTTCCTATGCACCAACCGAACATAGGTAAACACTTAATCAATTAGCATCAAAATAACTCTATATTATTGCACTAAAATCATTCAATTGATAACCCCTTACCTTGATCGAACAACCAAAGCCATTTTTCCCTTATCAGTCGAAAGAGGACGATGCACAGAAAGGAAGTAAAGATAAATAAGCCAGCAAAGAGGAAAAGCAAGGCAAGGGTTCAGCTAGAGAAAGAATAAGGAACCGTCAATAGACTATTAGCAAGAAGGAAAGAAACCGAAAATACCAACTCTACCTTATTTCACTTACCGAATAGATAGAGACGTTGATTACAACACAGAACAGATTGAAGTAAGGGAGAGGCAAAAATAAAAGGTCGGAGGTAGGGGAAGAGAAGCAGGATTCTGTAGAAGGGAAGCAAAGAGGGGAGAAATGGCAGAGGTTTTTGGGAAAAGAGAAAAATTTTGGTAACTGGAAAAAATTAAAAACCCGAAAAGATTTCCTGATAACCCTTTCCCCCAAAAACTCTTCAGAATTCTCTACACTAACTCCTCACCCTTTACTTTTCTCCTAAAATCACTCCAACACCCCCACTATCCAAATCCCTTAAATTTCTCTCCACACTTCCCACTACACCTCTACCACTTCAGCATTTCAGTTCAGTTCAAACACCACATGGCACCACTAGATAAAATAATACTCAAGCACAGCTCGAACCCAAAACCTCCAGTAACAATGACACACCACTTATCCCTTAGACCAGTAGGCCCTTTCTGACATACTTTAACCAACTTTTAACTATAAACCTACTAGACAAAAGCAAGTCTTTATTTAATTAAAAACAAAAATTTACCCAAGCTAAGGCTTGAACTTGGGACCTTTCACACACACCCAAAACACTTAACCACTGAAGTAGATACACACTTGTGTCACTTTCTTGCACAACTAAACATTTATGTGCAGCCTCCTAACTGTTCCCATGCTCAAGGCCTAATCCTTTTAGGCCCAAAATTCGAGGCGTTACACGACTAGCATGGGTTGTGGTTAAATTGCATGAATTTGTGATTTTTTTTAAATAAGGACTAAATTGTAAAAGATGTGAAATATTAAGGGCAATTGTGTAAAAATACCTTAAAGTGAAGTTTAGACTAAATTGAATAAATATATGATTAAATAAGTTGAATTTGATATTATATAGATCAAGAAAAATGAAATACGGGCTTAGATTGAGGGAAGAACAAGGTGTCAGATTAGTTGACTCACATTATTGTTTTTACATCCGAGGTAAGTTCGTATGTAATAAGCATTGTTATAATTATGTTTTAAATGCTTTGATGTTGCATAAATTGTGTATACGAGATTAAAGTTATGTTTGACGAGATTCGGCTATATATTGCACTTAGTGTGCGATTTGAGATAACTTCGGCTGTATGTATGACACTTAGTGTGCGATTCGAGATAGCTTCGACTATGTATGGCACTTAGTGTGCGAGATATCGAGTATTAAATAGTATTTCAAACAAGTATGAGTTGGTTATGAGTTTGTATAGATATGTACATGGAAAGTATGAGTTTCAGTTAGAAGAAGTTATGAATTTTCATATAAGTATATGATTAAACATATGGGAAGCTTGTTGTGACTATGAATTACATGTTAAATAGTTCAAGCTGTTGATTTGTGTAATATGATTTGTTGATTTTAATTCATATGAGCTTACTAATCTTCATAGCTTACTTTGTGAATTTTCCTGTGTTTTATAGTGATATCGAAGCTAACTCGGAATCGAGGATCGTCGGATATCGTTCACACTATCACCTATCACTTGGTACTTTTGAATTTTGGTATTTTATGTATATGGCATGTATAGGTATCTTGAGCCATTTTGATTATGAATTTATAATGATTTTGGTCATTTATAATGGCTTGTAAATGTATATGTTTGGTTTGTAAATAGAGCCATGAGATTTGGCTTAATTTGGTGGATTTAGTTATGTACTTATATGTGCATATATGGTTGATTTTGAGTTCATGGATGGATATGTGAATGATCATATTATAAGGTTTGTGGAATTGGTATCATGCTTATGTATTGGTACAAAATGAGATACGTTAGGTAAAGGTTTAATTAGTTGATTGATATATGTATTTTAATATGTTCTGGTTGAGTAAAACTTGAGATATAAGCATATTGGTTGCTAGTGTTGGAAATGGTATGAATTAGCCTTGATTGCGACTAAATTGGATGTTTATTTATACTATGGATTAGTTCCATTTTGGTTGTTTAGGTGAGCATAAATGTGGGTGACAAATTGGCTTGGTAAATAGCCTGTTTTTGTTAACACAGGCAGAGACACGGGTGTGTGTCTTAGCTGTGTGTGACACACGATCATGTTACATGGTCGTGTGTCCCCTGGTATCGAAATTGAAATGAAGTCAGTATACTCCACACGATCTCACACACGGGCATGTGATCGGCCGTGTGGCACAAGTTAGTATAGCCCCTAATTGGCACACGGCCGAGCACACGAGCGTGTGACTTGACCGTGTTGCATAAGTTAGTATACCTTACAGGTTTGGCACGGCCTAGCACACGGCCTGGCACACGGGTATGTGTGGCTACTTCGAAAGGCACACAGGCTAGACACACGGGCGTGTGGTTGGCCGTGTGACCCAAGTCAGTAACCTCACTTGTTTAGACACGGGGTAGGACACGGGCTGGGACACGGCCATGTGCTCTTATTTCGAATGTTCACACGGCCTATGACATAGGCGTGCCTGGTTGCCGTGTAAGACACATGGACTGGCCACACAGGCGTGTGTCCCCTATCTTGAGAAAAATTTTCTAAGTGTGGAAAAGTTTCTCGAGTTATCAGTTTAGTCCCGAACCACTTCTAATACATGTTTAAGGCCTCGTAGGCTCATTTAAGGGACACTATGATTGGTTGTGATCGAATTGTATATGAAATGTGTGTTTAAATGTGTTGTAAGGTAATGCTCCGTAACCCTATTCCTGCGTTGAATATGGGTGAGGGGTGTTACAAGGATGGTAGTTGATGCTTCTACCAATGGTACTTTGTTGGATAAATCTTACAATGAAGTGTATGAGATTTTTGAACGAATTGCCAACAATGATTGCCAATATCCTACCATGCAAGTTGGGACTGGCTAGAAAGCTACTAGCAGCACGGAACTTGATATAATCACTTCATTGACTACCCAGATATCATCGTTAACTAATTTGTTAAGACAATGAAAAGGCCAACTACAGTTTAGGAGATGAAATTAGTCGAGCTAGCATGTGTTTATTATGGTGAAGACCATGTGTTTGATGAATGCCTAGCAAACCCAACATCTATGTGCTACATTGGTAATTTCAACCAGAATAATAACCCTTATTCCAACACATATAACCTAGGGTGGAAGCAGCATCCAAACTTTAGTTGGAATAATCAAGGTGCGGGGAATTCAAACAATGCTGCAAGACAAAATGCCATCAATGCATTGTCTGGTTATACTCAACTTATGTCGAGAAAAAATATCCAACAGGGTCAGCCATCATCATAATCATTATCTATTGAAGACTTGTTAAAAGAATTTATGGCCAAGAATGATGTCATAATTTAGAGTCAAGTTGCATCCTACGAGCTCTTGAGAATCAAGTAGGGCAAATAGCAAATGCTTTAAATTTGATACCAAAAGGACCATTGCCAAGTGATACTAAGAATTTGAGATCACAAGGGAAAGAGCATTGCAAAGCAATCACTCTCAGAAATAGAACTCAGTTGAATAATGTTGTTAAAAATTCCACGACAGAAGAGGATGACTCAAGACTCGATCATAAAAAGATCTCAGAATCAACTGAAAAGCATGCAACATCTGAAAAAGGATAAGCAGAAAAATGTTATGGCAAAATCAGATCATGTTTCCAACAAAAATGCCATAGCAAAACAATATCAGCAACCTGAAGGAAGACTACCTCTACCTTTCCCTCAGCGATTTCATAATTCTAAGCATGATGTTAGTAAAAAAGATTTTTAGATGTATTGAAGCATCTCCATATCAACATACCACTAGTAGAAGCTTTGGAGAAAATGCCCAACTTTGTCAAATTTATGAAAGATATATTGTCAAAGAAGAGCAATTTAGAAGAATCTGAAATTGTGGCTCTCACTGAAGGGTGCACAGCAATGTTGATGAATAAATTACCTCTAAAGTTGAAGGACCCAGGGAGTTTCACTATCCCATGTTTAATTGGAAATCATTATATTGGTAAGGCGTTATGTGATTTAGGAGCAAGTATAAATCTAATGCCTCTGTCTATTTTTAGGAAGCTAGGAATTAGGAAGGCAAGACCCACAATAGTCACACTAAAACTAGCTAATTGGTCTTACACACATCTGGAAGGTAAAATTGAAGAGTGCGAGTAAGAGTAGATAAATTTATTTTTCCTACGGCTTTCTTTATTTTAGAATTTAAATCTAACCAAAATGTGCCAATTATTCTTGGAAGACCTTTTCTTGCTACAGGTAGAACTTTAATTGATGTGCAGAAAGGTGAACTAACCATGAGGATGAATGATCAGCAAGTCACATTCAATGTATTCAATGCACTAAAATGTGCTGATGAGAATGAAGAATGTCGTGCCATTGACTTAATAGAAACAACAGTGCAGGAAGAGTTCATGAGATTTTTCCACAGCAATTCTGATAGTGATGAAGATTCATTTGAGTGGAGACCTTTGTGCACTTTGTTAGAGCAAAATAGACATTTCAATTTTGATGAACAATGCTTGGTAGCTCATGTATATCCGCATGGAGCTGTTGATGTCAAGGACATGAAAATGAGGGACACATTAAAGCTAATGGACAATGCTTGAAGACTACTGGTGTGCTCATGTAAAGCGAGACAAACAATCCATTGATCTTCAAGATGTTTAACTTCAACATCTCGAAATTCTTTTTATTTCATTTTGTAGATTTAAATTTCTTTTAGTTATTTTATTTCCTTTGTTTAATAAACTATAAGAAGGAAAGGGGTCGGTGACGTAGAGCCCGTTGAGACGAATCCTGCCAATAAAGAGAATGTGCCCAGAGAACCAGAGGAAGAACTAGAGAAAATATAGTTTGTCAGCATTGAGACTGACCATGAGGACGAAGAGGAAGTAAGTCCCTCAGTTGCACCACCAGTGGATAGCATTGTGGTTGTACCACCTCCTTCTATTGAACTGTAATTACCTAAGATCGTGACATTGATTGCTTGATTGATGAGCTCACAGAAACTGACAAGGATGAGGCTGAATTAACCCCAATGAAGAGGAAGCAGAGGTACAAGGTTGCTACTCATAAATCAACCCGTCAGATAGAATAAAGTATCTATAATATAGTCCAAGCAAGGAAAGTTTTTTTTTCTTTAATACATATTGCATTGCATGTATTTTGTCATGACGTTGTCTGTACATATATAGTTTGCATATACATATTCATGCATTGGGGACAATGCATCCCTTAGGTTTGGGGGTGTATTGTGCATTTAGGTTGCATTATGTATCTAGTATGTGTGTTCATCCTAGCATAGCTAAGTTGTTTTCCAATGCCATGTGTTTATTAAGTATTATTTTATCTATGAGAAGTTCAATCTTGTGATGCTCGATGATAAGCTTATATTCTTCAATATATCTAGAACATGTGATAGTAGATGAGGCGAGTTTAGCCTAGGTTAGATTGTGAGAAATTAATTCCTAAAAATCAGATGTCCTACACTCACTTTTTTTTCCTTTTTGAATATACAAGTGTTTTCTGATGAACTTAAGGTTTTTGAAGCCAAACTCAGTCATTTTTCCATGGCATTACTTAAATAAAGGATAGTAGGCACTCCAATGCATAGAATTGTCGAGTAAGTCAGTACCACTTTGTTTGCTCTATCGTGCTGTTGACTAGAATGGTGAGTTTGAGTAAGAGTGTGTAATAAAGAAAAGGGGCACTCCACTGTAGCAATAGGCTTAGTAGCTAAGGAGGTAGTTGTTTGCTCCATCCATCTTTTTAGTCAAAAGCCTTAGCTTCAAGAGTGATTTATAATTAAATTATGACATGATTAAATACTAGGTAATTTGGTGTATGCTTCATTGTGATTATCAAGTCAAAGAATTTTGTGACACTCTAAATCCCCTAATGTTATAAAAAAATAAAGAATAATAATAATAATAAAGAGAAAAGAGAAAAGAGAAAAAAAAGCACAAATAAATATCTTGAAAAGGTTGTGAGCAAGGGTTACAAAGTAACTTGAGTTTAGGTAACAAATGAGCTTATCACATTAGGAGATATTTGCTATAGCCAGAAAGCATACATGAATACTTAGGAAATTTTGTTTTTAGGGACAAATTTTCTGAACTACCTTTGTTGAAACAAACCTTTGGCATTCGACCAAGTTTTTAGAGAAAGAAGACTGCTGAGAATAGATGTATATGTTGTTCTTTTAATAGATTAACAGTAAAAGATATTTATATGCAAGGGCAAAATTTTATACATTCATACATTCATATGTATTTTGCTTGAGGACAAGCAATAACTCAGGTTTGGGGCTGTGATAACTCTTGAAAAGAGTTATATTTCATGCCTTTGGACCTAGCTAATTGCTTGTACTTAGGTACATATAGTTGCACTTTAGGACATTTCATTCGTATTTTCATCATTTCATTAGGAGCTTGGACTATGTTTAAATATTAGGTACTTTTAATTGCTTGTGGTAAGGCTGTGTTTGGTGGTTTGGCAGGTGCAGGAATGAGAAATAAAGGAGTGAAGGTTTGTTGGGGCAAAAGGTTGGACATTTTGTTAGCACGAATTTTGTGGCACTTCTAGGAAAACCAAGTCAACACTCAACGTATACCAGTTTCAGCCCAACTATACTTGTACCAGAAAAATATGCCTAACAAAAAGGAGAAGATAATCTTGAGATGTTGGTTTTTATCCTAGAAAAAATAATTAAAAAAGAGGTGAAGATAATCTTGGGTTGTTGAAAAAAGAAATTAAAAAGAGGAGAAGATAAACATGGGTTGTTGGATTTACCCTAGGGAAAAAGATATAAAGTCAAAGGAGGAAACCCTAAATGGCAAATAAGAGTGGAGATCCCTTAGGCAATAATAGAGGGTAACGGCTGAGCAGTGATGGGAAGAGGAAGACGAAGGCAGTCCCTCTCAGCCATCACAAGACACTGTGCTGCTAGAGTGTGAACTAGACACACAGAAGTTGTCTTCTCGAAGTCTTCCGTATTTCTTACTTTATTCTTCCGTGAATTGAATGATGAATATGGTGTTGGATGTTATTTTGGTTTTGAATTTTATGAGCTAACCCATGAGCTAAATCTCATAGGGTTGGAAAAACATGATGAAACTTTTATTTTCTTTAATGGTAGAAGCATAAATCTAAATTAATTTACAGTTTCATCCAATTATTTTTATTTCTAAATTGCATGTGTGCAATCCCTAGACATAGACGACTGTGCAGCATGTCCAGAGACTAATTTAATTCTAAAAGGTTGGATTAGTTGGATCAAAATTAAATGATATGAGCAACTACTCAATCGATACTTGTAGTAGACTCTAGGCATAGAATAGCATTCATACAAAAGGAAAACAATGCAAGGTACCATATTAAGGCCTATAGACACAAGTAAGGTAACTTGAGGTTTTTGCTATCTCGAAAGAAGTAGACCATTTTAGAACTCTTCCGAGCAGTAAACTGAGTATGATTTTTTCGAGGCATTATTGACAGTAAGGGTAGATTCTTAGTAATCCTGACCTTCCAAATCAACATCATATATCATTTATTCTTTGTCATCATATCTTTACCATATCATTCTTAGTTATTTACTTGATCGATTACATAATATTCCCATAGTAATTCTCATAAGTGACATTACATTTCTACTCTCGTTTTTCCATATCATTTTCAAGTATTCATTAATTTCACATATTACATACATCATTATTCCTTTTAATTGCCACTACATACTTACCATAGCTTTACCATAACATTAATCGCATTTTATTATAATAACTTAACCACTTTTATGCCTCAATCCGATCCTCATGGGAATGATACTCACTCATCACTTTATTACCTGATTAAACATATATACTTACACAATTCACATATTATATTCACACACGACACTCGACAATTGACTATAACTAGTTTAATGAATGCCTAGCAAAAATCCAGTACTTCGGTCAAAGACCATATGATCACTCTTATGAGTTACTTTGCCAAGGTATAGATAATGTGGACAATCTGGACCAGAACTCACAAATAGATATGGTGTTTAAAAGCTTCTCTAAGGATTTTGCAAGCTTTAGGGTCGCATATAAACTTAGCAACAAGAGTCTAATGCTTACACAACTCATGAATGAGTTACAATCCCATGATTTGATGTTGAATGGCGATCAACCAGTCTGAAAAGCAAAAACAAACTCAGCGGTTAATTCTTCCTCTAAAAGGAAGGGAAAGCACGCTAAGAGAAACAAGACTAAGTCTTCTAGGCCACCTAAAGTGGAAAGTAAGAGAACCAAGAAGCCTAAAGACTTATTTATGTCTAAGTGTTTTTTCTTCAACAAGAAAGGGCACTTCAAGGCCAACTATAAAGAGTGAAAGGATTACCTAGCCATTAAGGGCCAAGGTATGGAACTCTTTATGATATAAATTTGCTTAGTGGAAGATTTAATAGACCACTGAGTTGTTGATTCTAGAGCCACTAACCATGTTTGTGTTTCTCTACAAGGGTTCAAGGAAACAAAAAAATTTAGATATAAGAGTTTATCGTTGAAGACTGAAAATAGGGCAAGTGTGTCAGCTGAAGCAGGGGAAATGTACAACTTTATTTTGATATTTTTATGAAGATTATTTCGAAAAATGTTTTCTATGTACCATGTTTAAAAAGAAACTTACTTTATGTTGTATGTTTATAATTGTATTTTTGCAAGTAAAGTGAAGTAATTTGTTTTGTATAATTGTATTTTTTGAACAAATTGGCTTAATAAATATATACATAAATTACATTAATACCATTGTATATTATCCTCAATGACTTTTGCATTCAAAGAAAAATGAAAGCAAATATTGGTTTACTGGTTATCTAATGTTTAACTAATATATTAAGCAATATTACGTGGTCAAATCGTAATACGGACAGATAAATTATATTAGTAGGTGAACCTAAACATGTCTTAGCCTAATCAGAAATGAGCAAACCAATTGAAAACAAATATGTCCTCTATCAAGTCCAATTGGGGAGATGCTTTGCCTTGAGCATTAGAGCGAATGACTTCTAGAAGATAGAGACATAGATGAGACTGAATTGGCTGACAGTACATCGGATAGGACCCAAATAGAATACATCATAAATCCATTTATGGACCTGTTCACTTATGACATTCATAGTGTGGCATACCTTAATCCTGAGTGGATGATAGACTATATATGCGTGACTCGTATACTTTGATGTAAGTAAAAGCATGAGTTCAAATAGATAAGGAACTGAAAGTTTGTGCATTGGGTATATCACCTTTACAGTATATAGCATCATTCATTATAGTGTAATTCATAGCCCAAGATATAGGTAGATGATATCCTCTTATTGGCATTACAAGAGAGGTGAAAAGTAAACATGGCTATGGGTCATTTGTCTTTGTAATAAATGAGTTAATTACTATTTGATAGTAATTGACTTTTAATGAAGCAAAATGTAACGGATACCATGATATAAAATATAATCATATTGGGAGAACAGACTTATCCTAAAGAGATTAAGGATATCCTATGAAGGTAACAGACTTGTGACAAGGTCATTAAATGAGCACTGATTGAGTAGCTTTCATAATGGGAGGAAACTTGATCATGATACTATAGTGGAATGTCTTCATGACTAAATGAGTTTATAGTTAATAAGCAAAAAATTTTGAACTTAATTATAAACTATTTGAGCCTTAAATATATATGTTCAATCTGTAACACCCTTAACTCGTATACGAATCCAGAAAAGGGTTATGGAGCATTACCAGACTTATAGCTCAATCAATCAAACATTTCATGTGCATTTCTCATTCAAATAAAAAACCATTCATAATCAATCATATAGTCCGTAATACGAGCCCTCAAGGCCCCAAATAGAAATTAAAAGTGGTTCGAGACTAAACCGAGTACACAAGAAATTTTTAGGAAAACATTGAAATTTTTCAAAGTGTAGGGCACACGCCCCTATGGCCAGGCCGTGTGGGCATTCGAATTGGGGACACGCGACTGTGTCCCACCCTGTGTCTGTACCCGTGTAACTCACTGACTTGGGTCACATGGCTAGACCACACGCCCATGTGGCCGTGTACCCTTTGAAATGGCCTCACACACCCCTGTACCTGGCTGTGTGCTAGGCTGTGTGAAAACTAGAGGCTATACTAACTTGTGCCACACGGCCAAGCCACACGCCTATGTGCTAGGCCATATGAAGCTACTAGCTTGCTTTCTATAATAGTTACAGGGGACACACAACTGTGTCACCTGGCCGTGTATCACACACGGCTGAGACACACGCCCGTGTCTCTGCCCGTGTGAACAAAAATTGACCATTTTTTCGAACCATATTTCTCACCCAAATTAGTACCAACCTACACACATCAATTTGCATATGTAGGCATTCAAAACAAACCAATATCAAACTTATAACATGTAATAACATTACATACAACCATGATATTTATAAACACCTCAATTAACCATTTAAATGCATGCCAAATATGTCAACAAAATCTACCTAAATGGTCAAACACATATATGCAATCTTTGTGCCTAAAAATTAACATGTATGCCACTTATAATCTCAACAATTTGGGGTTTAGGGTTTTAAGGTATAGGTTTTAGGGTTTAGATAAGCTCATAAGAGTTGGAATCGGTAACCCTAATAACATGTCATTTGTATCCTACGAATTCCTAAGGTTCAAACAGGATTCGGTATTCTTCGTACGTCATCGGTTAAGCGATTGATAATTTTACATAATAATTAAACCATTCACATACATATTTTTCAAATTAAACATATAAATACACAATTTAATTACATGAACTTACCTTGAACTCGTACGACGGGAAAACAATCGTTTAATCAATAACTTTGTCCTTTCTCCGATCTATTTTTGTACGTTGCTTTCCTTGATCTATATAATCAAATTTAATCAAGTTAAACCTTATTCTATTCAATTCAATCCAAAATTCATGCTATGGAAAAATTTCTATTTTGTCCTTATACTTTTGACTTCTTTACAATTTAGCCCCTAGACTCGTAAAAATGAAATTCATGTAATTTCACCACATCTAAGCCTACCCGAATATCTTATAAGTCTATAACAGCCCATACATTTCACAATTTCACATATTTAACACATAATTTTCATATTTCTCAATTTAATCCCTATTTGACAATTTCATTAAAAATCACTTAACAAAATTTGTTTAATTAACAACAAAGATTCATTTTCTTCCATTAAACTTCAAGAACTATAACACCCCTAACCTGTGTATGTCGTCGGAACAAGGTTACGGAGTATTACTGAAACTTTCAAAACATTTTCAGATAACTTACAACAATTACTATTCATTTTCTGAAATTTTTTGTAACGTCCTTTAAATGGACCCTCGACACCAAATATGAGCTTTAGAATCGAATCGGGACTTAATCGGGATCTCTAAAAATTTTACGTGAAATTTCAAAAAAATTTCAAGGTGCAGGGCTCACACACCCGTGTAGTCCAAGGGACACGCCCGTGTGACCCTAAGACACACCCGTGCTACAGGCCATGTTCGACCCCGTGCAACTCTCAGACTCGTGCCACACGGCCAACCACACGCCCATGTGAGTAGGCCGTGTGATTAATTAAATTCTTCGAAATTAGGTGCAAGTTTCACACAGCCAAGACACACGCCTGTTTTCTAAGCTGTGTAGCACACACGGCTGAGACACACGCCCGTGTCTCTGCCCATGTGCTCAATTCTGAGCATTCTGTTTTCTCGAATTTAAGATACAGGAGACACACAACCTAATCATATACCCATGTACCAGGCCGTGTGTCACACACAGTCATGACACACTCCCATGTGTCTACCCATGTGGACAAAATAAAACCATATTCTAGCTTTATTTCTCACCCAAACTTTGCCAATGACCTACACCAAACTTTCATTCATATACCAACAAATTCAAGCATCATAACTAAGTTAATTCTATTCATCTAACGTGATATATTATTATATGCATTCATGCTTTTAGTCTTCCCTTTTATAAGCATACTAGTTTACCCTTTCTCAATCAATCAACAATAAACACTTATGTTATCACCATAAAATAAACTTGGTATATATATACAAATACCAAAGCATAATCGTCACTAGTCATTCCAATAGCTAGATTACATCAACCATTTACATTTTCATGCCAATATGGCCAATTTAACCTATACATGCCATTAAAGCCATAATTAATTTACCATATGTATCGAAATAGGCTGATGGATAGTGTGAGTGATCTCCGCCAAGCTTTCAATCCAACGAGCTTTCGATTTACTATAAAATAGGGAAATAAAACTAAGCATAAAATTCTTAGTAAGTTCATATAACATGGTACTTAACTTGTCATTCATTCTATTTTGAGGTAACCATTCAAGGCATATTCAATCAATTTGACCTCAAGCCCTACACATATCCTCATTTCCCTTGTTAGTCATATATTCCATAATAACATCAAAACATATGTGGGCTCAACAACGATCAAGTTTCTAAGCACATATGCTTTCCACAACATGTATTCATTTAACATGTATAAATCATCTCTTTATATTACAAGTATAATTTCATATAATTCATCTCAAGTTCAAATTATTTCATATCAGAACTTTACTCATATTATTCGAAAACTCAATGTCACACGAGTAATAGTACACTAAAAGTGTACAATCTATAATCAAGGATGAACATATTCATCAAATAAATTCCATGTACAAATATCATCATCTCATGTTTTCATATATCAGTTGTCATGTATCCACATTTTCATATATTTCTGACAAATACGTGTAATAACTCATTTCTTATTCATATCTTCTCATGTCAAGATTTTTACCCGTTGAATTTTATTTGAAATATCGATGGATACACAGGTAGTACACTCGAGGTGTAAAAATCAGGATCCGTCAATTCATGTCCAATGGTACCCATAAGGTACTATCTCAGAGAGTACACTCTCGAGCCACACATGTATACAACAGGATTACCAGTCCAGGCTTAATCCTGTCTCCAATATATATATTTACTAAATAGAGCTTATTCAAGATTACCAGTCTAGGCTAAATCCTTTTTATGACATATGCTCTAAAGAGCTTGATCTGGATTACCCGTCCGGGATAAATCCAATCCATAACATATGCTTGAGATGACTTATTTAAAAATTACCGTCCGCAACAAATGCAGGAACTCATTCATTTCGGGAAATCACATATCCATCGATTTTTCATTTATTCAAACGGGATTTAACATTTTTCAAGCATTATCAGGCATGTGATTATTTCATTCATATAATTCAAATAAACACATTCCACATTCATTTCAAACATATAAGTAAAATTTTTATCATTTACCATTTATCGGGCACTATTATTGGTCGGGCTTTGTCAGATATATTTTCAATGTCATATATATACAATATTTATACAATTCACAAATACAACATTTAATTCAAGCATATAAACATACACAATTTAGTTACACGAACTTACCTCGACAAGTGTTCGTGTATGTAAAATCTACTAATCCGTTATTTTCCTCTTTTCCTCGTTCTAGCTCTGAATTTTCTCTATCCAGATCTATACGAGTAAATTTTACATCAATTTATCACATTTCATATTCAAGTGAACTCAATTTACATCCTAGGCAAAATTACCATTTTGCCCCTAACTTTTCCATAAATTCCCTTTCATCCCTAGGCTCGAAAAATGAAATTTATGCAATTTACTCCCTATTCCAAGTCTAACCGAAATTTCACCTTAAAAATTATAGCACATATATTCTACAAAATTCAGAATTTTTCTTCAATTTTTGCAAATTTACATTTTAGTCCTTAAATCATATTTTCATAAAAAATCACTTTGTAAAAGTTGTTTATCTATCAACAACCTTTCATTTTCTACCATAAATTTCAAAATTTTAGCATATTCATCCATGACCTAGTTCTCATACTTTGATAACTTCTCAAATTGATCCCCCAAATAGATAGATTAAGCTATCTCGATTTCAAAAATATCAAATTTACTAAAAACAGAACAAGAAAACTTACCCAATTTGACCAAGAAAGTTTCTTCTCTCTCTCCTAGGGTTTCCATGGAATATTTTGGGAAAGAAGATAATAAAAATTATTTTTATTTTTATTTAATTAATTTATCATCTTTAATATTTTTTATTTCCAATTTAATCCTTAGCCTTTTTCTAATTTTCCATGGATGAATCATCCAAAAATATCTACTAACTTTTTATTAATGGTCTAATTACCATATAAGGACCTCAAGTTTTGAATTCCATAGTTATTTAATCCTTCTAGCTACTAGAATTCAACTTTTTCATTTTATGCGATTTGGTCCTTCTCGTAATTAAGCACATAATCGGTAAAATTTTCATATCAAAATTTTCACATGACATTTCTAACATAATACGGACCATGTAATAAAATAAAAATAAATTTTATTTTTGGCTCAAATTTGTGGTCCTGAGACTACTATTCTGATTTCACCAAAAATGGGTTGTTATAAGGAAAAACCCTAGACTTTCAACCATTTTGAAAATTAGTCCCCTAGTTAGCTAGATTAAGCTACAACGATTCCAAAAACATAAAAATTAATAAAAATGGGAGAAGATAATACTTACATGAAAAATACTTTCTTTGCAAAATTTTTAAGCTTTTCCAATGCTGTAAAATTTGGTTCATGCATGTATGAAGATGATAGCCAACTTGTTTTATTTTATTTTTATCTTTAATTGGCTAATTACCAAATCACCCTTACCTAACTTTAAATATTTCAAAATTACCAATCCATGCACATCCACTAACTCATTTAATGGTCTAATTACCATATAAGGACCTCCACTTTAAAGTTCTATAGCTATATAAGATCTTTAGCTATTAGAACACAACTTTTGAACTTTACACGATTTAGTCCTTTTTCACAAATTGAGCATACAAACGGTAAAATTTCTTAACGAAATTTTTATACTATAACACTATCATGTTGTAAATATTAAAATAATATCAAAATAATTTTTTTAACTTCAGATTTGTAGTCCCGAAACCACTGTTCTGATTTTACTAAAAACGAGTTGTTATAACTCTCCCCCTTAACAATTTTCGTCCCCAAAAATCTTACCAGAAAATAGGTTAGGGTATTGTTTTCTTATAATTTCCTCAGGCTCCCAAGTAGCCTCCTCAATGTCGTGACGTAGCCAAAAAACCTTTATTAAGGCTATACTTTTGTTTCTTAACTCTTTAATCTCTCGAGCCAAGATTTTGATCGGTTCTTCGTTATATGATATGTTGGGCTAAATCTCAATCTCTGTCGAAGAAATTATATGCGAAGGGTTCAATCGGTACTGTCGTAACATAGATACATGAAACACATTATGAATCTTTTCTAATTCTGACAGTAATTCAAGTCGATAAGCCACTTGCCCAATTCTCTTGATAATCTCGTATGGTCTGATAAATCGCGGACTCAACTTTCCTTTGCTACCAAATTGGAGAATTTTTTTTCCAAGGCGATACTTTTGGAAACACTTTATCACCGACCTAAAATTCAATATCCTTATGTTTCAAATCCGCATAAGATTTCTGTCGATCTAAAGTTGTTTTCAAACTGTCCACTTTCTCTTCAGTCTCTCTCATCAAATCAACCCCGTGTATCTTTTTCTCATTAAGCTTAGTCCAGTACAACGGAGTTCGGCATTACGACCATATAAAGCTTCATATGGTACCATCTTTATGCTCGACTAAAAACTATTATTATATGCGAATTCAACCAACGGCAAATATTTTTCCCAGTTGCCTTTGAACTCTAATACACAGCAACACAACATATCTTCGAGAATCTGAATCACTCTCTCAGATTGACCATCAGTTTGAGGGTGAAATGCGGTGCTAAAATGCAACCGCATACCCAAAGCTTCTTGTAACATCTTCCAAAATCGTGATGTAAACTTCGGATCTCTATCCGAAATAATGGAGAATGGCACTCTGTGTAATCTGACGATCCCAGAAATATACAACTCAGCTAATATGTCAAGTGAGAATTCTTTACATACCGGAATAAAATGTGTAGATTTCGTCAAACAATCAACAATAACCCAGATAACATCTTTTTTTCAAAGATAGGGGTAATCCCAATACGAAATCCATCGTAAGTCTATCCCATTTCCACTCCGGTATCATCACTGGTTGTAACAATCTTGAAGGTAATTGATGTTCGGCTTTAACCTGTTGACAAATCAAACATCTAGACATAAAGTCAAAAATGTCGCGTTTCATACTTGACCACCAGTACATCTTATTACTCCCCAGATGAATAGACAACCTACCACTGTAAGCTTCGTGCAAAATTTTCTGTATAAGTTCTGTATTATTCGACGCACAAACCCTACCTCAGAGCAATAAACAACCATCGGGTCCGACTTGAAACTTTGAATCAGAAGTTGACTCACACTGTACTCTTTTTGCTTGCAAAACATTATCACATTTCAGAGCTTCACAGATTTGCTAAAGAAATAACGGTTTAGCTTTTAACTCAGCTAAAGTCGAGCCATCATCAGACAAATTCAATCGCGTATTCATCACTCGCAAGGCAAACAAGGATTTTCTACTCAAAGCATCCGCAACTACGTTCGCTTTTCCCAGATGCTAATCAATCACTAACTCATAATCTTTCAACATTCGAGCCATCTTCACTGTCTCAAATTTAGATCTTTTTTGTGACATTAGATACCTCAAACTCTTGTGATCAGTAAATATGTGGCATTTTTCACCGAACAAATGGTGTCACCAAATCTTCAATGCAAAGACAATAGCAACCAACTCTAAGTCGTGTGTTGGATAATTCTTTTCATGTGGCTTTAATTGTCTGGAAGCATACGCTATCACTTTGCCTTCTTGCATTAGAACACATCCCAAATCGTTCAATGATGCATCACTAAAAATCACAAACTCTTTACCCGACTCAGGTTGAACCAATACTAGTGCTTTGGTTAACAATGCTTTCAACTGGTTAAGACTCTATTGGAAATTCTTAGACCACTCAAACTTTACATCTTTCTGCAATAATCGAGTCATCTGTGTAGCAATTATTAAGAAACCTTTTACAACTCTCTGATAATAGCCCGCCAATCCCAGAAAGCTTCTGACCTCGAATATGTTTCTCGCTGGTTTCCAATCAACAACTGCTGAAATCTTGCTCGGATCAACTCTGATGCCTTCCACTGAAACAATGCATTCCAAAAATCCAACTTCTCAGAGCCAAAACTCGCACTTAGTAAATTTAGCAAATAGTTGTCTATTACATAGAGTCTGCAACACAATCTTAAATGCTCGACATGCTCAAACTCGTCTCGAGAGTATATCAAGATATCATCAATGAATACAACAACAAATCTGTCTAAATACGACCTGAAGATTCTATTCATCAAATCCATAAATACTTTCGGGGCATTAGTTAATCAAAAGGCATAACAAGAAATTCATAATGTTCGTACCTGATCCTGAATGTAGTTTTCGGCACATTCGAATCTTTAACCCACAACTGATAATAACTGAAACATAAATCAATCTTTGAGAATACCGTAGCACCTTTCAGCTGATCAAACAAATCTTCAATCCACGACAATGGATACTTATACTTAATCATAACCTTGTTAAGTTATCGATAATCGATACACAATCTCATTGATCCATCTTTCTTCTTTACAAACAAAACTAGTGCACCCCAAGGCAAGAAACTCGGCTGTGCAAAACCTCTATCTATTAAATCTTGCAACTGAGCTTTCAACTCTTTCAAATCTATCAGAGCCATTCTGTACGGAGCTATCGATATCGGTGATGTTCCCTGTACTAACTTAATAGCAAGCTCAACCTCTCTAATTGGTAGCAACCCGAGCAACTCTTATGGAAACACATCTGGATATTCACAAACCACTAGCACTGATTCAATCTTCAATTCAGACACTTTTGTATCCAATACATATGCAAGGTGAGCATCGCAACCTTTTCTCACATACTTCTGTGCTAACATAGCCGATATCACAAGAGGCAACTCACTCGAATCATCAGATTCAATATGAAGGGTCTCACCTTTTAGACATTTCAATACAATAAGCTTTCGTCTACAATTTACAACCGCATCATGCAAAGTCAGCCAAACAATACCCAAAATCACATAGAATTCATCAAACAGTAAAAGCATCAAATCGGCCAAAAAACTGTAACCCCGAGTCATCAAAGGACAATTCTTGCATACTTTATTAATAAGGACATACTGACCTAAGGGGTTTGATACCTTAACAACAAATTCAGTGGACTCTACCAGTAAACTCTTACTAGACACTTAATTTAAACATTTATAAGAATGGGTTGATCTGGGATCAGTCAAAGCAGTTACATAAGTGTTATAAAGAGAAAAAGTACCGTTGATAATATCTACCACTGATGCATCCTCGCAAGCGCGAATAGCGTAAGCTCTGGTTGGCGCCCGAGCCTCGGATCTCACAGCAAAATCTCTCATTGCACCTCTACTACCACTCATATTTCCAATATTTTGAGGTTGTCTCCCTCTAGCAACTGTATTGTTCGGCCTCACGTTTTGAGCTTTTTCTTTCTTAGACTTCTCAGAGCAATCCCTAAGATAGTGGTCGAAGGACCCACATCTAAAACATACTCCGCCTTTCATGCGACACTCACCATAATGTGGTCTATTGCAATGTTTGCACTCGGGTCTAGCATTTCTAAAACTACCCACACTCTCTATAGATGTAGTCGAGGGTTTAGGACTGGAGTGTCTCACATCTCTATCTCTATTAGAATGCCCCACAGAAACAGTAGTATGATAGTGATGTTCTTTAGATTTCTTTGATGTTGATTGATGAGACTTTCCCGTCAATCTCTTTCTCGAATCTCTAGCTTCAAATTCAACTTTTCTCTTTTCTTTACTAAGCTCATCAGCTTTGTGTGCTTTGTCGACTAACACAATAAATTCTTTCAGTTCAAGTATTCCAACTAAAAGCTTAATGTCTTCATTCAACCCATCTTCAAACCTTTTACACAAAACCTCCTCGGTTGGAATGCACTCACGGGCATACTTGCTCAGTCTGACAAACTCTCCTTCATATTCAGATATAGTCATACGACTCTGTTTCAGCTTTAGAAATTTTTTGACCGAGGAATCTTTGACTTATATTTCTGAAATTTGTTTGAAAGAATCCCCATGTAACTCGTTCCCTCGGTACTATAGAAATTATCGTACTCCATCACTAGTATGCAACATCTTCCAAAAGAGACACAACACATTTAACACATTTTGTTGGCGTGCAAGATAGTTCATCAAAAACCTTGATCGTATTCTCTAGCCAAAACTCGGCTCTCTCTGGAATGTTATTAACAGTAGCCCTAAACTCTTTGGCCCCATATTTTAAAATTTTATCAACAGGTAGTTCGCTCATGCGTGCAAGTTCTAAAACTTGAGGAGCTATGGGGACTGCTTGGGGAAAAGGTGGGGGTGGAGGTTGCTGAGCAGCCAAATTAGTTTGGAAAAACTTAGTGAACCACTCGTTCATCATTTAGAAGAAGGCTTCCTTAGCTTCTCCTCCATGATCCTCAGATCTAGGTCTTGATTCAGACGAATCTGCTCTGCGAACGGAGGCTAGCGCGTTACTTTTTACATCATCGGAGTCTGCTCGGTTGGAATCTATTACTATATGAAAACATGATTTAAATTGTCAGGAGACACCCCATTATCACAAGTTATAAAATGGCATGTTGGAAAAACAAAAATGTGCAAGTGTACACAATCGCAACAAGTAATAAAGTGACAAGTAAATGTCGAGTTATTGTACCCACAAGGACTGTGAAAAGAATTATTTAAGATTGCTATTTAAAACACTTTGGTGAAGAAAAAAAATATATTGTTTAAAAGAGGGTGATTAAAAACTAAGATTTTAAACTAAGTAAACTAAAGAAATAAATCTCAAATGCACGATCTCAAAATAGGATTTAATCAAGATGACATAATTGTGTTGGATTAGCCAAGGAGGTTTTTTATAGCTGAATGAGGCAGCTAAAATTTGTTAAAAATAGCAGCCAAAGAGCCACCCCTTGGACAGCCACCTATGTAGCAAAGTTGATGGCTTCAACTTTGCTAAATATGGCTTGGGGCAAATCTACAAAGCCACCGATTGTGGAGGGGTTGAATTGCAATTTCAATAAGTCTTCAAAGGCCTCTTTGCAAGCTTAAATAATCAGCTAATGAGCTGAATTGGGTCATGTAACACCCCTAACCCATATCCGTCGCCGGACTAGCGTTACGAGGCATTAGTTAACTAAAAACACAATTTCATTCAATTTAATCCAACAACACATAAATGGGCAAATTACCATTTTACCCCTGATATTTCATACTTTTACAAATTAGTCTTAATTGCTTAAAACACAAAATACACAAAATCTCACCACATCAAAGTTAGGCCGAATCTTCCTCATACTCATACTAGTCCATATATTTCATTTATTTTGCATTTTAGTCCTTCAATTTATTATTTTTTCAATTTACTCGTAATAACTGAAAATCATCAAAAATTCCAATACAAAACATGTTAATCTAAAACATCTTTTCGATATTTCATCATCAAACATCACAAAACACAAATATTCATCAATGGCATAACTCAAAATAAGCATCAAAATTAGAAATTTAAGCATGGGTCGGATAGTACTCGAAGCAACGATCTCAAAAACGTAAAAATTATCAAAAATCGAACAAAAACTAACCTTGAATCAAGCTTCCAAAGTGCCGAATGCTTGAAACTTTCTCAAGCTTTATTTTCTTTAAGTTTTGGTCATGCAAAGTGTATGAAGACTTTTGTTTTTTTTTTATGTTTTATACTATTATTACTCATTATTCATTTACTTATTTAACCTTGTAAAATTAATAACATAACCATGCATGATATGGGTACATTTGGCCATCACTAGTCTAAAGGATTATTTGCAACATAAATGCTTCAACTTACAAAGCCACTAACAATTTGGCCCTTATGCTTTTAACTATCAAGTTTTTAATTTACGCGATTAAGCCCTGTTATTTAATTAAGCACACAAACAATCAAATTTTCATACGAAACTTTCACACATGCAAATTCACAAATAATAAACACGAAAAATAATATTTAAATATTTTTGGACTCAGATTCGTGGTCCTGAAACCACCACTTCATTTAGGGTCTAAATCGGACTGCTACAGGTCAGCACTTGGACGGTTTTGGGCTGTCCTTTTCTTGGTCGGTTTGGTTCACTCGGTTCAGTTCAATCGGACCATTTTTTCATAATTAATTAATAATAATTTATTAACCCAAATTAACTTGGATATAAATTAAAATTAATTATATTAAGAATTAATACACATAATTTGGACCGTCTTAGGCTGGAAATTAATTTGCCTTGGTACTTCAAATTGCTTCTCAGTTTGTGCTTCTAGTAGTGTCTATCGAGCCAATTTTCACCCTTAGTGCAATTTTGTTGAAAATAACCAAAATTAATCAAAATTAATTATAAAATTAATTAAAATTCAACATGTTCATAATTTAAGTATAATTTAATTATTTTATAATAATTAATTTTTTTGACAAGATTTTAACTGAATTCGCATGAATTTAAGTTAAAAAGGGTATGAAAAAGTATGTAAATTTTTGTATTTCCACACCTTCAAACTTAATTCATTGCTCGTCCGTGTAATGCACGAATTTTGAAAAGAATTTCTCAGAAACAGCTTTGAAAAATTCCTTCAGAACAACATTCTTCCCAAAATTATGAATTTAATATACTTATGCTCAAAGATAAGAAATTTGATAGTTATGTTACTTAAGTATACATATCATTCAAATTAATCTCAACAACTATTATGATAGCAAAAATTAGACTAAATGCTTCCTAATAAAGTCATGTTAATCCTTATCAATGTAATTTTATTCCCTTATTCAAGATTAAGCTACAATCATTAAGTTTAACTTATGTCTTCATATGTTGTACGTAGCAATTTCTCTCCACTAATTTAGGTAGCATTGGAACTTTGAATTAATAGGTCTTTAACAAGGTTGTAATGTGGCTGGGCTTAGGGATAGGTAGAAGATAGATAATTTTTAGGCTAAAAACCATAGA
Organism: Gossypium longicalyx; assembly: GCA_025698465.1. Taxonomy (NCBI): domain Eukaryota; kingdom Viridiplantae; phylum Streptophyta; class Magnoliopsida; order Malvales; family Malvaceae; genus Gossypium; species Gossypium longicalyx. Next base: position 64,544,082 of record CM046996.1, on the reverse strand, counting down.
CTCAGCTTGCATCGGACCTTCGAAATAATTTCCCTCAATACACCAACTTACTTTGCTTTCATACGTTCTTTTGTACATCTTATTTTAAGAACTCATGCTCTTTCTTCTTTCTTTTTTTTAACACAAAAATTTTACTGAATGTACTACAATTTTAGAGCATTTGATATTTCTTTTCAACTCCCCTAAACTTATTTTTAAAGAATAATTTGAATAGAACTGAGTCTAGTGTTTGGGACAATTTTAAGATAGTTAAGAGGGAAGTGATGGCTAAATTTGCAAGGGTTCAAATAAATTTAGGCCATAGAGTCTCAAAGTTGGGTTTCAAAGGATAAAAATTTCATCATGGTTGGCTTGAAAGGCTCAAACGGTCCAAACAAAAGTTGCCTAAATCATTTTCAATGTTCCATGCTTCCTAGGATTTTGCCTCAAGAAACTACTAAGTCAATTCTAAAGACTTAAACTTTCATGCATGCCTAATTTCATAAGGAACTAAAAATTTATGGTACGATTTGCATGCTTTATTAAAAATACATTCATATCATTATTAAGCTAACATAATAATTTATTGAAATAATAGAACTTTATTTATACTAAAGTTTAGCATACTTAACAAAATTTCAAATTATTGAACAAAATATATCCTAATCATAAATAAAAGAAAATTTATTCTAAGTGGAAATAATTCAATTTTTCGGTCCCCTTACTTAAAATGAAAATTTCCTCATTGTTTAAAGTGAATAGATACTATACACCAGGTAGAATTTTAGAAAAGAGGAGGTAAGTCAATGTGATTGCTTAAGTACCAAGCTCTCTCTAAATCCAATCCTAGACATGTATATATCTATTTCCACACTTTATACTTTATGACTTGCTCAAATTTTATTTATGATTTTCCTCTCTTATTTTATTAGGCAAGAATAAAAATTCCTAATTAACTTAATCCTGAAATGACCTAAAAACAGAAATAAAATAAATTCAAGATCTTCTCTTTTATTTATTTGCAGATCCTTCCGAATTGGACTCATCTTTTGCTTCATCATTATTGCCTTTGCATGAACCACTTTGCTCCTTCTTCGATAATGGACTCCATGGTTCAAATATAAAATATGGAAATTCAGGCACAAAAATAAATGGGTCATTGTAAATTTTCTTAAGATCACTTCTCATCGAGTCATCCCTTATTTTTTAGTATCTCCAGTAGGCTTGTTGCTGCCATTGCATATGTTGTATTATGTCCATCAACTTTGACAGCTCATCTCGAAGATCTGCGTTAGGTGGTTGAGCTCTGACATTGAAGTTTTGTCATTAGGTTCAACTTTTGGTTCCATTGGTTCCACCTTATTAGGGACTTTAGCTGATTACGTTGGCTCGATTTCTGTGGGATCTTCTTCCTCTTCTTCGGGATCCTCACTTTCTTCAATTCGCTGCTATAGAACAGAATCTCCAACTACTCGGTAGAGGTCCCAATCTATAATTGTGCCCTAGCTATAGCCTGTCTTCTTTACGTTTGCAAGAATTTTAGCTTTCAAGCACAGAATTATTATCGTAAAGCGAAAGTAGGCTAGGCCAGAATGTCTAATAGCACAATTCCACATTTCTCTCAAGATGATTTTTCCCATATCAATGGTCTTTCTAGTTAAAATCGAGTATAATAAGACCATTCGCTCTAATGAAATTATAATTCCATGTGAGCTAGGCATAAGGCTGAAACAGATGAAATAGAACCATACCTTTGCGAGTGGTGTCAAATATTCTCTTCGACAAGTGTGGATTCCTTGCTTTGACACAATCCACTTAGAACCTGGAACTGTAAGTTCCTCGAGAATTTCTTAAAAATTTTCAAGCTCTATATTGCTCACCAAGGAATAATATTCGTCGTTTTTGAAATCAGGCAATTCAAAGAACTCATTTATAGCGTTTGAAGTTATTGGTACCTTGATTCTGCGAACTGGGACTTCTGTCAATTCACTTGAGGTTAAATTCGCATAGAACTCGTGCACTAATTCCTCATCCACACTAGGTCTCTTTTCACAAAATAATTCCTAATTGAGGGCTTCAGTAACTTGGCGAATACGTGCCATAAAGCCTTTGTAGTTGCTCTTTTTCAATGTAAAGCCTTTCCCTAGATGCATTTGTTGATTTTTGAAGACACTCTTGTATCTTGCCTTGGCTTCTTCACAATGGAACTTGTTTTGTGTTTCACCAATTTAGGCGCAGGCACAAATTCTCTTTCGAGGCATGATTAACCTGAACAAAAGATGGAAAAAATTATTTTCTCAAAAATTTAATTAACAAAAATTATTAATGATTCAATAAATTGAAAAGTTAATTATTAGAATAAAATTAAAATTTAAGAGAAAATTCAGTCTTACCACTTTTTTTTTAAGAACTCCTTAAAATAATTAGAAAGCAAAAGAGATCGATTTAAGGTAGGTTGGAGGATTTGGCTAAGTATGGGTGAAGGTGTGTGCCATTCGGATGTGTAAGGCAGCTAGGGCGTGCGGGTGTGGTGCATTTGGGAGCAGTGCGCGAGCTGGGCTGGGAGCAAGCAACAACGTGCGGAGCCTTATCAAGCAGGCCTATGTGAGCGCATAGGCGCTGGGTGCTGGTACGAGACACAGACTGGGCAGTTGGGCTGGACCAACAAGTGTAGCGGTACAAGGAGGTCACTGGCGCGCCTGCGTGCTAGGGCTGCTGGGCGCTTGGGCGTGCGACATGTAATGGAGCTGGGGCTGCTGGGAGTGTGCTAGTCGATTAGCTAGGCAATGCTGCTGCTAGGTGTTCAGCTAGGAGGTTTTGACACTTAATGGTTTGGGTCTTTTTGGAGTGAATGGTGAATGAATGAAAATAAGACTAAATGGGTGGAATATATAATGGAAGGAGTAGGAAGTAGAGTAGAATTCTTAGAGTAATTTAATAGTTAAAATATTCTAATTCTAATTCTACTCCAAGTTAACAACAATTAATAATTAAATATATGCATATTAAACTATCATTGCTATTAATTTATTAAAGCCAAAATAAAATATGATTAAAATTAAAACTAATCCTAACTTCATATAAAGTTGATAATAATTAATATATATTATAATGGATATAATTATATATTAATAATTATCATCTTTTTATTAAAAAAATATTTATTCTAGAAGCCTTTTGAAGATATTTACCAAAAAAAAATCTAATTATTATTATTTATGAAAATAGCAACAAAATTTTTAAAATAGTTTAATTAAGTCCCTAGACCTAATGAAAATTTGAAATTCAGTTGCAATTTAAAACTTGCAATTTAAAACTTGGATACTATGCCCGTTGAACCACTTAAAATATCATTAGATACGCGGGTAGTACACTCGAGGTGTACTGAATTGTACATCCGTCAATTCTTGTTCATGTATGCACAAACGAGCGATAAACGGTAAGCTCCTCCAAGCTGAATAACGGTAAGCTCATATGAGCTAAGTATCGGTAAGCTCATAAGAGCTGGAATCGGTAACCCTAATGACAAGTCATTTGTATCCTACAAATTCTTAGGGTTCAAACGAGATTCGGTATTCTTCGTACATCGTTGATTATGCGCTCGATAATTTTACATAATAATTAAACCATTCACAAACATATTTTTCAAATTAAACAAATAAATACGCAATTTAATTACATGAACTTACCTTGAACTCGTACGACGGGAAAACGATCAATTAATTGGTAACTTTCTGTAATAGTCTAGTTTAGACCCTAGCAAGAATAGTGGTTTTGGGACCACAAATTCGAGTCAAAAAATATTTTAATATTATTCTCTGTGTTTATAATATGTGAATTAGCATGTATGAAAGTTTTGTATGAAAATTTGATCATTTGTGTGCTTAATTTGAAAAAACGACCTAATCGCTGAAAATGTAAAAGATGTGTTCTATTTGCTAGAGTGCCTATTTGCTATGTCTTTATAATTGAGAGGTCCTTATGTTGTTATTAAACCATTGAAAGCATGAGTGGACAATTATTACCTTAATATAATGGTTTATTAATGGTTTAATAAAAGGGCAAAATTGGTATTTAGCATATTATGTTAATTAAAATTAAACCAAACATGAAATTTGGTTCATTTCATGCTCATTGTTGCCAAAATCATAAGAAAAGAAAAGGAAAAAGAATAGCTAGGGTTCGGCACTTGTGATTTTTGACTAAGGTATGAGCTTTGTTCTGTTTTCGATAATTTTTACATTTTTGTAATCGTTGCTTTGTATACTATCAAGCCCATGTCTCAATTTCTAATTTTGTTGATGATTTTGACTTGAGCCGTTGATGAAATTATAAGCTTTTTGAAGTTAGTTGTTGGTAAATGAAAGATATGTTTTGGGTTAACATATTTTGTATTTGAATTTTTGATGAATTTGAGTAATTTGGACTAAATTGTAAAATTTGTAAAATGAGGGACTAAAATGTGAAATAAATGAAACATATGGGCTTATATGAATACTATGAGAATTTGGCCTAACATGGGTATATGCAAATTTTCTGTATTTTGTGATTTTTATGATTAGGGACTAAATTGTCAAAATGTGAAAATATGAGGGTTAATTTGTAAAGTTCCCTAAATATGAGTTTTTGGATTGATTTGAATGATTTGATGAATAAAATAGTTAAATTTGAATTTATGTAGATCAAGAATTAAAGAAAACGGAATTAGATGGGGAAACTCGAAAGTCGTCGAGTAGCTGATTCCATCTATCCGAATCAATATGAGGTAAGTCTATATACAAATAAATGTGTTTTAAATTTAATTACTATCGATTATATGCTATTGTACTATGATGAATGAATATATAAGTTGAGAAAAGTGAGACATCCGAGGAAGTATCGACAAAGTTCCAACATCCAAAATGCCCCGTCGAACTATAGGAGACATATGTCATGACATAGGATCTGATATGTGTTACCGTGTAAGACCACGTCTGGGACGTTGGCATCGACTTATGATTTACGTGTAAGACCATGTCTAGGATGTTGGCATCGTATTTGATTTTGTGTAAGACCCTGTCTGGGATAGTGGCATCGATATTTGATTACATGTAAGACCACGTCTGGGACGTTGGCATTTTATGAGCTTTCCGAGTTATTCACGTATCCTTATGATACCAAACGGTTTAACGGGAATTCCGATAAAATAGATGACTATGTGAATTTGTATCCGACTTAGGTACGTTTGAATTGTATACCATGTTTGAGAATGAAAGGTAAGTATATGTACCTTGGTGAATATATAATATAAGTATGAGTTGCTATCAGAATGAGTTATGATATGTATATGTGAATTATGATCAAATGAAATATAAGAGATATATGGCTAAGTGAATGTATTTTGGCTTAAATTATATGAATGAATTGATGTTATTTGATAAGTTTATTTGTATATAGGTTACTAAGCTTTTGAAAGCTTACTTTGTGTGTGTTTGTATTGTTTTATAGATATCGTAGCTATCGAGAGCTCGAGGATTGTTGAGGATCATCATCACACTATCGAGCTCTATTTTGGTACCTTTTGAAAATGTATATATTGTAGTATGGCATTATAGGCTAGAGGATTTTGGTTATGCTTTGTGATGTGTATATCTAGCCATGTGATATAGCTTGGTTATGGATGAGATTATGAATGAATTTGGTATATGCTTGTGTTCATAAATGGTATGTTTTGATATGCTTCAATGGCCTAGTGAAATGTTCAATTTGATAAGGTTTTGGCATGTGAATGGATGAGGTGAATTGGAGTTATGAAACATGTGATTTAATACGACTTTGGCTTATGATTTGATATGATTGAGTATAGATTATAAGCTTGAATTTGGTTGATAATAATATGGCATGAATGATGTAAGTTTTGGTATTGAAATTGGCTGAAATTATAGTGCAAATGTGCTTGGTTTGATGCTTGTAGATTTGACCCAAATTGGGTGGCAAATTGGCTTTTCAAATAGCCTATTTTTGTCCACATGGGCAGAGACACGGGCGTGTGTCTCATCCGTGTGTGACACACGGTCATTTTGCACAACCATGTGTCCCATGGGGTACCCTACGATTTTAAGTCTGTGTTGAGCACGGCCAAGGCACACGGCCATGAGGCTAGCCGTGTGAACCAAGTTAGTTTCGACCACGACCAAGGCACAAGGGCATGTCTTGTGGCCATGTGATTAAGTCAGTATGTATGCCCTGATTTGACACGGTCTAGACAGACGGACGTGTCTAACGCATTGTGAGGCGTACGGCCTGTTCACACAGGCGTGTGACCTTTGTAACTTAGAAAATTTATTTAAGTTTTAATAAATTTTTTATGAGCTCGGTTTAGTCCCGACCCCTTTCTAAAGCATGTTTAAGGTCTCGTTGACCTATGTAAGGGACTCTGTAATGATGTATGATTATGTGTGGATGATGTTTGTGAATTATTTAAGAATTATTTCAATTTGTTTGGTAACGCCTTTAACTCTAATCCGGTGACGGATATGAGTTAAGGGTGTTACATTTGGCTAGTATCATAGCTACGGTTTAGTCGATTCTAGGACAAACGTAGCGTATGTGAGTCTAGCTATACATGCCATATTTATGAACTGTGATAGTATGATGAATCCTGACAATGAAAATGTGTTTTTATATAGCAAATGGATTCTAAATGAGCCGTAGCTGACGATTTCAAGAGCAATGCGCCTGCTACCGTGCAAGAGATAGCACCATCAGACTCTAGACCGGCTACGAGTAGCCATGATGGAGAGGCTAGGCAAGCCTTCTATCAAATGATGATTGATTGGTTCACTCAGTATATTAGAACAAATCCGACTGTACAATAACTCCCAATTCCACTTGTTCCTCAACATGTCCCTGTTATGCCACAAGTTAATCCAACTCGGTTAAATAAGCCTCCGGTTGATAAAATTAAAAAATATGGGGCAAAAGAATTCTGTGCTACAACTAGTTATGATGCTAAGTGAGCCAAGTTCTAGTTAGAAAATGCAATACGAGTATTCGATGAATTGTCTTTGAATCCGGATGAATGTGTAAATTGTGTCGTCTCACTTCTGAAAGATACGGTGTATCAATGGTGGAAGACTTTGATATCTGTGGTTCCGAGAGAGCGAGTCACTTGGGATTTCTTCCAAGCTGAATTTCGAAAGAAATATATCAATCAGAGATTTATCAACCAGAAAAGTATAGAGTTTTTTAAGCTTAAACAAGGTCGTATTTTTGATATAAAATACGAGTGAGAATTTGTAAGACTGAGTCAGTATGCTCGAGAATGTGTATCTACTAAGGCAATAATGTGCAAAAGATTTGAAGATGGTCTGAATGAATATATACGTTTGTTAGTAGGGATTCTTGAGATCAAAGAATTCGTTGTGCTTGTTGAATGAGCATGTAGAGCTGAAGAGCTCGGGAAAGAGAAAAGAAAAGCTGATTTAGGAGCTAGAGAAGTACGAAAGAGATTATCGAGCAAGCCATTTCAATATGCATCAAAGAAGTTTCGAGATGATTATAGTCGTTCAAAGACTAATGTGGGACATACGAGTAGAGATCGTACGAGATCGCGTTTGAGTTTCAGAGCTCCAGCTACATCTGTTGCCAGTGTTGGAAATGTTCGATCTGATCGCCCTGAGTGCAAACACTGTGGTAAAAGACATCCTGGCAATTGTAGAATGTATGATCGGGCTTGTTTAAAATGTGGATCATTAGACCATTTCATCCGTGATTGCCCCGAATCTGTCGAACAAGAAATTGTACAAAATCCAAGGCCAAGTGGCAATGCATCTCGAGGTAGACCTTCTAGAAATACGAGAAATGAGAGTGGTAGTCAAAGAGAGACTAAAGACACTACTGTTCGATCTGAGGCTCGTGCACCTGCCAGAGCCTAGCCATTCGAGCTCGTGAGGAAGCTTTGTCTGCCGATGTTATAACTGGTATTTTCACACTTTGTGATACTTTTGTGATTGCTTTGATAGATCCTGGATCAACACATTCGTATATATGCATGAATTTAGTATCCAGTAAGACTTTGCCTATAGAGTCTACGAAATTTGTGATTAGAGTATCGAACCCTCTAGGCAAATGTGTTTTGGTTGATTAAGTCTGCAAGAAATGTCCGTTAATGTTTCGGGACATTTTATTTTTGGCCGATCTGATGTTATTACCCTTTGATGAGTTTGATATAATTCTGGGTATGGATTGGTTAACTTTGCATGATGCTGTTGTGAATTGCAAACGGAAAACTATTGATCTGAGATGCAAGAATGATGAAATAGTTCGAATTGAATCCAGTGATTTAAATGGATTGGCTGCTGTGATATCTTCGATGAAAGCTCTTAGTATTGTGAGAAAAGGTTATGAAGCTTACTTTGCCTATGTGATTGATCCGAAAGTGTCAGAAAAGAGAGTTGAATTAATGCTTGTTGTCTGTGAATTCCCTGATGTGTTTCCTGAAGAACTTTCGGGATTACCTCCGATTCGAGAAGTTGAATTTGGCATTGAGTTAGTACTGGGAACTACTCCGATTTTGATAGCTCCGTATAGAATGGCTCTGACCGGACTAAAAGAATTAAAGTCTCAGTTGCAAGAGTTGACCGATAGAGGGTTTGCTAGACCGAGTTTCTCGCCTTGGGGTGCACCAGTTCTTTTTGTGAAAAAGAAAGATGGTACGATGAGAATGTGGATTAATTATTGTCAGTTGAATAAAGTGACTATCAAGAATAAATACCCTCTGCCTCGAATTGATTATTTGTTTGATCAATTGAAAGGAGCTACCGTGTTTTCGAAGATAGATTTGAGATCAGGCTATTATCAGTTGCGAGTAAAACACTCAGACATTCCAAAAACTGCGTTCAGAACAAGGTATGGCCACTATGAGTTCTTAGTTATGCCTTTTGGATTAACGAATACACCTGCTATCTTTATGAATTTGATAAACAGAATTTTCAGACCGTATTTAGATCAATTTGTTATCATATTCATTAATGACATATTGATTTATTCGCGTGATGAATCTGAGCATGCTAAGCATCTGAGAATAGTACTACAGACTTTGCGTGATAAGCAATTGTATGCGAAGTTTAGCAAGTGTGAGTTCTAGTTGCGCGAAGTCGATTTTCTGGGTCATATTGTATCAGCATCAGGTATCCGAGTTTATCCGAGCAAAATTTTAGCTATTTTGGATTGGAAGCCTCCGAGGAATGTCTCTGAAGTCCGCAGTTTTTTGGGACTTGTCGGTTATTAAAGGCGGTTTGTAAAAGGCATTTCTATGATTACAACTCTGTTAATGAAACTGCTTCAGAAAGAGCTTTGATCTATTGAAGGCCCTTATTCACTGAAGAACTAGTATTAGTACAACCCGAATCGGGTAAAGAATTTGTGATCTATAGTGATGCTTCGTTGAATGGTTTGGGATGTGTTTTGATGCAGGAAGGCAAAGTCATTGCTTATGCTTCGAGACAGTTAAAGCCACACGAAAAGAACTATCTGACGCACGATCTGGAATCAGCTGCAGTTGTGTTTGATTTGAAAATTTGGTGCCACTATCTGTTTGGTGAGAAATGTCATGTATATTCTGATCATAAGAGTTTGAAATATTTGATGACTCAGAAAGATTTGAATCTGCAATAGAGAAGATGGCTAGAACTGTTAAAAGACTACGAGCTTATTATTGACTATCATCCGGGAAATGTAAATGTTGTTGCTAATGCTTTGAGTCGATAATCACTGTTTGCATTGCATGCAATGAATGCTCATTTTGTTTTGTCTAATGATGGTTCGGTATTAGCCGAATTGAAAGCGAGACCATTGTTTTTACAACAGATTATCAAAGCTCAGAAAGTTGATAATGAGATAATAGCAAAACGAGCTCAGAGTGAATTAGAATCTGATTCAAAATTCAGAGTTAATAAATATGATTGTCTAAGATTCCGAGATCAAATTTGAGTTTCGAAAAATCCAGAATTAATTCAAATGATTTTGAACAAAGCTCACAACAGTCGTTTATCTATACATCCGGGTACTACGAAAATGTATAATGATCTGAAACAGCTTTATTGGTGGTCTGGTATGAAGCGTGATATCTTTGAATTTGTTGAAAAATGCTTAATCTGTCAGCAAGTTAAAGCTGAACATCAAGTGCCATCTGGTTTGTTACAACCGATTATGATTCTGGAATGGAAATAGGATAGAGTGACGATGGATTTTGTTTCGGGTTTGCCCCTTTCTCTGCGAAAGAAAGATACTATCTGGGTTGTAGTTGATAGATTGACGAAATCAACCCATATTATTTTGGTACGATCCGATTACTCACTTGATAAGTTAGCTGAATTATACATTTCTGATATTGTGAGATTGCATGGTGTGCCATTATCTATTGTGTTAGACAGAGATCCAAAATTCACATCGCGATTTTAGAAGAAATTTCAAGATGCCCTGGGTACGAAATTGCACTTTAGTACTACTTTTCACCCATAAACGGATGGTCAATCCGAGCAGATTATACAGATTCTTGAGGATATGTTAAGATGTTGTATTCTTGAATTTGAAGATACATGGGAACAATATTTGCCATTAATTGAACTCGCGCACAATAATAGTTTTCAATCGAGTATTAAAATGGCACCGTACGAAGCCTTTTATGGTCGCAAATGCCGTACACCTTTATATTGGACTGAAATTAGCGAGAATAATATTCACGGGGTAGATTTGATAAAAAGAGACCGAACAAAAAGTAAAAGAGATCCGAGATAGTCTGTAAACAGCTTCCGATCGTCAAAAATCATATGCAGATTTGAAATGAAAAGACACTGAATTTGAGATCAGAGACAGTGTTTCTGAAAGTCTCACCATGGAAGAAAGTACTCCAATTTGGCAAAAAAGGCAAATTAAGTCCGAGGTTTATCGGGCCATATGAGATTAATGAGCGTATCGGGTCGGTTGCTTATCCATTGTTGTTACCATCAGAGCTTGAAAAGATTCATAATGTGTTTCACGTATCGATGCTTCGACGATATAGATCTGATCCTTTGCATGTGATTTCTCCGTCTGAGATTGAGATTTAGTCCGATATGACTTACGAAGAAGAATTGATTCGTATTTTAGCTCGCGAGATTAAAGAACTGTGAAATAAGAAAAATTCATTAGTAAAAGTATTGTGGCATCGACACGATATTGAAGAGGCTACATGGGAGCTTAAATATGCTATGAGACAGCAATATCCGAAACTGTTCAATGGTAAGATTTTCGGGGATGAAAGTCCCTACGGGGGGAGAATTGTAACAGTCCAGTTTAGACCCTAGTCAGAATAGTGGTTTTGGGACCACAAATCTGAGTCAAAAAATATTTTAATATTATTTTCTATGTTTATAATATGTGAACTAGCAGGTGTGAAAGTTTCGTATGAAAATTCGATCATTTGTGTGCTTAATTTGCAAAAAGGACCTAATCGCTGAAAATGTAAAATATGTGTTCTATTTGCTAGAGTGCCTATTTGCTATGTCTTTATAATTGAGAGGTCCTTATGTTGTTATTAAACCATTGAAAGCATGAGTGGACAATTATGGCCTTAATATAATGGTTTATTAATGGTTTAATAAAAAGGTAAAATTGGTATTTAGCATATTATGTTAATTAAAATTAAACCAAACATGAAAATTAGTTCATTTCATGTTCATTGTTGTTGAAAATCATAAGAAAAGAAAAGGAAAAAGAATAGCTAGGGTTCAGCACTTGTGATTTTTTACTAAGGTATGAGTTTTGTTCCGTTTTCGATAATTTTTACGTTTTTGTAATCGTTGCTTTGTATACTATCAAGCCCATGTCTCAATTTCTGATTTTGTTGATGATTTTGAGTTGAGCCATTGATGAAATTATAAGCTGTGAAATTAATTGCTGGTAAATGAAAGATATGTTTTGGGTTAACATATTTTGTATTTGAATTTTTGATGAATTTGAGTAATTTGGACTAAATTGTGAAATTTGTAAAATGAGGGACTAAAATGTGAAATAAATGAAACATATGGGATTATATGAATACTATGAGAATTCGGCCTAACATAGGTATATGCAAATTTTGTGTATTTTGTGATTTTTGTGATTAAGGACTAAATTGTCAAAATGTGAAAATATTAGGGTTAATTTGTAAATTACCCTAAATATGTGTTTTTGGATTGATTTTAATGATTTGGTGAATAAAAGAGTTAAATTTGAATTTATATAGATGAAGAATTAAAGAAAACAGAATTAGATCGGGGAAAGTCGAAAGTCGTTGAGTAGCCGATTCTATCTATCCGAATCAGTACGAGGTAAGTCTATATACAAATAAATGTGTTTTCAATTGAATTACTATTGATTATATGTTATTTTACTATGATGAATGAATATATGAGTTGAGTAAAGCAAGACATCCGAAGAAGTATCGACAAAGTTTCGACGTCCGAAAAGCCCCGTACGAACCATAAGAATAGTTAGGATACATATGTCATGACATAGGATCTGATAGGTGTTATAGTGTAAGACCACATCTGGGACGTTGGCATCGACTTATGATTTACGTGTAAGACCAAGTTTGGGACGTCGGCATCGTATTTGATTTCGTGTAAGACCCTGTCTGGGACAGTGACATCAATATTTGATTACATGTAAGACCACGTTTGGGACGTTGGCATTGTATGAGCTTTCTAAGCTATCTGTGTATCCTTATGATTTTGAACAATTCGATGGGCATTCTGAGAAAATAGATGACTATGTGAATTTGTATCCGACTCAGGTATGTTTGAATTGTATACCATGTTTGAGAATGAAAGGTAAGTATATGTACCTTGGTGAATATATGATATAAGTATGAGTTGCTATGAGAATGAGTTATAATATGTATATGTGAATTGTGTTCAAATGAAATATAAGAGATATATGGCTAAGTGAATGTATTTTTCCTTAAATTATATGAATGAAGTTATTTGTTAAGTTTATTTGTATATGACCTACTAAGCTTTTGAAAGCTTACTTTGTATGTGTTTGTATTGTTTTATAGATATTGTAGCTATTGGGAGCTCGAGGATCGTTGAGGATCATTATCACACTATCGAACTCTATTTTGGTACATTTTGAAAATGTATATATTGTAGTCTGGCATGTATAGGCTAGAGGATTTTGGTTATGTTTTGTGATGTGTATATCTAGCCATGTGATATGGCTTGGTTATGGATGAGATTATGAATGAATTTGGTATATGCTTGTGTTCATAAATGGTATGTTTTGATGTGCTTCAATGGCCTAGTTAAATGGTCAATTTGATAAGGTTTTGGCATGTGAATGGATGAAGTGAATTGGAGTTATGAAACATATGATTTAATATGACTTTGGCTTATGATTTGATATGATTGAGTATAGATTATAAGCTTGAATTTGGTTGATAATAATATGGAATGAATGATGTAAGTTTTGGTATTGAAATTGGCTGAAATTATAGTGCAAATGTGCTTGGTTTGATGCTTGTAGGTTTGACCCAAATTGGGTAGCAAATTGGCATTTCAAATAGCTTATTTTTGTCCACATGAGTAGAGACACGGGCCTGTGTCTCAACTATGTGCGACATACGGTCATATTGCACAGCCGTATGTCCCTTGGGGTACCCTACGATTTTAAGTCAGTCTTGATCACGCACTATAAGAAAACAAATTTTTAGCGGCGTTTTTTTAGCCTTCAGCGGCGCTTTTAAACGCCGCAAAAACTATTAGCGGCGTTTTCCCAAGTGCTGCAGAAAATGCCGCTATAGGAGACGCCGCCAAATTTTGCGGCGTTTATCTGAAAAAAACGCCACAAAAGATTAAAGACTTTTAGCAGCGTTTGTGAGAAAAGCGCCACTAAAAGTCATGACTTTTAACGGCGTTTGTTAGGAAGCGCCACTAAAAGTCATGGCTTTTAGCGGCGTTTGTTGGGGAAGCGCCGCTAAAAGTGATGGCTTTTAGCGGCGTTTTTGAAAAAAGCACCGCTAATAGTCATGACTTTAGTAGCGCTTTTTTCACAAACGCCGCTAATTTTGGCAGATTTGAAATGTACATTTTTCACCAAGATTCAACCCTTCCTGCATTAAATTCAACCAAAAACAGCAAATATAGCATAAAAAATATAATCAAAAACATTAAATCTAAATGATACTTCAATTCAACGAAAGATCTATAATATAATTAATAAATTAAGTAATATTCTTACAAAATGTTAAATATGACAATGTCAAAAACATTCTTACAAGGAGAAAACTAATGTCTTAGATGGCGACTTTTGCGACTACTAAAACATCTGCATCATTTGCTCAAGCTGTAGCTGAAGCTCATCGTACTTTCTGCTCTGCTCTGCCTCCCTCGCTGCTGCCGCTGCCTCCTTCTCTGCTGCCTCCACTCTAAGTTGTTGCTGGAGTTCTTCATATTTTCTTTGAACCTCGGCAATTTGCTCAACCGTGTTCGCTTGCATCTGAGCTATCTGGTCTCTTAACCTTTGAACTTCAGCTTGAGCTTGACTCCCGAAAGGCATGTATTGCTGGGAGCCGGATCTAAAATATTGCGTCGGGGTAACACCAGATTCTTGAAATCGAACCCGATCGTACCTTTCAGGACCCAAAACTTTATTGATAATTCTGTTATCAATGTTCTCAAGATTAACAGAACTATCAGTCGAAGTAATCGCTTCATACTCCGCCTTCTTCTCCTTTAGTTTCTCCTAAAAAATCAATTAAAGAGTTAGAAACGAAATATATAATAAAAAGGAATAGAACATAAACTTAACATTATTTAAAACTAGTAATGACGAATTAAACCATAATTAATTAAACATTAAAAATATTTATAATAAATTAAATTTTATTAAGTAAATATACCATAATTTCTCCAACTTCGGATGTCATAGGAGATTCATCTTTCTTCTTATGCGTAATCTCAAAAAGCTGAAGGCGTCTAACTTTTTGACCAGAAGAGATTTCCTACAATAAAGTAGTAAAAATATTATTTAATAGTAGAAAGTTATTAATATTTGAAAGAACAAATAAATTCATAATACCTCGCCCTCAGCTACAGAAGCAAAACTTCTCAACCCTGCCGTGTGCGTGAATTTTTGTCTTTGTCTGCTGCTTGTTCCAACTCGCTCACGGTCCTACATAATAAAATTATTATTATGTATATAGTAAACATTATATATAAGAGTTTGGAAATAAGTAATACCTCTCCTTTCTTTGAATTCTAGAATCTAACCGCATCTTCCCGTTGGTACCTCAGCATTCCCTGTGGGACATTTCTCAATTTTTCCTCGAGGCTTATGTCTTTCTTAAAATATAGTTTTTTCAAACTGCTTTTATGGTCTCTCCATTTTTTTCCCAATGCCTTCTTGATATAGTCATCGGAGACCTCTAAAGCAAATCTCTCCTAAAAAAACACAAGTTTAGAATGTAAATATAAATGAAACTTAAACCAAAGTATTATAAATTACATTCACGTTTTGTTACCTTAATATTATCCAGAGCTTGATTTTTGTCGCTATCTGGCATGTGATGCCATGATTCGTAGTTGATGGGCAACATATTGGCATTTCGTGATATAATGCCCAAATAGCATGCTAAAAGTCGAGCTTTAGATCCAACAGGCTGACCATAACTGTTTCTACTTACTTTCACACGCTCGATAGGATTTAAGTCATATAGATCTTTAAGCAGCGTACGTCCTCGACCTCTACGCGTCCCACCACTTTCAGCTGAAAAACGGTATATTATTATATTAAAATTGACAAATAAATCAATAATAAAAGTCAACACATGTAAAATGAACTTAACATTACTTTGAAATTCTGCAGGCTCGTCAAGTGTCTCCGGCACATTCGAAGATCCAACAACTGTCTGCTGTTCACTATTTGCTTCTTTTGAATTTGGAGTATTCTAGACAATACTTAAATCTCGTAATCTTCTTCTACGCATTTTTCCTACAATACACATAAAATAGTTAAAATTTTAGTAACAAATTACGACAATAGTAGTACATATAAAATAGTTAAATAATATAGCATTACCAAGATTAAAATTATAATATTACATATAATTAAAAATTTTTAAAATCTTACTACATCATTATTCCTAAATATCTTCATCCACATCATATCGAACCCATTGATGTTGTGTACTAGTACTAGGGATATTTTCACCTAAGTTTTGTTCTGGAAAAGGTAATGTTTCTGATCTTTCGATGATGTCATCTCTACTTCCATTACCCATGTCGAACAAGTCTCTAGGGGTGTTCTGAAGTACAACATACCAACCCTCATCAGTTGGATCTTTCGAATAAAAAACTTGTTTCACTTGAGAAGAAAATACGTATGGCTCGTCCATCAATTGTTGTCCAATGTGAATCAAGCGAGAGAAATTAACCATTGTAAAACCAAATTGATCTTTTTTAATTCCGCGAGCAGTATTAACATCAGCCCAATCACACCGAAACAAGACAACTTTCCATCTGCCATAATAATCCAACTCAATAATATCGGTAAGAAGTCCGTAATACTCCATATTACCCTCAATCGGATTACTGTCCTTAGCACTAGCATAACTTGTAATTGAAGAATTAACAACAATTCCACAATTTTGAGTTCTCTTCATTCTCTCGCGATATTTTGTATGAAATTTGTATCCATTGATGAGGAAGGCACTATATTTTTTTATTACTCTGTTCGGACCTTGGGAAAGCCATTTAATTTTGTCATTGACGTCCTTCCCACTCCAAACTTATTGAATCGAAAGTAAATTAAGTAATTATAAATGTATTATGTAAAAACATTCTTATTTGATTAACTAAATTTTGCGATTATATGTAACTTATTAACTTTAGTTACATACCGTTTGGCTTAACCATTCATGAAAAGATTTTGTGAATAACTTATTAATCTCTCGATGTTGTAATCTTCGAGAGCGTGCACAAGATCTCAAAATTTGTTTGTACTCACTATGTTAAAAACAAGTTTAATTGGTTAGAAGATAAACAAATCAAAACGACGAATATGTGAGGAAATTTTAGAACTTACTTGTGTAACGGTTCAACTGAATCGTGGTGAAAAAGTACATATCGATGTGCTTGTATCCACGATATATCATCTAATTCTGAAATTTCAACTTTGCCGATTGGTTCTCCATAACTTTGGAATAAATAAGTTTCGGCCAAGTTATGATCATTGAGCCCAGCATTTCTATTTGGTCTATTCAATCGTGTTTCAACATCTTCTAAATATCTGGAACAGAAGGTCATGCACTCATCTGCCAAGTAGCCTTCAGCAATTGATCCTTCTGGATAACGCTTATTGCGACAATAAGATTTCAATTTGCTTAGGAACCTAAACACGATATACAATATTTATCAAAAGTTGTAACTAAATGTATAGAAGCAAATGAATAAATACTTGACAAATAAATTAGCACCTTTCTATAGGATACAACCATCAATAAAAAACCGGTCCACCAAGTATTGCTTCGTGAGGGAGATGGATTACCAAGTGCACCATAATAGTGAAGAAGAAATGTGAAAAGATCTTCTCCAAATTGCATAAAGTCAAAGCAGCTCGATCTTGTACTTTCTTAAGTTCTTCAACATCCAAAACTTTGCCACAAATAGCTTTCATTATATTGGATAGTTCAATTATACAGGACGGCACATTTTTTTACATGCAGCACCGTAAAGCAACTGGGAGTAAATCTTGCATCAAGATGTGGTAATCATGTAATTTTAATGAATATAATATTCGATCTTTAAGACTCACACATCGAGATATATTTGACGCATACGCATCTGGGACCTTTATATCCTTCAACACCATGCAAAACACCTCTTTCTATTTCTTTGACATTGAAAAAATAGAAGGCGGCAACCGATATTTCCCATTCGGAAGTACTTGAGGATGAAGATCACGCTGAATTCTCATGTCAACTAAATCAAGTCAACTCTGAAGATTGTCTTTTGATTTTCCATCGACATTTAAAATTGTCCCAATTATGTTCTCACAGACATTCTTCTCAATATGCATGACATCTAGATTGTGGCGTAAAATGTTGTGCTCCCAATAAGGCAACTCAAAAAAAATACTCCTTTTTTTCCACAAGTCCGCCTCATTAGGATCATCCTCTTCGTCAGATTCACCCCTCAATCTTCTCTTTGTTTGCGTGATAAGTGGTTTATTCATCTTCCCGTAATTAAAGTTGATATCTTTTAACATAAACAAGATTTCAGATCCAACGGTATGCTCAGGAGCTCCTCTGTACTCTTCAGTACTGTCAAATCGAGTCCTCTGAAATCTAAATTTATGATTTCCATCTAACCACCGACGATGACCTATGTAAGAGAACTTCTTCCCATTATACAACCACTTTGAACAAGTTTGCGCAGCACAACAAGGACAGGCATAACGTCCTTTAGTACTCCAACCCGATAAATTAGCATAAGTCGGGAAATCATTAATTGTCCACAATAAAGTTGCACGTAAATTAAAGTTCTCCTTTCTTAATAAATCATATGTCTCAACACCCAACCATAATTGTTTTAACTCTTCAATAAGTGGCTACAAATAGATGTCAATGTCATTTCTGGGACCTTTCTCTCCAGGGATAAGCATTGATAAAATAAATGAAGATTGCTTCATGCAAATCCATGGAGGCAAATTGTAAGGAACAAGCACTACAGGCCAAGTACTGTACGAAGTACTCATGATTTTAAAAAGATTAAAGCCATCAGCTGCTAGCCCAAGCCTCACATTCCGAGGATCGCTTGCAAAGCTTAGAAATTTACTGTCAAACGATTTCCAAGCTAAAGAATCAGCAGGATGCTTTAATAATCCATTATTGGTTCATTGATCATTATGCCACCTCATAGAATCGGTCGTCTTTGACGACATGAAAAGCCTTTGAAGTCTTGGTATTAGGGGAAAATATCGCATAACCTTAACTGGCTTCTTTCTCAACTGTGCCCCACCTTCATCCTCATTCATATCTTTTGTATTCTTATTCATCCAACGAGACTTACCGCAAACATGACAAGACTGTTGGTTCTTCTGATCACCCCAGTACAACATGCAGTCATTTGGGCAACTATGAATTTTATCGTACCCAGGGCCCAAATCTTTTATTAGTCTCTTCATATCTTGACAAGACTGGGGGATTTTTGCAAATGGAAAAATCTCTCTCAGACACTCTAGCAGCATTGTAAAAGAGTTTCTGGTCCACCCTCCCAAACATTGTAAGTGAAATAGACGAATGCAGAACAATTTGAATGTTTTGATCCCTCGTAAAGTTCTTCTTTCATTTCATTAAGTAAATTGTAGAACTTCGCCGCTTCTTCATTTGGCTCCTCATCAGGTGCACTTGTTCCCGTTTCGCAAAAAACATTTCCACCAATATTACAATCGTCGGATGTAATAAAGTCAGGTGGAAACGATTGCTCACCATGACTGTGCATATTAAATGCATCCCGCAACATACCTTCCATGTCATCTTGTCTAACATACTGGTGGTAATCAGTGTCAGGATAATTCAGATTAATCGTTGAAGAAGTTCCACTAGATGTACACTCTCCATGGAAAATTCATTTTTTATACCCCCGAATAAAGCCATCAACAATTAGATGTTCGTAGACAACTTCACATAAATTCCAATTGATGTTGCCACACTTCTTACACGGGCAAAGAATCATATTCTCTTGGCTTGCATTTTGAAATGCAAAATTTAGAAAAGTTTGTACTCCATTTCGATAGGCGTTGCTTACCCTTGACAATTTCATCCAACTCCTATCCATTTTGTAGTTCTTGAATTCTAAAGTTGACAATAAATTACATGGGTAAGTTGTTTATTTATAACTCTAATTAAGTTATGTAAGTTATGATATGATATATATTTATGTATTATGTAAGTTATGTAAATTATGTAAATTATGTAAGTTCTGTAAGTTATGTGAGTTATGTGAGTTATGTAAGTTATGTAAATATAAGTTATGTAAGTTATGTGAGTTATGTAAGTTATGTAAGTTATATAAGTTATGTAAGTTATGTGAGTTATGTGAGTTATGTGAGTTATGTAAGTTATGTAAGTTATGTAAGTTATGTGAGTTATGTAAGTTCAAGTATATATTTTACGTACTAGTGACGTATTCAAGTATATATATTTTTAGAATGTTATAAGTTATGTAAATTATGTAAATTATGTAAGTTCTGTAAGTTATGTGAGTTATGTGAGTTATGTAAGTTATGTAAATATAAGTTATGTAAGTTATGTGAGTTATGTAAGTTATGTAAGTTATATAAGTTATGTAAGTTATGTGAGTTATGTGAGTTATGTAAGTTATGTAAGTTATGTAAGTTATGTGAGTTATGTAAGTTCAAGTATATATTTTACGTACTAGTGACGTATTCAAGTATATATATTTTTAGAATGTTATAAATTTTGCACATTAATAATTTATACAGTATAAATTCTTATATATTAAAATGATATAATATTTTAATTATTTTCAGCATTCCATTTTCTTAGATTTAATATGTTCTTATATATTAAACTTGACAATAAATATATTACTTCAGCATTCCATTTTTTATACCTCGGAAAAAAATAATAAAAATAAATTTTGACGATATGGAAAATCACATGAAAAAAAAAATTATTTTAATTAAATAATATTTATAAAAATTATATTAATTTAATAATATTTAAATAAATTAATCCAAATTATATTATTAATTAATCCAAATTATATTAATTAAATAATATTTAAATAAATTAATCCAAATTATATTCATTAAAATAAGATTGAACATTGTTTTAATATAGACATGTGTTTTGCTTTTATTTGACAAATCACATGTGCAGTTAAAATATAGATGTACAATAGTCCACACTTAATTTAATTTATGTTTTACAAGTCATTTTTTCTTAAGTACATGTTAAAACATTGTGTGAACATCCGTATTTAGTTTAAAAGCTATGATTTATTTTGAATAAAAAGTTTTAATTTAAATCATAAAGCGGACGATAATATTTGTGATAAAACGGACGAGCATATTTCAATAATAATTTAAATTTAATTATAAAAAATATATAAAATATTTTATTAAATATTTGTATCGGAGATGGGACATATTATACGAATAATTTAATTTATTAAAAATCGTGATAGAAATATAGAAATATTTAATCACAAATTACAAAAATAGGGTAGAAAAAAATTCACGTGGCAAATACACCGCAGATTTCAATGGAGAGACATCAAATAAAGATTTAGCAAATTAAATATACATACCTCTTAGAAATTGTAAATTGGATGGTAGAGTCAATTCCAGCAAATTAAATTACACCTGCAAACAATGAACAGCCATAAAATTAAAAAATAATCCGAGGATAAACAAGAATAGTAATTTGAGTTTTTACATTAAAAAAATGTACAGTAATAAACTTGAAAATTTACACTAAAATGGAAATTCAAAAACCCTTTGAAATTAGACTAACATAGGTTTACTAAATTAGATTTGGGCATTAAAGATTGTAATTTAGTACAAGGGATGTTGAATGAAGTTGATGTTGTGGTTAACCTTGCTACAACAACCAACTTTGACGAAAGGTAATATATATATATATATATATATATATATTTATTGTCTTTTAGTTAATCAGATAGTAGTTAATGTCTGCCACTCTAATTATGCCTTTGAATGTATGTTGTCAGTATATTAAATATTAGAAAATTATTTTTTAAGTATAATTTAAATTATATTTGATGTTTTTATTCTTATTTTTTCATGAAGATATGATGTGGCACTTGGTCTCAATACATTTGGAGCTAAATTTGTCGCAAATTTCGCCAAGAAATGTGTGAAACTAAAAGTTTTGGATCATGTATCCACAGGTTGGCGAAAAACAATGGTTTTTTTTTTTTGGTAAAAGTGTATAATAGTCCCTATATTATACTTCAAATTGCATTTTTATCCTTTTATTGAAGAAAAAACATTTAATTCACTTAATTTTAGCGAAAGACTTATTTGATCTAATATATAGGGATCAGTTTGTTAATTTTTTTCAAACTGTAATCCTAGATATAATATAGGGACTGCTGGTAATTTTACCTTTTTTCAATAAAATATGAATGTTATTTAAATTTTTTTATTATATAACGGGGTGTACATTTTTATGCAATTGATGAATGAATTTAATGTTGTGGTATTCGTTTACAGCTTATGTGTCAGGAGAAAAGACAGGGCTTATACTTGAAAATTCATACAGCATGGGAGAAACCCTTAATGGTGTTTCAGGCTTAGACATTAATTTTGAGAAAAAAATTATAATGGTGTTTCAGGCTTAGACATTAATTTTGAGAAAAAAATTATTGAACAAAAATTGAATGAACTGAGATTGCTAGGTGCTTCAGACAAGGATATTTAGCAAAAATTAAAAGGTTGCAAATTGAGCAAAAATTCACTTAGCTTATGGAATACATGGTAGATTTCAATGGAGAGACATCAAATAAAGATTTAGCAAATTAAATATACATACCTCTTAAAAATTGTAAATTGGATGGTAGAGTCAATTCCAGCAAATTAAATTACACCTGCAAGCAATGAACAGCCATGAAATTAAAAAATAATCCGAGGATAAACAAGAATAGTAATTTGAGTTTTTACATTAAAAAATGTACAGTAATAAACTTGAAAATTTATAGACTAAAATGGAAATTCAAAAACCCTTTGAAATTAGAATAACATGGGTTTACTAAATACGGGTGTTACTATCTGCTTGGTATATTATTATACATATATTCATATTATATGTATTTGCTTAATATGGTAACTTATATACATATATTCACAAGCAGCTGGAAGAAAAACTAGAAGAAAATAGGGATGGGTTCCTTACTTTATACTTCAAATTACATTTTGATCCTTTTATTGAAGAAAAAACATTTAATTCACTTAATTTTAGCGAAAGACTTATTTGATCTAATATATAGGGATCATTTTGTTAATTTTTTTCCAAAATGTAATCCTAGATATAATATAGGGACTGCTGGTAATTTTACCTTTTTTCAATACAATTACATGATTTTGAACCAATAAAATGTAATTCAAAATGTAATTATTTTTAAACCAAAAATAATCTAATTAACTGCTATAATGAAATCGATTTCTGGTTGGATTACATGATTTTGATTTTTTTAGGACAACACATGGTTTTGATGCTTACATCTAGCAGGCTAGTATCAAATTACCAAGAAAATGAATACTCCCTAGTCTCTAGACTAGTCCTTGAAACATATGCAAATGAAATTACACAAAGATAACTGACATAATTAGTGTGTGATGATATGTGGAAACATCGAGCTTTTCTTCTTCTTGGTATAACCATATGTATACTCATTCATTTTACGGTCTCAAGGATAGTATTTAGGTAAAACCCTCCCAACAGTAATGATTTTAGGATTTGATAACCCTTTCTAAGGTGGAAAAAGGTAAGAAAAAAAGAAAAGAAAAGATTAGACAACAAGAAACATACAAATTCAATGACAAGAACATCTGGTGTGTACTCCCCGATAACATCACCCTGATAACCATCTTTCCAAAGCTCCATATTTTCCTGAAAAAACATATGTTAAAATTATAACCATATGCATGCATAAACTATCATGAGCAATTATCAATTATTCACGTTAAAAGAGTAATAAACAAAGCATTCCATATAAAGAATTTGTGGAGATGAAAAAAAAATAATACGAGGAATAATAAATGAAAATGATTATAGCCCAAGTCAACAAATAGAAAATGAAAAACTAGTAAACGGAATTTGGTTTGGTCAAGCTACTTATAAAAACAAAATGGAATCAAACTATGAAGATGAAATACAACAGCCAACAAAGATTACATTTTCTCAACCAACATATTAAGTAGTTCGATTCAGCCAATTTAAGAATTTTAAACAGGTGACACGATATGGATGTCTACTTCAAACCATATTCAAATATTATTGGAAAAACAGATTTTCTGCTTGCTCGATTGTTATTTTCAAAATAAATCGGCAACAACAGCAAAGCAAGAGAGAAGGCAAGGCAAATCAAGCAGTCAAAGCCCAAAAGTGAAATTTCTCATGAAAGCTGCTAGAATACCAAGTCTAATCAACAAGCGTAAGTAATTCTCGTCAAAATTAAAAGCCTAATCACAACTTCAGCTCTCATGTCATTTATCCTGCATATAATTTAAATACATGTCAACACTCATAATAAACAATATGGCATCAATGAAATGATTAAAACATGAATTAGTAATATATTAAATATATCAACAATGTGGCATCAGTGGGCAAACAGTAACTGTTGTATATGAACAACATGAACACAATACCTATAGTATAGGACTCAAAATTCCAGCTGCAGCGGCATAGAGAAAGGCAGACACAAACGCAGACGCAGTTAGGGAAAATGAGAGAAAAAAAATTGGGTAAATGGGGGAATGAGGTCGAGTTTAAGTTGGGGAACACGAAGACGCAGTTAGGGTGTAAAATCAAAATTTTTGATTTGGGGTTATGGGATAAATACTGATAGCTGAGTCAAAGGGACTTCGGGGAAAATGATTTGAGGATATCTCTTTGGGGGAAATTATAAGGGATTTCTGAAATTAGGGTTTGGAAGTAATGGGAAATTTTAGGGATTTCTGAAACAGATGAAGTAAAGGAAGTAATCGGGGTAAACTGAACTAGGGAAAGTAAAGGGAAAATGAGGTTCAAAAAAACAACGATGTTTTCAATCTATTCAAAAATATTTTTGGCGTTTTTGCAATCTATTAATAGATTTTGCAATCTATTAATAGATTTTTGTGGCGTTTCTAGCGAAAACGCCAGTATTTCGTATCTTTTGTGGCGTTTATAAAAGCACCACTAATAAAAGGCTATAAAATGATGACGTTTTGAAATCTCTTTAAATGTTTTGTGACGTTTTTCCAAGAAGCGCTACTAATAACTTGGTAATAATGACGCCGTTTTACAATCTACTAATAGATGTTTGTGGCATTTTATAGTGAAAACGCCAGCAAATCACACCTTTTGCGGCGTTTATAGAAGCGCCACTAATAAGAAGGATGTAAACGACGCCGTTTTACATTCTCTTAATAGATGTTTTGTGTCGTTTTTTAGAAGCGCCACTAATAACAAAGCTTCAAAACGACATAGTTTAAAATATTAATACATGTTTGCGGCGTTTTTTTCTAAAATGCCACCAAGTATGCAATATAAATCCTTTTTTTTCTCTTTTATTATTATTATTTACTATTAATACGTGGTTAAATTTTAATTTGGCCTCTTTAATATATTTAAATTTCAAATTTATTTGCATATACTTTAATTTTTAATATCATTTAGTCTATATATTTTTATAATATTATTAATTAATCTAAACAGTTAATATTATTAACTTTTTTATTAAAACATTACATGGTAATATAAAATTTGAATATTTAGAGAATAGAGATTGAAATGTGGTTTCTCATTTTTTATATGTTTGTGTCGTTCTTTCACATTAATATATATATATATATATATATATCCATATGAAATTTATTCTTACAGGTTTAGGATTTAGTATTTAAGTATTTAAGGGTTTACTGTTTATAGTTTTAAGGCGTTTTATAATTTAAGGTCTAGTGCTTTAGGTTTACAATTTTATGATTTAGGAATCTATATTTAAGGGTTTAAGGGTTTAGTACTGTCTATAGTTTAGGGTTTTATGGTTTAGGATTCAAGGTTTAATATTTAGGGTTTAAGGTTTATAATTTATGATTTACGACTACAGATTTAGGGTTTGAGATTTAAAGGGTTATTGATTTAAGGGGTTAGGGGCTAGGGTTTAGAGAAAGCCATATAACATTGATTTTAACAGCTTCATAACTTAATTAAATGAAAACTTCTAAATAGTTTATTTATCAAAGTGTAACTTTTCATAATTAAGTAACTAAAATGAAATTAACTTTCCCATAGCTAAGTGAATGATGTAGTTAATTTATATTGTTTATAAAGTCGCTTTTAGATATGATCAAAATAAAATCGAATTCAAAATAAAAATAAGACCTTATTTAATTTGTTATAATTTGGTCCTATCCAAAATAGATAGTTACCTATATATCCATATCAATCTGTTACTTTTTTTTATTTATTTTTCAATAAATAATTTGTTACAAATTTAATATATTATCTCTTTTACAATTATATAAGAGATTATTTAATTTCATATATAAATTAAAAAAAATAATTAATCTAAACCCTAAATCCTTAACTATAATCTCTGAAACCTTAAATCATAAAACATAAACCATCAAGCCTAAACCCCAACCCTTAAACTCATAATCCATTAACCTTAAAATAGTTTAGATCTATAGCGGAATTTTTCAAAAAGCGCCGCTAAAACCCAAACTATTGCGGTGTTTTCTGAGGAAGCGCCGCTAATGCCACTAAAGCTCAGCGGCGTTTTTAAGAGAGCACCGCTATAGATCGACCTATAGTGGCACTTTGTTAAAAACGCCGCTAATGTTGGATCTATTGAGGCGTTTTTCGAGGAGCGCCGCTAATGCCACTGAAGCTCAGAAAAAACAATGTCGTTCACTTTAATCTTTTAGCGGCGTTTTTGAAAAAGCGTCGCTATAGGTCAATCTTTAGCGGCGCTTCCTTAAAAACACCGCTAATGCTTGATCTTTAGCGGCGCTTTCATAAAAACGTCGCTAATACTCGATCTATTTCATTTTTAATGGTGTTTTCTATTCAAACGCCCCTAAAAACGTCACTAAAACCCTATTTTGGTGTTGTGATGGCTAAGGCACACGGGCGTGTGGCTAGCTGTGTGACCCAAGTCAGTTTCGACCACAGCCAAGGCACACGGGCATGTCTTGTGGCCATGTGATTAAGTCAGTATGTATGCCCTAATTTGACACGGTCTAGACACACGGGCGTGTCTAATGCCGTGTGAGGCACACGGCCTGTTCACACGGGCGTGTGACCTCTGTAACTTAGAAAATTTATTTAAGTTTTGAAAAATTTTGTATGACCTAGGTTTAGTCCCGACCCCTTTCTAAAGCATGTTTAAGGTCTCGTTGACCTATGTAACGGACTCTGTAATGATGTCTGATTATGTGTGAACGATGTTTATGAATTATTTTAGAATTGTTCTGATTTGTTGGGTAACGCCTTTAACCCTAGTCCGGTGACGGATACGAGTTAGGGATGTTACACTTTGTCCTTTCCCCGATCTATTTCTATACATTGCTTTTCTTGATCTATATAATCAAATTTAATCAATTTAAACCTTATTATATTCAATTTAATTCAAAATTCATGTTATGGCAAAATTTCTATTTTGTCCTTGTACTTTTGACTTCTTTATAATTAGTCTCTAGACTCATAGAAATGAAATTCATGTAATTTCACCACACCTAAGCCTAGCCGAATATCTTATAAGTCTATAATAGCCCATATATTTCACAATTTCACATATTTAACACATAATTTTCATATCTCTCAATTTAATCCCTATTTGACAATTTTATTAAAAATCACTTAACAAAAGCTATTTAATTAACAATAAGGATTCATTTTCTTCCATTAAAATTCAAGAAAAACTAAAATTATCTCATGGAAAAACCCTATACTTTCAACCATTTTTCAAATTAATCCCCTAGTTAGCTAGATTAATCTACAACGATTCCAAAAACATAAAAATCAATAAAAACCGGACAAGATAGTACATACATGCAAAAGAATTTCTTTGCAAAATTTTCAAGCTTTTCCAATGGTGTTTCTTGCTTTAAAATTTGGTTCATGCATGTATGAAGATGACAGCCAATTTGCTTTATTTTATTTTTATCTTTAATTGGCTAATTACCAAATCACCCTTACCTAACTTTAAATATTTCAAAATTACCAATCCATGCACATCCACTAACTCATTTAATGGTCTAATTACCATATAAGGACCTCCACTTTAAATTTCTATAGCTATTTAACACCTTTAGCTATTAGAACACAACTTTCGCACTTTACGCGATTTAGTCCTTTTTTCACAAATTGAGCATACAAACAGTAAAACTTCTTAACGAATTTTTTATACTATAGTACTATCTGTAGAAATTAACATAATTTTAAAATAAATCTTTTAACTTCTAATTTCTAGTCTCGAAACCACTATTCTGATTTTATTTAAAACGGACTGTTGTACAATCGGTCCATTCGCAAGCTCGTTGAAACCAGAAATGAATGGAACTAATAAAATTGGATAAATGGGTCACTTTCAAAAATGAATGTGTTTTCTCACTAAGTATAGAAATTACTTGAGAATTAATTTAAGTTTTTAGAATTTTTATTTAATTAAATATTGAAGTTTGAAAATGTAATTAAATTATTTAATCATTGTGAATCCATTGAATATGGAAATTAAATTTTTTTTCTCATAGATTCTTTTATGATAAAGCTGTCATGACTTTAACAGTATTAGAATTAGGTTGAAAAAATTATTTAATTGGAAAATTCATTTATGTGATTAAATTAATTTATAAATAGTATTCATTTTGGGAAATAGAAAAAACATGAATTGGGATGGAGTAAATTACATAGTGTTAGGTTAAAAGTCCAATAAGCACATATAATTGAACCCAATACTGAAACGGCCCAAAATGTAACACTCCAAACCCGACCTAAACGTTAACGTTAGATTATGAAGGTTACAGCGTTTGTAAAAACATTGTCGATTAACTTAAGTGAAAACTTAGTTTTATTTTCATTGTAATAAAAATATTTAATTTATCAAAAACACGATTATTCAAAAGATCGTGTGTGAACACTTTAACGCAAACCTTGTTTTATTAATTTTATAAAAACAATCTCGAATGTTTAACTAATTGAGTTGTAAAATGTTATAATTAATTTCAAAACCTTGTAGCGGATAAATACTTTAAAAAATCATATCTCTTAAAATCTTAAGGTTCCGTCAGTTATGTCATCTTGGGTGTGTTTACGAGTTATAGATAATATGCCCGCGAAAACAAATACCAAAACCAAAATTTAACGTTCCAAAACAAATTAAAATCTGAAAGATTGTAAAGTTCAAAATCAAAATCCAAAATACACTTATACAAAATTGTGTGAACCGAGCTCCGGAATAACCGCCAAGTCCTAAGTCTGAAGGTCACCTAAAACATATTAAACAAACGAGTGAGCTAGATGCCTAGTGTGTGACTCTGCCCACAAGCAGTACATACTTATAATTAACAAACACAAATGTAAATACCATCACAAAAATTTCACTTTTAATGTACCCATTACCAAAAACATATGTATGATCGGAATATCATATTTTCATAATCATATATCATAACAGAATTCATAATTTTATAATTAAAAATCTCACACATTCTCTTATACAAAATCAGGTGTATTTCATAATCGGATACAGATGCATATTCATATTCAAACACAATCAAATTCAGATACAAATGCAAACGCAAATTCTAATACAGATACAATCACAGATCCTACCCCCATCTGCTACACACCAACTCCGTCCAACCCATTACACCAAATAAGACTATAAGAGCCCATCCATCCAATCACACTAGGTCATGGTGGTATGCCACTCATAGTAGTGCAACTGAGCTGCCAGACAAATATTGCAGTTTAACCACAAAAATTACAGTATTACTGCCAAAAAACACTTCCTCCATCAAATCAAAATCCCCCTGAACGCATATGCAAAATCACGTTAGCATACATACATATCACATAAGGTGTATGGCATGCATACATACGTAGATATTATACGGAGTGTAACACAACACATAACTTATACATATCAGAACAGATCATATTGCTTATACTAACAGTTATTTTTACATACAGTGTAACGCCCCAAAAATCCTGAAACCCAAAAATCCCGAAATCTTGAATTTTTCTTTTTGTGCTTAGCAGTTCCAGTTAAGTGTTAATTGTGTGATGGTAGGTCTTGGTCAAGGTTTGAGTTCGAATCTAGGGGTGGAAGAAATTACAGTTTAATTATTAAAAGATTCAGGGTTGGCAAGTAGGTGGGTTTTTAAATAAAAATATGGGAAAATGGCATCAAAAAGCCTTGTGGAGGAGTGGCTAAGTGATGCCACTTAGGGAGTAGGGAGGTTGCGTTAATAGCTAGCAATAAGATCCAAGGTTCGAATCCTAGCTTAGTATTTTTAGAAGTTTAATTTTTGCCTTCTAGAAGGATGAAAGTGGAGTAAAAATGGACTCCAAGGGGAGTGTTCAGAAGAGAAAATTAAGGAAAAGATCAATGGGTTATCAGGGAGAAAAACGAGGCATGAGAATGGAGAAGTGATGGAGCCAAATTAGGAATTGGACAAGGAAAATTCAGCTATAAGGGCTATAAATAGGGGGCGAATACAAGGTTGCCAGGCTACTGCCGAAATTCATCTTCACCTTGTTGCCAGAAACCCGTTTCTCCAAAAGCCGAAAACCCTTGTTCTCCTTTTTATTTTCCTTGTGTTGTTTTCTTGGTTTCACTTTTGGTTTAGTTGATTCTTCTTCCTCTCTCCCTTGGTGTCGAATAATCAATTGTTGCCATTCAATTCTCCAGAGCCGAATACCCCTTTAGTCGAATACTCTTGGTGCTGCCACTACCTTCACCACCCAGTCGGTTCTAGTGTAAGTGTTCGCTCTTCCAATCGGTTTGTTTTGCTAAGATTATTGTTCCTCACTCTTTCTAATCAGATTTGGTAGGTAATTAGTATCGGATCTCAGATCTTAGCTCTCTGCCGAATTGCTCTTTAGGTGTTTGTGGTTTTGGTAAGTATTCCTCTCCCATTGGCTAAGGTGGCTAAATATTCATAGTTAAGGTAAGGGGACTTGTGTTGGATATGAGTCACCTATTATTCTAGTTTTAATAGTTAAGATTGGTGCAGATCTAGGACTTGATCGTGGTTAGTGATTTAAAAGGGGTTGTTATACTAATCGCGCAAGGTAAGGTTAAGGTGAGGTTTCAATTTTAGTAAAGATATATATTAAGCATGCGATTAATTGAAGGGTGATATCATTTGTAGGTTGGAGACTAAGGGAATCGCAGCATGCTTGCTTACCAGATGTGTACATACACTGCACACACAAGTAGATCGGCAAAAGCCGAAAAGTCGAAACGCCGAAATGTCGAAAAGCCAAAAGTTTGGCTGCGGTAGTCTTGCGAGTGCACGAACACTCGTGAGGAGGAAACCAATAGGTTGTCTGAGGCCCACAGGCGATTCCGTGGACTTGGGTTGTGATTTGTCCATATGGGCCGGAATGGGCTAAATTGGCCCGATGGGCTGTTGGGCCCATAATTGGCAAAAACTGAATATTGATGCTATGTGATAGGAATTTGTATGTGAGCATGAATATGAATGTGACTGGGCCTAATGGGCCATATACTGGTGATTTGGGCCTAATGGGCCATATGAATATGATTAGGCTTAATGGGCCAGATACATGTATGTGAATTTGATTAGGCTCTGTAAGGGGTTTTAGGCCTAGTATATGATAACTACATAAAACTTAACTAATATATTGCAACTGTGGACAAGTCAAAGGGTTAAGGTGTGGCAACGGGCATATGCATGTCTAGGATTGGATCTAGGGAGAGCTTGGTACTTAAGCGGTCTTAATGACCCACATCCTCTTCTCTGGAATCCTACCTAGTGCATAGTATTCATTCATATTAGCTCATGGGACTTGTTAACAGGCCAAGGTAATTGAAAATCGTAATTAAGGGAAAATTACCGAAATGCCCCTAAGGGAGAAAATTATCAAAATACCCCTAGGTGTGGAATGTAAGTGACATGCATACATATGATATTCTGCTTAGGTTGCATATCGGTTGGGAATTATGGAACGGAGGAAGTATATAAGGATCACATGGTTGCTTGAGAATCGTGGATCCAATGGCAACTTTTAAAGCCCAATATGTAAATGAAGGTAGTTCCACAACCGGGCTACCCTTGGTGTGTCGGTTGGGTGGGTCGATATTTATATCCTCACATGGTGTGACGGGGGACGGAACTGATGTGTAGCGGATGGATAATTTGGATGGGATTGCATTGCATGTTTGATGTATGATGGTTTTTGGAATGCTTGTTTTTTTTTTGTTGAGGGTTGTACACACTGAGTTTACGAAAACTCACCCCCTCTTTTGTTTTATTTTCAGGTGATGCTCAGTAAAAGGTTCGATTTTTGGAGGGACTTTGGGTGGCCAGTTAGCAAGATAATTTGGACTTGTTTTTTTTAAGCATATAAGTTTTTATTTTATTAAGTATGTTTCATACCAGATTGTAACAAGGTTTTCATTATGTTATTATTACTTGAATTGTTATTATTATTTTCATTGTAAATATGAAAAGTTGAACATGGGTTTCCTAAATTATAATATGTTTTCCGCAACTAAATTTTTAAATGATAAGTTTTCTTAAATCAAATGTTTTAAACTAGGATTTCGCAACTGAAAGGTGTGTTTTTAAGTTAATTAAGGTTTTTTTTAAGGGTTTTCAATGAAAATGCGGTTTTCGCTAAAACATTTCAATGTAACATGCCAGATTCGGCCATAACGTCTGGGTCAGGTTTGGGGTGTTACATATAGGTTTCTACAATCTCTAAATTATATAGGTTTGTTTTAGTAGTCTCTAACACCTTTTTACTTAAAATAATATTAATCCCGAGTATTTGATAACTAATTGAGTGAATTTTTTTTATATTTCAATAATGGACATTATTGAAGGAAGAATGCAATTTTATGTTATTTTGTATTAAATTTATGCATAATTTAATTATTTTTTCTGCATATTAATTTTGACTTTATTTAATGAAGTTGGACCAAGGAAATTATACATAATTTATTTATTAAATAAAGTTACATAGACATCCCCCCATTCACTCGTTTGCTTGGCCGACCATATTTTGTGGAAGGGAATAGATGTTGGTTGATTGATTCAATCTTGAAATCATGCTTGAATTAAGCAAGGGCTAGACAGTTTCAAGGCCAAATCTTGTGGGCTGATTTTTTATTCATTTGAAACTGTAAGTGTAGCACCCCTTACCCGTGTCCTACGCCGGGATAGGGCACGAGGCATTACCGAACTTAAACACAAACAATCATGCAAACCAGGCAATAAAATTTCATTCCAAATTTAAAACCAATCAAATATATTCATAGTGTCTCTATTATGGGCCTACGAGACCCATAACTTTCATTTAAAATGGTCTAGGACTAAACCGAGAACTTTGAAAAGTTCTGGGAAAACTTAGAAATTTTTCTCATAAAACAGAGTCACTCGCCCGTGCAGTCACAAGGGCACGCCTGTGTGTCATTAATATGCCCGTGTCCTCAGGCTGTGTAAATCTCTATTTATGACATCAGCACACAATTTGAACCACACAGCCAGGCCACACGCCTGTGTCACAGTCCGTGTGGCCAACACCTAGGTTATTTTCCAAGCCTTCATGTTACCCATAATCCCTTACATCTTTTTACATGTCATAACCACAGTTCATAGCAACATTTTAATGATTAAAACAATCTTTATTAAGACACAACATGACGTTTTCGAGGCATCATACACATTTACATATTCTTCACATTATACCGATTCTAGGTTTACCAAATCTCATTTATTTGACCAAGTCAAATACTTGACCACTTATTCTCTTATATTATGATTATCAACTTATCCATCCAACATTCACGTTCAAGGCATTATAATTTTACTTACCCTATTATACATTTACCATGGTCATGACCACTTCGAATGGTCATGAAGCATTCATCACACCTGCATGTCACAACACCAATCATGCATGACCAACCATCATGTTCACATCATTTCATCACAAACATTATAACATAGCATGGATAGATAAATTTACAAACCGTACTCAATATGAGCCACACCCTATGGCCATATACAAATGAATCAAAATAAGCCAATACATTTGGCCAAATCATAGAACACATATCATAAAAACTAATCCATATACATGCCACTCACTTGTAACTTCTCAACCTATGTATCAATATCCCAAGGTAATAGCTTGGTAGAGTGATGTTGCCTCCGACGTTGTCCAACCCTGAGCTGTCCTGACAACACTAAAAGAAATAGAAATGAGGGAGTAAGCTTTACGCTTAGTAAGCTCGCATGAAAAATAATAAGCAATATGGTAATATGCTATTTTTCAATTTCCCTCTTTTTATTCAAAATCTAGATAAGTTGTTTTCTCAAGTAGCAGTCATTAAAATATTTATATATGGGGATACAGAACTCCAAATTAAGATCCGTTAATTTTCCCAGAACCTAAACTCAAATATCTTTTTACCATAAAATTTTCAAAATTTTTGGCCTAGCCAATAAGTACAGTTTATTCCTTAAAGCTTCCCATGTTTCGCTGTCTAACAGTTTCGACCTCTCTTCACTACGAATTAATTATCTCATAGTACGGGACTCGGATGATGCTCCCATATATTTTCCTTGAAAATAGACTCATTAAGGGTTTTAAAAATATAATTTGTTACCCATAATTATTTTTTTTACAATCTGACCCTATTTCACAAAAATTTAAATATCTCATCTTTTGAGATTCCTTTACTTGTACCATTTCCTTTATCTGAAACTAGACCCAATAAGCTTTAATTTCATATTTTATTCAGTTTTTAACTCAATTTCCACTATTTTTGGTGAATTTTTAAAATTCGAACCACTGCTATTGTCCTAACCTGTTTTAGTGCAACATAATGATAATCATCACAAATTTGTCGTAGAAGTTATTCTCATAAATATCATTCATTCATTTACATTCTTATAACAAGTCCATTTCATTTCTCATGTCAAACACACGCTCATGGGTTTCGAGTACGTACCTGTGCTCTCTCTTAGCACATTAATTTAACCAAACATGACAATCATATGCATCATACTAGTATCATCTAGGCATAGATGAGTTTATCATTTCATGTATTTCCATTCCAATTCTCATTTAAATTCTCGTTAAATTTCTCGAAATCTCGATGGATATCACATTTATCGTCAAGTCATGCAAGTGATCATTTCAAGTACGCATTCCCGCGAACCTCACTCATTAAGGTGGGATTACCAGTCCAAGCTATATCTCCCGTATCGTAACTCACAGAGTGTTGTTAGGATTACCAGTTCAGGCTAAATCCCTTACAATGACATACACTCTCATAAGCTCGGATCAGAATTACCAGTCCAGGCTAAATTCAGTCCTTAATCGGATTACCCGTCCAGGTTAAATCCTTAATGCACCCATATTCTTCGAGAGGCTCGATCACTTAAGGAATACCCATCCGGGCTAGATCCTTTCTATATTGAGATCAATGGATTACTCGTTCGGGCTAAATCCTTTTCTACAACACATGCAGGATCTCCTATCATGTAAACAATGATTTATCCATCGGATATCCCTTTTTATTCAACCGGGATTCTCTCTTTTCATCAAATATATCAATATGCATAGATGATCATGCAATGTACATTCAATTCAACATATTTTCATGTTTATTTGGGCATTAATCCATACAATAAAAATAACATATCTCCTAGTTTTCATACAAACTTATTCATTTCATTAAAATGTCAATTTCCATCAAATGTCCATTAACGTCAAATTTAATACAATCATAGCAAGATATATGTCATGTATAACAATAATAACATGAATAATATGCTTATTAAATCACGCGAACTTACCTCGAATACGAAAATGGCAAAATTACCATTTTAGTCCAAAACTTGTATTTTCCCAATTTAAGCCCGAATCTTGATTTCCTTCATCTATCATTTCAAATATAGTCTATTTAGGACTCATATTATTCAAATTAACCCAAAATCATATTTTGGAAAAATTACATTTTTGCCCCTGAACTTTGTCAAAATTACACTTTTGCCTTCAGGCTCGTAAAGTGATTTTTATTAAATTTTCTCATTCTATAGTTCTAGAATAACTATTTTCATCACTATAGAAAACAACAATTCTCATCATAACACCCTTTTATACCATTTTTACAACTTTTACAAAACGGTCGTTCAAAACATTTTCGTCAATAATCGCTTAGTAAAAGTTGTTTATTTAACACCCAACACTCATTTTCTACCATTAGACATCAAAATAAAAGCATGTCACCCATGCATAAATTTTTAAACATAAACCCTAGCTCAAAATACTGGTAGAAATGAGTAGATCATGTTACTGGGACTTCAAAAATGTAAAGAACATTAAAATTAGGGCTTGGGATCACCTACAAATGAGCTTGGAAGCTTGAACAAAACCTTATCCATGGTGTCCATGTTAGTTTCGGCTGGATGGAGAAGATGATAGCCAATTTTGGCTTATTCTCCCTTTTTAATTCTTTTAATTATTAGATTACCAAAATGCCCCTAACTTAAAAATATTTTATTACACCCATTTCATGTCTATTTTTTCCAACAATTAACCAATGGTATAATTACCATTTAAGGACCTCCAATTTGAAAACTCATAACAATGGGACACTTCTAGCATGTGGAACTCAACTTTTGCACTTTTTACAATTTAGTCCTTTTGACTAAATTGAGAGCCCAAACGTCAAAATTTTCGAAAGAAATTTTCATGAAATCATTTTGTGAAATCATAAAACATAAAAATATAATAAAAATAAATTTTATTACGTCGGATTTGTAGTCCCAAAACCACTGTTCCGACTAGGCCCTAATTCGGGATGTTACAATAAGGACCTCCAATAAATTTCTCGAAAACTAATTTTTGGGCTGCTCACAAGTGTCATGCTGAATTGGGCTTGTTCTCCCTTGTTTGGACTATTTGGTGACCCAATTGTTTACCAGACTTGTCCATCAATTGATCCATTTTCAATTGGATAAAAAAACAACTTCTTCATGACCCATTTGCATGTGTTTACCGTCCATGTAGAGTGAATTTGGGCATGTAACTTTATTTTATAAATAAATTATGCATAAAATCCTTGGTCCAACTACATTAAATAAATTCAAAATTAATATGTAGCAAAAAAATAAATTATACATAAATTTAATACAAAATTACATCCTTAGATCATGTCCATTATTGAAAATAAACAGAATTCACTCAATTAGTGACCAAATACTCGTGATTAATATTATTTTTAAGTAAAAAGGTATTATAAACTACAAAAAAAGCCTATATAAATTAAATTTTACAGTGTAATTGTACTTTCAGAGTTATCGAAACACTAATCATACATAAATTTTTCACGTACCTTAACCTGTAACAGCCTGTGAAATCAGATTATAAAGAAAATTTATTTTAATATTATTGCATGATCTGCATTATTATAGGAAAGATGTTTGAAAATTTTGATAAGAAAATTTTATTGATTTCATGTTTAATTATGGAAAGGACCAAATTGCATAAAATGCAAAAGTTGAATTCTAGTAGCTATAAGGATTAATTATGTAACGCCCCGATTTTTGGGCCTAAGAGTAATGGGCCTTGAGTCTAGGTTCGGGTAGAAGACGACCGAACAAATTGGATGTTTTAATTATTATTATTATTATTATTATTTAGTATGTAATTAAATAAATTACGAAGGGTTATGGTTTGGGAAAAAGGCCCAAGAGTAAATTTAATTCGGGGCAATTCCTGAATTTTTAATTTTGGAGAAAGAGGGTTCTGGCGATATAGGCTTTTAAAAGTGAGGTGGTAAATTATGACACAAATAAGGCCTTGGTAAAGTGGCAAGGTGGTGCCACTAAGTTCCTAAAAAAATGGCGCCTGGGAAGGAATTAAAGGTCCAGGGTTCAAGTTGCAAGGTAGGTATACTGTTACTTTTTAATTTTAGGCATGTGCCGGGCATGTGATCACTTAAGTGAATTTCGGCAAGGGCCTTAGGGAGGCTGGGCCGATTGTTTTAGTTGATATTAGGGTTAGGTTCTTTTCTTTTTTTGTCTTGGAGAATTAGGGTTAGCCACCTGAAAGCTTTCTTTGTCATTCATCCTTCCGAGTTCTCACAAAAGCCAAAGCGCAAATTCCTTCTCTCCTTGTCGAGTTCTTCTTCCTCTCTTTTTCCTCCATTTTTTTTCTTCCTTTTTGCTTTTTCTTCTAGCCGAAACATTCTGATCACCTTACTCACCTCCTCTATCGATCCCATCCTCCACAAAACCTTCATAGCCGATCGCCATAAAAGTCAAAATCTCGAAAACTCACTTCTTGTGCCAATTTCTCCAAGCCAAAATCCTTCAGTTATTTTTGTTCCTTTCGATTAACTTTCATATTCTCTAAACCCTTAGTATCTATCGGCAATATTACTTCAAAGTTATAGCCTCAAATCATCATCTTCTTCATCACTCAAAAAGTCGAAGTACCATAGATTTAGGAACTTATAGCCGAAACTTCAGATCTCCTGGATTCGAGTTCTACTATCGTTTAGAGGATAGATTTGCATCAGATCTGTGTAGAAATCAAAGAGGAACAAGTGGTAAGTGCTCATCACCTCAGATCTAATCTTATTTTACAATTTAGAAAAAGCCGAAGTCCCTAAAATCTAAGGAGGCTGTCGATTTGGGCATAGGGCTTTAAGGGTCTTTAACCGAAAATTTCTTTTGGTGATTAGTGTCTTCTAGAGGTTGGATCAAACGCTTGGATCTTTGGAACAACTAGACTTAGATCTAGTCATCGATTTTTGGCAAAAAGGTAAGATTCTAAAGGCTTTAGGGGCATGGTTCGATTATGGTAGGTGAATATTGGGATTGGTTATTGTGGTTTGCAATCTAAGAATTGTGGTAATCAATTGTAGGACATCGTAAGGGATCTCAGTAGCAGTCGTCACGAAACAGGTGTGTAAACGACACCCACTCATAGACTAGATCGACAAAAGCCGAAAAGCCAAAAAGTCGAAAAGTCGACATTTGTGAACTTGCAAGCGTGCGAGCGCTCGTGAGGTGGTTTGGTTGTTAATTTTTGGTAATCGCAAGCAGTATGATTGTAGAGTGTGCAATTTCTTGCACTTCGATATATTTGGGCTTAATGGGTCGAAATCGGGTTAATGGGCCAATAGCCACAATTAAGTAAAAACGCTCGGTAAGTGTTACTGATAGTACGTTAAAAACTATAATGAGCATGAAACCCTAAAAAGACTGATAAAATTACTAAAATATCTCTGTAAGGTGGAATTACCGTAATACCCCTAAAGGGGTAAGTTTACGATTACTCCCCTCGAGGGTAAATAACTGTTCTTACGCTATAATCTGACTGTCTTTCTGAAGCATGCCTTGTTAATTATATATATTCTGCATACATGTCATACTGCATGGGGTTGGGTTTTGTTATGGAGGAAGAACTCGTTCTGGTGGCTGTGCCACATATTCTGATATAAGCAGCTGTGCTGCGGATTATAGCTAGTGCCGCAACCGGTGCTAACACTGTAAGTGTAGGGATGGCGTGGGTGATTTAATCTCCACAGGAAGTGTAGGGATGGACGGAGGCAAGTGCAAGGTTGGATGGGGTTATCATGCATTAATCCTATGAGACTGTTTTGTTATGGGCCAACTGTATTGTAATGGGCCCAACTCTGTTAATATGGGCAAGGCCCAATATATCTCAACTTGTAATAAAGGGCTATGGCCCAGATTAATATTGATATGGGCTAAGGCCCAGTTAGCTCTGATTTCTGAATTGGGCTTAGGCCCAGTAAAGCTTGAACTGATTTGGGCTCTGGTTGGGATACTTTACACACTGAGTTTTCCAAACTCACCCCTTTCTCTTCCATCCTTGCAGGTGAGCCCTAGTTGGTGGACTTGGAGCTGGGCGGGATTTAGAGTGGCCACGAAGATTAAATTCCTGGTTTTTAAATAAGTTTCAATTAGCTCCCTTTTACATTTTGCATTTACTTTTGATTATTTCTATTTTGGTTAAAGTTGTAATAACGCAGCTCTATTATTTTTATTTTGGGTTTTTAAATTACTTAAATCATTTTCAACTTGAGATTCACATCACTTAAATTGATTCTTTAAAATTGGTTAGCTCTAGGGCGCGTTTTATAAAAGTTACTTATTTTCAAAATATCACGATAACCGAGCAAAGCTTCCGCAATGTAAATGTTTTCAAGAGATATAAATATTTTAAATAGACTTAAACTTAATTTGTTGTTCATGGACAAGTAAAAAGCTTAAAGTGTGGCAATGGATGTGTGCATGTCTAGGATTGGATCATAGAAGAGCTAGGTACTTAAGCAGTCTAATTGACTCACCTCCTCTTTTCTTGAATCCTACCGGGTGCGTAGTATCCATTAACTTTAAGCCATAAAAAAGAATTTTTGATTTTTCGATATTTAACTATTTTTAAAATAACATGTTTCTACCACTATAAAGGTTTACAAGTTTAAACGGTAAAAGTTCCTAAACATCAAGAAGGGTTTTCAATGAAGACATGGTTTTCGAAAAACACTTCAATGTGACACACCAAACTTGGCCATAATGTCTGGGCTAGGTTTGGGGTGTTACATTTAGTGGTATCAGAGCCAAGTTGAAACAACTCGGCTGTGGATCGAGTCCGAAAAGCTTTTTCAAAATTTTTTTGCTAAACTTAGACCCAAGAAGGGTATTTTGGAAACGATTTTTGGGAAAGTACTTTTCAAAGATATTTTACAAGGCATACCTGTTTTAAGGTTCAATCTTAAAATAGTTTAAGTTTTTCTGGGTTTCTAAAATTTGATTTCTGAAGAGGTGGCACACTGAATCCCCGGCACCAAGTCTGTAAGTACCTTTTCTGAACTTTAGTAAGCATCTGTTATATTACTGAAACTCTGCTATGACATTGTAGTTGGAGCTATATTGAGACTATAAGATTGAGACTGTAGCTAGGCTGAGATTTACGAAAGCGAACTCTGAAACTCTATCTGTGCATAAGACATCTATAATAAACACTGAAATACTAAGCTGTTTCATAAAATTTGCATGGTTGTTACTGGAATTAGACTGCGCAGTGGAAGGATAGTGGTATGACTTGAGTAATACGGTTAGTTGATAGTTTGAAATTTCGAGGACGAAATTTCTTTAAGGGGAGTGGAGTTGTAACACCCCCATTTTTGGGCCTAGGAGTAATGGGCCTTGAGTCTAGGTTCGGGTAGAAGACGGCCCGAACAAATTGGATGTTTTAATTATTATTATTATTATTATTTAGTATGTAATTAAATAAATTACGAAGGGCTATGGTGTGGGAAAAAGGCCTAAGAGTAAATTTAATTCGGGGCAATTCCTGAATTTTTAATTTTAGAGAAAGAGGGTTTTGGCGATATGGGCTTTTAAAAGTGAGGTGGTAAATTATGACACAAATAAGGCCTTGGTAAAGTGGCAAGGTGGCGCCACTAAGTTCCTAAAAAAATGGCGCCTGGGAAGGAATTAAAGGTCCAGGGTTCAAGTTGCAAGGTAGGCATACTGTTACTTTTTAATTTTAGGCATGTGTCAGGCATGTGATCACTTAAGTGAATTTCGGTAAAGGCCTTAGGAAGGCTGGGCCG
Source organism: Gossypium longicalyx (assembly GCA_025698465.1). Taxonomy (NCBI): domain Eukaryota; kingdom Viridiplantae; phylum Streptophyta; class Magnoliopsida; order Malvales; family Malvaceae; genus Gossypium; species Gossypium longicalyx. The sequence continues at coordinate 64,502,488 of CM046996.1, read as the reverse complement.
ATTGTTTTAGTTGATATTAGGGTTAGGTTCTTTTATTTTTTTGTCTTGGAGAATTAGGGTTAGCCACCTGAAAGCTTTCACTGTCATTCATCCTTCCTGAGTTCTCACAAAAGCCGAAAACGCAAATTCCTTCTCCTTGGTGCCGAGTTCTCCTTCCTTTCTTTTTCCTCCATTTTCTTTCTTCCTTTTTGCTTTTTCTTCTAGCCGAAACCTTCTGATCACCTTACTCACCTCCTCTATTGATCCCATCCTCCACAAAACCTTCATAGCTGATCGCCATAAATGCTGAAATCCTGAAAACTCACTTCATGTGCCGATTTCTGCTAGCCAAAATCCTTCAGTTATTTTTTTTCCTTTTGATTAACTTTCATATTCTCTAAACCCTTAGTATCTTTCGGCAACATTACGTCAAAGTTATAGCCTCAAATCATCATCTTCTTCATCACTTAAAAAGCCGAAGTACCATAGATTTAGGGACTTATAGCCAAAACTTCAGATCTCCTGGATTCGAGTTCTACTATCGTTTAAAGGATAGATCTGCATCAGATCTGTGTAGAAATCAAAGAGGAACAAGTGGTAAGTGCTCATCACCTCAGATCTAGTCTTATTTTACAATTTAGAAAAAGTCGAAGTTCCTAAAATCTAGGGAGGCTGTTGATTTGGGCATAGGGCTTTAAGGGTCTTTAACCGATGATTTCTTTTGGTGATTAGTGTCTTTTAGAGGTTGGATCGAAGGCTTGGATCTTTGGAAGAACTAGACTTAGATCTAGTCATCGGTTTTTGGCAAAAAGGTAATATTCTAAAGGCTTTAGGGGCATGGTTTGTAACGCCCCCACGCCCGAGACCGTCACCGGAGTCGAGTATGAGGTGTTACTAAACTTAATTTATCATTTTAAGAACTTTAGATTATTTGTTTCTACATTCACAGCTTTTTAGCTACTTGCGTTACAGTCACAAGAAAAATCATATCTCGAGTTTCGAAACTAGAAATCAAGATCCGTAAATTTTCCCTGAATCTAGACTCATATGCCTATCTACTCATTTTTTTTAAGAATTTTTGGTTGGGCCAATTAGTACAGTTTATTAGTTAAAGTTACCCCTGTTTCAGGGCTTGACTGGTCTGACCTCTGTTTACTACGAATCACTTTTCTCTCTGTATAAAATTCATATGAATATGAGGTTTATTTCTCCTGAAACTAGACTCAATAAGAATTCTGAGGATATAAAATAAGCCACATAATTATATCTGTACAATTTATGGTGAATTTATAAAGTTGGAACAGTGGATTCAGAAACTGCTCTGACCCTGTTTCACTAAAATTCAAATATCTTCTAACATATAATTCTTTTACCAGTTTAGTTTGTTTCATGTGAAACTAGACATAATAAGCTTCAATTTGATATTTAATCCATCACCAAATTCAATTTCTATGATTTTTAGTAAATTTTAAAACTCACATCAGTGTTGCTGTAATATTCTGTTTATGGCAAATTTCATCCTTTTTATAAATTTTCATGAACTAGGTAACTTATTAACTTTCCATAACATCAAACATATTCTAAACTAACCATTTCCATAATTTATCATTATCAAGCACTTCCTCAACCATTTCATCACCATACCATAAGATCGTTTACACAAAATAAGTATTTTGCTATACATGCCATACTTAAATTTACAAGCCATTTTACGAAAAGTTCTTAGGATAGTGTGGTGATCCTCCGACCAATCCCGACTCTGAGCTGGCTTGTCCAAAACTACAATGAGTAAGAAAGAGGAGTAAGCATAAATGCTTAGTAAGTTCATATGCAAATAATAAGTAACATAACAAAGCAATCATACCAAACAACATTAGCATGGTATCACCAAAACATAAATCTCATTTCTAATCATCTTTCATCATTTTACTACCTTATCGTTATTGTATCAATACTCCACCCGAGGGTTAAGTACATACCAGTCCGAAGTATCCATTTCACATCACTTACCAATACGTCTCTTTTCATCTCAAGTATTCCTTCATTTGAGTAGAACTTTACCCGTTGAACTCATCGGAATATAATTCGGATACGTAGGAAGTTTGCACATAAGTGCCACATATGTAGCCAAGCTACCATGTAACCCGCCCATAAGCGAACTCGGACTCAACTCAACGAGCTCGGGCGTTCGCATCCATAATGAACTCGGACTCAACTCAACGAGCTCGGATGCCTAGTTACATCTCACGAACTCGGACTCAACTCAACGAGTTCGAACATTCGCATCCATAAGTGAACTCGGACTCAACTCATCGAGCTCGGATGCTCAACCATCCTAGTGACATGTCACTTGTATCCTAATCTATTCCTAAGGTTCAAACGGGATTTTCCTTGAACACATATCCTTGACGCGTCTTCCAGTAAAATGCCGTAACCAAATACTCGGTAACAATTTATATTTTATTCGAAAATAACCACAAAGCATTTATTTCATAAAAAAAAATCAGCATATCACATAATTGACATCAATGACTTAAAATAACAATTATGCTACATTATTTACCCATGAACTTACCTTGGTACCAAAATACATGGTTTTGCAATTTAATCCACAATCTTTTCTTTTCCTCGATTGGGGTCGTTTCCACGTCTTTCTTGATCTAAAATAACACATTTAGCTTATTTAATACTCACATTATCAAATTAATCCTTAATTCAAATTTTGGCAAAATTACAATTTTACCCCTAAACTTTTGCATATTTACATTTTTGCCCCTAGGCTCGGGATTAAACTTTATTCCTTATTCTTATGTTTTACAACATGCTGATCACTTTTCCCTTCTATGGCAACATCAAATTCTCACTCTAACATGTACTTGTGACTATTAGGTATTTTTACCGATTAAAGCCCTTTACTCGTTTTTGCTTAAAATCGAGTAGTATAAGTTGTCTAACATAATTTAAAACATCATATTCTATCATAAAACATCAAAATACACAAATTTCACCTATGGGTATTTTTCCAAATATAAACCCTAGGTTAAATTATTGCTAACATAAGCTTTATCGAGTTATCGGGATCTCAAAAACATAAAAATCATTAAAAACGGGACTTGGAATCACTTACTATGAAGCTTGAAAGTTGAAGAAACCCTAGCTATGGAGACATGGAGCATTCGGCAGCAACTAATGGGGAAGATGACTATTTTGTGTCATTTTTCCCATTTTATTTCATTAATTATCCAAATGACCAAAATGCCCTTAATGCCTTTCTTTGAAAATTTTAATGTACAAGCCCATTTTAGAAATTGGTCAAATTGCTATTTAAGACCTCCTAATTAATATTTCAAAGCAATTTCATACTAAAAACTTCTAGAATGCAAGTTTTGCAACTTATTCGATTTAGCCCCTAACTCAAATTAAACATTTTATGCATAGAATTTCTTCACAAACTTTTCACACAATCATGCAATCATATCATAAACCTCAAAATAATTATAAAATAATTATTTCTATTTCAGATTTGTGGTCACGAAACCACTATTCCGATTAGGCCCTAATTCGGGATATTACAACTCTCCCCCCTTTAAGGATTTTCGTCCTCGAAAATCTTACCGATAAAATGAGATGTGGGTATTGATTTCTCATAGTTTCTTCTGATTCCCATGTAGCTTCTTCTACTCCATGCTTTTGCCACAACACCTTCACAAGTGCAATATTTTTATTCCTTAGTTGTTTGACCTCTCGAGCTAAAATCTTAATCGGTTCTTCTTCGTAAGTCATATCTGGTTGTAGTTCAATTTCTATCGGTGAAACCACATGTGAAGGATTCGAACGATACCGGCGTAACATAGATACGTGGAACACATCATGAATCTTCTCTAATTCAGGTGGTAAAGCTAGCCGATATGCTACCAGTCCAACTTTTTCAATTACCTCATACGGCCCAATAAAACGTGGACTTAATTTGCCCTTCCGTCCAAATCTGAGAACCTTTTTCCACGGAGACACCTTTAAAAATACTTTATCACCAACTTCAAATTCAATGTCCTTTCGTTTTAAATCTGCATAAGATTTCTGTCTATCTGAAGCAGCTTTCAAACAATCTCGAATTACCTTCACTTTTTCTTCAGTTTCTTTTATTAGATCAACTCCATAAATCTGATTTTCCTTGAGTTCAGTCCAATACAAAGGCGTTCGACATTTACGACCATACAATGCTTCATAAGGTGCCATTTTAAAGCTCGTCTGATAACTATTATTGTAAGCAAATTCTACCAACGGTAAGTATTTTTCCCAACTTCCTTGAAATTCCAATACACAACATCCGAGCATATCTTCAAGAATCGAATTACTCTCTCGATTGTCCATCGATCCGTGGATGAAAAGCGAAGATGAAATTTAACTTTGTACCTAACGCTGCGTCTTGCAATTTTTGCCAAAACCGCGAGGTAAACCTTGGATCTCTATCTGAAATGATTGACAAGTGGTATTCCATGTAGCCTAACAATTTCTCTAACATACAATTCAGCCAACTTGTTAAGAGAATAATCCGCACGCATCTCGGGATAAAATGGTGACTTAGTTAGTCGTCAACTATTACCCAGATGGCATCTTTCTTTCCGGAGTTAATGGCAATCCTCGAAACAAAATCCATAGTAATCCGATCCCATTTCCATTCAGGAACCATAATAGGCTGAAGTAATCCCGAAGGCACTTGGTGTTCAGCTTTCACCTGTTGACAAATCAAGCATTTGGACACAAACTCTGATATATCCTTTTTCATTCCATTCCACCAATACATTTTCTTCAAGTCGTTATACATTTTCGTACTTCCCGGATGAATCGAAAAACAACCACTATGTGCTTCCTGTAGGATCTTTTGAATCAATTCCTCATTTTTTGGGACACAAAACCGATCTTTAAACATTAAACACCCATCAGAACCGATTCTGAAATCTGACTCTGTATCAACTTCACACTGCTTTCTCTTGGCTTGCAAATCTTGATCATCTTTCTGAGCTTCAGAGATCTCTTGTAAAAATGTCGGTTTTGCTCTTAACTCTGCTAGAATCGAACCATCATCTGACATTTTCAACTGAGTGTTCATAACTCTCAATGCAAACAACAATTTTCTGCTCAAAGCATCAGCTACTACATTCGCTTTTCCCGGATGATAATCAATAACAAGCTCGTAATCTTTCAAGAACTCCAACCATCTTATTTGTCTTAAATTCAAGTCTTTTGTGACATCAAATACTTAAGACTTTTATGGTCGGTATATACCCGGCACTTTTCACCATACAAATAATGTCGCCAAATTTTCAAAGCAAACACCACCACAGCCAATTCTAAATCGTGAGTAGGATAATTCTTCTCATGAGGTTTTAAGCGCCTCAAGCATAAGCCACCACCTTTCCTTCTTGCATAAGCACACACCCCAAACCATTTAGAGAAGCATCACTATACACCACAAATTCTTTTTACGATTCGAAATTTGTACTACTAACATTGGTGCCTCTGTTAATAACTTTTTAATTCTTCAAAACTCTGTGACACTCTTCCGTCCATTCAAATTTAACATCCTTTCTGAGTAGTCTAGTTATAGGAGCAGCAATTATAGAAAATCCATTTACAAACCCGTCGATAATACCCAGCTAGCCCCAAGAAACTTCTAACTTGAGTTACATTTTTGGTGGTTTCAATCAACAATTGCTGAAATTTTACTAGGATCAACCCGTATACCATCACTGAAACAATATGACCCAAAAATCCAACTTCCCGAGCCAAAATTCACTTTTACTAAACTTAGCATACAATTGTTTATCTCTCAAAGTTTGCAAAACTATCCTCAAATGCTCAAGCATGCTCTGTCTCATCTTTTGAATAAATTAAAATATCATCTATAAACACCACAACAAATTTGTCCAAGTATGGTGAAATATGCGATTCATTAAATCCATAAACATAGTAGGAGCATTTGTCAACCCAAATGGCATAACTAAAAATTCATAATGACCGTACCTTGTTCTAAAAGCGATTTTAGGCACATCCGACTCTTTTACCCGCAATTGATAATATCCGGATCTCAAATCAATCTTTGAAAACCATGTCGCTCCTTTTAGGTGATCAAACAAATCATCAATTCTTGGCAATGGATACTTATTTTTATTGTCACCTTGTTTAAGCTAGATAATCAACACACAATCTCATAGAACCATCCTTCTTTTTCACAAATAACAGGAGCACCCCAAGGTGAAAAACTCGGTCTCACAAAGCCTTTATCAGTCAACTCTTGCAATCTGCGACTTTAATTCCTTCAACTCTGCTTGGTGCCATTCGTATGGAGCAATCGAAATCGGAGTTGTTCGGTATCAAATCAATACCAAATTCTACTTCCCTAACTGAGGCAGGCCCCGGCAATTCTTTCGGAAATACGTCCGCAAATTCACACACACAACCCAAGACTCGATTCAACTTTCTTTTCAACTTCTTTTGTATTAATTACATACGCCAAATAAGCTTCATAACCCTTTCTTAAATATCTTTGAGCCGACATTGAAGAAATCACACTAGGCAATGCCTCGATTTATCTCGATTCAACCCGCATGATGTTTCACCATTTTCACACTTTAATTCTATAACTTTTTCTTTGCAATTTATTTTAGCATCATGCGAGTGTCAACCAATCCATGCCCAAAATAACATCAAACTCATCAAACGGCAACAACATCAAGTCGGTAGGAAAGTAATGATCCCGAATCTTTAAAGGACATTTCTTACATACTTTATCAACAATCACACATTTGCCCAACGGATTCGACACTCTAATCATCAATTCGTGTTCTCAACGGTATATTCATACTAGACACCAATTTCATGCACACATATGAATGAGTAGAACGGGATCAATCAAAGCAATAACATTAACATTATAGAGAGAAAATGTACCGGTAATCACATCAAGCGAGGAAGCATCTTCGCGTGCTTTAATAGCATAAGTTCTAGCGGAGCCCTTCCTTCAGTCTAACTGGTGCATCTCTCGGCTACATTCTTACCGCTTGCTTCGCTCCCAGCTTTTCTTAGATATCTTCCTCTCGAATCCGCCCCACTTGTTTTGTATTCTGAAATTTTTCTTTTCACTCTCTCTCTGGCGATCTCTAATAAAATGATCAGGAGAACCACATCGAAAACATTCATTTGCTCTGCACGGACCAAAATGATTTCTACACACACGCTGGCACTCGGTTTAACAAATCTCGGATTCCCTACATCTGTCGCTGAAGTAATGGGACTTAGGACCCACATTTTGCTTCTTATAGTTTCCATATGATTGCCCAACTGAAGTTTGAGAACGAGGATTCATATTTCTTGACTTTCCAGTTCTTTGTGAGAATGAACTACTCATCGGTCTTTTCTTCCACTTCTAGTCTCGTCTCGCCTTTTTCTTCTCTTTAAGTAATTCTTGACCTTACAAGCTCGATCAACCAATACTACCATTTCTTTTAATTCAAGAATTCCAACAAATACTTTGATGTCTTCATTGAGCCCGTCTTCAAATCGTCGGCACATCTTGGCCTCTGAGGAACATACTCTACGGCATATTTACTTAATCGAACAAACTCTCTTTCATATTCTCAGTAATCGTCATATTACCTTGCTTGATTCAAGAAATTACGTTACGCTTCGATCCATAAATCTTTCACTAATATATTTCTTCCAAACTCTTCTTGAAAGAATTCCCATGTTACTCTCTCTTTCGGTACCACGAAATCAAAGTCTTCCACCAATTATAGGTTGAATCCTCAACAAAGATATAGCGCATTTCAAACATTCTTTGGTGTACAAGATAATTCATCAAATACCCGAATAGAATTTTCAAGCCAAAACTCGCTTTCTCGGCATCATCATCAATATTTGCTTTAAATTCTTGCCCCTTGCTTATGGATTTCATCAAGCTGGATTTCTATGAAATTTCATCAGATCCATACCTTGAGGCATCCGGGGTGCAGGTTGAGGAATTGGGGAGGTGGGGAGGTTGTACATTTGGGTTCGCATTTAACGAACTCAGTGTACCATGCACTCATCATTTGGAGAAAGGCTTCCGACCCCTTTCTCCTCCTCCCGACCAACAGTAGAAGGTGGATTTTCAGTCGTGCTGCTCCTTCAAATGAGCTGGTGCATTACTCTCTACTTCATCTCGCCACACCTGGATCGGGATCCATTTACTATATAAAAAAAATCATTGAAAAAGGTCAGAAGTCGTCACACTATCACAATTTATACATATGGCATGTATAGCAAAATCCGTACATACAACACGTAGTCCGAGAACTGACTAAACCTGCTCTGATACCACTAAATGTAACGCCTCCACGCCCGAGACCGTCACCGGAGTCGAGTATGAGGTGTTACTAAACTTAATTTATCATTTTAAGAACTTTAGATTATTTGTTTCTACATTCACAGCTTTTTAGCTACTTGCGTTACAGTCACAAGAAAAATCATATCTCGAGTTTCGAAACTCGAAATCAAGATCCGTAAATTTTTCCTGAATCTAGACTCATATGCATATCTACTTATTTTTTTTTAAGAATTTTTGGTTGGTCCAATTAGTACAGTTTATTAGTTAAAGTTACCCCTGTTTCAGGGCTTGACTGGTCTGACCTCTGTTTACTACAAATCACTTTTATCTCTGTATAAAATTCATATGAATATGAGGTTTATTTTTCCTGAAACTAGACTCAATAAGGATTCTGAGGATATAAAATAAACCACCTAATTATATCTGTACAATTTATGGTGAATTTATAAAGTTGGAACAGGGGATTCAGAAACTGCTCTGACCCTGTTTCACTAAAATTCAAATATCTTCTAACATATAATTCTTTTACCAGTTTAGTTTGTTTCATGTGAAACTAGACATAATAAGCTTCAATTTTATATTTAACCCATCACCAAATTCAATTTCTATGATTTTTAGTAAATTTTAAAACTCACGTCAGTGTTGCTGTAATATTCTGTTTATGGCAAATTTCATCCTTTTTATAAATTTTCATGAACTAGGTAACTTATTAACTTTCCATAACATCAAACATATTCTAAACTAACCATTTCCATAATTTATCATTATCAAGCACTTCCTCAACCATTTCATCACCATACCATAAGATCGTTTACACAAAATAAGTATTTTGCTATACATGCCATACTTAAATTTACAAGCCATTTTACGAAAAGTTCTTAGGATAGTGTGTGGTGATCCTCCACCAATCCCGACGACTCTCGAGCTGGCTTGTCCAAAACTACAATGAGTAAGAAAGAGGAGTAAGCATAAATGCTTAGTAAGTTCATATGCAAATAATAAGTAACATAACAAAGCAATCATACCAAACAACATTAGCATGGTATCATCAAAACATAAATCTCATTTCTAATCATCTTTCATCATTTTACTACCTTATCGTTATTGTATCAATACTCAACCCAAGGGTTAAGTACATACCTGTCCGAAGTATCCATTTCACATCACTTACCAATACGTCTCTTTTCATCTCAAGTATTCCTTCATTTGAGTAGAACTTTACCCGTTGAACTCATCGGAATATAATTCGGATACGTAGGAAGTTTGCACATAAGTGCCACATATGTAGCCAAGCTACCATGTAACCCACCCATAAGCGAACTCGGACTCAACTCAACGAGCTCGGGCGTTCGCATCCATAATGAACTCGGACTCAACTCAACGAGCTCGGATGCCTAGTTACATCTCACGAACTCGGACTCAACTCAACGAGTTCGAACATTCGCATCCATAAGTGAACTCGGACTCAACTCATCGAGCTCGGATGCTCAACCATCCTAGTGACATGTCACTTGTATCCTAATCTATTCCTAAGGTTCAAACGGGATTTTCCTTGAACACATATCCTTGACGTCTTCCGTAAAATGCCGTAACCAATACTTGGTAACAATTTATATTTTATTCGAAAATAACCACAAAGCATTTATTTCATAAAAAAAAATCAGCATATCACATAATTGACATCAATGACTTAAAATAACAATTATGCTACATTATTTACACGTGAACTTACCTTGGTACCAAAATACATGGTTTTGCAATTTAATCCACAATCTTTTCTTTTCCTCGATTGGGGTCGTTTCCACGTCTTTCTTGATCTAAAATAACTCATTTAGCTTATTTAATACTCACATTATCAAATTAATCCTTAATTCAAATTTTGGCAAAATTACAATTTTACCCCTAAACTTTTGCATATTTACATTTTTGCCCCTAGGCTCGGGATTAAACTTTATTCCTTATTCTTATGTTTTACAACATGCTGATCACTTTTCCCTTCTATGGCAACATCAAATTCTCACTCTAACATGTACTTGTGACTATTAGGTATTTTTACCGAGATTAAGCCCTTTACTCGTTTTTGCTTAAAATCGAGTAGTATAAGTTGTCTAACATAATTTAAAACATCATATTATATCATAAAACATCAAAATACACAAATTTCACCTATGGGTATTTTTCCAAATATAAACCCTAGGTTAAATTATTGCTAACATAAGCTTTATCGAGTTATCGGGATCTCAAAAACATAAAAATCATTAAAAACGGGACTTGGAATCACTTACTATGAAGCTTGAAAGTTGAAGAAACCCTAGCTATGGAGACATGGAGCATTCGGCAGCAACTAATGGGGAAGATGACTATTTTGTGTCATTTTTCCCATTTTATTTCATTAATTATCCAAATGACCAAAATGCCCTTAATGCCTTTCTTTGAAAATTTTAATGTACAAGCCCATTTTAGAAATTGGTCAAATTGCTATTTAAGACCTCCTAATTAATATTTCAAAGCAATTTCATACTAAAAACTTCTAGAATGCAAGTTTTGCAACTTATTCGATTTAGCCCCTAACTCAAATTAAACATTTTATGCATAGAATTTCTTCACAAACTTTTCACACAATCATGCAATCATATCATAAACCTCAAAATAATTATAAAATAATTATTTCTATTTCGGATTTGTGGTCACGAAACCACTATTCTGATTAGGCCCTAATTCGGGATATTACATGGTTCGATTATGGTATGTGAATATTGGGATTGGTTATTGTGGTTTGCAATCTAAGAATTATGGTAATCAATTGTATGTTGGAACACCGGTGCCTCCAAGGCGCAGCGAAAAATTAAAAATCCGGCATTCCAAACCAAGGATCCATGTGTAAGGAACGAATCGGGGTGTTAAAAAGGTTTCAAAATTACTGAAACTTCAATCTGAGTAGACAGCGACGCCTAGGCAACAGGAATGCTGATCCACTATCGAACCAAGCCACAACCTTTTTCGATGTCGGCCTCTACGTAGTCCACCCGATTGACAATGAACGGTAGAAATCCCAGAAAACTATTTTTAGAGAGTATTTTGCTAAACGGCTGCTAGACCTCTTTTCATATTTTCGGGCTAGTTTTATATATATATTCTTTTTAGGGTTTTTACCCTTGCTATATATAACTCCCTCTTAATTGGTATATATTTATAACAAATTTTAATTCATTAAAATTAATCCGAACATAATAATTATCATTCAAATAAATAAAATAATGTTTAACCGAAAAATTATAATTACATTAATTATAATAAAGATTTCGGTAAACTATATTTATTTAAACTTATATACGAACTAAATTCATATATCAATAAAATTATGTTCTGATTATGTGTACAACATCCTTGTACATATATAGTATGTTCAACAATTTGATTGCCCAATTAAATTAATTCTATAATTAATTTAATTCATGTGACAACCAAGCAATATACCAACTATGTTTTACCTCGTTCATTTCAACCATAGGGTGTGACCCTATAGGTTCTTGTAACGTTAGCAGTAATATTAGAACGATTCTAATGTTACAAACAATGAGTGGCATCTAGCAATGCATCAATGCTACCTAAGTTACAAGAAGTCATGATTCGACATAACCTTTTGTGATTAGCCTTTCATGCATTAATCCTTAAAAGTCCTATATCTTTGGAATGGACACAAGTCATGGAATAGTCACACTTGCATAGTCCATCCCATGTTTTTTGATACCTTGAGTAGACTACGATACACAAATAAGTATGACATCTCATATCAACTTATTTGAGCATGCCCATGCATTTCTAGCCTCACTCAATCAAGTGGCCTGAGATATTACTCCCATTATGTAGGAGGGACTTATCCTATATTGATCAACTATATCCCTCAACATAGATTGTGGTATATCCAACATCAGTCTTTATAGAACAACCAGTTACGGTGTTTGTTTGACTGTATCAAAATATACAACTCACGATGTTGGGATAAAGATGATCTCAAGTATGAGGATCATATACATATTAATCACTATGAGTAATGTTGTGACAATTACATAATAATCCAAGAAACATACTCATAGCGGGTCAGTCCAATATGTTGTTCTCTAACACACATATTCATGCATTGATTCTGACACTCCATATCAATGACAACTCTTTATCATCAATCAACTACATGTTAGTCTTAATGCATTATTATTGTCGTAGCCAACAACAATACTTGACTAAGGATCTTTTGAGAATAATCATATTATTCTCAGGACATTATTATAAAACAGTTTATTTATGCACACAAAAAAGAAACTGGAATAATAATGGCAACGCCTTATATTAATAAACATGATAAACCAAGTATGTTATTACCCAGTATGTTATTACAACCATCTCGTGATTGATCTTTAGGCATACTCTTACATTGTAGGACATCGTAAGAGATCTCAGTGGCAGTCATAGCGAAACAGGTGTGTAAACGACACCCACTCATAGACTAGATCGGCAAAAGCCGAAAACCCAAAAAGCCAAAAAGCCGGCATTTGTGAACTTGCGAGCGTGCGAGCACTCGTGAGGTGGTTTGGTTGTTAATTATTGGTAATCGCAAGTAGTATGATTGCAGAGTGCACAATTTCGTGCACTTTGGTATATTTGGGCTTAATGGGCCGAAATTGGGTCAATGGGCCAACGGGCCCAATTCGGTAAAAACGCTTGATAAGTGTTGCTGATAGTACGTTAATAACTGTAATAAGCATGAAACCCTAAAAATACTGATAAAATTACTGAAATATCTCTGTAAGGTGGAATTACCGTAATACCCCTAAAGGGGTAAGTTTACGATTATGCCCCTCGAGGGTAAATAATTGTTCTTACGCTATAATCATTCGTCTTTCTCAAGCATGCCTTGTTAATTATATATATAATGCATACATGTCATACTTGCATGGGGTTGGGTTTTGTTATGGAGGAAGAACTCGTTACGGTGGGTGTGCCACATATTACGATATAAGCGGTGTCTTTGCGGATTATAGCTAGTGCCAGAATCCGGTGCTAACTTTGTAAGTGTAGGGATGGCGTGTGGTGATTTAATCCCCACGGGAAGTGTAGGGATGGACGGAGGCAAGTGCAGGGTTGGATGGGGTTATCATGCATTAATCCTATGAGACTGTTTTGTTATGGGCCAACTGTATTATAATGGGCCCAACTGTGTTAATATGGGCAAGGCCCAATATATCTCGACTTGTAATAAGGGGCTATGGCCCAGATTAATATTGATATGGGCTAAAGCCTAGTTAGCTCTGATTTCTGAATAGGGCTTAGGCCGAGTAAAGCTTGAACTGATTTGGGCTCTGGATGGGATACTTTACACACTGAGTTTTCCAAACTCACCCCCTTTCTCTTCCATCCTTGCAGGTGAGCCCTAGTTGGTGGACTTGGAGCTGGGCGGGATTCAGAGTTGCCACAAAGATTAAATTCTTAGTTTTTAAATAAGTTACAATTAGCTCCCTTTTACATTTCGCATTTACTTTTGATCATTTCTATTTTGGTTAAAGTTGTAATAAGGCCGCTCTATTATTTTTATTTTGGGTTTTTAAATTACTTAAATCGTTTTCAACTTGAGATTCACATCACTTAAATTGATTCCTTAAAATTAGTTAGCTCTAGGGCGCTTTTTATAAAAGTTACTTATTTTCAAAATATCACGATAACTGAGCAAAGCTTTCGCAACGTAAATGTTTTCAAGGGAAATAAATATTTTAAATAGACTTAAACGTAATTTTTTGTTCGTGGACAAGTAATAAGCTTAAAGTGTGGCAATGGATGTGTGCATGTCTAGGATTGGATCATGGAAGAGCTAGGCACTTAAGCAGTCTAATTGACTCACCTCCTCTTTTCTTGAATCCTACCTGGTGCGTAGTATCCATTCACTTTAAGCCATAACAAAGAAGGTTTGATTTTTCGATACTTAACTATTTTTAAAATAACATGATTCTACCATTACAAAGGTTTACAAGTTTAAACGGTAAAAGTTTCTAAACATCAAGAAGGGTTTTCAATGAAAACATGGTTTTCGAAAAACACTTCAATGTGACACACCAGACTTGGCCATAATGTCTGGACTAGGTTTGGGGTGTTACATTTAGTTGTATCAGAGCGAAGTCACAACAACACCGCAATGGATCAGGTCCGAAAAGCTTTTTGAAAAAATTTTTACTAAACTTAGACCCAAGAAGGGTATTTTGGAAACGTTTTTTGGAAAGTTCTTTTCAAAGACATTTTACAAGGCATACATGTTTTAAGGTTCAATCTTAAAATAGTTTAAGTTTTTCTGGGTTTCTAAAATTTGATTTTTGAAGAGGTGGCACACTGAATCCCCGGCACCAAGTCTGTAAGTACCTTTTCTGAACTTTAGTAAGCATCTGTTATATTACTGAAACTCTGCTATGACATTGTAGTTGGAGCTATATTGAGACTATAAGATTGAGACTGTAGCTAGGCTGAGATTTACGAAAGCGAACTCTGAAACTCTATCTGTGCATAAGACATCTATAATAAACACTGAAATACTAAGCTGTTTCATAAAATTTGCATGGTTGTTACTGGAATTAGACTGCGCAGTGGAAGCATAGTGGTATGACGTGAGTAATGCGGTTAGTTGATAGTTTGAAATTTCGAGGACGAAATTTCTTTAAGGGGAGTGGAGTTGTAACACCCCCATTTTTGGGCCTAGGAGTAATGGGCCTTGAGTCTAGGTTCGGGTAGAAGACGGCCCGAACAAATTGGATGTTTTAATTACTATTATTATTATTATTATTATTATTATTATTATTATTATTATTATTATTATAGAGTATGTAATTAAATAAATTACGAAGGGTTATGGTGTGGGAAAAAGGCCCAATAGTAAATTTAATTCGGGCCAATTCCTGAATTTTTAATTTTGGAGAAAGAAGGTTCTGGCGGTATGCGCTTTTAAAAGTGAGGTAGTAAATTATGACACAAATAAGGCCTTGGTAAAGTGGCAAGGTGGCGCCACTAAGTTCCTAAAAAAGTGGCACCTAGGAAGGAATTAAAGGTCTAGGGTTCAAGTTGCAAGGTAGGCATACTGTTACTTTTTAATTTTAGGCATGTGCCAGGCATGTGATCACTTAAGTGAATTTCGGCAAGGGCCTTAGGAAGGCTGGGCCGATTGTTTTAGTTGATATTAGGGTTAGGTTCTTTTCTTTTTTTGTCTTGGAGAATTAGGGTTAGCCACCTGAAAGCTTTCACTGTCATTCATCCTTCCTGAGTTCTCACAAAAGCCGAAAACGCAAATTCCTTCTCCTTGGTACCGAGTTCTTCTTCCTCTCTTTTTCCTCCATTTTCTTTCTTCCTTTTTGTTTTTTCTTCTAGCCGAAACCTTCTGATCACCTTACTCACCTCCTCTATCAATCCCATCCTCCACAAAACCTTCATAGTCGATCGCCATGAAAACCGAAATCCCGAAAACTCACTTCTTGTGCCGATTTCTCCAAGCCAAAATCCTTCAGTTATTTTTGTTCCTTTTGATTAACTTTCATATTCTCTAAACCTTTAGTATCTATCAGAAACATTACGTCAAAGTTATAGCCTCAAATCGTCATCTTCTTCATCACTTAAACAGCCGAAGCACCATAAATTTAGGGACTTATAGCCGAAACTTCATATCTCCTGGATTCGAGTTCTACTAACGTTTAAAGGATAGATCTGCATCAGATCTGCATAGAAATCAAAGAGGAACAAGTGGTAAGTGCTCATCACCTCAGATCTAGTCTTATTTTACAATTTAGAAAAAGCCGAAGTCCATAAAATCTGGGGAGGCTGTCGATTCGGGCATAGGGCTTTAAGGGTCTTTAACTGACGATTTCTTTTGGTTATTAGTGTCTTCTAGAGGTTGGATTGAAGGCTTGGATCTTTGGAACAACTAGACTTAGATCTAGTCATCGGTTTTCAGCAAAAAGGTCAGATTCTAAAGGCTTTAGGGGCATGGTTCGATTATGGTAGGTGAATATTGGGATTGGTTATTGTGGTTTGCAATCTAAGAATTGTGGTAATCAATTGTAGGACATCGTAAGGGATCTCTGTGGCAGTCTTCGCGGAACAGGTGTGTAAACGACACCCACTCATAGACTAGATCGGCAAAAGTCGAAAAGTCAAAAAGCTGAAAAGCGGGCATTTGTGAACTTGCGAGCGTGCGAGCACTCGTGAGGTGGTTTGGTTATTAATTTTTAGTAATCGCAAGCAGTATGATTGTAGAGTGCGCAATTTCGTGCACTTCGGTATATTTGGGCTTAATAGGTCGAAATCGGGTTAATAGGCCAACAGGCCCAATTCGGTAAAAACGCTCGGTAAGTGTTGCTGATAGTACGTTAATAACTGTAATGAGCATGAAACCCTAAAAATACTGATAAAATTACTGAAATATCTCTGTAAGGTGGAATTACCATAATACCCCTAAACGGGTAAGTTTACGATTACGCCCCTCGAGGGTAAATAACTGTTCTTACGCTATAATCTGACTGTCTTTCTAAAGCATGCCTTGTTAATTATATATACTCTGCATACATGTCATACTGCATGGGGTTGGGTTTTGTTATGGAGGAAGAACTCGTTCTGGTGGCTGTGCCACATATTCTGATATAAGCAGCTGTGCTGCGGATTATAGTTAGTGCCGCAACCTGTGCTAACACTGTAAGTGTAGGGATGGCGTAGGTGATTTAATCCCCACAGGAAGTGTAGGGATGGACGGAGGCAAGTGCAGGGTTGGATGGGATTATCATGCATTAATCCTATGAGACTGTTTTGTTATGGGCCAATTGTATTGTAATGGCCCAACTGTGTTAATATGGGCAAGGCCCAATATATCTCGACCTGTAATAAGGGGCTATGGCCCAGATTAATATTGATATGGGCTAAGGCCCAGTTAGCTCTGATTTCAGAATAGGGCTTAGACCTAGTAAAGCTTGAACTAATTTGGGCTCTGGTTGGGATACTTTACACACTGAGTTTTCCAAACTCACCACCTTTCTCTTCCATCCGTGCAGGTGAGCCCTAGTTGGTGGACTTGGAGCTGGGCGGGATTCAGAGTGGCCAAAAGATTAAATTCCTGTTTTTTAAATAAGTTTCAATTAACTCCCTTTTAAATTTCGCATTTACTTTTTATTATTTCTATTTTGTTAAAGTTGTAATAAGGCCGCTCTATTATTTTTATTTTGGGTTTTTAAATTACTTAAATCGTTTTCAACTTGAGATTCACATCACTTAAATTGATTCCTTAAAATTGGTTAGCTCTAGGGCGCGTTTTATAAAAGTTACTTATTTTCAAAATATCACGATAACCGAGCAAAGCTTCCGCAACGTAAATGTTTTCAAGGGAAATAAATATTTTAAATAGACTTAAACGTAATTTTTTGTTCGTGGACAAGTAATAAGCTTAAAGTGTGGCAATGGATGTGTGCATGTCTAGGATTGGATCATGGAAGAGCTAGGTACTTAAGCAGTCTAATTGACTCACCTCCTCTTTTCTTGAATCCAACCTGGTGCGTAGTATCCATTCGCTTTAAGCCATAACAAAGAAGGTTTGATTTTTTGATACTTAACTATTTTTAAAATAACATGTTTCTGCCACTGCAAAGGTTTACAAGTTTAAACGGTAAAAGTTCCTAAACATCAAGAAGGGTTTTCAATGAAAACATGGTTTTCGAAAAACACTTCAATGTGACACAGCAGACTTGGCCATAATGTCTGGGCCGGGTTTGGGGTGCTACAAATTAGCTATGGAATTCAAAACTTGAGGTCCTTATATGGCAATTAGACCATTAAATGGAGTTAGTAGATATTTTTGATGAATCATCCGTGGAAAATTAGAAAAAGAAAAGGACTAAATTGGAATGTTGAAAAATTAATGGGTGATAATAAATTTAAATAGAAATATCATATTATTATTATCATCTTGTTCCCCAAAATACATGGAAAACCTAGGAAAGAGAAAGGAAATCAAGCAAGCTTAATTGGGTAAGTAATCATGTCCCCTTTTTAGTAATTTTTATATTTTCGAGATCGTAGTAACTTAATCTATATATTTTGGGGATTAATTTGTAAAGATATCAAAGAATAGAAATTTTTCCATGGATTTAAATGCTGAAATTTTGAAATTTATGGTAGAAAATGAAAGGTTGTTGATAGATAAATAACTTTTACAAAGAGAATTTTGATGAAATTATGATTTAAGGACTAAATTGAAAAATGGTAAAACCCATAAAAAAGTCTGATTTTTGTGAAATTCATGGGCTGTTATTAAAACATGTAAAAATTGGTTAGGCTTGGAATAAGGATTAAATTGCATCAATTTTATTTTTCGAGCCTATAGACAAAATTATCATGTATGAAAAGTATAGGGGCAAAATGGTAATTTTTTCTAAGAAGTGAATTGAGTTCAAATGAGTATGAAATGGATTGAATTGATGTTAAATTCATTTATATAGATTCAGAAAGATCAAATAAAGAGATAGATCGAGGAAAAGAAAAGGTGACGGATTAGTAGATTTTCAAAAACGAACAAGTGTCGAGTAACTAAATTTTGTTTATTTTTATGCTTGAATTGAGTGTGGTGTGTGTTTATATGAATTATATAAATGTTAAAAATGTATGAAATAATTACATGATCAATAATGTTCGGAAAATGTTAAGTTCCGTTTGAGTAATGAAATTCGATGGATATATGATTTCCATATTGAATGCGGTCATGCCTATGTTGCGGACAGAATATAGCTCGAACGAGCAATCCTGTTATAAGCCTTCTCGAGCATCTTGTTACATATTTCATGCAAGCATCCTGATCGGTAGTGATCTTACATGTGTTGCGCACTACCGCAGCTCTTTGTGAGCATCCTGTTACACGATTCGATCGGTTGCGATCCAACATTTATTGCAGACACAAACACAACTCTTCGTGAGCGTCCTGATATAGGCTCTTATGAGCTTCCTAAAATGGATCGCTTGAACTCTCTATTATGCTATCCAGATCTCCCTAATAATTACTCTTCAGAGTTACATGTTAAGCTCAACGAGCTTCCTATTATAGACTCTTATGAGTTTCCTAATATAGCCCAGATAAGCTTTCTGATACATGGCTCATATGAGCATCCTGATATATGGCTCGAGAGTGTACTTCCTGATTATGTACCCTTATGGGTACCCCTGAACACGAGTTGATGGATCATTGATTTGTATACCTCCAGTATACTATCTGGGTATCCATTGATATTTCAATGATTCAACAAATAAAACTTCTATTAAAAGAAAAAATGAGATTAATATGATTTATTTTTTGAATATCCCTAAAATACTCGTAAATTATTATACGATGAGCTCATCTATATTATCTTGATATACATATGAATCATATTACTAATTTGTTTGATGAGAGCTTGTGTTTAGGCAATTGATCAAAAATGTTTGGATGCATGTTATACATGTTTAATTCAATTAGCATGATTGGTAAGTTAAATTTTTGTTATACAAACTTACTAAGCATAAAATGCTTACTCTGTTTTATTTTACTCTATTTTAGTGTTCGAAAGCTTGAAAGGGTTGGGAATCGGTCGAAGTATCATCACACTACCCTTCAGCCCGTTTTGGTACAAATAGCAAACTTATTTAGTATAATGGCATGTATAAGCTAAATTAGAATAAATGATGAAATATTTTGGTTGTATCTAGCCATTAGAATGGCTGGTGTAAAGTGTATTTTGATGTAATCATAAAAGGCCATATCATGTTGAGATGTGTTGAAATGGTTAAATGGTAAAAGACATATCAACCAAAGGATGAATGAAATTGAGTTAATAATTGGTAAAACTTGCAAACAAACATAAATGCAATTGTGGTAAGTTAAAAATTTGAATATATATGTGTTAATATATCATACATACTACTTGTATTTGGCTTGGATTATAAGTGTCAATTTGGTTTGGAAATATGTTGGGGAGTTGACATAAGTGCAAGGTAAAAAGGGTGAGAAATAAGGCTTGGAAAGTGGCCAAATTTTGTCCACACGGGCGTGTGTCTCAACTGTGTGTGGCATACGGCCATGCACACGGGCGTGTGGTTTGGTCGTATGTCCCTTGTATCTTAAAAATCGAGAAACAAAATGCTCAAAATTAAGTACACGGGCAAAGACATGGGCGTGTGTCTCAACCGTGTAAGACACACGGCCCAACACATGGGCATGTGCCTTGCCCATGTAATCCCTGCACTTAATTTTTGACAATTAAATTGTCCACACGGCCTAGCACATGGGCGTGTGGCTGGTCGTGTGACCCAAGTCAAAGAGTTACATGGGTAAGGACACAGGCTAGGACACATCCATGTGCCTCACATCGAATGCCCACACGGCCTAGCCACACGGGTGTATGTCCCTTGCACCTAAGAAAAATTTTGAGATTTCGCGAAAAATTTTATGTGATCCCAGTTTTGTCTTGACTCGATTCTAATATGTATTTTGGGTCTCGAGGACCCATATAAGGGACATTATGATTGATTATGACTGATTTTCATAAATGAATAGTAAATGACATAAATTAATTGAAATTAAACTGTAAACTCTGGTAATACTTCATAACCCTATTCGGGCAACGAATACGGGTTAGGGGTGTTACATAACCATAGCACATACTAACACATCTTGACAGATGTCACGTTTTGAGTCTTATTTAATCCAAACGAGCCCCATAGAAGGTTGAATTACACATTTCTAAGTCAAACGATCCTTAGTTGAAATTTTCCAAAAAATGGGACAACATGGCCCACCTGGCCAACCCATGTGGTCTCCATGGCCTCACACACGCCCGTGTGGCCCACACAGTCCACATAGCCTAGACCGTGTGGTCTACATGGCCTGGCACACAGTCGTGTGACGCAGAACAATTTCAAAAAATGTCTTTATTTTTCGAGTTTTTCCAAGTTTGAAACGTTGATTCAAGTTAGAATCACACACCTGACGACAATTATGATACCCCACACAAATATCGCACTTTGATTTCTACATACAACATTAAAACAGATCGATAAATGATCAACAAAACACCGAAATCTTGAACTTCATTGCTAACAAAATTTAACACAACAACCCCAAAACTGATCTTTCATCCCCTTAACACGAAATTAATAGTCCCAAAGCTGTTCTTAATTTGCCAGGAAAGCAAGGAGCGTCAGACGTTTATCTCCTAATAGCACAAAATTAACAGAACAGACATCAATCTCAAGAAATATTCAGCAGAAACTATGCCTAATTCACCCAACTTCAAATAATTCCTACATTTACCAAATCCATCGCGAATCCACAATAGAGAACAAAGGAACACAGAATAAATGGGAAAATCGCAATAAGAGAAAATAAGAAAATAGAGCTTTAAGTGGAACATGATAGGAATTGGGAAAATACATACAAAAGAGAAGCAAAGAATTATCCAAAAGAAAATAAATCAAAACATGGGAAGAAAAAAAGGAAAGTAAAGAGAAAGTGAACAAAAGTGGGGAGTGGAAGAGAGGAATGTGAGAGTGGGAAGTGAGAGAGAAATTTTTGGGATAATTTCAAAACTACCCACATCCCACTAAATCCCGCTACTAACCATTTATCAGATTTCCTCAGAGTTCAAAACAAAAATACTTTTCACCTTCCACACATAGGGATTCGAACACTAGACCAAAGGGTAAGCTGAAACCTTACCACTAAACTAGCAGACTCATTCTCCCCATTAGTTGAACGAAAATATTATTTATGCTAAAAGCTTAAAGATAGTGTTAAGACAAAAATAACTAAAATTCATAGGAAAGATTCGAACCCAGAACCTCATTTCCACAAACACAACACCTTTCTACTGAACCAAATTAACTCACTTAACATAATTTCACAATGTTAACTCAAAAATCAAAATGTGACCCCTCTAGGTTTCACTAACCCAATTTATTCTAACCTAATTTTTGGGATGTAACAATTATCCCCTCCTTCAAAGAATTTCATCCTTGAAATTCCCACTGTCTTACCATTCACTTAATCACAAAACCTGAAATTTCACATTCCAAACTGATCACCACATTATCGTTGTACAACTCTAATTTCAATGCAATCCAAATAGCATTCCACTCCTGTAACACCCCTAACCCGTATCCGTCACCGGAATGGGTTACGAAGTATTACCAAACGAGACACAGCTTTCTAGCAATCACAATCATACTCATGCATACAACTTAAATACCAAGCAATTGTAACCATTTAATCAAGATATGTCCAATATAAAGTTATAAGCAAATAATATAAAACATTTCATTTTGACACAAAGCATATGCGCATATCAAAGTCATTTAAATCATCAACATCAAGTAAAACAAATATGAATTATAAAAATATCTCATGTCTTAAATATATAACAAATTAAAATTCATCTTTGACATCAATATATAAACATATAAATATATATAATCATAACTTACCCAAATTCTTCTTAAATAAAATAATAGTATCGAAATATGATATAGCATGCCACTAAAATTTAAACTATATAACACCATAATGTTTTAGCATTTATCTGCATATAAGCATGCATTCAACCTACTCATACTCAAAACATAACATAAGCTACTATTCATTTGATCTTTTTAATGCTTTAGCTGAATACTTGAATGTTTAGTATTGAGTTTAACCAAAGTCAAATTTTAAAACTTAACTCATTCCATAAACAAGACAAAAGAAAAACATTTCAAGAATCAAATCCAAAAGCCAAATATAAAATACCCTTCTCATTCGTAAATCACAAATAAACCTATATGCATTATAACTTGACCAAACATATTATTAAAGTTTAATTACATAATATATATATATACTTGCACTAGGTTTCAAAGCCACACTTAACCATTGTATTCATGCTAAATAATTGACCAAAACAATCTTGGATCATTTTTATAACTTAATACCTTTCATAGCCGAAACACATTATTTAAACCATATACACATCCAATCATTTCATCAAATGATAATTTGTTTATACAAACATATGCTGAAACACAAACCGTAGTATATTCAAACAAAATTCTTGCATATTATGTTAAAAACATATTAAAACATATTTATAATAAGTTCGGATATAGCTTAACAATCTTAGATTTCAAATCACTTATAACACATTGACTAGATACAGCAACCTAATACACATATATTTTTATCTATGCATATCATAGCCAAACCAACCACACATTCGACCAAAATCATTAATCATTTCCAAAACATATAACACCCATCTCACACACTATTCATTCATAGCACATAACATTATAACCAAAATGATTTCAAACCATAATTAAACATAACCGCATTATCAAAACCAAAATCATTAAACATTATAACTAAACACACATTAATCCAAGACTAAGCATAATTAGAGGTGTGCATGGGCCGGGCCGGGCCGGGCCCATTAAAAATTTTTGGCCCGTTTTCAAGGCCCGGGCCCGGCCCGGCCCGAAATGTGGGCCTAGAATTTTTTCCAAGCCCGGCCCTAGAAAAAAATGATAGGCCCGAGTCCGGCCCGGCCCGACCATATTTAAAAAAATTTTATTTTTTTATTAAATAAAAATTTTAAAATATAATAAATCAAATGCATTTAAAACATAAAAACAAATATTAAAACAAAAAAAAATAAAAAATTGGACTAAAATAATTCTTAAAATAATATATAAATAAAAAATATAATAAAAATTAATTATATTAAAATTAAAAAATTGAAACAAATTAGAACTAAATTAAGAAGTAAATTATATTAATAACAAAAATTTTACAATATCAAAATAACATTAAAAACAACAAAAAAAAGTAAAATAAAAAAAACTAAAGTTACTTAAAATTTAAAATAAAAAAATTAAAAATAATTTAATATTAAAATCGGTAGGTCAGTAGCTGTGCCCGCCAAAAATCTTGTTCGAGGTCTGGCCCATTTTCTAAACGGGCCTCGTTTTTGCCCAAGCCCATTTTCGGGCCTATATTTTTACTCAAACCCTCCCATTTTTTAAGGCGGGCCTTGGGTAGGCGAGACGCCCGACCCATGCACACCTCTAAGCATAATTAGCAAGCCATTTTAGCATGGCTTTAAATACATTGCCAAATTCAACATTTAAGAAGTATGTTCCAGCCTATACATGCCATAGTTCAAGATCAACTATATAAACACCGAAACAGTAGATAGTGTGATGAAATTTGCTGACGATCCCTGAGCTCGTAACTTAATCCAAAATCTATAAAACGGAAACACACATATACATAGAGTAAGCTTTTATAGCTTAGTAAGTCATAAGCAAATATACAATTCATTAATACGCTCAACTTGTTTTAACCAATCGAATTATATTACTTTAACATACTAGACCTCAACTTACAAATGAGATAATTAAGACATTTTATAAACAATTTTCCCACTTGACCGAATTTTCACATAATCATTATAACATATCAATAATCAACCTCCAAACCAAATAGTTATAATTAAGCCATACACATATAAACTTATACATGCAAGCTTAAAAATCATAATATAACATCACTTATATATTGCCTATATGGTCGAATATACATGATCACACACATGTGCATAGTTAAGAAATCATTTCATTGATGCCCAAATTGTTTAGTCACAAGGCCGAATACCCATATCAATCTCACATATATTCATCATTAGCATAACACATAACTTATTACAAATATCAAATTATATACTTACCTTATTACTAGTAGGTATCAAGTTAATACATACCTGGCTTTCTAACTCATTTAACACATTCGAACACAACTTTTCCTTGCCTGATGAACCATTTAGAATTGGATAGGACACTCGGATAATCACACATATATCGTACAATGCCAACGTCCCAGACGTGGTCTTACATGTAATCACATATCGATGCCACTGTCTCAGACAAGGTTTTACTCGTACACATATATCAGAGTCACATATCGATGCCATGGTCTTACCCGCACACATAATTCAGAATCCTATGTGATGACATATGTATCCTAACTATTCCTAAGGTTCATACGGGGCTTTCAAACGTCGTAACTCGGTCGGAACGAATTCGGAAGTATGGTAGCCAAGCTTATTCATAATTGGTTATAACATACATATATTCATTTATTTCATTACAGCATATACATTTAGTATTTATATAAAATTGAATACATCTATTTGCTTATAAACTTACCTCGGACGATGAAAAATCGGAACGGATCTGCTAGTCGACAACTTTAGTTTTCCCCCGATCTAAATCCGATTATCTCTTTTCTTAATCTAAATTAATATAAATTAAACTTATTAAATCAAATATTCAATCAAATTCATCCAAAAATACACAAATGGGCAAATTATCCTTTTACCCCTGATATTTCATATTTTTCACAATTTAGTCCCTATTGCACAAAACACAAAATATGCAAAATTTCATTACACCCATGTTGGGCCTAATTTTACCCATACTCATACAAGTCCATCTATTTCATTTATTTCATATTTTAGTCCTAATTACTCAAAATCATCAAAAACTCCAATACAAAACATGTTAATCTAAAACATATCTTTCATATTTCATCATCAAATAAAAAAAAATCACAAGCTCTCAACAATGGCACAACTCAAAATATTCATCAAAATAAAAAATTCAAGCATGGGCTTTGTAGTACTCGAAGCAACGATCTCAAAAACGTAAAAATTATCAAAAATCGAGCTAGTTACATACCTTGATTATGCTACCAAATGGTCGAAACTTTCAAAGCTTATTCTTTCTTTCTTTTTCTTTTAGCATTCGGTTATGGTGGAAAAAAATGAGTGCATGTGTTTATTATATATTTTTTATGTTTTATTTAACATATATTATTAATTTAATTACACAACTAACATTTATTTAATAATACAAAATCATTATAAAACAAAGTCATAGCCGTCCATCATTAATAATTATGGCTTAATTGCATTATAAACACTTTATATAAGAAAGACAAGTTCAATTTGATACTTTCACATTTAATTATTAACTTTTCATTTTATGCGATTAAGCCCTTTTTATTAAATCGACATCCAAACAGTAAAATTAGAACACGAAAATTTAGCACATATAAATTCACACATAATAAACATAGAATATAATTTTAAAATATTTTTCTGACTCAGATTCATGGTCCCGAAACCACCTTTTCGATTAGGGTCTAAATCGGGCTGTTACAACTCCCTTTCCAGACAATATTTCCAATGAACTTTTCTATTCACTAACTCAAATTATCTTAAGAAACTCTTTATAGAAAAGAATCACCAACTATTTGACAAACCCAAAAATCTCAGAAACTCCAATGACAACCAAACACTTAGTTAATGTAGTGTACAATTGGCATAGATCTCAAATGTACTTGTATTGTTGTCAACCAGTATCTGATTCCCTCTCCAAGCCAAAGCTTGCATCCAACTAAGGGAATGTCGTGAATGGACCCTAGCACAGTGCTCATTGGATCCACAGCTAAAGCACACTCTTCCTCTAACACTCGCCCGAACAATGTCTATCATAGAAAACACCAATAAAAACCTAACATAGCTCACGTCTACCTCAACCCGCTGAGGCCTAACTATTTCGGCCCATTTTCTATATCACAGATTCAAGTCAACATGACCAAAGCTCCTCTTATTCCGCACTTATTCATTTCCTTTTCCTCGCTTTCTAAGCGATTAATCTCTTCTACTAACTTGGTGTAATTCGACCGAAGTCATTCAGTCACAAACCCTCGACTCACCGATATAGATTGGGCCCTAACGACCCTTTCTAAATCTCTAAACATATATAGAGACAAAGCATCATCTCCAGCTTCCCGATTACTGCCCTAAAAAATGGCCTCTCCATACACTAGCTAATTTCCAAATCGAGCATACTGCCCCGAGAAAAGGACTTAGCGTAAGTCACTTGACAATGTCCACCACATCTTCACACCCCCTGTCCATAGGTATCGCGTAAATTCATTTTACATATCTTTAGTTCAGAAGTCCAAAGTTTAGCTTAGGTTATTAAAAATACTAAGTCTAAGGTTTAGCAGAAGTGCATAGTTATATTTAAGTAGAGATTATCTTATTTGTTAATCTCTAAAGTCCATCAGACTAACTAAAGTGCAAATAACCAGAGTATAAATAACTTACTTAGGTAGACATCGAAGACTCGAATTCACATTTTCAAAACTTTAGTAAATTTTTATGCAAATTCACCCAAATTAGATTTCCAAAAATTTTCTTAAAAATCGAAAGTTTCAAAACACATTATGCATAAAATTTTAATTCCAGAAATCATAGCCCGAGTTCTGCAACCTAGATCTAATACCGCTAAATGTAACACCTCAAACCCGGCCTAGACGTTAAGGTCAGATTATGAAGGTTACAACATTCGTAAAAACATTGTCGATTAACTTACGTGAAAACTTAGTTTTATTTTCAGAGTAATAAAGCTGTTTAATTTATCAAAAACACGAGTATTCAGAAGATCGCATGTGAACACTTTAACACAAACCTTGTTTTATTAATTTTATAAAAATTATTCCAAATGTTTAACCAATTAAGTTGTAAAACGTCATAATTAATTTCAAAACCTTGCAGCAGAAAATTACTTTGAAAAAAATCTTATCTCTTAAAATCTTAAGGTTCCATCAATTATGTCATCTTGGGTGTGTTTATAAGTTATAAATAATACGTCCACAAAAACAAATACCAAAACCAAAATTTAACGTTCCAAAACAAATTAAAATTCGAAAGACCGTAAAGTTCGAAATTAAAATCTAAAACACACTTCTACTAAATTGTGTGAACCGAGCTCCAGAATCGCCGCCAAGTCCTAAGCCTGAAGGTCACCTAAAACATATTAAAAAAAACAGTGAGCTAGAGGACTAGTGTGTGACTTGGCCCACAAATAGTACATACTTATAACAAACACAAATGTAAATACCATCACAAAAAATTTACTTATAGTGTACACATTACCAGAAACATATGTTTGATTGGAATATCATATTTTCATAATCATATATCAAAACAGAATTCATAATTTTAGAATAAAAAATCTCAAATACATTCTCTTATATAAAATCGAATGTATTTCATAATCGGATATAGATGCATATTCAGATTCAGACACATAATCAAATTCAAATACAAATGTAAACGCAAATTTTGATACAAATGCAATCACAAATCCTACCCCCATCTGCTACACACCAACTCCGTCCAACCAATCACACCAAATAGGACTATAAAAGCCCGTCCATCCAATCACACCGGGTCGTAGTGGTATGCCACTCACAATAGTGCAACTGAGCTGCTAGACAGATATTAAGGTTTAACCGCCAAAATTACAGTATTGCTACCAAAAAACACTTTCCCCATCAAATCAAAACCCACCCCAATGCATATGCAAAATCACATTAACATACATACATATTACATAGGTTGTATGGCATGCATACATAAACAAATATTATACGGAGTGTAACACAACACATAACTTACACAGATCATAGCATATCATATTGCTTATACTAACAGTTATTTTTAGCATATCATATTGCTTATACTAACAGTTATTTTTACATACAGATGTCATACATGTTTTTACACATAATTGTACTTTTAGAGTTATCGAAACACAGATCTTACATAAGTTTTTCACTTAGATTAACCATAGCACATACTAACTGTAACACCCCAATTTTTGGGACTTCTGTGAATTTTGGCGAATTTTAGAATTTGTGTGTTTTGACTGCTTGGCGTAGGTCTAAGTATGTTAGTCGGCCTCTAGAAGGCCCAAGTTTAAGATAAAATTTGGATGTTTTAACTAATTTTAATTTTTAGGGAAATAGGGGTTCTGACAAGTTGGGCTTTTAAGATTTAATGGGTAAAATAAGCCACAAGAAGGCATGTGGCAAAGTGGCATGTGATGCCACTAGGGTGCTAAAAAAGTGGCGTGTGGATGGCTAGGGAGAGCTAAGGTTCAAGTCACAAGGTGAGCAAATATTAGTATTAATTTTTATGTACAGAAAAGGGGATGTGATGGAACTCAAGTGGAACTCTGTTAGGAAGAGTTTGAGCTACTCAGGAGACCGAGTAAGGAGGGGATAAGGGAGAAGATTTAGGAGCTGATTGCTGAATGATGGACTCTTGAGCAGCAAGGGTTGCTAGTATAGGGAAAATTTGGCATTTGGTTTTTGACCATTCTCTTCTCTTTTTCTTTTCTCCTCTCATCTCCTATTCTCTTTTTTCTTCTTTGCTTTTCCTTCTATAGCCGAACCCTTCCTACCATTCTACTCTTCCATTCCATTCGTTTTTAAGCCTTGGAATTCGATTGCCGTAAAAGCCAAAATCCCGAAAACCTGTTTCTGTTGTGCCAATTTCTTCTAGCCAAACCCTCTTATTATTCTCCATCTTTTGGTCGATTCTCCCATCCTCTAAACCCAAATTTCTGCCGACTTTAACTTTTCAAAAACCTCCTTAAAGAAATAATCTTTTAGTTCACAAGTTTTAGAAGCCGAAACACCATAGTCATTGGGGCATAGCCGAATCTTTAAAACCTTTAAAGATTTGATTCCTGCTAACGTTTGAAGGGGGTAGATCTGCATCAGAATTGAATAGAAACTAAAGTGGAATCGTTGACTGAAGGAACCGGTGTGTTAGCGTGGACAAGGGGACGTACAGCAAAGGGCTTGATGACTAATTTGGTTGGCTCTCCAGATCTAGCCCATATTTCGGCAAAAGGTAAGAACTCTAGGGTCTGAGGCTTGGTGGGTCGAATATGGTAGGGGGATAAGTCCGTAGTTTATTTTTGATATTTAGATTGACGTGTTATCCAATTGTAGGCAACTCGTGTGTGGAACTCTCTATCGAACCACTACAAATTAGGTGTGTAACTGACACCCTTTCATAGACTAGATCGGCAAAAGCCGAAATGCCGAAAAATCGGTATTTTGTGGACGTACGAGTGTGCGAATGCTCGTGAGGTAGATCGATTAATTTATTTGGTAAACTACAGTGTTTAGACTACAGAGTGCATGATTTTTGTGCCTTTAAATATTTTTGGGCTTAATGGGCCAAAATGAGGATAATAGGCCAACGGGCCCAATTCGATAAGAACACTCGGTAAGTGTTTCTGTTAGTACGTGAATGGTGAAAATATGCATGAAAACCATAAAATAGTTAAATTACTAGAATACCCGTAAGTATGGAAAATTACCATTATACCCCTAGGTGTAAAATGACCATTATACCCCTAAGGTTAATTTGACTGAAAAGCATGATGATTTGATTCTGTATGATGTATGCCATGATTTGCATATCTGTTGCATGGGGACATGGGTTATATTTTATGGAGGAAGCGTCTTGGTGGCTATGCCAC
This sequence comes from Gossypium longicalyx, assembly GCA_025698465.1. Classification (NCBI taxonomy): domain Eukaryota; kingdom Viridiplantae; phylum Streptophyta; class Magnoliopsida; order Malvales; family Malvaceae; genus Gossypium; species Gossypium longicalyx. The sequence continues at coordinate 64,471,665 of CM046996.1, read as the reverse complement.
AAATATCTGTTCTGGTGGCCCTGCACAAATATCTGTATCTGGTGACTATGTCACATTATTCTGTCTCAGCGACCATCATTGCAAATTTCGTAAGCGTGTACGGATGGGTGGGTCGAGTTGTCTCCCCACATGGCGTAAGGCTGGTACGAGGGTGCATATGGTTGGATATGAGTTGGGTTTCTGCATAAATATGTAATATTCGTTCTATTCTGTTATGGGCCTATGGGCTTCATTCTGAAATCTGTTCTGGGCTATGGCCAATTTGATCTGTTTCTGTGGTTTGAACTGGTTCAGGCTATGGTTGGGTTATTTTACACACTGAGTTTCCCAAACTCACCCCTTATTTTCATCCACGCAGGTAATCCCCAACCATAGTGGGCTTGGAGCTGTGAAGGATTCGGAGTGGCCACACGTTCTGCAAATTTGGTTTTCTTCTGGTGAATTGGACATCTTTTTATTTACTTTTATGATTTGCGTTTAAGTTGTAATAAGGCCGCTTTAATGATTTTTAATTGTTTTTAATATGTTATACTAGAGTAGGTATAATATTATCTTAATCATCAAATCGATTAGTTTTAGGCGCGTTTTCAAAAACGAGAATTGATTTTAAAATATCACGACAACAAAGCAAACTTTTACTTAAAAACGTTTTCCAAAGTTAATCACTTTTTCTTAAACTGGACTTAAATGAATTGGTTTCCTAAGAACATACACTAAGTTAAGGTGTGGCAATGGTGGTGTGCATGTCTAGGATTGGATCCGAAGGGAGCTTGGTACTTAAGCAGTCCGATGGACTCACCTCCTCTTTTCCGGTTTCCTACCTGGTGTACAGCTTCCATTCACGTTAACCAATAATGAAATCATCCTTTGAACACTAAGTACAATTTTTTGAACTAAAAATAGAAAATGTTTTTAACGTCTCGATGTGGCACGTCGGATCTGGTCATAATGTCTAGGCCGGGTTTGGGGTGTTACACTAACACATCTTGAGAGATGTTACATTTCGAGTCTTATTTAAGCCAAATAGACCTCATGGAAGGTCAAATTACATATTTCTAGGTCAAATGGGCCCCAGTGGAATTTTTTTAAAAAATGGGCCCATATGGCCCAACTGGCCAACCTGTGTGGCCCACACAACTTGAAACATGATCGCGTGGCCCACACGGCCTAAATATCCCAGACTGTGTGGCCCACACATCCCAAATATCCTGGATCATGTGGCCCACACAGCCCAAATAGCCCAGACCGTGTAGTCTAAACGGTCTAGCACACGACCGTATGACACAGAACAATTTCAAAAATAGTCTCTATTTCTGACATTTTCAACATTTCAAACGTCATTTCGGGTTAGACTCACACACCTAATGACGATTCTAATACCCCACACTAATATCGCATTCCTAATCCTACATACAACATTAAAATGGATCGATAAAAGATCCATAAAACACTAGAATCTTGAACCTCATTGCAATCAAAATTTAACACAAGAACCCCAAAACTGATCTTTCATCCTTTTACCAGGAAATTAATAGCCCCAAAGTCGTTCTTAATTTTCCAAAAAAAGGAGGAGTGCCAAATGTTTATCTCGTAATAGCCCAAAACTAACAAAACCAACATTAATCTCAAGAAATTTTTAGTAAAAACTATGCCTAATTAACCCAACTTCAAATAATTCCCACGCTTACCAAATCCATTGCGAATCCACAATAAAGAACAAAGGAACACATAATAAGCGATAGAATCACAATGGGAGAAAACAAAAAAAATAGAGCTTTAAGTGGAATAGGATAGGAATTGGGAAAATACATGCAAAAGAGGAGCTAAGAATTATCCAAAAGAAAAGAAAAGCAAAGCGTGGGAAGAAAAAAAGAAAGTAAAGAGAAAGTGAACTTGTAACTGCTCGATTTAGACCCTACTCAGAATAATGGTTTCAGGACCACGAATCTAAGTTAGAAAAATATTTTAATATTATTTCCCATTCTTATAATATGTGAATTAGCATGTGTGAAAGTTTCGGATGAAAATTTTATGATTTGTGTGCTTAATTTGCAAAAAGGACCTAATCGCGTAAAATGTAAAAGTGACTAGTTAATTGTTAAAGTGTTTGATTGCTATGTCTCTTTAAATGAGAGGTTCTTATGATGCAAATGGACCATTGGTTTAATGAATGGACAATTTTGGACAATAGTTAGTGGAATTTTAATGAAATAGCTAAGGTTAATTTTGTAATTTATGTATTAAGTTATGATTAAATAAAACAAAGTAAAAGATGAATGTGTTCATCTTATTCTTGTCGAAAATATCAAAAAAAAAAAGGAAGGTTAAAGCTCAACTACGGTTCGGCCATATTTAAGTTCAATTAGGTAAGCGTTCAAGCTCGGTTTTTGATGATTTTTATGTTTTTGAGATCGTTGCTTAGTAATCTATCAAGCCCATGCCCTAATTTTTGAATTGGTTGATGATTTTAAAAGATTCCATTGATGAATTCATGTGTTTTATGATGTTTAATGATGAATTGTGAAAGCTTAGTGCTTGATATACATGTTTTGTAAAGTGATTTTGAGTAAAAATGCATATTAGGGATTTAATTTAGAAAAGTGTAAATTGAGGGGTTAAATTATGAAATAAATAAAATTTTTGGACTTCTAGAAGTCCTTATAATATTCAGCTATGCATGGGTTCATTGAAATTATGTGTATTTTGTGTTTTTGTGAAATAGGGACTAAAGTGTTAAAATGTAAAAATGTGAGGGCTAATTTGTAAAATACACTAATTATGTGTATATGGATTGAATTGAATGATTTTTTGAATAAAATGGTTAATTTTGAATACATATAGATCAAGAAAATAGGAATTCAAATTTAGATCGAGGGAAATCAAAGATTATCAAGTAAACGATTCGAACCGTCAATTCCGAGTACGAGGTAAGTTCGTACGTGATAAATGATGTTACAAGTATGTTTTAATGCTTTGATAATGCATAAATTGTATATATATTTGACTATGGTTTGATTAAGATGATAAATCAACTATGTTCGACACTAAGTGTGCGATTTGAAATAGTTTTGGTTATAAATAGCTCTATGTGTGCGAAATGGAATAGCTTCAGCTATATGAGGCACTAAGTTTGTGATACTGAGATAGCTTCAGTTATTTGAGATGGCAATAAGTGTGCGGAATCATTCTAGCTTTGGCTAACCATTAAAGCACTAAGTGTGCGAATTCTTAAAGCATGGATAGACTTCGGAAAGAATTAATGTATTTGAACAAGAGGTGGGAATGAAAATGAATAAATATGGGAACATTTAGGTATGTACGAAACCTATGTGGTAGATGATACTGTGTGTACAAAGCTTTATGAATTAGTATGAACATATTAATTGTGATGAAATAGAAGTGATGGATGATTTGAGGACTACTAAGTGTTTATTAGATGATTTTTTGTATTATATAAATTGTTGATTATATTTAGTATGAACTTACTAAGCTTTAAAAGCTTCCTGTGTGAAATGTTTTCTGTTTTACAGTGTTATAAAGCTAGCTCAAATTTGGGGATCGTCAGCGACTCATTCACACTATCGGACATCTATTTTTGTACCATATTGAGAGTCGTATATATGGTATATGGCATGTATAGGCTAGTGTTATTTTGGTATGTTTTGTGTTGTGGTTAGCCATGAGACTTAGCTTGTAAATATTGGTATGTATGACCTTTTAAGTTGGCCTAATTGGTATGTTTGATAAGTAAGAAATGTGATGTTTATAATGTTCATGTGATAGCTTAAATATGGGATGTTTAATTGGAAAGTTTTGTGGTATGAATTAGGTGATAAGATGATGAGATTATACTTTTGAAACTTATGTGAGTTTTAATGATTTTGGTATATTTAGGTTGTGGAATTGAGTAGTGAATTGGACGGTATTTGGATGTTATGCAATATGTGTGAAATGGTTGATTTGGTTGCCTATAAATGATGCAAAAAAAAAATGTTATGGTTTTGGTGTGATTGAATTAGGTGGGAAATGTGGCTTAAACCAAGCCTAATTTTCACCCCACACGGTTGAGCACACGGGTTTGTGTCTCGACCGTGTGTCTGTTGTAATTTAGCTATTCAAGTCAGTCTCGAGCACGACCTAGACACACAGGCATGTATGGTGGCCATGCAAGGCACACAGCCTTGGTACATGGGCGTGTGTGGCCATTTCGAAGGGTACACGGGCTAGACACATAGGCGTGTGATCGGCCGTGTGACCCAAGTTAGTTTCGACCGACCAAGGCACACGTCCTGTTCACACGGGCGTGTGACCTTTATAACTTTGAAAAATGTTTAAGTTTTGAAAAATTTTGTATGAGCTCGGTTTAGTCCCGACCCCTTTCTAAAGCATGTTTGAGGTCTCGTTGACCTAATATAAGGGACTTTGTAATGATGTATGACCTATGATGCTATGATGATTGAGAAATGAATGCTAAATGTGTCAATCTGTCTGGTAACGCCTTTAACCCTATTTCGGCGATAGATACGGGTTAGGGATGTTACAGAACTAAAATGGGGAGTGGAAGAGAGGAACATGAGAGTGGGAAATGGGAGAGAAATTTTTGAGATAATTTTAAAATTACCCACATCCCACTACTAACCACTTGTCAGATTCCCTCAATGTTTAAAACAAAAATAATTTTCACCTTACATACACAAGGGTTCAAACACGAGACCAACAAGTAAGTTTAAGCCTTACCACTAAACCAATAGGCTCATTCTTGACATTAGTTAAACAAAAATATTATTTATACTAGAAGCTTAAGGATAGGGGTTAAGACAAAAATAAAAAAAATTCAAAGTAAAGATTCAAACCCAGAACCTCACTCCCACAAACACAAACCTTTTTACTGAACCAGATTAAGTCACTTAACATAATTTCACAATATTAACTCAAAAATCAAAATGTGACCCCTCTAGGTTTCACTAACCCAATATATTCTAACTCGATTTTCGAGATGTGACACAAACTCCCCTCATATTACATATGAGGGTCCGCAACCCTAATATATTTAACTAAGGTGTGTCACCTCCTAGTTAAACTAAAAGACTAATTTCCCTATTATCTAAATATTATTTGTGTTCTACTAATTCAACCAAGATTCTTCCATCTCTCTCTATAAATAAATGGAACTAGTAAAGTTACTCACAACAATTCCTATAAGTTTTCAATATTTTTATTCTTCTAGAAAATAGTTAGATTTTATTTTCTGAGTATAAATTCTATTTTTTAGGAATAACGATTCTGTCGATTTCTATTAAGAGAGAATTATTTTCCTACTGAAAGAAATAAATCATTTCTAGTTATGTGTTTAGTTTGTGATTGTTTGAGCCCACACTCGAAGCAATTCATGGTACGAGAATAGCAGAGAAGGTCACTCGGTTGAAAGTTAGGAGCATTTAGGATCCATCTCGCACAAAGCATAGGTACTTTTTCGGGAAAATTTTATTACTATGAATATCACAAACTGACTCAGTTTTTAATTTTTTAATTTTCCGCTGTGATAGTAAATTTTTTTTAAACCGAATTTTTCCAACATGTCAACCATTTGTGCGTGGTAGCTAGAAGTGGGCATTGCAACATCCATTGAGGATTCCAAAAGGTCATCTTCTACCTGATTGCTTCCATAAGATCTTTCATCATCAGTTACCACATTTATGGACTTCATTACCTTTTGTGTTCTCTTGTTGTACACTCTATAAGTTCTACTGTTTATAGCATATCCCAGAAACATACCTTCATCAAAATTGGAGTCAAACTTTCCTTGATGCTCTTGATCCTTCAAAATGAAGTAGGTACTACCAAAAAAATGAAAGTATTTCACACTTGGTTTTCTACATTTCCATAATTCATTAGAGTGACTTGAGTCTTTGGCCATAGGTGTACCATATTGATCACAAAAATAGTTGTGTTGACAACTTCAGCCCAAAACTTGTGAGTAGTACCCTTACTATTTACAATCACTCTAGCCATCTCTTTCACTGATCTGTTCTTTCTTTCTACAATTTCATTCTAGTCTGGAGAATTTTCTAAGCTTCTTTAGCAACTATGCACTTGTAAATGCGTTTGAACTCTTGCATATCAATACCACAGAATATGATATACAGGGCCTTAGAGTTTGCATTTGCAACTCTCTCTTCTTCTATAGTCTATTCAGCCTCATGCTTAGGAACCTTTCCAGCACCAAAATCAATGGTAGGAGCGTGCCAGCCAGTGAGTACAGAACGTCGGGCTTTCTCATCAACAGACTACCATTCTCAAGCATAAGAGGATGAGTAATAAAAAAACCTTCCATTGTTTGCAAACAACAATACCAGGATTCACAACTAAATATGTTAAGTGTCTAATTTGATACCAATTGTTGCAATATTAAGTTGCTTATTTGTTACAAATGAAAACTGCAATGGAAGTTTTAAACTGCAATGGCCACTATAGCTTAAAATTGCGAAAATAGTGCAAACAAAATAACAATTAACACCAAGGATTTGTTTATGTAGCTCAGTTTCTCTACGTCTACGAAGCCTAGCTCGGTGAGTAACTCTACTATCTTTGTTTAAAAATACAAGTGATTCGCACTCTATCACTCCTAAGTATAAAGATCTCACCTTTGTAAGTTTTGATTTGATTCACTCGAATCCAATCCAATCTTCAAAAGCTAAGTATTGGTTTCCATAAATGGACCAAAGTATCTTCAATAAAACAACACATGGACAAGCCTAAGGATTTTCTTCGTTAAATTGCCAAACCAAATAAGGCAAGTATTTAAAACACCTTAGTGGCCGTCTACAGTTGGCAAGTATAAAAACAAGTTGATGAAATACGTCATATCACTATTTCAGACAAAAGGTTTAAGTTAAATTTCAGATCTAGTCCTTATACTTTCTCCTTTTTGAACAATTTAATTCTTTTTCTGTTATTTTATTAACTTTCCTTTTTTTTATTACTTTTTATTTTCCTTCTCTTCTTATTCTCCCTTACATTTTCTCTCTTTTCCCTTTCATAATTCTAGCCATTACTTATATTAATGACATTTTCTTAGTAGTAACATTGGCCTATTTTTTTTTTGGATAGTCATGCATACATTATGGATGTGTTTGTAGGTACCTATTATAAGACTTTAGCATGTATAATGTTAAAGTTTCAATCTCTAATACCTTGTATATCCTTATACGCTTCAATTATTGCAAAACATTTCGGAATCTTATTTATGTATGAAGCTTGAGGTAGAAGTTATCATTTTGTTCTTTTAATATCAAAGAATTCAAATTTCCACAACATAATTAGCTTCGCCTAAATCCTTTATTCTAAATTTTTGTGCCAACCATAGTTTAACTAATGATAACATCCCTACACCATTCCCATGGAGTATAAGATCATCAACATATAGAACAAGGAAGACCACCTTTTCATTCCTAATGCATTTGTAAACACAAGGTTCATTAACATTCTGATCAAATCCAAATATTTTGATTGCTTGATAAAAATTGTAGATAGACTTAAGCATTGCTATAGGCAAGAAGGTTTCCTCATAATAAAATGCCTTTTTTTTACGTGTTCCCCCTTGTTACAGTTCTAGTGTTATAGGTTTTAATATTTTCTTCTACATTTCTTTTCCTCTTGTAGATGCACTTACGCCTTATGAGTTTTATCCTATCCAGTAAATTTACAAGTTCTCAGATTGTATTGGATTTCATAGAATCCATTTCAACATCTCTTTCTAGAGCTTGAAATCAACATTCTGCATAGCATCTTCATAATTGAGCGAATCATCTTCTTGCTCGATAGTTTCCATGTTATAAACATTGGCATTGTACATGAAGAAACTAGTCTCCTAGAGACTCTCCCACTACATTGAGGTTTTATGTGTTGTTGATCATTTGAAATGAATCTAATATTAAAATTTGAGGGTTCCCTTTATTTCTTAAAAATTCCTCGAGTAATAATCCAGTTTGAGTTTTAGAGTCGTTCATGCAACTATCCTTAAGAAATGTTACATGTGTTGATATCTTGATAATTTGGTCCCTCAAGTTATAAAATAATCCACCATCTCTTCCTTTTAAATATCCTACAAACATGCACAATTTTGTTCGTTAATCCAACTTCTTTGTATCATTATCCAATACATGCACCGAACATTCTCATGTCCTAAAGTGATTTAGGTTGCAACTTCCTACCATGCCATATTTCATACAGAATCTTAGGCAATGACTTAGTTGGTACATAATTCAGAATATAGCAAGTTGTTTGCAACGCATATCCCTAAAAGGATGTTGGAAGTTACGAATAACTTAACATTGAACGAATCATGTCAAGTAAGGTTTTGTTCTTTCTCTCAACTACACCTTTTTATTGTGGAAATCTTGGTGCGTTCAATTGAGAAAGAATCTCATTTTCAATGAAGTATAGTACGAACTTGTTAAATAAAAAATTTTTAGCTTCTAAAACAAGACTCTTGGAATTTTTTAAATTTTTTAATATTAGGATGCACTAGATAATGATATCCAGGGTTTTTAAAACAAGAATACTTTTTCAAAGAAGTCAAAGTGGGAGCTTAAGTGAAATCAAGGGTTTTAAAATTTAAAAAAAAAAAGCTATTTATGTTGAGATTGTCTTCCTATTGAGGTATTTATCTTTTTTTATATAATTTTTTATGCACTGCGTTAAATAATCTAAAAGGATAAATACTTATCAATGGAAAGAGCAAAATCCATGTTAACAAAGGATTGGAATGGGAATCAAGTTCGAAAAGGTTAGATTTTAGAGGGTTCAGCCATGGAAATAAAGGCAGGGTTGCGCCTGATGGAACGAGATGGGGTTAAGGTTTGAAGGTGGGATTGTGACAGTAAAGGAAGGGGCTACAGATTTGACAGCAACTGTGTCGGCGAGGATGAGTTGGACGAAGATGAAACTTGAGTTTTAAAAGAAAGAAAAGAAATAGAAACACATAAATGAGGTGAAAATATTTAATTAGGTTGAGAATTTATCAGGTATTATAAAGTTTTGAATTTACTGTGTCTATTACAAAAGGGATGTATACTAATTACATCGCATAATAATTTATTTAAACTTCTAATTTTATAAAGAAATTATTTTGGTCATTCATTTAATTTTTTGTCTTTTTCAACCTTTAAACTTGTATTGCTTATCATACCACCCAAAATGGATGAAAAAATTAATGTTTGTTAATTTTGCTAATATGGCATTCACATGGTAATCTACATATATACCAAGTTAACAATTAATTTTGATTACAAATTAAAAAATATTTAAAATTTATTTTTTATAATTTTATATTTTTTAATAATTTTCAAAATATTTTTTATATTTTTTTTTGAAATTTTAAATTTTTAAAAATTTATTAATTGTTGATATAACATTCACGTGGCAATCCATATATATACTATATCAGCAAAGTTAACGTTTGTTAGCTTTTCCATCCATCGTAGGTGATTTGACAAATAACGTAAGTTTGAAATCTAAAAAAGATGAAAAATTAAATGCATTAAAATAACTTCTTTTATAAGGTTGAAAGGCCAAATAAGTCATTAGACATAATTAAATCTTATATGGAAAGAAGTCATACTATATATTTTAAAATTTTTAATAATTTTATCTAATTTCTTTTTCTATAATTTTTTAAAATTTTTTAGTAATTTTTTATTTTTATTTTCTAAAATTGTTTATAATTAGAATTTTTTTAAATTTTTTAAAATCAATAATAAATTGACAAATTGTAAAATCATAAGAGTTATCCCGCACATTAACTAAAACTTGCACTTTATCTAATACCGATTACTAAATTAAGAACATTTTGTAGTTTATTAATATCAACAATAAGCCTAAAAGAAAAAAAGAAAGAAAGAAACCGGAAAAACCGGGCCAACCCAAAGTGATTAAATAATTTTTTAAATATATATTTAAGAAAAAAGCATGATTAAAATGAATTTTATTTTTTATTTAATTTATAACTAATTTTAATTTTATGATGTAAAATAAATACTTACTTTTAAAAGAGTGAAAATAGGTCAAAACTTCCATATAGAAAATCATTTTTTCAAAAAAAATACTAAAATAAAAAATATTTATTATTTTATTTACTCGACAAATTATGTTTTTAACAATATTTATGAAAAAAACTTAACCAAATAATGCTCAAAAACATTAAAGTAAACCTATTTTGTCAAAATAAGTTTGAAAACCCAAAATCTAAAATTAATATGAAAAAACCAAAAATCTAATGGAAGTATCAGCAACCGTTCTTCATAAAATAAAAAATTTCAACCGAACAAATCTAAAACCTACCTCTTATCATCAGCGACATCTAGTCGTTATTATCGGCATTTGATACCATTACATTAAATTGTAAAGGAGAGCTTGTATTGAAAACAATATAGCCGAGTTAAAGAATCGGGGTTTACATATGACTCGACAAATGAATTTATCAACTGACATACACAAATAATCATCTCTCTTACATCATAAACAAAATTATAGCTTGAAGTTTCTTCATCTTGAATCATATAATTGGAGATGTAGAAGACAAATCCAGTCTCAAGGGGTTTCCAAAGTATGTTTTACATACGTAATTTGCAACCTGCAAGTTAGTGGCAATGGTTCATCTTCCTGGAATGCAAGGGGTAAGAACAAAAAATAGAAAAATGACAAGCAAGAATAATTTAAAATCATGCAATGGTTGCAACCTGCAAGTTAGTGGCAACGGTTCATCTTCCTGGAATGCAAGGGGTAAGAACAACAAATAGAAAAACGACAAGCAAGAATCATATAAAATCATGCAATGGCAAATGTGATTAGTTAGTCTCATCCTGATTTCTTCATTGTTTAAACAGCAAACTAGCTAGAAGTATAAATTCACTTTGATTCAACTTTAGGTAAGTCTTTACACTATCTACGAACTTTTTGTTGAACCTAGTGAAAGTATCCAGGAAATAATTCCGACCTCACTTGAGTAAGGCAGGATGAACAAAATGACAAAACCTGAGCTTTGATACTATGTTATCCAACTTAAAACTAATTGGAAGCCACAACTTTAGTATGAAACCACGAAAACCTGATACTTAGCAGGTATAACACCACTTAACACTGAACAAAGTTGTAACTAATGTACTAGCCAAGCCAGCATTTCAATTTTCTTCAAAAAGTGGCAGGGCTGTTACAGGTGTATTTCAATGCATCATTTCAAATCAATGACCAAAAAGCGTATTAATTAACAGAATACGTGTTAAGTTTATGTCTATGTAGGCTAAATTTTTTATCCATATCTAACTTTTATGTACATATTTGGACATGAATATAAAGTATGATGCTCTAAATATATGAAAAACTCAGAACAAATTGCATTTAGAAACATGAATGGTGCAGATACACACTAGTACTGGAGCAAACCGTTTCTTTAAAGTAAATTTAACACTGACCAATACATATTGCTGCTACAGCTGCAGCTTCGATTTTACCCTAACTCCTTAGGAAATTTGTTGCTAGCAAAGACCTAAATAGTAACTTAAGGGTTGATCTCCTAAATAGGATTAGAAATTTGTGGTTTTTCAGGAACTTTTGGGGGAGAGTCATGTTGCTTATAAGAACCTGACTCTTCAACCCATATTGTATTCATTAGGTCAGGCCTACAGGTCTACATCTTAGGTGAGTTCAAGTTCACAGCTTTGAAAGCTAAAACGAAACAATTCAATGGAATTTCCAAGCCAATCTTAATGATCACAGAACGATACTGCTTTGACAAATATGACTCATGATCATCTTAGAGACAGCAACTCTTTCAGATGAACCACACGCAGTTATTTGTTAGATACAAGTTTAAGCATAAAACTGAAAGCTTTTTAATAATGAGAAATGACAGACTTGTTTCCACACATATTAATTCAATTTTTTTTTTAATGAAAAACCGAAAATATGAATCACACATAAAAAAGACTGAATAGGCATAACATGGTTTAAATAATGTTGGATTAATCCAATTTGGTACCTGTTTTGGGGCTCGAAACTGAATTGAAATTTTACAATAATGCTTCCTCATGGCAAACCTAAACAAGGAAAACAGTCTGATATGATGCATTCAGTAAAAAACAAGTTGGCAAGAAGTACCTGTTGAAATATATATATATTTTAAATTTATTTAGGTAGATAAATCTTATTTAGGTAGAAAAATTTTATTCATATTCTAGGAATATTTTTATTTTATGTTTTAGTAGTTTATTAGAATAAGAAAACTATTTTCCCCATTAGGATTAGGACTGTTTTTTCTATTTAAATTCAGTTCTTTAGTTAATAATAATAGAACAGTTTTATTAAAAGCTCTCTTGAAAACTTTCATGGCATCTGAGCTAGGTTAAATCTCTAGTAACATCATGGTTAAACCTTGGTGCAATCACTGCAAAAAATATTGGCACACTCGAGAAACATGTAGGAAGCTCCATGAAAAACCGACATATGGAAAGAAAAAGAGTGGCAATGATCATGGTTCACAATCAGGGGATAGCAGAGCTTTCCAAACAACTAATGGAAATTATGAGGGCCAAAGTTCTCTGGAAAGATCTCCATTCACTAAGGAACAATTAGATCATCTACACAAGTTTTTTCAATCACCACAATTTTCAAATGAATTCTTCTATTCTTAACTCATCCAATAATCCTTCTTCCTCTTTTGCCCAATCAGGTACTGATTTTTCTGTTTTTTTCAGTGTCAAGCCTTGTAAAACAAACACGTGGATCGTTGATTTTGGAGCTAGTGATCACATGACTAGTAGTCATTTTCTCTTTTCAACTTACACACCTTGCGCAGGAAACAAAAAGATCAAAGTAACAGATGGGTCCTTCTCGGCAATAGTCGGGAAAGGCACTGTTAAAATTTCATCTTTCTTGGTTTTACATGATGTTTTACATGTGCCAAATCTAACTTGTAATCTCATATCGGTCAGTAAATTATCCCAGTCCTCAAATTGTCATTTTATATTTGACTCCTCTATGTGTAAGTTTCAGGACCTGGTCTCGAAGAGGATGATTGGCAATGCTAAAGAATTTGATGGAATTTACTTTCTTGAAGACAACCATCTAAGTCAACCAACAACTATTTATGTTTAAATTCTACTTCTGATTTTGATAAGGTTATGATTTGGCATTATAGGCTTAGACATCCTAATTTTTACTAAAAGTCCTTCATATCATTGTGAATTTTGAGAATTTGCTAAACATTATCGGTCATTCTTTCCACCTCAAAAATATAAAGCCTCCAAACTTTTTTCGTTAATTCATAGTGATGTTTGGGGATCTTCAAGAGTCTCAACTTTTTCAGGAAAACGTTGGTTTGTCACATTTATTGATGATCATACTCGAATTTGTTGGATGTTTTTATTAAAAGATAAGTCTGAAGTTAAAAATGTGTTTCAGTCTTTTTATGCTATGGTGGAAACACAATTTGGTGTGAAAATAGAAGTATTTCAGACTGACAATGGTGGGAAATTTTTTAGCAACCAATTAGGTGTTTTCTTAACCAAATATGGAAATAGTCCACCAAAGTTCTTATACAAATACACCACAACAAAATGAGATTGCAGAAAGAAAAAACTGACATCTTTTAGAGGTAACTAGTGTCACGGGGCTAGACCTTTCGTCTCGCAATCTGTGCGGCCTTAGATGATTAGCTCGTCCAATCTCATCTAAGTCAGCCTTTTCTCCCAAAAAATGAGGATTCCTTAAGAACTCCTCCAAAGCACCAAATTGAATAGCGGAAGCGATTGTGCCAAAAGAAGCAACAAATAAGCAAAAGAAAGCCAAAGAAAGAATGCACACAAAGTGTTTAAGTAAATGCCCAAGAATTCTATTACTATTAAGAATTCAACATACAATGGATGGTTCACAAATGAGGGGGAGACTCTCTATTTATAGTTGAGCTCCCCCAGAACCGACGGTCAAAATACATTTACATCGACGGACGAGATTAATAATATCCCATGATTTAAGGGATTTACAAGATATGCCTTATCAAATCTAATCTAATCTTTACAAGATATGATTCCCTCTATCTTTTAAGATTAGTTACCCAAAATAGCCTAAGTTGCCATATCTTTGTTATTGGGCCACCTAGGCTTCAATCTGACAGGCTTCTCCAACAATTCATGGAATCGGGCCAGTTCACGTGGGCTAAATGATCTCCATCTAATCGATCGACCTCTATGGGACGCAACTTGTGCTATGGTCACGAGCTTAGAATTTTGGCCCGTGACATTCTCCCCCACCCATTCTCGCAACGCCCTCGTTACGACTTCCGAATGACACTGGCTTAATTCGCCTTGGAACTCTCTTGTTGCCTTGGCCTCTTCCCGACTTGCCTTGCAATCAGGTTGTCCCTTTTTTCGGAACCTTTGCCTCAGCTTCCGTCGCCTCTTAACATGAACCGTTGCACTCGGTACATCTCATTGGCAAGAAGTCTCCACTTTAACTTGCCCCAATTCTAACTTGGTCCCATTGGAATCCCCTCGATTCTCACATCTTGGCTTCGTTCCACCCACAGTCCCTCAGCCTTCTTGCTTATGAACTTTGAAAGGGCCCCTACGATCTTGCCAAGCCAACAAGTCAGAAATTAAAACACTATCAGAGTGTTTGCAATGTACCTTACTCACGGCATTTACTCGCTTCGACTGTTTTTGCATCGCTTCTTTCCTCTTGAAATTCAATGCACAATCCACCTTCCCCAAAGGTGGCATCTCCACAGTCGACTCCACAGGCCTTATATCAGACTCACGCCCTAGTAACTTTTTCGAAGTGGCTTCTGTAGCCTTCCGTTCTGTCGAGTTAACGTTTCTCCCATACGAAACATCTTCGACTAGTTGGATAGACGACAACACCTTGATCCCAACCTTCATATCCCGATGCACTGGCACAACAATCTTTGATGACGGACCAGTGACAATATGGATTTTATCGGCCCATTGAAACAAAACTGTCTGAATCCTGTCAAGGAAGTTTAAACCAAGCACATAATCGTAATCATCTAATTGGATTACCTCAAAGTCTTCCTTACCTTTCCATTCACCGATTTGTAGCTCCACATTACAAGCTACTCCCACAGTTGGGGCCTCCTCCGAATTTACTGTCTTGATCTTCTTATTCGATTTCCTAATCGACAGACCAAGCTTCTTAGTAGCCTTTTCTGATATGAACAAGTCCGAAGCTCCCGTATCAATAAGAGTAGCGCAATGTTGATGTCCACAAACATCAACCCCTCTCTATTATTTCTTTTGTTAGGAATAAGAACTATCGAACCGACCCTCGATATTCTTCCCTCCATAGGCTTCGCCTCTTCTTTAGGCTCAACTTTAGTTTGAATAGCCGACATCATCGATCTCTTCGGACATTTTCGCAACATGTGTGGTCCTTGACAAAGGAAGCATTTTATTCTCTTCCCTTTGTCCCTTGAGTTGTTGGATCCCCGCTTCGCATCTTGTGGTCTCTCATTGCCACTTGTGCTATCAGTTCCCCGCTTCGCATCTCGTGGTTTCTCATTGCCACTTGTGCTATCAGTACTGCGACCATCATCGCTATGTCCCTCTTCATCTTCTTCATGGTTTCTCTCACCATTGCCCTTTCCATTGGGCTGAGACGATTCAAACTTGTCTTTTGTTAGACCAAGTTCAACAAAGGACCCTGCTTCAGCCATGGCTATAGTAAGTTCGATGATCCCTTGCCTACGCAACTCTTGCTTTGCCCACGGCTTTAACCCATCCTCGAACCAATAGAATGCTTCTTTCTCACTCAGGTCGGAGATTTGAAGCATCAACTCACTAAATGCCCGAACATACTCCCGAACAGTGCCTTATTGCGTGAGACGGCGCAACTTGGCCCGAGCCTCCTTCTCGGCATACTGTGGGTAAAACTGCTTCTTCAACTCTTTTTGGAACTCCTCCCAAGTCCCAATTGCGTTCCCTCCACGCTTCTCATCCGTGGACCTACGACGCCACCACAAGAGAGCCACATTAGTAAAATAGATTGAAGCAGTGTTTACCTTAATTGCATCATCCTCGATGCCCAACGCTCGAAAGTATTACTCCATTTCCCACAAGAAGTTGTCCACGTCTCTTGCGGACCTTGCACCTTTGAACTTCTCCGGTTTGGGAACATCCATTACTTGTTGCTTCGGCTTTGAAGACATCCCATTACTCAAAGCAGCTTTGTAAATTGTGAGCTCCCCCTTAAGCTCTTCAATTTCTTTCTTCATGGCTAACATCATGTCCTCGAGATTCTCATCCCTCTGCCAGCTTTTCTGTAGTGGAGTTTACTAACTCATTCAGCTTTTCTACATTGGCACAGAGAGAATCCAACACAAAATCTCTAAGTTGCTTCTCCATTGAGTCAAACCCATCTGTGCGTCCCTCAACCAACTCAAGCGTCTCTTTCATGTTCCCTACGGATTCCTCGAGATTAGCAACTCGATCTTCCAACGCTGACAACATGTCCCTCAAGCGACTTGCTTTTCTACCCCTCCCACAGGTCTGCATCGGCTCATTCTGATCTTCTTTCGACATCCCAACAGTGCCTTCGAACCAATAGCTCGAATACCACTTGGTTCGAACACTAGCTCTGATACCACTTGTCACGGGACTAGACCTTTCGTCTCGCAATCCGTGCGGCCTTAGATGATTAGCTCGTCCAATCTCGTCTAAGTCAGCCTTTTCTCCCAAAAATGAGAATTCCTTAAGAACTCCTCCAAGGTACCAAATTGAATAGCGAAAGCGATTGTGCCAAAAGAAGCAACAAATAAGCAAAAGAAAGCCAAAGAAAGAATGCACACAAAGTGTTTGAGTAAATGCCCAAGAATTTTATTACTATTAAGAATTCAACATACAATGGATGGTTCACAAATGAAGGGGAGGCTCTCTATTTATAGTTGAGCTCCCCTAAAATCGACGGTCAAGATACATTTACATCGACGGATGAGATTAACGATATCCCATGATTTAAGGGATTTACAAGATATGCCTTATCAAATCTAATCTAATCTTTACAAGATATGATTCCCTCTATCTTTTAAGATTAGTTACCCAAAATAGCCTAAGTTGTCATATCTTCGCTATTGGGCCACCTAGGCTTCAATCTGACAAGCTTCTCCAACAATTCATGGAATCGGGCCAATTCACGTGGGCTAAATGATCCCCATCTGATCGATCGACCTCCATGGGACACATCTTGTGCTATGGTCACGGGCTTAGAATTTTGGCCCGTGACACTAGAGCCTTGATGTTCACTAGTCAGGTACCACGTTATCTTTGGGGCGAAGCCTTGTTAACAGCTACATATCTTATTAATAGAATGCCCAGTAAAACTCTAAAATATAGAACTCCTTTTCGTCTCTTTAAAGATAACTTTCCTAACTCTAAATTAATCACAGATTTATCCCTCCGAATTTTCGGGTGTAGTGTTTTTGTTCATCTTCACAACCAAGGTAAACTAGATCCTAAAGCAAAAAAATGTGTATTTGTTGGCTATGCCTCTAATAAAAAGGGTTACAAAAGTTATGTTCCAATTGATAGGAAGATTATTGTTACCATGGATGTCACATTTGTTGAAACACAATCTTATTTTGATTCTAATCTTTAGAGAGGAAATTATACTAAGGAAGATTCTATAATTGATCAAGAAAAGACTAGTAATATACAACATAGGGATTCTTTTATGATTAACACAGAAATTAATGATGTTAAATATCAATTAAAAGGAGTATGAAGGTGTAGAGTCTAATCATGAGAATAAAGAACAAACAAAGGAGTTAATTGTTTACTTAAGAAGAAATCGAAATCAAGAAAGTGGAATCCACAAGATTCCTCACCAAGAATTCGACCCGCAAGATCTTGTCAAAAGTCCAGGTAAAGCTCATAATTCAGCCAGTGAATTTTCTGATTTAGATATTCCAATTGCCAAAAGAAAAAGTATTAGAAATATTGTCAAATATCTCATGTCTAACTTTGTATCCTATAAAACCTTGTCTTCGACATTCTCAACCTTTGTTTCGTGTCTCGGTACTGTAAAAATACCCAAAAATGTGAAAGATGCTTTACAGGTTCCTGAGTGGAAGGAGGCTATTTTAGAGATGCGCGCTCTTGAAAAAACAGGTACATGGGAAACAATGGAATTACCTGTAGGAAGAAAAACAATGGGTTGTAAATGGGTGTTCACAACCAAATTCAAATCAGATGGATCTTTAGATAAATACAAAGCCCGGTTGGTGGCTAAAGAGTACACTCAAACATACGGAATAGATTATCTTGAAACATTTGCTCCAGTAGCCAAATTAAATTCCGTTAGAGTTCTTTTATCAATTGTTAATCTTGATTGGTCTTTACAACAGTTAGATGTGAAGAATGCTTTCCTAAATGGAAAACTTGAAGAAGAAGTTTACATGGATCCTCCTCCAAGTTTTGAAGAAAAATTTGAAACTCGAGTATGTAAACTCAAAAAATCTTTGTATGGTCTAAAGCAGTCTCCTCGAGCTTGGTTTGAACAGTTCACTCAAGTTGTTAAAAAACGAGGTTACTCACAAAGGCAAGCTGATCACATAATGTTCTATCGACATTCACAAAAAGGTAGAATAGCAATTATTATAGTTTATGTCGATGATATCATTCTTACAGGAGATGATGTGAATGAAATAAGACGTCTCAAAGAGCATCTAGCATTGGAGTTTGAGATCAAAGACCTGGGTCCTTTGAAATACTTTTTTGGAATGGAAGTTGCTCGATCAAATAAGGGTCTTGTGGTCTCTCAGAGAAAATATGTGATTGATCTTTTAAAAGAGGCTGGGATGAGTGGTTGCCACCCAACTGACACACCAATTAATTCAAATGTAAAATTCAAAAATAAAGAAGGTCGATTAGTTGATAAAGAGCAATACCAAAGATTAGTTGGTAAGTTAATTTACTTATCACATACAAGACCAGACGTAGCTTTCGCAATGAGCTTAGTGAGTCAATTTATGCACTCTCTAATGGAAGAACATGAAGCAGTGTTTCAAATTCTAAGATACTTAAAGAGTTCACCTGGAAAGGGCTTATTCTTCAAGAAACCCGAACAAAAAGGAATTGAAGCTTATACAAATGCAGATTGAGCAGGCTCAATAACAAATAGAAGATCTTCATCAGGATACTGTCCATTTGTTTGGGAAAACCTTGTGACTTGGCGAAGCAAAAAACAAAATGTTGTAGCAAGAAGTAGTGCAGAGGCTGAGTTTAGATCAATGGCTAAAGGCATTTGTGAAATGATGTGGTTAAAAAGAATTATGGTAGAGCTGAAGAAACCAATAACTTCACCAATGAAGTTGTACTGTGATAGAAAAGCTGCCATTAGTATTGCTCACAACTCAGTCCAACATGACAGAACTAAACATGTTGAGATTGATAGACACTTTATTAAGGAGAAGATTGAAGAAGGCCAAGTGTGCATGTCGTTTGTTCCTTCAAAACAACAGATTGCTGACATACTCACCAAAGGACTCTCTAAGACAAGCTTTGATTTTCTTGTAAGCAAATTAGGCATGATTGATATATATGCACCAACTTGAGGGAGGGTGTTGAAATATGTATATATTTTAATTTTATTTAGATAGATAAATCTTATTTAGGTAGATAAATTTTATTCATATTCTAGGAATATTTTTATTTTATGTTTTAGTAGTTTATTAGAATAAGGGAACTATTTTCCCAATTAGAATTAGAACTGTTTTCTCTATTTAAGTTCAGTTCTTTAGTTAATAATAATAGAACAATTTTATTAAAAGCTCTCTTGGAAACTTTCAGTACCCTTTTATCTTTTCCTCACATTGCTTTGGCACAAATGAAATTCTATATCGTTGCAATCACTAGAAGGGATTAAATGTTACAATGACGTAATGAAGTGATCTGTTTACTTACATGAGAATACATCAATCAATAGGGTGTTTGTCAGCTTGGCGAGACGTATAATGTGCAGAAAGCAAAATCAAAGAAAGGAAAGCACTCGCTACAAAAATTGCATCAAACCACCGGTGGTAAAAGTCAAACTGAATATCTCCACCCAAAACATCTGTTATAATCAACCTGCCAAGGGATACACAACTCATAAGCTAGAGGCTTTAAACTGAAAAGAGATATTTAACATCCAGGAAATTATTACAAACAGAAAGGAATATTTTTCTTCCTTTATAAGAAACAGAATAGATATACAAAGTCATCGATCAAGCCATACCTGTACTCAGTCCTCAAACTTTTTCTTATCAGAAGAATTGAAGAGAGGAAGTACATTCCCATAATTTCAGAAAGGAAAAGGACAACATTGCTTGAAGATCCACTACCAACTCTGGAAACTGCAAAGAAGAACTGCATGCAACCAAACATTGTAAGTAAAGCTGCAGAATACTAGATACTAGGAACCGCAAACTACTTCTAAAACAAATATGATTTCATTCAATAATGAAGATAGGGCACATAAGGTGGACATGATACCTCAAGCTTGCTGCTCATGCATACAACAAAATAAATATATATAAAGAAAAAAGACAATATTCTCCATAAGAAGAGGTGAATTAATAGTAAGCAATAAGTCAATGATCAATGATCAATGATGATGACAGTCATAAAAGCTGCCAAAGTAGCAACATAGAAACAATAAGATGAACTGAATATTTCAAAGGTTTTTACATTGTTAACGAAAATTCATCGATTCTGGATGGGCAAAACAGAGACTTTTGGATTTTCAATAAAATGTAGACTTAGCATATGGTAACTAAAACTGCTGAACCATATAAAAACAGAACTACCATGACAGCCACCAAAAACGAAGATTACCTTCATTAGATTTGTTAAGAAACCCCGCACTGATATTGTGATCAAGATTCCAATAAACAGCAGGGAAATATACTGCAAATAACAAATATAAAAACATTAAGATGCCAACTATTAACCCCAACCAAAAGACTGTATAGTTTAATACCTAAAGGCAACAAGATGGTTAACTTTTCCTAAATCACAAAATGCTAGAACCAGCAATCACTGTACAAATGAATAAAATACCTAAGCACAGATCATTTGAAACAAATTATACAAGTATAAAAAAATTTATACGAAGCAATACCAACTCAGGTTCTAAATTTATTGACCTTTGACTAAATGAAGTTCTAAATTTATTGACAAATGTACAAAAGTTCTAAATTTATTGACCTTTTAGAACACCTAAATAGTAAGTTCTCAATTGTTTATAAAAAAATAGCAGGTTCTAAATTTATTGACATTATAAAGTACCTAATGCAGTAAGTTTTATTCACAACTGACCTGTGATAACAATGCAGCATCTATTCCAATATCAAAGAACTGCAACAATATGGTAATTGACATTGTAACAGGGTCAACTGAACCAGCCTGCCAAAGAAACAGATTTTATGATACATTACAATGATCTTAAAATAGGAGAAAAAGATAAAGATAGCATAGATCATTCAGAGAGGCCACACCTCCTTGAAAACAACACTTTGTAATGACTGCACGGAGAAAAAAAAAAAGATCAATCAGGCAACTTCTTCATGCATTAAATCTTAAACCGGAAGAAAAACAAAATCAAAAGGAAATTGATAAATAAGCAATTTCACAAACTCAGAATTAAATAGTAAACTTTTAAGGACCTAACCAGCCTCAGAAACCCTTAGCATAAACAACAAAAATTAAAAATTGAAGCTGTAGGTCCAATACATTGTTAGAGAGTTGTTTCTGTTTCAAGAACACTACCATGTAGTAAGTTCACATTGTCCTTGTTTGGACACAATGAAATACACTGATTCATGCTCTTTCCCTATTCTCAAAGCAAGGGTTGCAAACATTTCAGAGGAATTCACCACTTCAGCCCAAATGTAGGCTACTCAAGTCAATGTGCAATAGAGGTTTTATAGGCGTAAAATGCCCCACCACGTCTTGCAATTATCCATTTATATCACCATTGAAACGTGTCAATTTGTTAAAGCTGTGGTAACATAAGCTCTCTATCATTTTGATAGCATACTATAATCTTCATAGTGGGAATTAAGTTAAAATGATATAAATCTTATTAAGTTGATTAAGGGAAACTATAAGACGAGCAGACACTAGCTCATATTGGAGAAGTAAAGTTTCAGTAAAAAATGAAAAATCAAAGATTCTTAAAGTAGCAAAAAATGGAAATCCTACAGAAATAGGGCCCTAGCTCGTATTGGAGGAGAGGTAAAGTTTCAGCAAAAAATGAAAAATTAAAGATTCTTAAAGTAGCAAAAAAAGGAAATCCTACAGAAATAGGGCCCCCTAAAAACATAAACACCAAAAACATGTGCATCTAGTTATCCATGAAATCAATGAGATTTTGAACTTTTAGCACATTACAAGAATTAGAGCTCATTTTCACTAAATGTTTGTCAGACATGTCAATTTTTGCAATCTTAATGATTGTTATCTTCAACATATTTCTTTATAGAAGACATCTCATTTTCAGGCCACTAAATTTTACTCTTTACTCGAAATGAACGATGTAGTAAAGGGAAGTAAAATTCCTTGATGATATACCTTAATCATTTTGTACACACAATAAACAGAACCTGCATATCCAAGCAAATTCTGCATATGGCCTTTCCATGTTCGTGAATAAGCAGCAGCCTCCTGCAAAATATAAACAAGAAGACCAACGGTTGCTTTCCCTGGAAGAAATCTAAATCAAAAAGGAAAAGGAAAGGAAAAAGTCTATCTTAAATAACTAGAACAATCTGGGACCAATATGTAGCATAATTGATACATCTTCTTGGGCAAAACATTACAGGGTAGCTAGGACAGTGACAATCATGTTTATCAAAATACTTAAACATGGACTAAATTTCAAACAAATAAGTACCGGTATTTTGGCCATAAAAAAACTACAAGAAATAGCAAAACAGAAAGTCTTTCACATTTGTTAATATCAATATCTTATTTTCTATTTCTCAGCATCTTTTTGCTTTAATCAATGCATGGTAAATCTTATACAAGAGAACAGCTCAGTATATCAATTTTCAAGAAGATTAACAGATAATATGACAGCGCAATATCTCATGACAATTTGATTTCACTTCTGTTATCTCTAAGACATAATCCATCATCTAAATATCAGATTTTAAAGTGCCCACTGATCTGACTAGCTCTGAGCCTTGGTTTGTTTCCACTTTGAAAGATTAGAAGACCTTAAGAGACAGTACAAAAAAAAATCATATCCAATATAGTTAGAAAACAAGTTTACAGCTGAAGTTAGACCTTAGCTTGGCGAAGCTCATAGATTTCCAAGAATAGCTGCTTTGAAAGCTCTTCCAGAGCTTGAACCTCAGCATCCAAGATTTTAATGTCTGCAAAGAAAGATGATTAACCACTTCATAGATTAGAAAATATTGAATCATAATTATTATTTACCTTCCAAATGTAGAACCCAAATGCCAATGTAAAGAGAGTGAAATAAAACATCTTCCTTGGAATTCTAAAAGTACATAAACACAAAATAGGAAAGCCACACGCAAAAGCCAAGAAACAAGCATAGATGACTGTCAAGAAAAAAGAAATTCAAAACACTATGTGAAAACATAACATCAGTACATCAAAAAGTTTAAATTGGCAATTCAGTCTGTCCATAAAAGTAAAGCCACTAGGCCCAATACCAATTTAGACCAACAAAAATAGGCAGGAACTTTTGTCTCCCTGATGCTTACAGGCAGGAAATTGCATTCAATGAATGAACCACATCTTTAAGCGTGGATAACAAAACAAGGTTAAATTCCACCAAAACTAAAAGGAAAACAATACTGCCATTTCTCCACTTTAGTTCATTCTTACAAAATCTACAATCTCACAGTAGAGGTGTAATAGCTATAAAGAAACCCATATACAAGAAAAGCCATGACACATAAACATCACAAAAAATAATATATCCAACTTTTAAAGAGAAAAAGAGAAAGAAAGTAAAAATCAAATTGAAAAGGAAATGAGACATATGAAAGCATATGCCTTCACTTATTTGATGATCAAAATGTCAACACATAAAAACAGCAACCATAATGAATAACATTTCCAAATTTGAGTCTATTACATGATAGTTGAGGTTCATATAATAGTATGATTATCCAAGGAGAAATCCTATTGACTTTATTGAGGTGTCCTGGAAACATTAAAAGGAGAAACATCAAAATAAAAGCTTCGAAGTCAAAGATTTTATACAGAATATACCACATCACAAGTTCATCAGTATAGGGAATTTTACAGTATATTTTGAAGAGGGGGAAAGAAATGAAGACCTTGTTCCTTTTGATCATCTTGCACTGAACGTACAACCGTGCCTACAATCCTTTTGAAGAAGGATCTGCCCTTTAAATTCTGAAACATAAATCTTTAATTAGCCAAAAGAAAATAGTAACTCTAATCACTGCCAATCACAGGACTTGAGAAGCACGTAGGTTTTATGGTCAAAATATAAATAAATTGTTTTTAAAAAATGGCAAGAAATAAACAAAAAAAAAACTAGACAAGAACAAATCATATCAAATTCAAATTTGACAGAATTTAAAACCAATGAATATTTAGCTTAAGCAGAATGCTATAGATGCTATTTATGTTTATCTCCATTTTCAGCCGCAAACTATGCTTCATTCATAACCTTAAATATTTCTATTGGGGTCATTAAAGACCCCACCCAATAAATTGCATCAATTTGAAAGTGACGAGACAAGGAGCAAGAGCAGTAACCTCATCAGATCCTTGAATTCGTTCCATCTCCATTTGAGAAAGAATGATTTTCTTTTTCTTAGCCACACAAGTCTCAATTGATTGCATTAGTTGTCTCTCCAATGCCTTAATCTCTGATTCATCAATCTCTCTGCAAGTAACAAATCAAAATCATTTAGATACATAAAAACAACCATGATACAGGAAAACTAAATATGCCAACGTTTGATTTTACTCATGTGTTAGCCATAAACAGAGAAGAATTAAGGTTGCAACCAACAAGTTATGATCAAACAAAATACTAAGCAAGCAATGAAAAATAATTGAGGAAAATTATATTCTGCACATAACACAGGGGAAATGGTTCTTAAAATATGAAGCATGCAGGAAGTCAATCTGTTTAACTCTTCTGCATCCAAGAACCAAGAAATCAGATAACCAATACATGTCAATACCTGATGAAAAGTGACAAATAGCTGTATGGCAAATTTACAGCACCGAAACCGGATAGGACAGCCATAACAGTTACTCCAACAACACCAATTCGACTAACCAACTGAGGCATCGTGAAGAAACCTGAAAAAAAAATCAAAAGGAGCTGAGAAGCTGGAAAGCAGGAGCTAATATTTCTGAAACAATTGCGCATAAGATGTATGCATAACATTAAAATTAAACTATTAACGCCAGAAAGTCCAGATTTTTTGCCTGCAACTATTAACTAGGCAGAAGCATATCTTTTAAAGAAATAAGAAATGTGAAAATATAAAGGATGAGCTGACTGATCTCACTTGCCTTATCAACAACAGACTCTTACAGTATTTTTTTTAAAATTATACCTCCAAACCAATCATAAATTTCTCTTTAGCCAAAACTGGGAAATAAGTTCCAACCTTGGCATCCAGCTAATATTCATGGAACGCTGCAGCCTATATTATTTTTCTAAAATCTTAAAAGCAGACACATTTCCTCCAGTGCAATCTAATTATAAGCATCCTCCAAAATTTCAGGCGTAGTCCTCATATCATTAAGATAGACTTTTGGAATCATTTCAGGAGACCAGTTTAATCATAAAGAAGAAAAATATGTATAAACATAGTGAGTTAGTGCCTGTGCATGTGAGCCACATTGAAACTATGAACTTAACTAAATGCAAACGAAAAGACCTTTGTCTGGAGAGGGCATGGGAAAGTGAACACCCATGCGCCAAAAAGCATAGAGAAATGCCAACAAAAATATTATAGCGCCAAGTCCAGCCCGCTCCTTCCTCACACCTGAGATGCACAAACAGAAGACATTAATAGGCCTAAACGATAATACTGAACCCAAGTAATCATGTTATTAGTTTTCAGTTTCATGAGTAGCATGTTTGCTCTCAGAAACTTTCACTAACAGTATTGCCACATGCATAGGCATGAATTGACAATATTAGGAACACGGTAACTATTCTTGTAGATCCCTTTCAGCTCAGAACTCAACTGTGTGACAAAGATGTGTAAACGGATAGTATAAACATAGTATATTCACCATCTACCAGAGGTAACTCATTAAAAATTATGGTTATTCAATGATGTGGACGGTCATATCAAGGAGAAGGAGAAACAGCAAAGTCCCAGAAAGGTTAACATCTCAACACTAATCTTCACAAGAGAAACAACAAGTCTATTATAACAGAAAGTAGGTGTTAAAACAATTCAATTAGCTTTAAAAAATAACAAACTTACCACTATTGCAAAGCATCAAGTAGCAATGGTAATATGGCAACATGAATACTAGTAGCAAAATCAAACAGAATAGATCCACCTTCCAGTTTATCAATCTTGCCCTGTCAACAAAAGAGGAAATGTGAGTTAAATGGGAATTATGACATTCAAATAATTAAATCAAAGTTTACAACCACCCTAGAGAAAATTAATAAAATGTAGAACAAAAGCACAAACCAAATAAGCAACAAAAACTTAAAATTTAGAAGTTTAATGCACTTCATTATCTTATGAGTTAAGAGAAGGGGGACTTCTAATAAATTGTACAAACAGATTCACATTTCAAAAAGGATCAATTTACTGGATTAGCCTTTGGATAGAAGATTAAGCTCTAGAGAGAATTAATAAAATGTAGAACAACAAAAGTGCAAACCAAATAAACGAAAAAAACTTTGATATTCAGAAGTTTAATGTACTTCATTATCTTATGAGTTTAGAAAAAGGGGACTTCCAATAAATTGTACGTACAGATTCACATTTCAAAAAGGATCTATTTACTTCAATTACCCCTTGAATAGAAGATTAAGCTCCATAGTTGCATTAAAACTAATATACTCAAAATCAAGTGTAAAAGTACACCTTTTTTCCTTACCATATTCTCTTCCAATAAACTAAATAGCATGTATACATAGAAGTGACGTAGTTCAACATTCAGATATATAAAAGCCAATAGGTGTTCTAGCACAAAAATAAAATAAACCAGTCTTCTAAAAGCAAAAGGAAATTACATAAAGTAACAACTAAAAGGTAATAGAAAAAGAGAAGAAGCAAGCAATAATATGCAAATTACATTCACCAGCCTCCAAGTAGTCTCAGAAACCAGGAAAATTCTGAATCATCAGATTCCAATTCAATTTCTCTTCTTCTTCTTTTTTTTCCTCATTCACAGACAACCAAAAAAGAAAACCAAACGCCGTACAACTACAATACCCAAAAGCCCTAAAATATAAATGGATAGTTAACTGCTAAAGCACGATTCACACAATCGGTCTCAATAGTTACATTGATCCAAAACTCGAATATCCAATTTCCTATAATACTACCCATTCCCAATTTCTCAATAATAAATTTCCCCAAAGAAACTAGTATTCAACTTCATTTCCTCTATTCACAAAACCCACAAAAATAATTACACTGAAAAACCACTAAACATACATAGAAATTTAGTTAGCTCCTGAAAAAAAAGAGAGCAAAATTAGACTAAACTAACAGAAACCCAATATCTAAAACAACAGAAAGAAAATCCAAAGAGAGAGGGAGAGAAAGGGCGACTCTTACTCTCTGGAAAGGACAGGGATGATCTCAAAAAGAACAAGCTGGAGAAGGTTACAAGAGAAAGCGAAAACAACACTGAAGATGATTTGAACCAAAGCTCTTTTTTCCTCGTATTCTTTGTAAAGCCTCCGGTTTAAGAACCAAAGACCTGCCCATCCTAGAAGAACTAGAGATCCAATTACAACCATTCCCTCGTAGATCCCCCATCCCCACGCCATCTTCTCTACAAACTTCCTCTCTCTTCTTTTCGAAATCTTTTGCTGTTTTTTTTTTTCTGGATTTGCTCTCTGCTGTTATTTTTGGTGCTCCTCTGTTCAGGTAATTTCCGTACGACTGGGAAGGATGCTCATGCTGCTTTTGGCTTTAAATTTTAGATTTTTGGGTAAAACTATCAATTGCCAACTTAATATTTAACAATCATTTGCAACACCAATTAAAAAGGGCCATAATTAAGGAGGTAACCGACTACCAGTTAAGGGCCGTCATTAGGGAGCTAAATCTAGACTTACCAATTCGTAATTAAATAATTAAAAGGTAATATTTTAAATATAAATAATTAAAATATAATTTAAAATAAATAAAAAGGACTATTTTTATAGTTTCCCCTTAAATTTTTTTGAGACTTTTATATATATTTTTAGGGATAACTTAAATTTTGACCCCTGAACTTGGCAAGTAAGTTCATATTAGCCTCTAAAATTTGAAAATCATTATTTATTTAAGTCCATTCAATTAATGACCGTGAAATAAAAGGGATAATGTGACTTTTAGCCCCTAAACTTGGCATGTAGGTCCTCATTAGCCCTTTAACTTGACAACTAGATTCCCTTTAGTACTTGTACTTTTTTTGGTCTATTTTGAACTTGAAAGCTAGGTTTATTTTGATTTCTGAACTTAAAAATTATAAATATTTGATGAAGTGGCACTTCAAAAAAAAATTAGATGATGATGTGGTACAATCTCAGAGTATCCTATTCAGTATTTTAATAACCGAACAGATGGTTAAATAAGTTAGATACCTATGTCATAACCCAAAATTAGGTCTAGAAATTTTGAGAGTAAATTAGGAATTTTGGCTCAGAATGGGTTTGAAAATTTTAAATTATGATAACCCAAAATTATTTTTGACTAGCTTTTTGAAAATCAAATCAATTTTTGAAAATAAGGTAAAAAAACTTCAATTTTGAAAAGAGGATTATTTTGTAAAAAGGGTTAAATTAAAAGTAGTTTTAGAGAAAATAAACCAAATTTTAAAAATCAGCCTAAATTTTTCCATTCACCCTACTTTTGACGTGAATAAAAAATAAAAAGAAACCCCTTCATCCATTTTCTTTGTGTCATCCATTAGAGAGGTAAACCTGGCAATTTCATCTTTTGATTTTTTGTCTCTATTATTCCAATCTCTTGTTTTCTATTATCCTTCAAACATAAAAACCCTTTTGAATTCAAAGAAAGACACTAAGAACACCATTAAATCCATTGGTTTTTCTTCAAGTGAGTTTTTTCTAAATTTTCAACTAAATATTTGTTTTTCTCCCATCAAAGTTAACGAGTTAATTTCCTATTAGTTTTTAATGATATCTAGTCTATTAAATAGAGTTTTTACATATTGAATTAAATATTATGAATAAATGCCGAAAATTAGGTTGTTAATGGTGAATTTTGAGATTTTGAATAAAAACGAGGTTTCAAAGTGTTTTTCAATTAGTTTTGATATGATTAAAAAGTTTCTAAACTTTCCCTAAAGTTTCGTTAAAAGATTCTAAGGTTTTAATGAGTTTTCATAAAAAAAAAAGGTTATTTTATGTCGAAATTTTGGAATCAGTGTAATTTTGTGTAATTTGAAGGTTGAGAATTATTCTTAGATATATAATTAGATGATTGGAATCGATTATAGGCAATGAGAATGAGTAAAGATTAAAATATTTGAGTTTCAAACTTATTAGTCGAACATTTCAGTTCCAAGAGGAACTAGCCT
Organism: Gossypium longicalyx; assembly: GCA_025698465.1. Taxonomy (NCBI): domain Eukaryota; kingdom Viridiplantae; phylum Streptophyta; class Magnoliopsida; order Malvales; family Malvaceae; genus Gossypium; species Gossypium longicalyx. The sequence continues at coordinate 64,441,861 of CM046996.1, read as the reverse complement.
TAAACCTGTGTTTTTGTTTGTTTAAGGTGTGTTATGGCTGCTAATTGATTGCATATATTATGTGATTATTATGTGTGAAGCTTCGAAATTGTTAGGACCTTCTTCGAGTATGGCGAAAGGCAAAGAAAAGCTAGTTTAAGCTTTCGACAATTAAGCGAAAGCATGAATGGTGAGTGTTTGGAATTGCATTGGGAGCTTAGGAGTAACATAAACCTTTACTCTAAGTTTCAAGTGTAAGCTTTCTTATACCCCTGTTTAATTTGCAAAATATGTGATTGTGTGATGTGGATTGAGTATTAAGATGTGATAATGTATCATGTGATATATATATTTGTAATGACTATTGTGAATGTGTTAATTATGAGTATGTTGTACATGTCGAATGACAATGATGATGTTGTGTTTGCGATATAAATGTGCAGTGAAAGTGTGTAGAAAAAGGTAAATGCATATATTGAATTGTGGAATGTGATATTGATGTGATTGGTAAAGTAAGTGAATATTGGTATGTGGTATGTGATAATCTGATTTTTAATGCAATCAAATGTGAATGGATATGTGATGGCTCAATGAGCATAGTTGTGGCACTTAAAGTGCAATTAAAGGTCCGTTTATTTACATATAAAAGGTTTTACCGAAAATATTTTTTGCATTTTCCTGTGTTTGTTTCACAGAAAACAATTTGGTCAACGAAAAATGACTTACAAGTCAACGTAAAATAAACTTTTTTTCTTATAAAATGATTTATCCTTTTGAAAAGTATAAGTCATTTTTCGAAAAAGAGCTCATCTATAAGTAATTTTATTTTTATATAAAAATTAATTCAAATCAAACTTAATATTATTATACTAATAATAAATTTTATTTTTAAAATTATTTAAAATTATTAAAATATTAATATAAAATATTATATTTTTCAATATTATTAAACATACATATTTAATTATTTATATTTAGTCATATAATAAATTATTAATATAATTAATATAATTTATTATTTTAATAAATTATTTCATATTTCAATTTTATTTTAATAATAAATTTTTAAAATAATAATTTTAAATAATATTCTTCACATATTATTGAAAATATTCAATATTTATATTTTAATAATAAATATTTATTACACTTATAAATATATTAATAATAAATTTTTTTTAGTATAAAGGTTAAAATATGTCATAAGTTTATATACTCTTCATAAATTTGCAATTTAGTCTTTGTACTTTTATTTTCAAGAATTTAGTCCCTCTACTTTTTAGATTTGAAAATCAAGTCAAATTGTTGATATTGTTAAATTTTTTTTGTCAATTTTGTTGATGTCACATTTTTAAATAAAAAATGCTCACTTGGTAGTCATGCAATTAAAAAATGTAGTTGTAATGAACCTGAATTTAACAAATTTTTTTTAATATATGCAAAAACAATGTAAAATATAATTTTATAAATATAAAATAAACTCAATTAAACATTGAAAAGATAAAATATCAAATGTATGTTTGTTTCATTAGAAATAGTTTTTATGAAATATTTTTAAGAAATTTATCGAACAATAGAAAATATTTTACTTAGATTCATCCAAATACCATAAAATATTTACTTTACCAGGAAAGCAAGTCATTTTCCAGAATCATTTTTCGGAAGCCATTTTCAATGAAACAAACAAACCCTAAATGTGAATCCGATAAGTGTGCTATATGTACAAGTTGTGATGTGAATTGATGTTTATGAACAAGGATTATGTGTATTAAAACAGTAATTAAATGTGTGAATTTTACAAATATTTTGACCTTGTGATCTCGTGAAACCGTTGGATATAGTTGGCATGCCATAGGATTGTGAGTACTCACTCTTGTATTGTGTTTTTAGGGCATTGAGGCCCGAGATAGTTTTGGAGAGATAAGGGAATGTGAGCTCAGCTCCATTCACCAGGATATGTTGGTGTGTTGGAGAATATTTAGCTTTATGCTGCACTTATGGGATATGCTAGACTCTTTGAGTCGTTGGTGTCATAGACATGCGTGTATCCAATGTGTGGTGATAGAGCCCACTTTTATGTTTCATGTTATCAAGTTGCCAAATTTTCATAAAGTGGTTAAAATATGAAAATGTTGTGTGTAAATGCATGTGAATATATAAGCTAGACTTGTAAGCTATTAAAACATGAATACATTGTTTTGTCTTGAGGAATTATTGTAAAATGAATTATATATATAAGTTAAGTGTAATTGCATGTGAGAGTATATGCTAGTTTACGAATTAATGAATCATGAACACATAATTTTGACTCGATTGGAATATGATTATGAACATGATGTAGTATGCTCTTGTTTAACCTTTAATGTTGTGTATACTTTGTGGTTATTTCGACATTCACTGAGTTTGTTTAAGTTCACCCACTCTTTTTAAACCTTTGCAGACAGTTAGCGTTGCGGTGTGAGCGGTTTAAAAATTCCAAGAGAGTGATCCAAGTTAGATTGGCATTTGAGTAAGTGGTTTATAGCTATTATTTTGAACTGTGGGAATAAGACAATGTGGTAAATTGATGGCTGATTATTGTCATGATGTTTTAGATGTTTGTTAGATTCTATTACTTGTACAAATTTCAGACGTTTGATATTAGTTCATTGGTTTGCTTAGCTTAAATAATTGACGACACTTTGAACTACAAATTCTGATACTTTTGATGTTGAATTTTGAGGTTATAAATACATGATGAATTGGTATATGTATGGTTGTGTTAAGTGCCCTGTTTTGGTGTTATTTTTGTTGTTTTGTGCAAAGATATCAATATTCGGGTATTTAATATTGATACCTCCATGATATTCAAATGTGCAAGAAGTTAGTAGTTCATTTTGGTATCAATACCATTTCTCGAGTATCATACTCGAGGTAAAAATACAAATACTTTTTTATTTGTATCGATAATTTGCTAAGTTTTAATTTTTACAGAGAAACATAATACTAAAATGGTATTACTTTTCTGATCGATATCAATACCATAAATGAGAAATATCGATATCATCGATTGAGTATCGATACCTACGTGATTTGTTTGGAAATTTACGTTAAGTGGTCTTTAAGCATGCTTCTAACTTGTTATAAGGTCGATTAATGTATGATTAGTAAATTTTAACCTCGTCTAGGGTAAATTAGACTTAAACCACATGTAGTTATTTCATTATGATGATAATCACATGACAGTGAGATGTATTATGCCTTGTTGATGATGAGACAGTGGTGTAGCTTCCTGTTACTTAGGCTCAGCGATCGAGCTATGTATAGGGTGTTATAACATTTTCTTGATTCAACCAGTTCGACCATTGGACCAACAATAATTAAATAAATAACTAAAATTCATAAAAATCTAAAAATCCAAGTAAAATCAATTTTACCTTTCCTTTTACTTATTATTTATTTACTTATTATTGGTCTACGATCGAAGCAATCGAACTGGTAGTCTAACCTGTTCAACCATGGATTCGGTTATTAAAACATTAAATATGACTCTCTAATCTTGTGTCACATCATCATTTAATTTTTTTTCTTTTTCAAATTTAGTGTGTCACATCATTTAACTTTTAGAATTTTCAAGTTTAAGAATCAAAATGGACCTAGTTATCTAGTTCAAAATGGACCTAGTTGTAAAGTTAAAAATGGACAAAAAAATATAGGTACCAAAGTAAACCTAGTTGTCGAGTTCAGGGGGCATTTTGGACCTACTTGTCAAATTCAGGTGTCAAAAGTTACATTATCTCCTTTTTCACAGTCGAATAGACTTAAATGAATAACGATTTTCAAATTCAAGGGTCAAAGTGGATAAAAAAAATTCAAGAGCCATTGTGAATCTACTTATCAAGTTTAGAAACCAAAAATTATATTATCTCATATTCTTATTTAACTTATTTCTAGTAACTCAACTAATTATACTTAATTTTTTCTACCATTCATAAAAAATTGCAAAACAATCACCGAACTAATCATATTTATCTTTTTTTTTTCAAGTCCATTAAAAGTTAACTTTGTAACTCAACTAACAATCTTTTTTTACTCCAATTCCATCAAAAGTTAATTTTGTGAAAGAAACTTAAGGTGAGAATTCAAAATTTAATATAATGATAAATTTAGCTTTTCATGTCAATTTAGTTATGATTTTAAAAAAAAATAACCATCAACATTTATATATTATCTCAATTTTACCTAAATTTTAAAAAATATAAACAAAAACTAAAAACTTCGAAACTTTTCTATCTAAAATTGCTTTTTTCCTTTTCTGTTTTGCGTGCAAATTTGTATAAAAAGGAAACATGTTTACAAATTATCAAAGGCAAGAAGAAAGAACTGCAAAATATAAAACTTCAATGCTTAAATATCTTCAGTGAATTTTGTAACATCTCAAGATAGGGTCTAAAAGTTTTGACTTCGCAAGTAGGGGATTCGCTAGTGGTACGATGAACTGATGTTCACTAGAAGACTTTTAGTAGAGTCCGCTTGCAAGTTCGATGAACAGTGTACGCCTAAGGACGTGGTAAGAAGTGTTCGCCAGTTTTTAGTGAACTGGGAGCTTGCTAATTGATTTGGCAAGTTGGGGTTCACCAATATAAGTCGAGTTACACTTAAATTAGGAAGTTGACTTGTTTTCCAATTAGGATAACTATTCATGCATGTAATTTTTTCCTAAGCCAAGTAGGGTATACGAAGAGTTTTGGAACACTTACTGCCTATAAATTATGCCTTTCTCTTAGAGAGTTCTCTCATCTATTACTCTTTTTGTCAAGTCTCTATTCTGAACAAAAGTTCTTAGAAACCAAGGTACACTTCTATTCTGCTAGAGTTAATTGTCCAGGAACTAGGTTCTCTTGTATGTTTGAATTTGTGTGCTTTGTTAAGTAGTTTATGTTTATGTATGTTGGGAACTAGCTGGACCATCTACAAGCAAGGACAAAGGATAAGCAAAACTTGTTTAAATTCTCAGCCAATCGATGAGTGTTTAGGGATCAACATTTGTGTACGAACCATTGTGTTTTTTTTAGAAGTTTAAGGTTTTTAAAACTAACTTCCAAAAGTAAGCTTTTCTATAAACTCTGTTTACAAAATATATGTTCATATTTTTTTAAGATATGTTTTATGCGTACCTCTACGTGAGCTTATGTCTTCAATGTTTTAAAGATACATTTTAAAAACATGGTTTTATAAACCGTGTTTTGCGAGTTTCTATGCTCCTGTAACACCCAAAAAAAATTTATTTTAGCTTTTGTGAAATGTGACACAATTGAGTATCTGCTTTAGTGGTTTGTGCTCTGGGTGTGTGTGAGTGGTCCCAAGTTCAAGCCTTGCCTTAGGCAAAGTTTTGGAATTTTTCTAAGTGAAGCCTCACTCTTGCTCAGTAGGCTTTTATTTAATTGTTTGTAATTCCATAATAGAATAGGCCTGCTGGTATGGTGGTTAAGATATGGGTTGATTTGCTATAGTTCTTGTGTTCGAATCCCTGCACGAGCAAGGATGTTATTTTTGCTCGGTAGGCTGGAAGAGGTTCGGTCAAACAGGAATTCTGAGTAATGGGATTAGTGAGAGATAATTAAGGGATTTAGGGGGGTTATCAAATGGATTTTATTTTTATCTTTATTCTTTTTCAAAATTTTCCCCAAAATTCTAATGTCCTATTCCCTCTTTTCTCTTTCTGTTGATTTTTGTTTCCCTAAAACCTCTCTAGCGTTTCTTCATATTTTCTTTCGTAGCCTACATCCAATTTTTGTTCTCTTTCACTATCGCTGTCATAATTTTGACCGATTATCATTTTCACGTTAGGATTCTTCAAGTCGTTCGGTAAGTTGGGTAAGTGTGTTTTAGTTTTGGTATTCTCGAATCAATAATTAATGGAATAATTTCGTGATTTGGTAAGCATCACTTAAACCCCTAATTGTGTGAACTGACTGTTTGATTTATATATATTGAGCATGATGATAATATGCATGTATACTGAACTAGTTATATGTACTGATATCATGAGATTGCATGTCATGATTTGCATGTTGCATTGCATGGGGTTTGGTTGATTATATTTGGAGGAAGTGTACTGAAAGGCTCTTAAGCCTAATATACTGGCAGCTTAGCTGCAAATTACTGTTTTGTGCCGCATACGGTACTACCTGGAGTGTAGGGATAGGTGGGTTGATTTAATCCCCATATAGAGTGTAGGGTTGTACGGAGATGATGTGTAGAGGCTGGTTGGGTAGGACTTTGTTACTGAATACTGCATGACTGCTACTGATACTGTGATGGGCTAAGGCTCTAATGCATACTAATAATGTGATGGGCTAAGGCCCTACAGCATATTTGATACTGTACAGAGATGTGCTAAGGCACACAATGTTACCAATACTGAAAGGGGCTTAGGCCCAAAACTGTATTTGACTGTGCACTGTTTTATTGTTGATTGTTTTCTGTAGGATTACACACTGAGTTTACACAAACTCACCCCTCTCTGTTTAATGTGCACAGGTAATCCCCAGACTTGACAGATCGGTGCAGCGGAGGACTCGACGGTGGCCACACGTATTTTTAAACCATTTTAATTTCAGTTTTTGTATTTATTTCTTAATTATTTTTGGGTCATTTTTTATATAAATTGGACTTTTTGGACTGTTTACTTTTATTTCAGATTTTAGACTGTTTTCATGGATTTAATAATTGCACAAATTCAACAAACAAACGGTTTCTTCTAAAACAAAAGAGTTTTTCTAAGATGGGTGAATTTACCTAATTAATTCAATTTTTCATAAATTAAATGATTTCTAAAGCTTTCGCAATGAATTGTGTTTTAAAATAATTGAGTAAATAAGTAAACGATTTTGGAGTCAACAAGAGTAAACAAATGAAAATGGTTTTATCGTAACAACTTAGTTTCAACACGCTATCATGTAATATTGCCATATTCGGCCATAACGTCTAGGCCTAGTTTAGGTGTTACAGCTCCATCCAAAGGGACATGTTGGTGTGCAGGAGAGTGTTTAGCTTTATGCTACATTTATGGGACATGTTAAGGACTCTCTGAGTCATAGGTGAGGTGATATAAAGAGATCCACTTATCCAAAAATAAGATATGGCAAGTATAAAAACATGTTATAACAAGCACAAAGACATGTCAAGTACATGAAAATGTTTTATGTTATCTTATGAAAACAAGCCAAGTTTTCAAGTTTGATTTTCAACAAGTACGTTTAAAACTATTTTACAAACTTATATGTTTTTCTATCAAGTAGGTTACTGTGAACTAGGTCTCGCACCTTCACGGCAAGCCCAGCTCGCGATATGGTTTTCAGACTAAGCTTTGTTTTAACTTCATATTTTAAGCATACTATGATGTTTTCTATATATTCACTGAGTTCTCAATGAACTCACCTACTCCTCTCTTACTTCTCAAGTAAGTAGATCGTGGAAGGCAGTGGCAAGGTGATTGATCCAAGTGAGGCTAGTTAGGATGGGTACCAACGAACCCTGGGAAAAAGGCAATTGGTTAATTGCTTGGGATTAGATTTATTACATTAGATGACTTCACTATTATAGAACTCAATTTTCCTTAAGTTTATTTTATTTCTAATTCCACGAACCATATTTGTTTGTTTGATTATTTTGATTTCCTTCCAGTATGAATAAAATTTCAAGTTTCATTATCCTTCTTTTTGTACGTGACGTGTTGTGTTCTTTTAATTTTAATTAAGCATGACTTAACTTTTAAATGCAAACCAGTTTTTATGCGAGGTATCCATACATGCAACTCCTATGTGTTTGCGACCCTGAAATTACATGTGAACCTTTATTAACAAAAGCCTTACTTGTTTACGAACCTAGTTAAAGTATACGAACCATAGGATGTGTGACCTTCTTATTGCAAACCCATGTATTTATGCAAACTCATGTTATTATACAAACCCATGTTGTATGTTATCACGTGAACCTATGTTGTTGTGTGAACCTAAATATTAAGTTCTAAGCACTTGTGTATTTTTGTTTGAATATGCGAACCCTAAAAATCTCTATGCAAACCCTAAAGCTTTTATTGTTTGCTGACATGCAAACCCTTCCCTTTTACGTAAACTTTATGTGCTCCCAAATTTTTTTTATTCCATGCATGTTATTATGACATTCCGCTACTTTATTATAACACATTTTATGCTGTAAATCCGTGGTGTGTTGGAGGTTAGGTTGGGAGTTAATGAAGAGTCACTTCGGTGGTTAATGTGGCATGTTGGATTTGAATCTAACCAACTCGGCCGGGTCTAGGGTGTTACATCTATATACACTTCAGTGTCTCTATTTGAACTTCAGTGCATCTGATTGCACATTCATGCCTTTGTTTGCACTACGGTGCCTTTGTTTAGCATTTCGATACTCTCTAGTGTGATGTAGTTACTTGAGTATCTGAGTTATGTTACTATAGTTCATTGGGCTATTAAAATTTGTGATTGATCTTTAAATGATTTGTTAATACATGTGTTTATCCATTAAAAGATTTATGTTAGAGAATGATCATACAAGAATGTTTCTTTTTGGTATTGATTTGATGAAATGTATATATGAATGATTTTGATTAAACTATTGAAGGGCATAAAATATATGATGATGCACTATGTGTGCCAATATATTTGCTTTGGTTTATCCGATGATGCAGTACGCATGTGCCAGTATAGTTGCTTCTATTTATTCAATGATGCATTGTATGTGTCAGTATAGTTGCTTCTGCTTATTCGATAATGCACATTGTGTGCTAGTATAGTTACTTCGTTTTACCCGATGATGCATGTAACGCCCCAAACCCGGCCTAGACGTTACGACCAAATCTGGAGATGTCACAGAGAAGGGTTTTGAAAAGAGCGTTATTTTGATAACGCTTTGTTACTCATATTCATTTATAGCTATAACTGAAAACATTATTTAATCAATTCATTTGTCCCAAAACATGATTTACAGCGAAAATCTTAGAAATCGTTATATTTTAAAAAAATCCCGTTCGTATTTTCAGAAAACCTTTGTTTAGTAAAAAACCATGTTTTTAGCCAACCATAGCAAATAAAGAATCAAATCGAAAATCCAAAACTAACATAAACCAAACAGTCCGAAGAGTCCAAAAATTACAAAACTCCTAGAAATAATTATTAACTATATAAAATCCATTATTTATAGTCAGTTTCCAAACTCGTGGTCACCGTGAGACTCCGCTGCACCGATTTGCCTAAGTTTGTGGATTACCTGAACAAATCAGACAAACGGATGTGAGTTTTCGCAAACTTAGTGTGTAACCCAATAGAAATAGACATGCTAAACATACAAAAATCACATAAACAGACAGATTCAGATTCAGATTCAAACTTAAGTCCTTTACAGATACAGATAACAGAATCAGCTATGCAGAATCCTACCCCCATTCTCTACACACCAACTCCGACCATCCCATCACACCATGTGGGGTCAAAAAAATACCCATCCATCCTTACACACTATATAGTGTCGGTACGACACATAACAGATAATATGTAGTCAAGCTGTCAGAATATAGGCGACAGGTGGCCGTACAGATCACTTCCTCCATATATATGATTCCCACCCCAATCATAAATACCGTATACAAATATAGAAATATCATGCTTAACATGCTTGTATATAGATAACATATGCATATATATAATAGAATAATCAGACATGCATAACGGTGTTCTACTCAGAGCAAATTATCAGAACATAATATCATAATATTTAGGGTTTGGTTAGCCCTTACCGACCCTACGGTAGGGCCACAGTCGATCGGAGCGACCTGTGTGACCCTAGGGAAAATTTCAAAATTATGGGCCCACATGCCCAGATTAGCCTTGCCTGTGTGGCCCATATTGCCTGGCCCAAAACCCACACGCCCGTGTGGCCTACATGCCCTACTTGGCCTTGGCCATGTGGCCCACACGGCCAGGCCCAAAACCCACACGCCTGTGTGGCCTACATGCCGTACTTGGCATTGCCCGTGTGGCTCACATAGCCACACCCACACCACCACATGGTCGTGTCTTGTACATAGCCATGCCTTCTTCAAACACTCGGCGGTGTGAGCCATACGGCCAACCACACGGCCAGGCACACACTCATGTGGCGTTGACAGAATGCTTTTTTGGCTTTCGCCGAAGCTCGATTTTTTGTGTTTTAGGAACACACCTGGTATGATTTTGGTGCGAAACCACTCTCGAGGCCTTCGAAACCTAATAAATAGCATCCAAATGCCCAATTAGCAATCAATTTACAAATCGACACATAACACGAAATAACGCTTAAAACTTACCGATGACACGAATAGGAACTAGTGCGATTTAGGCTGTCGGAGTAAACTTTCACCGCTCACCACCTTTTCCTATACCACAAATTTGCAAGAATCAATCCCTTAATTACTTACAATTTCATCAAAACAAAATATATAGCCTTAACCAGCGTTTTGGAAATCAAAAGTTACAGAAATACCAAAATCTTACTTACCTAACGAACACAAGGATTTGATAGTAGTTTAACATGATTAGAGGATATAGCAAAAATGAGAAAAGAATGAAATACAGAGAAAAGGAAGAAGAACTGACGTCAGATTTTTCTTTTGGAAGAGAGAGAAAATTTTGAACAAAAAGAAATAAAAATAAAAGATATCATACATATCCCTTATTTTTATCCCACTAACCCACTAACTCACCACTACCTTAGAATTTTAGCCCCACTAAAACTCTATCGGACAATCGAGCAAAAATTAACACCCTCGCTAAAGCAAGGATTCAAACACAGGACCCCCAGCACACCAACTCCTTACCACTCGAATCAGCAAGCTCATGCTGATATGGATTAACAGACAATTTTATATAAGCCCACTCAACAAAGTTAAGGTTTGGATCTAAAATAACAAAATTTGGCAAAATTGGGACTTGAACCCAAGACCTCACACATACCCCCAGAACACTTAACCACTAAAGTAAATACACATTTATGTCAAAATTTACAGAAACAAGAATAAATAAATCTGGGTGTTGCAATGCATTTTCGTGCCAGTATATATGTGCCAATTCATCTGATGATGCACTCATGTGCCCGTATGATTGTTTCGATTTTAGATTGAAATACAAGTAGATTAATCCATGCATCTGGTTTGAGTCCGAGTTAGGTTGATAAAGTTATAACATATGAATGAGTTAAAGGAAATATGAATTGGGTTGATATTTGGATGTAATGACTCGAATATAAATTGCGATATATATATGTTTGTGTGTGTGTGTAAATATCAATAGCATGTGAAAGACCATGCGCCATTATGAAAATATTCCCTAAATATTTGATAATTGGACTCTCCTAAAATGGATTAATTAGTGACCATACTATAGTCAATCTTTTAGTTGCTGGATTTACTATTCAATTAAAAGGATGGTGGGGTCATGCACTCAGTCAGACCCAACAAGAAAAAAATTTAAAAGCAATAAAAAAATATGATCAAGGAAGAATTATTTTAGATGAACAAGGAAGAGAAATCCAATATATAATAGCAACTTTAATTTTTCTCAATTTCTAAACACCTCAAAAGAGACCCTTTTCATCTTAAAGATAGAAATTTAGAATTATTATCAAATTTAAAATACAAAAAATTAACTGATTTTAACTGGTATAAAGATGTCTTTATGACTAGAGTTATGCAAATATCTAATAACCAACATCCATTTTGGAAAGAAAAATTTCTAGCAAGACTTTCTACTTTACTAGGAGAAAAAGTTAGAAATCAAATTAAACAATTACAAAGGTATTATTCCATATGAAAAATTTACATATGGCGAACTAATTAGTTTCACCCAAAAATAAGGATTAAAAATTTGTCAATACTAAAAATTACAAAAAACAACTTAAAAAAGAAATATATTAATGTAGAAAGGAATTAAAATCATTTTGCCACCAATTTGACATAAAAAATAAACTTTCTTTTTCAAAAACATGTTGCCTTGTAAAACCAAAAAATATGATAAAAATATTTCATAATATTATAGAAAGTCAAAGTATAGAAAATATAGAAAAGAAAAGAAACAACAAAAATTAGAAAACAAAATAGATAAAGCAATAACATGTTACAGATGTGAAAAACTAAGACACATCTCAAAATATGCAAGATTAGAAGAAAGATGAATAATTTAAATCTAGATGAAATTTTAGAAACAACTTCCTCTGAAAATGATACATCTACTGAATTAGATGAATTACAAATAGACGAATTACATACAACATCACAATCCTCTAATGAAAATGAACCTTCAATTAATATGTTAACCAAAGACCAAAAGTTCATGATTGAAGTTATTGATAAAATTCAAGACCTAGAGTTTAAAAGAGAATATCTTTTAAAATTAAAATCCTCGTTAAAAGAGAAACCAAAAAAAAAAAAGAAATTATCCCTAGTAAATCACAAAATGTACAATTTACAAAATACAATTTTAATAAATATGAAAATACAAAACACAGACAAATTACAAATTTTGAATTACAAATGAAAATAAAACAAACTAAATTGGAGCTTTCCCAGCTTAAAAATGAATAACAAGAAATGAAAAACAAATGCAAACTTTAAAACATGAAATCTTAGAGGATAGTTCTTTAGAAACTGAGCCCAAACTTGAAGAAAATACACGGGAATATATTATAGTTCTCACTGAGGTATCTATCTAAAGATATTTAATAAAAACAAATCTTATTATAAATAATGAATTTCAATTGGAAACAATAGCCCTTTTTGACAGAGGAACAGATAGAAACTGTATTAGAGAAGGGATAATTCCAACAAAATATTATGACAAAACATCAGAATCCTTTAAGGCTGCAAATGGTAAAAAACTCAAAATTACTTACAAATTCCCCAATGCAGAAATCTACAACAAAAGTAAATATTACCCAATATATTACCCAAGATGTTATATTAGGAATCTCATTCATATACTTACTCAAGCCCTATAAAGAAATAAATAATTCAATCTCTACCAATGTTTTAAACACTAAGATAAAATTTCTTTTTGTAGAAAAACCCAAAAATAAGGAATCTCAACCTAATAAAATCTTTATTCATCCATAATGGACAAATCAGTAATTTAATTAATCATAAACAGAAGCAAATTTCTTTTTTAAAAGAAGAAATATATTTTAAAAAATTGACTAAATAATTAAAAAAAGAGAAGTTGAAAAAAGGATAAAACAAATTAAAGAAAAAAATAGAATTAACACATTCCTAATGCTTTTTGGAATAAAAAAAATATGAAATAACATTACCACATATGAAAATAATTTTGATGAAAGACAAATACCAACAAAAGCAATGCCAATACAAATGAACAAAGAAATAGAAGAATTTTGTAAAAAAGAAATACAAGATCTTCTTAATAAAAAATTAATCAGGAAAAGCATTTCTCCTTAGAGTTGTTCAGCATTTTATGTGATGAAAAATGCAGAACTCAAACGAGGAACACCAAGATTAGCCATTAATTACAAACCTCTCAATCAAGATTTGAAATGGATTAGATATCAAAATTCAAATAAAAAAGATTTGTTACAGAAACTTTACAATGCAAATATTTTCTTAAAAATTGACATGAAATTAGGATTTTGGCAAATCCAAATAAAAGAAGAAGAAAGATACAAAACAACATTTACTGTACCATTTGGGCAATATGAATGGAATGTAATGCCTTTGGATTAAAAAAATGCTCCATCCAAATTTCAAAGAATAATGAATGATATTTTTTTATTATCAATATTCCTAATTTACAATAGTATTGATGATGTATTAGTGTTTTCTGAAAATTTAGAAAAACACTTCAAACATTTATCTATCTTTGTAAAAGTCATAAAAAATAAGGGTTTAGTAGTATCGAAATGTAACAACCCCTTACCCGAGACCGTCGCCGGAGTCAAGCACGAGGCGTTAACAGACTTAAATTATCACTCAAATAATTTCAAACAATTTATTTCACCTTTCGTAATAAACTGCCCATCTGCATCACAGTCGCTAAAAAATTCATATCTCGAGTTACGAAACTCAAAATTCAAAACTGTAAATTTTTCCTGAAACTAGACTCATATATCTGTTTAATAATTTTTTCTAGAATTTTTGATCCGGTCAATTAGTATATTTTATTAGTTAAAGTTTCCCCTATTTCAGTGTTCGACTACTTTGTCCTCTGTTCACTACAAATCACTTTTCTCTCTGTACAGAATTCAGATGATTATTATGTTTGTTTCTATTAAAAGTATACTCAAGAAGGAATCTATACATATAAAGTATGACTCCTAATTATTTTTGTACAATTTTTAGTGAATTTATAAAGTCAGAATAGGGGATTCAGAAATCACTCTGACCCTGTTCCACCAAAACCCAAATATCTCATGAAATACAACTCATTTACCTGTTTTGATTCTTCCCTATGAAAATAGACATAACAAGCTTCAAATTCATATTTTACTCACCATCTAATTCTATCTCTACTATTTTTAGTGATTTTTCAAACTCACATCATTGCTGCTATATGATACTGTTTTATAGTAAATTACACCTTTTTATGAATTTCCATGGATTAGATAGCACATTAAGCATATATAACACCAAATATGATTTTTGATTGGCCATTCCAATGGCTAATCTTTACCAAGCATTCCCTTGCTACTCAATAGCCATATCATAAGATTATATACATAAAATGATTATAACACTATACAAGCCAATATACCAAAATGATCCACAGATAGTGTGAGCGAGTCTCTGACCGTTCCCGATTTCCGAGCTGGCTTGTTAAAACTACAAAGAATGGAAAGGAGGGAGTAAGCATAAATACTTAGTAAGTTCACATGCAAATAGCAAGTAACATAATCATGCAATCCAACATAAAACATCATTTGCATAAACAACACCAAGACATTCATGTTACATTTACATTTAATATCTTACCACGATTTCATCATACCAAGTTTTCAACCCGAGGGTTTAAGCACATGCCTATCAAATTTTCTCATTCACCTCACTTACCAACATGTCACCTTCGTTTTAGGCATTCTTCTTATTCACTTAAGATTCACCCGTTAAACACATCGGAATATAATTTGAATACGCGGATTGCATGCACATAAGTGCCATACCCGCAGCTAGACAAACTCAATAGCCTGTGGAAATTATGTAGCCAAGCTACCATGTAACCCGTCCATAAATTAACTCAGACTCAACTCAACAAGCTCGGGCGTTCGCATCCATAAGTGAACTCAGACTCAACTCAACGAGTTCGGAACTCAAATATCCTAGTGACATGTCACTTGTATTCTAATCTATTCCCAAGGTTCAAATGAGATTTTCCTCGATTACACATCTTTGCCGTCTTCCACGGAATGTCGAAACCGATACTCGGTAGCAATTCATATTTATCAAGTAGCATACATAATTTAAATATTACTCAATAATAACTACAAAGCATAATATTTCATAATAATAATCATCATATCATATCAATATCATTAAATTACTTAAAATAACAATTATGTTACCACATTTACACATGAACTTACCTCGGTACAAAATGTTAGAAATCGAGCCTATTCCTCGGAAACTTTATTTTTCCCTCGATCACGACTTGAATCTCGTTTCTCTTGATCTATAATAACAAATTTAGCTTATTTAATAATCACATTTATTAAAACAGTCCTTGACTCAAACTTTGGCAAAATTACATTTTTCCCCTAAAATTTTACATGTTTGCACTTTTTCCCCAAGGCTCGGAAATTAAACTTCATCCTATTTTCTTATGTGATATGACATGCTGATCATTTTTTCCTTCTATGGCAACATCAAATTCTCACTCTAACATACACTTATGAACATTAGGTATTTTTACCGATTATGTCGTTTTACTCGTTTTCACGTAAAATCGCTTAGCATAAGCCGTTTAACACAATTTTAAGCTTCATATTCTACCATAAAACATAAAAATAAACACATTTCAACTATGGGCATTTTTCCAAATATAAACCCTAGGTTAAATTATTGCTAGAATAAGCTTAATCAAGTTACCAGGACTCCAAAAACGTAAAGAACATTAAAAACGGGACTTGGAATCACTTACAATCAAGGTTTAAAAATGTTGGAAACCCTAGCTATGGTGACAAGAAAAATTTGGCAGCCTATGGAGAAGATGAGTCTATTTTTGTGTTATTTTCCCCTTTTTAATAACTATATTTACCAAATGATAAAAATGCCCTTAATGCCTTTATTTGTAATTTTTCATGTACAAGCCCATTTTTATCCAAAATTTTAGAAATTGGTTAAGTTACTATTTAAGACCTCCTAATTAATATTCCAAAGCAATTTCATACTAAAAAAAATTCTAGAATGTAAGTTTTGCAACTTATTCAATTTAGTCCCTAATTTCAAATTAAGCTCTTTATGCATAGAATTTCTTCACGAAATTTTCACACAATCATGCAATCATATCATAGACCTAAAAATAATTATAAAATAATTATTTTTATATCAGATTTGTGGTCCCGAAACCACTATTTCGATTAGGCCCTAATTCGGGATATCACACTAAATCCAAGATAAGTTTGTTCTAAACCAAAGTAAGGTTTCTAGGTATTACATTACCCAAGGAACTATTACCCTAATAGAAATGTCCATAGAATTTGCCAACAAATTCCCAAACAAAATCCTTGATAAAGTCCAATTGTAAAGGTTCTTAGGAAGCCTCAATTATGTCATAGGCTTTTATCCAGGTCTTAGAAAATTATGTAAGCCTTTATATGATATGCTAAAAAAGAATCCACAACCTTGGAAAAATGATCACACCAATATTATTACCCATATTAAAAAATAAATTGCTAAACTTCCTTGTTTACATTTAGCTGATCCAAATGCCCCTAAGATAATAGAAGTAGATGCTTCTGAAATAGGGTATGGTGGGATCCTAAAACAAGTTAAGCGAGGAAAATAACAAATAGTCTAGTTTATCTCCAGACACTGGAATCCAACTCAACAAAATTATATTACTATCAAAAAAGAATTTTTATCAACTATTTTATGTATTACAAAATTTCAAAATGATTTATTAAATAAAAAAAATCCTTTTACTAATTGATTGAAAATTAGCAAAAGAAGTTTTACAAAAAGATGTCCAAAATATTGCCTCAAAATAGATTTTTGCAAGATGGCAAGCAATTTTGAGCATATTTGATTTTGACATCTAAGGAGAAACTAATTCTTTGCCTGATTTGCTCATAAGAAAGTTTCTTAAAAAATGCTACCCAAACTCAGAGACAAAGGAAACGGAAAAATAGAAGAACCATCTACAAATACCCAAATTTCCTCAAAACCAATTAAGTCATGGTATGAAATTTGCCTTGAAGAAGACAATGAGAGATCACCATCATCGTCAAAATTATAACAACTCATTTTTAGTAAAATCGGAATAGTAGTTTTGAGACCACAAATCTAAAGTCAAAAAATTTATTTTAATATTATTTTAATATCTATAGCATGATAGTATTATAGTATAAAAATTTCGTTAAGAAATTTTACCTTTTGTATGCTCAATTTGTGAAAAAGGACTAAATAGCGTAAAATACGAAAGTTGTGTTCTAATAACTAAAGTTGTTAAATAGATAAATAACTTTAAAGTGAAGGTCTTTATATGGTAATTAGACCATTAAATGAGTTAGTGGATGTGCATGGATTGATAATTTTGAATTATTTAAAGATTGGTAAGGGTGATTTGGTAATTAGCCAATTAAAGATAAAAATAAAACAAAACAAATTGGCTATCATCTTCATACATGCATGAACCAAATTTTACAGAAAAAAAACCCATTGGAAAAGCTTGAAAATTTTGCAAAGAAAATCTCTTGCGTGTAAGTATTATCTTGTCCCGTTTTTATTGATTTTTATGTTTTTGGAATTGCTGTAGCTTAATCTAGTTAATTAGGGGACTGATTTGCAAAATGGTTGAAAGTTTAGGATTTTTTCATGAGAGCATTTTAGTTGTTCTTGAAGTTTAATAGAAGAAAATGAATCCTTGTTGTTAATTAAACAACTTTTGTTAAGTGATTTTTAATGAAATTGTCAAATAGGGATTAAATTGAGAAATATAAAAATTATGTGTTAAATATGTGAAATTGTGAAATCTATGGCCTGTTATAGGCTTATAAGATATTCGGCTAGGCTTAGGAGTGGTGACATTACATGAATTTCATTTTTACGAGTTTAGGGACTAAATTGTAAAGAAGTCAAAAGTATAGGGACAAAATAGAAATTTTGTCATAGCATGAATTTTGGATTGAATTGAATAGAATAAGGTTTAAATTGATTAAATTTGATTATATAGATCAAGAAAGGCAAAGTACGGAAATAGATCGAGGAAAGGACAAAGTTATTAATTAAACGATCGTTTTCTCGTCGTACGAGTTCAAGGTAAGTTCGTGTAATTAAATTGCGTATTCATATGTTTTAATTGAACTATATGTATGTGAATGGTTTAATATTATGTAAAATTATTGAGCGCATAACTGACGACGTACGAAGAATACTGAATCTCGCTTGAACCCTAGGAATTCGTAGGATACAAATGACATGTCATTAGGGTTACCGATTCTAGCTCTTATGAGCTTACCAATACTCAGCTCGTATAAGCTTACCATTATTCAGCTCAGAGGAGCTTACCGTTTATCGCTCGTATGAGCATACATGTACAAGAATTGACATATATACAGTTCAGTACACTTCGCGTATACTACCTGCGTATCTAACGATATTCTAAGTGGTTCAACAAGCATAGTATTATTACGAGATTTACAAGTTCGAATATGAATTAGTACAGGTATTTACATGGAAATGATCTATATATGATATACGGATTTACGATATAGATGTTACATGTACATGGAATTTAATAATTGTTGAATTCATACATGATTCTCGGTTTATATAAGAATACATGGCTAACTTGGTTATTGATTATATGATAGGCTTTAGCCAAATTGAATTATTTTATGCTTTGAGTTAATTACCTAAATTTGTGGTTAAATGGTAAGTTTAATTCTTTGTTAAACGAACTTACTAAGCTTAATTGCTTACACTGTTTATTTTTCCATGTTTTATAGTGATTCAGAATCTCGTTCAAATTGGAAGTTGTTGAAGATCGCATCATACTATCAGATGTTATTTTGGTACTTATGACTTTACATTTTGGGTTAAATGGCATGTATAGGTCTTTTTGGCTAATGGAAGCCTATGTGTTTTATCATGTATTTAGCCATTTGATTTGACTTGAATTTGGTATATTTTGTTATGTAAATATGTAATTAGCCTTATCATATATGATATATGGTTATCATATGAATTCCTTGGTTGTGAATTAGTATTTTGGGTACCAAATGGTTGAGATTATAAGTGGCAGACATGTTAAGTTTTAGGCACAAAGATTGCATATATGTGTTTGACCATTTAGGTAGATTTTGTTGACATATTTGGCATGAGTCTAAATGGTTAATTGAGGTGTTTATAAATATCATGGTTGTATGTGATGTTATAACATGTTATAAGTTTGATATTGGTTGGTTTTGAATTCCTACATATGTCATGGTTATATGCAAATTGATGTGTGTAGGTACCAATTTGGGTGAGAAATTTGGCTTGGCAAAATGATATATTTTTGTTCACGCTAGTAGAGACATGGGCGTGTGTCTCAGCCATGTATAGGTAACATGACCATGTTTTGTAACACCCCTCACCCGTATTCAATGTCGGAATAGGGTTACGGAGCGTTATCAAACTTACAACACAATTATACATACTTTTATCATACATTTAACCATTTCATACAATTATCATTCAATCTCAAACAATTTGTCCCTAATACGAGCCTACGAGGCCCTAAACATACATTAGGAGTGGTTCGGGACTAAACCGATAACTTAAGAAACTTTCATGAAACTTTGAAAAATTTTCTCAAAACAGGGGACACACGCCCGTGTCACAGGCCGTGTAGGCATTCGAAATAGGAGCACATGGCTGTGTCCCAACCTGTGTCCTACCCCGTGTAACTCTCTAACTTGGGTCACACAACCAACACACATGCCTATGTGGCTAGACCATGTGCCCTAAAAATGGCCATACACACCCGTGTGCCAGGCCGTGTACAAGGCCGTGCCAAACCTGTAGGGTATACTAACTTATGCCACACGGCCAAGTCACACGCCTGTGTGTGAGGCTGTGTGGAGTATACTGACTTGATTTCAAATTTAATACCAGGGGGCACACGGCCGTGTAACATGACCGTATGTCACACACGGCTGAGATACATGTCCGTGTCTCTGCCCGTGTGGAAAAAATAGGCTATTTACCAAGCCAATTTGCCACCCAAATTTGCTTGTACCTACACAAACCCAATGGCACAAGTTAAAAACATACATGGGAATCCAAATCAACCACAACCAAGACTAAAATATACCATTTCCAATACTAATAACCAACATGCTTATAAACTCATGTTTTACCCATTCAAAACATACCAAATACCAACTACTTCAAACATCAATATGACCAAACTTAAATATGCATTATTTGGCCTAATTTCACAAGTATACTAATATCCACAATTCAACTATTTGAACACTTATAATATCTATAGCCATCAAGCATCATCCAACCATCATACAATTCATAACACAACGCATAAACACACACACACAGACATATATATATATACATGATTCAACATGCCAAAATAGACCAAAATAAGCCATCACTCATGGCTATTCATACAACCCAAAACATAAACATTTACAAGCCAATTCATTTGGCCAAAATCATTATCAAGTCATAACCAAAATGACCAAAGTCCCTATACATGCCATATACTTAAAATAAAAAAGTTCATAGATACCAAGTGATAGATGGATAGTGTGACGATGTCTCCGATGATCCCCGAATCTGAGCTAGCTTTGAATTCACTATAAAACATAGAAAAATAAACGATGTAAGCTATAAAGCTTAGTAAGCTCTTATGAAATAAACTTAATATAATCACATAAATATAATTTAGTAATTTGAATACATCAACATGTAGTTTACATTAGCTAACAAACCTTTCATATACTCATTCACAAAACTATATACTTTCATAATCATTTCTTCGATTCAATGCTAAACTAATTTATGCACATACTTGTACCATCTCATAAAAATCTC
The DNA here is from genome assembly GCA_025698465.1 of Gossypium longicalyx. Lineage (NCBI taxonomy): Eukaryota > Viridiplantae > Streptophyta > Magnoliopsida > Malvales > Malvaceae > Gossypium > Gossypium longicalyx. The sequence continues at coordinate 64,420,593 of CM046996.1, read as the reverse complement.
ATATACATTCTCATCTTACGTTTACCTATTGAACCATTTGGAATAGAAGTCGGATACTCAAGGATCTCACATGATAAGTACCTATACCATGACCCGAAGCCAAATCAAGGTAACTTATTCGAAATACTGATATCATGGCCCGAAGCCAAATCAGCTGATGTGCATGACCCGAAGCCAAATCATTTATCTCACACTTGAAGTGCTATATCATGGCCCGAACCCAACTCACTGTATCCCCTAATGACATGTCACTAGTGTAATAGGCCCAATTTGCCCGGGCTATTAAAAGTCTAAAAAAACAGAATAAACCAAATAAAAGAAAATAAAGTTTTTTTAAACAGTCCATTTTACAAGGCCCACAGATACTTAAACCCAATGTCCCAATTACACCCAAACCTATATCGTAGCCCAAATACCCAATACCCAAATGCTGCTCAAAACTCATCAGACCCAAAATACACAGGGCCCAAATGGCCCAAATAGTTAATAGAAGACAGAAGGCCTAGGGTTTCTGAAACCCTAGGCGCCGCAAGCACCAGACGAAGGCCCATAAACTTGCGCCGCAATCGGCGCGCCAATCCCACCACCGACAGATTCGTGCCATCAGTACCCCATCGTCGCCTCAATCAGCGCGCCAGTGAATCGCCATCAACGCCCCATCGTTGCCGGATTTCTCGCTGGTACCTGCAAAAAGAAAGTAGAACAGCAGAGAAACAACAAAACATAGCAAGAAATCAAAATGACATACTTTCCATTTTTGTAAAAAGGCTATAAAAACAGAGCCTAAACATTGTAATCGAAAAAAAAAACAGAAAAGAACGCAGAGAAAACCTTTGCAGAAAATACATTTATAATAAAATACCAGCAGTTTATCGAAGAAATTGAGGTGATTTGTTTTTACTTTATTATTATTTTTTTGTTATGAATACATACAAATATCACTAAAAATAAAATGAAAAGAGATTTACCGTCGGATTTGCGCTAAAAATCGAAGCTCTTCAGCTTCCGGCTGCCGTATCCGGCGGGGTCGACAATGGTGCGTGGGCGTGTGGGCGCGTGGGCGCATGTGCTGATGACCGGGGCTTGGCCTGATGGAGGCCGGAGCCCGGAGGGCTTTTTCTCTTCTCCTTTTTCAGAGGATTTTTGCTTTTCTTTTTTACAACCGGGGGCTAAAATAAATTTTTAGGTTTTTTTTTCATATCTATAAGCGACGTCGTTTTGGGATCGTTTAGTGACCAAAACGGTGTCGTTTCAAGGCTGAGGATCCACGCGTTGACCCGTGACCCGGGAAAGATCCGCGTGTTTTTGTTTAAAGGACTAATTTCCCAATTGGTCATTCCGAATTTTCAACATTTATAATTTCGTTCAATTCAAATTTTGTTTTATTTTAATTTGGCCCTGACCTTTTCTTTTTGTTTCAATTTAGTCCTAGCTGCTATTATAAGGCCTATTTCGGGAACGATGTCGTTTTGGGATTAGGGTCAAATTTCCCAGTGAGTCCCTCAGCTTTTAACGCGTGTTTCAATTGTGTCCAAAATTCATTTTATTATTTTAAAATTAACCCTAGAGTTTTTATTTAAATTCAATTTTAATCCTTTTTTATATATATTTATATAATTTATTTTTTAAATATTTTGTATATTATTTATTTTACTTTAAACCTTATTTATATGTAAAAAAAATATTTATTTTATTATTCATTTTATGTAATATTTATTATATTATTTATATTTTATTGTATATTATTTATTATATTATGTATAATTTTAAAATTTTAAATTATTATTAAATATTACATTTTTATATATCATTATTAAATATTTAGTATGTAATATTCTAAAATTTACTATAAAATTATGTTCATATTTAACATATTATTATTTTTATAAATATATGTTAAGTTATTATATCATATAGTATATTTTTATATATATTAACCATTTTTTAAAAAAAATTCTCCTTTATTATTTATATATTGTTTTAAATATTTTATTTTTTTAATACCTCATTTATTTTTAATTGTATTTAGTTTTTATCTTTATTTTTTTGACTTATTTTTTATATGTTCATAATTTGTTTATTTATTTTTGTATCTTTTTTGTATTTGTTTAGTATTGTTTTAGTATGTTAATTTTATCTCATAAATTATTTGTTATTTTTATGTTATTTATTGTTTTTATATATTTGCATGAAAATTGATTATTTATGTTGTTATTTTAAGTTATATTTGCATGAAATATTATTGTATATATATTATGTAATTTATATTGTTATATTCATTGTTTTCTATGTTGTATTTTGCATGAAATGTTAATGTATGTATATTTATGTTATTTATGATTATATCTGCATGAAATGTTAATGTATATTATGTAATTTATGTCGTTATTTATCATTTTCTATATTATATTTGCATGAAATGTTAAAGTATGTATCATGTAGTTTATATTATTTAGTATTGATATCTTGTAATATGTTAAATGCATAATTGTTTTAAAAAAATTATATTTCATTTAATCCAAAAGAATTTTAAAAATGAGGCAATGTTTTTTGTATTTAGGAATTCGGGAAGTAGTGCCCTAACATGCTGGGTTGCGATTTCCCGTTTGTCTAAATGTCTAAAGTATCCTTCTAAATAGATTTTGTAAATCACGAGATGATTTCAGTTACGAAAGTTTAAGAATATCGTATCCAATCATACTGGATGTGATGTTTGTACTCTTTTGGAGCGAGGGAATCTCGATTTTCAACTCAAATTATTCCGATTTTAAAAAGGGATCCTATTTTTAAATTCTTTCAAACCTTTGACATTAAGACAGAAAACTATTCAATTTGGTACCAATTTTAGGAGTTGCGAGGGTGCTAATCCTTCCTCGTACGTAATCGACTCCCGAACCTGTTTTCTCACATTTTCGTAGACCAAAATGTTTTATAAGGTGATCCAATCACACCTAAAAAGGTTGGTGGCGACTCCCGTTTTCAAAATCTCCCTTTAAAAATGGTTTCGACAGCTTGACGACTCCACTGGGGACCAATAAGAGAGTCAAGCCGAAAATTGATTGCTTTCTGCCTTAATGTCGAAAATTTGGAAAATTTTAAAATGCGATCTTTTTACATGTGTTTGTTGCATATGATTGTTATCTTCTGCACACATTGCATTTGCATGACCGTTGTGGTCACACCCTTAAGTGGGAGTGAGAAGCTACGCTTTCGTGAGGTTTTCACCTCCGCATGGGCTAGTGGATTGTTTCCGGGATACATTCGTACCTATGTCTTCGTAAGATTTTCATCTCCGCATGGCCATAGGAAAATGTGTCCCCTTGAACTGAACTTGGTTCATATGAGCCTATAATGGGTGAGGATCGAGGAATCTGCTGGTTCAGTTACCCTTTCCTTTAGAACTAAAACACATATAGTGAACCGTAAGTGCTTGCCTTATGTGATACGATGATAACCTTTAGTAGCTACCTATATAGGTGCTTGTTTATTTTCTTTGAATTTTATCTTATATATATGACACTGACCTATTTTATTTTGTTATCATTGCATGTCATTCAACATTTAGAGGTGTCGATTCATGGTTCGATTTCTTGATTAGAAAGTTTTGTAATGGGGAACGAATATATTGATAAAGTGGAGGACAATGCTTCTATCTGTGCGTTGTCAGAGAAAACCCAGTTAGAGAAAGGAGATAGTGTCACCGAGGGGTATACGTCAGAGTTGTGGGGTTTCACTCGTGTCAGTTTGACACAGAATGAGTTTTAGGAGTTGAGGGACATTTAGGCCAAATAGGATGACGAGGCTAAGCAGTTGTTCTACCAGAATTATGGAGATCTTCCCTATTTGCTAGACATTAAGGTGGACAAGCATTTGTTTCGAGCTATGGTACAATTTTGGAACCCTGCTTATAGTTGTTTTACATTTGGAGAGGTAGACTTAGTACCCACCTTGGATGAGTATACGACCTTGCTTCGCTGTCTAAGAATTCAAGGTAACAAAGCTTATGTTAGGGCTACTAATCTCTCAACTTTCGTGAAGAAATTAATGATGATCACAGGGATGAGTGAATAATGGGCCGCAGCTCGAATCCAACAAAAGGGTGATGGTAAATACATTTCGTGGGCAGGTTTGAGGGATCTGATATTGGCACACCCAGATGTGAAGAAGAGGGTTGATGTCTTGGCCTTAAGTATTTATGGTTTGGTGATTTTCCCCAAAGCTATGGGGAACATAGATGAGGCAGTTGCAGATTTATTCGATCGACTTGGTAAACAGAACACACCTGTACCTACAACCCTAGCTAAGACGTTCAGATCCTTGAGTGCATGTCGGAGAGCTGGTGAAGGTAGATTCATTGGATGCGCACAGTTGTTGTTAGTATGGTTCCACAGTCACTTTTGGAAGGTTGATAAGGTTCCTTGCTGAGTGTTCGTTGAGGATTATTCTCCCTTAAAGAAAGCAGCAGCTACGCCGAGGAGGGACGACATTACAGAGGAAAGGTGGATGGAAATACTTTAGAATCTCCTAGAGGAAGATGTTATGTGGAAAGCCCCTTGGATGGCTTTTAATGAAGCCCTTTATCGTTGCAGAATCTTTGATTGGGTACCTCTTCCTGAAATTTGGGGAGTTGTTGGTTATGCACCATTACTCGTCCTAAGGCAATACAAAGCGGGGCAGTTTATACCGGCAACATAAGGGTTAGCTCAGAGTGATTTCTCATATAAGGGGGATCATTATAAGAAGAAGATGCGAGATATTTTCGAGGCTTGGAAGAAGATTTGCTGTGTGAAGATTCTAACTGAAGGTCCGACGACAACCCTTGAGTACAAATGGTGGTTTAGCAAGAGGATCAATGATAACATCCCTAGGCCGAGTTTGGTGGTTGCTCGATCAATAGAGGAGAATTTACGAGTGGTTCCATCAGAGTTAGAAGTCATAAAGTAAGAGTTCGAAAGAAAGAGTTTGGAGCTCGGGAAAAAGATAGAGAAGTTGGAGGAAGAAAGGATGTACCTAAGCTTAGACGTCGACATTCAGAAAATTGAGGTCGAGAAAGTGAGGAAAGAAAAGAGGAAGATTGAGGAAGACCGAGATGACTTGAAGACGCAATATAAGAGGATACAGATATCAATAAAGAGAGCTGGATTGGGGAAGTCTTCTGAGCAGTGGCAACAAGAGGTTCAAGAAGAAAGAGCCAAAGCCGAGTATTGGGAGAATAAGTTCCAAGAGATGCAGGCGCGCAGAATCAGGCCCTAGAGAAGGAGAATCAAGGATTAAAAGCTAATGTGTCTGAGCTTGGACGATCTCTTCATCATCACCGAAGTCGTAAGTCTACGGTCGAGTTAAAGGCAAGTCTAAACAAGATCGAGGAAATGAAGCACAATATTGGAGGGTTAGAAGCAGCATTGTGAACTCTGGATTCAGCAGTTTGAGGCAAGAGAAGAACATTGGAAGGGAGAGCTTCACCATTTTCAGGATCAAGTCAGAGATAGGGACTACCTCATGGGAGAAGCCATAGTCCAGATTCGAGATGTTGTTAATCATTTGCAAGGCTTGGCAGCGCAAGCTAATGTATTGAGTGCAAGGTATGAGTCAGTGTCAGATAGAGGTCGAGAGTTAGCTTTGTTATTGGATAGGGTTAAAACTCTGGGCCTGAGGGCGAAAGCCTATTTGTAATCCGTTTTGTGTAAATATTTTTGGTTCTTAAATAACGTTTTCTAAAAGAAACTGAATCAGAATCGATATCTTTTTGCATTCATGCATTTTCATCTCATCACATCATATGCATTCAAATTTATAGAAAGACCCTAATTAGTTAAAATTACCAGAGAGAGAGAGAGAGAGAGAGAGAGAGAGAGAGAGAGAAAGAGAGAAAGAGAACCAGGAAGCAACACATTCTTACAGTACACACGCTAAGACAAAGAATATGGATCAAAGACTTGAGCAGATCTAGAGAGAAATGCAAGAGCAATTACATGAACAATTGGCAAAAATCCAATAGGAGATGAATGATCAAATGTTGGAGGCCTAAAGGAATATGATGGCTGAAATGGCTCAATTCTTTGAAAGAGAATAACACCCCTACCCGTATCCGTTCTTAGGAATAGAGTACGAGGCGATGATCGAGAGAACCTGAAACACCTCTGAGATAATTTAAATAATTTTCATAACAATTTGTTTCGATTTCATACTATTTCATATTTAAGCTTTTTACACCAAAGTATTTAAGATATCATCTTTATGCAAATAGCACACATGAGGTACATAAATTCCATAATTATGAATGAACACATTAATCAAACATATTCCATGTTTTTATATATATATCATAGTTTCATATTTCCATGTATCAATTACCATCACTTCCTCGTATTTCAGACAAATACGTGTAACAATTCATAAATATGCAATTCATTAACTCTTCCTACCAATCATGATTTTAAATTGCCAAATCACTTATTGAGCGCAATTTCAATGTTCACTAAAATCTATCATATAAATTTGGATGTACGTATTCATCAATAAATTCCATGTATAGATATCTTCATCTCATATTTCCACATACATTTACTTTCCACATTTATGAATTCAAATAGCATATACAAGAAATACCAATGTATTTCAAGTACGTTTTCATGATACTTTGTTTCGAACTCAGATTATTTCATACTAGAAGTTTTCTCATTAACTCATTTGGAATACCAATTCATACGGATAATACACTCAAGGCGTAGAAATATATAATCACAAACGAACTCATTCATCAACCAAGTTTTATGCTCATGTCTCATCAACTCGTATTTCCTTATATCACATAATTCCATGTAATACTTACCAAACTTCTTCAAATTAGTGAACATCTTATGGAATTGAGTACTTTGTTTTCTCGATGCCATAGTTCAACTATGGTCTTACACATCTTCACATAATGATGCCATATCCCAGCTATGGTCTTACACATATTCATATATCGATGCCATAGCCCAGCTATGGTCTTACACGTAATCACATATCACATATCGATGCCATAGCCCAGCTATGATCATACACGAATCACATATCTCATTGATGCCATATCTCAGATATGGTCTTATACAGTAGCATATATCACACCGATGCCATATCCCAGATATGGTCTTATACGGAAATCACTTGTCACTTGCCACTTGTAGTCGAAGCTACCATTATTCATCGATCGGTGTGAGCTACCATTTTCATCGATCGGTGGCCGAGCTACCACTTTTCACTGATCAGGTAGCAGAAACTACCACTTTTCACTGATCAGGTAGCCAAAACTACTACTTTTCACTTTTCATTTGTCATTGATCAGATAAGTGTAGCCGAAGCTATCACTTATCACTTTCACTTGTCCTTGATCTAATAAATGTAGCCGAAGCTATCACTTATCACTTGTTGTCATGGTCCAACCATGGTCTTTTCCTTCAATTCATCTTGTCACTGAACTGAAATGCTCAATTTGATCATTTATTCAATTTTCATGCTTTTACATTATTCACAGTTTTATCATCAATACATATGAAATAACACATCATGAAATTCATAAAATTAACAAATAATCACTAAAATTTAGCCATATAAACTCACAAGTTCAATTTTTCTATTATAATGATAATCATAATTTCATAATAAATATTCCAAATAAAACATTATATCATTTCTAATCCAACACTTATCGATTATAATTGGGCATGTGATCAATTTATACAGGAGTCATTCATATATTTTTCCTCCTCCTCCTCTCCATCCACATCCTTGGTATAAATAACACACTTGTAAGTAGCCTTATCCATAATTTTCACTAATTACTTATGTGAATATTCAAGCTATCCACCCGTGTTATAGTCACTAAATTATTTGTATCTAAAACTACGGAACTCCAAATTAAGGTCTGCTAATTTTTCCTGAAACTAGACTCACATATCTTTTTACCATAAAAATTTCATAATTTTTGGTTGGGCCAATTAATACAGTTTATTCATTGAAGTCTCCCCTGTTCTGCTGTCTGACAGTTCCGATCCTTCTTCACTAAAAATTAATTATCACCTCGTACAAGATTCGAATGATGTTCCCGTTTGTTTCTCATGAAAATAGACTCATTCAAAATTCTAAAAATATAAATTTAATCCCATAATTATTTTTATCCAATTTTTTATGATTTTACAAAGTTAGAACATGGGAACCAGAAATCATTCTGACCCTGTCTCACAAAATTTATCATATCTCATGATTTACAATTCCATTACTTACATCATTTCTTTTATAAGAAACTAGACTCAATAAGTTTTAATTTAATATTTTATTCATCTTCTAATTCCATTTCTACAATTTTTGGTGATTTTTCAAAGTTAGACTACTGCTGCTGTCCAAAACAATTGTAGTGCAAAATGTTGATTTCCATTTTGCCCCAAATTTCACAATTCATACAATTCAGTCCTTGCTCAATTAACCCCTAAATTAAGATAATTTTTTCAATTAATACTTTTACTAGACATTATAAGTTATTTCATAACTATTGAAATTCAGAATTTCCACATAAAACTCTAACTTCAAACTCTTTTACACTTAGGTCCCAAACATTTATTTTCTATTCAATTCTTTCAATAAAATCAACATATAAACAATTTAAAGCTCTAATTCCATGCCAAATCATCATATACTTCCAGCACATATTCATAGCAACTTTCATTTTTTTTCATAGAATCAAAAACTAATAATTCAACAAGTGGACGTAGTTGTAAAAGTCACAAAAACACAAAAATTTTAAGAAATAATCAAGAATTGAACTTACTTGAAGTAAAAATATGAAAAACCAGCTTAGGGGAACTCTTCCATGGTGTTTTTGCTGATGAGAATGCAGAAAAATAAAGAGAAATCTAGATAATTCCACTTTAGTCCTAACTCTATCAAGTAAATTTTGCAATTTTCCAATTTTGCCCTTAATTCTCCTTATTTTCTTGCTGATTTCATGCCCTTGCCGTCCAGCCCAAATAGACCTTGGGTCTATTTGCCTTTTAAACCCTCTTTCTTTTATCATTTAAGCTATTTAATCATTTTCCAAAATTTTACATTTGATACAATTTAGTCCTTTTTGTTCAATTAACTATTAGAACTTTAAAATTTCTTGACGAAACTTTAATACTAACTTATTAACACTCCATAAATATTTATAAAAATATTTATGGCTCGATTTAAAATTCCCGAGGTCTCGATACCTCATTTTCGATTCTAATTATTTTAGTATTTATTTTTAGTACACTATTTACTATTTCAAAAATTTTCCTAACTTCACATTTAACTTATAATTACTAAATTAATAATATTTTCTACTCATTTGTCGAATTTAGTGATCTCGAATCACTGTTCTGACACCACTAAAAATTAGGCTGTTACAGGGGCAACGGATAAAGGAAAGGCCCCAATGACTATCACTGAAGAGGATAATGAGGATTATCCTCCGAGTTTTACCCCACCCCATGTGCAAACTCAACCTGAGGCATATCCCTGAAGGCCGTCCGTCACAATAAGGCCTCAACATGGGCAAGTCAATGCTGGAGCACCCATGAACTTCCAAACTAGCTCAGGATTCAGCCCAAGAGATAACCCTACCGATCCAGTCATCCCTGATTTAGATGTAGCTGAGAGGGAAGAAATGAGACTCGAATTATCAAGGCAATTAGAGGAACATTGCAGATAGTTAGAGGAGAAATTTAAGGCATTGGAAAACGCTGATAATCGTCAGGGAATTGATGCCAAGGACTTGAGTTTGGTCCCAGATTTGGTATTTCCTCATAAGTTCAAGGTGCTGGAATTTGAGAAGTACAATGAGACTACTTGCCCTGAGGCCCATATCACCATGTTCTGTAGGCGGATGACCGGTTATGTAAACAATGATCAACTATTGATCCATTGTTTCCAGGATAGTTTGGTTGGGGCAGCGGCTAGGTGGTACAATCAATTGAGTCGCGTTAGGATCGGTTCTTGAAGAGACTTAGCGCAAGCCTTTATGCAGCAATATAATCATGTGACTGACATGATTCTTGATAGAATTGCTCTACAGAACATTGAGAAGAAGCATAATGAGAGCTTTAGGCAATATGCACAAAGGTGGAGGGAGGTTGCCATGCAAGTTCAACCACCGCTCTTGGAGAAAGAAACTACCATGCTGTTCATTAACAACTTGAAGGTCCCATTCATTACTCATATGATTGGAAGTACCACCAAGAGCTTTGCTGATATAGTTATGGTAGGAGAAATGATTGAGAACGCCATAAGAGGTGGTAAAATAGAGGGGAAACTGCTAAAAGATCGACCCCAAGAAGGAAAGATAATGAGGTGAACAATACGAGTAGTTATAACCCAAAAGCGATTGCGGTTAGTCAGCCTAGAGCAACTACAGTTGGGCAACAGGGTTCCCAAAAGTAGGGATCTGGTACGAGACAAAACTTTGAAAAGGTCTCATTCACGCCTATCCCAGTGACGTACCAAGAGCTTTATCAAAGTTTATTTGATACGCACGTAATAGCTCCTTTTCATTTGAAACCATTGCAACCTCCATATCCCAAATGGTACGATGCAAACGCCAAATGTGAATATCATGCAGGGATATCGGGGCATTCGATCAAAAATTGCACTGGCTTTAAAAAAACAGTGGAAAAACTTATCAAGATGGGGGTCGTAAAATTTGACGACACCCCTAGTACAGAAAGCTCGTTGCCGAACAATAGTGATCAAGAGATAAACACAATTGGGAAACTGGTATGAGAAGGATTAAAGAGGACATGGCCGAGGTAAGAATGCCAATGAAAGTAATATGGGAAGAAATGATGAAAAGAGAGATGATAATCTCTGAAGAAGGAAATAAAGGAGCGTGAGACTACTGCGAGTTCCATGCAGAAGAAGGACACGAGATTCAGGAATGTGACGAGTTTAAGGCTTTGGTACAAAGCCTTATGGATAATAAGGAGCTAGAATTTTATGAAGCTGGCTCAGATGAGGGACACGTATGCGCATTGGAAGGTGAACCAAAGAATCAAAGAATCAACAGACCAGGGATAATTATTTATCTACCAAGGAATAATGAAGTTGAGACACAAACAGCGCCGAAAGTCATTATTCACAAACCGCTTCCTTTCCTTATAAGGATAACAAGAGGATACACTGGAATTATGACTGCAATGTGACAATGCCGGAGAGAGAAGATATAGCTATTATTTCTCAGGAGGCTCAAGTTGAAGGTTCATACACACGTAGTGGGAAGCGTTATGATGCAGGAGGCATCAAAGTTGAGCCCACGAAAGTGAAAGCCTTTGACATTGAGAAGGAGAATGGGGCTGAGGTACTTGTTAATGAGCCAGTAAAGGAAGAAGGAGCTAGAGAGTTTTTAAAATTCCTGAAACACAGTGAGTACAGCGTGGTTTAACAATTGCGCAAACAACCAGCTCGCATATCAGTGTTGGCTTTGCTTCTGAGTTCAGAGGTACATTGTGAGACATTAATGAAGGTGCTCAACAAGACTTACGTTACTAATGATATATCCGTCAACAAGTTGGATCGATTGGTTAGTAACATAAGCACTGACAACTTCATTTATTTCAATGATGATGAAATCCCACCTCGTGGCATGGGATCAGCTAAAGCTTTGCACATAACCACTCATTGCAAAGGATATACATTGTCGAGTGTGCTTATTGATAATGGGTCAGCCTTAAATGTCCTTCCATTGTCCACATTGAACAGATTGCCTATAGACAATTCTCACATGAAAACATGCCATAATGTAGTGAGAGCATTTGATGGCACGGAGAGAAAGGTCATGGGAAGAATTGATATCTCTTTGATGATCGGGCCAAACACGTATGAGGTAGACTTTCTAGTGATGGACATCAAACCCTCTTATAATCACTTGTTGGGGAGGCCTTGGATACATTCGGCAAGAGCTGTACCCTCATCTTTGCACCAGAAATTGAAGCTAGTAACAGACGGACGGCTGGTCACCATAAATGCTGAGAAAGACATCATAGCAGCAGTTACCAGTGACGCACCCTATGTAGAGGTGAATGAGGAGGCCGTTGATTGTTCTTTTTGCTCATTTGAATTCGTTAATGCAACATTTATTTCAGAGGGGAATGAGGTGTCGGTGCCTAAGATATCCAGAACCACAAGAATGGGTTTGCAGATGACAGTGGGGAAAGGAGCCTTGCCAGGAAAAGGATTGGAAAGATATCTCTAAGGAGGAATTCAAGTTCTAGAACTAAAGGAGAAGAGAGACCATTTTGGCTTGGGTTTCAGGCCAGATCACAGACAGCGAAGGAAGGAAATAGAGAAGCGTCAAGAAAGAAGAAGGGCGCATTTAAGTGGAAGAGAAGTAGAGTGAGAATCGATGACGTTTCCTCATTTATCCCAGACTTTTATATCATGAGGGATAATTCACCCTAAAAGAGGGTTGCTCAAAAAAGGAAGTCATCACATCAATGCTGTACATAATGAAGAGTCTAAACGAAGAAACCTTGAGGGCGTTCGCCCTTACAAATCGGGAAGCTCTTTAAACAATTGGACTGCAGAAGAACTTCCTGTAGTTTTTAAAGATTTTTCAGAGTAATTTTCAGAACACTCTTGTTGCTCTAAAGCCTAGGAGTAATAAGATTTCATTTGTGAAATAGGCTCATGTTTAGATATTTTGTTTCAATAAAACACGTCTTTACTATCAATTCGAGCAATCATTCTTTCATTCTTTGTTCTTTTGTTCTTTTAATTCCATTCAAATCTTTCATTTCATTCATAACATGTTAATAGACATTTTTAAATTCATTCGTTCTTTGTACATTCCTTCGCACCCCTACAGGTCCCTAGATATCAACGACATGAGCGATGATACTACAAATCCTAAATTCTCTTTTGAGCAAGACATGTGTTTAGAGGAACCTCAGGATTTTGAAGATGACAGGGATTGTGATGTGTCTCCAGATCTGTTGAGATTGGTGAAACAAGAGGGGAAGTAAATTCTGCCCCATGAGAAAGAGGCAATAGAGAATATAACCTTAGAAGAAGGGAAAGAAGTGAAGATTGGGACACACATTGCTAAGGAAACGAGACAAGGTCTTGTTGAGCTGCTATGTGAATTCAAAGATATCTTTGTATGGTCATATCAGGATATGCCGGGGTTGAACACTGATATCGTGGTACATCGTCTCCCCATAAGACAGGATTGTAAGCTAGTCCAACAAAAATTGCGAAGGATGAGGCGTGATATTGTGCTAAAAATAAAAGATGAAGTCAAGAAGCAGTTTGATGCTGGATTTCTATAAGAGGTTAAGTACTCAGAATGGGTGGCTAACATTGTGCCTATCCCTAAGAAGGATGGGAAGATACGAATGTGTGTTGATTACAGAGATTTGAACAAAGCTAGCCCAAAAGACAATTTTCCTTTACCGCACATCGACACTTTGGTGGACAATACAACGGGATATTCGTTGTTCTCCTTTATGGATGCCTTTTCCGGGTACAATCAGATAAAGATGCATCCTGAGGACATGGATAAAACCACCTTCATAACATTGTGGGGCACCTTTTGTTACAAGGTAATGTCCTTTGGGCTGAAGAATGCAGGGGAAACATACCAAAGGGATATGGTGACCTTATTCCACGATATGATGCACAAGGAAATTGAGGTATATATTGATGACATGATTACCAAATCTCGAACGAGAAGGAGCATATTGAAGTCTTGAGGAAGTTGTTCCTGAGATTGAGAAAGTTTCAGTTGAAGCTTAATCCAGCAAAGTGCACCTTCAGAGTTAGGTCGGGAAAATTATTGGGCTTTGTGGTCAGCGAAAAGAGAATAGAAGTTGACTCAAACAAGGTTAGAGCCATACGAGAACTGCCTTCACCACGTACTCAGAAGGAAGTTCGGGGTTTTCTTGGAAGGTTGAATTATATCACTCGGTTTATTTCATAATTAACCGAGAAATGTGGTCTTATATTTTGCCTTCTTAGAAAACACAACCAAGGTACTTGGGATGAGGAATGCTAGAATGCCTTTGATAAAGTCAAGCAATACTTGTTAAACGCTCCAGTGTTATCATCGCCCAGTCTAGATAGACCATTAATTCTGTACTTATCAGTGTTTAATAATTCTATGAGATGTGTGCTTGGTCAACATGACGAGTCAGGAAGAAAAGAGAAGGCGATATATTACCTTAGTAAGAAATTCATTGAGTGTGAGATGAGATATTCGCCAATTGAGAAGTTGTAGTGTGCTTTGATCTGGACGACTCGAAGGTTGAGGCAATATATGCTATATCATACGACTTGGCTAATTTCGAAACTGGATCCATTAAAGTACATAATGGAGTCATCAGCCCTAAATGGAAGAATGGCAAGGTGGCAAATACTGCTTTTGGAGTTTGATATAGTCTATGTGAGTCAAAAGGCTATAAAAGGAAGTACAATAGCAGAATTTCTGGCTAGCAGAGCTCTAGAAGATTATGAGTCATTGAGCTTTGATTTCCCCAATGAGGAGTTGATGTATGTGGCAACTACTGAAGAATATCCATGGAAGATGAATTTTGATGGAGCATCCAATGCAATATGAAATGGAATCGGGGCAGTCTTAGTATCCCCAAATGGAGATCATTATCCATTTACATGCAAATTGGATTTTGACTGTACGGTGGAGTATGAAGCATGCATCATGGGGATTCGAGCCGTCATCGAGCGTGAAATTAGAATACTGGAAGTATATGGAGACTCCGCGTTGGTGATTTACCAGCTTAAGGGAGAACGGGAGACAAGGGACCCCAAATTGGTTAATTATCGACGGATAGTTTTGGGGCTGATTGAGGAATTCGATGACATCACCTTTAATTATCTCCTGCAAGATGAGAACCAGATGGCAGACGCTTTAGCAGCATTGGCTTCCATGATTAAAGCAAACAAAAAAGAGGATGTGAGACCAATTCAGATGAGTATTTCTAAGGTTTCAGCTCATTGTTGTAACATCGAAGAAGAGGAAAAGGATGACCATCCTTGGTATCAAGATATATTATGGTATGTGAGAAATCGTGAATATCCTGAGCAGGCAACTGAGAATGACAAAAGAACCTTGAGGAGATTAGCCTGCGAATATGTACTAGATGGGGACATCCTTTATAAAAGAAGGAAAGATCAGATGTTTTTGAGATGTGTCGACGCTGTGGAAGCTAGGCAAATCTTGGAAGAAGTACATGAAGGTGTTTGTGGGACACATGCTAATGCCTTTACAATGGCAAGGCAAAACATGAGGTTTGGATACTATTGGTCTACTATGGAAGGAGATTGTATCAACTATGCCAAGAAGTGTCATAAATGCCATATATATGGGGACAAGATTCATGTACCACCTTCACCTTTTTATGTTATGACTTCTCCATGGCCCTTTTCCATGTGGGGCATAGATGTCATTGGGTCAATGTCACCAAAAGCTTCGAATGGCATCGTTTTATTTTTGTGGTCATTGACTACTTCACAAAATGGGTAGAGGCAGCTTCATATGCTAGTGTTACCAAGTCGGTAGTAAGTCGATTCTTGAAAAAGGAGATCATTTGTCGGTATGGAATGCCTGAAAGGATCATATCAAACAATGCATTGAACTTGAACAACAACACGATTGCGGAAGTTTGCAGCCAATTCAAGATCAAACATCATAATTCATCTCCATATCACCCAAAAATGAATGGGGCAGTGGAAGCTGCCAACAAAAACATCAAGAAGATAGTGGGGAAAATGACTGAGACCTATAGAGATTGGCATGAGAAATTACCATTTGCACTCTTGGCCTATCAAACGTCCGTCAGAACCTCTATTGGGGCAACTCCTTTCTCGTTGGTTTATGGGATAGAGGCATTGTTACCCATTGAAGTGGAAATACCTTCTCTTCGAATTTTGTCAGAGATAAAGCTGGATGAAGCAGAATGGATTCAATCGCGGTATGATCAATTAAACTTGATTGAAGAAAAGAGGCTAAGGGCTATTCGTCATGGTCAGATGTATCAGAAGCGAATGATGCGAGCTTATGACAAGAAGGTTCGTCCAAGAGAATTTCACGAAGGGGACCTTGTACTGAAAAAGATTCTTCCCATACAGAAGGACTTTAGAGGAAAATGGATGCCGAATTGGGAAGGGCCGTATGTCGTAAAGAAGGCTTTCTCTGGTGGTGCACTGATTTTGACAGAAATGGATGGGAAGAGTTTACCCAATCCAGTGAATTCAGACTCAGTCAAGAGGTACTTTGTCTAAAGAGAAGGGAAGCCAAGGTGAAAACCCGCAAAGGGCGCTTTGAGACTTCTAAAAAAAATAAAATAAAATGGAGAGGCCGAGGTGAAAACCCGCAAAGGGAGCCTTGAGACCAAAGGGGTTTTGAGTTGAAAACCCGAAAGGGCTGCTCAATTTTTTGAAAGGAGTGTAGTGACTTTGTTATACTGAATTCAACAAGAAGTGAAGTATGTTACATACCAGGGCATCAACAAAGTACTTTGGATCTTCTAAACACACTTTAAACTCAAAGTAGTCTTCATGGAGTTTGTATATAGAAGCCCAAGCTGCGATATTTGGGGCATCTGATTTTTTGTCCTGTTTACTATCTTTGGATTCTTTTTCTTCTCAAAGATGTGTTTCTAGATTAATTTCATTTGTATTTTTGATAACTTATTCAAATCTAACAATCCTCAAGATCAATTTATTTGTCCTCCATTATTCATAAAATGTGTTGCATTGAAATAATGATTGATGAACTAAATATTTTTACAAACGAAGTTTTGCATATTACTCTGGAAATCTCTAGATAATACAAGAAACTGAAACAGGACAATTATTTAAAGAATTCCCATGAGTGAGAGTTAAAAGTACTCGAGAAAATTCAAATTCTTTAGTCCGAATGATGATTGGACAACTCAAACGATTCGATCCTAAGAAAGGATCATTTTACAAACACCTCTAGCAGGTCGTAACATTCGAGGAATGGTACAAAAGAACCAAATTGATTCAAAGCATACGAGCAGAGTATGATTGATACTTCGCGTAAAACTTCGATGAATGAATAAGTGATGACATCCAAAATAGGAATCATTTTCATTTTGCATCATAATATGTCTAATTAGGAGCATTTGACTCATTTCGATCATAGCATCCTAATCACTAGGCATAAGCACATACCCATTCTACAGGATATATCCTCTAGAAAGCAGATTTGATGTCTCTGTATTAGACGAGGAGCAGATCGAAGATAGCAGATTTGGCATCTCCGTATTGACGGAGAGCAGATCGAAGATAGTAGATTTGGCGTCTCTGTATTGACGGAGAGTAGATCGAAGATAGCAGATTTGGCATCTCCATATTGACGGAGAGCAGATCGAAGATAGTAGATTTGGCGTCTCTGTATTGACGGAGAGCAGATCGAATATAGCAGGTTTGGCGTCTTTATATTGACGGAGAGCAGATCGAAGATAGCAGATTTGGAGTCTCTATATTGACGAGGAGCAGATCGAAGAAAAAAGATTTGGCGTCTCTGTATTAGACGGGGAGCAGATCGAAGATAGCAGATTTGGCGTCTCTGTATTAGACGGAGAGCAGATCGAAGATAGCAGATTTGGCGTCTCTGTATTGACGGGGAGTAGATTGAAGAAAGCTTATTTAGCGTCTCTGTATTGACAGAGAGCAGATCAAATATAACAGATTTGGCGTCTCTATATTGACGGAGAGCAGGTCGAAGATAGCAGATTTGGCGTCTCTATATTAACAGGGAGCAGATCGAAGAAAGCAGATTTGGCATCTCTGTATTAGACGGGGAGCAGATCGAAGATAGCAGATTTGGCGTCTCTGTATTAGACGGGGAGCAGATCGAAGATAGCATAATTGGCGTCTCTGTATTGACGGGGAGCAGATCGAAGAAAGCTGATTTGGCGTCTCAGTATTAGACGGGGAGCAGATCGAAGATAGCAGATTTGGCGTCTCTGTATTGACGGGGAGCAGATCGAAGATAGCAGATTTGGCGTCTCTGTATTAGACGGGGAGCAGATCGAAGATAACAGATTTGGCATCTCCGTATTGACGGGAGCAAATCGAAGATAGCAGATTTGGCGTCTCTGTATTGACAGAGGGCAGATCGAAGATAGCAGATTTGACGTCTCTGTATTGACAGAGAGCAGATTGAAGATAGCAGATTTGGCGTCTCTGTATCGACGAGGAGCAGATCGAAGATAGCAGATTTGGCGTCTCTGTATTAGACGGGGTGCAAATCAAAGATATCAGCATGGCGTCTCTGAGTTTGTGGAAAGCAGATTGAGGACCATGAAGTCAGGATCCGATAAGACTGGACAAATTTGGTCCTTTTATAATCTTTGCTCTATTCCTGTTACACAGTAATGAGCAAAGAGGGGCAGCTGTAATAGGCCTAATTTGCCCGGGCTATTAAAAGTCTAAAAAAACAAAATAAACCAAATAAAAGAAAAATAAAGTTTTTTTTTAACAGTCCATTTTACAAGGCCCATAGATACTTAAACCCAATGCCCCAATTACACCCAAGCCTATACCGTAGCCCAAATACCAAAATACCCAAATACCCAAATGCTACCTAAAACTCATCAGACCCAAAATACACAGGGACCAAATGGCCCAAATAGTTAATAGAAGACAAAAGGCTTAGGGTTTCTGAAACCCTAGGCGCCGCAAGCACCAGACGAAGGCCCCTAAACTCGTGCCGCAATCGGCGCGCCAATCCCACCACCGACAAATTCATGCCATCAGCACCCCATCATCGCCTCAATCAGCGCGCCAGTGAATAGCCATCAACGCCCCATCGTCACCGGATTTCTCGCTGGTACTTGCAAAAAGAAAGTAGAATAGCAGAGAAACAACAAAACATAGCAAGAAATCGAAATGACATACTTTCCATTTTTGTAAAAAGGCTATAAAAACAGAGCCTAAACATTGTAATCGAAAAAAAAAAATAGAAATGAACGCAGAGAAAACCTTTGCAGAATATACATTTACAATAAAATACCAGCAGTTTATCGAAGAAACTGAGGTGATTTGTTTTTAATTTATCTTTTTTTTTTGTTATGAATACATACAAATATCACTAAAAATAAAACGAAAAGAGATTTACCGTCAGATTTGCACTAAAAATCGAAGCTCTTCAGCTTCCGGCTGCTGTATCCGGCGGCGTCGACAACAGCGAGTGGGCACGTGGGCGCGTGTGCCGATGACCGGGGTTTGGCCTGACGGAGGCCGGAGCCCGGAGGGCTTTTTCTCTTCTCCTTTTTCAGAGGATTTCTGCTTTTTTTTACAACCGGGGGCTAAAATGAATTTTTAGGTTTTTTTTCATATTTATAAACGACCCGTACGACGTCGTTTTGGGATGACCGTTTAGTGACCAAAACAGTGTCGTTTCAAGGCTGAGGATCCGCGCGTTGACCCGTGACCGAGGAAGGATCCGCGTGTTTTTGTTTAAAGGGCTAGTTTCCCAATTGGTCCTTCTGAATTTTCAGCATTTATAATTTCGTTCAATTCAAATTTTATTTTATTTTAATTTGTCCCTAACCTTTTATTTTTGTTTCAATTTAGTCCTAGCTGCTATTATAAGGCCTATTTCGGGAACGATGTCGTTTTGGGATTAGGGTCAAATTTCCCAATGAGTCCCTCAGCTTTTAGCGCGTGTTTCAATTGGGTCCAAAATTCATTTTATTATTTTAAAATTAACCCTAGAGTTTTATTTAAATTCAATTTTAATCCTTTTTTTATATATATTATAATTTATTTATTTTAAATATTTTGTATATTATTTATTTTACTTTAAACCTTACTTATATGTAAAAAAAATATTTTATTATTTTTTATGTATTATTTATTATATTATTTATATATTATTTTATATTATTTATTATATTATGTATAATTTTAAAATTTTAAAATTATTATTAAATATTACATTTTTATATATCATTATTAAATATTTAGTATGTAATATTCTAAAATTTACTATAAAATTTTGTTCCTATTTAACATATTATTATTTTTATAAATATATATTAAGTTATTATATCATATAGTATATTTTTATATATATTAACCATTTTTAAAAAAAAATTCTCCTTTATTATTTATATATTGTTTTAAATATTTTATTTTTTTAATACCTCATTTATTTTTAATTGTATTTAGTTTTTATCTTTATTTTTTTGACTTATTTTTATATGTTTATAATTTGTTTATTTATTTTTGTATCTTTTTGTATTTATTTAGTATTGTTTTAGTATGTTAATTTTATCTCATAAATTATTTGTTATTTTTATGTTATTTATTGTTTTTATATATTTGCATGAAAATTGATTATTTATGTTGTTATTTTAAGTTATATTTGCATGAAATATTATTGTATACATATTATGTAATTTATATTGTTATATTCATTGTTTTCTATGTTGTATTTTGCATGAAATGTTAATGTATATTATGTAATTTATGTCATTATTTATCATTTTCTATATTATATTTGCATGAAATGTTAAAGTATGTATCATGTAGTTTATATTATTTAGTATTGATATCTTGTAATATGTTAAATGCATCATTGTTTTAAAAAAATTTTATATTTCATTTAATCCAAAAGAATTTTAAAAATGAGGCAATGTTTTTTGTATTTAGGAATTCGGGAAGTGGTGCCCTAACATGCTGGGTTGCGATTTCCCGTTTGTCTAAATGTCTAAAGTATCCTTCTAAATAGATTTTGTAAATCACGAGATGATTTCAGTTACGAAAGTTTAAGAATATCGTGTCCAATCATGCTGGATGTGATGTTTGTACTCTTTTGGAGCGAAGGAATCTCGATTTTCAACTCAAATTATTCCGGTTTTAAAAAGGGATCCTATTTTTAAATTCTTTCAAACTTTTGACGTTAAGACAGAAAAGTATTCAATTTGGTACCAATTTTGGGTGTTGCGAGGGTGCTAATCATTCCTCGTACGTAACCGACTCCCGAACCTGTTTTCTCACATTTTCGTAGACCAAAATGTTTTATAAGGTGATCCAATCACACCTAAAAAGGTTGGTGGTGACTCCTGTTTTCAAAATCTCCCTTTAAAAATGGTTTCGACAACTAGTATCCTAAACTATTCCTAAGGTTCAACCGAGATTCCAACTGTCGAATCATCATCGAATCATTTCCAAAATTATCCGTAGTCACATAATCACAATTTATGCCATATCAAAGCATACAGAATACATTTAAAATGAAATTATAACATACGAACTTACCTTGGATGTGTAAATGACGAAATTGTCGATTAATCGAGTACTTTATCTTTTCTCCGATTCAAGTCCGTATTTCTCTTTTCTTGATCTAAATATATTCAAAATTAACTTATTTAATCATCAATTCATTCAATTTAGTCCAAAATACACTTTAAAACACATTTACACTTGTGCCCTTAATATTTCACATTTTTCACAATTTAGTCCTTATTTCTTAAAATCACAATTTAATGAAATTCCAAATATACCCATGCTAGCTAAATTACTATTATGCCCACAATTTAATGAAATTCCAAATATACCCATGCTAGCCAAATTACTATTATGCCCCTAGTAGCCCATATTTTTCATTTATTTCACATTTTAACCACTAACTTTACACATTTCACAATTTAATCCCTATTTTGCATTTTCATTAAAAATCACTTAACAAAACTTGTTTAACTATAAAAAACTATTCAAAATCTATCATTAAACATCAAAATACTCATGTTTCATCAATGGCATCATTAAAAATCTTTAACAATTTTGCAAATTAGTCCCTGGGCTAGCTAGTACTCGATGCAACAATCACAAAAACATAGAAATCATTAAAAACGGGACAAAAATCACCCACCAATTGAGCTACCAAGTGCTTGAATGCTTCAAGCTATTTTAATGGCTTTCTCCACCCTAATATTCAGCTATGAGAAAATGAATATGTCAAATAGCCTTTTGTTTTATTATTATGCTTAAGTTATTATATAAATTACTATTTTAACCTTTATTAATATTCACTAAAATCACTTATCCATAAATGTCCACTCATATTACAAATGGACTAATTACAACATAAGGACCTCCACTACTTAATTTCATAACCATTTAATACCTTTAGCTAATAGAACTTTCATTTTACACTTTACGCGATTTAGTCCTTTTTATCAAATTGACCATTCAAACGATAAAATTTCTTAACGAAATTTTCACACAATCACTCAATCATGCTATAAACATTAAAATAATAATAAAATAAATATTTTGGCATCAGATTTGTGGTCCTAAAACCACTGTTTTGATTTGACTAAAAATGGGCTATTATATGTGTCCCCTGTAACTTCTATAGAAGGTAAGCTGGTAGCTTCACACGGCCTAGCACACGGGCGTGTAGCTTGGCCGTGTGGCACAAGTAAGTATACCCTCTAGTTTTTGCACGGCCTAGCACACGGCCTGGTATACGAGCGTGTGAGGCCTTTTTGAATGGTACACGACCTGGCACACGGGCGTGTGGTCTAGCCATGTGACCCAAGTCAGTGAGTTACGTGGGTATGGAAACGAGTTGGGACATGGTCGTATGTCCGCAATTTGAATGCCCACATGGCCTGAGACACGGGCGTGTCTCTTAGCCGTGTAAGACACACGGCCTGGCAATACGGGCGTGTGTCCCCTACATTTTGAAAATTTTCAATGTTTTCCTAAAAATTTCTTGAGTATTCAGTTTAGTCCCAAACCACTTTGAATGTCTATTTGGGGCCTCGAGGGCTCATATTAGGGACCATATGATTGATTATGAATGGTTTTTGATTTAAATGAGAAATGTAAATGAAATGTTTGATTGATTGAGCTATAAGTTTGGTAATGCTCTATAACCCTGTTCTAGCATCGGATACGGGTTAGGAGTGTTACAAAAACCCTCCAAAAATGCATCCTTTCAGGATGCACAGGATTTAAATGAAATTGGTTCACAAATAAAAGAAAATAGATTGAGTCCCTTTTCGATCCCTGAAAGTGACATTAGACTTTTCTCAATTAAATGAGGAAATTCCTCTCAAACAAATTATTGTTGAAATAGTAAAGATTTTAAAAATAAAGAGATTGTTTTACACAAACAAAAATCTCTCAAAAATATTTTAAAACAAATATTTCTCTAGGATGTTTTCCCAAAAGTATTGCTTTCACATACTGCTACCCAAAAATCCTCACAAGTTTTCCAAATAAGTGTTTTAAAAAAATTATTATGGAGGAGGAATTTTCAAAAAAATCCTCCACATAGTCTTGTAAAAGAACTTTTCAATGGATGACATTTTAAGCCATTCGATCTTTAAAAACTTCAGTAGTATTATAAAAACATACTAGTTCAGATTGGATCAATAAGGTTCAAACACTACACAGACCTAAAAGATCCAAATTTTATCACCCAATCATCAGCCCAAATAGTTAAAATTCTTCGACCAAGAGATTGGGGTGAAAACCCAAATTCTCCAAAGAAATTTCCAGCCAAATTTACCATCAAAATAGACCACTATCCATATTTCACATATTAGGATTACCAAACGGTATGGTTCAATGCCTTCCTAATGAATAATCAACATATGAAGCCTCCCTGGCTCATATATTTCAAATATGGTAACTGATTCAAATTCCCAAATTGGTTTCAAGAATGGTGGAACTAGCAAGGACCATTATCTTTTGATATCCTACCAGAAAATTTTTAAAATTATAGCCCATGTTCTTTGACAAATTCCAACCCGAATTGGGCCAAAAAAAAATATACAGAACCATCGATTTTTTTCTCAAAAATTGTGCATTTCTTGGATTATTTTCTAGAGTTACTCTTATGAACAAGATCCATGTGTTGGGATTCCATTATTAGTTTGAAATTTCAGATCGAAATGGTGGGACAAATTTAATGATAAAAAAATATGATTCCAAGTATTTGGATAAAGTTTTCAACAAGAATCAAAGATTATGAAAGTCTATGGCCCCAGATCAAACTACAACAAAATTCCTTCAAGAAAAATCGACTGCTAGTGCAATGTTGGCTCAAGCTAAGACCAAGAAGGAATATAAAAAACTCATGGTTGAAATGCTCAACTCAATGGATTCTGGATCAGGAGATAAGAAATCCTTAACGTCTTCAATGAAAATAATGGATCTTGCAGCCGATACCACTTTAGTAACTATCAACAGAACTAGAAAAAAGAAAAAATGATGATAATTTTTGAGCAAAGACAAAAGATGAATAAGGGAGATTCCTTGCAAGAAAAAAATGAATGAACAGTAAAGATTCTCTGCGATGACCATGTTAGCTCGATCGATCAAACTGAAATTGCCAAGAAAGGGGTGAATTGGCCTTTAGAAAATTTGGTGGAAGCAAAGAGAGAGAGAGTATGAAACAATGAATGCAAAGATTTAGAGTGGTTCTGCCCCAATTTCCTACTCCACTACCTTAGCTTTCCACAAGTAAAGATTTTCCCAAATTCAATAATTTGTTCAACCTTTCAGGACAATGTTTGACCTTACAACTCTCTTAAGATTTCTATCCAAATCCTTAGACAAACCTTCTCAAAGAATTACAAAGAAGTAAACTGAGAAATAATCCTCACAAGATTAGAATGTTTGCCAATAAAGTACAAATAAAAAAAAATACACTTGAGCTAAAGAATAACAATAAAAGCTCACAAGTGTGTACAAGATTTGTATGAAAGAATTGAGCACTAAGGTTGAATTGATTGACTTTAGGCTTGATTGTATCTCTTGTTGTTTTAGGACCATCAGAAGTTATCATTTATACCTTCTAATTCATTTTCAACCATTGTGGTTGTTGGGAGAATAAATAAAGTTATTGGGATGGAAATACCATACTATTAAATTCACTTACAACAAAAATTATCAATACTTTTTTTATTAGTATCGATACTAGAGACATTTAATGCCTGATTCAGTGATCGTTAAAATTAGTTTCCAATAATACCAAAGTTGATTTGTCGATACCTGATAAAAGTTATCGATATAATTTTATGGATATCGATACTTTTTGACATTTTTTAATAGATCATGAAAAACATAATGCAAAATTGGTATCAATAGAAATTTTTGGTATCGATAAAATTTAATAAGTATCGATATAATTTTCAAGGTATCGATACTTATTGTTTGTGTTCAATTTTTTATTCAAAACAGAAAGCAAATTTGGTATCGATAAAAAAGATGAAGTATCGATAAAATTTTACAAGTATCAATACATTTTGGAAAACATCGATATTTCTTGTAGGGAGGAGTTTTTCAATTGATTTGAAATGATTTTGATTAAGTTTAAGAGTTTAAATTTATTTTTAGAACTTTGTAAAAAATATTTCAAGTGTTTAAAACATTTTTTAAAATGTTTGGAAGTTTTGAAATATTATTCATACTTTGAGTTCTTTGTTCAAACAACATATTTATATTTTAAGGATATGTTTGTTATATCAAAATAATTTGACAAATAAAGCTAGTTCAACAGAACAGTAAAATTCTTTTGCATGAATAGTGAAATTCTCTGGCATGAATAGAGAAGATTCTCTGCAATGAACAGTAAAGATTCTTTACAATGAATAGTGAAGATTTCTTGAAAACAAGTTAGATTCTAAAAGTTTGTAATTAGAGAATATCATCTGAAAAGTAGCAATTATGTAGTTTTAGAAATGATGTAAGGGATAAGATCCCTCAAACAAAGATGTTGTAAAAAGGAAAGAGCCCTCTATAAAAGACTTTCAGTTTTGTAATAAAAGGCACGACTTCAAACACTCAGTATAGAGATTAAAAGTTTGTTTCTTCCAAATTTTCTAGCTTTCACAATTTAAGTTTTCAAGCTATTTTTATTTTTCAAAAATTTAAATTTAAAACAAATCAAATTTAAGCTTTCAAATTATTTTCAAATTATTATTTCCAATATTTCAATACGATTATTATCCATAAAATTATCAGAGCTAAGGAGTAACATGTATTTCTAAGCTTTTGAAAATATTCAATTTTTTTTAGTATTTTCGAGTTCTAGTTTAACTGTCTTTATTAATGTATTATTATTTTTCTTAAGTATTGATACACAGTCCAGTTAGCCATGGGTTAGGCGTGTTAAGGACAAAGTATATCTGTAGGCAACTATAGTTATCCAGAAATCCTGATAGTAGAATCCCCTTGTAGGAAATAAGAAAACAAAGAATGTTTTCTTTCCTTTGGAGAACCAATTTTTTTTGCAAGCGTTGCTTCCAGTCAATCCCAAGAGTCTGACCAAACCTTTAATTACACTGTTAATGAAAAAGAACAACATTATGAAAATATTCCCCAAAGATTTGATAATTGGACTCTCCAAAGAGTTCTAACAAACCAAGTTTATAAGAAAACAAATTTTCAAAATTTAAATGTCTTTTGTAGTTATGTTATAAAAACAAAAGAAATAAGTTTACCTATTCAAAAAAAAATATGCAACAATCCAATTATTAGATAAGATATTCATTAATAAACTCAAAGAACAAAAATATAAATACGTCCATTTTAGATTAGTCTAAGTTGGTGTCAAACCTCTTAGTATTGAAGCAAAAAAAGAAAAAAAAACCTAATTTTAATTGTCATAAGAGACTAGAGACACATTATGTTAATGACTCATTACTAGGAACTATAGAAACAAGCCTATGTACTGGCCCAATATGTTTAATTGTTACCCAAATTTTATGGTTTCTTTAACCAATAAAAATATTTTACAATCTTTGACCCTTCAAATTCATACCCATAATTACAAAATGCTTCTTGGATCTAAAGTATTAACTATAGTCTATCGGCTCCACTTCAATGCTATGGATTTTGTAGTCAATACTAAGGCTTTACTTCAAAGCTAAAAAGGAGAAACCCTTTTAATAGAAATAGATACCTCAAGATCTCATACCACAGTCCCGATAACAATATAATGTCATAAAATTAACCTTCATGATAGGGGGAAACTTGAAGGTGCTACAGACCTTGTTGCACCAACTCCAATTAGAAATACTTCACTAAGTGAAATTTCCCAACACCAAGTTGGTACGGTTGAATTTATATTCAACAGGCCACTTAAAGTGCCTCCAAGACATTCCTTTGAAATAGGAAGTAACAACATAACTTTTAGGAGGTTAAATTTAGAAGAAGAACCAAATCTTGAAACACAAACAACAATTTTTAGGATAGTTAGAGCCTTTGTCTCTTCTATCTCGACAACATTTAGGACCAATTTACAAGGGATAGATAATTCCTAAAATATAACTCAACCTATCTATGCCAGAAAGAAAAAGAGCCCCTAAAATTTTCCTAATATGTCACCAACATACTCATCAATAACTAATAATGTAAGACAAAGAGAAACTTCAAAAAATTTTGTCCTAGAAAAATATTTTGAGATCAATAAAGAATGGTGTAGGAAACACTTTTATTCCAACAAAAATAAACAAAAAGGAGAAGATTACTTTAAAATTTTTAATAATAAAAAAGACAACATTCTTCAAGAATATTATGAATTCATGAATACCCATAGAATAATCCCTATAAAATTCTTTGAATGATTTGACGAATATTATTTAGAATCTATTAATGCAATAAAAAATAATACTAGACGACAAACCAATAAAGGAGAAGTTGAATCTCAATATCCCCATTAAATAGAAGTTCAATATCTTCATAAAAATACTGGTTTAAAAGCAAGTCCTTTAAGAATGAGAGCTTCTTATGAAGGAGAACAAATTTCATCAAAAGATATTAAAATGATAGTAGAACAAAATAACTATACAAATATCAGTCTTCATAAAATAGGAAAATAATTGGATTATATTGAAAATTTGGTAGAAAGCCACCCATAAAGAAAGAATCAGTAAAAGAAATAACCGAAAAAGTTCTAAAGAACTAATATTTACACATTATGAAATCTAAAACCTTTTCAAAAAACCCAAAATGATTTCTTAACAGAAATTCAAAGTAACCTTGAAGTTTTGGAAAGTTACAAATCTGAATTAGTTATTCTAGATACCCCGATACAAGCCCAACACTCAGTAAATATGTAACACCTTGATCTATTAAATTCTATTTTACGAATTTCGTTATAAATTAAGTATATGTATTAGTGGTTAAGTGACTTAATTCTATGTCGGAGGTCTTGGGTTACAGTCACAGTTCAATAGTTTTGTTCCTAAGCCTATCTGATTTTAAATAAAATATGTTTTGTTGTCAAAATAATTTTGGAGTGGATTTTAAATGAGTTTGTTGGAAAAAAAATAAAAAAATAAAATATATTAATAATAATTCAAGTAGTTATTTTTAAATGTTTTATCTTTTGGGCTTATTTTGAAATAAATAAAACATGTATTTAATTTATGTTTAATTCCATTTTATGTTTTTCTTTTGGTTTTATTTATTTTTAGTTTATAAAAAAGAAAGAAAGAAAGAAAGAAACCCAAAACCCACATTTCCCATTGTTTTCCCCTAAGCCACGCCGCAATTTGAAATTGCAAAATTTTGCTTTCTTGTTTTCATCAGTTTATCTGTCCTTTCAATTTTCTTTAGGGAATCTTCTTTAAACATTGGATTGGAGTTCATTGGGTCTTCAATTTCACTCATTTTAGGTTACATTTTTGTTAGTTCTTTAATTGTTTAATTTAAGGGTTTTGGGATGCAATTGGTGTTGGAAATTTCGTTATCATTGATTAATTAGTTTGTTGCGTTTAGGTGAGAGTCATGAGATGTTTGGCACTCCTTCAACATCATAATTTCATGCAATTGCAGTCTGATTATTGGTAAGAGTATGGAGGAGTTTTCGATGTTTTGAAAGAGTTCGATTCTTGGCCATCTGGTGCCTAGATATTGCAATTAATTATTTTATTTGTTGTATTTAGGTCTCGGGAGTCTTGTGGTTGCATTCTCGTCGAAATCGAACCAGGTGTGTAATGAGAAACTCAGAAAATAATGAATGGCGAAAGTCGAAATTGGGGCCTATCGATGCCATACGGTTGTGTGCGAGGCTGTGTATGACACACAGTCTAGACAATTTGGGCCGTATAGGCCACACGGGCGTGTAGGTCCAAAATTCATAATTTTTTCCTAGGGCCATAAATGCCGTCCTGATTGACTGTGGGCCTCCCGTGAGGTTGGTATGTGGTTATGTAAGCTATTAAGCAATAATTTTGTTAATCTGTTAGTATGAAACATGAGGTAGATAATGTTTAAATTCATGTATTGTGATGAGATATATATGATCTGTTATGTATAAAGCATGTTCTACATTTGTTATACGAGCATGTATGATATATAAATTCTGGTATATGATATTTTTGTTTATATATGACTATGGGGTGGGACATGTATTATGTGGAGGAAGTGTTCTATGTGAGGCGATAACTTGCCATTATACTGGCAGCACTGTTGCGATTATTCTGAAAAATGTCGTATGGACACTAAGCAGTGTGTAGGGCTGGGTGGGTGTTTTATACCCCACATGGTATGTTGGGATGGTCGGAGTTGGTGTGTAGAGGATGGGGGTAGGATTAGATACATATATATTTACATCTGTACTACTTTGATATGATTTTGATTCTGCATAAAATGTCTGCCATGTAAATGAATTTGAAATCCTGTTTCATTATGAGTTACACACTGAGTTATAAAAACTCACTTTCTGTTTGTCTGATAATTTTCAAGTAACCATCAGACTTAGGTGGGTCGGTGCGACGGGAGCTCGGTTATGTCCACATTTTCATAAACACTATTCCTTCAAATTTGATTTATATAAAATTCTAATTTGAGAGTTTTTTATTTTTCGACTCTATGGACATTTGAGATTGTTTTGGTTTTGGATTTTTACCTTGGATTTTGGCATGACAATTGATAAAATGTTTTTATGAAAAGAACTAATTTTCCATTGCAAGATTCACAATTTAACTAGAAAAAATAAGCAAACAATGGTTTTTACTAAATAACTATGATAACACATTTTCCAAATGAAACGTTTATTTTGAGTAACAAAGATACATGATGTTTTTGTGAAGCGAAAGTCAGATTTATAACTGTTTTACGTAACATTTCCAGTTTTGGCAATAACGTTTAGGCTGGGTTTGGGGTGTTACAAAATACGTTACACCAATCCTCCCAATCTAACTCTAAACAATCAAATGAACAATAAATTAACAAAATGGCTTGGAAAGAACCAAAAAGATTATATTATCAAAAAATCACTACACCTGACCTTAATATTGAAGAGAAACTTATTTTCCCAAATAAATACAATGCTAATATAGTTTATGAGTGGAATATAGATAGAATGTCTGAATATAACATTCTCAGTTTATTACAACAAATGACATTGGTTTCAAATGTTTATAAAACTCAAAACCAAAATAGCCTAATTAATGAACATGCTATAGCCAATCTTTTAGTTGTTGGATTTACTGGTCAATTAAAAGAATGGTGGGACCATGCAGTCACTAAGACCCAACAAGAAAAAATTTTAAAAGCATTAAATTAAGATAAAGGAAGAATTATTTTAGTTGAACAAGGAAAAGAAATCCAAGATGCCGTAGCAACTTTAATTTTCTCAATCTCTAAACACTTTATAAGAGATCCTTTTCATCTTAAAGATAGAAATTTAGAACTATTATCAAATTTAAAAAGAAAAAAATTAATTGATTTTAAATTATATAAATATGTCTTTATGATTAGAGTTATGGAAAGATCTTATAGCCAACTACTGTTTTGGAAAGAAAAGTTTCTAGCAGGACTTCCTACTTTACTAGGAGAAAATGTTAGAAATCAAATTAGAGAAAATTACAAAGGTATTATTCCATATGAAAAACTTACATATGGTGAACTAATTAGTTTCACCTAAAAAGAAAGCTTAAAATTTTGTAAAGATTTAAAATTAAAAAACAACTTAAAAAAGAAAGATATCCATGTAGAATGGAATTACGATCATTCTGCCACCAATTTGACATCAGAATTGAACTTTCTTCTTCAAAAACATGTTGCCTTGTAAAACCAAACAATAAGAGAAAGAATATTTTAGAATATTATAAAAAGTATAGAAAATATAGAAAGGAAAAGAAACAACAAAAATTCGAAAATAAAATAGATAAAACAAAAAAAAAATGTTACAGATGTGGAAAACCATGATACATATCAAAATATTGCAAGATTAAAAGGAAATTTAATAATCGAAATCTAGATGAAGAACTACAACAAAAAATTAATGAAATTCTTTTAAAAACATCTCACATACCGAAGATTGGGTAGTAGAATTGGGTTTTTAAACTGAAGGTTTGTGTAAGATATCATAAATTAGGGTCGTAAATGTAACACTCCAAACCCGGCCTAGACGCTATTGCCAAATCTGGTGTGTCACATTGAACTATTTTAGCGAAAACCATGTTTTCGTTAAAAACCCTTCTTAAAATAAAACAAACCCTAATTAACTTTAAAAAAAAACCTTCAGTTACGAAAACCTTGTTTAAAATCTCTGATTAAAAGAAACTTAGTTGCGGAAACGTAGAAAACATACTATAATTTAAGAAATCCATGTTCAACTTCTTGCAATTACATTGAAAATAATATTAATTCAATTAATAATAACACAATGAAAACCTTGTTACAATCTGGTCTGGAACATACTTAAAAAGAAGTAAAAACTTAAATGCTTAAAAAAAAACCCAAGTCCAAATCATCTTGCTAGCTGGCCACCCGAAGTCCCTCTAAGCATCGAACCTTCTACTGAGCATCACCTGAAAATAAAATAAAAGAGGGGGTGAGTTTTCGTAAACTCAGTGTGTACAACCCTCGAAGAAAACAAGCATTCAAAAAAAAAAACATCATTCATCATTCATGCAATGTAATCCCATCCAAATTATCCATCCGCTACACACTAGCTCCGTCCCCCGTCATACCATGTGGGGATATAAATATCGACCCACCCAACCCACACACGATGGTAGCCCGGTTGCGGAACTACCTTCATTTACATATTGGGTTTAAAAGCCGTCGGTGGATCCACGATTGTCAAGCAACCATGCGATCCTCATATACTTCCTCCGTTCCATAATTCCCAACCCATATGCAACCTAAGCAGAATATCATATGTATGCATGTCGCATCCACAAAACTTACATTCAACACATAGGGGTATTTTGGTCATTTTCGCCCTTAGGGACATTTCGATAATTTTCCCTTAATTACGGTTTTCACTTATCTTGGCCCGTTAACAAGTCCCGTGAGCTAAGATGAATGAATACTATGCACCAGATAGGATTCCAGAGAAGAGGTGGTGGGTTATTAAGACCGCTTAAGTACCAAGCTCTCCATAGATCCAATCCTAGACATGCATATACCCGTTGCCACACCTTAACCCTTTGACTTGTCCATGGTCGTAATATATTAATTAAGTCTTATGTGGATATCATATACTAGGCCCAAAACCCCTTACAAAGCCCAAACAATTTCACATACCTGTATCTGGCCCATTAAGCCCAATCATATTCATATGGCCCATTAGTCCCAAATCACCTGTATATGGCCCATTAGGCCCAAATCACATTTATATGGCCTGTTAGACCCAGTTACATTCATATTCATGCTCACATACAAATTCCTATCACAAAGCATCAATATTCAGTTTTTGCCTACTATGGGCCCAACAGGCCATTGGGCCCATTTAGCCCATTCTGGCCCATATGGCCAAATCACAACCCAAGTCCATGGAATCACCCGTGGGCCTTAGGCAACCTATAGGTTTCCCCCTTACGAGTGTTCGCGCACTCGCAAGACTACCGCAGCCAAACTTTTGACTTTTCAACATTTCGGGTTTTCGGCTTTTGCCGATTCATTATGTGTGTACAGTGTATGTACACACCTAGTAAGCAAGCGTGATGCGATCTTCTTAGCCCAAACCTACAATTGATATCACTCAAAGATTAATCACACGTACTTATCGATTACTTTACCAAAAGCCGGAATCTCACCTTAACCTTACCTGAACGTCAAGCATTTACTAGCTTTTACTTTGGTCACTAATCACGTATCTCTCTCAAATCTGAAGAGCAAATCGGTAGGAATCCAAAACCGAGATCTGATACTAATTCCCTACCAAAGTCAATTAGAAAGAAGTGAGGAACTGAATACTCGATACTTATCAAAAACTGATTGGGAGAGCGAACACTTACACTAGAATCGACTGGGTGGAAAGAGTAGTGGCAGCACCAAGGGTATGCGGCTCTTAGAGATTTGAATGACAACAATTGATTACTCAGAACCAAAGAAGAGAGGAAGAAGAATCGGCTAAAGCAAAGAAAATATTGAGTGGAGGAGGGATAAGAATTCGGCATAAAGAAAGAAAAGAAAAAAAAGGTTTTCGACTTTTTAGAGAAAAGGATTTCTGACACAAAGTGAAGGGAAATTCGTCATTAGCTTTTCAACCCTCCCATTCGACACCTATTTATAGCCCTATAGCCGAATTCTTCAAGCCCAAGTTCCCAATTTGGCTCCACTTACTCCCCACTTCTCATCTCCTTGTTTTTCTCCCTGATAACCCCTTGATCCTTTCCTTAATTTTCTCTTCTGAACACTCCACTTGGAGTCCATCTTCACGCCGCTTCCATCCTTCTAGAAGGCCAAAATTAAACTTTAAAAAATACTAAGCTAGGATTTGAACCTTGGACCCCCTTGCTAGCTACTAACGCCACCTCACTACACCTTATGTGGCATCACTTAGCTACTCCACCACAGGCTCTTTTTGTGTCTAATTGTTTCTTCATTTATTCAAAAGCCCACCTACCTGTCGGCCCTGATTCTTTTAATAATTAAATTATAATTTCTTCTATCCATTAATTCAAACTCAACCTTTGCTAAGACCTACTAAAATTATCGTTTGGATAAGAATATTAAACATAATTATCAAAATCGAAAATAAAGAAAATTCAGGATTTTGGGATTTTTGGATTTCGGGATTTTTAGGGCGTTACAGTAAATGAGTAATTAAAGTATTAGAGTAACATAATCAGGTTTTTATTTTATTAAGTAGCTTAAAAAAACTTAATTTTGAGGTCTAATTTGAAAAAAATGGATTTTAATTGAATTAGGACCTAATTGTGATATGGAAGAAATAAGGTGTGACCAAAAGGGAAATTGCCCAATTTTTGAAATTAGTCTCCTTCAAGGAGAACACCCACGTCTTCCCATTTTTTTCAAAACCCCAAATCATTCAAAAGTTTCTCAAAACCTAAAATCAAAGATTTTCTTCAAAATTGATTTATTCCTACAGATTTATTAAACTTCCAAAGACAAAAATAAACCCCAATTTCAAACGAAAATCGCATTTTCTTCCCCAAAATTCGTCATTGTTCTTCTTGAGTTCAAATCTCAATTTAGAGTTTTAGATCATTGTTTTCATCAAATCAAGGAAATATTCTTACTTTTTAGGATTAAATTAAGAGTGTTGTTAATTCAAATCAAGTTTTAAAGGATTCTATTTGGATTTGATGTTCTTAAAGTAAGCTTGGATTAAAAAATGGAAAATCTTGTAATCTTGAGTAAACCCATGTTTTCAAAGTTATTTTTGATTCATTCTAACTAATTAAAAGGTATTTCACTTAAATGTGATAGTTCATAACTAAATTTTAAGAATCAAACATTTCCCCTTTTACATTTTCTTGAAAGCTTGAATTTTTTGGAAATTTTAAAACCACGGATTTAGATGAAATTAATGGTTTAGATATGAAGTTAAATTATATTTAGGATGTTTGAAATTGAAATTGAGGATTATAAATGAGATTAGAAGATCAAAACTTCAATTTTGGCAAAACTAGCTAGTTTTCGGTAGTCAGAAAGGAGATGATTGAATTGTGTTTTCCCTTCTATTTGGTTGTGTTCAAGGTTGGTTTTGATGAGTTTGGAATGTGATTTTTATGTGTGTAAAGTGTTGGATCAATCAAGATCCAGTATGAGCAAGTCAAAAGGCAAGGGAAAGCTTGTTTGAGCTTTCGATTAGTAAGTGGAAGTGTGCTCGATGAGTGTTTTGGTGTCGCTACTGGTATGCATGATTTGTAGTGTTAATTGGGAGTTTAGGAGTAGCCTTAACCCCTATCCTAAGTTCTAAGTATAAGTCTTTCTTATACTTTTTGCCTTGTTGTGAAATTATGCTTAATGAATGTCAAGTTGTGGAATGTGATGCTAGAATGACAGATAGTATAAGTGAATACTTGTATGTGGTATGAGATAGTCTAATTTTAATGCACACATATATGGTTGAATATGTGATGGCTCAATGAGCATAGTTGTGGCACTTAAAGTGCAATTAAATGTGAATTCGATAAGCATGCATTGTGTACAAGTTTGTGCTATGAATTGATGATTATGATAGACATTATGTGCATTAAAGCATTAATTAAATGTGTGTAGTTGCTGATATTTTTTCCTTCTGATGTAACACCCTAACCCATATCTATCGCCAAAGTAGGGTTACGAATCATTACCATAAAAACATAATGTAAAACATTCAATTCTAAAAATTTCATAAAACATAGCATAATACAATCAAACAAATACATATCGTCCCTTTTTCGAGCCCTCGAGGCCTTAAAAACACTTTAGAAACAATTCTGGACAAAATCAAAAACATATAAAACTTTAAGGAAAACAAAAATAAAACTGTAGGGGTCACACGGCTGAGACACACGTCCGTGTCTCAAGCTGTGTAATAATCGAATTAGGGACACACGGCCATGTCCTAGCCCGTGTCTGTGCCCATGCAACTCTCTGAGACAACCGTTAATATCTATAGGGAACACACGGTTGTGTCACATGGCTATGTGTCACACACGACTGAGACACACGCCCGTGCCTTAGGCCGTATGGACAAGAAAATGGCCAAAATCAAGCCATTTCTCTCACCCTTTAAAACATAAACCTACAAGCCACTTACACATATACATAAGGCCTTAAAACATTCCCAAATCATGCATAAAATAACCAAATCTTTATGCCAAATGTCCATACGACCAATATGCCAAAAGGCACCTCAATCACAATTCATCAAACCTATCAAAACATGTGTATATTTATCCATTCATCAACCAATCACACCTAACCGATTTCCATACCAAACATACCATATTTGATTACATTTATATCATTACCAATAGTTCATAACTACCTCAAAGCATAATTCATCTTGGCTACATTATAAACATACCAAATATGGTCATTCCAAGCATGTATCAATTTAACTATGTTAACAACCACCAACAACACATCAAAATACCATAAGTATCACAAATCCAAAGCAACATTACATGCGATAAACATCAACTAAACATTAGACATACGTCCACCTATACATGCCATTATAACCATGACCAAAATATCAAATTTACCGATATAATCGCTAGATAGTGTGATAGATCTCCGATTAGCTTCCAACTCGATCAAACTTCCGATAATTTGTAAAGTAAAAGAAAGATAACCATATAAGTAATGAATGCTTAGTAAGCTTGAATAAACTTTAATCAATGAATGCTTAGTAAGCTTGAATAAACTTTAATCATAATATTCCATTTTAAATATGAACTTTATAAGTCATAAATAAACCTATACCAATGTCTCAAGATTTATCAAACTATATAACTATCAACCCACAAATGAATACTACTTTCTATTTATAACATAATAAAGTCTTATCAGTCGAATTACATAATCATCAACTTTTTCTTAAAACGGTGAATTATTTCTTTTACTTATCATTCCATTTGCTTAGTATAAGCTTAATTACGTTATCAGTTCACGAATTAGTGTATTTATTCGTGACATAGTAAGCTCACATATATCATAAGTAAATTCCTTCCCTACAAATAAGTCCTTTAACTCAACAATCCTTTTTATCTCATCATATTTCATGTCATCTATGAACTTATCATTTCAATATCTATTCTCGCCTGTTTTATTTGCATAACTCATAAGACATAAGCATAAACATCAACCATAACCACAAGCTAGTGCATTTAAACATAACTCTTTCACAATTAACTAATAATCATTCTGTAATTCATCATTCGTCTCAAACTTTGCTATAAACATGTCATTCTGGAATCACTTACTTTCACTAAACAAGATTAAAGCTAAATGAAATAATTAATCATACTTGTTATACATTTATGAAGCACTTATAGGCTGAGTATTAAAAATGATTCATCGTATGCTTCCTGTACTATAATAATTCAATCCAAACTCATTCATATATGTATATAAACATATATCTTTAACAGAATAATCATCAATATAATGATACTCACATATGATCAAGTAATTGCTTAAATATTTAACATTTAACATTTACTAATATCTTGACTATGCATTAGCCTTTAACATTAAAATAATTTTGTAAATTTCATTCATAGTTAGCCCAATGAACTACTAACTTGATTCGAATACTTGGGTAACTACACCACACCAAAGGCATCATAGATGTATAATAGGGGCACCAAAGTGCAGACAGGGGCACCGAAGTGCAAACAGGGGCATCGAAGTGCAAATCTCGTACAAGCGTGCATTCTAACCCTGTTGGCATGCCAATCGTATTCTAGTGATTACTACGTTCAACTGAACATTTCATGTAACCCACTTCCTTTAAACATATTTATCATTCAATGGAACTTCATCGTTTCCGTACACATAATATAATATCAATACATATATTCATACTGTCAATGTACCATCACAAAGATTGACATCATCCATTAATCACTTTCATATTTCTCGATAAACATGCTGTAACAATTCATAATCATTCTGAAATCGCATATCTCATATTTCATAAATATTCAATAGTTTCCTAATAAATCATTTCTCACCTTATATTCAGTTATAATATTTTGAGCTCAAACTCACATTTTAAACATCATATACAAGTATATACATTCATAAATCATCAATAACATTATTTCTATATATAGGTATGTACAATTCTATACCTACGAACTTACTTGGCTGAATTGCAAAAATAACTAAGTATATAGGCTATTTGGTAATTTTCTCTTCTTGATTTTTCCACTCGTTCTTGATATAAATTAAGAATTTCATTCAATTCATTAATTTAGATAGTAAAATAATTTATTTTATGCAATTTAGTCATTATTGACATTTTTACAAAATTACCCATAACATTTTACTTTTATTCAATTTAGTCTCTGAGCCTAAAACATGCAAATTAACCATTTTCATTGCAAACCCATGCTAACCGAATGTTTATATCTTCCAATATAGCCCATATTTATAAAAATTTCACATCAAGTCCTTGAATTTTCACTATTTCAACAATTTAGTCCCTAATAGTTAAATTCACTCAAAATCACTTAACAAAATACTTATAAATAATAACTAATATCTTAATTTCATCATTTAACATCTAAAATCACAAAGATTCATAAATGAAAAAATTAAAAATCTCTAATATTTTTAAAATCGAAGGTACGGGCTAGTTGGACCTAGTTGCAACGATATTAAAAACATAAAAATTAAAAGAAACGGGTGAAAAATTGACTCACATGAAAGAAAATAAAAGAGGCCGAACCTTAAACCCTTCTATGGACTTTCTTCTTTGAATTTCGGTGGAAATTGGTTTTGGAAGATGAACATTTTATTATATTATTTTTTATTCACTTTATTATTAAATTAACAATATAATTTAATAAGTAAAATGTATATAATTTACCTATCAACTAATCCACTATATAAAAATCGTATAATTACCATTTAAAACCCCTACTTCATGTTTTAATAATCATTTAGCATGAATTTCTAATAGCCATTAAATTTTACTACTTTTATGATTTAGTCCTTTTTATTTAATTAACTATCTAAACATCAAATTTTCTTAATAAAACTTTAATACAACCTTAATAACATTCCGTAAATATTTATAAAAATATTTATAGCTTGACTTATAGAAACGAGGTCCCGATACCTCATTTTCTAAAACCACTTGACTTTAGGGTTTTACCACTTGAACCTAATTAATTATTCATATAACATAAATTACCATATCAAAAAGCATTTTAAAACCATATTTGACTCGTAAATATTAAATAATAATATTTACGAACTTGTTGGATTTGTGGCCCCGAAACCACTATTTCCAACACCACTAAAAAACAGGCTGTTACATGTGATCTCTTGAAATCGTTGGATATAGTTGACATGCCATAGGATTGTGAGCACTCACCTTTGTGC
Organism: Gossypium longicalyx; assembly: GCA_025698465.1. Classification (NCBI taxonomy): domain Eukaryota; kingdom Viridiplantae; phylum Streptophyta; class Magnoliopsida; order Malvales; family Malvaceae; genus Gossypium; species Gossypium longicalyx. The sequence goes on along the minus strand of CM046996.1, from coordinate 64,381,275 downwards.
TTTGAGCGTTGAGGCCCCAGGATAGGTTGGAGAGATAAGGGAATGTTGAGCTAAGCTCCATTCATCGGGACATGTTAGTATGTTGGAGAGTGTTCAACTTCATGCTACACTTACGAGACATGTTCAGCTCTTTAAGTCATCGATGTGATGGAGATCCGTTTATCCAATGTGTGGTGATAGGGTCTACTTTTACATTTCATAATCTCAAGCTGCCAAATCATCATTATTTGAATTATATATGAGTTATGTTGTATGTAAATGCATGTGAGAATATATGCTATACTTGTGAGATAATGAAGCATGGTTATAATATTTTGCATTGATGAATATATGGTTGTGAATGTGCCGTAGTATGTTATTGCTTAAATTATGTTGTTGTGTATGCTTTGCGGTAATTTTTAACATTAACTGAGCTTAGTTAAGCTCACACACTCCACATTAAAATTTTGTGGATAAGTAGCAATTTCGGTGTGAGTGAAGCTGCAAAGGAAGTGATCTAAGTAAGGCATAACTTTCAAGTAGGTGGATTTACGATCCTTTTGAACTTACTGAATAAAGGCAATATGGGTTATAGTTTATTATTACTATTATTATTATTTTGGGATAAGACTTATGAACTGTTGATTTTGTATTTGGACTATGGATGTGGACAAATATTGATGCTTGGGATTGATATTAGTAATGTATTCTATAGTTGCTTGACGAATATGTGTTAATGAGCATGAAAAACGTTTCAACTTGTGAATTTTTAGCATTCTGGGTAAAAGTCTCTATACTCATGATGGATTTCGAAATTTTTTCAAAAAGGTCATTACTACTCATATAATTTTATTTCTAATATTTATTTAAATTTTTAATTAGTCATGATTAATTTCTAAAGGTTGATAGTGGTAGTTTTTGCTCTTATTTGAAACTATGCATGCATGTGTATAAGTTTGAATAGTTGTTGTAGCATCATGTAACTCGTGTTTGATGACCAGATCGAGTTAGGAGTGTAACATTTTGTGGTATCAAAGCCTAGGGTTTTTAACACTCAGACATATGTTGTCAATGCATGGACTAGGGTTACGTAACCCATGTACCTAGATTGTCATAGTACTTCGACTATTTGACTTGAATATTTCTATTTGAAATTATTATGAAATTTCTTATTGTTGAGGTAGGATTGAGAACACACTGCCTTTATTAAAATGTTTTTTTACAGGAATATGCCTTGGATCATTTCTATCATTCATACTCTTGGTTTGTTTGTGTGTTTTAGAGTAGATACAATATGCCTCGTAGACATGTTAATGTGAATGCGAACACTCAAGAGGATGGTACATCCTATGCACCTCTTGTACCGCCTCGTAGAGTAAATATATCGAATGAAGGTGTTGGTCCTCTAATGCAATCAATGATTAGGGCATTTTAGAGGATTCTGGGTGCCAACCCTGCTCCTACCAATCAGGGACTACCACTTGAACGTCTACGAGCGTTGGGCGGTAAAGAGTTTACTAGGTGAAAGGAGTCGATCCAATAGTAGTATAATACTAGCTTGAAAGTGTAGAGAGGATCCTCGATTAGATGTCTTGTACTGATGAGGAGAAGTTGGGTTGTATCGTGTCCCTAGTCAACGGAGGAGACCACCATTGGTGGAATACTATGAAGAGAGGTACTACTACAGACCGTTTGATTTGGGATTACTTCCTGGCACTGTTTAAAAGGAAGTTTAGGCGAGCAGTATGTGGAAGCCCATAAACGTGAGTTTCTAGACTTGGTTCAAGGTATTTTGATAGTGGCTGAGTATGAATTAAAATTTGCACGACTTAATCAATATGCCCCTAAGATGGTTCTTACTAAGAAGGACCGATGCAAGAGGTTTTTTTTTTGCTTAATCGAGAGATTTGAGTTTATTTGGTAGCTCAAAATATCAAGTTGTTTGATGAGATGGTTGAGAAAGCCAAAGCTGTTAAGGAGACTTTGGGTGAGCCACCACGCTCAGTGGTGATTGAATCAAGGAAAAGAACCTCTGATAGTTCTGGCACATATGGACGACTGCCTAAGAGAGGGCATGATACTCAGAGTTCTACTAGGGGTGCTAAATGTAGGTTTCAACCAGGTCAGTCTAAGTAACAGGGTAGTGTTGTGGTTAGTACTGATGGGTAGTTGGGAGGTTCTTAATGGCTACTTTTGTGGGCATTATGAGCATAGGCATCCTGGAGAGTGTCAAAAACTGATAGGAGGATGTTTCAAGTGTGGCTCTAAGGAACACATGTTAAGGGATTGTCCAAATAAAGTCAAGGTTTCATAGACTCAGAGTTTTGAACTTGTACCTGTGCTTGCTGAAGGCCGAGGTAGAGGAGGTAATAGGAGACAAGTTGGGTAGCGGGTCATTGTTCATACCGTTGCTACTCAAGTTGAGTTAGGAAGACCAGCTCAAGTATATGCTTTTAAGGAGCTGCAAGATTAGGATTTGACTAACGTTATCGTAGGTACTTTCACATTGCAGTCTATTTAGTTATTTTCTTTGGTTGATTCTGGTTCTACGCATTCGTACATCTTAGTGAATTGGCTTGTGAGTTGAGGATTCCTATAGAAATTATTAGTTTGGGTATAACTGTTACTAGTTTCTTCGGTGAAAGTGTTTTCGTGAATTAGGTTTATCGTAGGTTCCACTTGATGATTTGAGGGCACGTCTTTTTTGTAGAACTTATGGAATTGCCATTTTATTTTTTTGATGTGATTCTTAGTATAGACTGATTAACCGAGCATAAGTTTAAGGTAGATTTTGAAGCAAAGTAGATTACTCTACGAAGTAGTGATGGGATAGAGATTATAGTAGTCGGGAAGATACCCATATTTCTTTCTAATGTGGTTTCGGCAATCAAGACTGAGAAACTGATGGGTAAAGGTTTTGAAGCCTATCTAGGTTATGTGTTGAACTTAGTCAGCAAAGAATTGAGAGTTCAGGATATTCGTACCGTAAAGGATTTTTCTGACGTATTACAAGAATAATTACCCAGTTTGTCGTTGGATCTTGAAGTAGAGTTCGTCATTGAGCTCTTTCCTGATACTACACTGGTGTCTATTGCACTCTATTGCATGTCGACAAAAGAGCTTAAGGAACTGAAGATTTAGTTGCAAAAGTTGCTTGCTCAAGGTTTCATTCGACTGAGCGTAGCCCCGTAGGGTGCGCTAGTTTTGTTTGTAAAGAAGAAGGATGGCACGTTGAGGTTGTGCATAGTTTATAAATAGTTGAATAAGTATCTTTGCCTCGAATCAATAACCTATTTGATCAGTTCTAATGAGCAATTGTGTTTTTAAAAATTGATTTAAGGTCAGGGTATTATCAGTTAAAGGTGAAGTAGTTTGACATATTAAAAACTACATTTAGGACTTGGTATGGGCAATATGAGTTTTTAGTCTTGCCGTTTGGTTTAACTATGCTCCTACCACATTCAAGGACTTGATGAATCGTGTTTTCCATTCATATCTAGATCAATTTGTGGTTGTATTCATAGATGACATTCTAGTATATCCACATATTGAGGAGGATAACGATGCACATCTAAGAGTTGTTTTACAGATATTACAGGAAAAGAAATTGTATGAGAAATTGAAAAAAATGTAAATTCTAGCTAAAATAGGTAACGTTCTTAGGCCATGTTGTGTTGGTAGACAAAATCCGTATTGATTCGAAAAAGGTTTAGGCAATTTTGGAATAGAAACTGCCAAAGAGGGTTATCGAGGTTCGAAGTTTCTTGGGTTTGACTGGCTATTATTGTAGGTTTGTTGAAGGGTTTTCCATTATTGCTACACCCTTAACAAAATTACTTTAGAAAAATGTAGTGTTTGAGTGGACTGATGAAAGGTAAAGAAGTTTTGAGCAACTTCAAGTAGTTTTGACTAAGGCACCTGTGTTGATTCAACTAGAGTCCAAAAAAGATTTTGTGGTTTACAGTGATGCTTCGTATTTGGGACTCAGTTGTGTGTTGATGCAAGAGGGTAAGGTTTTAGCTTATGCCTCTAGACAATTGAAGCCTCATGAGCATAACTATCCGACCCACGACTTGGAATTAGCTATTGTAGTATTTGCGCTTAAGATTTGGCGCCAACATTTGTACGATGAAAGATGTATTATCTATACAGAGCATAAGAGCCATAAATATATCCAACCTAGAAGGAGATGAATTTAAGGCAGAGACGATGGATTGAACTTTTAAAGCATTATGATTATGTGATAGAATATCATCTCGGTAAAGCGAATGTAGTCACGGATGCGTTGACTAGGAAGTCGTGACTGAATTGTGAGCTATGTTTTTGTGTTTGAGTGTAATCAAAGATGGTATATTGTTGGTTGAACTTCAAGTGAAGCCGACTTTGTCTCAGCATATTAAGGAAAAGCAAGTAATGGATGAGGATTTGGTAAGGAAGATTTAACAGGTAGAGCAAGGTGTTAAGGGAGATTTTGATTTTAATACAGATTGTATATTAAGTTTTTGAGAGAGACTTTGTATGCTGAATGATGTGGATTTGAGGCATGTAATCCTTACCAAGGTACATAGTAGCCCTTACAATATGCATCCTGGTAGTAGTAAAATGTATCATGATCTCCAAGAGATGTATTGGTGACCTAGTTTGAAACGTGATGTCAAGGACTTTGTGACACGGTGTTTGGTTTGCCAAAAGGTGTAAGTAGAGCACTGATACCCTTCAGGTTTGCTTCAATTGATTACAATTTTAGAGTAGAAATGGGAAATAATCACCATGGACATTGTCTCAGGTTTACCTTTGACCCTGGCGAACAAGGATTTTGTGCAGGTAATTGTTGATTGGTTCTCAAAGAGTGCACATTTTCTGGAAGTGTGTACTAACTATTCTTTGTAGAAGTTGGCAAAATTTTATATAATTGAGATTGTACGTCTCCATGGAGTCCTAATTTCTATTATTTCTGATAGAGATCCGCGTTTTACCTTTATATTCTAGAAAAGTTTGCAAGAGGCTGATAAGCTGTAAAAGTAACATATTTTAATCCTATTCTTAAAGTGTTTTTGGATGATTAATGATGTAAATTAGTGAATTTAATGTTTCCTATCCTTTAAATTCATGTTTCTATATTTAGGAGAGCATTTGGGAGTGAAAGAAGCAAAAAAACGAGCCAAAACTAGATGAATAGAGCTTCCAGGATCCACACGGTCTAGGCATTTCCACACGGGCTGGCCACACGCCCATGTGCCAGCTCGTGTCAGTATCGCGCCCTACTTCCCAGATATGCGGAAAAACCCAATATTTAGGCTTTCTGAGCATTCTAAAGTGTATAAATATCAATTAGAAGAAGATCTAATTGGGCACTCAGAGAAGATTGAAGAAAACACCAGAAGAACGCCATCAAAATCAACTCGGAAGCGGATCTTCTTCAAGATCGAAGATCTCCATTTAATTTCCTTCAAAGTTTTATTGAGTTTCTTTATGTCTTGTTGTTATCCTAACTTCGAGATGTTTTTTTTCAGGATTCTGAACTAAATTCCCTAGATACTTAGGGAGGATGAAACCTGATGAATCTTATCATTTAATTTCTATCTTTACGCGATAAATACTTGATTCTTGTTCTCATTTATATATGCTTATTTCGTGTTTTAATATTTTTTAGGATATTAATTCATGTTTAATATACTTATTTCAGTGGAGCAAAAGTCCCTGTTTAAGAGTAGATCTAACATAATTGAGTGGAGTTGCATGCAATCCTAGAAATAGGACGATATAAATCTATCGAATTAGAGTCAAATCTAATAGGGGAATTCATAGATCGAGTTAATACGACGATAGGGGTTTTAATTAGAAAGAGATTTCAATTAATCAACCTAGAGTCAATTGTTCTTACTCTCAAAAGAGATATTAACATAATTTAGGGATCTCTATAGATCAAGACACAAGTGAATAAATCATCTAATTCAGATTCAAAATAATAGGTGAAGTCTAGGTGGATTCTTTCCTGGGTATTGTCTTTGTCATTGGTTATCTTCAATTATTTTCTGATTTCATTCTCTACTGTGTACGTAGTTAAATTAGATCAGTAAATTTAGATTAAAAACAATCACTTCAATTTGTTGACTAAGTAATAGGAAAACGGTAATCACTATTACTTTTAGTCCTCGTGGATACGATATTCCCTACTCACCATAGCTATACTATTGTTTGATAGGTGCACTTGCCTTTTTCGTAATTATAATTAGTTTAGTGACCATCAAAGGCCTTGGGTTTGAAACTGAGTTTTAGTATGGCTTATCACCCACAGATAGATGGACAGTCGAAAAGGGTGATTCAAGTCCTTAAAGATATGTTACATAGTTGTGTGATTGAGTTCAGTGGTAGTTGGAAGTGATATTTTCCCTTAGCAGAGTTTACTTACAACAATAGTTTTCAGACGAGTATTTAAATGGCATCGTTTGAACCGTTGTATGGTAGAAGTGTAGGACTCCCTTGTGTTGGAAAGAATTGGATGAAAAGTGGATTGTTGGGCCGTATTTGGTTTGAGAGACTAAAGAGAAGGTGAAATTGATCTATGAGAGGTTGAAGGCAGCATAAGATAGGTAGAAATCTTATGTAGATTTGAAGCGTCGTGATATCGAGTTCCAAGTAAGTGATGAGGTGTTTTTTTGAAAGTATCACCTTGGAAGATGTAACAGCCCGTTTTTAGTTAAATCAGAATAGTGGTTTCGAGACCACAAATCCAGATTTGAAATATTTATTTTTATTATTATTTTAAGGTCTGCAGCATGAATATAGGATTGTGTGAAAGTTTAGTTTAGAAATTTTATCATTTGAGTGTTTAATTTGATAAAAAGGACTAAATCGAGTAAAGTACAAAAATGTTGTTCTCTTAGTTAAAAGTATCTAATAGCTATAGAACTTTAAATTAAAGGTCCTTATGTTGTAGATAGACTATTTGAAATATAAGTGGACATAGATGGACATCATTTGGATGTTATTAATGAATTATCATTAATGTTAATATGGTAAGTGATAATTAAAATGATAATTAAATAAAACCAAAACAAAATTTCATTCTTTATTTCTTTTCTCCAACGATTGTAGAATAAAACCTAGCCATTTTGTGCTAAAATTTCAGCAATCTGATTTCCTTCAATTAGGTATGAATTTTTAACCCGTTTTTAATGATTTCTATGTTTTTGAGATTGTTGCAACTAGGTCTAGCTAGCCTAGGGACTATTTTTCAAAACTGTTAAAGATTTAGAAAGTTGCCATTGATGAATAAGCGTGTATTTTGATGATTTATGATAGGTTTTGAATGTTTGATGATAGTTATACAAGTTTTGTTAAGTGATTTTTAGTGAAAATGCAAAATAGGGATTAAATTGTGAAATATGGAAACTTTGGGTTTAAAATGTGAAATAAATGGAAAATATGGGCTGCTAGGGACTTATATGTAATTCAGCTAGCATGAGTTAGTATTGAATTTCATTAATTTGTGTTTTTATGAAATAAGGACTAATTTGTAAAAGATGTGGAACATTAGGGGTAATTGTGTAAAAATGCCTTAAAGTGAATTTTGGACTAAATTGAATAGAGAGATGATTAAATAAGTTAATTTTGATTATATTTAGATCAAGAAAGGTGAAATACAGACTTAAATTAGGGAAAGAACAAGGTTACGGAATAGTTGATTCGTTTCGCCATTTTAGTATCCGAGGTAAGTTCATATGTGATAAATTTCATTATAAATGTATTTTAAATGCTTTGATATTGCATAAACTGTGATTACAAGACTATGGATATGTTCGACAACGATTCTACGATGATTCAGCATTCGAAATCCCGATTAAACCTTAGGAATAGATTTCGATAGTAGTGACATGTCATTAGATGATTATTGTGATTATGTGATCCGAGTGCTGGTCCTGTATGTCCTACCGGTGGCTAAGCATACCGGCATGTGTTGTGGTTACTTGACAACTTGTGTGAGCAGCACCGTGTAGCTACGTCTCAACTAATAGCTTGTGTGTGTAGGCACGTTAATAGCTCTAGTGTGAGCAGTATATGTGATATGAGATTGAGTTGGCTTCGAGCCATGATATTGGCACTTGGGTGCTAGTTTCCCGAGTATTCGATAGTATTCTGAATGGTTAAACGAGTAAACAAAAGAGGTGGATATGTATGAGATTAATACTAGATGATACAAGTATGTACATGAACCGTATAAGCTTAAATCGAAGAAGTTGTAAAGTTCGTATATAAGATTATGATTGAAAATGTGAAAGGTTTACTAGTTAGATGAACTACATGTTGATATGTTAAAATTGAGTTTATTTCATACGAGCTTACTAAGCTATATAGCTTAGTTTGTTTAATTTTTCATGTTTTCTAGTGACTTTAAAGTTAGCTCGGACTTGGGGATCGTCGGAGACATCGTCACACTATCCTACTATCACTTTGGGTACTTTTGAACTTATGTTTTGGTTATATGGCATGTATAGGTATTTTGAGTCATTTTGGATATGAGTTGATAATGATTTTGGCCATGTGAATTGGCTTGTAAATGTTTACATTTTGGTTTGTATATATAGCCATGACTGATGGCTCATTTTGGGTTATTTTAGTATGTTTGAATATGTATATAAATGTATGCATTTGGCTTATATTATAAAGCTTATGGATATAAGTATGGTGAATGTTAAGTAGATGAAATTAGAGAACATATATGTTTGTGTAACAAAGAACAATGATGCATATTTGGAAGTGTATATTAGTGGAATTGTATATGTGATTTTAGTCCAAATGTAACACCCCAAAATCCTTTATAATTATTTTCGTATGTTGTTGTTACACAAGTGTGTATCTGCTTCAGTGGTTAAGTATTCTGGAAAGTATTTGAAAGGTCCCAAGTTCAAGCCTTAGCTTGGGCAATTTTTTCTTTTAAATGACTAAACCTCTATCTCTAGTTAATAGGCTTATATATAAATGTTGATAAAATATAGCAGAATGAGCTTATTGATCTGGTGGTTAAATGGAGTGCAAATGAACAGGAGGTCTAGAGTTCGAGTACTGACGCAGTCATAGAATTTATTTTTACTGCTGGTCTTGTGGGAGTGCTGTGGTTTGAACAAAACACTAAAGAGTTTGAGTGGAATTTGAATTTGGTGGTTGAGGGAGGGGTGGACGGTTTTGGGGAGAAGATTAAGGGATTTTGGTGAGGAAATTAAAGAGTGAGGAGTTTGAGCACATTCAAACTGTATTTGCAAGTTCAGTTATTCCTCTCCCACTATCTTTTCTAACGTTACTCCCTCCGCTGCCATCTTTCTTTTCTTTGTTTTTTTTGCTCTCTACCTCCATAACTGAATTCTATCCCTATTTTCCCCACCCCTTTTCGTTTTTTCCTTTGACTTCAATCTCCCTGTGTTGCTGCTGTATTTTTGAGTGCTTTCCTCTCTACCTACAGATTTGTTCCCTCTCCATCCTTTTCTTTTCTTTTTATTTTAGTTGAAATTCCCCATTACTACTGTCTTTCTCTCCAATTCTCTCTTGTAGTTGCCGAAACTTCAGGTGTTCCCCTTACCTTACGTTTTTGGTCTATCCTGCTCTTTGCCGAATTAGTGTTCCATTTCTATTCTACGGGTTTGCACTTTTGGTAAGTGGTACTCGTTCTGGCTTAGATTGTTCTTGTAAATATTCTTTTAATAGGGGTTTCGACTGGAATTGCAGGAATTAATCGAGGAGCTTGTGATCATTCTTTTCTAACAATTTAAGTGAATAGGGCTTCGGCTGTTCAAACAAGGTAAGTGGTTGCCAATCAAGTGCATAAGTGTTGGAATAGGAACCATTTTAAATTTGTTTGAGGTGCGATTAATTGTGTGATCATGGTTGAACACAAGTTTCGGAGTGCTCGAGGATTCTGTGTGTATTTTTTGTAATAAGTTGTGTGTAACCATAACGCTGAAAACTGAAATCAGCAAAAAGCTAAAAAGTGAGGCTATCGACACCACATTGGCGTGTGGCCGCCCATGTGGCCGCCCGTGTGGCAGGCTGTGTAACCGAACACGGGCGTGTGATCGACGAGGCAAGCCATGTACGGCGTATGGGCCAGGCCAAATTGGGCCGTATTGGCCACACGGGCGTGTGAGAATTTTGGGCCAGGCCGTGTGGCCATTTTGGGCTTTGTGGGCCACACGGGCTGAAACATGGGCATGTGGGCCCATTTTCACTATTTTGTTGCTAAGGTTGCACGGGTCGCCCGAGACGACTGTGAACCTACTGTAGGGTCGGTAAGAGTACTTAGACCCCTAATTGACTGAATGACTGTTATATCCATATACAATATAGATATCTGTATGTCTGTATATTGTGCATGTTGTTAAAACTATACTAAATACATGTATAATATCATGATTTGGCATGACATATTGGTATATTACATTGCATTGGGTTGGGGGTTTATATTGTTTGGAGGAAGTGCACTGAAAGGCCTCGAGCCTAATTTATTGGCAGCTCAACTGCAAACTACTGTCTAGTGCCGCATTCGGTACTACTTGGAGTGTAGGGATGGGTGGGATGATTATATCCCCATATGGAGTGTAGTGTTCGACGGAGGTAGTGTGTACAGGCTGGTTGGGTAGGATTTTTGTGACTGCATATCTGTTACTATTACTATACTGAGATGGGCTAAGGCCCAAACTGAATTAGGCCCAGACTGTGATTATCTATATGCTATTTGTTTGTTTGCATAGGGATTACACACTGAGTTTACGTAAACTCACCCCTTCTGTTTTATTTGTATAGGTAATCTCCAGACTTAGGCGGATAGGAGCAGCGGAAGACTCAACCGTGGCCACACGGCCCTTTTTACTGTTCGTAATTAATTAAATTTTTTTAAAGTTTTACTTGGGGTATTTTACTATAATAATGGCCTCTTTTGAATTTTTCCTTTAAATTTAGATTTTATATTGCTTTATGTTTAAAATCTGTTAGAGGTAGGTAAAACACATTTTTAAAAGAAACGCATGTGTTTTAACAAAATACACTCAAATACGTAAACTATTTTTAAAAGCTTCCGCAACGTATAACATTTTAAAAATTAAGGACTCACGATTTTGGAATTAAAAAAAGATAATGACGAGTTCTAAACGGGAAATATTTTAAGCATAGTTACGGTTTTCCAACACAAGCTACTTTTCAAAAACACACTACATGTGACATAGCCAGATTCGGCCCTAACGTCTAGGCTAAGTTTAGGGTGTTACATTTAGTGGTATCAGAGCTAGGTTTGTAAAACGCAGTTGTGGATTTGGGTTTTAAAAAGAAAAAAACTTTTTTTAATTATTTTTTTGAATACGGGAATATTTTTACTGAAAGTGTGGTACATCGAGTCTCCGGCGCTAAATAAGTCCTCTATAACTGTTATATATTTTTGACTAAAACTGTTATAGGCAGTATATACTAGGACTACTATAGATAGACTGTACTGAAAACACCCAAAATAGGGTATACCGAAACTGTAGTAAAACCGATAGACATTGATTGACACTGCGATGTACGAAACAAACTGTACACTTCTGGTATTGTTCTCATAAAATATCTATTAATAAACATTAGAACTGTAAACTAATGCATAAAACTATTAATACAGATAAAACACAATTAGACAATGAGCACCAAAGGTACTCACGGACGGGGTACAAGAGGCCATGGTAGAGGCCGTAGAGGTACTCGAGCTGGGTCTTTATCATCTGGCAATCTGCTTAATTTGGATACTAGTGAGATACCGGCTTCACCTATGACTGAAACTGGGTCTCATGATCGAGCGACTATGGGCGATGCACTGTCCCAGGCTATGTTGAGGATTTTATAGAGGGTCTTTGGGCCCAATACTGGAGCGGGAGACCGAGGGTCAGTTACGGAACGACTCCGGTCTAATGGAGCTGAGATATTCAGGGGTGTCATTGGGGTCGCCCCTAATGTGGCTGTGTACTGGATAGAGGCCATAGAGAGAATTATGGACGACTTAGACTGCACCCCCAGTAGAAATTAAAGGTTGTTGTATCGCTGCTACGTGATGAGGCATATCAGTGGTGGCTTATGGTTAAGAAGGGCACTCAGCCCGATCGACTGTCTTGGGAGTTCTTCAAGACTGCCTTTTAGGGGAAGTATGTGGGTGCCAGTTATGTGGATGCTCGTAGGAGAGAGTTCTTGAGTTTGACTTAGAAGGATAGATCAGTGGACGACTGTGAGGTCGAATTTTTTAGATTGAGCCGCTATGCACGAGATATGGTGGCGACTGAGTAGGAGCGATGTGTTCGCTTCGAGGATGGCCTCAGGGATAATCTGAGGGTTTTGATAGCTCCATAGAGGGAGCAAGATTTTGCTTCATTGGTTGATAAGGTGAAGATCATCAAGGAAGTAAAGCACGCTGAGCGCCAGAACCGAGAGAGAGGTAGGAGCAAGAGGGATTCAGAGCCCTCGAGTTCCATCCAGAGGCCTAAGAAAAAGGTTAGAGTTGATGGGCCGATCAGAGTTAGGGCTCTTATTACTACTACTGGACAGCCGTCGTGTACTGACTGTGGTAGACGCCATCAGGGCAAGTGTTGGAAAAGAACTAGGGCTTGTTTGAGGTGCAGTTCATTAGAGCACCGTATTAGATAGTGTCCACAGAGGTCTGATCAGATGTAAGCTCCGGGTACTGGTACTGCACCACCTCCGAAAGCAGTTCAGCAGCCACCGAGAGGCTATAATCAGGCCAGGGGTGGTAAAGGGTTAGGCCATGGTCAGAGAACACCGGGCAGAGGTGTTGGTCATACTAAGGTGAGGCAGCCGGCTTTAGTTTATGCAGTATGTCACCGAGAGGATGGAGATACTCCGGACGTTATATAGGTACATTATTTATTTATAATATACCCTATACTGCACTGATAGATATAGGACCCACTCACTCCTATATAGTTAGTACCGTATCTGAAAAATTGGGTATACTAGCTTAGAGCACTATGAGTGAGGTCACTGTACTGAGTCCGTTGGGGAAATCGGTAAGGGTAAATAAGTTTTTCAAAGATGTCTCTTTAGAGCTTCAATGGGCTATCTTTTTGGCGGATTTGATGGAACTTCCTTTCGAAGAGTTTGATCTGATATTAGGAATAGATTGGTTTTTTAAGCACCGAGTGAGTTTGGATTGTACCACAAAAAGGGTTGTACTGAGAACTGTGGAGGACAGCGAGGTAGTCATAATTGGGAAGCATCGGAATTACTTATTGAATGTAATTTTTACGTTAAGGGCCGAAAACTTAGTTCATAAGGGATGTGAGTCGTATCTAGCCTACATAAGTGTTTCAGATTTTGGGGACTATTCGGTTAAGGATATCAAGACAGTTAAAGACTTTCTGAATGTTTTTCCTGAAGAGCTACCTGGGTTACTTCCGAACCATGAAGTTAAGTTTGGGATTGAGCTCCTTCCTGGTACAGCTCCGGTGTCCATCGCCCCTTATAGAATGACACCGAAGAAGCTTGTAGAGCCTAAGGCTCAGATTCAAGAGTTACTGGATCGTGGGTTCATCTGCCCTAGTGTGTCTCCGTGAGGAGCACCAGTTCTGTTTGTGAAAAAGAAAGATGGATCTGTGTGTATGTGCATTGACTACTGGAAACTGAATAAGTTGACCATCAAGAATAAGTACCCCCTACCGAGGATTGATGATCAATTTGACCAGGTCCGAGGTGCTTCAGTTTTCTCTAAGATTGACCTCTAATCAGGGTATCACTAGTTGAGAGTTAATGAGGGTGATGTGCATAAGACAACATTTAGGACTCGATACGGTCATTACGAGTTCCTAGTGATGCCATTTGGACTAACGAATACACCAGCAGCTTTTATGGATCTGATGAACTGAGTGTTGCAGTCTTATCTAGATCAGTTCGTAGTGATATTTATTGACGAAATACTAGTGTATTCGAAGACCGAGGATGAGCACGATAAACACCTCAAAGTGGTTTTACAGATTCTGCAAGAGAAACAACTGTACGCCAAGTTCAGTAAATGTGAGTTTTGGTTACGTGAAGTAACGTTTTTGGGACATGTGGTTTCTGCTGAAGGGATTAGAGTCAATCCTCGAAAGATTGAGGCTGTCTTGGATTGGAAATGGCCTAAGACTGTATTTGAGATCCGTAGTTTTTTGGGACTGGTAGGGTATTATCGACAATTTGTAGAGGGGTTTTCACTGATCGCCGCACCCTTGACTAAGCTGCTACGTAAGGGTGTGCCATTTAACTAGGCGGATTCGCAGCAAGAGAGCTTTGAGAAGATCAAAATTGTACTGACTGAGGCCCCTATCTTGATATAGCTAGAGTTTGGAAAGAGTTTACTGTTTACAACGATGCATCCCATGTCACTTTGGGATGTGTATTGATGCAAGAGGGTAAGGTGGTAGCGTACGCGTCTCGTCAGCTTAAGACTCATGAGGTGAATTATCTTACGCATGACCTAGATTTGGCCACAGTGGTGTTCGCACTGAAAATCTAGAGGCATTATCTGTATGGTGAGTAGTGTATCATTTATACTGATCACAAGAGCCTCAAGTACCTCCTCACTCAGAAGAAGTTGAATCTTAGGCAGCTAGATGGATTGAGCTACTTAAGGACTACGACTATATGATCGAATACTATACTGGTAAGGCTAATGTGGTGGCCGATGCACTGAGCCGTACGGCTGTGACTGATCTAAGGGCGTGGTTTTCTCATATCAATTTTTTTGATAATAGTAGTTTGTTAGCCGAACTTCAGGTTAAACCAACGTGGATTGAGCAGATTAAGGGTAAACAGTTAGAGGGTGAGTCATTGGGACTTCAATTTTGACATGTTGAGAATGGTGATAATGTGGATTTTGGACTGCATAGCGAAGGGTGCTCTGTTTTCGTGGGAGAATTTGTGTTCCAAAGGATATTAAATTGAGATAGTTGATACTGAGAGAGGTGCATAGTAGCCCTTATGCTATGCATCCTAGCAGAAATAAGATGTACCGAGACCTTCGTGAATTATACTGGTGGCTAGGACTTAAACAAGAGGTTATCAATTTTGTGGGTAAATGTCTGACTTGCCAGCAGGTTAAGGCTGAGTATCAGTTACCGTCGGGTTTGTTGCAGCCAGTTAAGATTCCACTTTTGAAGTAGGAGCGAGTGACTATGGACTTCGTTAGTGGGTTACCCTTCACACCCACTAAGAAGGATTCTGTATGGGTCGTTGTAGATTGATTGACCAAGTCAACCCACTTCATACCTATTTGCATTGACTACTCTCTACAAAAGCTGGCTAAGCTATATATGTCTAAGATAGTGAGACTCCATGGGGTAGCAGTTTCAATAATATCTAATAGGGATCCTCGCTTCACGTCTCGATTCTAAAAGAAGCTACAAGAAGCTCTAGGTACAAGGTTAGATTTCAGTACTGCGTTCCATCCTCAAACAGATATACAGTTTGAGAGGGTGATTCAGATACTGGAGGACATGTTGAAGAGTTGTGTGATTGACTTCCGAGGCAGTTGGGAGGTCTATCTGCCGCTAGCCGAGTTCGCCTATAATAACAGATTCCAGTCGAGTATACAGATGGCACCTTACGAGGCTCTGTATGGTCGTAAGTGTCGTACTCCTTTGTGTTGGACTGAACTAGGTGAGCGACGGGCGTTGGGTCCTGAGTTTATTTATGAGATTGAGGATAAGGTTCAGCTGATTAGGGATTGTCAGAAAGCAGCTTTTGACAGGCAGAAGTCTTATGTGGATCTGAAGAGGCAAGAGATTGAGTATTTTATGGGGGACTTCATGTTTTTGAAGGTCTCACCTTGGAAGATGGTTCTGAAGTTTGGTCGCAAAGGCAAGCTGGCCCTAGATTTATTGGGCCTTATCGTATTCTGAGACGAGTGGGACCAGTTGCCTACCAGTTGAAGCTATCTCTAGAGTTGGATCAGATTAACGACGTGTTCTACGTCTCTATGTTAAGCCGCTACTGCTCTGATCCCATACATGTTGTTCCTGTTAAGGAGATCGAGGTTAGGCCAGATCTGACCTTTGAGGAAGAGCCAGTCCAGTTATTGGACTGCGATGTTAAAGTTCTGAGAAGAAAGTCTATCCCACTAGTTAAGGTTCTTTGGCGTAATCATAGTTCTGAGGAGGCCACGTGGGAACCCGTGGATGCAATGCGACAGCAATATCCTCATCTGTTCTGATTAGGTAAAATTTCGAGGCCAAAATTTTCTTTAAGGGGGTAGAGTTGTAACGCCCCAAAATCATTTATAATCATTTTCGTATGTTGTTGTTACATGTGTATCTGCTTTAGTAGTTAAGTGTTCTGGAAAGTGTCTGAGAGGTCCCAAGTTCAAGCCTTAGCTTGGGCAATTTTTACTTTTAATTGAATAAACCCCTATCTCTAGTCAGTAGGCTTATATATAAATGTTGATAAAATATAGCAGAATGGGTCTGCTGGTCTGGTGGTTAAATGGAGTGCAGATGAGCAAGAGGTCTGGAGTTCGAGTATTGACTCAATCATAGAATTTATTTTTGCTACTGGTGAAGTAGAAGTGTTGTGGTTTGACCGAAACACTAAAGATTTTGAGTGGAATTTGAATTTGGTGGTTGAGGGAGGGTAGATGGTTTTGGGGAGAAGATTAAGAGATTTTGGTGAGGAAATTAAGGAGTGAGGAGTTTGAGCACATTCAAACTGTATTTGCAAGTTTGGCTATCCCTCTTCCTCCTTCTTTTTTGACGTTACTCCCTCCTCTACCATCTTTCTTTTCTTTATTTTTTGCTCTCTGCCTTCATAACTGAATTCTACCCCTCTTTCCCTCCACCTATTTTTTTTCCTTTAACTTCAATCTCCTTGTGTTGCTACCGTATTTTCGAGTGCTTTCCCCTCTACCTACTGATTTGTTCCCTCTCCATCCTTTACTTTTCTTTTTGTTTTAGCCAAAATTCCCCATTGTTGTTAACTTTCTCTCTAGTTCTCTCTTGTAGTTGTCGAAACTTCAGGTGTTCCCCTTACCTTGCGTTTTCGGTCTATCCTGCTCTTTGCTGAATTAGTGTTTCATTTCTATTCTACGGGTTTGCGCTTTTGGTAAGTGGTACTCGTTCTAGCTTAGACTGTTCTTGTAAATATTCGTTTAATAGAGGTTTCAACTGGAATTGCAGGAATTAATCGAGGAGCTTGTGATCACTCTTTTCCAATGATTTAAGTGTGTAAGGCTTAGGCTGTTCAAGCAAGGTAAGTGGTTGTCGATCAAGTGCATAAGTGTTGGAATAGGGATTGTTCTAAATTTGTTTGAGGTGCGATTAATTGTGTGATCATGGTTGAATACAGGTTTTGAAGTGCTCGAGGATTGTGATCATGACAGGTTGTGTGACCAAACACGGGCGTGTGATCGACGAGGCAGGCCGTGTACGTCACATAGGCTAGGCCAAATTGGGTCGTATGGGCCACACGGGCATGTGGGCCCACATGGGTGAACCATACGAGCGTGTGGGAATTTTGGGCTAGGCCGTGTGGACCATTTTGGGTCGTGTGGGCCGCACGGGCTGACAACATGGGCATGTAGGCCCATTTTCACTGTTTTTTTGGTAAGGTTGCACGGGTCGCCCAAGATGATTGTGAACCTACTGTAGAGTCGTTTGACCCCTGATTGACTAAATGACTGTTATATCCATATAAGATATAGATATTTGTATTTCTATATATTGAGCATTGCATTGGGTTGAGGGTTTATATTGTTCGAAGGAAGTGCACTGAACGGCCTCGAGCCTAATTTACTGGCAGCTCAACTGCAAACTACTGTCTAATGCTACATTCGGTACTACCTGGAGTGTATGGATGGGTGGGATGATTATATCCCCACATGGAGTGTAGGGTTGGACGGAGATGGTGTGTAGAGGCTAGTTGGGTAGGATTTTTGTGACTGCATATCTGTTACTATTACTGTACTGAGATGGGCTAAGGCCCAAACTGGACTGATACTGTTACTAAAAAAGGGCTTAGGGATTATCTGTATGCTATTTGTTTGTTTGTATAGGGATTACACACTGATTTTATGTAAACTTACCCCTTCTATTTTATCTGTACAGGTAATCCCCATATTTTAGGTAGATCGGAGTGGTGGAGGACTCAGAAGTGGCCATACGACCGTTTTTACTGTTCGTAATTAATTAGATTTTTTTAAAAGTTTTACTTGGGGTATTTTACTGTAATAATGGCCTCTTTTAGATTTTTGTTTTAGATTTTTGCTTTAAATTTGAATTTTATACTGCTTTATGTTTAAAATCTATTAAAGGTAGGTAAAATACGTTTTTAAAAGAAACACATATGTTTTAAAAAAATACACTCAAATAGGCAAACTGTTTTTAGAAGCTTCCGCAACGTATAATGTTTTGAAAATTAAGGACTCACGATCTTTTAATTAACAAAAGATAATGACGAGTTCTAAATGGGAAATTTTTTAAGCACAGTTACGATTTTCCAACACAAGCTACTTTTAAAAAATACACTACATGTGAAATCGCTAGATTCGGCCATAATGTCTAGGTCGAGTTTGGGGTGTTACACTAAATGGTATGGCCTACTTTTGTGACGTGAGTATGGAAGATGGTGATATAGAATATGCATGATTTGGGCTTGAATTAGTTGGCTTAAATGTCTATTTTTATGCCATGAGTGGTGCAATTTTTTTCGATATAGGTTTGTGCAAGTTGGGTGGCAAAATGACTTGGTAAATAGCCTATTTTTGTCCACACGGGCAGAGACACGGGCATATGTCTTAGCCGTGTGTGATACACGGTCATGTACACAACCGTGTGTCCCCTGGTATTGAAATTAAAATCAAGTCAGTATGCTCCACATGGCCTCACACAAGGGCGTGTGACTTGGTCGTGTGGCATAAGTCAGTATACCCTACAGGTTTGGCATGGCCTAGCACACGACATCGCACACGGGCGTGTAAGACCATTTTTAAGGCACACGGGCATGTGTGTTGGCCGTGTGACCCATATCTAAGAGTTACACGGTGTTGGACACGGGCTGGGACACAGCCATGTTCTCCCATTTTGAATGTCCATATGGCTTTCGCCACGGGCTTGTCTTTGACCGTGTGAGAGACACGACCGGGCCACACGGGCGTGTGTCCCCTGTTTTGAGAAAAAAATTTAAATGTTCAAAAAGTTTCCAAAGTTATCAGTTTAGTCCCGAACCACTTCCAATGCATGTTTAAGGCCTCATAGGCTCGTATTAGGGAAAAAATAATTGGTTGTGAATGAAATGTATATGATTTGATTTATTGTCTGTAAAATATATATTTAAAATGTGTTATAAGTTCAGTAATACTCCATAACCCTATTTCGACATTGAATACGAGTGAGAGGTGTTAAAGAAGATGGTTTTAAGATTTGGACGGAAGGGTAAGCTAAGTCTGAGGTTTATTATACCTTATGAGATTGTTGAGAGAATTGGTTCGGTGGTGCATTGACTCAACTTGCTGCCAGAACTTGAGCATATCCATGATGTCTTCCATGTGTCCATATTAAGGAAGTATCAATCAGACCCATCTCACATTGTCCAATAGAGGAGATTGAAGTTCAACCTGATCTTACTTATGAGAAAGAGGTGATTGAGATTTTGGCTCGAGAGGAAAATTTCTTGCATATTAAGAGAGTTTCGTTGGTTAAAGTTTTATAGTGTAACCACAAAAAGAAAGAGACTACTTGGGAAGCCGAAGACGTGATGAAACGTCAATATCCCTATCTGTCAAGTTCAGGTAAATTTCAAGGACGAAATTCTTTTTAGAAGGGGAGAGTTGTGTGTAAAGTGCTGGATCAATTAGGGGCCACTACAAGCAAGCCTAAAGGCAAGAAAAAGCCTATTTTAGTTTTCAAATAGTAAGTAGAAGCGTGATCGGTGAGTGTTCTAGAGTCATTGCTGGTGTGCATGATTTGTAGTGTTAATTGGGAGCTTAGGAATAGCCTAAACTCCTATCCTAAGTTCCAAGTCTAAGTCTTTCTTATACTTTTTGCCTTGTTGTAAAATTACACTTAATGAATGTCGAGTTGTGGAATGCGATGCTAATATGACAAGCAGTGTAAGTGAATACTTATATGTGGTATGAGATAATATGATTTTAATATACACATATGTGGTTGGATATGTGATGGCTCAATGAGCACAGTTGTGGCACTTAAAGTGCAATTAAATGTGAATTCGATAAGCATGTATTGTGTACAAGTTTGTGATGTGAATTGATGATTATGAATAGAGATTATGTGTATTAAAACATTAATTAAATGTGCATATTTGCGGATATTTTCACATTGTAATCTCTTGAAATCGTTGGATATAGTTGGCATACCATAAGATTGTAAGTACTCGCCTTTTTGTTTTGGGTATTAAGGCTCCGGGACAAGTCGGAGAGATAAGAGAATTTCTAGTTAAGCTCTATTCATAGGCTTATGTTGGTGAGTTGGAGAGTGTTCCGATTTATGCTACACTTATGAGACATGTTAGACTCTTTGAGTAATCAGTATGATAGAGATCTGTTTATCCAATATGTGGTGATAGAGTCTACTTTTACATTTCATAATCTCAAGCTCCCAAATTATCATCATTTGAATTATATATGAGTTATGTTGTAAATGCATGTGGGAGTATATGCTAGCCTTGTGAGATAATGAAGCATGGTTATATTATTTTGCATTGAAGAATATATGGTTGTGAATATGCCTTACTATGCTCTTACTTAACTTATGTTGTTGTGTATGCTTTACAGTAATTCTTAACATTCACTGAGCTTATTTAAGCTCGCACACTCCACATTATAATTTTGTAGATAAGTAGCACTTTTGGTGTGTGTGGAGCGGCAAAGAAAGTGATCTAGGCAATACATAACTCTCGAGTTGCTGGATTTATGATCTTTTTGAACTGACTGAATACCAACAAAAGCATGGCCAATACAAATGAACAAAGAAAAGAAAGAAATTTGTATAAAAGAAGTATAAGGTCTTCTTAATAAAAAATAATCAGGAAAAGGAGTTCTCCTTGGAGTTGTTCAGCATTTTATGTGATGAAAAATGTAGAACTTGAAAGAAAAATGCCAATATTAGTCATTAATTACAAACCTCTCAATCAAGCTTTGAAATGGATTAGATACTCAATTCCAAATAAAAAAGAATTGCTACAGAAACTTTGCATTGCAAATATTTTCTCAAAATTTGACATGAAATCAGGATTTTTGCAAATCCAAATAAAAGAAGAAGAAAGATACAAAACGGCATTTACTGTACCATTTGGACAATATGAATGGAATGTAAAGCCTTTTGGATTAAAAAAAAGCTCCATCCGAAGTTCAAAGAATAATGAATGATTTTTTTTACCAATATTCTCAATTTACAATAGTATACATTGATGATGTCTTAATTTTTTTTGAAAATTTAGAAAAACACTTCAAACATTTATCCATCTTTATAAAAGTCATAAAAAATAATGGTTTAGAAGTTTCTAAATCCAAGATAAGTGACTTCACCAATATTATTACCCAGATTAAAAAATAAATTACTAAACTTCCTAGTTTACATTTAGCTACTCTAAATGCCCCAAGATAGTTGAAACAGATGCTTCTGAAATAGGGTATGGTAGGATCTTAAAACAAGTTAAAGGAGAAAAAGAGAAAATAGTTTTATGTACTATCAAACAAAGAAATTATATCAATTGTTTTATGTATTACAAAATTTTGAAGTGATTTATTAAATCAAAAATTCATTCTACAAATTGATTGCAAATCAACAAAAAAAGTTTTACAAAAAGATGTCCAAAATATTGCCTCAAAATAGATTTTTACAAGATGACAAGCAAATTTAAGCATATTTGATTTTGACATCAAAGGAGAAACTAATTCTTTGCCTTATTTACTCACTAGAGAGTTTCTTCAAAAATGCCACCAAAACTTAGACACAAAGGAAAAGGAAAAATAGAAAAATCATCCACAAAAACCCAAATTTCCTCAAAACCAATTAAGTCATGGTATGAAATTTTCCTTGAAGAAAAAATAAGAGACATCATCCTCATCAAAATCCTCAAAAAATGCATCCCTTCAAAATGCATAGGATCCAAATAAAATTGATTCACAAATCAAAAAATGAATTGAGTCCATTTCTCATTCCCTAGAAGTGACATTACCCTTTTCTAAACTAAAAGAGGAAATTCCTCTCAAAAAATTTATATTGAAACAACAAATATTTTAAAAAGAAATAAAGAGATTGTTTTACACAAACAAAAATCTCTCAAAAATATTTTAAAAGAAACATCTCTCCAGGATGTTTTCCCAAAAGAAGTAGTGTCTTTACGGACTGCTACCTAAAAATCCTCACAATATTAGCTAAGTTCGAGTATAATAATAGTTTCCAGTCTAGTATTCAAATGGCACCTTACGAGGCTTTGTATGGTTGTAAGTGTCATACCTCGTTGTGTTGGACTGAGTTGGGTGAGCAATAAGTTTTAGGTCCTGAGTTGGTTTCTGAGACTGAGATAAAGTTAGACTGATTCGGGATCGTCTTAAGGCGGCTTCTGATAGATAATAGTCTTATTCAGATCTGAAGATGCGAGATATCGAGTATTCTATAGGTGACTATGTTTTTCTTAATGTATATCTGTGGAAGAAGGTCATTTGGTTTGGACGTAACGATAAGTTGAGCCCTAGGTTCATTGGATAGTATCGGATTTTGAAACGTGTGGGATCAGTTGCCTATTAGTTAAAGCTACCTCCAGAGTTAGATCATATTCATGATGTATTCCATGTTTCTATGTTGAGGTGGTATCGGTCGAACCCATCTCACATTGTTTCTGTTGAGGAGATTGAAGTAAGATTGGATTTAACTTTCAAGGAGGAGCCAGTTTAGATTCTGGATCGAGATGTTAAGGTCTAGAGGAGAAAGATCATTCCACTAGTTAAGGTTCTGTGGTAGAATCATGGCACTAAAGAAGCCACTTGGGAACCTCAAGACTCGATTCGATAGCAATATCCGCATATGTTTGAATCAAGTAAATTTTGAGGTCGAAATTTCTTTTAGGGGTAGAAGTTGTAACAACCTAAAAATCTAAGCTTTTGATTCATTAAATTCTAATGAAGTAATCAGTTTGGTCCAGTGGTTAAGCGACTTGTGCTCTTTGGGCATAGGTTCGAGTCTTGGCTTAAACAACTAGAATTATTTTTTGTTTGTTAGTGGTCTTTTGGGTTGTTCGGCTAGTAGAGTATAAACTGGAATTAAATTCCCAAAAAAACTAATTATGGGGATAATTCAGTTATTTTGTTCTAAAAAGTATTCCCCTCACTTTTCTCTTTCTCTTTCTTTTTATGTTTCTTTGTTCATCAAGTTTGTTTTTTCTTTTTTTCTTCTTTTTCTCTCTCTTTGTTGTTTCAATACTACTTTTGTTCTTCTTTTTTGGCATTTCATTAACTATCAAGAAGGAAACTTTAATCTTTTCTTTTTGTAAATAAATATTGGAAAGTGTGATTATTCTGTTGATTGTTTATGTAAGTGACTGTCGATCCTTCCTCTTTTAGCAGCGGGCTTATTATTTTGTTTTCCTTTCTGTTAGTTTCATTAGGTTGTGGGTTGAGAATGTTCCATAAGTTTAATCGTTTAATTATCTAGGTGAGGCTGGCGAGACGATTAATACTCCGACATCCTAGGATTGTTGGTGGGCTATTGAATTCTTAAAGGTTTAAATCAATTCGAGTTTTAGTTGTTGAATTCTTTTGTTTTAACTTCGGTGTTGGTTTATTGTTTATTATGATTTAGATTTGGGAGTTATGTAATTTTGTGTTAATTGATGTGTTTAGGTTCTGGTAGTCATATGGGCGCTTTTGTAGCAAAATTGAATCAGGTGTGTAACGAGAAACACGAAAAACAGTGAACGGTAAAAGCCAAAATATTGCATAGTTGACACCACACATCGTGTGTTGGACTATGTGATACGCATCTGGGCTATTTGGGCCGTGTGGGACGCACGAACGTGTGAGCCCAAAATTTTTAATTTTTCCCTACAGTTGTAAACATCGTTTGGATCGATCGTAGGCCTTTTGTAGGGTTGGTACGTTATTAGTTTAAGCTATAAAATACGACTTCTATCCATCTGTTAGCGTAAATTTGATATAAATACACATGTTTAAAATGATATAAGATAGGTAAAATCTTAATATGTTATGTATGGTCTGAAAATTGTTATATATGTTCTGTATCTGTCATTATAAGTATGTACATTGTAAGCATAGCTAAGATATGTTAGTTATGTATTTGCATCTGGGATATGATTTGTTATATGGAGGAAGTGTAGGCAGTTTAATAAATTGTCGCATTAGGTGGCTCAGCCACATATATTTCTTTAAACAGCGATAAATTGCCTAGTAAACTGGTAGTTCAGTTGTAAATATTCTGAAAAGTGTCATACCAATACTAAGTAGTGTGTAGGGTTGGATGGGTACATAGTACCTATATGGTGAGTTGGGATAGTCGGAGGGGGTAGGATTTTATATCTACATCTATTATTTAATGATAAACTCTTCTTCTGATATTTGTATATACGATTGATTGATTTTTGTATGATATGTTACACATTGAGTTTTAAAAACTCACTTTCTGTTGTCTATCATTTTCAGTAACCTTTAGATTTAAGGTGGGTCAAAGCGATGGACCTCGATTAAAACTTAATTAGTTAATTATTCTATTTGTCTTGGCTTTATGGGTTTTGTTATTTCTAGACTGTTTGGACATTTTGGGACTGTTTGGTTTTGGATTTTGATTTTGTTTTCTTATTCGCTAGAAATTGTTCACACATTTTCAAATTGACAACACTCATTTTACCTACAAAATGTCAAATTTTTCAAACAACAAATCGTGTTTTCCTAAAATATAACGTGCTAAAAATTTCTACTACAAACTTATATATTTTGGAAAGTGAAAATTAAAAATGTTTTCATTAAATCGGTCAAGTAATATATGCTTTCAAATAAACCTGATTTTTGTGTAGTTAAAGCTTACGACAAATTTTTCAAACCAAACGAATTCTGATTTTCAAATGAGCTTGTAGTAACATATCCAGATTTGGCCATAACATCTAGGTCGGGTTTGGGGTGTTACATTTGGTGGTATTAAAGCCAAGATTCAAGACTCGAGCTGTGAAATTTTGGGTTCAAAATTTTGTAAAAATTATTTTCCAAACAAAAACCATTTCTATTTTTATCTAAAAAAATGAGTTTATAGAATACTAAGTCCTCAACACTGATACTGTAAATATTTCTGTTTAGTTAAACTACTTAGTGAGAAACAAAATTATGGTATTAGAAATACTTATGCTTTAGTTCAAAACTATAACAATTCCTAAAAGTACCCTGATAAGACTTTCTGACATAAAACATCTGATAAAGAAAATTTGAACTGATACATCAAATTTTGTAACGTAGATAGTACAATATGAGTACACGTGAAACTCATGGAAGAGGTACCCATAGGCGCGGCAGACACCACAGAGGGGCTCGAGCTGAGTCGTCCTCGATGGGCAGTATGCTCAATTTGGATACAAGTGAAACACCAGGTACACTTACAGCTGGGACTAGGTCTTAAGCTCGAATGGCTGGGGACGATATTGTCCCAAGCTATGTTGAGGGTTTTGGAGAGGGTCATTAGACCCCATTTTGGATTTGAGAGCCGAGCCTTGATAACTGAACGATTCTGATCCAACGATGCAGAACTGTTTAGGGGCGTCACTAGAGTCACCTCGACTGTGGCTGAGTATTGGTTGGAGGCCACAGAGAGGATAATGAATGATATCAACTGCACCCTTGAGCAGAAATTGAAGGGTGCAATATCTTTACTTCGCGATGAGGCATACTAGTGGTGGTTGACGGTTGAAGAGAGTACTCAGCATGATCAGATTTCTTGGGAGACTTTTAAGAATGCCTCCAAAGCAAGTATATGGAGGCTCGTAGATGCAAGTTTATGGGCCTTACTTAGGGACATAGGTCATTGGCCGAATATGAGGCTGAGTTTCTAAGACTGAGCAAATATGCTCATAGGCTGGTATCAACTGACTACGATAAATGTATTCGATTTGAGGAAGGGTTAAGGTATGACCTCAAGGTTTGGATATATCCATAGAGGGAACGGGTTTTCGTCATCTTGGTAGAGAAGCCGAATATTACTAAGGAAGTTAAGCGCACTGAGTGCGAAAAGAGGGACCTAGAGAGGGGTAAGACTAAGAGGGAATCGGAGCCCTCTAGTTCTATTCAATGGCCTAAGAAACGAGCCAGATTTGATGGGCCTCCGAAGGTTGAGGCTCTTTTTACTCCTACTGTGGTTCAGACATGTAGAGATTGTGTTAGATGCAATCTGGGCAAACGGTGGAGGAGGTTGAGAGCTTGTTTGTGATACGGGTTGATGGAGCACTACATCAGGGGTTGTCCATAATGCTCTGATCAGGTGCAAGCTCTAGCTCTGGGTTTGGTTCATCCTTAGAGGGCAATAAAACAACCATCAAGGGGTCGTGGTCCAACCAGGGATGGTAACGGTATGGGTAGAGGTCAAAGAGCAACGAGTAGAGGTGTTAATCAGACTGAGGCTAGGCAGCTTGCATTAGTATATGCGGCTAGGCGCCGGTATATACAATTAGGCACCATGAGGACAAAGATGTCGTAGATGTTATCGGTGGTACGTTTTTCCTTAATACTACTTCGTACTTTACATTGATAGATATAGGATCAACACATTCCTATATAGCTAGTTCTACTTCTATGGACTTGGGCATTTTTGTTGAGAGTACTTCTGGTGAGGTTACTGTGATCGGTCCACTAGGTCAGTCAGTTCGGGTTGATAAGATCTATAGAAGGGTATCACCAGAGATACAAGGGCTTCTTTTTCTAGCTAATCCGATAGAATTGTCATTCAGTGAATTTGATTTAATTTTAGGAATGGAATGGCTCGTAGAGCATCGAGTCAGCTTGAATTGTGGTACAAAAAAAGTAGTTCTTAGATCTGAGGATGGTGTGGAGGTTGTTATGATCGGTGAGCATCGAGATTACCTATTCAATGTGATCTCTGCTCTTATAGACAAGAAGTTAGTTCGGAAAAGGTGTGAGTCATTTCTATCCCACGTTTAGGATCTGACTTCTGTGGATTCTTCTGTTGGGAACATTCAAACAGTTAAGGAATTTCAGATGTCTTTCCTGAGGAGTTGTCGAGGTTGCCTCTGGATAGGGAGGTCGAATTTGGTATTGAGATTCTACTAGGTATGGCTCCAATGTCCATTGCTCCCTACCGCATGACACTGAAGGAGCTTACGAAATTGAAGGCTCAACTTCAGGAGCTTATTGATCAAGGGTTCATTAGGCCTAGTATATCTCTGTAGGGAGCACCACTTCTAGTCGCAAAGAAAAAAGATAGTACAATGAGAATGTGTGTGGGATTATTGTCAGCTGAATAAATTGACAGTAAAGAATAAGTACCCACTTTCAAGGATCGATGACTTGTTCAATTAGTTCCGTGGGGCCTTTTTGTTCTCTAAGATAGATCTTCATTCTGGGTACTATCAGGTTAAGGTTAAGGAGGCTGATGTTCACAAAACTACTTTTAGAAATCATTATGGGCACTACGAGTTCCTAGTCATGCAATTCATTTTGACGAATACTCCGATTGCATCCATAGACCTTATGAACTAGGTTTTCCAGTTGTATTTGGATCAGTTCGGCGTGATCTTCATCAACAACATTCTAGTATACTCTAAGACTAAAGATGATCATGATGAGCATCTTAGAATAGTTTTTCAAATACTCCGTGAGAAATAACTTTATACTAAGCTGAGCAAATGCGAGTTTTGGTTAAGGAAGGTAACTTTTTTGGAGCATGTAGTGTTTGCTAAAGGGATCTGAGTTGATCTTAAGAAAATTGAGGCTATATTTGAATGGCAATAGCCTAGGAATGTGCTTGAGATCTGCGGCTTCTTTGGGTTAGCAGGTTATTATTAGAGGTTTGTTAAGGGGTTCTTGCTTATCACAGCTCCTCTAATTAAGTTGTTGCGTAAGAACGCACCATTTTTCTGGACTAATGAGCAGCAATTGAGCTTTGATAAGCTTAACTCTATTATGACTCAGGCTCTTATTCTAATATAGCCTGAATCTAGTAAAGAGTTTGTAGTTTTAAGTGATACATCACATGTTGGATTGGGTT
Organism: Gossypium longicalyx; assembly: GCA_025698465.1. Taxonomy (NCBI): domain Eukaryota; kingdom Viridiplantae; phylum Streptophyta; class Magnoliopsida; order Malvales; family Malvaceae; genus Gossypium; species Gossypium longicalyx. The sequence goes on along the minus strand of CM046996.1, from coordinate 64,353,061 downwards.
GTATACCGATGCAAGACGGTAAGATAATAGCTTACGTATCCCGATAGCTTAAGTCACACGAAGGCAACTATCCTATGTAGGATCTTGAGTTGGCTGCGGTTGTTTTCACCTTGAAAATCTGGAGGCATTATTTGCATGGTGAAAAGTGTATCATTTACACCGATTACAAGAGTCTCAAATATCTCCTAACTTAGAAGGAGTTGAATCTTAGGCAACGTAGATAGATTGAGTTGCTTAAGGACTATGACTATATGATTGAGTATCATCTCAATAAGGCTAATGTAGTGGCCGATGCTCTTAGTCATAGAGTTATGACTGATTTGAAGGCAATGTTTGCTCATCTAAGTCTGTTTGATGATGGGAGTCTGTTAGTCGAGTTACAAGTTAAGCCAACTTGAATTGATCAAATTTAGGTTAAATAGTTGAGGGATGACTCTTTGATTCTATGATTTCGTCAAGTTGAGGAAGGTAGTAGTTTTGATTTTGGGCTGAACAATGATGGGGTTCTGTGTTTTCGAGGCAGGGTTTGTGTGCCTAATGATTCAAATTTGAGGCAAGCTATTCTACGAGAAGTATATAGTAGCCCTTATGCTATACATCCTTGCAAAAATAAGATGTATCAGGATCTCCGAGAGCTATAATAGTGACTTGCTTTGAAATAGGAGGTAACGAATTTCATCTCTCGTTGTCTAACATGCCAGCAAGTTAAGGCTGAACACCAACTGCCTTCGGGTTTGCTTCAACCCGTTAAGATTTCCTTACGGAAACGGGAGCGGATAACTATGGACTTCGTTAGTGGATTGCCCTTAACACCCACTAAGAAGGATTCTGTTTGGGTTATCGTAGATCGTTTGACCAAGTCTACCCATTTTATTCCTATCAGGACAGACTATTCTCTTCAGAAGTTGGATAAACTGTACATTTCTGATATCGTTAGAATTTATGGAGTTCTGGTCTCGATTATTTCTGATAGAAATTCACGTTTCACTTCTCATTTTTGGAAGAATCTTTATGAAGCTCTAAGTACTAAATTAGACTTCAGTACTGCGTTCCATCCTCAAATAGATGGACAATCTGATAGGGTGATTCAGATACTGGAGGATATGCTTTAAAGTTGTGTCATCGACTTTCAAGGTTGTTGAGAGGAGTTTCTACCATTGGCCGATTTCACGGATAATAATAATTTTCAATCTAGTATTCAGATGGCACCTTACGAGGTTTTGTATGGTCGTAAGTGTCATACCCCGTTGTGTTAGACTGAGATGGGTGAGTGACGAGTTTTGGGTCTTGAGTTGGTTTCTGAGTCTGAGGATAAAGTTAGACTGATTTAGGATCGTCTTAAGGCGACTTGTGATAGATAGTAGTCTTATTCATATCTAAAGAGGCGAAATAATGAGTATTCTGTATGTGACTATATTTTTCTTAGGGTATCTCCGTGGAAGAAGGTCCTTTGGTTTGGACATAAGGGTAAGTTGAGCCCTAGGTTCATTAGGCCGTGTCAAATTTTGAAACATGTGGGATTGATTGCCTATCAGTTAGAGCTACCTCCAGAGTTAGATCGTATTCACGATGTATTCCATGTTTTTATGTTGAGGTGGTATCAGTTGAGCCCATCTCAAATTGTTTCTATTGAGAAGATTAATGTAAGACCAGATTTAACTTTCGAGGATGAGTCGATTCAGAATCTGGATCGATTCGTTAAGATCTAGAGGAGGAAAACTATTCCACTGGTTAAGGTTCTGTGGTAGAATCATGACACTAAGAAAGCCACTTGGGAACCTCAGGACTCGATTCGATAGCAATATCTGCATCTGTTTAAATCAAGTAAATTTTGAGGTCAAAATTTCTTTTATGGGGAGGATTTGTAACACCCCAAAAATCTAAGTTTTTTATTCATTAAATTCTAATGAAGTAATTGGTTTGGTCCAGTGCTTAAGCGACTTGTGCTCTTTAGGTATGGATTCGAGTCTTGGCTTAAGCAACTAGAATTATTTTTTGTTTGTTAATGGTCTTTCTGGTTGTTCAGCTAGTAGAGTATAGATTGGAATTAAATTCCTAAAAAAATCTGATTTTGGGGATAATGTGGTTATTTTGTTTAAAAAAAATATTTTTCCCCCCACTTTTCTCTCACTTTTTCTTTCCACATTTCTTTCCTCATCAAGTTTGTTTTGTTTCTTTTTTTACTTCTTCTTTTTTCTTTCTCTTTGTCATTCCTATACTACTTTTGTTATTCTCTTTTGGCATTTCATTAACTTTTAAGAAGGCAAATTTATTCTTTTCTTTTTGCATGTCAATTATGGAAAGTGTGATTATCCTGTCAATTGTTTGTGTAAGTGACTGTTGATCCTTCCATTTTTAGCAGTGGGATTATTATTATTTGTTTCATTTCTATTAGTTTGATTGGGTTGTGGGTTGAGAATATTGAGAATGTTCTGTAAGTTTAATCGTTTGTTTTCCTAGGCGAGGTTGGTGAGGCAATTAATCCTCCGGCATCCTAGGATTGTTTGTGGGCTGCTGAATTCTTGAAGGTGTGAATAAATTCAAGTTTTAGTTGTCGAATTATTTTGTTTTAACTTCAGTGTTGGTTTATCATTTATTATGATTTAGATTTGGGAGTTGTGTAATTTGGTGTTAATTGATGTGTTTAGCTTCTGGAAGTCTTATGGGTGCTTTTGTAGCAAAATCGAATTAGGTGTGTAACGAGAAACACGAAAAACAACAAACAGCGAAAGCTAAAAAATTGTACAGTTGACTCCACATGGCTGTGTGTGACACAAGGCCCTATGATAGGCCGTGTAACAGGTCGTGTGTTGGACCGTATGAGACACACGATCTAAGTTATTTGGGCCATGTGGGCCACATGGGCATGTGGGTCACACGGGCTGTATGAGATTGTATGGGCCCAAAATTCTGAATTTTTCCCTAAAATCATAAACATCGTTTGTGTAACACCCCTAACCCGTATCCGTCGTCGAAACAAAGTTTCGGAGCATTAATAGAATTTACGGATCACCTAAAAAAAATTTCAATTAAATGCTTACCGATTCAATGCATCATGTAAATAAATATATTACCATTCAATCAACAGCTTGGCACTTGTATAAGCATCAAACAGCAACATTGTTAGTATACTAGTACATATTTCATATAAACTCAACATTGATATACTTATTTTCTTGACATGTCACACTTGAGTTTAATAATTGTCTTTACTTATATAATTTCCTTGTATCAACATATCAAAGATAATCATATATGTACATGTCACGAGACATATTATTCTCTTACTGTTTCTTCATAAGCATATATCATTCATTTCGTTATATCAATATTTCATGCACCATAATTTCCATATATCTTTTGTATATTTATTTCAGTAATAGTTCATATTAAAATTAACATAAATTAAATTCCATGTACCAATACTTATTTCATTTATTTATCTTTTTAATTATTTCATTCAACTATTTTGTACATATATTTTCATATGACCAATTCTTGTAAACATTTCACAGAACCATTTCATATAACCATTCATCATCTGATACATATTACCTGAATATCAATTGTTCAACTGATGTTATAGCATCTCCCATCCGCGGTTTTATTTATCTTCGACATGATGCCATAGTGTCTTTCAACTATGGTCTTACTCATTTTCTGTCAGGTTGCCATGGTATCTTTCAACCATGGTCTTGTTCATTTCATGTTACATTGCCATGGTATCTTTCAACCATGGTCTTATTCATTCCCGTCATGTTGCCATGGTATCTTTCAACCATGGTCTTATTCTTTTCATGTCACGTTGCCATGGTATCTTTCAACCATGGTCTTACACATTTTATATCCTGTTGCCATGGTATCTTTCAACCATGGTCTTACACATTTCATATCATGTTGCCATGGTGTCTTTCAACCATGGTTTTACACATTTCATTTCAGAAAGCACACTCCCACGAACCTCATCCTTACAGCGGGATTACCAGTCCAAGCTAAATCCCCTGTAATATAAACTCATAGAGTATTGTCGGGATTACCAGTCCAGGCTAAATCCCCTGCAATGACAATTACTCTAATGAGCTTGGATCTGAATTACCAGTCCAGGCTAAATTCAGACCTTAATTCGGATTACCCATCCGGGCTAAATCCATTTTCCACATATTCTTCGGGAGGGCTATATCAAGATAGGATCACCCGTCTGGACTATATCCTTTTTACCGTCAATTCCTTTTCAGAGATCCACATTCAACCGGGATTTCTTCCCCTTTCATCAAATATGTCAATGTTTCATAAATTTTCATATAATGAACATTCAAATCATATTCATATCAAAAACATACATTTCATGCATTTAAGAATATAATTCAAGTTACACAAACTTACCTCATTGCTTGTTTATATTTATAATTTCATTAATCCGATATCTTTTCTTTTCCACGATCAAGTCTCTTATTTGAGTCGTCCGGATCTTTATAAATAAATTTGATCATCATTTTCATTCATTTCATATTCTAATGTATTTAATTAATGCTCTAGGCAAAATTACTATTTTGCCCCTAAACTTTTATTTAATGACGATTTCATCCTTAGAGTCAGGAAAATAAAATTCTTGCAATTTAATCCTTATTTCCAGCTATTATTCTCATACATATTGATAACAGCCCATGAATTCTATAAAATATCAGAATTTTCCATAATTTCAACACTTTTCAATTTAATCTCTAAAACATGCTTTTCCCCGATCTTGAACTAAATTAATAATTTCATTCAATTTTGTAATTTAAATAATAAAATAATCTATTTCATGCAATTTGGTCATTTCTGACATTTTTACAAAATTACCCATAAAGTTTTACTTTTATTCAATTTAGTCCTTGAGCCTAAAACATGCAAATTAGCTATGCTAGATGAGTATTCATACATATTTTCCTCCTCCTCCTCTCCATTCCACATCCTTAAATTTATATAATATGCTTATAAGTAACATTATCAATAATTTCACTATTTACTTATATGTATATTCAAAGCTGTCCATTTGAGTCATAGTCACTAAATTATTTATATCTTGAGCTACAGAACTCCAAATTAAGATCTGTTAATTTTTTTTGAAACTAGACTCACACATCTTCTTACCATAAATTTTTCAGATTTTTTGGTTTATCCAATTAGTATAGTTTATTCATTGAAGTCACCCTTGTTCTGCTGCTTGACAGTTCCGACCCTTCTTCACTAAAAATTAATTATCTCCTTGTACAGAATTCAAATAATATTCTCGTTTATTTCTATTGAAAATAGACTCATTCACAATTCTAAGCATATAAGTTTAATTCCATAATTGTTTTTCTCCAAATTTTTATGATTTTCCAAAGTCAGAACAGGGGAACCCGAATTCATTCTAACTTTGTCTCACAAAATTCATTATATCTCATGATTTACAAATCTATTGCTTACACCATTTCTTCTATGAGAAACTACACTCAATAAGATTTAATTTCATATTTTTTTAATCTTCTAATTCAATTTTTAAAATTTATGGTGATTTTTCAAAGTTAGTCCACTGTTGCTGTCCTATATTGTTTTAGTGCAAGCTGTTTATTATAATTTTCCCCTAAGCTTTTAATAAATAACAATTTTGTCCCTACTCAATTAGCTTCTCAATTGAGCTGATTTTTCTCAATTAACACTTTATTCTATCACTTTAAACTACTTTTAAAACTTTTTGAAATCATAATTTCAGCACTAGAATTTAATTCCAAACATTTTTACAATTAGGTACTAAAATCAATTTCCATCAATTTTACTTGATAAAATTATCATATATCAAAATTAAAGCTTCAATTCTATGTTTATTCATCATATTCTTCCAGAAATCATCCATAATATCTTTAAATTTTAGCCATGAAATCGAAAACTAATGAAATAGTAAGTTGGACCCAATTGTAAAAGTCTAAAAACATAGAAATTTCAAGGAGAAAGCAAGAATTAAACTTACATGTAGCTAGAGAATGAAAATCAGCTTGAACCCTCTTCCATGGCTGTTTTTCAGCTGATGAAAATAAAGAAAAATGAAGAGAATTCTAGATATTCCAATTTGGTCCCATTTTTATTTAGTTTATTTTGGCAATTTTCTAATTTTGCCCTCATTTCACCCTTTTCCTGATTTTTCTAAGCTATTGCCGCCCCAAAATAACTCCTTTGGGCTTATTTTCACTTTAGGTCCTTTCTCATTTGATAATTGAGTTATTTAATCCTTTTAGCAACTTTTACACCTTTTTTCAATTTAGTCCTTTTTATTTAATTAACCACCCAAACGTTAAAATTTTCTGACGAAATTTTAATACTACCTTATTGATACTCCATAAATATTTATAAAAATATTTACGGCTCAATTTATAAAATTTAGATCTCGATAACTGTTTTCTTCAATTTCTTGACTTAATAAATCTTTATAAAACACAAATTACTAATTTAAAAATCTCTCAAAAATCACATTTGGCTCATAATTATTAAATAAATAAATTACGAGCTTATTTTTTCGAATTTAGTGGTCTCGAACCACTATTCCGGACATCATTAAAAGTCGGCTATTACAGTTTGGATTGATCATAGGCCTTCCGTAGGATCAGCATGTTATTAATTAAGCTACAAAAAAAACTTCTAACCATTTATTAGCGTAAATTTGATATAAATACGCATGTTTGAATTGATATAAGATAGGTAAAATCTGTAATATGCTATGTATGGTCTAAAAAATGTTATATATATTTTGTATCTGTCATTATGAGCATGTACATTGTAAGCATATCTGAAATTTGTTAGTTATGCATTTTCATGTGAGATGAGATTTGTTATATGGAGGAAGTGTGGGAAGTTTAATAGCCTGCCGTATTTGGTGCCCCAGCCACATATATTTCTGTAAATGGTGATAAATTGCCTAGTAAACTAACAGCTCAGCTGCAAATATTTTGAAAAGTGTCATACCGACAATAAGCAATGTGTAGTGTTGGATGGGTACATAGTACCCTATACGGTGATTAGGATGGTCAGAGACGGTGTGTAGTGGATGATGGTAGAATTTTATATCTGCATCTGTTATGTTATGATAAGTTCTACTTCTGGTATTTGTTTATATAACTGATTGATTTTTGTATGATATGTTACACACTGAGTTTCAAAAACTTACTTTCTATTGTTTGTCATGTTCAGGTAACCCTTAGACTTAGGGTGAGTCGAAGCGACAGAGCTCGATTAAAACTTAATTAGTTAATTATTCTATTTGCATTGGCTTTATAGGTTTTCTTATTTCTGGACTGTTTGGACATTTTGGGACTATTTGGTTTTGGATTTTGATTTCGTTTTCTTATTCGCTAGAATTGTTCACACATTTTCAAATCGACAACACTCATTTTACCTACAAAATGCCAAATTTTTCAAATAACAAATCGTGTTTTCCTAAAATATAATGTGCTAAAGATTTCCACTACAAACCTATATATTTTGGAAAGTGTAAACTAACATCGTTTTCATTAAATCGGTTAAGGAATATATGCTTTCAAATAAACTTAGTTTTTGTGTAATTAGAACTTACGATGAATTTTTCAAAACAAACGAATTATGTTTTTTGAATGAGCTTACAGTAACATCTCCAAATTTGGCCATAACGTCTAGGCCGGGTTTGAGGTGTTACAATTAAGCCTGATGAACTCTAGTGAACAGATTTGGATACAGGGTAACCATACCACACCAGATTGCTCGTCCGAGTAGTAACTTCACCACACCAGGGCACCGAATTGTAAAGCCCGTAGGCAATGATATGAATAATCGTATAATAATACATCCCTCCACCACACTAGGGTCTCCATAGAGACATAAAATACTCAGTGATCCATAACAAATGTTGGATCTTGATATACATAGTAATGATCTCTGTACAATCACATTTCCTGTACAAGCGTGCATATAACCCTATGTACATGTCAATCGTATCCTAATCTTTATTAAGTTCACTCGGGCATCTTTAACACATATATCCATTTCTTTACAATTTAGTTCATATCTCACATTTTGTACCAATTCACAAACAATTCAAATTACAGCCAAACACACACATATTTATAATTCAAATACATAATAGTTTAAAATACAATCATACCATATGAACTTACCTGGCAAAACTACAAGCAACTGTATCTTTAAGGACTATTCCACAATTTTGTCTTTTCCCAATTATCCTCAGTTTGGTTCAATTTTCAATCTATACAATTATTCAATTCAATTTATCAATACCAAACATTTTTATAGCATCCCATAATATGCATGAACCAGTTTAATTTCATTTTTTGAATTCTCCTAAAGTTTTGAATTTTATTCAATTTAGTACTTGAAACCTAAATAACAATATCTTTCAAATTTAAACTTCGGTTTCAAAACTGATCTCAATTACATCCTTATAAGACCTTCTACTATCTATTATTAAAGAAATTTCACATTTTTTTCACAATTTATACACTTTGATCCTTTTTAATAAAACTAAAAATTAAACTTTACAATCTAGTCTCTTTTTTTTTTTTTACATTTAAGCTTAAAATCTATCATCTTAACACCAATTTCTTCAATAAATTGATAATTGAAACTTTCAAAAACTTTAACAATTTCACAAATTGGTACATGGGCTAGCTAAATCAAGCTCTCATGACCTCAAAATCATAAAAATTACATGAAATGGACTTAATAACTTACCAATTTGAGGGACCAAATGTTTTGAAGCTTTAAACCCTATTTTTTCTCTTTTGTTTCAGTGAAGTAGATGGATAGAAGAAAAATATGGCCTTTTTTCTTTTTAATTTGTCTTATATAGTTTAATTAAACTTTTAATTAATTAATTAAACCTTATTTAATCAAAACTTAAGCTAAATTAACAAAATTTAGTGGGTTTTATCAACATCCACCACCGATTGACCATTTAAAATGGTCTAATTATTCATATGGTCATTTGGCAATTTAAAAACCTATAGCGATAAACTTTTACAGTTTAGTCATTGTACTTTAATTAATTATCAATTAGGAAAAAATATTGGAACAAAATTTAATATATATCTATATTAACCTTGTAGATATTAATTTTTATTATTTACGAACTCGAATTATAGAAATGAGGTTCCAAAACCGTCATTTCCGACGCCATTGAAAATCAAGTTGTTACATCTTGTGTATTTTGATGGATGATAGAAAGGTTAATAGTATGCAAATGAATTGGCTAGGTATTATGTACAAGTTGCATGTTTTAGCTTGAAATATAATGTTAAACCTTATGTTGCATATATCTTGAATTGTAAATGTACCACTGAGCCTATTCCTCAGCGTACGGTTTTTTTTCTATACATAGGTTCAAGTATTCCTCGTGGCCCCTAGAATTGAAGTTAGCATCCAGATCACCAATTTCGACTCAACAAAGTTTGTATAGTTCGTTTATTTTGTTTTCGTAGAATGTGCCTAGGGACTTTTGGCTAAATCTTTCAAATGTTTAAGTTGTATATAATATGATTATATGCTAATGTTTTGAATTTGTGTTTGGATGTGTTCATATAGTTGATTTTGAGTTTTAAGATTAATGGTTATACATATGAACGTACTTTGGTTGATTTTGCAGAATGAATGGTTGAAGTTAGATTGGATAGTTGATTTTTTGAAGATTACTATTTGGTATATTTTCACTTGAAATTGTTTGGAAGGTTTATGAATTGATTGCATGCGAATGTATATAAGTGATTTTAGGTCTTTTTAACTTGTAACAAGCTGAATTTGGAAGTAACAGGTTATAACGTCGCAACGACAAACCCCTACCCTTGTGACTAGGAATAAAGTAGGGTTCTAGCAACAACATCGTTACTTTGAGGTCATAACAAACCCTATTCAAAGAGTCATGCCGTAATAAGGAAACCCTAAAGTCGCGACATCGACTCAAAATTTTGTATTCTTTACAATTTGGTCCAAAATTGATCACGTGTTAGAAAAAAAAAGCTTTTGAAAGCTCGTATAAGCCCCGAAACTGATAACATATCATATAACATGCATGGACTATTTAGATTTAAATGTATAATGATGTTGAAATTGGATTTTATTGATTGTAGTTGCTCTGACAACGGATGTAGTACCCGATAGCTCAGACTTGTCAATCAGGTCGTGTATAAGGGTGTTACAGCCCTATTCCTTATATATAGGAAAAAATTATAAAAGTTCTACTAGAATAGGAAGAGGGAGAAAATATTATTTAATAGAAAATTGGAGTTCTAGTAGAACTCTGACAAGGTGGGCAACAAACATAAGGAGCCTCTCCCGTAATGTGTTGCCGACTTGCCCATTGATTGGGCTCTCTAAGCCTTTCATGTATTGGGTACAATTATATGTGCAATCTAATTTTAAATTAAATTATATTAATTTCATTTAATTATCCAACTCAATAACCAAATTTCTATTCCCAAAATATTAATTAATTAATTAATTAATTAATTCAATTATTTGCTCAATCAAATTCTAATTTTAATTCCATCAAAGTCATGACAACATTACCGTATTAGAATCTATGAGTAAATAAATTTAATTATCTTATTCAGTATAACGATGACTAATTAATTTCATTCCTCACTTTGAACTCCATTATTTAATTACATTCAATTAAAAAATAATTCAAAGAAGTTAATTTAACTTTTGTGTTTGCCCTGTTTTTTAAATGTTTTGATATAACCAAGTTGAATTATAATTTTGTGATTAATGATAAAATCCTACAAAATTATTTGCAAGTACTCTCAAACTCATAAAAAAAATGGTTCAACATGTCTTCAAATATATTTCATCAATTTAAATTTTCAAAACACTTTGGAAAATATCCTATTAAAATCATTTTTACAAAGATTGAGAAGCTTCTACCGATACAAGTATTGACTTTGTATTCATACAAGCAAGTCTGTAAGCAACCCAATATCTTCAACAGACTTCTACCGATACAAAGGAGCTAGTGTACCGATACAACTCAACTTCTACATAACCTAAACCAAATTCAACTTAATCTTAATACATTTAATAATTAATCTAATATAATATGCCATCCTAAAATTTATTTAAATCTAAATAAACAAATATCATGACCTTAATCTAAATAAATTAACCTTAGTTATTCAAATTTTAGAACAATATGAATCAATATCATTCAAAGCATTAATCAATAATATTCAAATTATGAGAATAAAAATAAAAGAAGAATATATATATCACAACAAGAGAAGTAAAACGTCCTTTAAAAACCATTACCAATAATGCAAAATTATTACTTAAAAATACTAAAACCAAAACAATGAAACTTGACGTTAAAGCAAATAGTGGGCAGAAATAAATTAAAGCAATTAAAGTAATAGAAGCTAATGAGAGTACCAAGCAACAGCAATTTAATGGTAATTTTGGTCGAAAATTGGTGGGAATCTGGAGATCAAAACAGCGGCTAAGATTGGAAACAAGACTGCGGCAATTATTTTGATACGGATGCAACAAATCGATTGACAATGACGTAGCAAGCCGAAAAGAGTACAACACCTTAATCCTTTTTTATTTTATTTTATTTTATTTTATTTTTGGTTATGGCAAACGGAGCAAACAAGAGTGGTCATGATAAAAACAGCTTGGGCGACATCATAACAATTGATGGCAGCAGTTGTATTGGGTAAGGTCGGCGGCAGGTAGCAAGGTTTTGGAGCGGCAACGCAGCAAAAATTGGCAGCACCAAATTGGATTGCAAACGAGGGTAACTCAGACGGCTCAAGTAAGGCAATTGGAAGCCAGAAAGAGAAGAAAAGAATACTTAAGGCAATTGAAGGCGGAAATTTGGGAGAATAGTGGCTTGCAGCAAGGGAAAGCATAAGATATCTATTTTCAATAATTTAATGTTATTTTAGTATTTTTTTATATTTTAAATTTCTGTTGAATTTGAATTTTCTTTTTCAAGATAAAAAAGGTGAAATAACATTAAATTATTAGAAATGAAATGAAACTATTTCAAGGTATCCTACTTTCATAAAATCATTTATAGAAAAAAGCATATATGAAAAACAATAAAAGGGAAATTTGATAAATTTAAGGGCTTTTAATAGTTGTACTTTCAATTATTCTAGAAATATAATACCGCATTATCTTAATAGAAAATCCAAATAAAAGTTTAATCTATTTAAACATAACCACAACACCAATAATAATAATAATAATAATAATACAACACACGCGCCACAACATTCTAAAATAAATGAAAGAAAAGTTAATTGCAAGTTTAGTCCTCTGAATATTGAAATTTCAATTTAATCTCTAGAATAAAATCGGAATTTATTTTAATCTCAGAATTATACTAGAAATCCAAATAAGTCCATGACACATAAGAAATACTAACAAAATTATATTTTAACAATTCATCCAATAATTTTCAAAATTAACTTATTATAAATTTATTTATTTTACTGAACTTATCTCGATTCACACAAAATCCGATGCTGAAATTTTTAAGGTGTTACATATTGTGCCATGGAATTCCACATGATTATTAACATAATTAAACTCTTAATTAAATAATTTATTCATAGTTATCTGAGCTTACTAACTTACCTTAATGGATGCTCTACAACACTTAATCATGCTTACATGAACACCAATCAAACTTGGAAATCCTTAAATCATCATTTCCTAATTTTCATACAATAAAATTCATTCAAAAATGAATATAAATTCTTTTCAAGCTCATAATATTTCTCAATAAATGTCAAGCTAATAGAGATGTAGGAAGCTATTTTTTTACCTTATTGAAAGCTTCGTCTCACTAGTCATAGCTTTCCCTCACTATAACCCATGAAACCCTAACTGAAATTTAAGAGATTGATGGAGGAAATAAGTTCAATAGGTGGTCTTCGTTGAGATTTTACCAAAATTTTTAAGGTGGATAGTTGAAATTTTGAGAGAAACTGAAGAAATAATCAAGAAAAATGCCTTTTGCTTGTGGCTGGGGAGAAGAGAAAAGAAGCTGATGGGGTTTTTTCACTTTTAAAAAGCTTACAAATGGGCCCAATGCCTAAGCCCAACCGTTTCAAGTCTAACTTTGTCAAATTGTGGACCAGTTATTTAATTTGAGATTTCAATGATCCAAAATAATTCTAAATATAAAATATTGTATTTAAATATTATTTTCATAGTAAAAGTCTCGAAAATTGATTAAATTATTCTTTTATGATAAATTTATTATTTTATCCTTCCTTTTTTTATTTTACAATTTTTCACGGCTTTTTCTAAAAATTTGATTCTTAGAACAGTTCAAATTCATAACTCATAATAAATCTTTAATAAAATACCTTAGATAGTGAGAATTACAACTTTTCCCTTTTTTTAGTAAAAATAAAAAAAATTATAATTTAATTCTTGTACTTTTTAAATTTTTTAATCTAATCTCAAAAATGATTTTCATATCACCCAATAATGTTCTAACCTATTTGATGGCAATTAATCCATAATAATTCACATTTTCCGTTTTTGAACAATTTTGCACACTAATCCTCACACTTTTCAAAATTTATGATTTGTTTTTTTTTTTTTTTTTGTCATACTTTCACCTTTACAACTCTTTTCACATAATTCCAACTCCAAAGTTAAATTCCTTTCATAAAATTTCTTATTAGTTCCATTCAATAAAATTTTTTCATAATTTTCTCAATATTTAAATTCAAAATTATGTTACGTGTCATATAAACATTTTCAGAGCATTACATTTTTTTTCTTATCTTTGCATGTCATTTGGAAAACTTAATTATACTCTTACGACACGTTTGGTTCACGGAATGAAATTTGGTTAAATGGAATGAAATGGATGAGTATTGTAATAGTATTCATATATTTGGTTAAGAGAAATAAATATGTAATAGCAAAAAAAAAAAATACTCAAATAATGAATATGTCTTTTAATAAATTAAATTATATTTTTATTTTTTAAAAAATATCTTTTAATTATGTTATAAAAAGGTAAATCATAAAAAAAATTCAAATGACTAATATACCATTTAAATTTTTTTTTAAATGCAAAAAAAAAATATAAAACCAATACACCTTATTGTATACTATTATTTTTATATTACACATAACTTTTATGTTTTATAAATTGAAGATCAATTATACCACTTAAATATGTTGAAACATGGAACAATTTCAGATTACAACCATAATCTGGGTAACATTTGACACATGTCAAGCACCACTTTACCAGCAACCATATGGAAAATTAATGAATATTCAAATTACATATGGCAAATTACATATAGCAGTAGGTAAAGCACTTTTGCTAAGCTCTCAAAGAGCCAACATCACACTCACATCTCCTAAGCTCATGATCTAATTATTACAAGTCATGTTAACATGATAGAATTGAACTTGGCTGTACAAATATCCACTATAACAATATTAAATAACCCCATTCTCACCGTGAGGCTTTCCCTTTCCTTATCTTCTTTCTTCGCAACAAGAACTTCACCGTAGAGAGGCAACACAATCCCTATGCATTTAGCTACAAGAAAAACAAAAATTGCATCTTGTGCGTTCCTTGCAATCGTACCGATATCACCTATACCCGACAGCCAATCAAATGAAGCATCTACATTCAAGTTAACATAACCCAAAGGGTGACAAGTCAAAACTAGTTGTTGGGGATGAAGAGATAAAAATCTAATCACCAAAGATGCAACTCGGGCCAGCTCTATACTTCGTAATCTGTGCTTAAACTCTAATATTATCACATCTCAAAAATCGATTAGAAGAAATTAGATTAGTGAAATTTAGAGAGGTCACATTTTGATTTTTGAGTTAAGATTGTGAAATTATATTAAGTAAGTTAATTTGGTTTAGTGGAAAGGTGTTGTGCTTGTGGGTGTGTGGATTTGGGTTCAAATCTTTCCTTTAAATTTTGGTTATTTTTGCCTTAACCCCTACACTTAAGCTTCTAGCATAAATAATATTTTCATTCAATTGATATCAAGAATGATTTTGTTGGTTCAATGGTAAGGCTTTAGCTTAACTTTTGGTCTTGATTCAAATACTTGTATGTGCAAAGTGATTTTTTTTTTTAAACTCTAAAGGAATCTGATAGGTGGTTAGTAGTGGGATGTGGGTAGTTTTGAAATTATCCCAAAAAATTCTTTCCCACTTCCCACTTCCCACTTCCCACTTCCTACGTTCCTCTCTTCCACTCCCTGCTTTTGTTTACTCTCTCTTTACTTTCTTTTGTTTCTTCCCACATTTTATTTTTCTTTTCTTTTGGATAATTCTTTGCTCTTCTTTTGCATGTATTTTCCCAATTCCAATCATGTTCCACTTAAAGCTCTATTTTATTATTTTCTCCCATTGTGATTCTTCCATTTATTCTATGTTCCTTTGTTCTCTGTTGTGGATTCGTGATGGATTCAGTAAGTGTCAGAATTATTTGAAGTTGGGTTAATTAGTCATAGTTTTTGCTAAAAATTTCTTGAGATTAATGTTGGTTCTATTAATTTTGTGCTATTATGATATAAACATGCGACGCTCCTCGTTTTCCTGGAAAATTTTGAACGACTTTGGGGCTGTTCATTTTATGGTAAGTGTAATGCCCCAAATTCTTGGATTTTTAAGTGTGTATATTTTTCAAATAATTTGATTTGATATGGTAGTTAAGTGCCTTATATGTTTGTTTTAGGTTTTGAGTTTGATTACCTTGTTTTGAATTTTTCTATTAAATTTTGGCTTTATGTTAAGCCTGAGCCTTAGGGCTTAAATTATTTTTGTTTGTTGGATTATGACAAGAATGAGCCTGCGGGTTCAATGGTAAGGCTTCAGCTTACCTTTTGGTCTTGTGTTTGAATCTTGTGCTGCTCGAGATTATGATATTTTTGTCCCCTGCTCTGGTTGGTAAATGAGTTTAATTTAAACTCTGGTAATTTACCTGATAGGTTAAGATTTAGTTGAAATAAAACTATTTTTGTATGTCTTTTTATTTTTAAAATTTATCCCATAATCCCTATTTTCCCTCACCCTTTGAACCGTCCAACTATTTTTCTTCTTGTCACATTTTCTTCCCCTCTTTTTGGTTGCTTTGTTTTCTTCATTTTCTTTTTTCTCTTCTTTCTTTTTCATTTTCCTTTCTTGCGCCTTGTTTCTTGTTTGATGTTATCTTGTGCTTTAGTGGAAATCGTTGTGTGGAATCGATTGTTGGGACGTGATACAATCAAAGTGTAAGTAATGTCATATTAATTTTCTGGTATTTGGATTTTAAATAGTTTTTCGATTCAAGATGGGGGGTTTTGCTAGTGTTTATTTTTGTTCTTGGTTGTGACAAACATTCTCGTGTTTCGGTTAGACGAAGGAATCAAAAATTAATTTCCTCCAGCGGAGTAGGTCTCATTTTGACATTGTTTTCTGAGTGTTAAGTGTTCGTTTTCGATTTGGAGGGAGCTTTTTTTGGTTAATTTGTATGTTGCATTAGTCAAATTGTAGTATTCGTGAGTTCTCGTTAGCGTGGTTAATTGATTACTTCAACATGTGTGTGAAAGCCACCTAAAAAACTCAATTGAAACTCGATAAAATTGTGAAACATGGCTATTTTTTGAAACAATTATGCCCCTATGTGATGTACGTCTATATTTTAGCATGCCATGCTTAACTGTATTTAGTACATGTAATATTTTATGATATGACATGACATGTTGCATGATGTGCTGCATGGGAACAGGTTTTGTTATGATTGAAGGAAGTATATCAGATCTTGTGGCTCTCTTTGTAACTCATCATTTAATGCTGCATGCAATATTACTACTTGGAGTGTAGGGATGGGTGAGTTGATTATATCCCCATAAGGAATATAGGGTTGGATAGAGATGGAGTGTAGAGGCTAGCTTGGTAAGATTTCTTGATTGCATATATGTACTGTTACTGTCACTAAGATGGGCTTAGGCCCAAACTGATACTAATATTGTAATGGTCTAAGGCCCTAACTGAAACTGAATCATTACTGAAATGGGCTTAGGCCCGGACTATATTTGCTCACTGTATGGTTGATTGATATGGGATTACACACTGAGTTTTCGTAAACTCACACTTCTATTCATCTGCACAGGTAATCCCCAAACACAGACGGATCGGAGCTGCGAGGGACTTAGAGGTGGCCACACAACCGCATAAATTTTCATATTTGATTTAGATTATAAGTAATTTTATTTTGGGTATTTTTACTGTAATAAGGCATTTAAAGATTTTAATTTTAATTTTGGGATTATTATTTGTTTCGAATTATAACTGCTAGTAGTAGGAAAAGACGCGGGTTTTCAAAAAGATAAACGTTTTTCAAAGATACCACGAATACGCGACCTATTTTAAGAGCGTCCGCAAGAAATAACGTTTTAAAAATTAATGACATTTTAATATGATTAACTTTTTGAAAAACAACCCACATTTTGAAAAGGAATGACACGTCTTGAAATTATCTTTAAGATCACATAAGAAGGTTAAATAGAGAATGGGTTTTTCAACGATATCACACTTTTCGAAAAATATTTCAATGTGACATCGCCAGATTTAGCCATAACGTCCAGGCCAGATTTGAGGTGTTACAATTGGTTAAACATTCGAGATTGTTTTATAAAATTAATAAAACAAGGTTTGCGTTAAAGTGTTCACACGCAATCTTCTAAATACTTATGTTTTAGATAAATTAAATAACTTTATTACTCTAAAATAAAACTAAGTTTTCACGTAAGTTAATTGACAATGTTTTTATGAACGTTGTAACCTTCATAATATGACCTTAATGTTTAGGCTGAGTTTGGGGTGTTGCATTTAGTGGTATCAGAGTCAGGTTACAAAACTCGGGATTTGGTTTCTAGGTTTAAAATTTTATGCATAATGTATTTTGAAATTTTTGATTTTTAAGAAATTTTTTGAAAATTTGATGTGGGTGAATTTGCACAAAAATTTACTATTTTGAAAATGTGAATCCGAGTCTCCGACACTGATCCAAGTAAGTTACTTATACTCTAGTTAATTGCACTTTAGCTAGTCTGATGGACTTTAGAGATTAACAAATAAGATATTCTTTACTTAAATATAACTACGCACTTTTATTAAACCTTAGACTTAAGATTTTTAATAACCGAAGCTAAACTTTAGACTTCTTAACTGACGATAAGTAAAATGAATTTATGTGGTACCTGTGGACATGGGGCGTGAGGACGTGGTGGACGTTTTCAAGTGACTCATGCTGAGTCATTTTCTCGATGTAGTATGCTTAATTTGAAAATTAATTAGTGTGTGGAGACACCATTTCTGAGGATGGTAATTGGGAAGCTGAAGATGATGTTGTGTCTCAAGAAATGTTTAGATATTTACAAAGGTTCATTGAGGCCCAAACTGTACCGATGAGTCAAGGGTCTGTGACTAAGCGACTTCGATTGAATGAGACTAAGATAGTAGAATATATTAATAGCTTAGAGAGCGAGGAAAAGGAAATGAATAAGTGAGGAATAAGAGGAGTTTTGGTTATTTTGACTTGAATTTACGATCTAGGAAACGAGGCAGAATAGTTAGGTCTCAGTGGTTGAGGCAGATGTGAGCATATGTTAGGTTTTGATTGGTGTTTTCTATGATAGGCACTGTTTAGGAGAGTGTTGGAGGAAAATGGAAGTGTGTTTTAGCTGTGGATTTGAAGAGTATTGTGCTAGGGTCCATTCACGACATTCCCTTAGTCGGATGTAAGCTTCGGCTTAGAGAGGAAATCAGAGACTGTTTTGTGCAACTAGGTGTCGAGAGGATTGAGACATATTTGGCAGCAATACAAGTACATTTGTGATCTATGCCTATTGTACCCTGCATTGACTAAGTGTTTGGTTGTACTTAAGTGTTTGATTGTCATTGGAGTTTATGAGATTTTTGGGTTTGTAGAATAGTTGGTGATTCTTTTCTGTAAAAAGTTTCTTGAGATAATTCGAGTTAGTGAATTGAAAAGTTCATTAGAAATATGTTTAGAAGGGGAGTTGAATGTTGTTTGGATTGCATTGAAACCAGAGTTGCGCAGCGATAGCGTAGTGATAAGTTTGGAATGTGAAATTTTAGGTTTTTTGGTTAAGTGAATGATAAGATAGCAGGAATTTCGAGGACAAAATTCTTTTAAGGAGGGGATAGTTGTCACATCCCAAAAATTGGGTTAGAAGAAATTAGGTTAGTAAAACCTAGAAGGGTCACATTTTGATTTTTGAGTTAAGATTGTGAAATTATATTAAGTGAGTTAATCTAGTTTAGTGGAAAGGTGTTGTGTTTGTGGGAGTGAGGTTCAGGGTTTGAATCTTTCCTTTGAATTTTTTTTTATCTTAATCCCTATCCTTAAGCTTCCAACATAAATAATATTTTCATTCAACTGATGTTAAGAATGAGCCTACTAGTTTAATGGTAAAACTTCAGCTTACCCTTTGGTCTCGTGTTCGAATCTCTATGTGTACAAGGTGAAAATTATTTTTATTTTGAACTCTAAGGGAATCTGTTAGGTGGTTAGTAGTGGGATTTAGTGGGATGTGGGTAGTTTTGAAATTATCCCAAAAATTTCTCTCCCAGTTCCCACTATCACGTTCCTCTATTCCACTCCCCACTTTTGTTCACTTTCTCTTTACTTTCTTTTGTTTCTTCCTACGTTTTTCTTTTCTTTTCTTTTGGATAATTATTTGCTCCTCTTTTCCATGTATTTTCCCAATTCCTATCATGTTTCACTTAAAGCTCTATTTTCTTGTTTCCCATTACAATTCTGCCATTTATTCTTTGTTCCTTTATTCTCTATTGTGGATTCAGTAAGTGTGGGAATTATTTGAAGTTGGGTTAATTAGGCATAGTTTTTGCTAAAAATATCTTGAGATTAATGTTGGTTGTGCTAATTTTGTGCTATTAGGAGATAAACATTCGGTGCTCCTTGTTTTCCTAGCAAATTAAGAATAACTTTGGGACTATTAATTTTGTGGTAAGGGGATGAAAGATCAGTTTTAGGGTTGTTGTGTTAAATTTTGTTAACAATGAAGTTCAATATTTTGGTGTTTTATCGATCAATTATCGAGTCGTTTTAATGTTATATGTAGGAGTCGGAGTGCGATATTTGTGTAGGGTATCAGAATCGTCGTTAAGTGTGTGATTCTAACCTGAAATGATGTTTGAAACTTGGAAAAACTCGAAAACAAAGATTATTTTCAAAACTATTCTGCGTCACATGACCGTGTTCCAGATCAGTCTGAGTTATTTGGGCCGTGTAGGCTATACGAGTGTGTATGAGGCCATGTGTCAAATTTTGTGGGCTCATTTTTTAGAAATTTTCCACTTAGGCTCGTTTAATCTTGAAATGCGTAATTAAACCTTCTGTGGGGTTCATTTGGCTTAAATAGGACTCAAAAATGACATCTTTTAAGATGTGTTAGTATGTGCTATTGTTAAGGTAGGTGAAAAACTTATGTATGATCTGTGTTTCGATAACTTTGAAAGTATAATTACATGTAAAAATGTGCAAGACACTTGTATATAAAAATAAATGTTAGTATAAGCAATATGATATGCTATGATCTGTATAAGTTATGTGTTGCGTTACGCTCCGTATAATATATGCTTATGTATGCATGCCATACAACCTATGTTGTAAAACCCTTAACCCGTTACCATCGCTGGAATAGGTTAAGAGGTATTACCGGACTTATAACTCAAATCAAAACAATCATATATCCAATTTCATCACATTTCAATAAAAATTATTTATTCACATTCAATAAGTACCTAAATCAAGCATACAAAGCTTTAATCATACATTCGGGACTAAATTGTAACATATTAAAAACTTCAGAAACTTAGAAAATTTTCAACATTTCAATTGATACACGCCTGTGTGAACAGGCCGTGTGCTTCACACGGCTAGTAGACACGCCCGTGTCTTAGACCATGTGAAAACAAGGCATACATACTGACTTGCATCACACGGCCAGAGACACGCCCGTGTGCCTTGGCCGTGGTCGAAACTGACTTGGGTCACACGGCCTATCACACGCCCGTGTGCTAGGCCATGTGTCATTTAGGGGGTATACTGACTTATGTCACACGCCCGTGTGTGAATCCATGTGACACATACGACCAATAGACACGCCCGTGTGTCTAAGCCATGTCAAACCTGTAGGGTATACTGACTTAATTTGTAGGGTACCCCAGGGGACGTACGACCATGTAACTTAACCGTGTGTCGCACATGGCTGAGACACACTCCCATGTCTCTGTCTATGTGGACAAAAATAGGCCATTTGAAAAGCCATATTGCCACCTTATAAACACAACAATTACAAGCATAATTGACCATATTTAAGCAACCCAATTGGCAACCAAAATAACCTTTCAATACATAATATTTGCCATATCAAACATATCTATTTCATACCCAAATACCTATCTATCATCATGCATAATCCATCCATTTAACAACCACATATCAAAACATATCATATTATAACATCTATATACAACAAAACATGGTATCAAAATAATCCAATTCACATGGCTTAACTTATACACAAAACATGCCAAAAGCATAACTTCCAAATAACCATAACTATACCATTTAAACTAGCCTATACATGCCATATTTACAAATCCATAAGTTCAAAAGTACCAAATTAAAAATTTGATAGTATGATGTGCAACTCCGACTTGTCCGAAATGAGCGAGCAACGAGCCTCTATAAAACATAGAAAAAGAAACAGAGTAAGCTTTATAGCTTAGTAAGCCTGTATAATTCAGAATTAAACTTACCATTTAGACAAAATCAAACAATAAATAAAAATGCCAACAATTCAATTTAACCATCACCTATTCACACATAACCATCACATGTTAGTCATTTAACATAAACATAAACCATCCATTAATACAATACTCTTTATTATTCCAAAATTCACATATCATACATATAACAATAATATCACTTATAACCCGTAATGTATCTATATAAACAATATTTAGGCTTGTTGAACCTATTAGAACTTCAAAGGATAGTCGAGTGAACAATGTCAGTAATCCATCAAGTCATCATCATACATGCTCTTTCGAGACATGGTCGGTAAGCTCCTCCTGAGCTGATGAACAGTAAGCTCTTTCGAGCTGAACAGTAAGCTCTTTCAAGCTGAATCGGTAAGCTCTAATGAGCTGAAATAGTAAGCTCTTACAAACTATGGTGAGTCCGCAACAAATGCAGGAGCTCAACCAATACGGTAATCTTAGTAACACGTCACTCGTATCCAATGAATTCATATAATTCAAACGGAACTCGGTAACGAATACAATATATTATTAAGACATTTATATTTCAAATATTTCAATTATATACATTCAATTCAACAATTACAAGTATAGAAAAGTTCGATTCTAATTATACGAACTTACCTCGTATTAACTCGTATAACCGTCATCTACTCGTCAACCTTTCGTTTCCCCCGATCTAATTCTGGTAATTGTTTATCTTGATTTAAATATATTATCAAATTCAATATTTTCAGTAACCATTAATATAATTCACACATATAGTTGGCAAATAACACATTTGCCCCTATACTTTTGACTACTATGCAATTTAGTCCTTTTTACACAAAATGGAAAATTTATGCAATTTATCCCTAACCCATGTATAATCGAATTTCACTTAACCTCATAGCAGCCCATATATTCATTATATTCACATTTTCAACCACAACATTTCTATTTTTCACAATTTAATCCCTAATTCTCTTTTTTGTCAAAAATCACTTTATAAAACTTGTATATCTAATAACAACTATCAATAATCTAACAAGAAACTTCAAAATACCTAAGTATTCAACAATGGTATATCTCAAAATCTTTAGACATTTCAAAATCTAAGGTACGAGCTAGCAAGATTGAGCTGCAATGAGCTCAAAAACGTAGAAATCATTAAAAACAGAGCTAAGACCGTACCTTAATCAAAAATTGAAGTTACTGAAACCATGGAAGCTTCAAAACCCTTATTTCTTTCTCAATTTTTGGAAGAAGATGGATAGAATAATATGATTTTGATTTTTGTTTTATTATTATTAACTTAATACATAAATTACCATTATAACCTTATAATTAAACTTAATATATCATGTAATTCATGGACATAAATGTCCACTAACCTTAATTATGGTCAAATAACATTATAAGGACTTCTATATTAATAAACCATAGCTATTTAATACTTTTAAACAATAGAATTCAACTTTTACGAGTTACGCGATTTACTCATTTTTACCAAATTAAGCATTTAAACGGTAAAATTTCTTAACAAAAATTTCACATAATCAATCTATCACGCTGTAAACCTTATTAAAATAATAAAATAAATATTTTAACTTTGGATTTGTGGTCCCAAAACCACTGTTCTGGTTTGACCTAAAAACAGGCTGTTACATATGTGATATGTATGTATGTTAACATGATTTTTCATATGCATTGGGGTGAGTTCTGATTTGATAAAGGAAGTGTTTTTTGGCAGTAATATTGTAATTTTGGGGGTTAAACCGCAATATCTGTCTTGCAGCTCAGCTGCACTACTATGAGTGGCATACCACCAAGACTCAGTGTGATTGGATGGACAAGCTCTTATAGTCCTATTTGGTGTGATTGGTTGGACGGAGTTGGTGTGTAGCAGATGGGGGTAGCATCTGTGACTACATTTGTATCAGAATTGGCATTTGCATCTGAATCTGATTATGTGTCTAAATCTAAATATGCATATGTATCTGATTATGAAATACACCTGATTTTGTATAAGAGAATATGTTTGAGATTTTTTATTTTGAAATTATGAATTCCGTTATGATATATGATTATGAAAATATGATATTCTGATCTGAGATATGTTTTTGGTAATGTGTACATTATAAGTAGAATTTTTGTGATGGTATTTACATTTGTGTTTGTTATAAGTATGTGCTATTTGTGGGCCAAGTCACACACTGGGCCTCTAGCTCACCCGTTTGTTTAATATGTTTCAAGTGACGTTCAAACTTAGGACTTGGTGGCGATTCTAGAGCTCAGTTTGCACAATTTGGTATAAGTGTATTTTGGATTTTGATTTCAAACTTTACGGTCTTTCGATTTTTAATTTGTTTTAGAACGTTAAATTTTGGTTTTGGTATTTGTTTTTGCGAACGTATTATTTATAACTTATAAACTCACCCAAGACAACATAACTGATTGAACCTTAAGATTTTAAGATATAAGAATTTTTTGGAAGTATTTTTCGGCTGCAAGGTTTTGAAATTAATTATGACATTTTACAACTCAACTGGTTAAACATTCATGATTGTTTTTATAAAATTAATAAAACAAGGTTTGCGTTAAAGTGTTCACATGTAATATTCTGAATACTCATGTTTTAGATAAATGAAATAACTTTATTATTCTGAAAATAAAACTAAGTTTTCACATAAGTTAATCAATAATGTTTTTACAAGCATTGTAACCTTCATAATCCGTCCTTAACGTCTAGGCCAGGTTTGGGGTGTTACAAATACACACCAATAGTAATCATTACAAAAATACTATCTATTATCTATGCAATTAACTATGCTTAAAAAATATACATGAATATATAATATTAACACCAATCTTGGGAAAGCAATTAAAAAACCCCTGAAACCAAGACATTAAGATACAAGAAATAAAATACAAGCAAAATCATATGTTAAGACTTAAAACCAAAAATCTTGTTATTAGATCTCAAGCCTCATAGGACACCTCATTAGGCACAGATGATTGTGGACTTTTTCTGTTCAAAATGTTGTAAATTATCTACAAAGTCATGACAAAAATGAGAAAGTATGGAACAAAACATATTTTTGCATAGCATCATGCTAACAAGAAGGAATCCAATGAGGAGTGATTTAATGAGATGAAAAAGGAATCCATACCACTTTCACAGAGAACAAATACCTGTGTCAACAACATATATGCATGCGACACATATATGACCATCTACACTAAAGATAATGTTAGAAAAACGGATTTGGAAAAGATAGAGAAAAATAAATATAAGGGAAAAACCAAGTTTTAATTTTTTTTCAAAAACAAAAACTTAGTTGTGATATCTAAAGTAATAAACAATGAATTAAAATTGTACCATTTTGATTCGTCTAGGGTGAACGCTTCGACCAAGTAGTCTTCTCCACTATCCTCAAAAACAAAACCTTTAACTTTAAATCCAAACAAATAATTAAACTTAAATATGATTACCAATAATACATTCCAATCATAGCAAACATACACATTTGGGCATTAAATCGAGCTTTCAGGGCCCTAAAAACAACTTAAAAGCAATCAGGGATAAAATTGAATAAATTAGAAAAATTTAGGAAAAACATGAAAAGTTGGAAAAAAAACAGGGGTCATACGGCCATGTGGCCAGGCCATGTGACATAACCCAGACCGTGTGAACTTTTGAAGTAGGGACACACAGTCATGTCCCAACCCGTGTGTCTACCCGTATGTGCATTTGAAATAGTGCCACACGATCGTGTCACAGGTTGTGTGCTAGACCGTGTGTAACCTGCACCTAAAATGTAAATGACACACAGTCGTGTGAGGTGACCGTGTGTGGTACACGGCTGTGCGACAGCCTGTGTCCTAGGCTGTGTGCTCCCAATTTAGCCCTTAAAACAAGCCAAATCAATACCAAACCTTGCCCAACAAGATACACCATTTACATACACATTCAATTGACCAAAACACCCCTAACACATTAGAAACATACCCATTTCAAGCATCCTATATGTTCTAACCAATATACCATTCAAAGACACCATATTTCATATACTAAAACTATTCATGAATAAGATTACAATACCACATCTCAACCATACAACATGGATACAAAAGATCACTTCTTTTCAACCTATACCATTACAACTTACCAATTTAGCTAGGCATAACCAACATGACCATATTCAAAAGTGTTTAATCATATACAAGCCAAAGATAAAAGGCATTATGCATATCAAGATTTCACACAACTCAAAACATTACCAAATTGACAAATTAGCAATAATTTTTATACATGTCAATACACATATCCCACACACACCATTTAGTTACTTCATTCTCTATTTATATCACTTATCCATACCTTTTTGTAAGACACACAACAAAGACCAAATTCACCTATTAACACAAGCATATGCCAACTAATTTCAAAACATATACATATGCAAGTAGGTTAAACCTAGGCTCGTAACATATTAAATTAACATACAACCATATACATGTCATTTATAACCATTTCAATATATTCATAGGTTACCAAAGTGGATCGATGGATAGTGTGATCGTGCTCCAACATTAATTCCAACCGTTCAAACTTTTCGATGATCCATAAAACAAATAAAACAACTATATAAGCAACTAGTGTTTAGTAAGCTCGTATAAAAGAAACTTAAACTTACCGAATACATTAAATTAAGCAATCAAGCATAATTTAGCTTAGTCATAGTCCAAATTTCCTTTCCTATACACAACACCTTACATGGTTAGTTGGTGAAGCAATGCACTTATAATTCCAACTAAAACATAGTATATAACATGTCAATATTTCCTTTTCATAACTCATCACTTCTACATGTACAATAAACCATCTTTTCCTTTCAATTTCACATATCATTATAATCCATTTCATTATCCAAAATAATGATTCATTTTATATTTTCATACACCCATTTAAGCTTTATTTACCCGTTCATATCATGGAAAGAATTTCACTATATAAGTCATTCATTCACATAATTCAAATGTTACCTTTTCAATCCAAATACTTACATTACATTTTTCATTTTGTATTCAAACTAACATAGTTCATTTATATACATACCTTTTCATTTTAACCCGTAGTTGCTCGTTGAACCAAATAGAATAACATCGGATACTTGAAAAAATATTTTCATTACAACTTACCTGATACAATACATCGGCACAAAGCCTGCTAGGCTCAAGACCTGATACAACACATGGCACGAAACTTGCTAGGCATAAAGCTTAATATAAGACTTCAGCACGAAGCTTGCTAGGCTCAAAGCCTGTTACGATACACTGGCACGAAGCCTGTTAGGCACAAAGCCTGATATAATACACTGACATGAAGCTTACTAGGCACAAAGCCTAATAATATGCACTGGCACGAAGCTTGCTGGACTTAAGGCCCGATACACTATCTCTAATACAACTCAATTTCATTATTAATTTTCATCAACCAACATTCAATAATTACAAAAACTACAATTATTAGAATAAAAAAAATATCAAGGAATTTAATATGACATATTACATATAATATGAACTTACCTCGACTGAAACAGTTACTAAAATAGAGTCGACAACTAGTCTGAAACTTTAGCTTTTCCTCGATTTAAATCCGATTACGGCGTTTCGTGATCTAAATAATAATTCAACCCAATTACTACATTTCTAGCATTCTAACAAGTAGTTTTATGCAATTAAACCCTTCCATTATCAATTTATAAAATTAGCCCAACATTTTACCTTTTATGCAATTTAGTCCCTACATCCAAAACTTGCAACTTTACCATTTTTAGCTAAAATTCATGTTAACCGATTTTCCTTTAATCTTAAAATAGCCCATATTTTTCCTCATTTCACACAACTTATATTGAACTTTACTATTTCAACAATGTAATCCCTAATCATTAAATTCATCAAAAATCACTAAACAAAATACTTATATATAACAATTAATACTTCAAATTCATCATTTAACATCTAAAATCACAAAAATTCATCAATGGAAAAATTTAAAATCTTTAACAGTTTTAAAAACGAAGGTACATATTAGTTGGACCTAGTTGTAATGATCTAAAAAATATAAAAATTACGAGAAACAGGTTCAAAACAGAATTACATGCAAAAACCTTTCAATGGCCAAACCTTGAAAGTATTTCCATGGAGATTTTTCTTTCTACATTTGGCAGAGAACCCTTGTTAAAGAAGATGATAATGATTTATTTTTATTTCACTTTAGTTTTATTACTTATTTTTAATTATTTTAACCTTTACACATGAATAAAACAAAATTTAAAAGCTCTCTTGCCGTCCCACTAATTAAAAATGGTATATTTTCATATTAATCCTTCCACTTATATTAATTAAGCCATTTAATCTTTCAAATCCAATAGTGATCAAGTTTTATATCTTTTACGATTTAGTCCTTTTTAATTAATTAATTATCCAAACATTACAATTTTCTAACTGAACCTTCACATATCTAAATAATAACTCTGTAAATATTTAATACAAAAATCTACAAGCTCGATTTATAGAAACGAGGTCCTGATACCTCATTTTTCGAAACTACTTGACTTTTAGAACAAACACTTGAACTTAACTATTTATTCAGATAACAAAAATTATCCAATTAAAATTTATTATAATACTATATTTAACTCGTAAATATTAAATAATAATATTTACGGACTCACTCATCAGATTGTGACCCCGAAAACACTATTTTCAACACCATTAAAAAATAGATTCTTACAAATTGGTAGCTAATCCACTCTAAAACATTAATCCAGAGTTAATTACAAACCCTGAAACGAGTTAATCTTATTGATTGGTTTTTATTGATTTAAGTTGTATGTTTATTTTCCTATTTATTTATTTACTTATTTAATTTATCTTATTCATCCATTTTATGATTTGTCGTAATATAAGAGCTAATTATTATTATTTAGACTTATTATTGTAAAAATGGTTTTATAGATTTATTTCGTCCTCCCTTGGGTACAATCCTCAGAATACTTCCTGTATTCCGTTGTACACATATACTATATTACAATTTGACTCGTATACTTGCGAACACCTCTGTTCTAATTTTATATATTTTTGGTGTGATAATTAACTATAAATGATAACACGTTTATAGGCGATCAACCGTCTGACTGGTCTAGTCCAACCACCGGTTGGACTATCGGCTCGGTTTCACATATTGGGCCCGGTTTAACCAGTTTTAAGTCTTGGTCTCGGTTTTTGGTTATCAGTTCCAACTTTCAATCTCAAGTCTAACTTTCAAGTCAATTGTTTGACTTGATCAATATTAATTGATTAATTTGATTAATTTAATTTTACTTGATCAAAACTAATTTTCCCAAAAATTACTAAGATTTTCTAAATTAAATTTCAAGAAAATTCTTTAATCAAAATCTCTAGCTGAACAATTCTCACGATCGTCTAATTTAATTACTCATCAAATAAATCGACTTAATTAAATTATTTCCGAAGTTGTAGAATTTTTTTTGATTCAAATGCAATCCGGTCAAGCTTTTGTTAAGCTAGCGGAGGGACCAATCGGACATATACAATTAGACTCTAGTAATTGCAATTATGTCCTAAAGCATTGTTTCGATAATTCGAAATTTACTTAATCATGGAGTCATTCCACAAGAAGTACCATGATTGAAAACTCCTTATTGTATACTCTTTATGAAAGCAATTCATCCAACTATTTTGTCCAATGACCTTGTCATGTGTGTGTTACCCTCATATGATATCTTTGATTCATTTGAGTTAAATTCTTTCACTTAATACAATTTTATTTTATATCATTGTCACCATTGTATCTTCTTAATGAATAAGATGATCATTATCAACAAATGACTATGATAAATTGTTTGACCAAACAACCCATGATAACGTTTCATATTTATCAATCCACACAATGTCAATGAGAGAATATCGTTAACTCTTTAATCGAGTTATGACTTCCGTTGTTGCTAGTAAAGTCATACCATACACAAGTCATGTACCCAACATACCAGCTATGGACTCGATCATCTTTAGAGCATAAGCCTTCACTTATATTAAAGCACATAAGTTACATATGCATGGTGAGTAACTAACTTAAGATTTAGGTAAATCACACAATGAACGTCATAAGTGAATTAATTCAAAAATGGATTCATAATTAATTCATCTTGAGTCTAGTCCAGTATATCATTCTTCCAATGTATCATTCTTCCAATGAATACATCTATGTCTCTACTCATGGAGTTAACTGCTCTAATAGTCAAGCTAGTCATCTCCCCAGTTGGAATTGAAGATGACATAATAGTTCTTCTAAGTATTTAAATCAAATGTTCACTTTGATTCTTTTATGGGATTATAGACTCGTTTAGATTATCTACTGAAGTATGTTGTCTTTCTTGTAATATAAACGTTCTTACAGTGCCACTTATCATTAGTTTGAACTTAGACAATTAATGAGCAAATATTTATTTTTCAAAATTTTGCTATGTATGCAAAACATGAAAGAAAGAAACATAAAATATATAATTGTGAAATTAACTTTATTTATTTATTGTTCAAAGACATAGAAAACAGTTGTATGTTTACTACAATATGGACACATTTCCCAATAATAAGATAAATTCTCATTAATAAGGAGATGATTTACAATCAAGTTAGTTATTATTGATATAATTCAAGCAATAAGAACAACCAAATCACCTCAAAGGAAACAACATAACACAAATGTTCGGCACTAGACCAACACAATTCCAGCCATGAGAAAAAAATCAATAGCAAGATCAAAACAACCAGAGCAAAGGAACAGACAAATACCAAAGGTGGGATAATGTTCAAAACTTGAATGATAACATAGAAACCTAAAAGATAGACTTTAGAAATGGAAAACAAGCTATAGAGGCAAAATGCCAAAACCAATAGAATCACATCAACAGAACCAACCAATACAACAAAAACAACATTCTCAATATCCTCAACAATTCAAGACATCAACAATAGAATTTAAATGGCAAGATGACAACAACAAAATTTGGGCAATTCTTTAGGTATTCATATTTAAAGACTCAATTTTTTTTTTAATTTTAAAACTATTTATTTTCAAAATCCTCTAAAGTGAAGACTGCTTGATTTTGGGCACAAAATTAGGGTTTTTATTTTATATAATCTCTTATCATATTGTTGTTATATATTTTTTCTTTTCAACAAAAAGATGTTGTTTTGATATACCGCAATTATGAAGCGATTGAAATCGAGCGACAATCTCGATTCCTATGAGGAAAATGCTAGCAAAGAATTGATTTAGAAGCAAAATAGAAATAAATCATCTTTTCACTCTTACAATTTTTATAGTTTTCCTATTTTTCTCTTATTTTTGAAAAGAAACAAAACTATAGAATTCGAAAAAGGAAAATCAAACAGAGATCCTACAGAACAAAGCCATATACAAGAAGCGAAATCCAGATCAAAAATAAAATAAAGCCAACAAATTTAGAATAAATACTTGTAATTTTTAGTAACAAAAAATTGAAGCCCGTAAGGGAATTTATAAAACAAAAAACTGATGAGATTGAAATAGAGTTGGAAGGATTAGGGATTTCGTCGTTGGGAAAGATTGAAATAATAAGGGACAATGAAGTTTAGGGCTTTGGAAATGGAGAAGGGATTGAATATGGAGGCTGTAGTTGAAAGTGTAGAAAGAACGATGATGAAAAAATGAGGACAAAAATGAAAAGTTAAATCTTTCAGCATTCCTACTGTGCTCTGAATGGGTAATTCAAAGGGTGAGGCAAAAAATGGTATTCAGCCTCTATTTAGTGATTAGTGGAAATAGAGAGCTAAACATCAACACCCGTAATAGACAATTACACTATACCAAACATTTACTTTAATGTGGGCCCATTGAATTTGAGTTTAATGCATGGTTCATTACATTGAACCAAACATGCTGTTAGTTCCTTTACCAACAGTTACATCACTGATATTAATCATATAAAATAAAAATAATATTAATAAATTAAAATATAATCACATAAAATTACTTAGTAATTTAAAACAAACCCTCGCTTTTAACAAATAATTTCTAAAATTAAAAGGTTAGATTAAAATGGTTTCACCCTTCCATTTTATATATAAAAAAAATCTTTTTAACTCCCTACTTAATTTTTCATCTTTTTAGCCTTTAAATTTATTTTTGTTTTGTCAAATCACCTAAAAATGAATAGAAAATTTAACTTTCTTTTTTAACTTTTTTGATGTTGCATACATGTGGATGACACGTCAATATTTACTTAATTTTTAAAATTTTAAAATTAAAAAAATTATAAAAACTTTTTAAAAATTATAAAAACATTAAAATTATAAAAAATATATTTTAAAAATTTTTAAAAGTAAATTAAATTTTGACGTGTCATCTAGGTGGCAATCCATGTATATGCCATATCAGCAAATGAAATGAACATTAACTTTTCCATCAATTTTAAAGTGGTTTGACAAAAAATACAAACTCAAGGGTTAAAAGAGACAAAAAATTACATGGAGGGTTAAATAACTTTTTTTGTAAAGTTGTAGGGCTAAAAAACTCATTATGCCAATTAAAATTAAGGTAAACTACATCCAATGTCAGTAAACTATTAATAAGTTTATGTTTTGGTCACTTAACTTCAGCAAGTTACAAAAAGATTATTGGATATTTAAAAGTTTTTATTTAAGTTACTGAACTATTCGAAAGTTTTTATTTTAGTCTTTAGGCCATTTTACCCAAAAAGGCCCTTTTCTAAATTTAATTATGAAAATAGGCTGTTTTTTGGGTTATTTACTGGATTAGGCTGTTTTCCACGAAAACGCGTCCACATCAGTACGCTTTAGTGTGCACGTCAGCAAAACGCTTCTCTGGCGGAGCGTTTTGTCTACATCAGCAAAAAACGCGTCCTTGGGGGCGCGCTTTGCTGACGTGGACAAAACGCTCCCCAAGGAAGCGTTTTGCCAGTGTAACGATAAAAAATTTGACCGTTGGCTTCCAACGGTAAAAAAAAACTATAAAAAGGCCCCCAAATAATTTTTTCACACAAATCTCTCACAATTTCTATAATTCTCTCAAAATTCCTTTCCCTTCATTTATTTTTCACACAATTCTCTCATAATTCTCAACATTCTTTCAATATTCCCTTCAAAAATCTATCAAATTTCATTGAAATTTTCTCAAAATTATATCAAATTTCTATCAAAATTCTATTAAATTTCTTTGTTTAATTTTTTTTTGAATTTAATTTTTGTAAATTAAAAAAATCCGATCGTGTTAGCAATGGCCGGAGAATTAATCCGTCTCGATAATAAGCACATCTCCGTTGATCAAATGACAATGGTAAGTGATAATTTTAAATTTTCAATACTATTCGATATTTTTTTTAATTTATGAAATTTTAATTAAATTTGCAATACTATTTGATATTTTATTTATTTATGCAATTATAATTAAAATTTCAATACTGCTTGATTTTTATTTATTTATGATGTTTGCATTAATTAATTTTTGTTTTATAAATTTTTATAATAGTCTTTAGATCAGGTGTTGCAATGCTACATTCGTAATATGTTTGGTCCTCCATCGCCGTTGATCAAGAATTACTTGCGGGAAGCGGGATTTTGGCACGTGGCCATGATAGGCCGGGGGTGCAAGTTGGACCCGAAACTAATCAGTGCATTGATAAAGAGGTGAAGACTCGAAACGCACACTTTTCATCTTTTATGCAGAGAGTGTACTATCACTCTGGAAGACGTGCATTTACATTTGAGATTGCCGGTGGATAGGTACGCAGTCAACGGGTCTGCATCATTTATTGATTGGGGAGCCGTATGCTACGAGCTTTTGGGTGCTATACCAGATAATATTAACGGAGGTCGGATCGAGATGGTCTGGTTACGAGACACATTCCCGGAGCCTAATAATGATTCGAGTGAACTCGAAAGAATACGATATGCTCGGGCATACATTCTTGAGATGATTGAAGGTTATTTGATGTCAGACTTGTCACGAAACCTAGTACATCTGATGTGACTGCTGAAACTCGTAGATTTTACAGCAGCCGGCAAATTGAGTTGGGGGTCTGCCGTGTTGGCAACATTGTACTAGGAAATGTGCGGGGCGACGTGACCGAACAAAGCCAAAATAGGAGGTTGTCTATCACTACTACAATCATGGGCACGGTTTCGCTTTCCATTTTTGCGTCCTCAAGTGGACCACCCATATACATTTCAACTCATAACGAGGTAAATTTTATATTAGATTTTACAATTATTATGTTTAGAATATAATTGTATTGTAACGTCCCCTAACCCTATACCATCGCCGGAACAGGGTTACGAGACATTACCAGTCAGTATAGTCCAATTTCGGTCATTAATTAAAATAAATATTCACACACGTCCTAATTTTAAGATGTCATCCCTTTAATGGGCCCTTGCGGTCCAATATGAACAGTAAATTCAATTCGGGACTAATTTAGAATCACTACGAATTTTTAGTAAATTTCAAAATTCATACTATATACCGTTGCCAACCATAATTTACTTATTTCATCAATACTTCTACAACCTAAATGACTCTCATAAAACATCCTAGGTACATGCCATTACCAATACTTAACATACTTTACCTCATTGAATTCGGGATCAACCTGGGATGCTGATTCAACAGTCTAACCTTAACTTAACCTGCGCACGGAAACAAACCGTACACTGAGTATGGTATACTCAGTGGTATTTCTATAATCCGAACATTTAATAATATAACAAATACTTAAGATCATAATAACAATTACAATTATTCAATTATTTATTTCATAGATAAATTTCAACTACTTACCATATAAATTTTATACAAATCATATAATAAACACAATAACATAATTGTTCAATTCTTAAATAAATCCATTATTATTTACTCCATTCTTTCACTTACTATTCGGTATAGCTTTCCTTAATTTATTCACACTTCAATATCATTAAACTGTATTCAACTATACACTTATCAATCATATTCCATTTTAATTCATTTCAATAACAGCCAATTTCATTTATATCATATCAACTTACTATCCCTGATAGCTTTCACTATATACATATGATTCATATATTTCAAATCACATTTCAATTCATCAAGTGGCATCATATATCATCAATTCGAACTCCAATCATTTCATGAACCTTTGGTTCATATTTTCAATTTCATATCTAAATTTTCAATTCTCAATTCAATTTCTCGTTTCATTTCAATAGCTTGATCAATCAAATTTATTCGATTTATCTTTCACTTATTTACCCCTATTAACAAACCCGGACTTTGATGGATACACGGATTCCAACCCAAACACACCAGTACGGCACATTGTGCTTAAAACGGTACATAGTACCTGATCAGTATACGACACATAAAGTGCCTAAAACGACACACGAGGTGCCTGATACGACACACGAGGTGCCTAAAATACGACACATAAAGTGCCTGATCGATAAAGCCGGTAAATCCCGTACACTTTCAGATCCTATGGCATGCCAATTATATCCGACTTAGCCCGACTAGTTAATAAGGTATTTCATTCGCTTTCTCAATTTAATAATTCTTTCATCAATATACCATTCTAATAATCACATATATTCACCCATTTTCACAATTCATACAATTTCATTCAATTCAATAATATATTTCAATTATTCACATTAATTCATAATTCAATACAGTTCAATTCACTTTTCAATATCAAATATTCAAATATCACAATCTCATATATTCATATCAATTTCCTCATATTTCCAATCAATATATTTTTCATATAACATTCATTCAATATACAAATTTTTACATAAATCATATATATTATATAATTCAATCAATATAAATTCAATCAAAATAATTTCAATCAATATAAATTTAATAAATTCATCGCATACCAAAATCAATCCATTCCAATTGTAAAACATCATAATTCTAACACTAACAATTGCCATATGTATATAAATATAACAAATAATGACTAAGCTCAGATTATAGAAATACAAACCGTAGTTTCTGAGCTAACTCCCGTTGACTTTGTCTTGTCCTTTCTTAGCCGAGATTTCCGGTACCACATTGACTACGAAAGTAATACAATTCATAATCATTAATACATTACTAATTTATATATTGAGTTACATAATTCTAAATTAAGATCCGCTAATTTCTCCTAAAACTAGACTCACTAATCTTCTTACCATAAAATTTTCAGAATTTTTCGTTTAGCCATTAAGTACAGTTTATTATTTAAATTCACCCCTATTCTGCTGTCTGACAGTTTCGACCCTTCTTCACTAAAAATTAATTATCTCACAGTACAGAACTCGGATAATATTCCCATTGATTTCTCATGAAAATAGACTCATTAGGAATTCTAAAAATATAACTTTAAGCCTCTAATTATTTTTCTCCAATTTTTTGTGATTTTCCAAAGTCAGAACAGGGGAACCCGAATTCATTCTGACCTTGTCTCACAAAATTCATTATATCTCATAATTTACAATTCAATTGCTTATACCGTTTCTTCTATAAGAAACTAGACTCAATAAGATTTAATTTCATATTTTATTCATTCTCTAATTCAATTCCTACAATTTTTGGTGATTTTTCAAACATAGACTACTGCTGCTGTCCAAAATAATCTTAGTACAAAATGTTGATTTTCTACTTTTAATTTCAATTTAATCCTAACTAAATTCACTTATTTTTCTATCTTAATTCATACTTTATTTCTACTCAATTTTTAACCAAACTTAGACATAATTATCTATTTTTCATCATAAAACCATAATTTTAAAATTCTTTCAATTTAGTCCTTAAAGCATAAAACTTATGAATCACTTTACAATTCAATGCTTATTTCATTTCTAACTTGAATTTCTATCAATTTAGCCCTTAATTCATCTTTTTGTTCAACAATAACAATGTCTTATAATCAACTATCTTACAATATATCAACTTAACTTCATCAAAACATTGTTCTAAAGTCTCTAAAACATCAAAATTAAGTAAAAAGGGCTAAATTGACATACCTATTAAAATTTAAAGCTTCAAAACCTTGATTTTCCCTTTTCTCCCTCCCTTTCTTTCTTTCCTTTCTTTCTCCTCTGCTCTTCTCTGTTTCGTTTTGCTTTGTTTCTCTTTTTCATTCCTTTTATTTCATTTATTTCTTTGTTTTTATTATTAAACTATTATAATATTTATTATTTATACATGTGTATATTTATTAATACACATGTATTCATTTATCACCTTACACTTGTCATAACTTTTATTTATTTATTTATTTAATATAAAATATTGTTAATATAATAAACTTTAATTATTATTATTTTACTTATATAATAAGTAAATACACATGTATAATACATGTGTACCATTTATATTTGTACACATTTAACTTATTTTAACCATACACTTGTCACCCCTTTTTGGCTTATTTGCTTCTTTAGTCCCTTCACTTTTATTTATTCTATAATTAAACTTTCACTCTTCATTCAATTTAATTCTTTTATCTAATTATCCTTAATTTAAGTTAATTCACTTCATTAAACTTTAAATTAATCACTCACTTAACTTCGTAAATATATATATTTTTAATAAATATTTACGAATCCATTTTTCAGAAACGGAGACCCGAAAATGTACTTTTTCGATAACTGTAAAATTCGGGTCATTACATGTATGCTAAAAATTTATTTAATTAAGTGGAACCATTAGGCGAGTTTTGTCAGAATACCTACCTCTCTCGAAGATATACGGCTTCTATTAGACCAACGATCGAAAGCAGAAGTAAGTATTAAATAAAATATATATATACATAATAAAATAGTCGTTTCGTATTTAGTATTTAGTATTATGTATTATGTATATAAGTAATATTTTTATCATGTTCATATATTTTCAATGGACACCATACGAGGATTCGGCAATTCAGGCAATAATTCCGGATGAATTCCTTCAAAGTCCAAACGCTTGGCATGTGAAGGTCCCATTGGTGAACTATGCTACTGTGGATATGCACCAGTCAGATCGAGTATTGTGGCAATTTGGATTCCGACAACCAATTCCCGTGGCACCCGAGGTGTTTGATGATGAGCACAAAGTCGACTTACGGCAACTGCATACAGATTGGCTGATATTCTAGTCACAGTATATCGAAATGTGGGAAAATCGGTATGATTATATATACCTACTTGGGAACTCTAGCAGGCCAAATTAGGGCCTAGTCGGAACAGTGGTCTCGGGACCACAAATCCAAAGTTGGGAAAATTATTTTTATTATTATGAGGTTATAGTAAGATTACATTAGTGCATGAAAATTTTGGTAAGTTAATTCTGACGTTTGAGAGCCCAATTGCGAAAAAGGACTAAATCGTATAAAAGGAAAAGTTACATTTTAGAACCCAAATGTAATGCCCCCTTACCCGAGACCTTCACCGGAGTCGAGGACGAGGCATTACTAAACTTATTTGAGCACTTAAACAAATTCAGACAATTTATATCATACTTTCCAGACAAGCTATCCAATTGCGTCATAGTCGCTAAAAAAATCATATCTCGAGTTAAAAAACTCAAAATCCAAATCCAAAATTTTTTCCCAAATATAGACTCATATATCTACTTACTAAATTTTTTTCTAGAATTTTTGGTTGGGCCAATTAGTACAGTTTATTAGTTAAAGTCTCCCCTGCTTCAGGGTTCGGCTACTCTGACCCCTGTGCACTATGAATCAAATTTCTCCCTGTACAAAATTCAAATAACCATGCCGTTTGTTTCTCTTAAAAATAGACTCAATAAGGAATCCATAAATGTACAGTATGACTCATAATTATTTTTGTACAATTTTTTAATGATTTTTACAAATTAGAACAGGGGAGCTCAAAATCAATCTAACCTTATCTCACAAAAATTCAAATATCTCCTTATATGAAAGTCTTTTGCTTACACCGTTTCTTCTTTGTGAAACTAGATTCAATAAACTTTAATTTCATATTTTATTCAACCTATAATTAGATTTTCATAATTTATGGTGAATTTTCAAAGCCAATTACTGCTACTAACCAAAAACTGTTTTAGTACAAAATATTGTTAACTAGTTTATAACATCTTTACTTCAATTCATTTAAACTCTATACATGCCATATAAATCTTTAAACATAAAACAAAAGTTACCGAAATTGATCTGGATAGTGTGCCTTGTTGTGTTGATCCAATCTACCAACTTCACTTCAATTCAATCTACCTAAAAATATCAAACACACACAAGTAAGCTTATTGAAGCTTAGTAAGTTCATAGGTTTAAAAGTAAAGCTTACCAAACATAATATTTCCCAACAATACCAAAACATTTACTAAAGTTTCCTGCCATTCACAACCACTGTTATAATACTTCACATAGTTGAGCTCAACATTAACAACTACTCGATCTCTTTCATTTGGTTCACTTCTCTTATATTTCTTATTATCAAATTAGGAAATCACTTACGAAATTGAGTACGTCATTGTTCAGTGCCACGATTCATAACTCAGTATGGTTTTCCTCATTGAAATACCATACCTACATTTTACAACTCGGTTTGGGAAATGCCATACCTACATTTCTTAACTCAGTATGGATTTGATAATACCATACCTACATTTCACAACTCGGTATGGATGATACCATACCTACATTTCACACTTTGCCATGGAACAACTATGGTCTTATCTGTCAATTCATCACATGTCACGATACGAACGTACTCAATCCTGCGTTTTTCCTAATTTGCATTTCCGCATTTATTCTTTTATTAACAAAATTTTCACAATCCCACAACAAATTCATATATAATCACACATTATATCATTCAATCATTCGCAAATAAACATCTAAATTCAACCATATGAACTTACCCGGCTAATTTGTAGAAGATATTGACATTTAGGGACTATTCCGCAACTTTTTCTTTTCCTCGTTCTCCTTTGGATTCTTGATATGATGTAAAAATATGAAAAATCAGCTTCTCTATGGCGTTTTGGCTGAGAAAATATGAAGAGATCTCTAGATCTTTCAATTTTGTCCTTATTTTATATGTTAAAATTGTAAAATTTCCAATTTTACCCTTATTTCCCTTATTTTTCTGCTAATTTTCTTGCCCTTGCCGTCCAGCCTATTCATTTTTAGGCTTAATTGCCCTTTAAAACCTCTTTCTTTTAACACTTAAGCTATTTAATCCTTTTAGCAAATTTTATTTTTATTACAATTTAGTCCTTTTTATTTAATTGACTACCCAAACATTAAAATTTCTCAACCAAACTTTAATACTAGCTAAATGACACTTCATAAATATTTATAAAAATATTTATAGCTCGATTTTCAAATTTGAGGTCTCGATACCTCATTTTTGACCCGTTTGACCTAATAAATTCTTTTAATTCACCAAATTCACCAATTCACAAATTCTTCTAAATTCATACTTGACTCATAAATATTTAATTACTATCTTTTTCAATCTTACTTGTCGGATTTAGTGATCTCAATTCACCATTTCCGACACATTGAAAATTAGGCCGTTACACCAAATGTGTTAATTAAGAAGAGAAATAAAATTGGAGGTCTTTAAAGGGCAACTAGACCCTTTTTAGAATGCTTGGCTGGCCATAGAGTCAAAGAGGGGACCAAAATCTTAAAATTTGGTGAGTTAGGTGGCTTATTTTGACTAAAATAGAAATAAATCAAGGAAGAATGATATCATCCATTTTTCATCTTCTTTCTCTACCGAAAATCAGCCATTGAAGGGGGTTTTAAGAACTTAAAATTTTTAGCAACTTGAAGCACTCACAAGTAAGTGATTTCCATACCCTTTGTTGAAGCTTTTTGCATTTTTGAGACCCTTGAAGCATGAGCTTTCAAATGAGAAGTCTAGGTTGCAAAATGATTAAGAGTTTAGAGTTTTTCCATGAATGGATTTATGATAGTTACTAAGTTTTTACGGAAGAATATGATCTTAGAAGAGTTCTAAACAACTTTTGGGAAGGGTGTTAGCATGAAAACACCTAAAGGGACTATTTTGCATAAGTTACAAAATAGGTGATAAATGTGTGAAATAGTGGGAATTTGGAGTTGCTTTAAGAGTCAAAGAGGTTCGACTAGCCTTAAGAAATAAATAAATTCGATAAAAATTGAATTTCGAGCATAGGGGCAAAATGGTTATTTTACTAAAGAAGTGAATTTATGAATTCCTAATTGTATTTAGTGATTAAATAAGGGTATTTTGTTGTTATATATCAAGTTTTGCCAAATCTGAGCCTAGATCAGGGGAAAGCCAAGCAAATCGACTAAATCGACTAGTCGAGTATATTTTGTAAACCGAGGTATGTTGTATGTAAATAATATAACTACATTCTTAATAAATGTATTCAAATTGTCATTGAATTGATAAAGCATGAATTGCTAGATTGTGAATTGAGAATGCATAGTAATAATTGAGATAGTAGAAAGATCCCATTAGAACTCTAGAAAACAGACCGGATATTCGTGCCTTAACATTCGGATTACTTGTGTGCCAGTGTAAGACATGTCTGAGACATGCATCAGCCACATTATGAGTGCCAGTGTAAGACTATTTCTGGGACATGGCATCAGTGTAGAGATGAGTGCCAGTGTAAGACATGTCAGGCACATGCATCAGCGTCGATGATGATAGCCAGTGTAAGACGTGTCTGAGACATGCATCGGCTAAGAGTTGTGCTAGTGTAAGGCGTGTTTGGGAAATGCATCAGTACGTATATACGAGAGCTAGTATAAGACCAAGTCTGGGACATGGCATCGACCTTGATGATGATAGCTAGTGTAAGACCATGTCTGGGACATGGCATCGGTAACTTATCCCATGTTTGAGGCTTATAGAATATTCGGTAGTATTCCGAAAGGTTCAACTTTAACGGTTACAAAAGTGATTTAATAAGGAAAGTATAATAATGTTGTGAGTGGTACAGGTACCTATTTGGTATGCATGAGTAATGAGCTCAAACTAGAAAATGTGACTTGAGTAGATGGTAATGAGTAAGTCAAGTTTATGCTTACCTTTGAGCTATGAGCATGATTACTAATGGTGAAATTGTTGTTGTATATTTGTTTATATGCAACTTACTAAGCTTTATGCTTACTCTATTTCTTTTCCCTTTTCTTTTTGTGCCATTTAATTAGCTCAAGGATCCCTTGAAGTTAGAGATATCGATCATACTATCAGCTGTAATACTCGATATAGTTGGATTTATATTTTGATTATGGCATGTATAGGGCTAGACCTTATTATTTTGTGTCTTTGAGAATTTGCCAAATGTGTTGGCTTGAAATAGTTTCCACATTTTACATTAAGCATTGAATGAGGGTAACATTCATTTTGAGTCTATAATAGATGCATCTTCATAGTTAAATGAATGTCTATCATGCTTGATTTGATATTGATATGAAAATGGGCATACTAGGGTGGCAATGAGGCTTCGTAAATAG
This sequence comes from Gossypium longicalyx, assembly GCA_025698465.1. Classification (NCBI taxonomy): domain Eukaryota; kingdom Viridiplantae; phylum Streptophyta; class Magnoliopsida; order Malvales; family Malvaceae; genus Gossypium; species Gossypium longicalyx. The sequence continues at coordinate 64,310,606 of CM046996.1, read as the reverse complement.
CCTCATATTGTCCATACAAGTAGACACATGAGCGTGTGTCTAGGCCATGTGTGACACACGAACAGCCCCATGGGCTTGTGAGAAGGTTGTGTGTCCCCTGCACTTAGAAATTTCAAGTTAGAATGCTTGGTAATGGTCACACGGGTAGAGACACGGCCGTATGTCTCAGTCGTGAGGAGGGGCACGACCTAGTACACTGGCGTGTACCATGGTCGTGTGATACTGATGTCAAAAATAGAATACCTAGGTTTTTACACATAGACTGTGCCACGGGCGTGTCGTGGCCGTGTGAAAGGACACGGGCGTGTGTCCAGGCCGTGTGAAGTCTGCACTTGTTTTATGAAAAATTGAAAAAAAATCAAATTGGCCACGCGGGTGCAGGACATGGGCGTGTCCCTAGCACACGGGCATGTGCCATATACCCACACGGGAGTAAAGGGCCTTGAAGTATGAAATTTTTTAAGTTTTTCTTGAGCCCTAGGTTTGGTCCCGAATTACCTCGAATGTATGTTTTGGGCCTCGTAAGCCCAATTAAGGGACAGATTGCCTGTGAAATAAAAAGTTTTAAATTTGAACAAAATTTCATGGCCGATTTAGTATGAAAGTGCTTGAGTTAAGTCTGGTAGCATCTCGAACTCTGTCCCAGCGTCGGATACGGGTGAGGGGTGTTATATTTAGTGGTATCAGAGCTATGGTTTAGTCAATTCTAGGACTAACCTAGCTAGAGTATGAGTCTAGCTATACATGCCATAAAAACGTATTGACAGTGTGAAGATTCTTGACGAAATAAATTATATTTTTCTTATATAGTAAATGGATCTTGATAGAACCACGACAGATGACGTGGAAAGTAATACGCCGGCTCTCGCAGAAGGGACCGCGCCAGTAGAGAGTGAGCCCGTGGGTATGGGCCAAGACGAAGAGGCTAGAGAAGCCTACCTCCGAATGATGGATGCTTGGTGTACGGTGTTTGTTTGTGTGAACCCGAACACTCCACCTCCCCCACCTCTTCCGATTCCTCAGTATGCCTCGGTAGCTCCGCAAGGTGCTGACATGTTTAGAAGAGAAAAGCCTCCGGTTGACAAGATTCGAAAGCAAGGGGCCGAAGAATTCTAGGCTAACTTAGATGATGACCCGGAGAAGGCAGAGTTTTGGTTAGAAAATTTCATAAGAGTATTTGATGAATTATCAGGCACATCTGAGGAGTGCGTGAAGTGTACAATGTCACTCCTACGGGATTTGACTTATCAGTGGTGGAATACCCTCATGTCTGTGGTACTGAGAAAAAGAGTAACTTGGGAATTTTTCCAAGAAGAGTTCAGAAAGAAGTACATTAGCCAGAGGTACAGAGACCAGAAAAGGAAGGAATTTTTAGAGTTGAAGCAGAGCAATAAGACTGTGACAAAATATGAGCATGAGTTAGTGAAACTCAGTAAGTATACACGGGAATGCGTATCCACTGAAGCTACCATGTGTAAGAGGTTTAAGGATGGCCTCAATTAAGATATCCGAGTGTTTGCGGGCATCTTAGAAATAAGAAAATTTGTAGTGCTCGTCGAGAGAGGGTGTAAGGTAGAGGAGCTAATAAAAGAAAGGAAGAAAGCGGCCATTGAGTCACGAAATTTAAAGAAAAGATAGATAGGTAAGACACATCAGTCCTCATCTAAGCCTCATCTAAGAGATCAAAAGAATTTACTACCCGATCGAATACTTCGGTGGGGTATTCAAGGGGAAACATGAATCAACAGAATATGGCATCTAAAGCCCAAACTATTTCGGTCGCTAGTGTTGGTAGTGCTCGGCCAAGTAGACAAGAGTGTCAACAATGTGGGAGACGTCACTTAGGTGAATGCTGAGTAAACGAGAGGGGATGTTTCAAGTATGGGTCACTTGATTACTTCATTCGTGATTGTCCTAAGATAGATGAGAGAGGGAGAAAACAAGAAATGAAGGTAAGCAGTGCTCCGTTGAGGGGTAGACCATAAAAGAATCACGGGAGTGGGACTAGTGGTAGAGGCACGTCAAGATATGCCATAGCGATGTCTGAAGGCAAAGCGCCAGCGAGGACCCATGCTATACGTACCCGAGAAGAGGCAGAGTCCCCCGACGTGATCACGGGTACCTTTTTTATCTATGATATAACTGTTGTTGCTTTAATTGACCTGGGATCTACCCACTCTTACATTTGTATGGAATTGATGCCTCATGTAAACATGTTAGTAGAGTCCACTAAGTTCGTAATAAAGGTGTCCAACCCGTTAGGCAAGTATGTATTAGTGGACCAAGTATGTAGAGATTGTCCCTTGATGATTAGAGGCCATTGTTTCCCGGCCAACTTGATATTGTTGTCGTTTAATGATTTCGATGTAATTCTTGGGATAGATTGGCTGACCTCCCATGGTGTCGTAGTAGACTGTGGAAGAAAAGTAATTGAGTTAAGATGTGAAGATGGAGATGTTCTTTGAGTTAGACCAGATGAGTCAGATAACCTGCCTATGGTAATATCGTCATTGCCTGCTGAGAAATATTTGAAAAAGAAGTATGAAGCTTATTTAGCTTTTGTGCTAAATACTCAAGAGTCAGAATTAAAGATTGAATCAGTGCCGGTAGTCTGCGAGTTCACGGACGTGTTTTCGAAGGAATTACCTAGGTTACCCCCAGTGAGAGAAGTCGAGTTTGAAGTTGAATTGGTTTCTGGTACGACACATATTTCGATCACTTCGTATAGGATGGCCCCAACAAAGCTGAAAGAGTTGAAAGCACAGTTGCAAGATTTGATAGACAAGGGCTTTACGAGACCAAACTATTCTCCATGGGGTGCTCCGGTACTCTTTGTGAAGAAGAAAGATGGGTCGATGAGATTATGCATCGACTATAGGCAACTCAACAAGGTAACAGTGAAGAACAAATACCCTTTACCAAGGATTGATGATTTATTCGATCAGTTAAAGGGAGCCACCATGTTTTCTAAGATCGACCTGAGGTCTAGCTACTATCAGCTAAGGGTTAAAGAGAAAGATGTACCGAAGACTGCATTTTGGACAAGATATGGGCATTATGAGTTCCTCGTCATGCCTTTTGGTTTGACTAATGCCCCGACGGTATTTATGGATTTGATGAACCGTATATTCAGGCTGTATCTAGATAAGTTTGTTGTCATATTTATCGATGACATACTGATCTACTCGCATGATGAGAGAGAGCACGCAGAGCATCTGAAGGTTGTGTTGCAAACCTTGAGAGATAAGAGATTATATGCCAAGTTCAGCAAGAGTTAGTTTTGGCTTAAAGAGGTCGGGTTTCTAGGACATATTATGTCGGGTGACGGAATCCGAGTCGATCCAAATAAGATTTTCGCTATTGTGGATTGGAAACCACCGAGGAATGTAACGGAGGTTTGAAGCTTTTTGGGTTTCGCCAGATACTACAAACGATTTATAAATGGATTTTCTATGATAGCTACCCTGATGACTAGGCTGCTGCAAAAAGACATCAAGTTTGAATGGACCAAAAAATGTCAACTAATTTTTTAGATTAAAAACCTTATTAACAGAAGCCCCAGTGTTAGTGCAACCAGAGTCGGGCAAGGAGTTTGTGATTTATAGCGATGCCTCTTTAAATGGTTTAGGGTGTGTACTCATGCAAGAAGGCAAGGTTATAGTCTACGCCTCAAAACAGCTAAAACCACACGAGAGAAATTATTCGACCCATGATTTGGAGCTAGTGGCTGTAGTGTTCACGCTGAATATTTGGAGGCACCATTTGTATGGAGAGAAATTTCAGGTATTCACTGACCATAAGAGCTTAAAGATTATGAATTAATTATCGACTACCATCCGGGAAAGGCGAATGTAGTCACCGAGGCCTTGAGTAGAAAGTTATTGTTTACCTTACGAGCCTTGAATACTCAGTTGACTGTATCTAATGATGGTTTGATTCTAGCCGATTTGAGGGCTAGATCGACATTTCTTCAAGAGATTCGAGGAGCTCAGAGAAGTGATGAGAAATTGCAAGCTAAGAGAACTCAGTGTGAGTCAGAAATTGATTCGGACTTTCGTATCAGTACTGATGGGTGTATAATGTTCAAAGACAAGGTTTGTGTACCCAAGGACAATGAGCTTATTTAGAAGATTCTGAGTGAGGCACATAGTGGTTATTTATCCGTTCACCCGGGTGGTACGAAAATATACAACGACCTTAAGAAAATGTATTGGTGGTCGGGTATGAAAAGATACATATCAGAATTTGTTTCCAAGTGCCTAGTGTATCAACAAGTAAAAGTTGAACATCAAGTACCTTCGGGTTTACTTCAACCTATTATGATCCCTAAGTGGAAATGGGATCGTATCACTATGGACTTCGTTACCAGTTTGCCAGTAACCCCGAAAAAGAAAGATGCAGTATAGGTTATTATCGACAGATTAACTAAGTTGGCACACTTTGTACCAGTACGTACCGACTACTCCTTCGAGAAATTAGCCGACTTATATATTTTCAAGATTGTAAGGCTTCATGGAGTGCCACTGTCGATTGTCTCAGATAGAGATCCGAGGTTTACCTCAAGGTTTTGGAAAAAGTTACAAGAGGCTTTGGGAACCAAGATGAGTTTCAGCACGGCATTTCATCCGCAAACTGACGGACAGTCGGAAAGAGTGATACAAATCTTAGAGGACATGTTGAGATGTTGTATTCTCAAATTTCAAGGAAGTTGGGAAAAATACTTGCCATTGGTCGAATTCGCCTACAACAACAACTATCAGTCAAATCTGAAGATGGCGCCTTATGAGGCCTTGTACGGGCGAAAGTGTCGGACGCCCTTATACTGGACTGAGTTAAGAGAGAATCAGATTCACGGGGTTGATTTGGTCAAAGAGGCTGAGGAGAAAGTTAATGTGATTCATGACTATCTAAAAGCCGCATCGGATAGACAAAAATCCTACGCGAATTTTAGACGAAAAGAAATTAAGTTTGAAGTTGGTGATAAAGTATTCTTGAAAGTTTCCCTGTGGAGGAAAGTCCCTAGGTTTGGAAAGAGGGGCAAGTTGAGTCCTCATTTTATAGGACCTGATGAGATTATCGAGAAAGTAGGGTCTATTGCCTATCGATTGAATTTGCCACCAGAGTTAGAAAAGATCCACAATGTGTTTCATGTGTTCATGTTACACCGGTACAGATCAGACTCTTCGCGTGTAATTGCGCTAATTGAAGTTGAGATTCTTCAATATATGACTTATGGTGAGGAGTCGATCAAGATCCTAGCTCGAGAGGTCAAACAGTTAAGAAATAAGAATATATCTCTAGTAAAGGTGTTGTGGCATAGACATGGAGTAGAGGAAGCCACATGGGAACCTGAGGAATCTCTAAGAGAGCAGTATCTGAACTTATTCACAGGTAAAATTTTCGAGGACAAAAATCCCTAAAAGGGGGAGAAATGTAGCAGGCCAAATTAGGGCCTAGTCGAAACAGTGGTCTCGGGACCACAAATTCAAAGTTGGGAAAATTATTATTATTATTATTATGAGGTTATAGCAAGATTACATTAGTGCATGAAAATTTTGGTAAGTTAATTCTGACGTTTGAGAGCCCAATTTCGAAAAAGGACTAAATCACATAAAAGGAAAAAGTTACATTTTAGAATCCAAATATGTTAATTAACAAGAGAAATAAAATTGGAGGTCTTTAAAAGGCAACTAGACCCTTTTTAGAATGCTTGGTCGGTCATAGAGTCAAAGAGGGGACAAAAATCTTAAAATTTGGTTAGTTAGGTGGCTTATTTTGACTAAAATAGAAATAAATCAAGGATGGATGATATCATCCCTTTTTCATCTTCTTTCTCTTCCGAAAATTAGCCATTGAAGGGGGGTTTTAAGAACTTAAAATTTTCAGCAACTTGAAGCACTCACAAGTAAGTGATTTCCATACTCTTTGTTGAAGATTTTTGCATTTTTGAGACCCTTGAAGCATGAGCTTTCAAATGAGGGGTCTAGGTTGCAAAATGATTAAGAGTTTAGAGTTTTGCCATGAATGAATTTATGATAGTTACTGAGTTTTTATGAAAGAATATGAGTCTTAGAAGAGTTTTAAACAACTTTTGGGAAGGGTGTTAGCATGAAAACACCTAAAGGGACTATTTTACATAAGTTACAAAATATGTGATAAATGTGTGAAATAGTGGGAATTTGGAGTTTCTTTAAGAGTCAAAGAGGTTTGGCTAGCTTTAAGAAATAAATAAATTCGATAAAAATTGAATTTCGAGCATAGGGCCAAAATGGTCATTTTGCCAAGGTCTAGGGGCAAAATGGTCATTTTACCAAAAAAGTGAATTTATGAATTCCTAATTGTATTTAGTGATTAAATAAGGGTATTTTGTTGTTATAGATCAAGTTTTTCCAAATTCGAGCCTAGACTAGGGGAAAGCTAAGCAAATCGACTAAATCGACTAGTCGAGTACATTTTGTAAACCGAGGTAAGTTGTATATAAATAATATAACTACATTGTTAATAAATGTATTCAAATTGTCATTGAATTGATAAAGCATGAATTGCTAGATTGTGAATTGAGAATGCATAGTAATAAATGAGATAGTAGAAAGATCCCATTGGAACCCTAGGAAATAGACTGGATATTCGTGCCTTAACATTCAGATTACTTGTGTGCCACTGTAAGACATGTCTGCCACATGAATTGGCCACATTATGAGTGCCAGTGTAAGATTATGTTTGGGACATGGCATCGACGTAGAGATGAGTGCTAGTGTAAGACATGTTAGGGACATGCATCGGCCTCGACGATGATAGCCAGTGTAAGACGTGTCTGAGACATGCATCAGCTAAGAGTTGTGCTAGTGTAAGACATGTCTGGGACATGCATCAGCACGTATATACGAGAGCTAGTATAAGACCATGTCTGGGACATAGTATCGGCCTTGATGATGATAGCCAGTGTAAGACCATGTCTGGGACATGGCATCGGTAACTTATCCCATGTTTGAGGCTTATAGAATATCCGGTAGTATTCCAAAAGGTTCAAATTTAAAGGTTACGAAAGTGATTTAATAAGGAAAGTATAATAATGTTGTGAGTGGTACAGGTACCTATTTGGTATGCATGAGTAATGAGCTTAAACTAGAAAATGTGACTTGAGTAGATGGTAATGAGTAAGTCAAGTTTATGCTTACCTTTGAGCTATGAGCATGATGACTAATGGTGAAATTGTTGTTGTATATTTGTTTATATGCAACTTACTAAGCTTTATGCTTACTCTCTTTCCTTTTCCTTTTCTTTCAGTGCCGTTTAATTAGCTCAAGGATCCCTTCAAGTCAAAGATATCGATCACACCATCAGCTGTAATACTCGGTATAGTTGGATTTATTTTTGATTATAACATGTATAAGGCTAGACCTTATTATTTTGTGTCTTTGAGAATTGGCCAAATGTGTTGGCTTGAAATAGTTTCCACATTTTATATTAAGCCTTAAATGAGTGTAACATTCATTTTGAGTCTATAATAGATGCATCTTCATAGTTAAATAAATGTCTGTCATGCTTGATTTGGTATTGATATGAAAATGGGCATACTAGGGTGGCAATGAGGCTTGGTAAATAGCCTCATATTGTCCACACAGGTAGATACACGGGCGTATGTCTAGGCCGTGTGTGACACACGGACAGCCTTATGGGTGTGTGAGAAGGCCGTGTGTCTCCTGCAGTTAGAAATTTCAAGTCAGAATGCTTGGTAATGGTCACACAGGCAGAGACACGACCCTGTGTCTCAGCTGTATGGAGGGGCACGGTCTAGTACACGGGCGTGTACCATGGTCGTGTGATGCTGACATTAGAAATAGAATACCCAGGTTTTTGCACACGGGCTGCGCTATGGGCGTGTCGTGCCCATGTGAAAGGACACGGACGTGTGTCTAGGCCGTGTGAAGTCTACACTTATTTTATGAAAAATTGAAAAAAAAATCAAATTGGCCATACGGGTGCAGGACATGAGTGTGTCCCTTGCACACGGACGTGTGCCATGTACCCATACGGGTCTGTGGGGCCTTAAAGTATGAAATTTTCTAAGTTTTTCTTGAGCCATTGGTTTGGTCCCAAATCACCTCGAATGTATGTTTTGGGCCTTGTAAGCCCAACCAAAGGACAGATTGCCTGTGAAATAAAAAGTTTTAAATTTGAACAAAATTTCATGGCCAGTTTAGTATGAAAGTGCTTGAGTTAAGTCCAGTAGCATCTCGATCCCTGTCCCGACATCGGATATGGGTGAGAGGTGTTACAGGAACTGATCATCGTTTCAGAGTTAGCATGCGTATCGGAATAAATGTCATGGTTTAGGATCCATGGCAAACCATATTTATTGTATTGTCGGAATAGGAGAGGCAACGACAAATTCGTGCCCAAAGGGAACGACAGAGCCCTTGAAATCCAAAAAGAATGGACGACGACGTAGGCCCATCAACATCGTCCATACAATCACCAGGCCCAACAGTTCAACCGACGACACCCACATCATAGCCTTTTCAGATTATGCAGGTGTGTATCCTAGCTTTCATATGTATCCTAACCCTTATATGTTTCCTTTTCCTAGTCCTATGGCAGGTTGGAATCCATGGGCCGGTTCATCTCTGTTCCCGATTACTCTGAGTCAACCGTCGATCTATAGGATGCCGTTGCATGAGGGATCGTACGAGACGCCATCGGGGAGCTCTTCTTTCTACCAATCCCCATCACCTTACGGAATTCAAACACCTTCACCATGGGTGATGCAAACACCGCCGTAGTCATTATTCTATCAAGGTGGGTCACCCTCCTAACACCCATAACTAGGTCCCCTGTCGGGGAACCACAACCCCCACCTGAAGCTGATCCAAGGAGGAATCTAGCACGGACCCGTCGACGACCCCCATATGGCACTGATTCTGATCGCCACGAACATTGATTTTTTTAAATATATTTGTACAAAATTTTTTAAATTATTTCATTTAATAAAATAAAAGTTCTTTTGAATAAGACAATTTTAATACAACATAGTTTTATTTAATAAAATATAAATAATACAACATAATTTTTTACGACAATTATCAACTATTTCAATTTGGACATGATCTACTTGTATGGCCTAGGTTCCTACACAATCCGCACAACTTCTGTTGATTGGTTATTTCTCGGATATCCATATTGGTACGTATTCTAGTCGAGCAAGGTCGACCTTTTGGTTTTCGACGTAATTCTCTATCCGATAACAACTTAAACGGAGCAAGCGATATAGGCGGCCACTTACGTTCATCTGGGACAGGTGGGAATACGTGTCTCCACACGTTGTACATGGTTTTTAGTTTGTACACTTCGTCGACGTAGCTCATGGGATCTAAACGGAGATTCTGACAAGCTGCAATTACATGAGCGCATGGATAATGAAGTGCGTCAAACCTCCCACAGTCGTAAGTCCTATTTCTCAAGTGTACACGATATTACCCGCCAATAATACCTTGTGCAGTCTGTCAAACTCTGTCACACGAAACCATAGGTTGTCTTAATCGTGATAGACTGTGTGCATGGTGTTCGCCCGTGCCTTTGCCTTGTTAATTTCTTACAATACTTTTGCACACCATACACGGCCTCATTGTATTTGGCCTTTATAACTCGCTGCTCGCTTCAAAAATAGTGCCACTAAACGAAAATATGTCTTTCGAACAACCGATGTTATCGACCAATGACGTGTTCCTTTTAAAACAGAATTTATGCATTCAGCCAAGTTTGAGGTCATATGACCATATCGTAGGCCACCGTCGTATGCTTGTGTCTACTGTTCGAAAGGTATGTTACAGAGGTAGTCTGCGCCTTCTTCATTAACTGAATGCAAAACCGCCAACATCTCATGAAAACGGTCCTTACTTATCTCATACCCTGCCAATATAAGTTGATAGCGAAAATTACATACCACTTTTTCATTTAAAATAAATTCAATATTACAAACGAAATTATAGTAATAGATATTAAATACCCATGTTGGTCACTTGTCGTTTTTCACTTGTAAATCGAAATTGCCCGTAGTAGTTTGATGCAATGTGCCTTAGGTAGTACCAATGGTGTATGCGATGCCACAGACTTCCCTGTCGCTCAATTGCGGCTAGTATTCTGGTGCCCGATCTGATATGACACAGATATTAGGTTGGGGGCAGACATGCCTCCTTAACTTAGAAAGAAAGAACTCCCAATCATCAGCTGACTCCCTTGGTGTTATTGCAAACACAATTGGAAGGATTCTCCCACTGCCATCCTATGTCACAACTAGTAATAGTCGATGGGTATATCTACTGTACATAAAGGTACTGCCAATTTGTACCAATGGCTTGCAATATAGAAATTCATCTCGGCATTGCTTAAAGCTCTAAAACAGACACTTAAATACTTGGCATCCACGGAGCAATCTGTTGTTGTAGTATGTAGGTTCCGTTTCAAGGTCTGTTATGCAACCTGGAACATATCTCTCTAGCATCTGGCACTACTGCCACACTTCATTATATGAAGCGTCCCACCCACCATGAATCTTTTCCAACGCCTTCTGCTTAGCTATCCAAGCCTTACGGTGAGAGGGTGTGTACCTTAACTGGCTATGAATATTGGCAATTAAGACTGGCACTGAAGTTCTGGGATCTGCCTTTACCATCGATAGTATTAAGGTAACTATATATCTGAATCCATCTTGGGATGATCTTCCGAAACACCTGTCAACGAAGTACGTTAAAAAAAGCAACAGTACGTAATAATAGTACTATTAAAAAACTCTAAACAGTTAGTAATATTGTACCGGCAACACATGTATGTGGACCTTTGTACTTTTTTATCTCCCACAAGCCTGTCTTTTTTCTTAACGAGGCCATGGTTTTCCATGAACATGTACCGTCTTGCACTGCATACTGGCCTCAAACTTATCGGATTTGGATTTAACCACGTTGTAGTTAACCCTGTTCATGATGCTATATTATTTTAATGCACCAAGAAAACTATCTTTATTGGAAAAATCCTTACCAACTTCCAATTCACTCGAATCCAATTAGGAACTTGTACGGTCACGTCTTCTGTGCGGTAGATCTAGAAACTCCAATGCATCATCTTGAGATAGATTGACATTATATATATGGGCTGGAGACGGGTACGCCCTAAATCGTGAATCTTCATCATCATCATCTGAACCCCCTTTAACATCTTCAGGTATGGTTGGAACAGGCTCTAGTTCAAAAAATAATGCAACTTCTGCACCATCGAGGCCGGCCTCTCGAGGTGGATTCGTATCGGACTCATCATCTGACCCATCATCATGTGCAACGTAGAAGGTCCCCTAGCCGGTAGACGTCGTAGGGAGTACATCATCTCTCCTTATGGACGTTTCACAATGTCTCCAATCAGATGTGGATTGCCAACCACTAGAATTTGATGTCATTCCCCGATACGTATTTTCAGCATCAAATATCAACCCACTGAGGTGCATGTCCCATCCAGTAACGGAGTGTTGTGCAGGGGTTGGGTATTCCATACTGCTACTAAACACGGGTGTTTCAGTGTTTTGCCACCCATTAATGGAGTGTCGGGCAAGGGTCGTGTATTCCTCTCGACCAGCAGTAAATGTTGAAGCTACAAATGCATCATTTGGCAATGAAAATTGTACATATAACTCAAGATAGGGTGATCCACTAGCGAGATGAGTCCGCACCATTTCCTCCAAGCTACGAGCGCCTTTGATGTCGAATGAGTCATATGTTACAGGATCAACTGAAGTACAAATTGATACTTAATAGACAAAACTTTCATTGGCATCGTTCTGAAGATTTTACGCCTAATTCTTTTACGAAGTCTGTCAAATCTATGTTCTGGTTAAAAACCAGTCTCGTTGTGTTCTCCGATAAAAAAACAACACCGTTCTTGGTGTTACAGACCTCACCATCATAGTAAATAATAGCACTAATACGTTCACTCATCTTCAATTTCTTTTCTTCTTAGCCTCTCTAATTTTTTTTGCTGTAAGTTATGAAACTTGAGAATAAAATTTGGCTTATTTATAGCCTCATTTTTCTACGAACTACTGTAGCAAAAGAGCATCCACGTGGGAGCTTTTTTCAGAAATTTTGCTGACAGTGCATCCTGCTTGAAGCGTTTTCGACACTATTTGTTCAAAAACATCTACTCAGAATTATTTTTCTATGAACTACTGTAGCAAAAGAGCGTCCACGTGGGAGCTTTCAGAAATTTTGTTGACAGTGCATCCTACTTGAAGCGTTTTCGACACTATTTGTTCAGAAACGTCTACTCAAAATTATTCTTGCAGAAACTTTAAACCCTAAACCCTAAGACAAAAAAATATTACTTATATGTTTTTTTCTAATACCCTAAACACAAATTTATTTAAAAAAACTAAACCCTAATTTGTCAATTAACCCTAATACCCTAAACTCTAATTTAGTATTTAGTATTTAAAATTAATAGTTAATTTAATGAATTAACCTTAAAACTCTAAGCCCTAATTCAATTAATTTTTTCTTGAAACCCTAAACTTAGCATAGCGCCAGTATGTATATATGTTGCAATCATGTTATCTTTGAGAATTTCTTTTTCGTGTCTATATATTGGAAATTAATAATTAAAAAAAATCAGAAATGAGCTTGTTACAAGGTAAAAGAAACTTAGCCGGTAGATCAAAAATAAAATGATTTAAGCCATTGATAAGGGAAAAAAAACCTAAACGCTGAAGTAATCGAATTACCAAGTTGTTGCTTACACGTTAAGAGTTATTTAAGGGTTTTTTACTAAAATATTATAAGAAATAAAATATTAAAATAGTATGTTTAAACGATTATGTATCAATTAACCCTAAATTAATCAATTAACACTAATTTAATCAATCTCTGATTTAATCAATTAACCCTAATACCCTAAACTCTAATTTTAGTATTTAAAATTAATAGTTAATTTAAATCCCAATTCAATTAATTTTTTTCTTAAAACCCTTAAATTCTAAACTCTAAAAAACTCTAACCCTAAATCCTAAAAACCATAACCTTAAATCAATTAAACCTTAAAAAACCTTAACCCTAAAAAACATGGGCAAAACGCTTCCCTAGGGGAGTGTTTTGTCCACGTCAGCAAAGCGCGCCCTCAAAGAAGCGTTTTCTGCTGACGTGGACAAAACGCTCCCCCAGGTAAGCGTTTTGCTGGCACGTACTCTAAAAACGCGTTGACGTGGACGCATTTTCGTGAAAAACGACCTAATCCGGTAAATAACCCAAAAAACGGCCCATTTCCATAATTAAATTTAAAAAAAGACCTTTTTAGGTAAAACAACCAAGTCTTTAGGTTGTTAATTTTTTTATTTAAGTCACTAAACTATTAATAAGTTTGGCTAGTGAGGTCCAATTGACAATTAGATGATTGGTAAGGTGGATTAGTATTCATTGATAAGTAGAAAAACATATTTTAAATTTAAGTTGATTTGATAGTCAATTTTGGAAATCAAAGAAGAAAACTTTATAGATCTTAATTTGTAGAATCACGATATTAAAAATTATTTCATAAAAAAATGAACTATAAAAAAAAGAGGAATGAGAATTTTTAATTAGCGTAGACGATTTGAATAAAAATTACCATACAATATCAATTTTAATAATATAATAATATAAAAAAACCTATCAAATAATTTATTAATAATTTTATTAATTTTTGAAGTTGAACGATGACCACAACCTTAAAAAAATATTAACATCAGTTCACTTTTTACACATACAGTCAATTTAAAACTATAGTGGGTCCTATCGAATTAAAAAACCCACGTCCGGACGCTAGAAAGATCTCGGTGTTTTATTAAGGTTTTTACAGAATTATAAAGCAAAAAAAAAACCTATTCCTGAACAGTAAAAGAAATATATATATACATGTATAAATAAAAAAACTAATTTTTATATAGCGTGTAAATTTTTTTTAGATTTCATATGCACGGAAATAAGTTAACACTTATTTTTATTTTATCTTTACATATATTTTTAATTTTACAAGTAAAACTTAAAAAAAATCAAATATATCTTAAATTATATATTATTTGTTACTAAATAATAGTTTTGTTAGATATTTAAAAAATGATCTACAAAAATGTGACAGTTAATTGAAAGATAATTTATCAAGTAATAATTTTGCAATGTCAATGGGTTCTTTCTCTTTATCCACATTTGACTGGTTGCCGAAAGCTGTCTCACACATCACTTCATCTTAAGACAACACAACCTCTTCCCAACAACAACAAACAACATCTCTGGTTCAGACACCCCTTGTCCTTTTTTAGGAACTCTTCCCTTTATTACCATTAATTTATCCAATCAAATTAAACTAATTAACCCACACTTAGCTAATTAAATTCAAGTATAACCATCGACTCAATTAAGCCATACTTAACCCTAACATCATTGTTACGAGAAAAAGGGCTTTTGTCTTCCCCATTAAAGATGGGACTAATATTCAAAAAAAAAAGGAAAGAAAAAAAAAGATGGGACTAAACTTGGGCTTTGGGGATTCCTTCCCAGGCACTCCCTTCCCTTTTCTCCTTAACACATAACAAAGCAAAGCAAATCAGATATATGTTAGATAGAGACTTTGTGACATAGTAATAGAAGGAACAAGAAATATGTTGGAAGACAGAGGTTCTTGTTGATCTATGTCCCCAAGTTTTTCTACTTATTAGTCCTAAAAACATGTTACAGTTTGTGGGTTTAAAAGGCTTTTGAAGTTACAAAAAGTGGGTTACCTTCTAGGAATAAAGGAGGAAAAAGTGAGCATAGCGAGTTCTTTTTTTCTCTTGCTATTGATATATTTATAAATACACGTTTCTTGGGTAGCGTTGGAGATGAATAGTGGCGGTGGAGGTGGCGTTGGGGGAGGAGGGGCTGGGAGTGGTGGTGGGGGGATGATGGCAATAAGGTCATCACCATTTACAGTGTCACAATGGCAAGAACTGGAACACCAAGCTTTGATCTTTAAGTATATGATGGCAGGTTTGCCTGTGCCACCTGATCTTGTGCTCCCTATTCAGAAGAGCTTTGAGTCCATTTCTCATAGGTTCTTTCACCACCCCACCAGTAAGCCCAACATGATTTTCTTTCATCTTTTATTTTTATTTTTAATCTCCCCTTTTCTTTTATTATTCTTTTCAAAACCTTTGATGTTTTGAGTTTTTTTTTTTTTTTTTTTTTTTGTCCTCTGGGTGTGTTTGTTTTGATTTGAGGAATCTTGTTCAGTATGCAGGTGTTTTCTTGTAAAAAAAAAGAAAAAGAGATCTCTCTTTTCTATATTGATCTCTTTATTTTGAAAATTATAATTAAAATTTTTTTTCTGATTTGAACCATAACCAGATTTTAAATAAAATTGGGGTTGAAATTGCTTCGTACTTTTTTTTATGACTAAAAAATAAATAAGTAAAAAGATTGCTCATTTGCAAGAGATGGTTTCCCCCTTTTTAATGGGTTTTAAGATAAAAGATTTTGACATGGTTGAGTGGATATTTGATTTTTCGATGATGCTTTTTACTTCCAGTGGGATAGGTTGGGAAACATTCCTTAAATTAATTGACTTTGAAGAGCTGTTGGGTTTTGGGGATAATCTCTTTACTTGCTTATTAAAATCACATTTCTAGGACCAAGATTAGTCGTTTTCGCTTTTTTCCTCAATTTTCTTACATACAGGTTTGAAAAGCAAAAAAAAAAAAAAAAAAAAAAAAAAAAAAAAAAGCACTTGGTTCTATGTTTCAGTTGCTTTCCTTTCTTTATTGTTTTTGTGTGTTAAGTTGGTTTCTTCTGGTGATATTACCTTTCGTCATGGATTTTCTTTAAATTTCTTTGACTTTTATAGTAGTTTATCTCAAAAGATTCTTATAAGGTGATGCCAAATCCTTTTCTTCTGTATATCTTTATTCATCCATGTGATATTGCTGATGTCTTAATCATCAAGTGTTATATCACTTTTTGACAATTCTTTATTCATATTTTGATACTTGTGATTTTAGAGTTTTCTAACATCATTGTTTTAATTTATTATGTTGTCATTGTTGCTGATGTTCCGTTTTCTTGTTTTACTTTTAACTTACTTTATTCTTGTTTTGTCAATCTTGTTCCTGTTTATTGAAGAAAACCTAGTAATGAATCAGAGTTTTTGAGTGTAAATTTGCAGTGGGGTATTGTTCCTTCTATGGGAAGAAGGTGGATCCGGAGCCAGGAAGATGCCGGAGGACCGACGGCAAGAAATGGCGTTGCTCCAAAGATGCATACCCTGACTCCAAGTACTGTGAGCGGCATATGCATCGTGGCCGTAACCGTTCAAGAAAGCCTGTGGAATCGCAAACTATGGCACAGTCATCATCTACTGTGACATCATTGACTGTTTCTGGAAACAGTGGTGGGACTGGAAGCTTCCAGAGCCTTCCGTTACATGCCTTCAGTGGTACTCAACAAGTTACTGCTTCTGGACCTAATCAGTCCCATTATCATATGGAGTCAATCCCCTATGGAATCCCAAGCAAAAATTATAGGTAATCCTCAATTCATGGGTTTTAGTTTCACATAATTTCATTCTTTGCATGTTATAGAAAAGAACTGAAACCAGAACTTGATTCCTTCATAATATTTCTTTTCCATTTAAGACATTAAATTTTGGTGTCTTTTGTTTAGGGTAATGCCTACACTGAGAAAGGTTGGCAATTTTGCACCAATAATTTTGTTTGGAGGATTAGATTGTTACCCTTTTTCAGATTCGAATTCTGGAATTTCCAGCTGTGCGGAAGTGAAATGCATCATTTGTTGGGCCCATATATTTTGATTGTGTGGTAGAAGTAAAATTGCAGATTCCTTCACATTTGTGTAAATGGAGATCTTGCAGAAGCTTTTAAAGTTTCTGTTGAGTTTAGGGTTCTGGGCCCTGCTGTCTTCTAAGATGGAAGTTAAAATCAGTAGTGTCATAGCAGAAACTTGTTCTTTGCTGACAGTGCCTTTTTGTTCTGTTTTTTGGTCCTCTTCTTGCTTTTGTTTTCTCCATGAAATTCGTTTTGCTGTCTGACGGCCATGAGAAATTGTCCGGAACATGTTACTGGGAGAGAACTTATCCACTCTTTCAGCTTCTGCTTAGTGGGATGGATACTTTTTTTTTTTTTTTTCAAAGAATTCGATTCGATATAATAGTTTATATGTTCATTTACTCCCATGACATGGGGGTAACTGATAAGTTCCTTGAATCGCTTTTATTTTTCTAAAATGTACAGGGTTCTGGGCCCTTATGTCCATTAGGACATTGTAGAATTCCATTGTCATAGCATAGCAGAGTGTGTTTTTACGGTTGTCTTTTGAGTTTGTTCCTTTGCTTTATGTAGAAGTTCCTTAAACTATTAGCTTTGCAGCCACATAGCATCTGATCGATCATTTTTGCAATAAATGCAAAAGTGCTCGAGGAACAGAAAATTTTTTGTTGGTTGGTGTCACTGGTGCGTTTTTATCTGATGAAAGAGGTTTCAATGTTAGATATGTCCTTGTCATTTCCAGTTGAGACTCTTCAGATTGATTTATATCAATCATTTTCTCTGCATACATGTTTGACTTGGAGTACATAACTTATGTTTCAATGCATTTGGAATGCGCAGGCTTTGAATTTTGTCTTTTCTACTGAGTTTGATGACATTTTGCTATTCATATGTTGTTTCGATTTTGTCATTTGTTTTAGCTGCTTCTCTGATGCATTTCTAACAAATGTAAGACCGCCTCTGTGCTATATCCTCATATTTTACGCCCTGGAAATGATTCTGACAATTTTAATGGATTATATGACGGATGTATCATGGTTGCTGTGTGTCTGCACATGCTTATATATCTGCACTGGCCATTGCTTGCTAACCATATTTTTCCTGTGTTTTACTCGATTGATTCTAATGCATAGGTATCTTCAAGGAGTTAAGCCTGAGGTTGGTGAGCATAGTTTCTTTTCAGAAGCTTCAGGGAGCAACCGGGGTTTCCAGATCGATACTCAACAGGAAAATGCATGGCCTGTTATGCAATCTAGGCTCTCCTCGTTTCCTCAGTCCAAACCCAGTGGCAACCCCTCCATGTTGCAGAATGATTACCCCCAGCATTTGTTTTTGAGCGAATTCAACTCTGGGGAACCTGTGAAACACGAGGGTCAATCTCTTCGACCTTTCTTTGACGAGTGGCCTAAAACCAGAGACTCTTGGTCAGCTCTGGAAGATGAGAGATCTAACCAGACCTCTTTCTCTACTACCCAGCTATCGATATCCATTCCGATGGCTTCATCGGACTTCTCCACAACCAGTTCTCGTTCTCCCCACGGTGAGTTTCCAACTTAATAATTGTTCATCCGTATGTCCTTGTCTAAAATCTGTCTTGCAACTGTGCTGCAGCTAGTTGAGTGACAAAAAATGGGGGAACTCGGCTGAGACAAGTTGTAGCTTGGTGCTTAAATATGTGCTGCTTGAAGATTTTTCTTTACCTGGACATTGTGTTATATAACCGTGGGTTTTCAGCGTCATTTGTTTGTACTAGAGTATTAGAACATTGCAAGGTTGAGGTTTTAGGTTATAAAATAAAACAAAATCCAAGCAGGTAAACTGAAAAATCCAGAATTTTGCAGCCTTAATCCAATTGAAAGAGCAAGTTTTTCTTTATGGGTTAATTTTACTATTATTTACATATTCAGAAACTTTCAATAAATTTATGCATTTCTTTTGGACAACGGTATAAATCGAAAGCCTTTGTTTTTTTCTTTAAAAAAAAAAATCAATTAATCTCTCTTTGAAAATGTGTTCAGTTTAGTCTTGAGATCTAAAATTTGCATCAACTGAAGTTACTGCGGTAAGGTTATGTTAATAGTAGCTAACGTGGCTGTTCATGTCATTATTAAAAAAAGTAAAAAGGAGGACTTTTTACTAATTTGTAATAATACCATTTTATGTAACATGTATGTGATAAGGCTGCTTCAGAATTTATTGAATTACTATCCAAAATTTCATCACCCGCTACGTTCATTGTTTTTGGTAAGTTAAAAGTAGGCCTTGATCAAGTGGAAGATGATAGCTTCTCGGATGACGTATTTTCAATGCAATGCGTCCTTAAAATTGTTGAAATGACAATAATGGTCTGGGAAGCTTGCCTCTTAGTATATTAATCAACTACTTCGGATCACTGGAATTCTTATAAAATTTATGGAATATTTATATCTGATTTTCTATGTACTGATGTTATTATTTCTTAGAAGGTTTAGAAAATTGCCTAATAATGTTTTATTTAACTAATTAGATTAAACCAATTTTAATCCAACTATAAATACAAAAATGAGTGGAAAATTATTATCTTCTTCTTCATTTCATCCACTGTCCACAAAATAAAAAGAATGGAAAAAAAGAAAACTTCATTCTTATTCAAGCTTACATTCGGCCATCAATTGAATAATGTCACCAAACCTTTTTCTTATGATTTTTATAGATTCATGATGATGAGAATTTGATTTAGTTAACCCACGTATGAATTTCTTCAATTGTTAAGTTTTTAGTAAGTAGTCATTAAAGAGAAATTGATGAATTAGACTTGAATTTGATAGATAATAAACTTATATCATGATAAGGACTAAATTGAAAATCTAATTAAGCTTGTTAGATAACTTTGTAACATTAGAGACTAAATTGAATAAACGGAAAACTTGTCAAGAGACTATGTTATGAATAGAAAGTATAGGGTCCCTAATGAAGGAGTATGAAATTAGATTCTGATTCGATCATCAATATCGAAAAATATGCATATCTCGAGTATAGGGACTAAATTGAATAAAATGTAAAATATGAGTACTATGTATTTGGATGTGAATTGGGTGTAAACTAATGATGTTTTTATTATTGAATTATTGAACGTAGCTAAAGACGAATCAGGTCGTTGTGAGAGAAGGGAAAGTCGAGTTGCTGCTGAGTAGTGGATGATTTCGATTTGTACTTCTATGATTCGAGATCATTATATATACATATACATGTTGATTGTATGATTAACTATCGAGGTAAGCTTATATTTTCATAGGAATTGATTCGTATTGAATGATATTGAATGTCGAGAATTGGACTGGATTGAACATAATAGAAATAAGCATGATATAAATTGATAATTGCTTTATAATATGAATTGATGATGGAAATGGTATGGAATTATGGTATTGAGCAGGTGATGATATGTGATTGGATCATTGATACCTTATTAACTGTTTGGGTAGAGTCAGACATAGTTGGCATGCTATAAGATTAGATTGTATACAGTTTATGCACTTCATGTGGCAGTATGCACCATATGTGTGCTAGTATATTTGCTTGAATATATCCGATGATGCATTGCAGTGCCAATTGGTGTGTTGGTTAGTTGATCCTTGTATCCATCTTGAGTCCGAGTTTGGTTTATAAGGGTTATAAAGTATGAACTTAATAAATGATAGTGAATTGAAATGATATTATGAAATGGTATCTTATGTGAATATATATGAATACGATTAGAGGTTACATGTAAAAGACCATGCGAACCAGTTAATATGAGCCTTGGGGGTCGATATGGAAATGGAACGAATTGATAGATTTGAGAAATGAAATAAATAAATGAGTAATTTGCATGTGACTCGCGTCGCGCATGCGTCTAAAACAAACAGTTTTATAAAGTAATTTTAAAGGTGTGGTTTTGACTGTAAGCGGATAATGTCAGTTGTAATATTTATCGTGTCCAATAGAACACTAGAGTATTCCAAGGGGTTGAACCCAAATGAGTCAGTGATTCAATGATTTCTATTCAATCAGGATGCAAGAAAGGAGTCTAGCTAGCTACTCACTAATTTCTATATTACAACAATGCATAATTCGTGGTTAATTAAGCTAATTAATTATCTGCAACCAAAAGGGACTAAATTGTAAAATAAGTAAATTTAAAAAATTAACAAAATAATAACATACAACGATTGGTTGACTTCCATGTTGTTAATTAACTTTTGAATTATGAAAATAAACCACTTAAACTCCTAAATTGGTTTAATTTTACCACTTAGCCTCAATTTTACCAACTTAGACCAATTAGTCTGGTTTATCTCTCGACCTTACCAACTAATCCGAGACTATCGAATTGGTGCCTGATAAGATCTCCTCTAGGTCTCAATTACCTAAATTTTCTCTTAAGATCATCAATCCTAAGTTTTGAAGTATATTCAATTTAGTCTAGTTTTTATGATTTAGTCCCTGTATCGAAGACTAACTAAACAACACTTCCATCAGCCAAACAATAAAGATTTATCTACCCTTAATCATATTTAAGCAAACAAAAACCCAATAAGCAAGAAAAATGAACATCAATGGCAAACACAATAAAAATGAGAAAAACTTGAGCTTTTCTTGGAAACGCTCAAAGATAATGAAAATGGTAGTAAAGTGAATGTAAAAGAACACTTAAAGTTAGATTTTTAACAATTAAACTAAAATGAGACTGAGTTATATTAAAACTAAGGAGTAAACTAAAATTACACAAAGATTTGAAGCACTAAATAAGTAATAAAACTAAGCTACGGTAGCAACTAACTAACTAACAACTAAGAAACTACAAAAGTGATAAACTAAAGCCCTAAAAAGATGAAGAAACAACTACTTTAACCTTAAGCTAAAAAGATTAAAGAAAACCTAAACTAAAAGCTCTCTCTACACTTCTCTCTTGTTCTCAACCAAAAGTGGCCTTTTAATTTGATTACAATCCAAAAAAATTGTGACCAAAATGCCTTTCAGCGTCTAAATTTGATTAGTGTTGAAGTTGGACAAGAACTACCTTTGTAGTTATTTTTTCCCTCTCACGATAGTGGTGTCGCGACACCCATACAGTGGTATCATGATACCCATGACAATATTGAATTAGGGGGTTCTTGAGAGTTTAGGTATCACGATACCATTGTAGATAACCTCAATTCTTCTCGTTTCAACACTATTAGGGGTATCACGGTATCATGATGGCCCCCATCTAGGTGATGTTTTCATTCACATCCGGGCCACCATTGACTCCTTACAACACTTAATCAACCGTTAAGGTCCCTATGGCGCATTTGGAAAATTCAGGTCTCAAAAGTAGCATAAAATGCATTAATTCACTTATTAAAACAAAAAGGGAAAAACTAACTAAAAACATGGTAAAAACATTCAAAGTGTTCAAGAATAAGCTCATTAAGTGTAATCGAGAGCCTAATTTGACATATCAACTTACGACAGATCAATATGTTATGAAATGAAAGTATATGTACCTTATTGATAAATAGTATGATATGATATGTTTAAATGAAAATGTCTAATGATTTGGTATATATAGTTGGTATATGCATAGTTGAAGTATTTGGTGTGAGTGGTATATGAATCAGTAGAATTTTGAGCTAGAATTAATTATGTTCATAATATTGACCGCTAAATGAATAAATCTAACACGAAAAATATAAGAATTGAGAACAACGGTGTCTGCAAGTGCACAGGTCAAATTGTAATATAGTTGTACAACAAAACATAGTAAGTATTTCAAGTATCATACCCAAGGAAGGATAGAACAAATAATGAAAATATTTTTTTACAATACTAAGTTTAAGTAGTAATAGTCAGTTCCTATATTATGATGGATCATAAAGTAGATTAAAAAGAAATAACTAACAAAAAGAAAGAAAGAAAGAAAGAAAGAAAAACAAATGAACTAAACCGATAAACCAATCAGGAATATTTACTCACTTCAGGGTTTGCAACTAACTTCGGTTGGTGTTCTAGAGTAGATTAGTCATTGCTTTAGACAATTATTACCTCCCGACTCTAATTAACTTAATCGTTTGGTTGGTACTCACTTATCTTCTAATATTGCATTCTCAATCAGGATAAATTATGATTTACTTGGTTCCACTTCATCTTCCGATCTCGTCTACCCTATGATAACTAATTAGGGTTGTCAAGCCTAACAATTTAAGAACGTGTAATTTATACCAACCAATCTATCTCGAGAAATCCCAAATCCTTCATTAATCACATCCCCATCCACTCATGTTATTCATAATCTGAACTTCAGTTGAATAAACCATGTAAGAAACACGACCAATTCAGAGAAGAAAAGAGATTTGAATAATTGTGGATTGAGTATCGAATGGGGAACGAAGTAGCAAATCTCTCGATTGGAATAACGAAATAGAACAAGTGCAAAGAAGAATATAAATTGAATACTTTAATTAAATAAATAAGTCCTTGAATCAAAACTAATTCAAGAAGAAAAATAAGAAGGTATCTAAAAGTTGTAATAAAATAATCTAAAACTAATTCTAAACTACAAGGGTTTTTTGAAGGCATTTAGGATGACTTGATTACATTCAATCCCTTATGTCATATTTATAGAGGTGTTGGAAGCCCAAATTAGGTCTTCGGCATGTCCTAGGTCTTTGTATAAGTTTGATTGCGCGGAAAAAAATAATCCCCGGATTACTTGGGCAGGACACCCAATTCCAGCCTTAGTCGATTGTTTGGTGCTTTAACAACTTGGGAAGTTTGTGCATCACTCATCCTTGCTTCCACGTCAATTGGGCCTTTATATCTTCATCCTACACACTCATTTGAGCACACTAGCACAACCTAAAGCCCATGTCGACCTATTGGGTCACAACACTTACAAAATGTGTTAAAAAACACTTATTTTATTAACTTTTAATCCTAAGGCCTAATTATCGAAAATGAAATATAAAATCCTAAATTGCATAGAAAACAAGCTTCTTAAGTGCGAAATTGACCCGAATTGACTGTTACATTTGGCAGTAGGTCAATGACTAATGATATTGTTATATTGACTTGAATCATAAAAGTACCACTAAGCATTATCACTTAGCATATGATATGTTTAATTTCTTGCACAGGTGTCAGTAGAACTCATAAACTCTAGAAGTGATTCAGCATCCAAACCGTGACACTCGATTCAGTAATGTTTGTATAGTTCCTTTTGTTTTCAATAAATAACATGTACCTAGGTTTTGAGCCAGTTTTATATTGTAAATGGTCATTTTGGAAGTTTTGTTAATTAATGTTAACTTATATGGTTCATTTAGTATGCGTGGAATTGGTATATCTTTTGAAATGGTTGAAATGATACAATTATTCACTTATTTTTAGATGTCCTGAATTGATACCATATGGTTCTTGTATAACAGCCAATCACGTTGCGACGTCAGGTCCTTAACGTCACGAAACAATCGACAGTGAGTTGCATTATAACCTGAAACCCTTAAAGTCACAATGTCAACTCAATACTCCTTATTCAATTCTAAGTTATCAAAGAGCTTTTGTAACTCGTGTAAGACTCGAATCTAATTGTACAACATGTCATAATGATGTTTTGAACTTAATAATGTGTATTAACTGTTAAATTGAATTATAATTGATAGTAGTTGCTCCGAAAACAAATGTGGCACTCTGTAAATCAGACTCGACGATTAGGTTAGGTATGGAGTGTTACATTTAGTAGTATCAAAGCTACAAGTTTAACTAATTCTTGAACTAAATTGAGCTTGAAATTAAGTCTAAAGGTACATGGAAATGTCGAGTCGAGTTTGAGTCGAGATTAGGATACTGATTATGAATTTTCTCTATTTTATAACTGATAATGTGGAAGCATCGAGAAATGTTGTTGAGGAAGAAATCAACATCAGTGATCACTTCGTTGAGGGTGAGAATTAAGTAGAGATCGAGGCACATGGTGTTGATCAAGTAAGTGCTCAACAAGATGGAGCAGATAGACCTCCCCAAGAGGGTCGAGGTGATGAAAATCTACTTCTCACAATAGCAAAAGTGCTTTAGAGGTAGCCAGAGCTACTCCTAGCTGCATCAGTAGCTGTAGCTCGGCGAGCCTCGATAAAGAATTACGAAAAAATAGAGAAGCCAAATTCAAGGGGTTGAAAGTGTCGATCCCTCTTTAGCCAGAATCTGGCTAGAATTAACTAAATGGGTCTTGCAATAGTTGGAAAGGTCACCACACAAGTGTGTTACGTGCATGGTATCATTTCTAAAAGAAGAGGCATATCAATGGTGGTTGTCAGTGTTGGATAAAATTCAGTTTCAAAAACGATTTTCTTGCATAGGGAAAATTTTAAAATTTGACACATGTGTTTTTGACTAGATGGATCCTATTTGTTCCCGACTTTCAACCGAATGGCCTTCTTTGCTATTCTCGTACCACTGACTGCTTTGAGTGTGGGCTTGAGAAAATACGAGTCAAATACAGAACCATAAATTATTACTTTACTTTCAGTAGGAAATAAAAAATCTCTCTTTAAAAGAGACCAGTGGTGTTATTTTGGAAAATAGAATTTATACTTAGAAAAAAAATTCTCTCTATTTTCGGACAGGATAACAATATCTCAAAGTTGTTTTTGTTTTAGCCCTACCAATGATTTATAGCGAGAAGAAGTGAAACGCTTGTTGACTTGTAGAAGTCTATTTCAATAGAAGAATTAAATCATAGTCTAACTAGGATTAGAAGGGGAGGTGGAAACCATAGTTAAATAAACTGGGGTTTTCCGTCCCATGTATCAACATGAAGGGCTTTTGGGTCTCTCTCATATCGAGTCTAATTATAAGTACTTCTTAGAATTTTAGCCTAATGATTTATAATTTCAATCCAACCCAATACTTATTTTTCTATTTCGCAAAATAAAAAAAATGAATAAATTAATTTTCTCAACCCAATTCTAATTCCATTAAAAAACATGATGACTTTACAGTAAAAGAATCTATGAGAAAATATATTTAATATTTCTACATTCTAGGGATTCACTATGACCTATTAATTTATTTCCATTTTAGAACTTAAATTAATTAATTAATAATTTAAAAAATAATAAATTAATTTTTAGGTCATTTCTATTAAGAGAAAACCACATTCATTTCTAAATGTTTCCCATTTCTCTAACTTTACCATTTCTATTCATTTGATTAACATGAAATTCATTTATGGTTTTCCACGAGCTAGTGGAGGGACCGATCAGATATATGTGATTAATGCATAAATGATTTATAATTAAGTTCCACCTTTTCGACTATTAATTATAAACTTATTTAGTCGCGAAGTCATTCTATTATAGTATCATGATTAAGCTTTCACTAAAGATATACCATTTTGAAAGCAACTCGATCAGTGCTTGTCCAATGACCTTGTCATAAGTGTGCTACCCTCATAGGATATCTTTAATCTCTTTGAGATAAATCCACTCTCCCAATATGATCTGTTTTATCTCATGGTAACCATTTACATCTTAATTGTTGAAAAGTCAATTACTATTAAATAGTATCCAAGTCATTCATCACAAAGACGAACAATCCATGACTATGTTTACTTTTCATCTACCATGTAATGCCATGAGAGGATATCATTTACCCATATCTCAGGCTATGAAATCCACAATTGTGAATGACCCTACATACTACATATGTAACAGCCTTAACCCATACTCGTCGCCGGAATAGGGTTACGGAGCATTACCGTAAAACTGTAACATAAAAATATTCATTTCCAAACATTTCATTAAGCATAGCAAAGTCCATTCATAAACCTGCATATTGTCCCTTAATCGATCCCTTGAGGCCTTAGAAAAACTATAGAAACGATTTGGGACTAAATATAAAACATTAGGAACATTGAGGAAAAAGTTATAAAATTAAAACTGTAGGGGTCACATGGCTGAGACACATGCCCGTGTCTCAGGCCGTGTAACATTCAAAATAGGGAAACATAGCCGTGTCCCAACCTGTGTCTATGCCTGTGTAATTCTTTGAGTTGGGTCACACGGCCAAGCCACATGCCCGTGTGCCAGGCCGTGTGCTAGGTCGTGTAACTGCCTGACTTGCAACCTTTAAAGCCTAAAGGGGACACACGATCGTGTGTCACACATGGCTGAGACACTCGCCTGTGTCTTAGGCCGTGTGGACAGAAATTGGCCAAAATTAATCCATTTCCTTCTCCCAGTTCAAGCATGAACCTATAAGCCATTTGTACCCTTAACCAAGGCATCAAAACATACCAAAACATACATAAAATGTCCAATTCAATATACCATTAATCCATTCAACCAATATGCTAATAAGACACCTCAATCATAATAAAACTAACATACCTAAATTTTTGCATGTGTAACACCCCTAACTCGTATCCGACGCCGGAATAGCGTTACGAGGCATTACCGATCAATACACATTATTCACATACATTTATGCATTTATATATATATATCCCATACAACATATTTACATTGTCCCTTATAAGGCTCTACGAGGCCTTAAAACATGCTTAGAAGAGGTTCGGGACTAAACCGATAACATTTGAAAACTTTGGGAAACTTAGAAAATTTTCATACATTAAGGGGTCACATGTTTGTGTGAATAGGCCATGTGTAACATCCTGAATTAGGGCCTAGTCAGAACAGTGGTTTCAAGACCACAAACCCGAAGTAAAAATAATGATTTTATGATTCTTATGAGGTCTATGATATGATTGCATACTTGTGTGAAAGTTTCATGAAGAAATTCTACTGATAAAGCGTCCAATTTAATATTTAGGACTAAATTGTAAAATGTGAGTTCTAGAAGCTTTAAGCATGAAATTGGCATGGATTATTAATTAGAGGTCCTTAAATAGTAATTTTCCCAATTTCTATTTTTATGGACAAAAATGGGCATGAATAGGAAAAATTCGAAAGAAAGGCCCTAAGGGCATTTTTGTCATTTGGTTAATAAAAGAATAAAAAGGAAAAAATAAGTCAAAAATTGTGTCCATCTTCCACCTCCTTAGCCGAAATTCTCAAGGAGCCACAGCTAGGGTTTTGTTCATCCTTTCAAGCTTGATTGTAAGTACACCCTAGCCCTGTTTTAATGTTCTTTATGTTTTTGAGATATTCGAAGCATGATCTAGCTATTTCTACCATTATTTTGAGTTAGGGTTCATGTTCAAAAACTTACCCATGTGTGACATACATGTCTTTTGGGGTTTAATGGAGGAATATGAAAGTTTGATGCATGATAAACATCTTTTACTAAGTGATTTTTCATGAAAACACCTAAAATGGACTTTTTTTTTTGTAAAAGTTGTAAAATAGGTGGTTAAAAATCTAATTTGAAAAAAAATGTGGGCTGATATAAGTATGATATAAGTTCGGCTAGGCTTGGGTATTAAAGAAAATGAACACATTTAATTTTACGAGCCTAGGGGCTAAGTTGTAATTATGTGAAAGTTTAGGGGAAAAATTATAATTTTGCCAAAGTATGATTTATGGACTATTTTGAACAATGTGATAATTAAATAAGCAAAATTTGCTATTATAGATCAAGAAAAATGGAGTCCGGACCTAAACCGAGGAAAGAACAAGGTTGAGGACTAAATCGAATGGTAGCCATATTTTGGGTACCGATGTAACACCCCTAACCCATATTCGTCGTCGGACAAGGGTTACGAGCATCACCGAACATAACAGAACATTTTGCAATCATTTCACAATCAAAAGTCATACTCCGACAAATCATAGTCAAATATCAAAACTAATTCGCGCAAGTTTGATAATTTCAAAGTTTGAACCATATATCAACCATTTCTATATCATTCGAATACCCAAGTCATAACTCAACCATAATTCATTTAATATACAGAGCATTTAACAAGACATCTATATCCTTAGCTAAATAAAACCATAATAGTTTGAAATCTTTATACATGCACATATTAAACCAATTTAGCATTATATCACAGTTTAATATTCATTTGCACATAAAACATTAGGTAACTATATAACATCACCAACTATACTTTAAACATTATCAAACCATTTTTAAAGACAAGTACCAAATCTTAGCATTTTAAACATTATAACATTATACGCATTTAACCAAATCAAATTGAACCATTTCTTTATCACGATGCCAAGTCATACCATACCTAATTCAAAATCTAACTAATATAATCAACCACACACATGAACCGCATACTTAAGTAGAATTTTACTATTACCTATATATGTCACATTTATGATTATTCACTGAACCAACAATTCAAATAGACAACCATTCATTATCAAATTTAGCCTTACTAGGTTCTAACATTTTCATCATCCAAAATTTAAACTAAACAAGCTATTTCATAACTTGACATTTAAACAAATGGGTCACTTATAGTTATTTAAAATCACCATCGAACATACCCATAATATAATCACTGAATTACCTTATTTTCAAGCCCAAAATAAACCATAGTACCTATCTATCATATACCAAAATATTTAACCACAATTAATTCACATTTCAACTCAAATATTAAACCTAACAATCTGATCTTCCATTACCAAACCACAAACAGAACATATCAATCCCAATAATAACGTAACCTATTCAAATAACTACATGATTTAAAACACCTATGCCGAATCATAATTTAAACTAAAACCATCATCTATATTTAAAATTTAGGCTAATATAAATGAATCAAAATGACCTTTATATATATTCGGATATAAATTCTTCAACTATTCCATTACCAATGCTAAATCTCAAGACTAACCAAATATGCAAATCATACCATATACCAAACTTATTAAATGAGCTAGTAATAAGTTGTTCATATCATTACCCAAATCAAGACATAAAACCAAACACCATTCAAATATGTCATATAGCATATTTACCAAAATGAGCTTAAACCATGATTAAATATAACCAAACATAAGCATAATGATCAAGCCATTTTCGCATGGCTATATTTATATACACTTTCAAAATCAACAAAAACAAGTGCTAGCCTATACATGCCATAGGTTTGAAATTCGAACTATTTAAAGTACCAAAATAACAATCGATAGTGTGACAGATTTCCTTGATGATCCTTAAGCTCGTAACTAGCTTCCAAAATCTATAAAACAACAAACGAACACACACAGTAAGCTTAAATAGCTTAGTAAGTCATAAGCAATTAAATCAATTCAATGACATTCATCATTCAACTTAATTAAAACGTACCGTACTAACCATAACCACATATACAATTATTAAGCTTGCAACTACATGTATCAATACATATACTTTAGCATTATTTTCCACTTGACCGAATACACATATATTCATATACATATTTAACTCTCATTTTCATAATGCACATTTCATATATTCATAAAAAGTGTTTACTTACCTTAATACTCAATCATTTAACTTAGTACATACCTATCCTTTTAGCTTGATTTCACGTCCGGTCTTAACTCGATATTGCCTGTTGAACCATTCAGAATTAATAAGGATACTCAAATAGTCAAAAATCCCGTACAACGCCAACGTCCCAGACGTGGTCTTACATGTAATCACATATTGATCCCACTGTCCAAGACATGGTCTTACACAAACTTATATACGATGCCGATGTCCCAGACATGGTCTTACTTGCAAATCAAAAATCGATACCAATGTACCAGATGTGGTGTTACACGAAATCACATATCGGAACCCTATGTCATGACATATGTATCCTAACTATTCCTAAGGTTCGTACGGGGCTTTCGAACGTCGTAACTCGATCGATTCAAGCTCGTAAATAATGCTCCTATGCTTAAATCAATTTGGCATACACATATACACAAGTAATAATTCAATTAGGCACTATTAAAATATATACAATCGAATTTAACAACATTTATTTACTTATGAACTTACCTCGTACGAAGTCGAACAGACCGGGTTGACTATTCAACAACTTTAGATTTCCCCCGATCCAAATTTGATTTTCTCTTTTCTTGATCTAAATTAATATAAATTAAACTTATTTAATCAAATATTCAATAAATTCATCCAAAAACACATAAATGGGCTAATTACACTTTTGCCCCTAACATTTCACATTTTTCACAATTTAGTCCCTATTTCACAAAACACAAAATATTCAAAATTTGACTACACGCATGTTAGGCCGAATTTAACCCTAGCCCATATAAGCCCATATGTTTCATTTATTTCACATTTTGACCCCTAAATTTACAAAATTCACAATTTAATCCTAAATAGGCATTTTTACTAAAAATCACTTAATTAAATTTGACAATCTAACAACATATATTTATTTTTCATCATCAAACACAAAAATCATCAAGTTATCAACAGTGGAAAATCATGAATACATCATCAAATTCAAAAATTCAAGCATGGGCTAGCTAGTACTCAAAGCAACAATCTCAAAAACGTAAAAATTATCAAAAACCGAACAAATTACATACCTAATTTGAAAAACACAAGGGCCAAACTTTAAAACTCTTTTCTTTCTCTTTTTATTTGTTAAATTCGGTCAAAGGATGAACAATTGCATGGCTATATTAATTTTATGTTTAGTTATAACATTATTAATTAGCATTTTTACCATATTAACCTTTTTAATATAATAACCAAACTATATATATCAAGTATAATACCGTCCATGCATGGTTTCAAGGGTGAAATTTCATCTTAAGGACCCCACACTACAAAAACAATAGCAATGTAACACCTGAACAATTAGCTAGCCACTTTTACATTTTACGCGATTAAGTCATTTTAATTAAATCTAGCACACAAACGATAAAATTTTCACATGAAATTTTCACACATATACATTAACATGTTATAGACACCAAAAATAATATTAAAATATTTTTCTAACTCAAATTTGTGGTCCTGAAACCACTATTTCGATTAGGGTTTAAACCAGGCTGTTACAGCTCTCCTCTCTTAGGGATTTTCATCCCTGAAAATCTTAACGACGAATAGGTTTGGGTACCGATATCTCATAGCATCCTCGGGCTCCAACGTAGCTTTTTCTACCCCTTTCTTGATGCCATAATACTTTCACTAAAGAGATTTTATGATTTCTTAATTCTTTAACCTCGCTATCTAAAATTCGGATCGGTTCTTCTTCGTATGTCATATCGGACTGAATCTTAATCTCTGACAGGGAAATCACATGCGATGAGTCAGATTGATATCGTCAAAACATCGAAACATGGAATACGTTATGGATCTTTTCTAACTCAGGTGGCAACAATAGTCTGTAAGCAATCGGCTCAATACGCTCAATAATTTCATACGGGCCAATAAATCTCGGACTCAATTTGCCTTTATGACCAAATTGGAGTATTTTCTTCCATGGTGAGACTTTCAAAAACACTTTGTCTCCGATCTAAAACTCAATATCTTTTTATTTCAAGTCTACATACAATTTCTGACGATCTGATGCTGCTTTTAGACTATCACGAATCACTTTTACTTTCTGTTCAGTCTCTTTGATCAAATTGACCCCGTATATCTTATTCTCACTAAGCACAGTCCAATATAAAGGTGCTCGACATTTGCGACCGTACAAAGCCTCATAAGGATCCATTTTTATATTCAATTGAAAACTATTATTATACGCAAATTCAATTAGTGGCAAGTATCGTTCCCACGTACCTTTAAACTCAAGAATACAACATCTCAACATATCCTCCAGTATCTAAATAATTCGCTCGGATTGACCATCCGCATGTGGGTGGAAGGCAGTATTGAAGTGTAGCTTCATACCTAATGCATCTTACAGTTTCTTCCAAAATTGCAATGTGAACCTCGGATCTTTATCTGAAATAATAGAGATACGTACTCTGTACAATCTCACAATCTGAGAAATGTACAACTCAGCAAGCTTATCAAGCAAGTAATCTATGCGAATCGGAATGAAATGAGCTGATTTAGTCAATCTATCTACAACAACCAAGATCGCATCTTTCTTGCCCGGTGACAAAGGCAAACCTGATACAAAATCCATCATGACTCTATCCCATTGGCACTCGAGTATCATAATCGGTTGATGTAACCCAAATGGTACCTGATGGTCGGCTTTGACTTGTTGATAGATTAAACATTTTGAAACAAAGTTAGATATGTCTAGTTTCGTACCATGCCACCAGTAAAGCTGTCTCAAATCATTATACATTTTTGCACTACCCAGATGAACAGATAACCGACTGCTATGAGCTTCATTTAAAATCATCTGAAACAACTCTGAGTTTCTCGGAACACATATTCAGCCTCTTCAAACTACCCTCAGCACCAACTCGAAATTTTGAATCAATATTCGAATCACATTGAGCCCATATTGCTAACAATTCATTATCGACTTTTTGAGCTTCGCAAATCTCTTGCATAAATAACGGTCTCACTTTCAACTCAGCTACAATCGAGCCATCATCAGATATAGCCATATGCACATTCATTGCACGCAGAGCAAACAAAGATTTTTTACTTAGAGCATCAGCAACTACACTGGCCTTTCCCGGATGGTAGTCAATTACAAGCTCATAATATTTTAACAACTCTAACCATCTTCGCTGTCGTAGATTCAGATATTTCTGAGTCATCAAGTATTTTAAGCTTTTATGATCGGAATAAACGTGACATTTCTCATTGAACAGATAGTAGCACCAAATTTTCAACGCAAACACAATAGCTGCCAATTCCAGGTCATGTGTCGATAGTTTTTTTCATGCGGCTATAACTGTCTCGAAGCATAAGCTATGACTTTTCCTTCCTACATCAAAACGCATCCCAAACCATTAAAAGATGCATCACTATAAATTACAAATTCTTTACTCGATTCTGGCTGAACTAGCACTAGAGCTTCGGTCAACAAAGCTTTCAACTGATCAAAACTTTTCTGGCATTTTTTTGACCATTCGAACTTAACATGTTTTTGAAGTAGTCGCACCATCAGGGTTGCAATCATCGAGAAACCTTTTACAAATCATCTGTAATATCCAACAAGTCCCAAAAAACTTTAGACTTCAGATACATTTCTTTGAGGCTTCCAATCTAGAATTGCCGATATCTTGCTCGGATCCACTCGAATACCCAATGCTGACATAACATGTCCTAGAAAACAGACTTCTCTTAACTAGAACTCACATTTATTGAATTTTTCATACAACTACTTATCACGCAAAGTCTGTAACACTATTTTCAACTGCTCGACATGTTCAGACTCATCACGGGAATAAATTAGGATGTCATTAATAAACACAACCACAAATCGATCCAAATACGGTCTAAAGATTCGATTCTTTAAATCCATAAAAGCAGCGGGTGCATTAGTAATTCCGAAAGCATAACCAAAAACTTATAGTGTTCGTACCTCGTTCAGAAAGCAGTTTTCGGCACATTGGAGTCTTTAACTCGCAGTTGATAGTAACCCGATCTCAAGTCTGTCTTTCAAAACACTGTAGCCTCTTTCAACTGATCGAACAAGTCATCTATTCGTGGCAAAGGATATTTATTCTTTATAGTCACCTTATTGAGCGTCGGTAGTTGATGCAAATTCTCATAGTTCCGTCTTTCTTTTTCACAAACAAAACTGGTGCACTCTAGGGAGAAAAACTCAGTCGTGCAAAGCCTCTATCAGTCAATTCTTGCAACCGAGCTTTCAACTCTTTTAATTTGGTCAATGCCATTCTTTACGGAGCTATCGAAATTGGAGTTGTCCCCGGCACTAACTCAATGCCAAACTCTACCTCTCGGATTGGTGGCAAACCTGATAATTCTTCAGGAAACATATCTGGATATTCACACACAACTGGTACTGATTCAATCTTCTTTTCGGTCACTTTAGAATCGAGCACATAGGCAAAGTAAGCTTCACAACCTTTTCTCACATATTTCTAAGCTAACATCGAAGATATCACTGCTGGTAAACCATTTAGATCATTAGACTCAATCCGAATAATTTCATCATTTTGGCATCACAAATCAATAGTCTTTCGTTTGCAGTTCATAATAGCATTGTGCAATGTTAACCAATCCATACCCAGAATTATATCAAACTCGTCGAATGGAAACAACATCAAATCAGTCAGAAAACATGAATCTCGAATCATCAACAGATAATTCTTGCATACTTTATCAACCAAAACACACCAGCCTAAGGGGTTCGACACTCTAATCACAAACTCAGTAGACTTTAAAGGTAAAGTCTTACTGGATACTAAAGTTTCACATAGATAAAAATGAGTCGATCCAAGATCAATCAATGCAACAACACTAGTATCATAGAGAGTGAAAGTACCGGTAATAACATCTGGAGACGAAGCTTCTTCACGAGCGCAGATAGCATAAGCTCTGGCAGGTGCGCGAGCCTCAGATCTAACCATTGTAGTTCCCCTCTGACTGCCACTCACATTACACGTGTTTCTGGGTGGTCTACCTCGAGCTGTCGTGTTACTCGGCCTTGTGTTCTACTTTATGTCTTGCTCAACCAACTCAGGGTATTCAAGTATGAAATGATCCATCGAACCACATTTAAAACAAGCCCGATCATTCAATCTGCAACTACCGGGATGTCATTTACCGCAATATTTACACTCAAGTTGGTTTGGTCAGATGTTACCAACACTAGATACTGAGGTAGCTCTCGAAATCACGGGTGGTCTATCTCGATCACGTTTAGAATAGCCCGTAGTAGCCTTTGAACAGCTAAAGTCATCTTAAAATTTCTTTGATGCCGACTGAAATGTTTTACCTGACAATTTTTTTCGTGAATCTCTAGCTTCAAAGTCAGCTTTTCTTTTCTCTTTCCTTAGCTCTTCAACTTTGCACGCGTGCTCGACTAGTACAACGAACTCTTTTATTTCAAGTATCCCGACTAACAGCTTAATGTCTTCATTCAACACATCTTCAAATCTTTTACACATTATAGCTTCAGTCGAAACACATTCTCGGGCATATCTACTGAGTCTCACAAATTCCCGTTCATATTCTGTTACGCTCATACGACCCTGTTTCAACTCGAGGAATTCTTTACATTTTTGATCAATGAATCTCTGACTGATGAATTTCTTACAGAATTTAGTCTGAAAGAATTCCCAGATCACTTGTTCTTTCGAAACTATTGATATCAATGTATTCCACCAGTGATATGCAAAATCTCGAAGTAAGGATACAACACATTTTATACACTTGTTAGTGGTACATGATAACTCATCAAACACACAAATAGTATTATCAAGCCAGAATTTAGCTCGCTCAGCATCATCATTAACAGTGGCTCTGAATTCTTCAGCCCCGTGTTTTCTGAATTTATCGATCGAGGCTTATTTAATCTCATCTGATCAATTACTTGAGGTACCATGGGTTTTTGAGGAGGATTAGGCGGGGGTGAAGGTTGTGGAGCAGTTGGATTAGTTCTAATATATTGAGTGAACCACTCATTCATCATCTGGAAGAAGGCTTGCTTAGCCTCTCCCTCGTGGCTACTCGAAATTAACTTAGAATTAGCCGGCGCAGCTCCTTGAGCAAGAGCGGATGCATTACTTTCAGTGTCATCAGCTACGGCTCGATCGGGATCCATTTATTTTACGAAAACACATTTTAATTGTCAGGAATCATCACACTATCGTAGTATATAAATATGGCATGTATAACTAGACTTATACGCGCTACGTTAGTCCTAGAATCGACTAAACCATAGCTCTGATACCAATCAAATGTAACACCCCTGACCCATATCCGTTGCCGG
The DNA here is from genome assembly GCA_025698465.1 of Gossypium longicalyx. Classification (NCBI taxonomy): domain Eukaryota; kingdom Viridiplantae; phylum Streptophyta; class Magnoliopsida; order Malvales; family Malvaceae; genus Gossypium; species Gossypium longicalyx. Next base: position 64,273,974 of record CM046996.1, on the reverse strand, counting down.
ACTAGGGTTACGAGCATTACCGGACATAACGGAATGTTTCGCAATCATGTCACAATCAAAAGTCATACTCTGACAAATCATAGTCAAATATCAAAACTAATTCGCGCAAGTTTGATAATTTCAAAGTTCGAACCATATAGCAACCATTTCTATATCATTCGAATACCCAAGTCATAACTCAACCATAATTCATTTCATATACAGAGCATATAACAAGACATCTATAACCTTAGCTAAATACAACCATAATAGTTTGAAATCTTTATACATGCACATATTAAACCAATTTAGCCTTATATCATGATTTAATATTCATTTGCGCATAAAACATTAGGTAACTATATAACATAACCAACTATACTTTAAACATTATCAAACCATTTTTAAAGACAAGTACCAAATCTTAGCATTTTAAACATTATAACGTTATATACACTTTACCAAATCAAGTTGAACCATTTCTTTATCATGATGTCAAGTCATACCATACCTAATTCACAATCTAACTAATATAATCAACCACACACATGAACCGCATACTTAAGCAGAATTTTACTATTACCTATATATGTCACATTTATGATTATTCACTGAACCAACAATTCAAATAGACAACCATTCATTATCAAATTTAGCCTCACTAGGTTCTGACATTTTCATCATCCAAATTTTAAACTAAACAAGTCATTTCATAACTTGACATTTAAACAAATGGGTCACCTATAGTTATTTAAAATGACCATCGAACATACCCATAATATAATCATTGAATTACCTTATTTTCAAGCCCAAAATAAACTATAGTACCTATCTATCATATACCAAAATATTTAACCACAATTATTTCACATTTCAACTCAAATATTAAACCTAACAATCTGATCTTCCATTGCCAAACCTCAAACAGAACATATCAATCCCAATAATAATGTAACCTATTCAAATAACTATATGATTTAAAACACCTATGCCGAATCACAATTTAAACTAAAACCATCATCTATGTTTACAATTTAGGCTAATATAAATGAATCAAAATGACCTTTGTATATATTCGGCTATAAATTCTTCAACTACTCCATTGCCAATGCTAAATCTCAAGACTAACCAAATATGCAAATCATACCATATACCAAACTTATTAAATGAGCTAGTTATAAGTTGTTCATATGATTACCCAAATCAAGACATAAAACCAAACACCATTCAAATATGTCATATAGCATATTTACCAAAATGAGCTTAAACCATGATTAAATATAACCGAACATAAGCATAATGATCAAGCCATTTTCGCATGGCTATATTTATATACACTTTCAAAATCAAACAAAACAAGTGCTAACCTATACATGCCATAGGTTTGAAATTCGAACTATTTAAAGTACCAAAATAACAATCGATAGTGTGACAAATTTCCTTGATGATCCCTGAGCTCGTAACTAGCTTCCAAAATCTATAAAACAACAAACGAACACACACAGTAAGCTTAAATAGCTTAGTAAGTCATAAGCAATTAAATAAATTCAATGACATTCATCATTCAACTTAATTAAACCGAACCATACTAACCATAACCACATATACAATTATTAAGCTTGCAACTACATGTATCAATACATATACTTTAGCATTATTTTCCACTTGACTGAATACACATATATTCATATACATATTTAACTCTCATTTTCATAATGCACATTTCATATATTCATATAAAATTTATACTTACCTTACTACTCAATCATTTAACTTAGTACATACCTGTCCTTTTAGCTCGATTTCACATTCGATCTTAACTCGATATTGCCCGTTGAACCATTCAGAATTAATAAGGATACTCAGATAGTCAAAAAGCTCGTACAACGCCAACGTCCCAGATGCGGTCTTACATATAATCACGTATCGATGCCACTGTCCAAGACGAGGTCTTACACAAACTTATATACGATGCCGATGTTCCAGACATGGTCTTACACGTAAATCACAAATCATACCAACATCCCAGACGTGGTCTTACACGAAATCACATACTGAAACCCTATGTCATGACATATGTATCCTAACTATTCCTAAGGTTCGTACGGGGCTTTCGGACGTCGTAACTCGATCTATTCAAGCTCGTAAATAATGCTCCCATGCTTAATTCAATTTGGAATACACATATACACAAGTAATAATTAAAATTTTCACTATTAAAATATATACAATCAAATTTAACGACATTTATTTACTTATGAACTTACCTTGTACGAAGACGAACAGACCGGGTCGACTATTCAACAGCTATAGATTTCCCCTGGTCCAAATCCAATTTTCTCTTTTCTTGATCTAAATTAATATAAATTAAACTTATTTAATCAAATATTCAATCAAATTCATCCAAAAACACATAAATGGGCTAATTACACTTTTGCCCCTAATATTTCACATTTTTCACAGTTTAGTCCCTATTTCACAAAACACAAAATATTCAAAATTTGGTTACACCCATGTTAGGCTGAATTTACCCCTAGCCCATATAAACCCATATGTTTCATTTATTTCACATTTTGACCCCTAAATTTACAAAATTCACAATTTAATCCTAAATAGGCATTTTTACTAAAAATCACTTAATTAAACTTGACAATCTAACAACCTATATTTATTTTTCATCATCAAACACAAAAATAATCAAGCTATAAACAATGGAAAATCATGAATGCATCATCAAATTCAAAAATTCAAGCATGGGCTAGCTAGTACTCAAAGCAACAATCTCAAAAATGTAAAAATTATCAAAAACCGAACAAATTACATACCTAATTTGAAGAACACAAGGGCCGAACCTTTAAAACTCTTTTCTTTCTCTTTTTCTTTGTTAAATTCGGTCAAAGGATGAACAATTGCATGGTTATATTAATTTTATGTTTTATTATAACATTATTAATTAGCATTTTTACCATATTAACCTTTTTAATATAATAACCAAACTATACATATCAAGTCTAATACCATCCATGCTTGTTTTCAAGGGTGAAATTTCATCTTAAGGACTCCACATTATAAAAACAATAGCAATGTAGCACTTTAACAATTAGCTAGCCACTTTTACATTTTACGTGATTAAGTCCTTTTAATTAAATCTAGCACACAAACGATAAAATTTTCACACGCAATTTTCACACATATACATTAACATGATGTAGACACTACAAATAGTATTAAAATATTTTTCTAACTTAGATTTGTGGTATCGAAACCACTATTTCGACTAGGGTCTAAACCGAGCTGTTACAACTGAGGTAAGTTTGTGTGTAAATAATGCAACGTTACATTATTATGTATTTAATACTTCAATATTGCATGAATTGTATAATTGCCTTTATGGATTTAATTAATGATGACTCAATGATGAATCAGTGAGTTCGATACCTCAAAATCCCGGTTGAACCTTAGGAATAGTTAGGATACAAATGTCATGACATTAGGGTTATGAACGATCCCATGTAAGACCATGTCTGGGACATGGCTTTGGCATCAATATGTAATTTCTTGTAAGACTATAGCTGGGATATCGGCATCAATATGTGATCTCACGTAAAACCATGTTTGGGACATGGCATTGGTATCGACCTACGATCCCATGTAAGACCATGCCTGGGACATGACATTGGCATTGATATGTAATCCCATATAAGACCATATTCTGGATATGGCATTGGCATCCTACCATGTGTATAAGAGTTCCCGAGTATCCTTTAGTATTCCAAGTGGTTCAACGGGTAATCCAACGATTATGTCAAAGAGATGACAAGGTATGATCATGTTGAAAGAATACATGTACATACACATAGCTCATAAACATTGAGATTATGAATTGATGAGACCTCAGAAGAATTGAATGAATGAATTAGGATCATGAGTTTCTGTAACGCCCCGATTTTTGGGCCTAGGAGTAATGGGCCTTGAGTCTAGGTTCGGGTAGAAGACGACCCGAACAATTTGGATGTTTTAATTATTATTATTATTATTTAGTATGTAATTAAATAAATTACTAAGGGTTATGGTGTGGGAAAAAGGCCCAAGAGTAAATTTAATTCGAGGCAATTCTTGAATTTTTAATTTTGGAGAAAAAGGGTTCTGGCGATATGGGCTTTTAAATTTGAGGTGGTAAATTATGAAACAAATAAGGCCTTGGTAAAGTGGCAAGGTGGCACCACTAAGTTCCTAAAAAAATGGCGCCTGGGAAGGAATTAAAGGTCCAGGGTTCAAGTTGCAAGGTAGGCATACTATTACTTTTTAATTTTAGGCATGTGCCTGGCATGTGATCACTTAAGTGAATTTCGGTAAGGGCCTTAGGGAGGTTGGGCCGATTGTTTTAGTTGATATTAGGGTTAGGCTCTTTTCTTTTTCTGTCTTGGAGAATTAGGGTTAGCCACCTGAAAGCTTTCACTGTCATTCATCCCTTCTGAGTTCTTATAAAAGCCGAAAACGCAAATTCCTTCTCCTTGGTGCCGAGTTCTTCTTCCTCTCTTTTTCCTCCATTTTATTTCTTCCTTTTTGTTTTTTTCTTCTAGCCTAAACTTTCTGACCACCTTACTCACCTCCTCTATCGATTCCATCCTCCACAAAACCTTCATAGCCAATCGCCATAAAAGCCAAAATCCCGAAAACTCACTTCTTGTGCCGATTTCTCCAAGCCAAAATCCTTCAGTTATTTTTGTTCCTTTTGATTAACTTTCATCTTCTCTAAACCCTTAGTATCTTTCGAAAACATTACTTCAAAGTTATAGCCTCAAATCGTCATCTTTTTCATCACTTAAAAAGCCGAAGTACCATAGATTTAGGGACTTATAGCCGAAACTTCAGATCTCCTGGATTCGAGTTCTACTATCGTTTAGAGGATAGATCTACATCAGATCTGCATAGAAATCAAAGAGGAATATGTGGTAAGTGCTCATCACCTCAGATCTAGTCTTATTTTACAATTTAGAAAAAGCCAAAGTCTCTAAAACCCAGGGAGGCTGTCGATTCGGGCATAGGGCTTTAAGGGTCTTTAACCGATGATTTCTTTTGGTTGTTAGTGTCTTCTAGAGGTTGGATCAAAGGCTTGGATCTTTGGAACAACTAGACTTAGATCTAGTCATCGATTTTCGGCAAAAAGGTAAGGTTCTAAAGGCTTTAGGGGCATGGTTCGAATATGGTAGGTGAATTTTGGGATTGGTTATTGTGGTTTGCAACCTAAGAATTGTGGTAATCAATTGTAGGAAATCGTAAGGGATCTTAGTGGCAGTCGTCACCAAACAGGTGTGTAACAAACCCTCGTAATAGCTTAGGCTAATATTCGCAGAAAAGCTGAAATACCAAAATTCTGGCATTTCGGGAACTTGAGATTTTGCATGTAGTTTTAGATGCGATAAAAATGATATGATTGGTGTTTGGATCGATGGAACAGGTAAGAGCGCAATTCTGTGCACGACGGTAAGTTGGGCCTCAATGGGCTAAAATTGGGTCCAATGGGCTTCCGGGCCCATTTGGGTAAAATTGATAGAAAATGGAACTTGGATAAATTGCATGTTAACACGGTTAGATCTGTTTATAAATTGGGTTAAGTGGGCTAAAAGGGCTAAATCGGCACTCGTAGGACCCATTAGGGGTTTTGGGCCCAAAAGCCCTAATTTGATAAAGTGCGTTAAAATAACTGTTTAAACACTTGAGGATATTGATAATTGTTAATGAACATGGAAAACCCATAATATTTGGTAAATTTACGAAATTACCCCTAAAATATGGTAAATGACTGTTTTGCCTTTAGGTAAAAATGACCATTATACCCCTAGGGTTTAATTGTGAATATGATGCATGAGATTTTGATATACATGATATGACATGATATGCACATGATATGTTATGAGATGCACATGATATACTCATTATATGCATGGGTTGGGTTTGATATAAATGGAGGAAGTGCAAAAAGGGCTTTGCCCCAGTTTACTGAAAAGGACTTTGCCCCAGTTTATCAAAAAGGGCTTTGCCCAGTTATTAAAAGAGGTTAGGCCTCCAGCTATATGATAAAGCAGCTGTGCTACCAGTGGAGAGTTTGGTTGGGTAGGTTGAGTTATTCCCCACATGGAGAGCTTGGTTGGTACGGGTGGAGAGTAGCGGATGGTGGGTTGAGTAGTCTCCCCAAATGGGCTTGCATACATCCATTAATATTACATGTGGCATTGAAATGAGCCTATGGGCCATACCGTTTGCAGTGAAGGCTTCAGCCCAGTAACATGGTTAATGAGAAGGCTTCGGCCCAGTAACATGATTAATGAGAAGGCTTCGGCCCAGTAACCGTTAAACGAAAGGCTTCGGCCTAGTATGTTGGTATTAGTTTCGGCTCTGAAAGGGGCTTGTTACACACTGAGTTTTCCAAACTCACCCCCCTTTTTCCCATCTTTGCAGGTGAGCCTTAGATCGGTGGACTTGGAGCCGGAGGGGATTCAGAGTGGCCATGTGGATTGTTTAAAATAAGTGTTTATGCCTTCACTTTTATTCTAGATTACTTCCTTTATGTTTTCGGGTTTTAAGTTGTAATAAGGCCGCTTTAATTAGTTTTAATTGCTTTAGTATGATTATTAGCTTAGGCATGATATGGATTTAAAGGTTTCGGATTGAATAGCTTTAGGGCACATTTTTAAAAGAAATAATCTGATTTCAAAATATCGTGAAACAAGACAAAGCTTCTGCAACGAAAACGTTTAAAAAAAAAAATTAACAAGTGCTTTCAATGGCTTAAAACGAAATGGTTTTTCCTGAACAATCATTCAGTTAAAGTGTGGCAATGGTTGTGTGCATGTCTAGGAGTGGATCCATGGAGAGCTTGGTACTTAAGCGATCTAATTGACTCACCTCCTCTTTAAGGCATCCTACGGTGCATAGCTTCCATTCACTTTAATCTATAACAAAAATACTCTTTAAACACTAAGAAAGATGTTAGTTAAAACATGACTTTTACAGTAACGCTTCAATGTGACATGCTGAATTCGGGCCTAACTTCTAGGCCGGGTTTGGAGTGTTACAGTTTTATTGTACATTATGTAAATGGCATGGCTTAAAATGTACCTATGATACTTGATGACATTGTGATAAATGTTATTGTGTTATGTGTATAATATTGCATGGTTAATCTAGTTATTTATTTACATGCAAACTTAATAAGCTTTATGCTTACTCCCTTTCCTTTTCCATTTCCTTATAGTGTTGCCAAGCTAGCTCGAGGATCGAAGGACGTCGGAGCTTGATTCACACTATCAAACTAATCTTTTGGGTATAGTGAATTTAAGTATTTTGAGTATGGCATGTATAGAGACTTAGACTTTTTATTATATGTCATATTGGTTTAGCCAAGTGTGTTGGCTTATAATGATTTGATGATTCATTTTGTATACAACCATGAGATATGGCTCATATTAATTATGGGGAGGTAATCCTATTTATATATGCATGCATGTGCTATGTTCACTCATGTTGTGGTTAAATTCATTTGGCATGGATGAATTGTGGATATGATCATGGATGTTTGATGATGGAAATATGAGTAAATGGCATAATAACAACTAGGGCATGAATGTATGAAATAGAAGTAAATTGATGTTTCATATTTCATGTGAAGCTTGGTCTAAATAAAATATGAAGTCTTAAGCAAGTATAAACTGATAAGAAGTTGACTTACATGAGCCATGATTATGAATGTGTAAGTGTGCATGTGTCATTAAGGGTCACAAAAGGCTTGGGATATAGCCTCAAAGTTGTCCACACGAGTAGGCACACGGTCGTGTGTCTAGGTCGTGTGTGACACATGGTTTGTCCTATGGGCGTGTGCTCTGGCTATATGTCCCCTGCACCCTATTAAATGCAAAAAAAAATTCTCAGTAGTAAAAACACAAGCAGAGACATGGCCGTGTGTCTCAGCCGTGTGAAGGACATGGCCGCAGGACATGGGCGTGTGCCCAGGCCGTGTGAAGTCTGCACTTAATTTTTGGAATTTAAATTGCCATATGGCCTAAGCACACGGGCGTGTGTCTTGGCGGTTTGACCCTAATTGTATTGATGACATCATAAACAGAGAGTTACACGGGCTAAAGACACGGGCATGTCCCAAGCCACACGAGCGTGTGTGACCACACGACCTATACACACGGGTGTGTGACCTTGTTTCATGAAAACTTTCAAAGTTTTCCCAAGTTTTCTAAAGTTCTCAGTTTAGTCCTGAACTATACCCGATGTATGTTTTGGGACTCGTAGGCCCATATAAGGGACATTTTGTATATGTATGAATGGATTTAATTAGAACAAAATTTGTATTTCTTGTTTTTGTGTGTTGCTTGTGATTATGTTTGGTAATGCCCCATATCCTGTCTCAGCGTCGGGCACGGGTAAGGGGTGTTACACCGTGTGCCTCACACGACCACCAGACACACCCGTGTCATAGGCCGTGTGAAAATAGGGCATACATACTAACTTGCACCACAAGCCCGTATAATTTAGAACTAAACTTACCCTTTATACATAATCAAAGCAATAATCAAAGTGTAATCAATTCACTTACAAAATGCCTAAACACAAGCATTCATCACAAGTTAGTCATTTAAAATACATGAAACCATCCACTAATACCTTGCATCATAATAAATTTATATATCAAATATAACCTTAGTAACATTTCAATCTCAATCATATAAACAATAAATCATTGTAAACTGTAACTCATCCATATAAACATCATTTATTCCCGTTGAACCTATTAGAACTTCAAAGGATACTCGGGTAATAAACATCAGTAATTCGTCAAATCATTATCATTTATGCTCTTTCGAGCCATGATCGGCAAGCTCTTCCTAAGTTGATGAACAGTAAGATCTATTGAGCTAAAACGGTAAGCTCTATCGAGCTGAACAGTAAGCTCATACGAGCTAAAATGATAAGCTCTATCGAGCTGAAAATAGTAAGCTCTTACGAGCTGAATATATTGGTAAGCTCAAGCGAGTTGTGGTGAGTTCGCAACAAATGCAGGAGCTTGACCAAAACGGTAACCCTAGTGACATGTCACTCATATCCTATGAATTCATACAGTTCAACCGGGGCTCGGTAACCAATAGATTATATTGATAAGGCATTCATATCTCAAGTATATCAATTATACACATCCATTTCAATAATTACAAGTATATAAAAGTTCGATTCTAATTATACGAACTTACTTTGTATTCTTGGATAAAACTTTCGACTATTTACCCACTTTCTGTTTTCCCCGATCTAGTTCCAGTATTTTCTTATCTTGATCTATATAATATCAAATTAACTCATTAAAACTTTCATTCAATTCAATTTAGCCCTAAACATTTATTTTGGCTAAATTACAATTTTACCCCTAGACTTTTGAATACTTTGCAATTTAGTCCTTAACACATAAAAATGAAAAATTACACAATTAGACCATAACCCATAGTAGTCGAATTTACTATATACTACTAGCAGCCCATATCTTTCATTATTTCACACTTTTAACCACATAATTTTACATTTTCTCAATGTAATCCCTATTTGACATTTTTGTCAAAAATCATTTTACAAAACTAGTTTAACTATCATCAAACTTCCATAATCTATCATTAAACATCAAAGAAATCAAGTATTCAACAATGAAACTTTTCAAAATCATGAACAAATTCAAAAATTAAGGTACGAGCTAGCTAATATACGAAACAACGATATCAAAAACGTAAAAATCATCAAAAAGGGGTTAAAAATCACTTACCAAATGGCTATTTGAAGCTTAACTGAATCCTAGCCCTATTTTCTTCAAAGAATCAGTTTTGTGTTCTCTTTTTGGAGAAGATGATACAAATTATGCATTTTTTTTCATTTAATTTTCATTTTAATCATCAATTACCATAATAACCTTAGTAATAAAGCATAAACATAATTTAAACAATGTCCAAGAATGTCCACTTACATTATAAATGGACTAATTACATCATAAGGAATTCCATATTAATAATTCATAGCAATTAAAAACTTTTAACAATAGAATGCAACCTTTATGCGTTACGCGATTTAGTCCTCTTTATCGAATTAAGCATTTAAACGATAAAATTTCTTTACGAAAGTTTCACATAATAATTCTATCATCCTGTAAACTTTAATAAAATAATAAAGTAAATGTTTTGACTTCGGATTTAAGGTCCCGAAACCACTATTCTAATTTAACTCAAAAACGGGATATTACAACTCTTCCCCCTTTAAGAATTTTCGTCCCCGAAAATCTTACCGGTAAATAGGTTAGGGTACTATTTTTGCATAGCTTCCTCGGGTTCCCACATAAGTTCCTCTACCCCGTGTTTATGTCAGAGAACTTTTACTAAGGCTATGCGTTTATTTCTCAACTCTTTGATTTCATGAGCCAAAATCCTGATTGGTTCTTCATTATACGACATATCGGGTTGAATTTCAACATTTATCGGAGAGATCACATGTGTTGGATCGGATCTGTAACAACGTAGCATAGAAATATGAAAGACATTATGTATCTTTTCAAGTTCTGATGGTAAAGCAATTCGATATGGTAATGGTCCTATTCTTTCAATGACCTCATACGACCCGATGAATTGTGGACTTAACTTTCCTTTACGTCTGAAATAGATAATCTTTTTCCACGGTGAAACTTTTAGAAACACTCTATCTCCGACTTGAAATTCAATCTCTCTACGTTTCAAATCTGCATAGAATTTTTGTTGATCTAAAGCTGCTTTTAAACTATCGCGAATCATTTTCACATTTTCTTCAGTTTTTCTCACTCAATTTAGTCAAAATAGAGGAGTTCGACATTTGCGACCATACAAAGCTTCGTACGGTGCCATCTTTATACTTGTTTGGAAACTGTTGTTGTATGCGAATTCAATCAACGATAAGTATTTTTCCTAACTGCCTTCAAACTCTAAAATACAACATCTCAACATGTTTTCGGGAATCTGAATAATTCTCTCAGTCTGACCGTCAATTTGAGGATGAAAAACCGTACTGAAATTTAACTTTGTTCCCAGAATCGTGATGTAAATCTCGGATCTCTATCAGAAATATTAGATAATGGCATGCTGTGTAACTGAATAACTTTAGAAATGTATAATTCAGCTAATATGTCAAGTGAGTAATCTGTACATACCAGTATGAAATGAGCATATTTCGTTAGTCGATCAACGACAACCCCGATAACATCTTTCTTTTTCGGAGTTAGAGGCAATGCCGACCCAAAATCCATTATAACTATATCCCATTTCCATTTAGGAATCAATACAGGCTGTAGTAAACCTGAAGGTACTTGATTTTCGAATTTGATTTGCTGACATATTAAACATTTCAATACAAACTCTGATATATCCCGTTTCATGCCCGACCACCAGTACAACTGTTTCAGATCGTTATATATCTTGGTACTGCCCGGACGAATAGAAAAATGACTATTGTGTGCTTTATGAAGGATTTTCTGAATAAGCTCTGTTTTTTTTAGTATACAAATTCTATTTCGAAACATTAAACAGTCATCAGTTCCAATATGAAATTCTGAATCAGAAATAGATCACATTGAATTTGTTTACCTTGAAATTCATGGTCATCATTTTGAGCTTCAAAGATTTGTTGAAAAAATACCGGTTTAGATTTTAATTCAGCTAAAATATACCCATCATCACAAATCATCAACTGGGTGTTCATTTCTTGTAATGCAAACAAAGATTTTTGACTCAGGGCATCAGTAACAACAGTAGCTTTTCCCGGGTGATAATCAATCACGAAGTCAAAATCTTTCAATAACTCGAGCTATCTTCGTTGTCGTAAATTTAAATATTTCTGTGTCATCAGATATTTCAAGCTCTTGTGATCCTCATAAATGTGACATTTTTCACCGTATAAGTAGTGTCGCCAAATCTTCAACGCAAACACAATTGCAGCCAACTCTAAGTCATGTGTTGCAAAATTCTTTTCATGCGGTTTCAATTGTCGAGAAGCATAAGCTATAACTTTTCTCTCTTGAATCAGAACACATCCTAGACCGTTTAATGACGCGTTGCTATAAATCACGAATTCTTTCCCCGATTTCGGTTAAACCAATACTAGTGCTTCAATTAACAATACTTTCAACTGTTCAAAACTCTGCTGACATTTTTCTGATCAATCAAACTTCACGTCTTTTTGTAACAGTCATGTCATCGGTGTCGCAATCATCGAGAATCCTTTCATGAATCTTCGGTAATAGCTCGCTAAGCCCAGAAAACTATGGACTTCAGATACATTTCTCAGAGATTTCCAATCAAAAATAGCAGAAATTTTGCTCGGATCAACTCTAATACCGTCAGCTGAAACAATGTGCCCCAGAAATCCAACCTCTTTGAGCCAAAACTCACATTTGCTGAACTTTGCAAATAACTGTTTATCACGTAGAGTTTGCAACAGAATTCTCAAATGTTCGGTACGTTTAGATTCATCTCGTGAATAGATCAGAATGTCATCAATGAATACAACAACAAATCTATCTAAATACAGTCTGAATATCCAGTTCATCAAGTCCATAAAAATGGCAGGAGCATTAGTTATACCAAAAGGCATAACAAGGAATTCATAATATCCATACCTCGTTCTGAACTTGGTTTTCAACACATCTGACTCTTTGAATCATAACTGATAGTAACCCAATCTCAGATCAATCTTTGAAAATACTGTAGCCCCTTTCAACTGATCAAATAAATCATCAATCTGCGGTAAAGGGTATTTGTTCTTTATAGTCACTTTATTCAATTGTCTGTAGTCGATACACATTCTCATCGTGCCATCTTTCTTTTTCACAAACAATACTGGTGCACCCCAGGGAGAATAACTCGATTGTTCAAAACCTCTATCTGTCAATTCTTGCAACTGAGCTTTCAACTCTTTTAATTCTGTTGGAGCCATTCTGTTTGGAGCTATCAATATCGTTTTAGTTCCGGGTACTAATTAAATACCAAATTCAACTTCTCTGCTCAGAGGCAAACCCAATAATTCTTCTGAAAATACATCCGAAAACTCACAAACAACAGGTACAGATTCAATCTTTGATTCAGTCACCTTTTTATCCAGTATGTATGCAAGGTATGCATCATACCCCTTTTTCAAATATTTCTGAGCTAACACAGATGATATCACAGTAGGTAATTCATTCGAATCATCAAACTTAATCCGAGGAATCTAACCATTTGGACATTTCAATTTGATAGTCTTCTGTCTACAATCCACAACCGTATCATGCATAGTCAGCTAATCAATACCCAGAATCACGTCAAACTTATCAAATGGTAGAAGCATCAAATCAGCCAGAAAATAATAACCCTGAGTTATCAATGGACAATTCTTTCAAATTTTATCAACTAAAACAGACTTGCATAAGGGGCTCAATACTTTAATTAAAAATTCTATAGACTCGACATATAAACTCGTTTTAAACACTAAATTCATACAGATATAAGAATAGGTTAATCTAGGATTTATCAATGCAACTATATCAGTATCAAAAAGAGAAAAAGTACCTGTAATAATGTCTGGCGATGATGCTTCCTCTCGTGCAAGTATAGCATAAGCTTTGGCAGGTGCTCGTGCCTCAGATCTCACAGTCGAATCTCTTGTAGCACCTCAATTACCACTCATATTTCTAGTATTTCGGGGTGGTCTCCCTCTAGAAGTCGTGCTACTCGCTTTCACTGGTTGATCTCTATTAGTTGTAAACTTTTCTAGACAGTCTTGAAGGTAATGATCAAGCAATACACATTTAAAGCAAGCTCCACTCACTAATCTACATCCACCATAATGCTTCTTATTGCAACGTTTACTATCAGGTCCAGCATTTCTAACACTACCCACACTGGCAACTGATGTCTCCTGAGGTTTAGAATTAAAATGTCTCACCTCTCTGTGTTTAATCAAAATTCCTGTAGAAGTTGTAGAACGAGGATGATATTCTCTAAGTTTTTTTGATGCCGACAGATGTGATTTGCCCGCAAATCTCTTTCTAGAATCCTTAGCCACAAAATCAGCTTTTCTTTAATTTAATCTATGCAAAGCTCTTCGGCTTTACAAGCTCGATTAAACAAAACAACAAACTCTTTCAGCTCAAGAATTCCGACTAACATTCTGATTTCTTCATTCAATATGTCCTCGAATCTTTTACACAATATAGCTTCAGAAGAGACACATTCACGGGCATATTTGCTGAGTTGTACAAACTCTCTTTCAAATTTTGTGACTGACATACGACCCCGCTTCAATTCAAGGAATTTTTTCTTTTCTGATCAATGAATCTTTGGTCGATATATTTCTTTCTAAATTCAACTTGAAAGAAATCCCAAATGACTCTTTCTTGCGGAACCACTGATACGCAGTGTCTCTCAACAGTGATACTACACATTTTAAACATTCTTCAGGTGTGCAGGATAATTCATTGAATACCCGAATCGTGTTCTCAAGCCAAAACTCAGCTCTCTCAGGATCATCATTAATAGGGGCTCTGAATTCCTCAGCTCCTTATTTTCGTATCTTATCAACAGGTAGTTTATTTAATTGTAGAGGATCAATACCTTGAGGAACTACAGGGATCGGTTGGGGAACAGGGAAATGGTACCAAAATAGGTGTCCGATAGTGTGAATGAGTAGCTGACGCTTACCGGATCCGAGCTAGCTTTATAACACTGTAAAACAGAGAACATTTCACACAGTAAGCTTTAAAGCTTAGTAAGTTCATACCGAAAATAATCAACAGTTTATATAATACGAAACATTAACTAATAAACACTTAGTAGTACAATTCATCCATCAATTCTATTCCATCTCATTTAACACGTTCATATGAGTTCATCAAGCTTCATACACATAGTATCATCTACCAGATAGGTATCGAACATACCTGAACTTTCCCGTATTTATTCATTTCATTCTCACCTCTCGTTCAAATACATTAATTCATTCGGAAGTTTTTCCATGCTTTAAGAATTCACACACTTTGTGCATTAATGATTAGCCGAAGCTATAAAGATCTCGCACACTTACTGCCATCTCAACTAACCGAAATTATCTTTGTATCACACACTTAGTGCCTCATATAGCCAAAGCTATTCCAACTCGCACACTTAGTGCCATTTATAGCTGAAGTTGTTTAAATTGCACACTTAGTGCCGAACATAGTCGATTTTTCAACATGTTCAAACCAAACTCAAATATATACAATTTATATATTATCAAAACATTAAAACATAAATTGTAATATCATTTATCACGTACGAACTTACCTCGTACTCAGAATTGACGATTCAGATCGTTTACTCGATAATCTTCGATTTTTCTCGATCTAAATCCGAATTTATCTTTTCTTAATCTATATGTATTCACAATTAATGCTTTTATTCAAAAAATCATTCAATTCAATCCTATACATATTTAGGGCATTTTACAAATTAGTCCTTACATTTTCACATTTTAACACTTTAGTCTCTATTTCACAAAAAAACACAAATTACACCAAATTTCCATACACACTTGCTTAGCCGAATTTACATGGTGTTCATGTAAGCCCACACATTTAATTTATTTTACATTTTAGTCCTTCAAAATCTCATTTTTACAATTTAGCCCAAATTACTCAAATTCATCAAAAATTCAAAGACAAAACATGTTAACCCAACATCAAACTTCCATATACTATCATAAAACTTCATAAAACTTATAATATCAGCATTGGCACAACTCAAAATCATCAACAAAATAAAAAAATTGAGACATGGGCTTGATAGATTACTAAGCAACGATCACAAAAACGTAGAAATTATCAAAAACCGAGCAAAAATCATACCTTAATCAAAATGAACAAGGAATAAATATCAAAACCTAGCTTTGGCTTCTTATTCTTTTAATTTTCGGCATGGATGAACACAAAACTGACTAATTTCATGCTTTTGTTTTATTAAAAACATAATAATTCATCATTTACTAATTTGCCCTTTATTAATTAACATACAATTCATGTTAATTAAGGTTATTAATGTCCATTAACCATGTAAACGGCATATTAACCACATAGGACCTCTTAATTAAAGAGACATAGCAATTAAGCACTTTAACAAATAGCAGGCAACTTTTACATTTTACGCGATTAGGTCCTTTTATCAAATTAAGCACACCATTGATAAAATTAACACATGAAACTTTCACACATGCTTAAACACATATTGTAAACACGGAAAATAATATTAAAATATTTTTTGACTCGGATTTGTGGTCCCGAAACCATTCCGACTAGGGCCTAAACTGGGCTGTTACAACTCTCCCGCCTTAGGGATTTTCGTCCTCGAGAATCTTACTAGTGAGTAGGTTTGGATATTAATGTCTCATAGTATCTTCGAGCTCCCTCGTAGTCACTTCAATATTGTGACGATGCCACATTACTATTTGTAATGGAATTTTCTTGTTTCGCAGTTATTTAACCTTGCGAGCTATGATATGGATCGGTTCTCCTTCATAAGACATATCAGGCTGAATTTCAACCTCAGTCAAGGAAATAACAGGCTAAGGATCTGATCTGTATCTTCGTAGCATCAATACGTGAAATACGTTGTGGATCTTTTCTAGCTTAGGTGGCAATAACAATCTATACATAACTGGCCCAACACTCTCAATGATTTCATACGGTCCAATAAATCTCGGACTCAATTTGCCTTTACGATCGAATCCAAGTATTTTCTTCCATGGAGATACTTTCAAAAACACTTTGTTTCTAATTTGAAACTCAATACCTTTTCTTTTTAAATCTGCATACGATTTCTGACGATCTGCAGCTACTTTCAGACTATCTCGTATTACTTTCACTTTTTGTTCTGTTTCTCTGATCAAATAAACCCCGTGAATCTTATTCTCACTAAGCTCTGTCCAATACAATGATGTCCGACATTTGCGATAGTACAAAGCTTCGTAAGGAGCCATTTTGATACTCGATTGAAAGATATTATTATATGCAAATTCAATCAGTGGCAAATATCGTTCCCACCTACTTTCAAACTCAAGAATACAACATCTCAACATATCTTCGAGTATCTAAATGATTCACTTAGATTGACCATCTGTCTGTGGGTGAAAAGTAATGCTAAAGTGTAGTTTCGTACCTAATGCATCTTGCAGTTTCTTCCAAAATCGTGATGTGAACCTCAGATCTCTATCCAAAACAACAGAAAGAGGTACTCCGTGCAATCTCACAATCTGAGAAATGTACAACTCAACAAGCTTATTAAGTGAATAATCTATGCAAACTGGAATGAAGTGAGCCAATTTAGTCAATCTATCAACAACAACCCATATTGCATCTTTCTTACTCGGTGTCAGAGGTAAACTTAATACAAAATCCATCGTGATTTTGTCCCATTTCCACTTAGGAATCATAATTAGTTGAAGTAACCCAGATGGAACCTGATGCTCAGCTTGAACTTGCTGACAAATTAAGCATTTCGAAATAAATTCTAAGATATATCGTTTCATACGAAGCCACCAATAAAGCTTTTTCATATCATTATACATTTTAGTACTTACCATATAAACAGATAGACGATTGCTATGAGCTTCATTTAAAATCATCTAAATTAACTCTGGATTTCTCGAAACACAAATTCGACCTCAGAATCTCAAACAATCATTATCATCAACTCTTAAGTCTGAATCAATATTCAATTCACATTGAGCTCGTTTTGCTAATAGTTTATTATCAACCTTCTGAGCTTCATAAATCTACTGAATAAATAACAGTCTCACTTTTAACTCAGCTAAAACCAAACCATCATCAGACAAAGTTAACTGAGTATTCATCGCATGCAATGCAGACAATGATTTCTGACTTACAGCATCAACAACAACATTGGCCTTTCCCGGATGGTACTCAATTACAAGCTCGTAATGTTTTAACAGTTCTAGCCATCTTCTCTGTTGCAAATTCAAATCTTTTTGAGTCATCAGATATTTCAAACTCTTATGATCAGAATATACGTGACATTTCTCACTAAATAGATAGTGGCGCCAAATCTTCAAAGCAAATACAATCGCAGCTAACTCAAGGTCTTGCGTTGGATAGTTCTTTTCTTGCAGCTATAACTGTCTTGAGGCATAAGCTATGACTTTGCCTTCCTGCATCGAAACAAAGCCTAAACCATTCAAAGATGCGTCGTTATAGATCACAAATTATTTACTTGATTCTGGTTGGACTAACACCGGAGCTTCTATCAATAGAGCTTTCAACTGATAAAAGCTTTTCTGAAACTTTTCTAACCATTAAAATTTCACATCTTTCTGAAGCAATTTTGTCAACGGAATTGCAATCATAGAAAAGCCTTTTACGAACCATCGGTAATAACCAGCAAGTCCAAGAAAACTGTGGACTTCAAAAACATTTCTTGAAGGCTTCTAATCCAAAATAGCGGAAATATTGCTCTTATCAAATCGTATACCAGATGCTGATACAATATGGCCCAGAAAACCAACTTCGCGTAACCAGAAATCACATTTATTGAACTTCACAAATAGCTACTTATCACGCAAAGTTTGTAGTACTATTCTCAAATGTTCGGCATGTTCAGTTTCATCATGTGAATATATCAAAATGTCATCAATGAATACAATGACAAATCGATCTAAATACGGTCTGAAAATTCTGTTCATCAAATCCATAAAAACAGCAGGAGCATTTGTTAATTTGAAAGGCATAACTAAAAACATATAGTGGCCGTACCTCGTTCGGAAAGAAGTTTTTGAAATATTTGAATCTTTTACTCGCAACTGATAATATCTCGATCTGTGATCTATCTTTGAAAACACGGTAGCTTCTTTCAACTGATCAAACAAATCGTCAATTCGGGGCAGTGGATATTTGTTCTTGATAGTCACTTTGTTCAACTGATGATAATCAATGCACATTCTCATCGTGCCATCTTTCTTTTTTGCAAACAGAACAGGAGCACCCCAAGGTGAGAAACTTGGTCGTGCAAATCCTTTATCGATCAACTCTTGTAATTGAGATTTTAATTCTGTTAACTCTATCGGATCCATTCTGTACAGAGCTATCGATATTAGCGTTGTACCCAGCATTAACTCAATGCCAAACTCAACCTCTCGGATCGATGGTGAACCCAGTAACTCATCAGGAAACACATCTGGATATTCACAAACAACTAGCACTGATTCAATGTTCTTTTCAGTCACTTTCATGTCAAGCACATAAGCTTCGCAACCCTTTCTCACATATTTCTGAGCTAACATCATTGAAATCACTGCTGGCAGTCCATTCAAATCCTCTGATTCAATTCGGATAATCTCGTTACTTGACATCTCAAATCAATCATCTTCCATTTGCAATTCACAACAACATCATGCAACGTTAACCAATCCATACCCAGGATTATATCAAACTCGTCAAATGGTAACAACATCAAATCGGTCAAAAAACAATTTCCCTGAATCATCAATGAACAATTATTGCACACTTTATCAAACAATACTCACTTGCCTAAGGGGTTCGATACTCTAATTACAATTTCAGTAGACTCTACAAGCAAAGTCTTACTAGATACTAAATTCACACATATATACGAATATGCAGACCCTGGATCTATCAATGCAATAACTTTAGTATCATAGAGAGTAAAAGTACCGGTAATAACATCCGGAGATGACACTTCTTCGTGTGCTCGAATAGTGTAGGCTCGTGTAGGTGCTCTAGCGTTAGATCTCACTGCAGTGTCTCGTGTCGCAACTCTACCACCACTCACATTTCCTGTGTTTCTCGGTGGTCTACCTCTAGCTACAGTGTTACTCAGCCTCATGTTCTGAGCATTATCTTTTTCAGCTAACTCTAGGCAATCATTTATAAAATGATCTCGTGAACTACAACTGTAACAAGCTCTGTTATTACTTTTTCCCCAGCAATCTCCAAAATGCCGTCTTCCACATTGTTTACACTCAAGCTTTAGATCCTTTGCATTACCAACATTCGATACTGAGGTAGTTTGAGCTTTAGGGTTGGTATATTGCTTTCCACGATCTCTATTCTGATATCCCATTGAAGCTATTGATCGATCAATAAAATCTCTAGATTTCTTTGACGAGGAATGATAAGATTTATTCATTGTTCTTTTTCTCGAATCTCTAGCCTCTGAATTAGCTTTTATCTTTTCTTTGCTGAGATCCTCGGCTTTACAGGCCCTCTCAACCAATACTATGAATTCTTTCAGTTCAAGTATCCCGACTAACAGTTTTATATCTTCGTTCAATCCATCAACAAATCTTTTACACATGACCTTTTCAGTAGACACGTATTCTCGAGCATACTTGCTCAAGCATACAAATTCTCTTTCGTATTCTATTACAATCATCCGGCCCTATTTCAACTCTAGAAACTCTTAAGAATCTCTAACTTATGTACTTCTTTCGGAACTCGGTCTGAAAGAATTCCCAGGTAACTCGTTCCCTAGGAACCACCAATGTCAATGTTTTCCACCAGTGATATGCATTATTTGTAAGCAAAGATACTACGCATTGATACATTCTTCTGGAGTACAGAACAGTTAATCAAATACTTGAGTAGTGTTCTCAAGCCAGAACTCAGCCCTCTCGGCATCATCATCAACTGTAGCTCGAAACTCTTTACCCCCATGTTTACGTATCTTATCAACAGGTGGCTTACTCAAACAAATCAGGTCTATTACTTGTGGCACAACTGGGACTTGTTGAGGAACAGGTGGGGGTGGAGGTTGTTGAGCAGCCGGATTCATTCGTACGAATTTCGTGAACCACTCTGTCATCATTTGGAAGAAGGCTTGCTTAGCCTCTCCTCCCTGACTACTAGATATCGGCCTAGATTCAGCCGGCGCTGCCCCTTGAGAGGGAGGAGGCGCATTGCTCTCAACATCATCAGCTACCGCTCGTTTAGGATCCATTAGCTATATGAAAAACACATTTTAACTGTCAGGAATCATCACACTATCGTAGTTCATATATATGGCATGTATAGCTAGACTCATATCCACTATGTTAGTCCTAGAATTGACTAAACCGTACACGGATACCAACCAAATGTAACACCCCTAACCCGTATCCATCGCCGGACTAGGTTTAAGAGGCATTACCTAACATATTGGAACATTTAGCATTCATTTCACAATCATCATAGCATCATAGTCACACACCAACATAGAGTACCTTTTTTAGGTCAACGAGACCTTATACATGCATTAGAAAGAGGTCGGGACTAAATTGAGCACATACAAAATTTTTCGAAACTTAGACATTTTCCAAAGTTATACAGGGCACACACCTGTATGAACAGGCCGTGTGCCTCACACGGCATTAGACACGTCCGTGTGTCAAGGCTGTGGTAGAACAGGCATACATACTGACTTCACCACATGGCCAAAAGACACGCCTGTATGCCTTGGCCATGGTCGAAACTAACTTGGGTCACACGGCCGACCACACGCCCGTGTGTCTAGCCCGTGTACCCTTCAAAATGGCCACACACCCCTATGTGCCAAGGCTATGTGTCTCACATGGCCACCAAACATGCCCATATGTCTAGGCTGTGCTCGAGACTGACTTGAATAACTAAGTTACAGCAGACACACGGTCGTGACACACGCCCGTGTGCTCAACCGTGTGGGGTGAAATTAGGCTTGGTTTAAGCCACATTTCCCACCTATCTCAAGCACACCAAATCCACTACATTTTTGCTTCATTTGCATACATTTATAGGCAACCAAATCAACCAATTCTTACATATTCCATGCCATTCAAAAACCATCCAATTTACTACTCAAATCCACAACCAAAGTATACCAAATCAATATACTAAAATCATTACAATTTATATAAGTTTCAAATGTATAAACTCATCATCTTATCACAATTTCATACCATAAAATTTACCATTTCAACATTTCATAATCAAACCATCACATAAGTAATACATACATCATATAACTTGTTTAGTAAACATACCATTTAGGCCAACTTAAGAGGCCATACATATCAACAACTACAAGCCAAAACTCATGGCTAATATTCACAACACAAAACATACCAAAATGACACTAGTCTATACATGCCATATACCATATATACAACTCTCAAAATGGTACCAAAATAGATGTTCGATAGTGTGAATGAGTCGCTGACACTTCCCGGATCCGAGCTAGCTTTATAACACTATAAAACAGAGAACATTTCACATAGTAAGCTTTAAAGCTTAATGAGTTCGTACCAAAAATAATCAACAGTTTATATAATACGAAACATCAACTAATAAACACTTAGTAGTTCACAATTCGTCCATCAATTCTATTCCATCTCATTTAACACGTTCATACGAATTCATCAAGCTTCATACACGTAGTATCAACTACCACATAGGTATCAAACATACCTAAACTTTCTCGTATTTATTCATTTCATTCTCACCTCTCGTTCAAATAAATTAATTTATTCGGAAGTTTTTCCACGCTTTAAGAATTCACACACTTAGTGCATTAATGATTAGCTATAAAGATCTCGCACACTTACTGCCATCTCAACTAACTGAAATTATCTTGGTATCGCACACTTAGTGCCTCATATAGCCAAAGCTATTCCAACTCGCACACTTAGTGCTATTTACAACCGAAGTTGTTTGAATCACACACTTAGTGCCGAACATTGTCGATTTTTCATCATGTTCAAACCAAACTCAAATATATACAATTTATATATTATCAAAACATTAAAACATAAATTGTAATATCCTTTATCACGTACGAACTTACCTCGTACTCAGAATTGACTATTCGGATCGTTTACTCGATAATCTTCGATTTTCCTCGATCTAAATCTAAATTCATCTTTTCTTGATCTATATGTATTCAAAATTAACCCTTTTATTCAAAAAATAATTCAATTCAATCCATATATACATATTTAGGGCATTTTACAAATTAGTCCTCAGATTTTCACATTTTAACACTTTAGTCCCTATTTCACAAAAAAACACAAATTATACCAAATTTTGATACACACTTGCTTAGCCAAATATACATGGTGTTAATGTAAGCCCACACATTTCATTTATTTAACATTTTAGTTCCTCAAAATCTCATTTTTACAATTTAGCCTAAATTACTCAAATTCATCAAAAATTCAAAGACAAAACATGTTAACCCAACATCAAAATTCAATATACTATCATAAAACTTCATAATAAACAATGACACAAATCAAAATCATCAACAAAATCAAAAATTGAGACATGGGCTATATAGATTACTAAGCAACGATCACAAAAACGTAAAAATTATCAAAAATCGAGCAAAACTCATACCTTAATCAAAATGAACAAGGGCCGAATATCAAAACCTAGCTTTGGATTCTTATTCTTTTAATTTTTGGCATGGATGAACACAAAAATGACTAATTTCTTGCTTTTGTTTTATTAAAAACATAATAATTCATCATTTACTAATTTTCCCTTTATTAATTAACATACAATTCATGTTAATTAAGGCTATTAATGTCCATTAACCATGTAAATGACATATTAACTACATAAGGACCTCTCAATTAAAGAGACATAGCAATTAAGCACTTGAACAAACAGCAGACAACTTTTACATTTTACGCGATTAGGTCATTTTATCAAATTAAGCACACAATTGATAAAATTAACACATGAAACTTTCACACATGCTTAAACACATATTGAAAACACGAAAAATAATATTAAAATATTTTTTGACTCGAATTTGTGATCTCGAAACCACTATTCTGATTAGGGTCTAAACTGGGTTGTTACAATGTCGCACACGTCTAAGACACACGCCCGTGTGGACAAAAATAGGCTATTTGCAAAGCTATATTTGCCACCCTAAATACACAAGCATTCACAAGTATAAATGACCACTTTTCGTAACTCAATTAGCAATCATGATAACCATTTCAATGCACATTATTTGCCATATCAAAACTAACATTTACATACCCAATTACCTAATCAACACTAATGAACATCATGCATAATCCATTTTTATACCAAATACATATCGAGACATCATTTGCACATTTTCATTCCATCTATTCTTTGCCAAAACTTACCATAATTGAACACTTATACACAACTAAAAATAATAACAAAATAAGCCAAATCACATGGCTTAGCTCATACACAATATATACCAAAAGCATAATTTTCAAGTGACCATAACTAACACCATTTAAACTAGCCTATACATGCCATATTTACATATTTTCACAAGTTCAAAAGTACCACTCGAGAATTGGATAGTGTGATGCGCAACTCTGACTTGTCTGAAACATTGAGCTATCAAACCTTTATAAAATATAGAAAAAGAAACAGAGTAAGCTTATAGCTTAGTAAGCCCGTATAATTTAGAACTAAACTTACCCTTTATACATAATCAAAGCAAAAATCAAAGTGTAACTAATTCACTTACAAAATGCCTAAACACAAGCATTCATCACAAGTTAGTTACTTAAAATACATGAAACCATTCCTCAATACAATACCTTGCGTCATAATAAATTTATATATCAAATATAACATTAGTAACATTTCAATCCCAATCATATAAACTATAATTCATTGTAAACCGTAACTCATCCGTATAAACATCATTTATGCCCGTAGAACCTATTAGAACTTCGAAGGATACTAGGGTAATAAACATCAGTAATCCATCAAATCATTGTCATTTATGCTCATTCGAACCATGATCGGTAAGCTCCTCCTGAGCTAATGAACATTAAGCTCTATTGAGCTGAAACGGTAAGCTCTATCGAGATGAAAATAGTAAGCTCTTACGAGCTGAATATATCGGTAAGCTCAAGCGAGCTGTGGTGAGTCCGCAACAAATGCAGGAGCTCGACCAAAACGACAACCCTAGTGACATGTCACTCGTATCCTATGAATTCATACAGTTCAACTGGGGTTCGGTAACCAATAGATTATATCGATAAGGCATTCATATCTCAAATACATCAATTATACACATCCATTTCAATAATTACAAGTATATAAAAGTTCAATTCTAGTTATACAAACTTACTTCGTATCCTTGGATAAAACTATCGGCTATTCGTCCACTTTTCGTTTTCCCTGATCTAGTTCCAGTATTTGCTTATCTTGATCTATATAATATCAAATTAACTCATTAAAACTTTCATTCAATTCAATTTAGCCTAAAACATTCATTTTGGCTAAATTACAATTTTATCCCTAGACTTTTGACTACTTTGAAATTTAGTCCTTAACATATAAAAATAAAAAATTACACATTAAACCATAACCCATAGTAGCTGAATTTACTATATACTACTAGCAGCCCATATCTTTCATTATTTCACACTTTTAACCACATAATTTTACATTTTCTCAATGTAATCCCTATTTGACTTTTTTGTCAAAAATCATTTTACAAAACTAGTTTAACTATCATCAAACTTCCATAATCTATCATTAAACATCAAAGAACTCAAGTATTCAACAATGAAACTTTTCAAAATCATGAAAAAATTCAAAAATTAAGGTACGGGCTAGCTAATATATGAAGCAATGATCTAAAAAACGTAAAAATCATCAAAAAGGGGTTAAAAATCACTTATCAAATGGCTATTTGAAGCTTAACCGAATCCCAGCCCTATTTTCTTCAAAGAATTAGTTTTGTGTTCTCTTTTTGGAGAAGATGATACAAATTATGCATTTGTTTTCATTTAGTTTTCATTTTAATCATCAATTACCATAATAACCTTAGTAATAAATAATAAACATCATTTAGATAATGTCCAAGAATGTCCACTTACATTATAAATGGACTAATTACATCATAAGGGCTTCCATATTAATAATTCATAACAATTAAACACTTTTAACAATAGAATGCAACCTTTACGCATTAAGCGATTTAGTCCTTTTTATCGAATTAAACATTTAAACGATAAAATTTCTTTACAGAACTTTCACATAATAATTCTATCATGTTGTAAACTTTAATAAAATAATAAAATAAATATTTTGAATTCAAATTTGTGGTCTCGAAACCACTTTTCTGATTTGACTCAAAAACAGACTATTACAGCATGATTGGCCATATTTCATACAAAAACATCTAGCTCATATCTATGTGAAAACTTAACCTAACTTCATAACCTAACTTGGCCACATTGCAAACATACCATCACTTACCAAATTCGCTATTCAAACAAGCATTAACACATTGCCAAAATGACACATACTAGTATGTCATCTATAAACACCAAAATGACCATGTCCATCCAACTAACAACAAAGGGTACCAAAACAAGTTATACATGCAAATATCATCAACTAAACATTCAATTAGATACCAACACAAGTCCACCTATACATGCCATTATAACCTTGACCAACACATCGAAACTACCGATATAATCGCTGGATAGTGTGATAGATCTCTGACGAGCTTCCAAACCGATCGAGCTTTTGATAAGCTGTAAAGTAAGAGAAAAATAACTACGTAAATAATAAATGCTTAGTAAGCTCATATAAACTTTAAACATAATATTACATTTCAAATATAAACTTTATATGACAAACATAAAGCTATACCAATACCACAAGGTTTATCAACTATATAACCGTTAACTCACAAATGGGTAGGTCCATCAACATCACATATACTTTCCATTCATAACATAATAAGATCTTATAAGTTGTTTTACATAATCATCAACCTTTTCTTAAGACAATGAATCATTACATTTACTTAGCATAAGCTTAATTACATTATCAATTCACAAATTAGTGTGTTTATCCACGACCTAGATAAATTCATCCATAGCTTAAGTAAATTTCTCACACATAAGTAAGTCCTTTAACTCATCAGTCCTTTTATGTCATCATATTACATCTCAATTATGAACTTACCATTTCATTACCTTTTCTTACTCGTTTCATTTGCATAATACAAGACATAAGCATAAACATCCACCATAACCACAAGCTTGACACAAGCATAAACATCATCATCAATACACAAGTTAGTGCATTTATACATAACTCTTTAGGAATCAACCACATGATAAACCATTTCATTAGAAAACACATCTTTTGATTCATGCCACCTTTTCATGAACATAAGTATCTTTCCATTTGGACATTTACTGTTTCAATGTATAATATTATCATTAAGCAAGATATAATCCAACCACAAGCTTAGCACAAGCATAAGCATTACCAACTACACATGTTATTGCATATACACATAATTCACCTAAAATATCATAAGATAAGTCATTGTACATGAAAAAATTCATTTTGAAATCATCAATTTCATGAACATAAGTATACTTTCATTAAACTTTTCCTTTTTAATCCTTTTCATAGATTAATAACTTAAGTCATTTGAACACTTGTCATTCCTTTCCTTTTCATGCTTGTTGAACTAGTAACTTGACTCGGATACTCGAGTACCTACACCACACTAGGGGCATCATAGATGCATAACAGGGGCACTAAAGTGCACCGAATTAATTTCGCATATATATAAATCAATTAACTTGAGAACAACAATAATAATCACAAGTGAATTACATTAAATAATAAACCACTATGAACTTACCTGACTAAATTGCAGAAATGACCAAGTACTGGGGCTTTTTGGTTTTTTTTCTCTCCTCCTTGATTTTCCACTCGTTCTTGATCTAAATTAACAATTTAATTCAATTCATTAACTCAAAAATAAAAACCAATTCATTTGATGCAATTTAGTCCTTTATGAAATTTTTACAAATTGCCCTCAACTTTTCATTTTTATCCAATTTAATCCCCATGTCCTAATCATGCAAATAAACCAATTTTATTGAAAACCCATATCAATTGATTGTTCATAGCTTCCATTACAGCCCATATTTGTAACAATTTAATATCAAGTCCTTGTATTTTTACTATTTCAACAATTTAGTCCCTAATCGTTAAATTTATCAAAATCACTTAACAAAAAACTTATATATAACAACTAATACCTCAAATTCATCATTTAACATCTAAAATCACAAAAAATCATCAATGAAAACATTCAAAATCTTTAACAATTTCAAAAATAAAGGTACGGGCTAGTTGGGCCTAGTTGCAACGATCTCAAAAACATAAATATTGTAACAGCCCGATTTTGGGGCTAGTCAGAACAGTGGCTTCGGGACCACAAATTTGACGTAGGAAAATTTAATTTTATTAGATTTTTATGGTCTACAGTTTTATGGAACTATTCTGTGAAAATATCGTTCGAAAATTTTGACGTTTGGACACTCAATTTAGTCAAAAGGACTAAATTATAAAAAGTGCAAAAGTTGAGTTCTACATGTTAAAGGTGTCCAATTACTATGAGATTTTAAATTAGAGGTCCTTAGTTGGTAATTAAACCATTTGTTAAGTTAGTGGACAAAAATGAAAATGGTGAGATAAAGTTTTAAAGTTTGGAAAAAAGGGCATTTTGGTCATTTGGTAAATAAAAGAATAAAAAGGGAAAATCAAGTCAAAATTGTGTCCATCTTCTCCTACCTTGGTCGAAAATCTAAAGCTCACCATAGCTAGGGTTTTGTCAACTTTCAAGCTTGATAGTAAGTGTATTCTAGCCCTGTTTTTAATGTTCTTTACATTTTTAAAGTCCTCGTAACCTGATTTACCTATTTCTACCCTTATTTTGAAGTAGGGTTCATGTTTAAAAATTTAACCATGTGTGACATGCATGTGTTTTAATGTTTAATGGTAGAAAATGAAAGTTTGATGTGTAATAAACAACTTTTACTAAGTGATTTTTCATGAAAATACCTAAAAAGGACCTATTTGTAAAAAGATGTAAAATGGGTAGTAAAAATCTAATTTGATGAAATATGTGGGATTATATGAGCATGTATATGGTTCAACTAGGCTTGGGAAATTGAATACATTTCATTTTACGAGCTTAAGGACTAATTTGTAAAAATGTGAAACTTTAGGGGCAAAAAGGTAATTTTTCCATAGTATGATTTTTGGACTGAATTGAGTAACGTGAATAATGAATAAGCTAAATTTTCTATAATAGATAAAAAAAACAAAGTTCGGACCTTGATCGGGGAAAGAATAAGGTGTTTGACAATTAAATCCATTTATACTATTTTTGTACCAAGGTAAGTTCGCATGTAAATAATGCAATGTTTATTTATGTTTTAAATACTTTAATATTGTATGAATTTATGATTGACCCTTGGGATGAAATTGACTATGGATGACGAGTGAGAAATATCCTGGTTCAACCTTAGGAATAGTTAGGATACAAATGTCATGACATTAGGGTTAGTTGAGATTACGTGTAAGACTGTATCTAGGGTATGGCATCGGTATGAGACTTCGTGTAAGAGCATAGCTGGGCTATTGGCATCGATATGAGATCCCAAGTAATACCATATCTGGGATATGGCATTGGTATGGTACTATGTGTGTGAGGTTTCTCGAGTATCCTTTAGTATTCCAAGTGGTTCAACGGGTAACTCAATGACCATGTTAAAGTTATAAAAGATTATGGTATGTTGTGGAAGGCAGTGGTATGTTGCAAATTGGTACAGGTATGTACACAAAACTTATGCTTAATGAGCTTGATATGTGATGAAACCTCGGATTGGTTGATCGAGTAAGTTATGATGTTAAGATTTTAAATACATCTATGCTAAGCTTGATTATGAAAAATTTATGTTAGTTTACTTTATGTTAAATCTATGTTAAAGTGTGTTTATGATGCCTATTATTTGCATAGGAACTTACTAAGCTTTAAAGCTTACTCCCCTTTCTTTTTCCCTTGTCTTATAGTGTCACCAAGTCAGCTCGGGAATCAAAGATAGTCGGAGATCCATTCACACTATCAAATTATCATTTTGGGTACTTATGATTTCATTATTTTGAGTATGGCATGTATAGGGACTTGGCCATTTTGTTATGTGTCATATTCGATTTGGCCAAATGTGTTGGCTTGTAATGGCTAATGATTCATTTTGTATATGGCCATTGGAAGTTGACTATTACTAACCTTATTGGTCATTGGTGTGTTTATGTGATGATGCTTATCATGAAGATGAAATTGGCATGAATGGAAAAGAAAGTATGTGATGTTTATGCATGATAGATTTTAACAAGTGCAAATGATGTATTGGTGTCTTGTTTGTGGCTGAATTGGTTGTATGTACATGCTTGGATTGGTGTTGCTTGTGATTGTGTAGGGTGATGCAAGAAAGGGTGACAAAATGGCTTGGTAAATAGCCTTATTTGTCCACATGAGTAGAGACACGGCCGTGTGAAGGACACAGCATAGGGACATAGGCGAGTGTCCAGGGCATATGGAGTCTGCACCTATTTTATGAAAATTATGAAAATTAAATCGCCCACACGGCCTAAGCACATGAGCATGTGACTTGGCCTTGTGACTTTAAGTTGTTGATGATGTCATAAATAGAAGGTTACATGGGTTAAGGACACAGGCACGTTTGACCTCACGACCTGCCCACGCGGGCGTGTCCCAAAGCTACACGGGCATGTGACCTCTGTTTTGATGAAAAGTTTTCTAAGTGTTGGAAAGTTTTCTAAAGTTCTCGGTTTAGTCTCGAACCACTCCTAAGGTATGTTTTGGGCCTTGCAGGCTCGTCTAAGGGACGATATGAATATTTTTGAAAAGTTTTAAATTTGAGTGGAAATTCATGTCTCGGTTTTAAATGTTTGTTTGAGTTTAAGTTCGGTAATTCCTCGTACCCTGTTCCAGAGTTGAATACGAGTAAGGGGTGTTACAAAAATAACAAGAAATCGATAAAAAATGACTTAACAATTGTTGCTTGAAGCTATATGTGGACTAGGTTTCTTCTCCCCTTTTCTGTTTTGACTTAAAATGAAGAAGATGGATGAATCATCTTTTTTATTTTCCTTTTTCTTATTTAATTAACACTATAACATATAATATAATGTTTTTATAATTAATAAACATTATTTTATAACTAAATAACTCCACTAACCATCCACACCTTTTAAAAATGGTATATTTACCATTCAAGTCCATTTACATCATTCAAATTTAATAGTAATCAAATTTTACATCCTCTACGATTTAGTCCTGTTAAATTAATTAACTATATAAACAGTAAAATTTCTTAACGAAACTTTAATAAAACCTTAATAACACTCTGTAAATATTTATAAAAATATTTACAACTAATTTTATAGAAATGAGGTCCCGATACCTCATTTTCTAAAATCACTTGACTTTAAGGTCATACCTATAACAACCTAGTTTTAGGGTTAATCAGAACAGTGGTTTCGGGACCACAAATCTGATGTTGAAAAATTTATTTTATTATTATTTTAATATTTATAGCATGATATTAGAGTTGTGTGAAAATTTCGTGAAGAAATTTTATCGTTTAAGTGTTTAATTCGGTAAAAAGGACTAAATCGCGTAAGGTGTAAAAGTACAATTCTATAAGCTAAAAGTGCCTATTAACTATGAAATCTCAATATGAAAGTCCTTATGTAGTTATTACTCCATTTTTGAGTAAGTGGAATGTGGTGGCTTGGCATAATGGAGAATTTTAAAGTGTTTATAGGTTAATATAGTAAATTAGTAAATAAGGTTAATTTTAATTAAACAAATTGTATCATCTTCTTCCATTATCTTTTCATCACCGAAATTAGAGAAAGAAAATAGCCATTGAAGAGTTTAAGGTTCGGTCAAGCTATTTGTGCTCATCTGGGTACGGTTTTAGCTCCGTTTTTAATGATTTCCAAGTTTTTGAGATAGTTGCAACTAGTGTCACGGGGCTAGACCTTTCGTCTCGCAATCCGTGCGGCCTTAGGCGATTAGCTCGTCCAAACTCGCCTAAGTCAGCCTTTTCTCCCAAAAATAAGGATTCTTTAAGAATTCGTCCAAGGCACCAAACTGAATAGCGGAAGTGATTGTGCCAAAAGAAGCAACAAATAAGCAAAGGAAAGCCAAAGAAAGAATACACACAAAGTGTTTGAGTAAATGCCCAAGAATTTTATTACTCTTAAGAATTCAACATACAATGGATGGTTTACAAATTAGGGGGAGGCTCTCTATTTATAGTTGAGCTCCCCCAGAACCGACGGTCAAGGTACATTTACATCGACGGACGAGATTAACGATATCCCATGATTTAAGGAATTTACAAGATATGCCTTATCAAATCTAATATAATCTTTACAAGATATGATTCCCTCTATCTTTTAAGATTAGTTACCCAAAATAGCCTAAGTTGTCATATCTTCGCTATTGGGCCACCCAGGCTTCAATCTGACAGGCTTCTCCAACAATCCATAGAATCGGGCCAGTTCACATGGGCTAAATGATCCCCATATAATCAATCGACCTCCATGGGATGCATCTTGTGCTATGGTCACGGGCTTGGAAATTTGGCCCGTGACATTCTCCCCCACCCATTCTCGCAACGTCCTCGTTGTGACTTTCGAATGAAACTGGCTTGATTCACCTTGGAACTCTCTCATTGCCTTGGCCTCTTTCCGACTTGCCTTGCAATCGGGTTGTCCCTTTCTTCGGAACCTTTGCCTCGGCTTCCGTCGCCTCTTAACTTGAACCGTTGCACTCGTTGGTACATCTCGTTGGCAAGAAGTCTCCACTTTAACTTGCCCCAATTCTGACTTGGTCCCATTGGAATCCCTTTGATTCTCATATCTTGGCTTCGTTCTGCCCACAATCCATCGACCTTCTTGCTTATGAACATTGAAAGGGCCCCTAAGATCTTGCCAAGCCAACAAGTCAGAAATCAAAACACTATCAGAGTGTTTGCAATGTACCTTACTCGCGGCATTTAGTCGCTTCGACTATTTTTGCATCGCTTTTTTCCTCTCAAAATTCGATGCACAATCCACGTTCGCCAAAGGTGGCGTCTCCACAATCGACTCCACAGGCCTCATATCAGACTCACGCCCCACCAACTTTTTGAAGTGGCTTTTGTAGCTTTCCGTTTTGTCGAGTTAATGTTTTTCCCATATGAAACATCTTCGACTAGCTAGATAGACGACAACACCTTGGTCCCAACCTTCATATCCCGATGCACAAGAATCTTTGATGACGGACCAGTGACAATATGGATTTCATCGGCCTATAGAAACAAAATTGTCTGAATCCTGTCAAGGAAGTTTAAACCAAGCACATAATCGTAATCATCTAATTGGATTACCTCAAAGTCTTCCTTGCCTTTCCATTCACCGATTTGTAGCTCCACATTACGAGCTACTCCCACAGTTGGGGCCTCCTCCGAATTTACTGTCTTGATCTTCTTATTTGATTTCCTAATCGACAGACCAAGCTTCTTAGCATCCTTTTCTAATATGAGCAAGTCCGAAGCTTTCGTATCAATAAGAGCACTCCACTTTTGACCCGCAATGTTGATGTCCACAAACATCAACCCCTCTCTATTATTCCTTTTGTTAGGAATAAGAACTATCGAATCGACCCTCGATGTTCTTCCCTCCATAGGCTTCGCCTCTTATTTCGGCTCAACTTTCGTTTGGATAGCCGACATCACCGATCTCTTCGGACATTTTCGCAACATGTGTGGTCCTTGACAAATGAAGCATTTTATTCTCTTCCCCTTGTCCCTTAGGTTGTTGGATCCCCGCTTCACATCTTGTGGTCTCTCATTGCCACTTGTGCTATCAGTTCCTCGCTTCGCATCTCGTGGTTTCTCATTGCCACTTGTCCCTCTTCATCTTCCTCATGGTTTCTCTCACCATTACCCTTTCCATTGGGCTGAGACGATTCAAACTTGTCTTTTGTTAGACCAAGTTCAACAAAGGACTCTACTTCAGCCATGGCTACAGTAAGTTCGGTGATCCCTTACCTGCGCAACTCTTACTTTGCCCATGACTTTAACCCATCCTCGAACCAATAAAATGCTTCTTTCTCGCTCAGGTCAGAGATTTGAAGCATCAACTCACTAAATGCCCGAACATACTCCCAAACAGTGCCTTGTTGCGTGAGACGGTGTAACTTAGCCTGAGCCTCCTTCTCGACATACTGTGGGTAAAACTGCTTCTTCAACTCTCTTTGGAACTCCTCCTAAGTCCCAATTGTGTTCACTCCATGCTTCTCATCCGTAGACCTACGACGCTACCACAAGAGAGCCACATCAGTAAAATAGATTGAAGTAGTGTTTACCTTAATTGCATCATCCTCGATGCCCAATGCTCGGAAGTATTGTTCCATTTCCCACAAGAAGTTGTCCACATCTCTTGTAGACCTTGTACCTTTGAACTTCTCCGGTTTAGGAACATCTATTGCTTGTTGCTTCGGCTTTGAAGACAACATCCCATTACGCAAAATAGCCTTGTAAATCGTGAGCTCCCCCTTAAGCTCTTCGATCTCTTTCTTTATGGCTAGCATCATATCCTCGAGATTCTCATCTCTTTCTGCCAGCCTTTTCGTAGTGGAGTTCACTAACTCATTCAGCTTTTCTGCATTGGCACCGAGAGAATCCAACACAAAATCTTTGAGTTGCTCCTCCATTGAGTCAAACCCATCTGTGTGTCCCTCGACCAACTCAAGCGTCTCCTTCATGTTCCTTACAGATTCTTCGAGATTAGCAACTCGATCTTCCAACGCTGACAGCATGTCCCTCGAGCGACTTACTTTTCTACCCCTCCCACGGGTCTGCATCGGCTCATTCTGATCAACAACTTCTTTCGACATCCCAACGGTGCCTTCGAACCAATAGCTCGGATACCACTTGTCACGAGGCTAGACCTTTCATCTCGCAATCCGTGCGGCCATAGGCGATTAGCTCGTCCAAACTTACCTAAGTCAGCCTTTTCTCCCAAAAATGAGGATTCCTTAAGAACTCCTCCAAGGCACCAAATTGAATAGCGGAAGCGATTGTGCCAAAAGAAGCAACAAATAAGCAAAGGAAAGCCAAAGAAAGAATGCACACAAAGTGTTTGAGTAAATGCCCAAGAATTCTATTACTCTTAAGAATTCAACATACAATGGATGGTTTACAAATGAGGGGGAGGCTCTCTATTTATAGTTGAGCTCCCCAGAACCCAACGATCAAGATACATTTACATCGACGGACGAGATTAACGATATCCCATGATTTAAGGGATTTACAAGATATGTCTTATCAAATCTAATCTAATCTTTACAAGATATGATTCCCTCTATCTTTTATGATTAGTTACCCAAAATAGCCTAAGTTGCCATATCTTCGCTATTGGGCCACCCAGGCTTCAATCTGACAGGCTTCTCCAACAATTCATGGAATCGGGCCAGTTCACGTGGGCTAAATGATCCCCATCTAATCGATCGACCTCCATGGGACGCATCTTATGCTATGGTCACGGCCTTGGAACTTTGGCCCGTGACACTAGTACTAGCTAGCCCGTTTCTTCGATTTCAAAACTGTTAAAGATTTTGATAGTTTCCATTGATGAGCTTATGTGTTCTTTGATGTTTAATGGTGAAATATGAATATTTGATGTTAGATTTTCTTATTTTATAAAGTGATATTTGATGAAAATGCAAATTAAAGATTAAATTGAGAAAAGTGTAAAATTCTTGGTTAGATGTGTGAATAAACTAAAAATATGGGCTACTAGTAGTTTGGGTAAAGTTTGGCTAGCATGGGCTTGTCCTTAATTGTATGAATTTGCAATTTTTTATGATAAGGACTAAATTGCAAAAATGTGAAATAATAGGGGAAAAAGTGTAATTTTGCCAAAATGTGTAAATTGTATTAAATTGAATGAATTAATGATTAAATAAGTAAAATTTGTTATTATCTAGATTGAGAAAAATGAGATTCGGATCTAGAACGGGGGAAAACAAAGTATCGGACTAGTCGATCCGTTTCGTCGTTTTAACGACTGAGGTAAGTTCGTATGTTGTAATTTCATTATAAATGTATGTTATATACTTTGGTATTAAATAAAATGTGATTATGAGATTACAAATAATGTTTGAATGGTGAACACGACTATGCGGATTTGTTCGACGATGAAATCGACAAGTGAAACTTCCCGATTGAACCTTAGGAATAGTTTAGGATGCTAATGGCATGTCATTAGGTTAATGTATTAGCTTCAAGCCATGATATCGACACTTCGGGTGTGAATAATACCCTGATTTAGCTACGGGCCATGGTATAGGTATTCAGAGAGGAGTTACCTTGATTTGGCTACGGGCCATGGTATAGGTACTCCGGGATAAGTCACCTTGATTTGGCTATGGGCCATAGTATAGGTACTTATCGATTATGATCCTTGAGTATCAAATTTCTATTCCAAATGGTTCAATGGGTAAAAGAAAGGACATGGTTGAGAAAGAGGTTAGTACAAGGTGATACAGGTATGTACGGAACCTACTCGAGTATTAGATTTAGAAAGTTCAATGAGATGGTATTTGATCATGGATATGAAATGAGAAATATTTGTGTATAATTATGTTTTATGCCAAAATGGGGTCATTTGGCCATATGTAGGTATGAATTTGATGTTAAATGAGGCATGATTTATGTTTGTTTTTACTATATATACATAAGGTATATAACTTGCGAAATACTGTTACTTGATGATAGTTAACACGATTCACTTTGGCTAAGGAAAATGTAAAGAATTTTTGTTTGAATGAAGTTATATAGATAGTTGATTTTGTATATATAAATCGGATAAAATAGATAAGAATGTTTTTGATCCGTATGAGCATAGAAATAAATAAACTTGTGAAGCTTTGTTAATTATGTGATTGGAATTATGGTATAAAGGTGAAATCAAATGCATTTATATTATAGTATATATAAATGCTTAATATGTTTTTATTAAATAAGATAAGTTTAATATCATATGAGCTTACTAAGCTTTATAACTTACTTTGTGTTATTTTTTTATGTTTTATAGTGATTCAGACGTTTGCTTGAGTAAAAACAATTGTGACTTGGTTATATGGCATGTATAGGCTTGAGTATTTTTTATAAATATTTTGGTGATGTATTTGGCCATTTTATATGGCTTATTAATGACTTATGATTGATGTGTAATTTGCCTTGTGCAATGGCATAATTTGGTATGGTTGGTGATGGTTCAAGATGATCATTTGGTTAATTGGTATATGATAAGTATTTACTTATGAAAAGCATGAATTTGGACTTAATAAATGAATGGCTAATAGATGATTTATGAGTCAAGCTTTGTGTGTGATTGATGGTAGTAAAAATACATATTGAAATAGGTTGTATTGATAAGTATGATATGTACTTTGATATATGACTGAATAGGTGAGTAATGAAGAATGAATCATGCTAGTTGGTATGTGTTTGAATATATCAATGGTATTGATTTGAGTATATGAATGCTTGATTTTGAAATGGCTTATAATGTGTATTGAAATGGATATTTTGGCTACCTATAAATGTATTTGAAATGGTACTATTTTTATTACTAGGTGTGCATGAGAAAATGGTGGCAAATTGGCTTTGCAATTAGCCTATTTTTGTCCACACGAGTAGAGACACGGGCATGTGTCTCAGCCGTGTGCGATACACGGTCATGTTACATGACCGTGTGTCCTTTGGGGTAGTCCTTCGAATTAAGTTAGTATACCCTACAGGTTTGGTACAGCCTAGACTCACGGACGTGTCTACTGGCCTTGTGTAACACACGGGCCGGCACATGGGCATGTGGCCGGCCATGTGACCCAAGTCAATAACACCTCCAGATTTCCCATGGCCATGGCACACGGGCGTGTCCTCGGTCGTGTGGTGCAAGTCAGTATGTATGCCCTGTTTTCACACGGTCTGAGACATGGGCATGTCTGGTGGCCATGTGAGGCACACGGCTTGTTCACATGGGCGTGTGACCCATGAATGTTTGAAAATTTTATAAGTTTCACAAAGTTTGCAAATGTTATCGGTTTAGTCCCGAACCACTTCTAAGCATGTTCTAAGGCCTTGAAGAGTCTCGTAAGGGACAATATGATTGTGTTTTCATAATTATGACTATGAATGTTTAAAGTATGTAAAATTGATGTGATTTGATCGGTAATGCCTCGTAACCCTATTTAGGTGACGGATACGGGTTAGGGGTGTTACAATACCACTTGAATCTAATTGTTCTTCCATTTAACCAAAAATCATTAAATAAAAATTTATCAATATACCATATAATATTTGTAAATATTAAATAATAATATTTACGGACTCACTCGTCGAATCTGTGGCCTCGAAACCACTGTTTCGACACTTCAGTGAAATGAGCTGTTACAGTAGAAGTCATATACCTAATGCACCAGCTTTCGGTTCCTTATCTATTTGGACCCAGGCTTTTACTTACATCAAAGTATACGAGTCACGTGTACATAATCCTTCATCCAATCAAGATTAAGGTATGACACATTATGAACGTCACAAGTGAATAAATCCATCAATGGATTCAAGATTTATTCTTCTTAGGTCCAGTTCAATGTACTGTTAGTTCAGTACGTGACATCTATGTCTCTATCTTTTGGGAGTCATCCGCTCCGATGCTTAAGAAAATACATCTCCCCAATCAGACTTGATAAATGACATATTAGTCTTTAGATCGGTTTGCTCATTTTCGATTAGACTAAGGACATATTTGGGTTTGTCTACTAATACATGTTGTCTTTCCGTTCTACGATCCGACCACGTAATACCGCTTAGTATTAGTTTAAACATTAGATAACCAGTGAGCCAATATTTGCTTCTATTTTGCTTTACATGCAGAAACCACATGAGGATAATATAAAAGGGTATTAATTTAATTTATGAAAAAAATTATTAACCAATCTGTTCGAAAAAATTACAAGTGTACATAGACGAAAATACTACACTTAAGGCACCAGATCCAATAGTCTCCCACTTACCCTAGTAAAGTAGATGAGTAATGTTTCACATTCCTGTGCCCTCCATATGTTTCCCAAATAAGTTTCTAGCTAGTAGAGTCTTAGTAATACAAATATCCAGGGTTTGTCATCAGATGTGATCTTTGACTATATCCACTATTTTGACAAACACAATCGTCTCCCTTATGATACTTTCTATCAGTGTGTTTTGTCCTTATTTGGTTTCTTTAGGGTTTGACTATATTCTTACTCTTATAATTTCATAGCTTTTCCATACCTCATATTCGACCCTCCATAGTGAAGTTAGCAGTGTAGCCCTACTTGACACTTATTCATACTATGGAGCCGCCATCTAAAGTAAAAACATAGCCCAATGTTGATTTCCTTGAGTCCTGACACATTTGGAAGTCAGAATCAATATATTTGATATGAGTAAGATCAACTCCAGAATACAAAAGCAATAATCCCTCGTTCTCCGTAAATACTTGAGTATATATTTGATTACTTGCGAGTGTCTTGGTCCTAGATTAGCCTAATATTGACTCACCAACCCCACAGCGAAACATATATTTGGATGTTTGCATAAAATAGCATACACAAGACTTCTTATTGCCGAAGCATAATGAACCTTTCTAATGTTTTCTCTTTATTTTGTTGTCTTAGGACAATCCTCCAAAGAAAGATGAAATCCTGATTTAAAAGGTTGGTTTTGAATCAGTCATTGCATAACGTTCCAATATCTTGCCTATGTATGAAGCTTTGGATAATGCTATCATTTTGTTTTTTTGATCCTTTAGGATTCGAATATCCAGAACAAAATTAGTTTCTCCCAAGCCCTTCATGCTAAACTATTGAGTTAACCGTAATATAACCAATGACAATGTCCCTGAGTTTAACCATAATATAACCAATGACAATGTCCCTACAACATTCCCAATGGGTAGAATGCATCAACATAAAGAATGAGAAAGATGAACAACACCTTTTTAGCTCTAAATTATGCAGTTTCATAGTAATTTTTGTCGAAATTCATACTTTAATTATAAAATAATTAATTTTCATATTGAATTTTAATTATTTTTATAATGAATTTACACAAATTTGATTTATTTTTGATAGTTTTGCACAAATGGTGAAAATTGGCTCAGTAGTCGCCTCGAGAAGTGATCTGCCGTAATTGGGTGTAGCAGATTAAACTGGTTTTCACATTTAAGGAGCTTGAATACAAACATTTTCATTATATTTTAGTTAAGTTTTCTTAGTTTTATTTGCATTCAATAAAATGTGCAAATTGAGTCTTTTATTGACCTTAAGGGCCAAAATGAGGCCTAAGGGTGAGCTAATGCACTTTGTGAGTGTGTAGAAGACCAATAGAAGGTGTATTAAATGAATACTATTCGTCATGTCGCAACTCAGATGATTCAATGTTGCAACATAGACTGAGGGTTTCGTGACATACCCCTAAAGACGTCTTAAGGAGGAGTATACTACCACCTCTATCGTGACACAGGTCCTGGTGTGTCGCGACAATGAATTTGTGATGAAAATTAAATACGAAACAAAGAAGTTTTGGTCTACACAATTAAAATTAGCTTGAGGAGGTAAGCTAACCTAGGGTTAAGGATAATGGCCACCTAAAAACTATAAATAGGCTTATTTGATACATGTTATGGACATAATTCCTTTAGCCTAGATTCACTCTGTAAAATTTAGTTTAGTCTTCTTTTGTTCTTAGGTTTTAGATTTCTTTTATTTGTTCTTGTTGATTTCAAGAGATCTAATATTGTGGAAGCATTCAAACTTTGTGGATTCATGCTTAATTTCAATACAATTAGGCTTCTTCATTTACTTTATCTTGTCAATTTAATTAGCATGCTTTCTCTTTATATCAATTTTATATTGCCTATGAAAGCCATAAGGAACTAATCCCTTTATAGGGGATTAACGAGTGGAGGTATGATCTATTAGTTATTTTATATGGTTAATCAATGGATCAACTATTTGGGAAAGGAAGAACGTGAAATGAACCCTGGCTCTGACAACATAGGGAAGTTATCAAGGTGGGAATTAACCCAAAATAGGTATTGCCCATTTGTGAACACCTTCACCCCAGGCTAGTCTGGATTGTGAGGTCGGAAGATAAGTAATTATTGCTGACTTATTGTATTGGTGGAAGATTGGAAGATCTTGTTAGGGGAGGGACTAGTTGATTGATGAGGAACCTGAAGCAATAGTTACGAGGACTACTGAAGCGAGCTAATCACCCATAATTGAGATTTGATTTACTCTACTTGTCCATCTCCTAAATTTTATTTATTTTATGTTATTTTATTATTCTAAAAACTTTAAAACTCTTTATTTTATTTTCTCATACTATAATTTATTTAAAGTACTAATTAGATCTTTTAGTGTTTAGGTTAGAATTGATCTAGCACTCGCCTACC
Source organism: Gossypium longicalyx (assembly GCA_025698465.1). NCBI lineage: Eukaryota > Viridiplantae > Streptophyta > Magnoliopsida > Malvales > Malvaceae > Gossypium > Gossypium longicalyx. Next base: position 64,232,519 of record CM046996.1, on the reverse strand, counting down.
TTGGGTACAATCCTCGGAGTACTCACCTACTTCATTGTAAAATTATATAACGACCTGAGTCGTATACTTTTGAATACCTCCTTGTCATTCTATATATTATTGTAGTCTTCACACTCTGGGTGTTAGTATGTCTGGAGGAAGTCAAGTTGTTGGTTTTGTTGCCGGGAAGCAACGTCACTAGTTTGATTTTAATTTTTGCACTTAAAAAGAATTATTAGGAAGTTTTTTGGAGAATAAATATGATTTTAATTTATTTTACCTACTAATCCTCTATTTCTGGGTACGTCTATTGTAGCAACCACAGACCTAGAGAGAATAATCTAAAGATATTGCTAGCAGTGAAAAGAACACCATAAACAAAGGTATGATCCACCACTACCTATTGTAGGTAATATACCACGTGAAAGTCCACTGTTTGGCGTTGTTGACGGTAACGCATTAGAAAACCTGCCAGCACGACAACTTTCTACAAATGTACAGATGTCTTAGAACAAGAGAACTTTAGGGGATTATGAGTTTCCAAGTCTAAACATGGTTCAAGAAAGTATAGGAAGGCTGATAATTACAACTAATAAATTTGAGATAAAACCAACGATGATTCAGATGATTTAGAATAATCTGCAGATTAGGGGAATTACGACAGAGGACCCTAATCAACATTTAAAACGATTTCTCCAACTCTGTGGTACATTTAAATATAACGAGGTCACTGATGACGCTATTTGTCTTCGGCTATTCCCTTTCTCTTTGATTGATAACGCCTTTTCTTGGTTGTAGTCGCAGGCACCAAGCTCTATCACAACAAGGGATGAACTCGCTGAAAAGTTCTTATAGAAGTTCTTCCCGATTAGCAAAGCAGTTCAACTAAGGTGAGAGATTTTCGTCTTTCGACAGCTGGAGGGAGAATGTAACACCCCCAACCCGTATCCATCACCACCCCTAACCTGTATCCGTTGCCAGAATAGGGTTACGAGGCATTACCAAGGAGTACAGAAAACTTACAGATAATTTAAGTCATTTGTCTTTCAAATATCGAAATTGATTATAAAAATTCCTTTAACGAATCTTCGAGGTTCAAACCATGCATTAAGATTAGGTTGGGACTAAATCGGATCCTCAGGAAAATTTTTCAGAACTTTTTTAAATTTTTCTCACATTATAAGGGTCACATGCCCTTGTGACTGGGGACACACCCGTGTGGAACTACCATGTGGCTCATTTGGCTGTGTCTCTGGGGCGTCTAACTCTCTAACTTGCATCTACGAAGAAACTTGGGTCACATGGCCATAGTACACGCCCGTGTTGCTAGGCCGTGTGGTAAATTTAAAATTTTGAAATTAAGTACAGGTTTAACACAGTTATATCATACGACCATGTCTTCAGGCCGTGTGCTTTACACAGCCGAGGCACACGCCCGTGTCTATCCGTGTGAACATTGTTTAGGCTATTTCCAAGCCTTATTTATCTCCTAATTGATCTTTTACCTACACCAACACTTAAACACATTAAAGAATTAATTCAAGATATTTAACCAAGTCCAAATCAAGTTTTATGCTTATTATATCTTCTTTTATACTTGTATATGCAAGATTACTTATTTCATCCACTTTATTTATATAGGCTTAATATATATTAGTTTTATTATCTCATTTTAATTCTTCTATATGTTTATCACTATTTTATTATTCACATTCTCATCCTCTACTTCGATTTATACAATTTTTGGTGATTTTTTAAAGTCATACAACTGCTGCTGTCTAAAATTGTTTTATGCAAGATGTTAACTACCATTTTGCCTTTAAGCTTTTAATAAGTGACAATTTCATCCGTGCTCAATTAACCTCTCAATTGAGCTATTTTTCTCAATTAATACTTTATTCTATCACTTTAATCTGCTTTATAATCTTAGAGATCAGAATTTCAGCACTAAAATATAATTCCAAACTTTTTCACAATTAGGTCCTAAAATCAATTTCCATCAATTTTACTTGATAAAATCATCATATATCAAAATTAAAGCTTCAATTCCATGTTTATTCATCATATGCTTTCAACACTCATCCATAGCAACTTTAAAAATTAGCCATGAAATAAAAAACTAATGACATAATAAGTTGGACCCAATTGTAAAAGTCCAAAATCTTAGAAATTTCAAGGAGAAAGTAAGAATTAAAATTACATGAAGCTAGAGTATGAAAACCAGCTTGAACCCTCTTCCATGGCTATTTTTTAGCTGATAAAAATGAAGAAAAATGAAGAGAATTCTAGATATTCCAATTTGGTCCCATTTTTATTTAGCTAATTTTGGCAATTTTCCAATTTTGCCCTTATTTCACCCATTTCCTAATTTTTCTCAACTATTGCCACCCAAAATATCTCTTTTGGGTTTATTTGTACTTTAGGTCCTTTATTATTTGACAATTGAGCTATTTAATCCTTTTAGCAACTTTTACATTTTTTTCAATTTAGTCCTTTTTATTTAATTAGCCACCTAAATGTCAAAATTTTCTGACGAAATTTTAATACTACCTTATTGACATTCCGTAAATATTTATAAAAATATTTACGGCTTGATTTATAACATTGAGGCCTCGATACCTCTTTTCCTCAATTTCTTAACTTAATAAATCTTTATAAAACACAAATTACTAATTCAAAAAAAATCTCTCAAAAATCACATTTGGTTCGTAATTATTAAATAAATAAATTTACGAACTTATTTGTCGAATTTAGTGGTCTCGAACCACTATTTTCGACATCATTGAAAGTCGGCTATGACAATTCTCCCCCTTAAGAATTTTCGTCCTCGAAAATTCATATAACCAAGACTTTCATGAGCTTCGAGCACTATAAATAAACAGGGAAATTAAATCTAGTAAGCATTACGTGCTTAGTAAGTTCATATAACCAAGACTTCACTTACCAATCATGTTTAACAAATAAATCATACATAAAGAAATTTATCTATCAACTTGGCAATTTAGCAAATATTGCCTAACCACAATCATTCAATCAAATAGGTCAGTATAAAAACACTAATATGCATAGATGAACTCACATATCATTTCTTCTTATATCACTTACTAAACCATTTCCATTGAATTATTGAGTTTCTGATGGACATGACCTTTTCCAGTCGTACACTCGAGGTGTACATTCCCTTTTTAAGTGGTACACACAAAGTGTACATATCCTTTTCAAATTGTACACATAAAGTGTACATAGCTTTTTCAAGTGTACCATTTAGGTACATGTATCCTTTTCAAGTTGTTACCCCTTTCGGGTCAATTTCCTTTTCATAATGAGATCAAGAATTACCCTTTCGGGATAACCTTTACTGCAACACATACAGGATCTCATTTACAACGGTAATCACCCGTCCAAGTGGATATCAATATTCGAACATATTTTACTTCTTTTCATCAATTATACATATCATGTATCAACATTTTTATGCTACACATACATGTCATTTACATATCACAATTCACATAATTGCATAAACAATCAATACATTTTCATACTTAAGTTAGTTATACGAACTTACATTGACAATTGATCATTTATATAATGGCATTTCTGTAAAACTTTTATAATTAGTAAATATTTAACATTTTTTGCCATCTGAAATATGGACTATTACTTTACTTTACTGCATTAAAACACAATTTAACCCATTCAATGGTATTTCACTATAATAAACTGTACTTTTGAGGGGGCAGAGGTCATAAATCCTTAAAAGTTAGCTTTCATACATATACACATAACATGACTTTTATCATTAATATATTCATTATCAACATTCATTTCATACCTTTATAAATCTTTACTCATCGTAGGCAATCCCTTTTTTCTATCAAATACTTAAATATCAGTTTTATCACTGTCGGAAGTAGCTGAGTTGGAAGCATCTCTATCTATTAGTAAAACATTTCTCGTCAAGGTCGGGAGATATCACACTATCACAGGTTTTATAATGGCATTGTAACACCCCAAACCCGGCCTAGACGTTATGACCGGATCCGACGTGTCACATCGAGACGTTAAAAACATTTTCTATTTTTAGTTCAAAAAATCGTACTTAGTGTTCAAAGGATGATTTCATTATTGGTTAATGTGAATGGAAGCTGTACAGCAGGTAGGAAATCGGGAAAGGGGAGGTGAGTCCATCGGACTGCTTAAGTACCAAGCTCCCTTCGGATCCAATCCTAGACATGCACACCACCATTGCCACACCTTAACTTAGTGTATGTTCTTAGGAAACCAATTCATTTAAGTCCAGTTTAAGAAAAAGTGATTAACTTTGGAAAATGTTTTCGTTGCGGAAGTTTTGCTTTGTTGTCGTGATATTTTAAAATCAATTACTGTTTTTGAAAACGCACCCTAAAACTAATCAGTTTCAGTGATTAAGATAATATTATACCTACTCAACTATAACATATTAAAAATAATTAAAAATAATTAAAGCGGCCTTATTACAACTTAAACCCAAATCATAAAAGTAAATAAAAAGATGCCCAATTCACCAGAAGAAAACTAAATTCGCAGAACGTGTGGCCACTCCGAATCCCTCACAGCTCCAAGCCTACTATGGTTGGGGATTACCTGCGTGGATGAAAATAAGGGGTGAGTTTGGGAAACTCAGTGTGTAAAATAACCCAACCATAGCCTAAACCAATTCAAACCACAGAAACAGATCAAATTGGCCATAGCCCAGAACAGATTTTAGAATGACCCATAGGCCCATAACAGAACAGAACAAATTTACATGTTTATGCAGAAACCCAACCCATATCCAACCATATGCACCCCCGTACCAGCCTTACGCCATGTGGGGAGACTACTCGACCCACCCATCCACTACACGCCACAGAATTTGCAACATGGCTGCCAGAACAGATAATGTGACATAGTCACCAGATACAGATATTTGTGGCAGGGCCACCAGAACGCTTCCTCCATATATAACCCATGTCCCCATGCAACAGATATGCAAATCATGGTATACATCATACAGAATCAGACCATCATGCTTTTTAGTCAAATTAACCCTAGGGGTATAATGGTCATTTTACACCTAGGGGTATAATGGTAATTTTCCATACTTAGGGTTATTCTAGTAATTTAACTATTTTACGGTTTTCATGCATATTTCCACTATTCACGTACTAATAGAAGCACTTACCGAGTGTTCTTACCGAATTGGGCTCGTTGGCCCATTATCCCAATTTTGGCTCATTAAGCCCAAAAATATCGAAAGGCAAAAAAATCATGCACTCTACAGTCTAAACACTGTAGTTTACTAAATACATTAATCGATCTACCTCACGAGCATTCGCACACTCGCAAGTCCACAAAATACCAGTTTTTCGGCATTTCAGCTTTTTGGCTTTTGCTGATCTAGTCTATGAAATGGTGTCAGTTACACACTTGATTGGTAGTGGTTCGATGGCGAGTTCCACAATGAGCTGCCTACAATTGGATAACACGTCAATCTAAATATTGAAAACAAACTACGGACTTATCCCCCTACCATATTCAGCCCACCAAGCTTCAGACCCTAGAGTTCTTACCTTTTGCCGAAATATGGGTTAGATCTGGAGAGCCAACCGAATTAGTCTTCAAGCCCTTTGCTGTACGTCCCCTTGTCCATGCTAACACACCGGTTCCTTCAGTCAACGATTCCACTTTAGTTTCTATTCGATTCTGATGCAGATCTATCCCCTTCAAACATTAGTAGGAATCAAATCTTTAAAGGTCTTAAAGATTCGGCTATGCCCCAATGACTATGGTGTTTCGGCTTGTGAAACTTGTGAACTAAAAGATGATTTCTTTAAGGAGGTTTTTGCAAAGTTGAAGTCGGCAAAAATTTGGGTTTAGAGGATAGGAGAATCGACCAAAAGATGGAGAATAATAAGAGGGTTTGGCTAGAAGAAATCGGCACAACAGAAACAAGTTTTCAGGATTTTGGCTTTTATGGCAATCGGCTTCCAAGGCTTAAAAACGAATGGAATGGAAGAGTAGAATGGTAGGAAGGGTTTGGCTATAGAAGGAAAAGCAAAGAAGAAGAAAGAGAATAGGAGACAAGAGGAGAAAAGAAAAAGAGAAGAGAATGGTCAGAACCCAAATGCCAAATTTTCCCTATACTAGCAACCCTTGGCCGGCCAACTCTTGCTCCTCAAGAGTTCATCATTCGGCTAATTCTACACCCCCTAATCAGCTCCTAAATCTTCTCCCTTATCCTCTCCTTACTCGATCTCCTGAGTAGCTCAAACTCTTCATAACAGAGTTCCGCTTGAGTTCCATCACATCCCCTTTTCTATACATAAAAATTAATACTAATATTTGCTCACCTTATGACTTGAACCTTAGCTCTCCCTAGCCATCCACACGCCACCTTTTTTAGCACCCTAGTGGCGTCACATGTCACTTTGCCACATGCCTTCTTGTGGCTTATTTTACCCATTAAATCTTAAAAGCCCAACTTGTCAAAACCCCTTTTTCCCTAAGAATTAAAGTTAGTTAAAACTTCTGAATTTTATCTTAAACTTGGGCCTTCTAGAGGCCCACTAACATACTTAGACCTACGCCAAGCACCCAAAACACAGAAATTCTAAAATTCGCCAAAATTCACAGAAGTCCCAAAAATTGGGGCGTTACAGGCATGTATTTCTAAACTTCACACATGCTACGCTCGGTCCGAGAACCAACTAAACCATAGCTCTGATACAACTAAATGTAACACTCCAACCCGTATCCATTGCCAGAACAGGGTTACGAGGCATTACCAAGGAGTACAGAACACTTACAGATAATTTAAGTCATTTATCGTTCAAATATCGAAATTGATTATAAAAATTCCTTTAACGAATCTTCGAGGTTCAAACCATGCATTAAGATTGGGTCGGGACTAAATCGGATCCTCAGGAAAATTTTTCAGAACTTTTTAAATTTTTCTCACATTATAAGGGTCACATGCCCTTGTGATTGGGGACACACCCGTGTGGAACTACCATGTGGCTCATATGGTCGTGTCTCTGGGGCTTCTAACTCTTTGACTTGCATCTACGAAGAAACTTGGGTCACACGGCCATAGTACACGCCCGTGTTGCTAGGCCGTGTGGTAAATTTAAATTTTTGAAATTAAGTACAGGTTTAACACAGTTATATCATACGACCATGTCTTCAGGCCGTGTGCTTTACACAGCCGAGGCACACGCCCGTGTCTATCCGTGTGAACATTGTTTAGGCTATTTTCCAAGCCTTATTTATCTCTCAATTGATCTTTTACCTACACCAACACTTAAACACATTAAAGAACTAATTCAAGATATTTAACCAAGTCCAAATCAAGTTTTATGCTTATTATATCTTCTTTTATACTTGTATATGCAAGATTACTTATTTCATCCACTTTATTTATATAGGCTTAATATATATTAGTTTTATTATCTCATTTTAATTCTTCTATATGTTTATCACTATTTTATTATTCACACTCTCATTCCATTAGCATGTTAAGACCATATAAATGTATGTCTCAAATATATCAAATACAAGCCATATTAGTGGCTAGATACTTGCATATCAAGTTATAATTCAACATTGGTTAATAAACCTATACATGCCATTATAAATCTAGTGATTTATCACACACACATATATAAATATGCTAAATATACCTGTAGTTAGTGTGATTGATCTCTATCAATGCTTCTAGTCCAACGAGCTTCCGAATAATGTTTCTTTATGTTTAATATAAATTTGCAAAGCTTAAACATTGAAATTGATCATGAGCTCTAACACATGTCTTCAACATATTGTTAATCATATAATTCGCTATCTCTTCTTGTCGATCATAATCTCGATTAACAAATTTATATAAGTGAACTCAATATTGTTAACTACTTAAATACTATCACTTTACTTCACATTTCATTTGAACGATAATATTTTCCATTCATATCTAGTTTAGAGATACATAATTCATATGTCTCACTCATACTTCAGTTCACTGTTCAATATCAATAAATAGTATTCAACTATTCACTTCTCCATCAGCATTCTGTACTTATCCATTTCAATAACAGTCAGTATTTTTCAGTAACGATCAATTGATCTTTATTATTCAGTAACAATCAATCATTAGAGAAATCAGTCATTCAGTACTTTTATTTACCCCTATTAAGATGACTTGGACATAGACGGATACACGGATCTAACCACCACACCGATACGGCATTCATTGCCTTATCGGCTTTGCCGAAGTAAACAGTAAAAGTACGGTACTTAGTACCTCATCGGATTAAACCAATGTAATAGTAGCAATATGACACACAAGGTGGCTCATCGACTCAAAGTCGAAGTAATAGTACGACACTTATAGTGTCTCATCGACCCAAGGTCGAAGTATCCCTGTACATTTCCAATCCTATGGCATACCAACTATATCCGACTTAGCCCGATACTGTTAATAGGGTTTTAATCAATTTTCAGTTTTCAATCAATACACATTTCAATTTAATCACATAAATTAATAATTCAATACAATTCAATTTACTTTTCATTAACATACATTCAAATTCCACAAATATCACATATGCATATTAATTTCATCATATTCCCAATCAATTTAATTTTTCAATATAACATACATTCAATATTCAATTTCCACATCAATCACATATATCCATATAATTTCAATAAATTTATCACATACCAAATAAATCCATTTCAATTGTAAAACACAATACAAACAATTCTCTCCTGAATTACTTACTATAACATTTAATCAAAATACAACAATTAATAATTAAATTCACTTTTCAATTTCAACCAATTTTCACTCCAATTCAAATAATCATCTCAATGCACTTACCATACATATTAGATAATAATTTTAATAATTAAATATTAAGTTCGGATTATAGAAATACAAATAAAACATTATATCATTTCTAATTCAACGTTTATCAACTATAATCAAGCATGTTATCAAATTATACACAAGTCGTTCATATATTTTTCCTCCTCCTCAGTATATATAACACACTTGTAAGTAACATTATCTATAATTTTTACAATTTACTTATATGGATATTCAAGCTGTCCATCTATGTCATAGTTACTAAATTATTTTTATCTTGAACCAAAAAACTCCAAATTAAGATTTTCTAATTTTCCCTAAAACTAGACTCACATATATTCTTACCATAAAATTTTAAAATTTTTTAGTTTAGCCAATAAGTACAGTTTATTCTTTAAAGTCACCCTTGTTCTGCTGTCTGACAGTTCTGACCCTTCTACACTAAAAATTAATTATCTCCTTACAGGATTCTAATTATGTTCCCATTTGTTTCTCTTGAAAATAGACTCACTCAGGATTCTAAACATATAAATTTAAGTCTGTAATTAATTTTCTTCGATTTTTGATGATTTTCCAAATTCAGAACAGGGGAACCCGAAATCATTCTGACATTGTCTCACAAAATTTATTATATCTCATGATTTACAATTCCATTGTTTACATCGTTTCTTCTATAAGAAACTAGACTAAATAAGATTTAATTTCATGTTTTATTCATCCTCTAATTCAATTTCTATAATTTTTATTGATTTTTCAAAGTCATACAACTGCTGCTGTCCAAAACTGTTTTATACAAGATGTTAACTACCATTTTGCCTCTAAGCTTTTAATAAGTGACAATTTCATCCCTGCTCAATTAACCTCTCAATTGAGATAATTCTCTCAATTAATACTTTATTCTATCACTTTAAGCTGCTTTATAATCTTAGAGATTAGAATTTCAGCACTAAACTATAATTCCAAACTTTTTCATAATTAGGTCCTAAAATCAACTTCCATCAATTTTACTTGCTAAAATCATCATATATCAAAACTAAAGCTTCAATTCTATGTTTATTCATCATATGCTTCCAGCACTCATCCATAGCAACTTTAAAAATTAGCCATGAAATAAAAAACTAATGACATAGTAAGTTGGACCAAATTGTAAAAGTCCAAAATCTTAGAAATTTCAAGGAAAAAGCAAGAATTAAACATACATGAAGCCAGAGTATGAAAACCAGCTTGAACCCTCTTCCATGGCTGTTTTTCAGCTGATGGAAATGAAGAAAAGTGAAGAGAATTTTAAATATTCCAATTTGGTCCCATTTTTATTTAGCTAATTTTGGCAATTTTCCAATTTTGCCCTTATTTCACACATTTCTTGATTTTTCTCAGCTATTTCAGCCCAAAATATCTCCTTTGGGATTATTTTCACTTTAGTTCATTCCTCATTTGACAATTGAGCTATTTAATCCTTTTAGCAACTTTTACACTTTTTTCAATTTAGTGCTTTTTATTTAATTAACCACCTAAATGTCAAAATTTTCTGACGAAATTTTAATACTACCTTATTGAGACTCCGTAAATATTTATAAAAATATTTACGACTTGGTTTATAACATTGAGGTCTCGATACCTCTTTTCCTCAATTTCTTAACTTAATAAATCTTTATAAAACACAAATTATTAATTCAAAAAAATTTTCTCAAAAATCACATTTGGTTCGTAATTATTAAATAAATAAGTTTACGAACTTATTTGTCGAATTTAGTGGTCTCGAACCACTATTTTTGACATCATTGAATGTCGACTATTATAGAGAAATTTTCTATGAGACACGGGAACGTTTCAGGATGTTGATTCAAAAATTCCTGCACCACGGATTTCCTGAGTGGATTCGACTACAGGTATTCTATTATGGGTTGGACGCGAATGCACGATCTGGATTAGACAAAGCAACAGGAGGAGCCCTTATGAACAGAACGTATGAATATTTGTAAGAAATTTTTGAAAACATGGAATTAAACTCCTATTAGTGGCCAATTGAATGATTCACATATGGCCAAAAACCCACCACGGTAAAAGCTATCCAAGAGGATGACAAGTATCAACAGTTATTGGATAGGCTCAACCGTATCGAATCTACTTCTACACTGTCTATGCATAAGGGAGACAAACTGCTCATCCACTATATCAACAATCCTACTGAGGATGTAAATTACATCGGGAATAGGGGTGGGAACCCTGATACAAATACATATAATCCGGGCTAGAGAGATCACCTGAATCTGAGATAGGCAGAGAATTAAGGAGCAGGTAATAATTTAAAGCAAGCTAAAAACACTAATTACCAACCTTCTTATTTGTAGAAACCCCATGATAGGGCCAACCTAAGTGACCATATTGCATGTGGTCAACATTTGGATAAAATTGAGGGAAAGATGCAGTCAATGAGGACGGATGTCAAATAGGTGCAGTCTAAGTGTACCAACTCCACAAGAACATTAACTAAACTCAAGGATCAAATGAGGAAATTAATGAGCATGATGGGAGACATCAAAAGACAAATTGGCATAGGTATTCCTAGCAATACAGAAGACAATCTGCATAGGGAAAGTAAGGAACATGTGAAGGCGATAGCACTTCAATCAAGAAAAGTATTGAGCAGCCTAAAAAACCCTATTCTGGAGGTAGTTATGGAGAATACTAATGATCCTCAAGAGAAATCCCCAAAAGCTTAAGAAGAACCAATGCCAGAAGAGGTAAAGACACCATCAACTGAACCAGAAAAAGACACGCCTAAAGGTGCCGAAATTAAAAAAATCCCATTCACTTTGAGACTTGAAGAAAAATAACAAAGGGATGAGGAAAAATTTTTAAGTTTCTTGAACCTATTTAAACACTAAATGTTAATCTACGTTTAATTGAGTTAATTGACAAGGTTCCCAAGTACGCCAAGTTTTTAAAGGAAATGATGGTAAGGCGTAAGAAAATTAAGGTAGGTGAACAAGTTAAATTAAGTGCTTCCTATAGTGTGATTATTTCAAGACAGGTGACTTAAAAACTAAAAGACTCAAGGAGTTTTACTAGTCCCATAGAGATAGAGGGTATTCATTTTAATATAGCTCTATGTGATTTAGGAGATGGTACTAATTTGATGCATCTATTAATTGTTGAAAAACGTGGGTTAGGGATCTTTGAACTACTCAAATAACATTACAATTGGCTGAAAGGTCTTCTGTACTCCCAAAAGGTGTATTGGAAGATGTGTTAGTCAAAGTGCAAAGTTTTATTATCCTTGCAAATTTTGTGGTGCTTGATTTCGAAGAAGATCGGCAGATACCAATCTTCTTAGGAAGACCCTTTTTTGGCTACTTCTAGGTCTATTAGTGATTTAGAAAAGAAAGAATTAACCATGAAAATCAAAGGTGAGACAGAAATATTTAAATGCGGCCATCAATTTTGTGAAGAGGAAAGTCAGAAAAAGTTAGGAGAACAGTGTAAAAAAGTATCTATTTCTAACGTTCCCGGATCAAGGGACACACTTCCTCTTATGCGTACAGACAAAATAAACAATTTTTAAGGAATGGGACAAGCGAGCGTAGGTGGAATGGGATGATGGACGATGGACTGATACTGACAAAACAAAAGAATCATCCATCGGTGAACTGATGATACTGTCAGATGAGTCTGGCCGTAAAACTTAGAAATATTTGAATTGCTTAAATTACTGTATATTTAACTAACCACAGAGTTTAGATGTTAACTTTTAGGTTTTTATTAAAGATCGAGATATCCTCAAGGATGGAAAGTTAGGCTGACAATTTGTGCAGAATGCAGGAATTGAAGAAACCAACTCGACATTGCGACACCACACTCCTATATCACGACATGGAGAACAGTTTTCCCAAAATTTTAAACTGAAAGATGTGTCGCGACACAAAACAAAACCCTTATGTCATGACAAAGGTAAGCTGCCAGGGATGTCACGAAGTGGAACCCTTGTGTTGCGACATCGCTGTAATTTTTTGCAGGGTTGACCCAACCTATTTGCGCAAGCTAACAAACTAACCCTTCATTTACCCGACTTTAAACACCCAAAACACCTATTCTTAACCATAATACTCCTTATAAACATATTTAACATCTCATTAACCTTTTAATCTTCTTAAAGCTCCTAAAACTATTCAGACATTAAAAATCCTAAATCCAAACTCCTTCTTGCAACCAGTAAGAATCTTTCATCATTCAAGATCTTTCGGTGTAGCGAATGAAAGGAACCAATTACCAACTTGAACGGCAAGGGCTTTGAAATTTCTTCGAGATTAAGGGTTCCTAACTCAACCTTTTTATTGTTTTATTAGATATTGCTCGACTAGGTTTTTAGTTTAAACATGCCCCCTAGAAAAGTTAAAAGAACCAATGAACCCAAACCATCGATGGGTCCAAACCCCCCTAATTTTGCAACCCTAGATATATTTTATTGAAATACAAGGAAAAACCTTTATCCATGAAAGGAGATTTGATCTATCAATAATCCTGTGTAAGGAAATATGAATTTTAGTAGGATATAAAAAATGTGAAGGTTTTTGGACGATTCTGAAATAGAATGTTGTGGTCCCTATTGTTTATGAGTTTTATGCATCTTTTAGGATAAAGAGTCTAGAAATACTGAAGGCCATATGTGGGATATGATACTTGTGCAAGGGAAGAAAATACAAGCAACCCCTCGAATTATTTTTGACTTTTATAATGCACCATACTATGAGAATGATTTTATTGATGAAACTGATCTAGAATATTTTTGAGATATAGATATGAATAGTATTATAAACTTTTTTACTAAAGGGAGGGGTGAATGGAAATATTGTGCAGGTACCAATATCCTAGTATCTCTTCATCAAGTAATTATGTTTCCTGAGGCTAAGATGTGGATTCAATTTGTGTGCACATGAATAGTACCAGCTTTAAATTTTTATAACATTAATACTTTTAAAGAAGTTTTACTCTATGCTATTTTGCAGAAAAAGCAGGTCTGTATCGGCAAATGGATCCATTAGAACTTGAAGAGGTGAATTAGTAGCCAGAAGGTGGGAGTTTTCTTTCCCCATCTTGTGAAGGCCTTTTGCAAAAAGGCGGGTGTACCTATGACATCCACTGAGCAGTCAGTGAAACCTTCTAGAAGTATCATCAGGGCCACCTTGTTCGAATAATACATTGAGTTACGAGCCAAACAAATAAAATATTGGAATAAGTGATAGCAATAAGCGACAACTACACCAGCTTCATCCTAGAGGTTGACACAAGCTCAATAAGAAGTTGGTGAGATTATTCATCCTAAGTTAGATTAGATGATTCAATGGATACAAGAATCGAGATCAATTTTTCAAGAATTTTCTAGGCAAAACAACATTTGGGTCCCCAATTAGACACAGACATATTTGGACCAACAAATGTGGAACTTGAAGAAGAGGGGCAAGAAAACAAGGAGGATGAGAAGGATAACGGAAGTGAGGAGATGGATTTTGAAGAGGATGATTGAGCATTTTTATTTTTGGGAAAACTTGTATTATTGGATATTTTAATTTTAACCTTGTAGGAGTAGGACTAATAGTAGTTTTTATATTGCATTTTGTTTAAGTTTTCCTTATAGGAACCCAACACGGATGAGGCACAAACAATTCGAGCTTAACAGGATCAAAGGAGGAAGCACCCTCCATTAGAAATTAGAGCAACCTTGATCAATCGAGTAACTTTTTTCCTTATATTTGTATGGGCTACACATTGAAGGCAATGTGTCAACTAAAGTCTGGTTGGGTAACATAGAAAACTTGTTGATTTTTATGTTTTGCTTTGATTTTTCCTTGTATTTGGTGTGCTTGAGCTTGTAGAATACAAGTGATTGGTTAGGAGCATGTACATAGGTTGCTTTTGTTTACAAATAAATTTGGCTTGATGGTAGGTGATTTTAAAATTGTGATTATTAGACTACTAAGTTGTATATGTTACACTATAAACAGGCATTATGTAAACAATTGTACTAAGTGATAGAAAAAATATAAGGAAACGAGTATGCTAGTATGAATGATAAATGGTTGAGTTTGTATTTGTTTGGTTGATTAAGTTTGTGCATGTTGAGATACTTAGGGATGACCTAAGGCATTGTGAGCCAAAAAGCTGACCTATTTGTTTTTCACCTTTAGTACCAATTTTTGAGCCTATTAACACTTCTTGAAGAACCTCTTTACAAACTCTGAGCCTGAAAACGTTAATTTGTATTTGCCTTTTTCTTTGGTCCTGCACTACACAACTATATACATTTGACTATATGTATTAAGGGTTAAGTAGATACATCACGGTAGAGTTTGTAAAAATAGAGTGAAATAGGAAAGATTGATGTGATATAGAAACTATAAGTTAGCCTAATGTGTGAAACAAAAAGAAAAATCCAAAAAGGAAATTAGTATGAGTAGAAAAGGTCTTAAATTAGCGAAAAAGCATTCATGAGTTAGATGTATTAAAAAAGAGAGAAGTCACAAAGTCACAAAAGAAAGAAAAACTCATTTATTAGTGCACAAAAACTCATAAGGCTAGCCGTAGTTATAATGTCATGCTATGACTTGCTATATATGGAGAGACAAGGAAAGTGAGAGAAAGAGAAAAAGGTGGGGAGCGGGAAAGGGTCACTGAGGGGGAAGAATAGGGATCAATATTGTAAGAGTATGCCCAAAGATCAATTATGAGATGGTTGTAATAACATACTTGATTTACCATGTTTATTAATATAAGGCGTTGCCATTATTATTTCAGTTTCTTTTCCATGTGTATAAATAAACTGTTTTATAATAATGTCCTGAGAATAATATGATTATTCTTAAAAGGTCCTTAGTCAAGTATTATTGTTGACTAGGACAACAATAATGCATTAGGACTAACGTGTAGTTGATTGATGATAAAGAGTTGTCATTGATATGGAGTGTCAGAATCAATGCATGAATATGTGTGTTAGAGAACAACATATTGGACTGACCTGCTATGAGTATGTTTCTTGGATTATTATGTAATTGTCAGAACATTACCCAAAGTGATTAATATGTATATGATCCTCAGACTTGAGATCATCATTATCCTAACATTGTGAGCTGTATATTTTGACATAGTCGAACGTACACTGTAACTGGTTGTTTTATAAAGGCTGGTATTGGATATACCACAATCTATGTAGAGGGATATGATTGATCAATATAGGATAAGTCCCTCTTACATAATGGGAGTAATATCTTAGGCCACTTGATTGAGTGAGACTAGAAATGCATGGCCATGCTCAAATAAGTTGATAAGAGATGTCATACTTACTTGTGTATCATAGTCTACTCAAGGTATCAAGAAACATGGGATGGACTATGCAAGTGTGACTATTCCATGACTTGTGTCCATTCCAGAGATAAAGGACTTAAGGATTAATGCATGAAAGGTTAATCACAAAAGGTTATGTCGAATCATGACTTCTTGTAACTTAGGTAGCAATGATGCATTGCTAGATGCCAGTCATTGTTTGTAACATTAGAATCGTTCTAGTATTATTGCTAACGTTATAAGAACCTACAGGGTCACACCCTAATGGTTGAAATGAACGGAATAAAACATAGTTGGTATTGTGTTTGGTTGTCACATGAATTAAATTAATTATAGAATTAATTTAATTGGGCAATCAAATATCGAACATATTATAATGTTGTACAAATAAGGAGAATATAATTCTATTAATATATGAATTTGGTTCGTATATAAATTTAAATAAACATAGTTTACCGAAATCTTTATTATAATTATTGTAATTATAAATTTTGGTTAAAACATTATTATATTTATTTATTTTAATTATAATTATTATGTTTGGATTAAAATTTAATAAATTAAGAATTCGTTATATACATACCAATTATAAGGGGAGTTATATATATAAACGGAAAAAAAACCCCTAAAAAGTGAATATATATACAAACCCGAAGCTTTGCTACTAGGTCTAGCAGCCGTCAAGCAAAATATCTCTGAAAATAGTTTTGGGGATTTCTTCCATTCATTGTCAACTGGGTGGATTACATAGAGGTCGGGATCATAAAGATTGCGGCTTGGATTCGAAAGTAAAACAATATTCTCATTGTCGAGGCTTCACTATCTACTCAGATTAAAGGTTCAGTAATTTTGAAACCTTTTTCACCCCAATTCGTTCCTCACACATGGATCCATGGTTTGGATCGCCAGAATATATATTTTTTCCGTTATGCCATGGGGGTACTGGCGTTCCAACAAATATGATGTGCCACCTATTTTCATGTTTGTAACCCTTTTAATGCTTACTATCTTTAAATTTCGTACTTGTCCTAAGCCTTAGAACATTACAAGCCGAAGAGTCCTATGTGACGTAAATATCCTTATGCATGAATGGACATCATACTGAACATATGCATAAATGATTATTTGTATTCTTCTCGGATTATCAAAGTACTTGTAAGATTTATTGATGGACTCCTACAGTTGAGACCCTTAATACTTGTATATTTTGTAACATACTGAACTTATATGTTTGAGATCAAAAGTGGTAAGTCAAATACTCATCATGTTAAAGTTGTTAGTAAGCATGAAATGCTTAAGTCTTATGCTCCAAAGTCAATACTTGTATGATATTTGCTCAAGGGTCGTCGCCTTTATTTCTTATTTTTGTTTATGTTGCTTGAGGACAAGCAATGACTTAAGTGTGAGGGAGTTTTATTTACCTTTATTTGGTGTAGCATATTAAATTGGTTTTTGCATTTAAGGAGCTTGAATACAAACATTTTCATTATGTTTTAGTTAAGTTTTTTCTTAGTTTTATTTAGATTCAATAAAATGTGCAAGTTGAGTCTTTTATTGATCTTAGGGGCAAAATGAGGCCCAAGGGCAAGCTAACACACTTTGTGAGTGTGTAGGAGACCATTAGAAGGCGTATTAAATGAAGACTGGTCACTATGTCATAACTTGAATGGCTCAATGTTGTAATATAAGGAACAAAATAGAGAAACCCAAGTATGCCTTCGATGTCGCGACATAGACTGAGGGAGTCACGACATACCCCTAAAGACATCTCATAGAGTATATTTCCACCTATGTTGTGACATAGGTCTTGGTGTGTCTTGAAAATGACTCTGTGAAAGAAATTAAATACAAAGCAAGGGCATTTTGGCCTACACAATCAAACCTAAAGCTCAAAGACGTCAGCTAACCTAGGGTTAAGGACGACAACCACCTAAAAGCTATAAATAGGCTCCTTTGGCACACGTTATGGACATAATTTCCATTGATTTTCATGGTTAATTCATTTTTCTCTAAATCAATAGTAGACCTAGAAGTAGCTAAGAAATGTTTACCTAGTAGGATGGGTATTTGTTGATCTTATTCAAAATCTAGAACCACAAAGTCTATCAAGATGATAAAGCTTTTCACTTTGACTAAGTACTCCTTTCGGGTGTACTGAGGATCTGTCAGCGAGCTGTAGTGTTATCTAGGTATTTTTAGGTCCCTTAACCCAAGTTTATCAAAAATAGATAGAGGCATTAAATTAGTACTAGCCCCTATGTCACATAGAGCTCTATTAAAATAAATGATCCCTATCTCTATCGGAATAGTAAAACTTCTCGGGTCTTTCAATTTTTGGGGAACCTAACTCGATATAATATCACTAAAAGAAGCACTTATACTAACTTTTTCACCTACCTTAGCTTTCCTACTCCTAGACATAATTTCCTTTAAAAATTTGGCATACTTAGGAACTTTCTCAATTAATTTGATCAAGGGCAAGTTAACGTTTAAAGTTTTGAACAAGTTCAAAAAATTTACAAACTCGTCTTCATCCCACTTTTTCTTTTTCCTCTAGTCTTGAAAGGAATGGTATTCTTACAACGAGAAAATCTTTGGTTGTTTCCATCTCTAGCTCCACTATCGGTGCAACTACTTCCTCTGGTTTTGGTTTGTTGCCAACTTCTAGGGGTCTTTCTTGAAAATCATCAGTATTCTCCATATTTATCTCCTGAGTTGGGTTTTCGGGGCTACTCAGTACTTTACCCGATCAGAGCGCTATTACTTTCACTTGCTCCTTCCCTTCTCTACAATGATTATTTTTCGTATTATTGGGAATACCTGTGCTGATTTATCTTTTGATGTCCCCCATCATGCATATCAATTGGCTCATTTGATCTTCATGTTTAGTTAATGTTCTTGTTGAGTTGGTGAACTCAGACTGCACCTGCTTCACATTCGTTCTCAATGACTGCATCTCCCCTTCAAATCTATCCAAACATTGACCACATATAGTATGGTCACTTCGGTTGGCCCTATCCCAAGGTTTCTACAAATAAGGAGGTTGATAGTCTGTATTTTTAGCTTGATTCGAGCTATTACCTCCTCATTGGTTTCCTCTCCTCCTCAAGTTCAGTTGATTTTTCCATCCGGGATTGTATGTATTTGAATAGGGATTTCCACCCCTATTTTTATGTAGTTCACATCCTTTGTAGGATTATTAATATAGTGGAAGAGTGGTTTATCTCCTCCATAGATATCTGGTGCAACCTTCTCAGCCTCTAATCGATTGATTTTGTCCAATAATTGTTGATATCTGTCATCTTTATGGATAGCCTTCACCATAGATGGTCCTTGGCCATTCGTATTGTGTTCAGTTGGCCACTGGCAGGAGTTCATTGCAGTACATCTTTGAACATTTTATTCATCAAGGCTCCTCTTACTGCTCCATCTAATTTTGACCTCGAATGCACATCCAACCCATTGTAAAAAGTTTGCAATTGTAACCACTTAGGTAATCCTTACTGTGGGCACTTCTGTATCAACATCTTGAAATACTCCCATGCTTCATGAAGGATTTCTCCTTCTAACTATTTGAACATCGAAATTTCCCTTCTTAGCTGGACTGTTTTGCTGATGGGGAAGAACTTTTGTAGGAATTTTCCTGCGAGTTCATCCCATGTCATGAGCGATCCTGGTGCCTATAGATCTAGCCAAGAAAATGCGTTATTGATTAATGAAAAGGGGAACAACCAAAGATGAATAGCATCATCATTGACCCTATTGTATTTCAAGGTATCACAAAGCTGGAGGAACCGTTTTAAATGCTGACTTGGATCCTCTGTCATTGTTCTACAAAACTGTAAATTATTCTAGATCATGGCTGGCTTAATCTTGAAATTATTCATCGTGATAGTTGGCCTCGTTATGCTTCCTTAAACCATATATAGATTTTGTAGCACATATTCTCTTAAAGCCCTCTTGTTACGTGCCATGTTTAGATTTTCTGGTAGCTGTGGTGGTGGTGGTAAGTTTGGTGGGTTAGTGTTGGCTTCATCGAATAGTGGATTTTCACAAGGTATAGTTCCCTCAGCAAGTGGTGGGTTATGCATCTGTTTCTGCTGTTGTTGTCGATAATTCCTTCAGATAATTCTTTCTGGGTCTGTGTTTGGCTTTATAGGTGTTCCCTTACTACGAGTCATACACTAAACCCAAAAAGAGATAAGATTAGTAGAAAACAAGAAAATTAAATTTGTAACTATAACCTAAAAATTTTCTAATTATTCTATTATTATGCAAAAATTAAAACTAATATAGTGGTGTTGCCTCTCAGGCAACGGCGCCAACAACTTGACCTCCTCCGGAGGTGCCAAAATCTATGGTAGAAATCCTACACAAAAGATGTGGAAAAATGGTATCTGCAACTATACGGATTAGGTTGTAATACAATTACAACAAAGTAGATGAGTACTTCGAGGATTGTTCCCAAGGGAGGTGAGTACTAAATTAATTCTAACTTACACATAAATAGATCTAATTAATACTCTAGTCAGATTATAGTACGAAATATTAAAAGAAGGATTTTTGGATAAATGATAATAAAATAATAAGAAAGGAAATAAAAAAGAATAAATGAAAAAAAAGAAATCAAATAAGAGAATGTATATCAAATCTGGGCATGGGTGATTAGCTCGCTTTGGTAATTGTGATCAACTGTCATCTTGGGTTTTCTCGTTCAATCAACTAGTTAATACTCCAACAAGGTCTTTTGATACATCCACTAAAATATTGAGTCAGTAAGAACTACTTATCTTCCGACCTCACAGTCTAGACCTGTTCAAGGTTAAGGTGTTCGCCATATCAATTTTGGATTAATTCCCACCTTGATTACTTCTTAGGCTTATCAGGCCTAGGGTTTAGGTTCTTCTTTTCCTGAGTAGCCAATTCATTGAGAAATTGCTACAAAACAATTAATTATTCATACCTCCACTCACTAATCCCCCACATGAGGATTAGTTTCTCATGGATCTAGTAAACCATATAAACTTGGATGAAAGAATAAACATGAAGAAAAAATTCAAGAGTAATAGTTTAGAAGAAGCCTGATTGTATTGACTTTAAACACAAAATCCTCACAAAGTTTGAGAATAATTTTAGAATTTTATTTCTTCTCGAAAGCAAATAACAAGAATGGAAAGAAAGTTTAACCCCTAAAAGAAAAGGAAAACTAAAGTCTAAAACTAAAGAGAAAATTATGCAAAGGAAAAATGTGTCCATAACATGTATTAGTTGAGTCTATTTATAGACTTAGAATGGTCGTCAACCTTAACCCTAGGTCAGTTGACATTCTCAAGCTTAAAGTTGGATTGCGCGAACCAAAATGCCCCTGGCTCATATTAATTTCCCATAAAGAGGCAATGTCGCGACAAGCCATGTCCTGTGTCACAACACCGAGGGTAGTATACACAACTTCAGGGTGTCTTCAGGGGTATGTTGCGACATCATCAGGCAATGTCATGACATTGAAAGCAGTCTTAGGCTTCTTCAGTTCAGCTCCCTATGTTGCAGCATCTAATGCTCCATGTTGCAACCTAATGACCATTATTGAGTTAATATGTAACAACCCGTTTTTATTCAAATCAGAATAGTGGTTTTGGGACAAAAAATCTAAAGTCAAAATAATAATTTTATTATTATTTCAATGTTTACAGCAGGATAGTATGATTGTGTGAAATTTTTGTTAAGAAATTTTATCGTTTGAATGCTTAATTTGATAAAAAGGACTAAATCGCATAAAGTGTAAAACTTGTGTTCTATTAGCTAAAGGTGTCTAATTGTAACACTCCATACCCAACCTAGACGTTATGACCAAATCTGGCAATGTCACATTGAAGTGTTTTTCACAAAGCTTGATATCGAAAGAAAACCCTTTTCCCATATTTACCTTTGTTTCGTGTTCTTAATGATGATTTTAACATATCACTTATAAAAGGTTGCTCATGTTAAAACGTCTTTAATTTTTAAAACATTGTCTCTTGCGGAAGCTCTTGAACAATTATGTAATCTTGGTATTTTCAGAAAACATTTGTCTTTCGAAAAACTGCGTCTTATTCTACTGCTAGCAATTATAAATCAAAATAATTAAAACCCCAAATTAAAGATTAAAAATTTAAAGAGGCCTTATTACAGACAAAATAACCAAAATAAAATTACTTATAAAAATAAAGTGAATATGATAGCAAATGCGATTGTGTGACCACCTTTGAGTCCCTCGTAGCCCCGATTCGCCTAAGCCTGGGGATTACCTATACGGATAAACAGATGGGTGAGTTTACAAAAACTCAGTGTGTAATTTCATATAAGCAAACAGTCAGAAACAAGCACAGTCTGGGCCTAAGCCCTTTTTAGTAATAGTGACAATATCAGTTTGGGCTTTAGCCCATCTCAATACAGAAACAGTCATGTGTTTGGGCCTTGGCCCATTATAATAATCTTGTAGTCGGTCAGCGAGAATGATTTAATAAAGATGCAAGTCCTACCCAACCAACCTCTGCACTCCACTCCGTTTAGCCCTACACTCCATGTGGGGATAAAATCAACCCACCCATCCCTACACTCCAAAATAGCACCGGTTCCGACACTAAATAGTAATATACAGCTGAGCTGCCAATAAATCAGGATCGAGGCCTTTCAGTACACTTCCTCCAAATAATATAACCCATCCCCATGCAATGCATCATACAATCATGACAAGTAGAATCATACATGTATCCATTACAGTTTAAAATAGCATGCTAAAATACGGTCATACATGTACATATGTATACATACAACACATAGGGGCAAAACAATCATCTTACCATATAAGGGAAAAATAGTCATTTTATCATATATAAGGGGTCTAGGTAAACTTACCAACCCAACAATAGGTCCATAGTCATCTCGGGCGACCCGTGCAACTTTAACAGTCAAACAAAGAAAATGGGCCCAATGCCCATATTGCGACCCAAGTAGGCCCACCCATCCGTATGGCCCATACAGCCCATAATGGCCTTGGCCGTGTGTATTACACTGCTTAGTCCATTAATTTTCACACGTCCGTGTGGTTTACCTGTGTGGGTGTAGGCCTACACGCCCTGTTCGGCCCGAATTGGCCCAAAACGTTCTCGGCCTATGAAATCACTCATGAATGCCTCATCCGCCCATATTTAATCACACAGGCCACCAAACGGGTAGCCGTACGCTCGTGTGGTGTCGACTAATAGCACTTTCATCTTTTTGCTAATTACGACTATGGCAGTGTTGTTACACACCTAAAATATATTTTTTTATGCTAACTCCATCACGCTCACTCCAGCACCCTAAAAATGTCAAGCTAGAGTTTAGTACTGGTTTATTCATGATCGAAAAGCAGTAGTGAAACTGGCAAGAACCACAATTAATCAAAGTTCACTTACCCTTAACATTTCAATGATCCAACAACAATCGGTGTTATAACTGCCCCGTTTCACCCAAAATTCCTTACTATCAAACTAAGATTAACCCTTTAGTTAGTCATCTTTAACAGATAATTACCCAAAATTCGATGGGGTAAAACCAACTATAATCACAAATATCTTTTACCTTCAGTCGATCAATAGAGATCCTATATACTCAAATCATCGAAGACCTCTGTTCAGCCTCTCGATTAACACCTAACACCAAACAAACACTTTCTTTAATACTTGATCAAAACACAATTATAGATTAACCGAAATTGAACTTACTCAACGTTGCGCTGAAGAACTATACGAATAAAGAGAACGAAAGGGAGGGTGGTGTGCCAAGAACCAAAATTCAGCAGCAAGGTAGGGGAGGAAAACAATAGAGTAAGAAAGTGAAAGAAAAGGAAAACAAAAAATGAAAAGAAATGATGGAGAGGGAAAGAACAATCAGTAGAGACAAAATAATACATAAAAAGAATGGATAACACAATCGGCATCAATAAGCTAGGAATAGTTTCCAAAACAAAAGAGATGAGAAATAGAAGCTAAAGAGGAAATTCAGCTAGGAAGGAAAAGGGATTTGCTGTCAGAAACTAGGGGATTTTGGGGAGAGAGTGCCAAAATTTTGAAAAAGAATACTAGTTCAGCACAACCTTTCATCACATCCCAAAAACTGCTCCTCAAAAACCTCCTTACCAACCGTACACTTACCCGACACATTTAAAAATCCTTATTTTCCTCCACCAACCCAATATTTCCTCCTAACAATTAGCCATATGTCCCCCACACTCCTCAAATATAGTATTTCGGTCAACCACAACTCTTCCATGGCCAAGCAGTAAAATAAAACACTCACTGCGCTCACCAGGATTCGAACCTCAGTCCTCTGGCATAGGTAACACGCCATTTACCCCCTAGACCAGCAGGCCCTTTCTGTCATGAAATACCCACATTTATTTAAAAGCCTACTAACTAAAGACAGGGTTTATTCCTTTAAAAAGAAAACTTTTTCCCAAGCCAAGGCTTGAACTTGGGACCTCACACACACACCCATAACACTTTACCACTGAAGCAGATACACAATTGTCTCACTTCTTGGACAATTAAACATTTATGTGCAGCCTCCTAACTATTCCCATGCTTAAGACCTAATACGTTTAGGCCCAAAATTCAGGGCGTTACACTAATTGCTATAGAATCTTAAAGTAGAGGTTCTTATGTGGTAATTAACCCATTTGAAAGTTAGTTGATGATAGTGGCTTGGTATTTGGTGTAAATATTAAGTATTTTAAAGGTTAAATATGTAAATTGATTATTAATGGTTAATTAAATTAAAACAAAACCATTTTATCATCTTTTATCATCCTTCCCAACTGAAATTAGAAAAGAAGAAACACCATAGTTAGGTCTTTCATTCGTCCAAGGTTGTATAGCTCATTAAGGTATGATTTTTGTCCTGTTTTTAATGATTTCTATGATTTTGAGATCGTTGTAGCTTAATTTAGCTAGCCTAGAGACTAATTTGTAAAATTGTTAAAGGTTTAGGGTTTTTCCATTGATGAATGTTGATTTATTTTGATGTTTAATGGTAGAAAATGCATGGTTGTTGTTAGATAAACAACATTTGTTAAGTGATTTTTAGTACAATGTCTAATTAGGGATTAAATCATGAAATGTGTAAATTTTGTGATTAAATTGTGAAATAAATGAAAAATATGGATTGCTAGGGACCTAATTGAAATTTGGCTAGCATGGATTTTGGTTCAATTGCATGAATTTATAATTTTATGAAATAAGGACTAAATTGTAAAAATGTTGAAATGTTAGGGCAAATATGTAAAAGTGCCTTAATGTGTGTTTTTGGATTTAATTGAATAGAGAGATTATTAAATAAGTTAATTTTGATTATATTTAAGTCAAGAAAGATGAAATACAAATTTAGATCGAGGAAAGAATAAGGTTTTAGATTAATCGACTTAACTCACCTTTTTTACATCTGAGGTAAGTTCGTATGTGTTAAACATTATTATACTTGTGTCTTAATGCTTTGATATTGCATAAATTGTGAATACGACATTGCGGACAAGTTCCACGATGATTCGACAAGTGAGGAAGTCCCAGTTGAGCCTTAGGAATAGATTAGGATACGAATGACATGTCATTAGGGGTTATTATTGTTTTGGGTGCTAGTCCGTACGTCCTACCGGTGGCTGAGATATCCAGCATGTATTACGAATTCTCATTAGCTTGTGTCAGCAGCACCGTGTAGTTACGTCATGACCGTCAACTTGTGTAAGCAGACTTTTTGATAGCTCGAGAGTGATCATTATTGAGATATGACATTGAGATAGCTTCGGCTATGTATTGGCACTTCGGTGCAAGATTTATTGAGATAGCTTTGGCTATATATATTGGCACTTAGGCTACGAGATTCTTGAGTATCCTGTATTATTTTGAATGGTTCAATGGGTATATCGAAGATATGAAAAGGTGAGAATAGATACGTATCAATACAGGTTTGTACAGAAACTGAATATGCAATGAACATATGAAAGAATTGAGTTCATGGTTAAATAGATGATGGAATACATGTTAACATTGTCGTTAAATATTTTGTAGTATGTTTGTCGAAACCTCTTTTAAAAAGGGGGGTATGTTTTGAAAACAGGAGTCGCCACCAACCTTTTTAGGTGTGATTGGATCACCTTATAAAACATTTTGGTCTACGAAATTGTGAGAAAACGGGCTCGGGAGTCGGTTACGTACGAGGAAGGGATAGCACCCTCGCAACGCCCAAAATTGGTACCAAATTGAATAGTTTTGTCTTAATGTCAAAAGCTTGAAAGAATTTAGAAATAAAATCTCTTTTTAAAACCGTAATAATTTGAGTTGAAAATCAAAATTCTTTCGTTCCAAAAGAGTGCGAACATCACATCCAGCATGATTGGACACGATATTCTTAAACTTTCGTAACTAAAAATCATTTCGTGATTTACAAAATCTATTTAAAAGGATACTTTAGACATTTAGACAAATGGGAAATCGCAACTCAGCATGTTAGGGCACTATTTCTCGAATTCCTAAATACAAAAGACATTGCCTCGTTTTTAAGATTCCTTTGGATTAAATGAAATATAAAATTTTAAACAAGGGATGATGCATTTAACCTATCACAAGAGATTAAATTAGTTAAACTACATACTTTAACATTTCATGCAAATATAATATAGAAAATAATAAATACGACATAAATCACACAATATACATTAACATTTCATGCATATATAATCACAAATAACATGGATATACACATTATCATTTCATGTAAATACAAAATAGCAAAATAATGAATATAACAATACCAATTACACATATATATAATAATATTTCTTGCGAATATATTCTTAAAATAACAACATAAATGGTCCATTTTCATGCGAATATATAACAATAAATATATAACATAAAAATAACAAATAATTTATGGGATAAAACTAACATATTAAAACAATACCAAATAAATAAAATTTTATTTATGAAACACAAACAAAGTAAAAAATTTGGAAAAATAAATGAGGTAAAAAAATATTTAAAGCAATATAATTTTTTTTAAAAAAAATACATTAGATGATATAATAATTCAATTTATACATATAAATAATACTATATTAAATAGGTGCAAAATTTTATAATAAATTTTGGAATTTTACATAATATGCTAAATATTTAATAATGATATATATATATTATTTAATAATAATTTACAAGAATTTTTTAAAATTTTACATAATTAATGAATAATAAAATAATATATAATTTATAATAAAATAAAAATGTAAGGAATGATATATATAGTAAAATATATAATATATAATAAAATTTATAAATAACATGTATAATAATATAAATAATATAATGAATAATATATAAATAAAAATAATATATACAATATTTTTATATATAATTAATATTTATAGAAATAAATAATACACATAGTATTTAAAATAAATTAAATATATAAAGAGGATTAAAATCGAATTTAATTAAAAATCTAGGGTTAATTACAAATAAAAAATTTAGGCCTAATTGAAATGCACATTGAAATCTGAGGGACTCATTGGGAAATTAGCCCTAATCCCTAAAAACGACGTCGTTCTTCAGAATAGATTTTATAAGGGCCATCGGGACTAAATTGAATTAATTGTAAAAGATTAGGGCCAATTTAAAATAAAAATAAAATGTAATTGTAAATTTTAAAAAATGCGGAAGGATCGATTTGGTAATTTTCCCTTAAAATAAAAACACGCGGATCTTATCCAGGTCACGGGTTTACACGTGGATCTTAGGCTTTGAAACGACGCCGTTTGGAGCTTATTGTTTTAAGCAAAAACGACATCATTTTCTTAAGGCTATATAAGCCAAATTTTAACCTAAATTTTCATTTTAAACCTGATTCTAAAAAAAAAAATCCTCTGAAAAAGGGTTGAGAATCAGCCCTCGGAGCTCTGTCGAGCCTCCGTCCAGGGGCTTACACGTGCCTACGCGCCACCGTCAACATCGCCTCTTACGGCGGCCGGAAGCTGGAAAGCTTCGTTTTTCAACGGAGATCCGTCGGTAAACTTCTCTTTTCCTCATTTTAGTAATATTTCGTACATCCATAATGAAAAAATAATAAGGTAAAAAAAAATCACCTCTATTTCCTCGATAATCTGTTGGTATTTTTTATGTGTATGTCCACTGCCTGTATTTTATTGTATGTATGTATATTAAAAAAACCCCTTACATCGTTCTTGATTCGGGCTTTTATAGCCACTGCATATATTACAATCTTTGATTTTATTTCTTGCCATATTTGCATTTGTCTCTGCTGTTCTTCTCTCTTTTTGCAGGTACTAGCGAGAAATCCGGCTGTGAACGCGCTGGCGTCGATTCATGCACCGATTACGTTGCAATATGGAGCCGGAGTCACGGCGTCGATCGAGGCGTCGATGAAGGGTCACTGGAACGGCGCCTAAACGAAAGGGCGTGACTATTGGTGTGCCTGCAGCGCCTAGGGTTTCAGAAACCCTAGGCCTTCTGTCTTCTGTCAACATTTTAGATCATTTGGGCCCTATATATTTTGGGTTGAGGGTGTAAACGGGTATTGGGTAGTTTAGGTATTTGGGCCACCCATTTGGATTGTAAAGGACTTTATTATTTCCTTAATTTTTTTTGTTTTTATTTATTTATTTTACGGGCCTGGGCAATTTTGGGCTATTACAATGTTATATGTTTATTTTGAATGGTAAATAAATGGTGAGTTTTGCTTATTGTTTTCATACGAGCTTACTAAGCTTTATAACTTACATAATTTATTTTTCAGTGTTTTATAGTGAAATCAAATCTAGCTCAGATTCGGGATTGTCGGAGACTTCATCACACTATCCATCTATCACTTTGGTACTTTGAACTTTAGTATATTGAGTATATGTCATGTATAGGAACTTTGGTCATTTTGGTTGTGGATTGATAATGAATTTAACCATTTGAGTTGGCTTGTAAATGTTTTGGTTTTGCATATAGCCATGAGATTTGGCTTAATTAGGTTGTTTTGGTTGTGTATATATATGTATATAGCTTTTGTTAGGTGTTTAGATATGGTTATGTTATGCTTATTAATATTTGGTAACTATAGGTATTAAATGATTGAGAATTGAATTTGGTATACTTGTGAGATTAGGCTTGATGATGCAAAAATTTGGAGTGTACATATTGATGATTTGAGTTTATGAGTTTTGGTATATAATTGAATGACATATTGTGGTATTCTTGTGATATGTATTGGTTGGCTTTGAAATGGTATAATTTATGTTTGGTTGAGAGAAGATGAATGCCAATATATGCCATGTTTTGATGCCAAATGGATTGTTTTAGGTATGTGCAAAATTTGGTGGCAAATTGTCCTGTTAAATAGCTTATTTTTGTCCACACAGGCAGAGACACAGGCGTGTGTCTCAGCTGTGTATCCCCTGGTGTTAAAATAAAAATCAGGTCATTATGCTTAACATGGCCGAGCATATGGACGTGTGACTTGGTCGTGTGGCATAAGTCAGTATACCCTACAAGTTTGGCACGGCATAGCACACGGCCTAGCACACGGGCGTGTGTGGCCATTTTTGGGGAACACAGGCTAGTTACACGGGTGTGTGTGTTGGCCGTGTTACCCAATTTAGCGAGTTACACGGGGTCAGACCACGGGCTGGGACATGGCCATGTGCTCCCATTTCGAATGTCCACCTAGCCTGTGACTTTGGCATGTCTCTAGCCGTGCGAGACACACGACTGGGCTACACGGGCATGTGTCCCTTGTAGTTTGAAAAATTTTCTAAGTCTTGTAAAAATCTCTTGAGTTATCGATTTAGTCCCGGAACACCCTAAATGCATGTTTAGGGCCTCACTGGCTCGTATTAGGGACAATGTGATCAAATTTGAATGATGATTGCATGAAATTTGGAAATGTTTGTGAAATGAATGTTTAATTGTTTTATAAGTCTGGTAATGCTTCGTAACCCTATTCTGGCGTTGAATACGGGTGAGGGGTGTTACATAATATGCCTTGTAATGGTCTCCTGTACACTCACAAAATGTATTAACTCACCTTTAGGCCTCAATCGGCCCCTAAGGTCAATAAAAGACTTGAATAACACATTTTATTACACTTAACTAAACTTTCTGAAAAGTATTTTAAACATAAATAAAATTATTATATTCAAGCTCTCAAAGTGAAAAAACTAGTTTAATATACTACACTGGATTACGACAGATCAGTTGCTGCACAGAGACAAGATTATCGAACTGTACAAAGTGTGAACCCTAACAATTTGCGAACTGGTACCAGTTAACCCTTAATAATTTTTTATACATGGAATTAGGAGAGAACCTACGAGACGTGTTCATAGAATCTAAATACATAGGGGTCATTCACAAAGTCCTACCCTGTTTAAGGAAATTTACCCCATGAAAGACTTAGGCTATGTGAGCTAAGCAAGGGTGCGAACCCTAATGTTAGATAGTTGAATTCTTCTGTTTCATGGGGTATATTATTTAGCAAAACTTAGGGATCATATGTTCTTAATTCCTGTCATCAAATATATATGTCTTTAAGGAAAGAGTAGTTAAGTTCTTGCAAGCGATGTAGGTTTACATGTTACTACTGCTACGTACCATGAAGTAAGCGAACTATGTTCGCGAGCTTGTGTTTTCTTAAAACTAAACATGTTTTATGTTTTACCTTACTACGTGTTAAAGGTTATGTTGGGTTGAAAGGGAGAGTCACTTAGATGGCTAATGTAACGTTCTATAGTTTGGGTGCTGTAACCAGACTGAGTGTAGGGTGTTACAAAGTTAATACTATCAAATAGTGATTAAGTCATCCATCACAAAGATGAACGACCTGTGACCACGTTTACTTCTCATCAACCATGTAATGCATATGAGAGGATATCATCTACCCATATCTCGGGCTATGAATTCCACTGTTGTTAATAACGCTATACACTGTAGAAGTCGTACACCCAAAACACCAACTTTTGATTCCTTATCTATTTGAACTCATGTTTTTACTTACATCAAAGTGCATGAGTCATGCATACATAGTCTACCATCCACTTAGGATATAGGTATGCTACACTATGAATGTAACACCTCTAACCCATATCTGTCGTCAGAATAGGGTTACGGAGCATTACTGTATAAACATAACATAGAAACATACATTTCAAAGATTAATATAATAGGCCCTTGAGGCCTTAGAAATACGTTAGAAACAATTCGAGACTAAATTGGAAACATTTGAAAAGTTTAGGAAAAGGTTAGAAAAATTGAACTATAGGGGTCACACGGTCGTGTGGCAAGGCTGTATGACTCACACGACTGAGACACACACTTGTGTCTCAGACCATGTAACAATCGAAATAGGGACACATAGTCGTTTCCTAGCTTGTGTTCATGCCTGTGTAACTCTCTGAGTTGGGTCACATGGCCAAGCTACATGCCCATGTGCCAGGCCGTGTAACACTTGAAATAGCCTCACACGCCCATGTCCCAGGCCATGTAACTACTTGACTTGAATGCTTTTAAAACCTACAAGGGACACACAACTGTGTTGCATAGCCGTGTGTCATACACGGCTGAGACACACGTTCGTGTCTTAGGCCGTGTGGACGTGAAATTGGCCAAAATCAAGCCATTTCCATCACCAAGCCAAATGTGTACCTACAAGCAATTTACCCCCATGACCAAGGCATTAAAAACATACCGAAACATGCTTAAATTGACCAATCTAAATGACTAAATCCATTCAACCAATATGCCATATAAGGCACCTCAATCACAATCAAACAATCTTATCTACATATATGCATTACCACATTTAAAACATACACAACTAATTCAATATCATATTAAAGCATACCACAGTTGAGACCACAAGTAACTCAACTTAACATACCATTTTAATGTTCTAAAAGTAACCAACCGATGTGTCATTCATAGACACTGCAACTATAACCAACATCAACAACTAAAACATGTAAACATTGATCCATTTCTAGCATAGCATTTAATTCACTCACAAGCTAAAACAAACCATAAGTGTTCAAATTCATACCATACTAATTGTACCAAAAGATACCTATTTACAATCTTAATAAAGTACCTAACAACTTAGTTTAGTATATTATCATATTGTACCAAAACAAGCTATATAGCCACATATACATGCCACTACCCTAAGGGATACAAGAACTACTAACATCGATGGATAGGATAAGCCAATGGTTCGATCCGTCTGAAAGTTAGCAACAATGATCTACAAAACAATCACAAAAATGAATAAGTTTATATAGCTTAGTAAGAACATAGTGTATCATTAAACTTATCAACAATTGAAACAAAACTCATATTTACTCGGTTCAAAGTTACCGGAGTGTAACCAGGGCACATAAGTGAAATTCAGGGGTACCGAAGTACAAATAGAGGCATGTAAGTGCAACTCAGGGGTACCGAAGTACAAATAGGGGCATGTAAGTGTAACTCTAGGGTACCGAAGTACAAACAAGGGCACATAAGTGCAATTCAGGGGTACCAAAGAACAAATAGGGAGACATAAGTGCAATTTAGGGGTACCAAAGTACAAACAAAGGCACATAAGTGCAATTCAGGGATACCGACATACAAATAATGGCACGTAAGTGCAATTCAGGGGTACCGAAGTACAAACAGGGGATTATTAACTATAATGTATAAATATACAAGTAGAAATTCATTTACATATTGAAATACTATAAACTTACATGACAACTAGTGCGTAGAAATGCTATCGAGCTAATTTGTGATTTTCGTTTTTCCTCAATTTAGATACGGTTGGGATTTATCTTGATCTAAATAAATAATCATATTCAATTAAATATTTCAATCAATTTAAAAATTCAATTCAATCAATAATTCACATTTATTCAAAATTACAATTTTGCCTTTAACATTTTAACTTTTCCTAGTTTAGTCCTTATGCCCATAATTTAAAATCTAAGCATTTTCATCCCTATTCCATGCTAGCCGAATCCATTAAGAACCCATATCAACCCATATAAACATTATTTCACAATTTTACCATGAATTTTACTACTTGTACAAATAAGTCCTTAAATGACATTTTCATCAAAAATCACTTAACAAAACTTGTTTATTCATCCACAAAGATTCATAATATACCATCAAACATTAAGAATCATGCAAGAATATTCATGGAAAAATCATATATCTTAAAAAATTTTGCAAATTAGTCCCTGGGCTAGCTAGATTAAGCTACAACGACCCTAAAAACATAAGAATCAATAAAAACGGGACCTAAAATCATACCATGCAAGGAATTCAAGCTTGACCGAACAATCATTCATCCAGTGGAGTCTTCTCCTTCTAAATTTTGGTAAGGGAAAGAAAAAAATAAAAGATGATAGGTTTCTTTTCTTTTCTTTTTTTAACTTAATTTATTTAATTACCATTTTAACCTTTTAAAACATTAATAATTTCATTAAAACCATGTCCATAAATTTGCACTATCACTTTAATTTTTCTAATTACCATCCAAGTCCTTTAAATTAAAATTTCATAGCTATTTGATATCTTTAATTAATAGAACTCTACTTTTGAACCTTTTACGATTTAGTTCTTTTTACATAATTAAGCATGCAAACGTCAATATTTCTTAACAAAATTTTTATACGACCTTACTAACATTGTATAGTCATTAAAATAATTATAAAATAATAATTTACTAATCAGGTTTGTGGTCCTAAAACCACTGTTTCGATTTCACTAAAACTAGACTGTTACAATGAACGTTACAAGTGATTAAATCCATAAATGGATTTAGGACCTATTTTGCTTAGATCTTGTCTGATGTACTGTCAGCCCAGTCAGTCACATCTATGTCTCTATCCTTTAGAATTCATCTACTCTAATGCCCAAGACAAGGCATCTCCCCAATTGGACTTGATAGACGACATATTAGTATTTCAATCGATTTTCTCATTTTTGATTAAACTAAGGACATGTTTATGTTCATTTACTAATACGAGATATCTTTTCGTACTACGATCTGACCACATAATATTGCCTAGAATTAGTTTAAACAATAAACAACTAATGAGTAACATTTGCTTCTATTTGGTTTTGTGTGCAAAAACCATTTGAGGAAAATAATACAAAGTATATTAATTGTAATAAATGAATTTGTTTCATTAACCAATCTGTTCGAAACAATTACAAGTTCACAAACGAATATTGTACACTCAGTGAACCAAATCCAACACATTTACCCATTAGTTGAGTTATAAATTTCGCTATTGTGATTGATGTTATATAGTGCAGAAGTTGTATACCCAATGCACTAGCTTTTGGTTCCTTATCTATTTGAACTTAGACTTTTTCTTACATCAAATTATACAAGTTACACATACATAGCTTAACATCCACTCAAGATTAAGATATGTCACACTATGAAAGTCACAAGTGAAGAATTCCATAAACAGATTTACGATCTATTCTACTTGGGTCCTATCGAAAGTATTGTTAGTCTAGTCAATCACATCAATGTTTCTATCATCTGGGAGCCACCTTCTCCGATGCTTAAGAGAAATCATCTCCTCAATTAGACTTGATAGGCAACATTTTAGTCTTTCAATCGATTTGCTGATTTCTGATTAGACTAAAGACATGTTTAGCTTCATGATCGCCTCCGAATGTACTAACATTCGAAGTGTGAATACTGCAACTAATGATGTGGAATTGAGGCGGTGTCCACAAGTATACGGGTCAGGTTGTAATATAGTTACAATGAAGTGGGTGAGTCCTTTGAGGATCGTACCCAAGGGAGGTGAGTACTAGATTAAAGTTAACCTAAACGCAAATAGAATTAACTAGTAATCTAGATAAATCATATTACGACAAAACGTAAAAAAGAGATTTTTGGGTTTTTTTGAATTAAAGAATAGGAATTTCATAAATAAAGTGAACTATGAAGAACTAAAATCTAAACTTAATCAAATCTAAACATAGGTGATTAGCTCCCTTCAATAGTGTAACAGCTCGATTTTCAATGGTGTCAGAACAGTGATTTCAGACCATAAATTCTGACGTGTCAATCTATAAATATTAATTAATTAATATTTACAAGGTCATTAAGATCATATCAAAATTTGGTTAAGAAATTTAATGTTTGGATAGTAAATTAAATAAAAAGGACTAAATCGTAAAAAAATTTTAAATCTTAGTTTCTAATAGCTAAAGGAGTTAAATAGATAAAGAATAATGAAGTGGTGGACCATTATAGTAAATAGACCATATTAGTTGTAATGGGTGGTGTTGGCTTGGTTATTTTGAAATGCTCATTAATTTTAAAGTTATTTTAATAATTAAATGATAAACTAAAATAGACAAAAGATGAAAATTTATCATCTTTTTCATGGCTGTCTTTTCTTTGGCCGAATACAATTGTTGGGAGAGCTCCAAGATTTTGTTTGTGTTTGAGTCATTGCATGTAAGTTATTTCTTACCCGTTTTTGATGATTTTTATGTTTTTGTGATTGTTGTATTGATATCTAGCTAGTTTAGGGACTAATTTGTGAGGTTTTCAAAGTTTATAAAAATTACTATTGATGTTCTTAAAGTATTCTTAATCTTATTTCATGAGCATGAAGCTTGATGATTATTATGATCTAGTTTGTAAATTGATTTTTATCAATTTTCATATTTAGTGATAAAATTCAAAATAAATTAAAATGGACATGATTTTTCTTGATAAATTAAAACTTATAGGGCTATTTTAGAATGGTTAAAAAATTAGGTTCAATGGGTTTAAAGTTTTTCTTTTGTTTTGAAAAAGAATGGGCTTGAAGGCCACTACTTCAAATTAAATTGCATAGGGGATTACAATGGGTTTAAAGTTTCATTCTGAGAAATAGGCTTGTTTTGGTCTTAAGGACCAAATTGAATAAAGTGTAAATAGTTGGGGCAAATGTAAAAAAAATTGTAAATAAGAAGTTATATGTATTAAATTGAATAGGATATGAAGTTGAAGCTAATGATTGAAATAAATTATATTATAGATCAAGATCAAGTAGATAATTGAGGAAAACATAAAGTTACAGAATAGTCCCTAAACTTTTGTCATTACTGCAGTTTAGCCTTAGTAAGTTCGTTCAATTTATTTTAATATATATTTTGAAATGTATTGAATGAGAAATTGGTTTTTGAATGTTCAATTGATGGTTTATGTTAAACTAGAGTGAATTGAAGTAGTAAATTGTTGGAGCACTGTTTAGTGATGATATTTCTTAAGCCGGATGAACGTAAGATAGAGTACGATTGACATGACAATAGGTTATAGTGTGTACTGTATGGGATTGATATGTGATGAGACGATGATTTCTGATTTGTTTTTATAGACTGAGTATATCGAGGTTCAAAATTTGTTGTGAACTATCATGTTATATTACAATAATTCTGGCATGTTACTAGGGGCAAATGTAAAGCCTTCGGGCTTGGCACTTGGTGCTTAGGCATGCTTTCGAAGGGATGATAGCCTTTGGGCTAGGCACTTGGTGCCAATGCGTATTTTCAGTTGGATTGGCTCATTTAAGTGTTTGGCCTATTTCAGATGGATAACCGTGTACTCGTATTCGTTATATCGTTCATCGAGTAATATTTCCAGTGTTAAATGTTTTATTAATGAATCGTATAATTGTTGTTCATGAAATTTCCGATAGTGTTGAGACTTTATTTTGAATGAGCTTGTATGATATTATTAATATGTAACTTGTATATAATTGAATATAAACTCACCTATTTATGCTGGTGGTTGAACAGGAAGCACTGTCTAACATTCATGTCATTAATAATTGTTATGTTTATCTCAGTAAGCTTTATCATTTTAATTGTCAAACTTACTAAGCCTATAGAAGCTTACTTGTGTTATATATTTAATTTCTTTGTAGATAGAATTTTGTGGAAATCGAGTAACCGGATCAATTCAAAGAAATCACACAATCCAGATATCGTTTGGTAGCTTTTGAACGTTTACCTTCAGTTATATGGCATGTAATAGGTGATTTGCAAATATTTCGGTTACTTGTTACTTATGGTGTTACACTTAAATGATGTTTGTCATAGATGGATTATTGGTACATGTGTATATTATGACAGCCCTAATTTGACTCTAATCAGAAAGTGGTTTTGAGACCATAAAACCGAGTCACAAAAATAATTAAATGTTATATTATATGTCTATTATATGTGAAATTGCATGTGTGAAAATTTCATGCTTTGATTTTGTCATTTGGATGTGGAATTGTTAAAAAGGACTTGTGTGATAAAACTTAAAAATGTGATAGGTAGAATTTAGAAGGCCGAATAATGCATGGTATATTACAAGGAGGACTTGTATGTCAAATGGACCACTATTAAATTAGTGGACGGCAATGATGATAGATGATAGTAATATATGTATTTTGTATTAGTAAAATAATAACTTAATGGATATTATATGCATTCCATATTAGTATTATAATATTTAATGATTTTATAAGAGGAAATATATAAATTAATAAAAGTAAATAGGTGATGAAAACAAAGTTTTCATCCAGTCTTTCTTTCATTTGCCATAATCTAAAGAACAAGGTAAAACAAAAGGTTCTTTGATATTCGGCCTTGGTGAATCTAATTGGAGGTATGTTTGATTTTATTTCTTGATAATTTATGTGAAATTGAGTTAATTGCTAAGCTCCATTCATAGCCCATGACTCAATTTTTGTTATTGGTTTGAAGTGATGCATTCAGCTATGGGTTGTTTGAGTGTCTTTGAAAGTGTTTGATGTTTTTGGTATTAAATGTGATGATAGATGAGTTGAGCTTGATGAATAAGGATAGTTGTGGTTAGATAGATAGATGGCAATCGGCTATTAGAGTATAATGCAAGAATTGTACATGGTAGTTTAAAATAAGGCTTGAATGGGAGATATAATTGCCAAATGATCAAATAGTCAATGAATTGAATAAGTGTTTAAAATGTTATTCGGGTATTGGTGTTAAGTTGTAAAAATTCTTGTTAATTGTTGGAAGTATGTGTTTATTTGTTAAATTAGCTTATTCCATGGTCGAATGTAATATTTGGTCAAGGAATTATTTAATTGAATAAATAAAAGATGAAAGCATTAGGTCATGGTGTTATGTGCTAGCATGAAATGTATATGTATGAGAGTTTTAATAGGAATTTCGTGTATTGTGAAAGATGACTTATATATTGAATCATAGGATGGTCTTGGTAACCTTAGAAAAGAATGCATGAAAATTAAATAGGTTGCTCTCATGACCGAATATGCTAAAAGCTAATACATAGACTAGTTGATAAATATGTGTTAAAGAAATGTGAACAAATATCTACTTGATTGGTATTCGGCTATGGTTAATTGTATAATTAATTGACCGATTGTGGAGTATGTGAATTTGAAAATGAAATGGTGATAGATTTAAGTGGACAAATGATGCGAATGAATTAGCTTTTGAAATGTGTATGGTTGCCGTACGTATGTGTTTGATTGAGAAGTTAAATTTGTTGATTTTAGATCAAGAGCATAGAGGGGCAAATTCGGATAAGGGAAAAGCTAAAGTAACTGAATAGTCGATCCGCGACTGTTGAAAATATTCGAAGTAAGTTTTGAGTAATCAAACATAGTTTATAATTGAATGTAATATGAAAAATGTATAATAGGAGAATTATGACATGATGATAAGGTGTGTGATATGTGCATTTATTCAAATGAAGGAAATAAATTATTAGTGCATTTGTGCTATGTAAAATCAAGTAATATATGATCTGATATGCATGAAACTTGGTGAATTGATTATCGTATGATGAATTCGGGCCTTGAGCCTAGCAGGCTATAATGCCGGTGAAATAATATCGGGCTTCGAGCCTAGCAGGCGAAATGCTGGTGAATGAATTCAGACTTAAAGTCTAGCAGGCTTCGTGCCGGTGATGAATTCGGGTTTAAAACCTAGCAGGCTTAATGCCGGTGATTTGATAAAAGTCTATGACTATAATACTTCGTGTTAGAACGACAATTGAATACATTCAATATATTAAGTTGGCCAGGTACATATCATGTACTTCTATATGAGTTTGATTTGAATTGGATCATAAGTGTATAATGTGATGCGTATGTGAATAAGTGTTATAACTATATCTATGATCATGATACATTCAGCCAAATTGTGAAGTTATGTGAAAATATTTGATTTACTTATGTTATATGAATTCAGATTCAAGTAAAGTTAATATGCTAAATATGCGTTAAATGTTTGTATATATATTCGGCCAAATGGCAATATACCTAAGAAATGTCACTTGAGAATTTGATTAATCGATTTATAATTGAATTTAATTGTTTGCATTGCTTAAAACTTACTAAGCTTATGGAAGCTTACTCTGTTTGTTATGTTTCTCTGTTTTTAGATCGTTGACTCCAGCCACTTGCTCGGGGATCGTCAGCAACTCGCCACACTATCTATCGTTTTGGTACTATTATGTTTTGGAATTCATATGGCATGTATAAAATAGACTTAAGTGAATGATATTTTGAGATGTTGTTGTATATAAGCCATGTGAATATGGTAACTTTTGAATGACGGTATAAGTCTGAATTTCGATCTTTGATTTTGTTTGGCTATACATATAATTGCTAATGAACTTATGTAAATGTGAATGTACAAATGTAGTGTTTTGGATTGGTAACTCTTCATAACCCACTCCGGTGAAGGATACGGGTTATAGGGGTGTTTCATATATACTTGGCTTATAAGTGTTCATAAGTATGTGATTTGGTCTTATTGTCCTATGCCATTAAAGAATGATTATCCTATAGTGAACTAGACGTGAATGTTGTGGATGAATGGTAAATTTTGGCATGAGCTAATGCATGGTTTTTTAGTTTAAATGCAAACCATTTGGTAAATGCTTTTTGACATGAGAACATAGCTTTGATTTTGTATTGTTTAGGTGTTTGAATTGTGTTGTTAGTAAGGGCACATTGGTTAGGCACATAAATTGGTTGTTTTGGAATGTTTTGAGTCTAGTTGAATGTATGTTGAAGGCTTGTAAACATGTGTTTTTGGTATGTCTTGGCAGCTAAGCAAATGGGTAGAAAGTGGCTTGTTTTGGGGGCAATCTAGGTGGCACACGACCTGGGACATGGGCTATCACACGGTCATGTACCATACACAACCACCCCATATTGTTGTGTGTTGTTGTTATTTTAGCTGCAGGTGTCACATGATCTGACACACGGCTTGTGATACGGTCATGTGTCTCAAGTCAGCATGTAACACAGTCTGGCACACGGCCTATGGCATGGCCGTGTAACCCAACATTGAATACATACACGGGTTGGCACACGGTTTGCACCACGACCATGTGCCTCCATTTCGAATACCTACACGGGCTGGGACACGACTATATGTCCAAACTTTGAATGTCCACATGGTATGGGCTATGTCACACGACTTGGCCATACGACCGTGTGACCTGTAATTTCATAATCCTCTAGTTTTTCCAAAATTTTTTATTTTATTTCAAATTGATCTTAGAATGTTCCCAAACCATTTAAGGCCTCGTAAGCTTGATATAAGGTCCATAAATGTATTTCTACCATAATTAATATAAGTATTGCAAGTTACTATTTAATTTATATAATCATTTCATTTTGAAGTTCATTGATATGAATTGCACTGTAATAATCTGTAACCCTAATTTGGCGATGGAAACGGGTTGGGGTGTTACAAGTAGTCATAATAAACTGTCGCCTCGGGCTTTCTTGTTCAATCAACCAGTGAATACCCCAGTAGGATCTTCTGATTGTAACACCCCTAACTCATATCCGTCGCTGAATTAGGGTTACGAGCCATTACCGAACTAAACACAATTCTGCACAGTCATTTATTACATTCCATGAACAATGTTATATCGGCTTCCTTACAATATATTTTTAAATTCAAATAGCAAACAACCACTCATTCGTATAAGCCAAATTCATACATTTAATACACATAACCAATTAAAATCAAACATGCTTTATTAATCATATTACATATACCAACTAAGTTTCAAAAATCAATCACATCAATATCATCAACCTATTCAAATATTCGAACAAAACTTGCAAACATTAAAGCCAAGTTCACACGTTTCATAAACACAAAGTGCGACCCAAGTGACCATCAATTATATGGCATTCGAATACCTAACTCCTAATCAAACATAATTTAATTCAAATACCAAGCATACATTAAAACATCCTTTAGTACAATTTCATGCCTTTAAATAAATACTAAATATACCATTTTTGCAAATCTATACTCATTCGCATATTATCCCATATCAACCTCAATCATATGGCATAACATTCAATAGCATATAAGACGAAAACTAACATTATATCATGGCCAAATATATTACATTGATACTACCAAATCATGCACAATTCACCATAATAATAACTATTTTTTTTACTCAATTTCTGAATCAAACATACCAAATTTATGTGCTATGTAACATGTCAAAATTACGTATACAAAACCATTTTATTTTCCCTCTATTAGGCTAGCAAGTTTTACCTCAAAATTAAACTAATTATACTATTTCATAACCTAATACAGACATCAACATGTCACTTTATAATTATAAATATAACCAATAAGACATACCTAAAACATAGTCATTATTACCATTATATATCGTACCAAAATAACTAGCCAATTCACAAACAATGACATGAACATCACATAACTTATAGAAACACATACCATAAATTGAAAATACATCCATCATTTACCTCATTGCTTAAGCGAATTATATGACCATCCATCACACAAGTTATACTTTCAAACATACTTCCAAAATAAGCTAATTACAAGGCCGATTATACAGCATACTTAACAACACTTTTAAGCCATCCTGCATGGCTACTTATATACAAATCAAAAAGAACCATATCGAAACTAGACTATACATGTCATATGTCTAAGATTCAAACTTCAAAAGTATCGAATAATGGTCGATATTGTGACAATGATCCTAGACGATCCCTGAGCTCGAAGCTAGCTTTTTATATCTATAAAACAATGAAAGAATGCACAAAGTAAGCTTTGAAAGCTTAGTAAGCCATAAGCAAATAATTCATCACAGGAACATGTATAATTCAATTTGAATAAGTAAAGTTTAACTAGTCTCATACACACATACGATCACTTTACTCATATAAATTATATATTATCGCATTAAGTACTACATTTACCTTAATTCGTCATGAACTTATAAACTTCTCACATACCTAAACCATTTAGGTTGATTCACATTTGGTCTCGACTTGGTCGTGGCCGTTAAACCAT
Organism: Gossypium longicalyx; assembly: GCA_025698465.1. Taxonomy (NCBI): domain Eukaryota; kingdom Viridiplantae; phylum Streptophyta; class Magnoliopsida; order Malvales; family Malvaceae; genus Gossypium; species Gossypium longicalyx. Next base: position 64,189,874 of record CM046996.1, on the reverse strand, counting down.
TCGGAATTGTTAAGGATACTCAAAAATCATATAAAGCTCATACAATGCCATATCTCAGATATGGTCTTACATGTTAACACATATCGATGCCACTGTCCCAGATAGGGTCTTATACAAATCATATACGATGCCAATTTCCCAGACATGGTCTTACACGTTTTATCACTTCAATGCCAATGTCCCAGACATGGTTTTACATGAAATCACACCTCAAAAATCCTAATGTCATGACATTAGTATCCTATACATTTCCTAAGGTTCATTTAGGGCTTTTGACTTTGTGATTAAATCATTTTAGGCACAAAATTAATCATCCAATGCTCAAATCAATTTGGCAACATGTCTATATATACAAATCATTTCGACAATATATAAAACATATACATTTGCATTCAAAAACACTTATTTACTTATGAACTTACCTCATACGGAAACGAATGGATCAGAACGATTATTCAACAACTTTCGACTTCCTCCGTTTTAAATTTGATTTCTTCCTTTCTTGATCTAAATAAATTCAAATTTAACTTATTTAATTACATTAAAGCCAGGTTCACAGGTTTCATGAACACAAAGTGCGAACCAAGTGACCATCAATTTATGGCATTCGAATACCTAACTCCTAATCAAACATAATTTAATTCATCTACCAAGCATACATTAAAACACCCTTTAGTACAATTTCATGCCTTTAGCTAAATACTAAATATACCATTTTTGCAAATCTATACACATTCGCATATTATCCCATATTAACCTATATCACATGGCATAATATACAATAGCATATAAGACGAAAACTAACATTATATCATGGCCAAATATATTACTTTGATACTACCAAATCATGCACAATTCACCATAATAGCTATTTTTTTTAATCAATTACTGAATCAAACATACCAAATTTATGTGCTATGTAACATGTCAAATTATGTATACAAAACCATTTTATTTTCACTCTATTCGGCTACCAAGTTTTACCTCAAAATTTATACCAATTCCACCATTCAATATTAAACTAATTATATTATTTCATAACCTAAAACAAACATCAACATGTCACTTTATAATTATAAATATAACCAATAAAACATACCTAAAACATAGTCATTATTACCATTATATAGCGTACCAAAATAACCAGCCAATTAACAAACAATGACATGAACATAACATAACTTATAGAAACACATACCATAAATTGAAAATACATACATCATTTACCTCATTGCTTAAGCCGAATTATATGACCATCCATCACACAAGATATACTTTAAAACATACTTCCAAAATAAGCTAATTACAGGGCCGATTATACATCATACTTAACAACACTTTTAAGCCATTTCACATGGCTACTTATATACAAATCAAAACGAACCATATCAAAACTAGACTATACATACCATATTCAAAGATTCAAACTTCAAAAGTACCAAATAACGGTCGATAGTGTGACGATGAGGTACCTAGTTGTGTGGTCATAAGTCCTATATATATTTCCAATCCATTTCAGCGTTTGGAAGATTCCTAGATTGTTGAATTTTTGAGGTACCTAGTTTAGGATTAACGATGTACAAAGGATACTCAGATCAAGTATATCTCTTGGAATTACAGGTTTATCCTTGTTTTGCTTTGTGAAATCTCAAGACTTCGGGATTTCTTCCACTACATTGGTCGTAAGTATCCTTATCTCCAATTGTAGATCTGTATTACATTGCTACTGTGTTTTGGCCTTATTAGAATAACTTAAAGTTATTGGGACGATGAGTTCCATGCCTATTCGATTATTCTGTTCACTGGTCATTTCCCCGACTGGCTCTATCTCTTCTCTTATTGATGTTTTGTTTGATTTATCTAGATATTCTTCTATTCGCCGGGATAAATAGTCTAGGAGGTCCCTTCTCTCACAAGTATCTATAACGACACTCTCTCATTTGCCTAGTTCTAGACTTGGCACATATTGATGCCTTTCTGAGGGTACACTAATATAGTTGTTATCGTCTTGAGGAAGAGTTAAGGCTTCTCCTCGGAGTTGACTTGGTTCAAACATCAATAATTGTCAGTTCTTGTATATTTCCCAGTCCTCGTAGACTCTCTCTTCATAGATATTAGTATCATAATCAAAATCTTCGTCTGACCACATATAATCGAAATTATCCATTCTCTTATTGACTAATCTCCTATGGCTACTGAGGTTGCAATTCTTGTTTAGAATGTGCACTAAGTTCTTCCTAGAAAAATAGATAAGTAGTAGTGAAGTTAATTAGTTAAATAAATTAAAAATCATATCTATAACCTAAAAATTTCCTAATTCTTCTTTTTATAGTCCCAAAATTAAAATTAAACTAGTGACATTACCTCCTCGGCAATAGCACCAACAACTTAACCACCTCCGAATGTACTAACGTCTAGAGTGTGAATACTGCAATAAAAGATATATAAATGAGGTGGTATCTGCAAGTATACGGGTCCAGTTATATTATAGTTACAATGGAGTAGGTGCTCCATGGATCGTACCCAAGGGAGGCTAGTACTAGATCAATTTTAACCTAAACACTGGAAGATCTAATTAGTACTCTAAATCAGTTATAGTACAAAAACACAAATAAAAGGGATTTTTAGGATTTTTTATAATAATAAAAAAAGAAATAAATAACATGAGATTGAAGAGCAGAATCAATCAAATCTGATTATGGGTGATTAACTTGCTTCAGTAATCCTCATTAACTGTCGCTTTGAGTTCCTTGTCAATCAACTAGTTGCTATCCTAGCAGGATCTTCTGATCTTCCACTAAAATAATGAGTCGGCAAGAACTACTTATTTTTTGACCCACTGTCCAGACCAGCTTGAGGTAAAGGTGTTCATAGATTGGTCATACCAATTTTGGGTTAATTCCCACCCTGATGAGTTCCTAGGGTTGTCAAGCTTAGGGTTTAGTTTCTTTCTTTCCCAAATAGCTATGAGTAACCCTATAAAACAGTTAATAGACCATATCTCCACTCGCTAATCCCCCATAGAAGGATTAGTTCATTATTGTTTCCATAAACAATATAGAATCGATATAAAGAGTAAACTTGATAAATGAATCGAAAGTATAGAATGTAAGAAAAATCCTATTTTGTATTAAGAATGAAAGTCAATCCACAAAGTTTGATTGTCTCCAAAAATCAGATATCTCGAGATAAAACAAAGAACAAATTGCAAGTAACTCTAAACTTAAGAAAAGAGAAAAACTAATCTGAAATTAAATGAATAATTAAAACTAAGTAATTCGAGTCCATAATGCATGAAAAATGAGCCTATTTATACATTTCAAGTGGCCGTCGTCCCCGACCCTAGGTTAGCTGATGTTTCGTAGCTTTAAGTTTGATTGTGCGAACCAAAATGCCCCTTAGCTCGTGTTAATTACCGTCCAAAGTCGATGTCACGACACATCAAAACCTATTTCATGACAAAGTTGTCAGTATACTCCTCTTGGGATGTCTTTAAGGGTATGTCGTGACACCCTTAGGCTATGTCACGATGTCGAAAGCAGTCTTGTGATTGCTTCATTCTACTCCCAATGTTGCAACATTGATCATTCCGTGTTGCGACATAGTGACTAGTATCGGTTTAGTATGCTTTCTAATGGTCTCCTGCACACTTAGAAAGTTCATTATCTCACCTTTAGGCCTTTTCCGGCCCCTAAAGTCAATAAAAGACTAAATTTTCTCATTTTATTCACTTTAAGAAAACTTATGAAAACATAATTAAACCCTAATGAAACTGCTTGCTTTCAAGCTCCTAAAGTATGAAATTAGTTTAATCTACTACACCGAATTACGCTAGATCACATACCTTCACTCACTAATCCCCCATAAGAGGAATTGTTCCTCATGGAATCCATGAACACAATAAAATTGATAAATAAGATATGCATAAAGAATAAATCAAGAGTAAGGTTTAACAAAATCTTGATTGTATTAGATTAGTGAAAGCGCAGAAATCCAAAATAGTTTGATTGCATCTACAAATCAAGTTCTCCAAAGAACACGAATGAAAAGAACTAAAAAGATATATAAACCCTAAGAGAAAGAAAAAAATCAGAAAGCTAAATTACGAATAAAAACTTAGAATATCAAAATTTATCCTTTAACAAGTGTTTAAGAGCCTATTTATAAAGTTAGATTGTCATCATTCTCAACCCTAGGTTAGGTGACGCTCTTGTATATAAATTTTAATTGTATGGACCAAAATTCCATTGGCTTGTAAGTGTTTCCTGCCAAGACTGATGTCGCGACACCTTAGTGCCTATGTCACGACATCAAAGGCAATATGCTCAGGTTCAGGGTAGCTTCAGGGGTGTGTTGCAACATCCAATAACTGTGTCACCACAACAAAGGCAGTCTCAAGATTCTTGCATTCTGCTCTCTATGTTGCAACATCAAACTTCCTGTGTTGCAATACAGTGACCAGTATTGAGTTTGTACGCCCTCTGATGGTTTCCTGCACACTCACTAAGTACATTAGCTCACCTTTTGGCCTCATTCGGCCTCTAAGGTCAATAAAGGACTTAAAATACAATTTTTTATTGGATTTAAACTAAACTATAAAAACTTAAATAAAACATAACGAGAATGCTTATATTCAAGCTCCTCAAGTGCGAAAACTAGTTTAATCTACTAAACTGGACTACGACATATCACTTCATCTACTAATGCAAGCTATCTTTCTGTATTACAATCTAACTACGTAATATCACCTAGCATTAGTTAAACATTGGATAACTAGTTAACCAATATTTTGTTCTATTTTTCTTTGCATGTAAAAATCATTTGAGGAAAATATACAATGATATTAATGTAATTTACGGGTATTTTTATTAAACCAATTTATTCAACAATACAATTATACAAAACAAATATACTGCACTTAGGGCATCAAATTCAATGAGTCCCGAACACTCATACTCAAGATGTGTTCTTGAAATCATCTGCCTAGGTACTTATTATCCTCAACAAGTTCCTCGGCAACTGCAAACCTTAGCTTAGGAGTCGTAGTGGGCATAAATGCAAGAGTAGGCGGATCTGGGTAGTGAGGATGAGAATGACTCACTACACTTTCCAGAGGTCCATGTCAGTATCGAGCCTTAGATACTACCATATAATGTCCCCAAACAAATACGACAGTCCATGTTGTATATCATTGTTGGTATTCAGTTGAGGCTCAAAAATCCCCCATACAGTCTACCATTATAGGCCTCCTATCCATCTGGCTATTCTAATTGCAATCCAACATTAATTCTCTACCCAATATTTTTCCACTTTTCCCTATTTTATTTAAACTATGGACATTATTGAAATTGATTGTATCATTGGAACAGTTTGCACACATCCGAATTGTCGCAACACCCAGTCCCTGTTGTACCACTCAAAGGATGCAAATTTTATTACAGGTGCATTAATACACCACACATATGACTGAAGGAAAGCCGATGTTGGAATTGCACCCGGAACATTGTCAGCAGCATATGGCTTCCAAATAGACCTAACCATGGGTCTGACCACCCGTCTAGGATCGAAGGCCAGTTCAAAAAGTGGGAGGATTTGGGCCAAAATATAGGCCTAAAAATAGGCTTGAACAAAAATTAAAGCACGTTACCAAAATAGCCTGAGCCTCGAGTAAGATTTTTTTTGGCCTAGGTCTAAACCGGATCGACCTAAACTTTTATTTTGCTATTGTTTGATGTCGTTTTGCTACCATTTTGTTGTTGTTTTGCTATCAATACACTATTATGTTGCTACTATTTTGTTGTTATTGTTTGGATACGATATAACTCTTGTTTTGTTGTTAATTTTGCTACTATTTTAGAGGCATTTACTTGGTAAGTTGCAATTATATTGTTATTTAAGTATAAAGGCTTTTTTAATGAATTTTAAGTATGTTGGGAAATATTTATTTTAATGTTTTTAGTGTATTTGATGTGCTATATTTTTAAATTTATTTTTATATAAAAATAATATTAAAAAATTAATATCAATAGGTTGGGTCGGGTTCGGGTTTAGCAATTTTAATTTGATCCAAGCTTGGACAGAATTTTAGGCCTACTTTTTGAGCCACCTCGAGCCTAGAAAACGAGTCTAAAATTTTGCATCGACCCGACCCTGGGCATATGATCAAGTCTACCTCCAAATGAACTACACAATTAATAACATAATTAAAATATATTAATGATAAAATTATTACATATTGCATAACTAAACCATACATAAATTTAATAACATAATAAAAAAATAATTTTGATAAAATTTACCTTTCTCGAGCATATACTTCAATCATTTGCCAATATACACTAAGTGTTTTCTCATTCCCAATCCTCGGAGAATGATTACTCCATCTGTAATTTTCTTTTGTGAGATACCATTCCTAATTGTTGTTTAATATTTTTTACTTATTTATAAGCGAGAAAATAATGGTTTGGTGACTTAGTCGAGCCAAGAATGACATCATGTATAATTTCCAAGATTGCAACAATAACAAGCAACTGCCTATGTCTCGGGTATCAAGCTTTGTCGCTTGACAAAGTTCATGGTATAAAGTGGCTAACACCATAAAACCCCAATTGTAAGAATCTCCAATGTTATAATCTTACAATAGAGGAAACTACATCAAATGGGCTCTTTTACTAGTGAGCTCGACAAGAGTACCCCTTATCAATTGCAATATGTACGCTCGAGTAATGCACATTAGCTCCTAATCAGATGCATAACTTAATACATGGATAAAATTTTCATTCAAGCATTTAAATTTTACACAACAAAATCGAGAACCACCATCAACCGATACTCATCCAAGAAATCACCGATGAGTTTGCAAATTAGCTGCTAAACTGGAACTTGTGACCACAATGATGTCTACTAGGAGCCTCAATTACAATGCATCATCTTCTAATTTGATGGTGCACTCCCCACACCACAAAATGGAAAGTGTGAGTCTCTAGTTGCGATCTCTCAATCAAGGCTGATATTAAATCCGTTTTCAAGTCAAATGGCTTAATCAATGATGTTGTTCCAAATCTTGCGACAATCAAATCATCATAATATACGAGTCCGACTCGTAACCCAACATGGTTGCCCTCTATTTGAGAAAGTGGTAATTTCCTTATCCATAACCAATTAAAATATTAATTAAACATACTCATTATTAGAACAAAAATATTTGAAAAAAATCTTAATCATTCATGACATGCAATATTTGCAATTAATAATGAATTCTTGAGGATATTTTAGTTTTTTTTATGTATTATTATGATTAATTAATTCTAAATTATACATTTTATCATTTATTGTATGTTATTTTAAATATGCATTTGTATTCTAAATATGTAATTTTTATTGATAATTTTTTTTTAATTTTAATAAAATTCCTTTTTATTTTCTCCAATTTAAAGTAAATAAAAATAGTCTTTTGAAGGAAAAACGAGGTTACTTTCCTTTAGCTAAATTGAAATAATTTAATTTAATTTAATTTAATTTAATTTAATTTAATTTTTCTTTTTTATCACTTCAATCCAAACGTAAGGTACAATTTTAAAATTGTTAACATTTTTTACTTAAAATAACGAAAATTTTATTTTATAGCCTAACAAAAAATTTTGCTTTTTTAACATTTCTTTTATCTTAATTTTTCAATATAAATTTTTTTATTTGGTTGCTCAACATGAAGCAACTGGCTACAGGCGATCAAGCAAAAAGCGAGTTAACTGGTTAGTTGCCCAAAACCAGGTGACATGCTACAATGGGGCTCACAATGAGAAAGAAAAGCCAATAACAAAAGGTAGGGTCCACAACTTATGATGCTTTTTGGGGCTTTGCATCAAATTGTGTCGTGAGACTACCTCTTCATAAATTCCACGTCAATGGACCCCCCAACCCCCTTATTTTTTAAATTTAGCACCATAAATCTTTTCTTGGATTATAACATCTTCACTTTTTGAGAATTTCATTTCTCTTTTTTTTTTTCTTTTAAGGTAGATGTTGGGGAGTGAATTACATAAAATATTGATTTTTTAACAAATTATTGGATTAGGCTATTTTTTCCAAAAATTACGGGATTAGGTCGAAAGAACGAAGCGTTTTCCTCCAACGACTATTTTCTCCAATGGTTACCCCCTTAACGGCTATAATTTTTTTTATATAAACCCTTTATTTCATTTTTTTTCCAATTCAATCCCAATTATCTTTCTCTCACATTGTCAAATTTCTCTCAATTCCCTATTAATTTCTCACTCAAATTTTATTTCTCTCTGAACTCTCTTTTTTTTAATTAAAATTGTATTAAGATTTTCTTAAATTACTTTTTCTATTTCAATTTATTTCGTGTTTTTCGAAATTAGCAATGGCAAAATCTCTAATTGTTTGGATGGCAAGCACATTTTGGTCGATCAGTTGCAAATGGTAAGAATTTTTTTATATTTAATCTAATTTAATTTAAATAATTTCTTGTTATATTGGAATTTAATATTTTGTATTTTTTTATATGTACCCGAAAGATTAAGTTTTGGAGACATATATTCGTAATCTACTTGCTCTTCCATCACCCTTAATCGAACCCTACTTGAGAGATTTAGAATTTTTGCACGTGGCCTTTATGGGTAGGGGGTGTAAATTAGACCTACACTTGTAAGCACATTGATGGAAAGATAGAGACCTGAGATGCACACATTCCATCTTCCTTGCTATGAGTGTACTATCACTCTCGAGGACATAGAGTTACCGTAATGCCCCAAATTTGGGCCTAGAAGTATTAAGGCTTGTGCATGGGAGCAGGTAGGAGGCGGCACATAAATAATTAATTGTGCAAGAAAGTGACACAACTGTGCATCTGATTCAGTGGTTAAGTGTTCTGAGTGTTCAGGGAGTGTCTGAGAAGTCTTAGGTTCAAACCTTGGCTTGCACAAAATTTTACTTTTTAAGGATAAAACCCCTATCTTTGGACAGTAGGGTTATAAGTAAAATTTGTTAAAAACATGACAGAGTGAGCCTGCTAGCCTAGTGGTAAGTGGCGTGTGGAGTGTGCTAGTGGTCTAAGGTTTGAATCCCTACTTGTGCAAATGGAGATTATTTTTACTGATGGCCATGGGAGGTAGTAGAGTTTGACCGAAACACTATAGAGTGGAGTGGAGTTTGAATTGGTCATGGAGGGATTGTAAGAGGGACTTGAGGAGAGATATGGGGAGGAGTTTAGGACGAAATCAAGGGAAGTGGGGTGAGAGGGAGTAGAGTGCCGAATTTGAACAGTGAGTACTCAGGAATTTTGATTTTGGGGGTGAGTTTGAGTATTCTATTTTGAGCTTTGTGAGCATTTTTGGGTATTTCCTATTTTACTCTAGAAGCCGATTGGTACCTAAGGTTTTTTCGTGTATCCCTTTTTTTGCCTGATACGATTTTGTTCTCCCTCTCTTTTTCTTTCACACTTTCGATTTTGTCAAGTTATTCTTTTGGTTTTTGTTCTTGTTGTGACCTTTCTTGACTGATTACTCCATCTTCCCCCTCAATCGATTGTGGCTTCTTGGCTGAATATCTTGTATTCTCCCCTCTCCCTCTCTATTGGTCCTTTCTTGACTGAATCTTCCTTCTTACCCTCACCCCATATCAGTTTCTCCTTGACCGAAAATTGCTATTTCTTTCACCTCACTGTGTCGAATCTTCATTGCTCTCTGTAGACTTTGGTGATAACTACAACTTTCTGGTGACTCTTTCTCTCTTTTTCTTTCTATCATACTAATAGTGCTCTTTTAGCATCTCCTCTTGCTGCCATTAATTGCTAGGGTGTGTGGTGTCGAGCTTTTGTCTTTTAAGGGGGTAATAGACCGATTGTTCCTTCCCGATACCCAGCTTTGCGTTTTGGTAAGTGGCTTGCGTTGGTTCAAAAGATTGGTGCGAACATTAATGTTTAAGGTTAATAGATTTTTGGTTGGTATGCAGGAGTTCTTGAAGGGCCTGTAATCAGTTTCCTACAACGGTGGAGGGGAGTAAGCCTAAATTGGTTGATTAAGGCAAATGTTAATTTATTCTTTTGAGATAAGTGAATTAAGTAGGGTCTTGTAACCCTATCATGAAGGGGCTAACTGTACATTATGTTTGACTTCAGGTTGGAGTGCTATCTAGTGGAGTGCATATTATCGCAAACAGGTGTGTAATCATTGTTTTAACCGTAAATTGGCAAAAGTCGAAAAATAGGACCGTTGATGCCACATGGGTGTGTGATCGCTCGTGTGGTATCCCTAAACGCATAAACGTGGGTATTGGATTACGAGAGGCCACCATTGGCGATCTCATGGGCTTAGGCCGTTTGGGGCCATGTTAGGCCAAAATGACCAAAATACCCCTATAGGGTAAAATGACCGAAATACCCCCATAGGGTAAAATGATTGAAATACCCCCATAGGGTAAAATGACCAAAATACACCCATAGGGTAAAATGACCAAAATACCCCCATAGGGTAAAATGACTGAAATACCCCCAAAGGGTAAAATGACCGAAATACCCTTATAGGGTAAAATGACTAAAATACCCCTATAGGGTAAAATGACCGAAATACCCCCATAGGGTAAAATGACTGAAATACCCCTGCAAGGTAAAATGATTGTAATACTCCCGTAAAATGACTATTTTGCCATTATATGGTAAGATGACTATTTTGCCTCTATGTGATGTATGTTTATAATTTATCATGCTATTTGTATCTGTACTAATTTATCATGCTATTTGTATCTGTACTGAGTACATGAATAATATTATGTTATGACATGATACGTTGCATGATACATTGCATGGGGATGGGTTTATATATGATTGGAGGAAGTGTATTGTACTGGCAACTCTACTACAAATCATTGATGGCTTAAAGCCTATTACTGGCAGCTCTGCTGCAAATACTGATTAGTGCCGCAACCGGTGCTATATTTGGAGTGTAGGGATGGGTGGGTCAATTTTATCCCCACATGGAGTGTAAGGTTGGACGGAGTGGAGTGTAGAGGATGGATTGGGTAGGACTTGCATATTGTTTACTAATACTACACTTTATTGTTACTGCAAGGGGCCAAGGCCCAAACACATGAGTGTTTCTGTATTGAGTTGGGCTAAAGCCCAAACTAATATTGCCACTGTTAATAATAAAATGGGTTAAGGCCCTATCTGAGACTGAAAGGGCTTAGGCCCAAGTTGTGCTTACTCTAATTGATTGCTATTATGGGATTACACACTGAGTTTTTGTAAACTCACCAACCTGTTAATTATGTAAGTAATCCCCAGCCATAGACAGATCGGTGCTTCGAGGGACTCGAGGGTGGCCACACAACCGCTCGTGCTTCCGTATTCGACTTTTAATTTAAAGTTTTATTTTTTCATTTGGGTATTTAGACTGTAATAAGGCCTCTATAGATTTTAACTTTAATTTGGGTTTCTAATTGCTTTGGTTGGTAACTTCTAGTGTTAGGAAATCACGAGTTTTCAAAGGAATAATGTTTTTACAAGTGAGCGCAAGTACGCAACTGTTTTAAAAAGCTTCCGCTATAACATGATATTTTTGGAAATGAATAACGTTTTTAAAAATATAATAGGGATATTTTAATATGAATAACTTTTTGCAAACAACTCACATTTTGAACCTAAATGAACGCCTTTAAGATCGCACAAACAGTTTAAATAGAGAATGGGCTTTTTTTCATCAGTATCTCACTTTACGGAAAACACTTCAATGTGACATCGCCAGATTTGGCCATAACATCCAGGCTGGGTTTTGGGTGTTATAGTTACAACTCGGGTTATCGTTAGATAGGCTGATAGTGACTAGGTTAGTTGTCACAACCGATTAGAGAGACATATGCGAACAACTTTTGGGAGGGTTCCTAAAATGATTTAAGGAGCCTGGATAGATATGAATTGGTTAAGAAGAAATTTTTGTGGGCTTGATGCAGATTTGAGTGAAGTCCAAAGTGAACAACACGCTCGAGCGTATATCTTTATGATCATCGGAGGTCTCCTAATGCCCGATAAGTCATAAAATCTTTTCCATTTAAGGTGGCTGCTAAAACTCATCAACTTTTGAGAAGCAGACGAACTCAGTTGGGGATCAACCGTGTTGGCGACACTGTATCGGGAGATCGAACCACAAAAAATTAAAATCAGTGGTTACATGCTACTACGGCAATCATGGGCATGGCCAACTGACATTTTTATGTCCTCGAGCGGACTTTCCTTATACATTCTCACTTATAATATAACAGCCCATTTTTCAGTGAAATCGAAACAATAGTTTCGGGACCATAAATTCGACCCAAAAATATAATTTATTTTTTATTTTATTATATGGTCCGTAATATGGTAGATATGTCGTGTAAAAATTTTGATACAAAAATTTTATCGATTTAGTGCTTAATTATGAGAAGGATTAATTCGCATAAAATGCGAAAGTTGAATTCTAGTAGCTATAAGGATTAAATAGCCATGGAATTCAAAACTTAAGGTCCTTATATGGTAATTAGACCATTAAGAAAATTATGTAGATTTTTCTTGGTGACTCATCCATGGAATTATAGAAAAAGGGCAATGACTAAATTGAAAATACCAAAATACTTAATAAATTAAAAAGATGATAAAAGAAATCATCTTATTTTATGTCATCTTCAACCTAAAACATATGGAAACCCTAGGACAGAGAAAATAAACTTTCAAGGCCTAATTGGGTAAGTTTTCTTGTCCCGTTTTTGGTAATTTTAGTTTTTTTGAAATCAGGATCGCTTAATCTCTCTATTTGAGGGATTAATTTGAAAAGTTATCAATGTATGAAAAATGGGTCATGAATGTATTATGCTAGAAATTAGAAATTTATGGTAAAAGATGAAGGATTATTGATAGATAAACAACTTTTACAAAGTGATTTTTGATGGAAACATGATTTAGAGACTAAAATGAAAAGTTGTAAAATTTGATGAAAATTTTTGAAATTTAATGAATACATGTGCTGCAAAATTTGTAATGGGGCTTTGGTTAGGCTTGGAATAGGGAGTAATCTGCACAAGTTTCATTTTCTGGGCCTAGAGAGAAAATCAGAATTTATGGAAAAGTTAGGGGAAAAATGGTAATTTTACCTAGGACGTAAATTGAGTCCATTTAAATTTGAAATGTGTGAAATTTATGGTTAAATTCATTTATATAGATCTGGACAACACTAATTCGAGGTGAAACCTGCACCTAATTTTGAATTGAATTAATTAACCACAAGGCGTAGCACACGGGCGTGTGGCATGGCCTTGTGTGCAAGTCAGAGAGTTCCACGGGGTCGAGCCCGGCCTCTAACACGGGTGTGTCCCAGGGTCACACGGGTGTGTCCCTTGGACCATACGGGCATGTGAGCCCTGCACCTTGGAAAAATTTTGAAAAGTCACGAAAAAATCTTAGAGGTCCCGATTAAGTCCCGACTCAATTTTAATGCTCGTATTGGACCTCGAGGGCTTAGTCAAGGGATATTATGAATGATCTCGATAAATGAATAGTAATTTGTGTAAATTAATTGAAAAATGTTCTGAATGTTTTGGTAATGCTTCGAAACCCTATTCCAGTGACAGATACAAGTTAGGGGGTTCCATTTAGTGGTATCAGAGCTACGATTTACTCGATTCTCACATTTGACGTAGCAAACATGAGTTTAGATATACATGCCATTATATAAATTATGATAGTGTGATGAATCCTGATAATTTGAAATGTGTTTTTTTATATAATACTGTCATTCAACCGAGCTAGAGCTGAATCCAAGGAAGCTAAGAGCAATGCTTCAGCTTCAGTTTAAAGAGTTGCGTCTATATTTGGTAGTGAAAGGCTCGTGTCTGAGGGCCAAAGTGAGGAGGCAAAGCAAGCCTTCTTTCAAATGATGAATGAATGGTTTACACAGTACCTGAGAACAAACCGTACTATACAACGACCTCCCCCACTTGCTCCTCAATAAGGTTAGAATTGGTAAGCCTCTGATAGATAAAATCCGCAAGCATGGGGTAAAACCTTGGACCGCACGGGCATGTATCTTGGACTACACGAGGGTGTGAGCCCTACACCTTAGAAAAATTTTAAAAAGTCGCGAAAAATTCTTAAAGGTTCCGATTAAGTCCCGACTCGATTTTAATGCTCGTGTTGGAGCTCGAGGGCCCAATCAAGGGACATTATGAATGATCTCGGTAAATGGATGGTAATTTATGTAAATTAATTGAAAAATATTCTGAATGCTCTGGTAATGCTTCGAAACCCTGTTCCAGCGACGGATACGGGTTAGGGTTGTTACACATAACAAGGTAAAATTCATTAGATAATATATTTACCATAATTAAATTATTTAAATTTTAAATTATTGTATTATTCCAATGGGTGGAACCATGGGCTGAGTTACGTGGGACTACCAGATGAGCTTCGAGATATACGACTTTTGTTAGACCAACGATCGGAAGCGGAGGTATATATTTTTTGAAATTTGAATTATATAATATTAATGTTGTTGATCTAAAAATTAATAGTATATATAACTAATTTTTTTATTTTAATATAGTTTGAATGGACGTCATACTCTGATTTGACAATTCAAAAATACATCCTATTTGAATTCTTAGTAAATCCCAACATTTGGCACATGAAGGTGTCATTGGTAGTGTACGTAATGGTAGAGGTACATGAATCAGATAGAGTGTTGTGGCAGTTCAGTTTAGGCAATCGATTCTGCTGGCACCTCAAGACATCGAAGACCTACATCATATCGACTTGCAAAGGAGAATAGATGTACATTGACCTACATTTCACGCGCAATATATCAACATTTGAGGAAATAAGTACAAGTTTTTACCTACTCGCAGGGTTAATATTGCTCTAGAGTTAGCTTGCGATCTGGAGTACATGCCATGGTTTAGAGTCCATGGCAAGCCATATTTACTATTAGAAGAGGCGAGGGGTAGGCAACTGCATATGAGAAGGCTAGGACAAGCACCTAGGCATCTAAGGTCTGAAGCAGCTCCCGAGGCAGGTCCATCATCTACACCTAAGCAAGAACCAACACCGTGTTAGAATATGCACAAAGACCAATCATGAGATGATTGTAATCATATACTCATTTTACCTTGTTTACTAATATAAAACATTGTCATTATTATTTCAATTTCTTTTTCTGTGTATATAAATAAATTGAATTGTAATAAAGTCCTAAGAAAATATGATTATTCTTAAAAGGTGCTTATTCAAGTATTATTATGGTCTTCGACAACAATAATGCATTGAGACTAATATGTAGTTGATTGATGACAAAGAGTTGTCATTGACATAGGGATGTCAAATAAATAAATGAGTATGTTTTAGAGAACAACATATTAGATTGACCCGCTATGAGTATGTTTCTTAGATTATTATGTAATAGTCACAATATTACTCATAGTGATAACTATGTATATGATCCTCAGACTTGAGATCATCATTGTCCCAACATCTTGAGTCGTATATTTTGATACAGCCAAAACATCTACCAGGATAGGTTGTACTATAAAAATTGATGTTGGATATACCACAATCCATGTAGTGGGATATGGTTGATCAAGATATGATTTATCCCTCCAACATAATGGGAGCAATATCTTAGGCATTTTGATGGAGTGAGACTAGAATTGCATGGCCATACTCAAATAAGTTTATATGGGATATCACACTTATTTGTTTATTGTAGTCTGTTCAGAAAATCAAGAAATATGATATTGGACTATACAAGTGTGACTATTCCATGACTTGTGTTCAACCTAGATATGAAGGATAAAATGATATAATACATTAAAATATTATCACAGAATGGTTATGTCAAATCAGGATTTCATCTAACTTGGGTGGCAATGATGCATTGCCAGATGTCACCCATTGCTTGTAATGTTAGAAACATTCTAATATTACTACCAATGTTATAAGAGCCTACAAGGTCACACCTTATAGTTGAACTGAATAGAATTAAAATACATTTGGTATTGTATTTAGTTGTCATATGAATTAAACTAATTGTTGAATTAATTTAATTTGATAGATAAATATTAAACACATTATATGTACAAACTTGTTGTACACAAATAGAGAACATAGATAAAATCAATATATGAATTTGATTCATACAAAATATTAATTGTATACATTTTACTGAATTAATTAATAAAAAAATTATATTAATTAATTTTGGTCAAAATATAAAAGACATGGAAATTAATATTATTTCAAAAAGAATATAATTAATATATGAATTTGGTTCATGCAAAATATTAGTTGTATATATTTTACTAAATTTATTAATATAAACAGTTATATTAATTAATTTCGGTCAAAATATAAAAGACATGGAAATTAATATTATTTTGGAAAGAATATAATTAATATATGAATTTGATTCATACAAAATATTAATTGTATATATTTTACCAATTTTATTAATATAAATAGTTATATTAATTAATTTCGGTCAAAATATAAAAGACATAAAAATTAATATTCTTTTGGAAAGAATATAATTAATATATGAATTTGGTTCATACAAAATATTAATTGTATATATTTTACCAAATTTATTAATATAAACAGTTATATTAATAAATTTCGGTCAAAATATAAAAGATATGAAAATTAATATTCTTTTAGAAAAAATATAATTCCTTTTTCTAACTTTCCATTTCCTTCTCTATTAATAAGGAAATAATGCTATATTCTTTTGGAAAAAAATATAATTCTTTTTTTTTTAACTTTCCATTTTTCTTCTCTATTCATAAAGGAATAATCATAGCTTTCCTTTTTAATATATGATACAAAAGAGGATAAAAGGATTATAACCCCTTAGTGTGTTAAAGTTACCAACTTCATAATTTAAAAGATCTAGCAACCGTTTTGAATTCTTTCTGAAATGTTCAAGAGAAAATGGTTGTTCATTTTTTACAGAGTGGGCTACATAAAGGCTGGGACGATTTTGTTGTGGCTTGAAATTGACATCGAATCAACAACATCCTTTTAAAATTTTCAATAAAGAAGTATATTTTCAACTCAATTCGTTCCTCGTACATGGATCATTGGTTGTGAAACACTGGGATAAATTTTCTACTGCACCATAGGGCATTGTTGCGTGTGAATGTGTAATGCAAATGTGCAAGTGTACACGTTGAATCAAGTAATTAAGTGATGAGTGAGTATCGTCTCCACATGTATCGAAATTGATTAAAATAATTGGTTATGCTATTACTTATGAAATTTACTAATTAAACTGTGCAAAAGAAACTGATGACAAATTGATGAAGAGAATTAATGAATGGATTAATAAAATCAATTATGAATGAAAAAATGCTAGGGCAATTGAAATGTTGTGGCAATTCTCAAAGAATAAGTAAGGAGGATTTGTATTGTTGAATGATAAAGGCTGGAATTACTCAGGCTTTATTCTTATACCATAATAATGCCATGGCAAAATCTTGACCATTCTACTACTCAGGGACTCACTACTACAGTCTGCTTCTTTTGAAACCCAAAATTTGAGCTACCATTCGGAATTTTTTTTGTATGCCTACAGAACTCAAGAATGATATCAAGATTGTTCTTCCTTTCCCTGTATAGATTGTAACTTCTATGTCTAGAGTGCTACAAATATTCTTTCGAATACTTGCCTGTATCAACCGATAATAATCCAATCTACTTAATCTTTCCAGAATTAAATTAGATCTACCAGCATATCACACAATCATATATGTCTAAAGCTTGCATGCATGCATTTAAAATAATCACAAATAGAATGAAACAGTAATCTACTCAAAATCATACTATGAGCATTAAAGATAATAAAAATTCAGCCAAATAATTCCAACCCAATGATATTTAGCTCATGGATTGGACATTCAAATCCAAAACAAAACCATTCAACATTTTCATTTAAGTTCACGAATCACAAAGTTCAAATCAGAAAATAAATGCAAAACTGCAGGAAGCTCTTGCTACTCCAGCTTTCACTTTAATAATGAGATTGATGCAAAACCTAGGATAGATTTCTCTTCCCCTTCCTTGAGTTTGTGACTTTTCTGCTCTGTAAGTTGCTGCCCTCTCCTCTCTTTTCTTTGAGATTTTCCACGAGATCTGATGTAGAGAGAAAAACTACTCTCTAATTCTATCTCTCCAAAAATCCTATCCTCTTTTCTTTTCTTTTTCCTCCTTTATAGGGTAGGTCCCTCCCTCTCAGCATACACCTTTTGTTTCCTATTTTTCAGGGTGGTTTATCTGGTACAAGTACAACTAGTTGAGAGTGACATAGACTAAGTGCCACGTCATCTTCTTGGAATTTCCATGGTATTCTTGTTGGCAATCCAACTAGCATTTTACCATGTAATATTTCACTTCCTTCATTTTCCTACTCTTTTCTCTCTTCTCTTCTTCATCCTGCACCTGCTATCAACCACAGCCCAATAATAAAAGTAACAAATAATAACATTTATAGCACAATCCAAGCTTTTCTATGCAATGTTCTAAAAATATCCTAAAAATGCAAACATATTTACTTAATTACAAACAACTAGTTCACTCTAGAGGCTTGAAATATAATTTTGTTCAAAAGTTATCATACCCTCAAACCTAAATTATTGCTAGTTCTCAAGCAAAATATGTATGAGTATGAATGAATGAATACATTTTCCAAAACACACAGTTACCATATATATATTGCTAAACCATCTGCCATATATTCTATACCTCCATTCTCAATAGTCTTCTACTAAGAAAAAAAATTGTTCATGTTTTATAGGCTTGTTTAGCAAATGAAGTGCGGAAAATATTTCCTAAAAATAAAAGTTCCTAAATAATTATGCAATTTTGACTATAGTAAACCTCTCTCAATTTTTTTAGGTTATCTTTCCTCTAAATTCAGTTTCTCTATTCTCACTTATTCTGTCATTTCAAAACTTCAATTACAAATACTATTTACTTCTTTCTAGGGAATTCATCTTGTCATATGGTTTCTTTACTTAACAATCTCAATGGAACATACACTAGATTGTCAGGTAGTATATCATGCCAAAATTTGAATGTAATTCACTAATAAAGCTAAGGCTTTTAACTTAGAAGATGGATGAAGCAAACAACTACCTCATTAGCTACTTAGCCAAGAACTACAATGGAATGTGTAACAGCCCTTTTTCAGTGAAATCGAAGTAGTGGTTTTGGGACCACAAATTTGACGACAAAATAATTATTTTATTTATATTTTAATGTCTACAACATGTTATTAGTGTCGTATAAAAATTTTGTTAAGAAATTTTATCGTTTGCATGCTTAATTTGATAAAAAGGACTAAATTGCATAAGGTGTAAATTTTGAGTTCTATAAGTAAAAAGTGTCAAATTGCTATGAATTTTGAATGTGGGTGGCCTTAGATGGTAATTATACCATTAAAATGAATAGTGGACAAAGATGGACATCTTTTAAGTGATTTTTGAAGGTTTAATTAAAGGTTATATATGTAATTTTAAATAAAATCAAAATTAGTAAAAACAAAACCATTTTTCTGTCCATCTTCTTCTTCTTGCCGATTTTCCTAAGGAGAAACATCACCATTTTAGGGTTTGAGCATTTGGCAAGTTCATTCTTGTGCATGTAAGTGATTTTTTCCCATTTTTAATGATTTCTATGTTTTTGGACTCATTATAGCTTAATCTGGCTAGCCCAGGGACTAAGTGCAAAACAATTGAATGTCTAGGGTTTTACCGTGAATGCATTTTATTTTTTTGTGATGTTTAATGGAAGAAAATGATTCCTTGTTATTAGATAAATAACTTTTGTTAAGTGATTTTTGATAAATTTGTAAATTAGGGGTTAAATTGAAAAATGTAAAATATTCATGGTATAATTTGTGAATTAATGAAATGTGTGGGCTGCTATAAGCTTGTATGATATTCATCTAGGCTTGGGTAGGGTTAAATTACGTGAATTTCATTTTACGAGGCTAAGGACTAAATTGTACAGAAATCAAAAGTATAGGGGCAAAATCATAATTGTGCTAAAATGTGAATTTGAGTTAAATTGAATAGAATGATTATTGAATTGAGCTGAATTTATTCATTTAGATCAAAATAAACCACGTACGGCTATAGATCGAGCAAAGAAAAAGCTTCTGGTTAGTTGACTTCATTTTTCTGCGTTTATCGTCGGGGTAAGTTCATACGTTTAAGTTTCATTTTTATTTTATGAATTGAATGCTATTTTGTATAGTATTAAATTGAGTGTTGACAGAAAAATCCAACGGCGTAACGTCGATCATCGACAAATGAAAAGGGATAGCTTCAGCTCTCGAATACGAAAAGGGTGACGACTATTGAACAATGAAAAGGAATGGCTTTAGCTATCGATCTATGAAAAGGGATAACTTTGGCTATCAAATTATGAAAAGGGATGGTGATGACCATTGAACAATGAAAAGGGATGGTGACGACCATCAAATTATGAAAAGGGATAGCTTCGGCTGTCGAACTATGAAAAGGGATAACTTCGGTTATCAAATTATGAAAAGGGTATGTCAACCATCGTATTATTACCTTGTGTGAACTTCGTTAAGAGCTTTCAGTGTAAATTACATTAGCTTGATGCAAGGTAGGTAATCTGTACCTTGTGAAAATTAAGAGTATGAATGTACATATATAAGTTTTTGAATTACTTATTCTCATGTTGGATTGGGTTTACATGCTTTGTGGTTGTATATTGTATTGGCAAGGTTAGACTATATATGTTACGAACTTACTAAGCATGACATGCTTACTTTGTGTTATTTTTTTTCTATGTTTTGTAGTTTTCAGAAGCTCGTTCAAGTTGGAAAGTCATCGGAGATCTATCACACTATCTATCGGCTCTTTCGGTTCTTACAAATGTTTAATTTTGGTTATAATGACATGTATAGGTATTTTGGCTAATGTTGGCCATGTATTTTGGCTGTTGAAATGGCCATTTGGTTTGGCTTGTATCATGGCATTTTGGTGGTGTAATAGATATAGGTTTGGCATGTAAATATTAACTTCAGAATGGTTGATGTTTGGCTTGTTATGTTTGAAAGATGGATGAAGGTTTGATAGGGTAAATATGCATATGGTAGGTGTTTTTATGAGGTAGGTGAATGTGGTGACTTGGTGTATTAGTTATAAGTGAATAATATGGATACTTGAAGCTAATTCTTGAATGCTATATTTAGTACCTTTTTGGTATGTTTTTGATTAGTAAAATAAATAGTACAATATGGTATAAACTTGGTTAAGCCTTAGTTGAACAATTGGTTAATTTTTGTTTATATTGGTACATGTTTTAAATGTTGTTATTTGATGTGCCATTGGGCATATTGGTTGTATGATATTATACCATATGTATATAGCTTAATTATGCATGCTTTTGGTGCCTTGTTATGGCTTGTGCATATGTGAAAAATATTGATTGTAAGTACATTGCTAGTTGGGTGAGAAAAATGGCTTGTAAAATGGCCTATTTTCTTCCACACGGCAGAGACATGGGTGTGTGTCTCAGCCGTGTGTCAAGTGACAGGGCCGTGTGTCCCCTGTAGCTTTCAAAGGGTTGCAAGTTAGGCTATTACACGGCCTAACACACAGCCTGGCACACGGGCATGTGGCTTGACCGTGTGACCCAAGTCAATGAGTTACACGGGCACGGACACAGGCTAGGACACGACTGTGTGACCCCTGTAGTGTTGAAAATTTTCATTGTTTTCTAAAAAATTCTCTGAGTTTTCGATTTAGTCCTGACTTGTTTCTAATGCATATTTAGGGCCTTGAGGGCTCATTTAAGGGACACTATATATGTTTTCAATTGATTTTAATGTGTTTATTGATATGATTTGAAAAGTTTGAAATTTATGTCTGCTTGATTTGAAAACTCTGATAATGCTCTGTAACCCTGTTTTGGCGACAGATACGGTTTAGGGGTGTTGCAGAGTGTCCCTAAATCATTATTAATACAATTATTTGTTTACTCACTCTTATTCAAACTTGTTTTTCTGATCAATAATACAATGGAGCGAACAAAGCATTACTGACCTACTCAATAGTTTTAAACATTGGAGTGTAAAATTATTGCCATGGTATTACTTATTATTCATAACCAAATTATTGAATTTAGGTTCAAGAAATTCTAAATGCATTTAAAGAACCCTACATAGATTAATTGCAATGATACTTATTCTACTTTTAGGAATCAATTTTCAAACTATCCTAAGCTAAACATGCTTAATCAACTATCACAATTTTCTAAATTAATCAAAGAGTTATTATCCTCATCAAACATCATCGATAACAATATACTCTGCATAGTTTGGCAATTATTTGGCATTTTTATGTATGGAAAAATGAATGACAAAATGCATGAATATTAAAACATAAACCTACTAGATACTATATTTACAACACAACACACCCCCAAACCTAAAGGATGCATTGTCCTTAATGCATGAACAATTAAACATGACAAAATGCAATGACAACCAAATATGAATGCATGAAACATATGTTATAAAATGGAAAAAAAATTCAAAAAAAAAGATTAGAAGGAATTGGGTTACTCTAATTGGGTTAGGTTGATTTTCTAGCAGTGCGTTTGTAGCGCAGTTGCCTCTCCACTTCACCAGCATTAGCTTGAGTTGATTTCCCAATAGCTTGATTGTAGTGCTTCCTTTTTAGCTAGTTGATTGGCACCTTTTCTTCATCATCAGTATCTAACTTCGTGATATTATCAATCAATCGATGAACCACATGTTCTTGCTCTGTCATAGGTGCAGCAAATTTCGGTGTTGTAGTACTGTCAGCAGGTGTAGCAGTTCGAGTCACATCAACATCATCTTTATTAGATTCAATATGTACAGATTTAGTTTTCTCCTCTTCTCCCTCTTTTTCTATTGTCTTCTTCTTCGCAGTGGCTTCTTCTCCAACTTTATCATCATCGTTTAGTTCCAACAACAATTCGTTAGGAAAAACAAAGAATGTAGGCATAGGTCGAGTAAAGTTCTTCTGAAGAGATTTCTTAATGGCCTTATCCCTTCATCGGACATATGCCTAAAATATAGCCATTTCCTCTTAAACTCGGCCAAGATAAGTGGCTAGCCTTAATTGGTGTTGCACCATCATCCAAAATTGTTGTTGCAACATCTCAAGAGTATCAATCATTTTCTGTTCAAAGTCACTGTGAGACATTGATGGGGCAGCATCAGAAGTCATAGGAGGAGGAGTTTTGGATGTAGAGCCTAGATGTCATGGCATTTCTTTATCAGAGAATCTTAGGGCGAGTTGCTTTGTTATGACCCCTTTTTTGGGGATTGTGTCTTCATTCACTTGAATAGGAACCTTCACCCTTTGACAAAGTGTCGTAATAGGTGACAGAAAATTTAAGGTACCGACATTCTTTTGGGAGCAGCGATGGACTTCTCTAAAGATAATGCTTCCAACATTGATCTTTCTGGCAGTCATAATTGAGCACAATAAAAATAGGTGTTCTTTTGAAATAGTTGAGTTGTGAGTAGAAGGGATGAGATGAGTTTTAAGGAATTGATACCAGACTCTACAGTGTGGCTTCAATGATACACAGTCAATAGTTTAGCAATCATTTCGAGAAACCGTCCACTTCGTCCCCTCTACACATAAATTTTTCAGAACTTGGTTAAATCCTTCAGTTGTCACGGTCTTGAAAAATTGGGCGCATTCATCAGGGCCGTTAGATAATCCATATTGTGCATTGATTGTGTCTTCATCGAACATCACCGAGACATTGCACACATATATAAAACATTATCAGGAGAGGTAAGATAAGCATAACATTCTTTCACTACCTTGGTGAGAACGTCATTGGGGTAGAGACAGAAGATTTGCCACCCATGCTTCTCAACGACTAAAGAGATCAATTCAAAGTAGCTAGTAAAGGGGGCATCTTGGAAAAGGAAACCTTTTTCCATGCAAAATGGCCTCTTTGATATGTTCTAGGTGTACTTTTCTTCCATGATTTTTCTAAAGAATGTCCGCAGGTGCACAGAGGTAGAAGAAGATGGTGCTTCGCGAGCCATTTGAGAGAAAATAGTAACTGAAAATGAAAAAGATGAGACCTTTATAGTTTTATAGATTAAAAACAGAAAAGAGTGAATAAGATGAAGCAGAAAAGAAGTTAGAAAAGAAGTGAATCAACTAGGGTAAAACGTGAGTGAAAATATATCAATGACGTAGCGGATAAGATTAACTTAAGATTGTGCCTTGACACAGAAAAAAAACTAGCAGGAAAAAGAAAAATAATAGACAAATTATTAAACCAAAAATTAACTAAAATGTTAAATAGGTTGATTTCTATAAAGCTAGGCCATAAAGTCCCTACAACAAAAGAAAAGAATAGTTAAGTAAATTGATTGAAGAAACTAAACAAAGAAATTAAAAGCAAAGTAAATGAATAAAATAGTGCAGGAAAGAAATATTAAGCAATTGGAAAAGTGATGGAATTTTTATCACGAATTATAGGAGCTCCAAAATAATGCTTTAATCGTTGGCCATTGACTTTGAAAGTAGAACCAGTCTTGTTCTCTTTGACTGCTACAGCTCCATGAGAAGAGACATGCACTATCTCAAATGAGCCGGACCAAAGAGATTTTAATTTGTTAGGAAACAATTTAACCTTGGAATTAAATAACAAGACTTGTTGTCTATGTGCAAATTTTTGTGGCAAAATCTTGTTGTCATGCCATCGTTTAGTCTTTTCTTTGTACAGCTTGGCATTCTCATAAGCTTGTGCTTTAAATTCTTCCATCTCATTCAACTCTAATAGGCGATTAGTACTAGCAACACTCCAATCTTATGTTTAAGTTCAACGGGCAAATGACAGGGTTTCCCATAAACAAGCCGAAAAGGCATCATCCCTAATGGTGTCTTGAATGCAGAGCGATATGCCTACAAAGCTTTATCCAATCTAGATGACCAATCTTTGCTGGTGGGTTTGACTACATTCTCCAGAATTTGTTTAATCTTTCTGTTAGAGACTTTTGCCAATCCATTTGTTGGGGGATGATATGCCGTGGCAATTTTATGTTTAACGTCATACCTGTTCAGAGCATTAGCAACTAATTTGCAATCAAAGTGTGATCCTTCATCACTAATTAGAGCATGATGGGTTCCAAACCTGGTAAACAAATTTTATGTAGAAATTTCAGTATCGATTTGGCATCATTCGTTGGTAGAGCAACAACCTCAACCCACTTGGAGATATAATCAATAGCTAAAAGTATGTATACATTGCTTCAAGAAGGTGGGAATGGACACATAAAATCAATTCCCCATACGTCAAATAGTTCCACTTCTAAAATAGTTTGCAAGGGCATTTCATACCTTTTCGATAAATTTCCAATTCTTTGACAGCGATCACAAACTTGGCAAAATGCATTAGCATCTGTAAACAATGTTTGCCAATAAAAACCAAATTGGAGAGTTTCTCGATCCTTTGACTTAGGATTAGTCAGTTCTATTTCTTGATGGGGGCAGGGAAGGGATATAACTCAGCGGTAGAGTGTCACCTTGACGTGGTGGAAGTCATCAGTTCGAGCCTGATTATCCCTAAACCCAATGTGAGTTTTTCTATTTTGCCTTGCCCCCCGCCGTGATCGAATAAGAATGGATAAGAGGCTCGTGGGATTGACGTGAGGGGGTAGGGATGGCTATATTTCTGGGAGCGAACTCCAGGCGAATATGAAGTCTTCTCTGCTACTCGATAGATTTGCCATGGTAATCCTCCAGTAATATCTTATGCATGTAGATTACTAGATCTATTCACTTAATATCCGCAATCGTCCACCCCAATGCCTTCTTAGATTTCTTTAAAACTTTCAAAAATTGAGCCTCTTGATCTAATGTCACTGCCGCAAAGATAACTACAGGAAATGTGTTATTATCTCCCAAGTATGCATACTTTAGATGTATTGGAAAAGGCTTCAATTCCAACGTAGGAGGGTCTTCTATGGATGGCTGATGAGGTTTAAAAGAAAGCAATGATAAATTTAATGATTCAAAACTTCTCCTTGATCTATTCTCAATTTGCTTATCTTCCATCAGTTAACCAAGCTCTTCAATCATTTCTGCTTCAATTAACTCAAATGAGTCTACATCATCATTAAAATTATTTTTATAAAATTTTGCAAATTCTTCCTGAACTACAGTGTCAACAATCTTAACAGCATGACATTCTTCATCTATAACTGCACACTTCATAGCATCAAAAACATTAAAGGTTATCTGTTGATCATTAACTCTCATAGTTAATTCACCTCTTTGTACATTAACTAATGTTCTACTAATTGTTAGAAAAGGTTTCCCAAGTATGATTGGAACCTTTTTATCAGCCTCACATTCTAGAATAATGAAATCTACTAGAAAAATAAATTTGTCAACTCTTACCAACACATCTTCTACTTTACCTTCTGGATGTGTATATGAACATCAACTAATTGCAATGTGACAGTTCTAGGTCTCACCTTTCCTATTCCCAACTTCCTAAAAATAGACATAAGCATTAGATTATACTTGCACCTAAATCGCATAATGCTTTGCCAACATAATGGTTTACAATAGAACAAGGTATAGTAAAACTCCCTAGATCCTTCAGTTTTGGTGGCAATTTGTTCCTCAGCATTGCTGTGCACCCTGCAGTGGTAGCAACAGTTTTGAACTCCCCTAACCTTCTCTTATTTGATAAGAAATCTTTCATGAATTTCACATAGTTAGGCATTTGTTCCAATGCTTCCACCAACAATATGTTGATATGTAATTGCTTCAGGACATCCAAGAATTTCTTGAATTGAAAATTTTGCTTAGATTTTTGGAAATGTTGAGGAAATGGTGGCGGTGGCCTTCCTTCCAATACTTGAGGTTGTTTTGCCGTGGGATTTTTATTGGCAATACAAGATGAATCTACTTCATATTTGTGAAATTTGAACTACTTTCTTCAATATTGGTATCATTAAAAACTCCTGGTAGTTGTGTACCACTATAACACCCCTTATCCATATTCAACGTCAGAATAGGATACAAGGCATTACCGGACTGTAACACCCCTTACCCGTATTCAATACCAGAACAGGATACGAGGCATTACCGGACTTATATCACAAGCAAACATGCAATTCCGAGTCATAAATTTTTTGACCAAATTAAAATCATTTGCATTCAATCATATTGTCCCTAATACAAGCCTATGAGGCCCAAAACATGCTTCGGAAGTGGTTTGGGACTAAATCGAGCACTGAGGAAAATTTTAGAAACTTAGAAATAAATTTTTTATGAATAGGGGTCACACGTTCGTGTGGTTTGGGACACACCCGTATGGGCAGGCCGTGTGGTAACACATGCTCGTGTCCCTAACCCGTTTAACTCTCTGTTTTGCAAAGCATGAACAAATTGAGGTCACACAGCCAAGTCACACACCCGTGTGCTAGGCCTTGTGGTTAATTAATTTTTTATAAAATAGGTGCAGACTTCACACGGCAGAGACACACGCTCGTGCTTGAGGCCGTGACCCTCACACGGCTGAGACACATGCCCTTGTCTCTGCCCGTGTGCTCAATTTTGAGCATTTTGATTCTCAATTTTAAGGTACAGGGGACACACGGCCTGAACACATGCCCATGTGGCAGACCTTGTGCCACACACAGCCTAGATGCACGCCCGTGTGTCTACCCCTGTGGACAAAATAAAGGCTATTTACCAAACCATTTGTCACCCTCATTTCCACCTACACACATAAGTTCAATGGCACAAATCGTGATATACTTAGGCAACCAAACATCCCTAAAGCAAGGCCAAATCATGTCATTTCATTATACACACTCAACATACTTACAACACCATAACTTTGTCAAACCAAATCATACCAACTCACAATCTACAAGTTTCAATATGGCTACCAATAACATGCATAGTTTTACTTAGGTATCTTAGCACACCAATGAGCCAATCTTAACCATTCAACAACCAAAACCATTAAGCCACCTTTAACCATTTACCAAGCATTTATAAACCACATCAGACAAGAGATAATTTCACATGCATGCATATATAAATATATATAAGCTTACAACCATTTCAACCAAAATAAGCCAAATTACATGGCCAAACATCACATCAAGCCTTTGACAATTACAAGCCAATACATTTGGCCAAATTCATAATGACACATATAACAAAATGACCAAGTCCCTATACATGCCATATTCCCAAAATGTTAAGATCATCGATACCCAAAATGACAGTTGATAGTGTGATGCGATCTCCGACGATCTCCAATCTGAGCTAGCTTGGAGACACTATAAAACATGGAAAATAAAATGGAGTAAGCTATATAGCTTAGTAAGCTCATATGAAAGAAAAAAGTAAACCTTACCATACATTGACATGTAAGTAATATATCATAAGGAAATGTAATTTTCCAAAATCTCATGATTAAAAATCACAACCATCACAAACTTATCTTAAAATCATCATATCACGAATTAATAATCATAAGCTTTAAGTACATTCCTGGGCCATCTCGAAATAATTTCATACACATTCTCATCCTTGACATACCCAATGAACCACTCAGAATAATAAATTCGGATACTCGGGAAACCTTGCACACAAGGTGCCATATGTGTAGCCATTGCTACCTCTATCTCATATCACATATATGCTCGCTCTAGAGCCAACAGCGGGCCTACTCACACAAGTTGTTAGCCAAGACGTAGCTACTCGGTGCTGCTCACACAAGCTGTCAAATAACCATAACATATGCCGGTATACTCAGCCACCAGTAGGACGTACAGGACCAACACCCGAATCACATAACATAAAACCCTAGTGACATGTCACTTGTATCCTAATCTATTCCTAAGGTTCGATTGGGATTTCTCTCTTGCCAAATCATCGTCGAACATGTACGTATAGTCGCTACACAATTCACGAAGTATTAAAGCATTTAAAATACAATTATAATAAAACTTATTTAACATGCGAACTTACCTCGGTTACAAAAAGGCCAAAAAGACCTATTCGTTAAATACTTTATTTTCCCCCGATCTACACCCGAACTTCTTTTTTCTTGATCAATAATACCGCATTTAACTTATTTAATCAACACATTATTCAATTCAACCAAAAAACACATTATGGCCAAATTTATATTTTTTCCCCTAACTTTTTATCATTCTACAATTTAGTCCCTAGGCTCGTAAAATGAATTTCATTCAATTTCTTCACAACCCAAGCCTAGCCGAATGTTGTTTATACCCATAACAACCCATATTTTTCATTTATTCACACATTTCTACACATTTTATAGGCTTTTACAAATAAGTCCCTATTAGACCTTTTTACCGAAAATCACTTTACAAAAGTCGTTTAACAAACATCAAACATGCATTTTCTACCATCAAACATGAAAATACAAACATATTCAACATAGGTAAAATTTTAGACTTTAATTTTCTTTCAAATTAGTCCTTGAAATAGCTAAATCAAGTTACAACGATCTCAAAAATATAAAAATCGTTAAAAACTGGACAAGAACGGACTTACAATCAAGATTGAAAGCTTGGCCAAAACCCTAGCTATGGTTTCCCCCAAAATTTCAGCTTTAAGGGACTAAATTGAAGCAGTTGACATCTTTTATTTTGTTATTTTGGCTTTAATTACCAAATTACCTATTTACCCCTCACTTAAACTTTGAAATTTTACCTACTCCATGTCCATTTTTGTCCATCCTAAAGTATAATGGTCTATTTACTATTTAAGGACATCTAATTTAGAATTTCATAAGAATTTACTACCTTTAGCCTATAGAACTCAAATGTTGCACCTATTGCAATTTAGTCCTTCTAGTCTAATTGAGCACTCAATCGATAAAATTTCTTAACGAAATTTTCACACAATTATTCTATCATGGTGTAGACCTTAAAGAAATAGTAAAGCAAATATTTCTACTTCGAACTTGTGGTCCCGAAACCATTGTTCCAATTTGACCCAAAAATGGGCTATTACAACTCTCCCCTTTTTAGGGATTTTCGTCCCTGAAAATCTTACCAGAAAAGAGGTTAGGGTACTATTTTCTCATAACTTCCTCATGTTCCCACGTAGCCTTTTCGACCCGGTGTCATTGCCACAAAACTTTCACTAGAGCTATGTTTTTATTTCTCAACTGTTTAACCTCTCGAGTTAACCCTTTGATCGGTTCTTCACCATATGTCATATCGGGTCGAATCAAAACCTCTGTTGGGGAAATTACATGCGAAGGATCTGATCAGTATCATCGCAACATCGATACATGAAACACGTTGTGAATTCTTTCTAACTCTGACGGCAAAGCTAGTCGATATGCCACTGGCCCTATTCTTTCAATAATCTCATACGACCCAATGAAATGCAGACTCAACTTGCCTTTGCGACCAAACTTAAGAATTTTCTTCCATGGTGATACTTTCAGATCACCAACTTGAAATTCGATATCCTTCCATCTCAAATTCGTATACGACTTCTGTTGATCCAAAGCTACTTTCAAACAATCATGAATTACTATCACTTTCTCTTCGGTTTCTCTGACCAAATCAACCCCGTTAATCTATTTCTCACTAAGATCAGTTCAGTATAGTGGAGTTCGACACTTGCGACCATACAATGATTCATACGATGCCATCTTAATACTCGATTGAAAACTATTGTTATAAGCAAATTCGACCAACCAGTAGATATTTCTCCCAACTACCTTCGAATTCTAAAACACAATAGCGAAGCATATCTTCGAGAATTTGAATCACTCTCTCAGATTGACCGTCAGTTTGCGGATGGAACGCAGTACTAAAATCCAACTGCGTACCCAACACTTCTTGCAATTTCTTTCAAAATCGCGACGTAAACCTCAGATCTCTATTCGAAATAATAGAAGTAGGCATTCCATGAAATCTAACAATTTCAGCAATGTACAATTCAACTAGCTTATCAAGTGAATAATTAGTATGTACTAGAATAAAATGAGCCGATTTCGTTAATCTATCAACAACTACCCATACAACATCTTTCTTTTTTGGAGTCAGACGGAACCCTGTTATGAAAATCCATCGTAACTCTATCCCATTTCCACTTGGGTATAGTCGCAGGCTGAAGTAAACCCAAAGGCACTTGATGTTCGACTTCCACTTGTTGACAAATCAAACATCTTATTACAAACTCTGAAATGTCTCGTTTCATGCTTGACCACAAATACAATTCCTTCAAATCATTATACATCTTTGTACTTCCAAGATGAACAGATAAACAACCATTATGTGCCTTAGTCAACAACGTTTTCAACTGTTCAAAACTTTGTTGACATTTTTCAAACCATTCAAATTTCACATCTTTTCGTAACAATCTGGTCATAGGTGTAGCAATCATCGAAAATCCCTTAACAAAATGTCGATAATAACCAGCCAAACCTAAAAAGCTTCTAACTTTAGATACATTTCGCGGTGGTTTCCAATCAACAACTGCCAAAATCCTACTCGTATCAACCCATACACCTTCCCCTGAAACAATGTGTCCCAAAAATCTGACTTCTCGGAGCCAAACTCACTTTTTCTGAATTTAGCAAACAATTTCCTATCTCTCAAAGTCTGCAATACAATTCTTAAATGTTCAGCATGCTCAGACTCATTTCGGGAATAAACCAAAATGTCATCAATAAAACAACCATAAATTTATCTAAATACGGTCGAAAAATTCGATTCATCAAGTCCATAAAAACCGCAGGAGCATTTGTTACTCCAAAAGGCATAACAAGAAATTCATAATGCTCGTACCTTGTTCTGAACGCGGTCTTCAGCACATCCGACTCTTTAACTCTCAACTGATAATAGCCTGATCTCAAGTCTATCTTAGAGAACATTGTTGCTCCTTTCAACTGATCGAACAAGTCATCAATTCTCAGTAAAGGATACTTGTTCTTTATCGTAACCTTATTAAGCTGATGATAATCAATACAAAGTTTCATGGATCCGTCTTTCTTCTTGACAAATAACACTAGCGCACCTCAAGGAAAAAAACTCAGTATCGCAAAACCCTTATCTGTTAACTCTTGCAATTGAGACTTCAATTCTTTCAATTCGGCTGGAGCCATTCTGTACGGAGCTATTGATATCGGTGAAGTCCCCGGTACTAAATCAATAGTAAACTCAACCTTTCTGATCGGTGGTAATCCAGGCAATTCTTCTAGAAACATATTCTTGTATTCACAAACTAGCGGCACAGATTTAATCTTCAGTTCAAACACTTTCGTATTCAGTACATATGAAAGATAAGCTTCGCACCCTTTTCTTACATACATCTGAGCCGACGTCAAGGAAATCACAATAGGCAACTCACTCAACTCATCTGATTCAATCCAAAGAATTTCATTAGTTTGACATTTCAATTCAATAATCTTTTGTCTACAATTCAATACGATATCATGTAGAGTCAACCAATCCATCCAAGAATTACATCGAACTCATCAAATGGTAAAAGCATTAATTCAGCCGAAAAATAGTGCCCCTGAATAATTAAATGACAACTCTTGCAAACTTTATCAATTAAGACATATTTGCCTAAGGGGTTCGACACCTTAATCGCATATTCCATAGACTCAATAGGCAAATTCTTACTAGATACCAAATTCATGCAAATACAAGAATAAGTCGATCCAGGATCAATCAATGCAACTACATTAGTATTGTAACACCCCTAACCCGTATCCGTTGTCGGACTAGGGTTAAGAGGCATTACCGAACATATCAAAAAATTTAACGTTCATTTCACAATCATCATAGCATCATAGGTCATACATCAATACAGAGTCCCTTACATAGGTTAACGAGACCTTAAACATGCTTTAGAAAGGGTCGAGACTAAATCAAACACATCAAAATTTTTTGAAACTTAAACATTTTTCAAAGTTATAAAGGTCACACGCCCGTGTGAACGGGCCGTGTACCTCACACGGTAATAGACACGACCATGTGTCTAGGCCGTGGCAAAACAAGGCATACATACTGACTTAACCACACGGCCACAAGACACGCCCGTGTGCCTTGGCCATGGTCAAAACTGACTTGGGTCACACGGCTAACCACACTCCCGTGTGTCCAACCGTTGTACCCTTTGAAATGGCTACACACGCCCATGTGCCAAGGCTGTGTGCATCACACGGCTACCAGACACGCCCATGTGTCTAGGCCGTACTCAAGACTGACTTGTAAAACTAAGTTACAGTAGGCATACGGTCGAGACACATGCCCGTGTTCTCAACCGTGTAGAGTGAAATTAGGCTGGATTTAAGTCACATTTCCCACCTATCTCAACCATTTTTGCATCATTTGCATACATTTATAGGCAACCAAATCAACCAATTCATACATATTCCACGCCATTCAAATAACATCCAATTTACTACACAAATCCATAACCAAAGTATACAAAATCAATATACCTAAATCATTACAATTTATATAAGTTTCAAATGTATAAACTCATCATCTTATCACAATTTCATACCATAAAATTTACCATTTCAACATATCATAATCAAACAATTACATAAGCAATACATACATCATATAACTTATATAGTAAGCACACCATTTAAGCCAACTTAAGAGGCCATACATATCAACATCTTCAAGCCAAAACTCATGTCTAATATTCACAACACAAAACATACCAAAATGACACTAGCCTATACATGCCATATACCATATATAGAATTCTCAAAATGGTACCAAAATAGATGTCTGATAGTGTGAATGTGTCACTGACGATTCCCGGATCCTAGCTAACTTTATAACACTATAAAATAGAGAACATTTCACACAGTAAGCTTTAAAGCTTAGTAAGTTCGTACAAAAAATAATCAACAATTTATATAATATGAAACATCAACTAATAAACATTTAGTAGTTCACAATTCATCCATCAATTCTATACCATCTCATTTAATATATTCATACGAAATCATCAAGCTTCATACACATAGTATCATCTACCACATAGGTATCGAACATACCTGAACTTTCCTGCATTTATTCATTTCATTCTCACCTCTTGTTCAAATACATCAATTCATCCGAAAGTCTTTCCATGCTTTTAGAATTCGCACAGTTAGTGCATTAATGATTAGCCAAAGCTATAAATATCTTGCACACTTAGTACCATCTCAACTAATCGAAGTTATCTCTGTATCGCGCACTTAGTGCCTCATATAGCCAAAGCTATTACAACTCGCAAACCTAGTGCTATTTATAGCCGAAGTTGTTTGAATCGCACACTTAGTGCCGAACATAGTCGATTTATTATTGTGTTCAAACCAAGCTCAAATATATACAATTTATATATTATCAAAACTTTGAAACATAAATTGTAACATCATTTATCACGTACGAACTTACCTCGTACTTGGAATTGACGATTCGGATCGTTTACTCGATAATCTTCGATTTTCCTCGATCTAAATTTGAATTCCTTTTTTCTTGATCTATATGTATTCAAAATTAACCCTTTTATTCAACAAATAATTCAATTCAATCCATATACACATATTTAGGGCATTTTACGAATTAGCCCTCACATTTTCACATTTTAACACTTTAGTCCCTATTTCACAAAAACACAAATTACATAAAATTCATCAAAAAAATGCCTTAGCTGAATTTTCCTATAGTCCCAATCAGCCCATATTTATCATTTATTTTATATTTCAACCCCTCAATTTATACTTTTCCCAATTTAATCCCTAATATGCATTTTTACTCGAAATCACTTTACAAAACATGTATATCAAACACTAAGCTTTCATAATTCATCATTAAACATCATAAAACACATGGATTCATAAATGGCATCTTTCAAAGTCATAAACCAATTCAAAAATTAAGGTATGGGCTTAGTAAAACACAAAGCAACGATCACAAAAACGTAAAAATTATCGAAAACGTATCAAAAATTGTACTTTAATCACCAATATCATTAGCCGAACCCTAGCTTAAACTTTCTTTTCTTTTCCTTTTTTCTATTAACAAGATGACTAAATCATCCATTTTCGTGTTTTCTTTTATTATAATACATATTAAAAGTAATTTCCAATTATAACCTTTATTAAACCATATAAATATCACTTAATGGATGGTCATTAATGTCCATTAACCTTATCAATGGTCTAATTACTTCATAAGGACCCCACATATATAAAGACATGGCAATTTAGCACTTATTCAAATAGAAGGCCAATTTTACATTTTACACGATTACGTCCTTTTTTTAAAAATTAATCACACAAATGATAAAATTTTCACACAAAACTTTCACACATGCTTAAACACATACTGTAAACAAAAAAATAATATTTAAATATTTTTCTGACTCAGATTTGTGGTCTCGAAAATACTATTTCGACTAAGGTCTAAACTAGGCTGTTACAAGTATCATAGAGAGAAAATGTACCAGTGATAACATCAAGGGATGACGCATCTTTGCGAGCGCGAATAGCGTAGGTTCTAGTAGGTGCTCTAACCTTTGATCTCATAGTTAAATCCTTCATTACACCTCTGCTATTGTTCTCACTTCTCGTATTTCTCGGCGACCCCTCTAGTGGCAGTGTTACTCGGCCTTGCATTTTGAAAATTATCTTTCTCAGTCATTTCAAGGCAATCTCAAATAAAGTGATCTCGGGAGCCACATTTAATGCAAGCCCGGTTATTCATCCTACATTTACCGGGATGTCGTCTACCACAGTGTTGACATTCAGGTCTATTTGACCTAGCGTTACCAACGATTGCTA
Source organism: Gossypium longicalyx (assembly GCA_025698465.1). Lineage (NCBI taxonomy): Eukaryota > Viridiplantae > Streptophyta > Magnoliopsida > Malvales > Malvaceae > Gossypium > Gossypium longicalyx. The sequence goes on along the minus strand of CM046996.1, from coordinate 64,153,969 downwards.
TTGACTTAGTTTGGGCCTTAGAACCCAAATATTGCTTCCCACGTTCTCTGTTGGGATATCCAGCTGAGACATTCGAACGAGTATACAAATCCCTTGATTTATTTGACGAAGATTGAAATGACTTATTCATCGGTCTTTTTCTTGAATCCCTAGCCTCAAACTCAGTTTTTCTCTTTTCTTTGCTTAACATTTCAGCTTTGCTAGCTCGATTGACCAGCATGACAAATTCTTTCAGCTCTAAAATCCTAACTAGTAGTCTGATATCTTTATTCAACCCATCTTCGAATCTCTAGCACATGATAGCCTTGGTGGAAACACATTCCCGAGCATACTTACTGAGCCTAACAAACTATCGCTCATATTCAATCACAGACATATGACCCTGTTTCAGCTCTAAAAGCTCTTTGTGTTTTTGGTCAATGAACCGTTGAATAATATATTTCTTTCTAAACTCTTCTTGCCAGAAATCTTAGGTAACTCTTTCTTTTGGTACCACCGATATAAGAGTATTCCACCACTGGTATGTTGAGTCCCTCAGTAGTGATATAGTGCATTTCAAGCACTCATCCGGTGTACAAGAAAGCTTATTAAATACCCTGATAGAGTTCTCAAGCCAAAACTTTGCCCTCTCGGGATCATCGTCAACATTAACTCTAAAAATTTCAGCCCCTTGTTTCTGAATCTTATCAACTAAAGGCTTGTTCAGTCTTAACAATTCCATGCCTTAGGGAGCTACGGGAACCGGTTAGGGGTTAGGTGGGGGTGGAGAATGTTGGGTAGCCGAATTTGTTCGAATAAACTCAACAAACCACTCATTCATCATTTAGAAGAAGCCTTCCCTAGCCTCTTCTCCCTGACTAATCATTAATGGTCCACTTTTAGATGGCGCTGTCTCTTGGGTAGGAGCTAGCGAATTACTTTCAACATCATCAATTACTTAACGATTGGGATCCATTTAGGAGATGAAAACTCAATTTAAATTGTCAGGAGTCCTCACACTATCTCAAATTATATATGGCATGTATAGTTAGACTTTCACACATGCTACGTTAGTCTGAGAATCGACTAAACCGTAGCTCTAATACCACTAAATGTAACACCCCTTATCCGTATTCAATGCCAAAACAAGATATGAGGCATTACCGGACTGTAACACCTCTTACTCATATTCAACGCCGGAATAGGATACGAGGCATTACCAGACTTACATCACAAGTAAACATGCAATTTTGAGTCATAAATTTTCTGACCAAATTAAAACCATTTGCATTCAATCATAATGTCCCTAATACGAGCCTACGAGGCCCAAAACATGCTTCGAAAGTGGTTCGGAACTAAATCAAGCACTTAGAAAAATTTTACAAACTTAGAAAAAATTTTGCTATGAACAGGGGTCACACGCTCGTGTGGTTTGGGACATGCCTGTGTGGGCAGGCCGTGTGGTAACACACACCCGTGTCTCTAACCCGTGTAACTTCAGTTTTGCAATGCATGAACAAATTGAGGCCACACGACCAAGTTACACACCCGTGTGCTAGGCCATGTGGTTAATTAAATTTTCATAAAATAGATGCAGACTTTACACCGTCGGGACACACTCCCATGCTTGAGGCCATGTCCCTCACATAGCTGAGATACACGCCCGTGTCTCTGCCCGTATGCTCAATTCTGAGCATTCTGTTTCTCAAATTTAAGGTGCAGGGGACAGACGGCCGGAACACATGCCCAAAGGGATAGACCATCTGTCAGATAAGGCCTAGACACATGCCCGTGTGTCTACCCCTGTGGACAAAATAAAGGCTATTTACCAAGCCATTTGTCACCCTCATTTCCACCTACACACACACAAGTTCAATGGCACAAATCATGATATACTTAGGCAACCAGACATCCACAAAGCAAGGTCGAATCATGTCATTTCATTATCCACACTCAACATATTTACAACACCATAACTTTGTCAAACCAAATCATACCAACTCACAATCTACAAGTTTCAATATGGCTACCAATAACATGCATAGTTTTACTTAGTTATCTTAGCACACCAATGAGCCAATCTTAACCATTCAACAACCAAAACCATTAAGCCACATTTAACCATTTACCAAGCATTTATAAACCACATCACACAAGAGATAATTTCACATGTATACATATATAAATATATATATAAGCTTAAAACCAGTTCAACCAAAATAAGACAAATTACATGGCCAAGCACCACATCAAGACTTTGACAATTACAAGCCAATACATTTGAATAAATTCATAATGACACATATAACAAAATGACGAAGTCCCTATACATGCCATATTCTCAAAATGTTAAGATTATCGATACCCAAAATGATAGTTGATAGTGTGGTGTGATCTCCAACAATCTCCAATCCGAGCTAGCTTTGTGACACTATAAAACATGGAAAATAAAATAGAGTAAGCTATATAGCTTAGTAAGTTAGTATGAAAGAAATAAGCAAACCTTACCATACATTGACATGCAAGTAATACGACATAAGGCAATGTAATTTTCCATAATCTCATGATTAAAAATCACTACCATCACAAACTTACCTTAAAATCGTCATATCACGAATTAATAATCATAAGCTTTAAGTACATACTTGTACCATCTTGAAATAATTACATACACATTCTCTTCTTTGCCATACCCAATAAACCACTCAGAATAATAAATTCAGAACTCGGGAAACCTTGCACACAAGGTGCCACATGAGTAGCCATTGCTCCCTCTATCTCATATCACATATATGCTCGCTCTCGAGCTGACAACGGGCCTGCTCACACAAGCTGTCAGTCAAGACGTAGCTATTCGGTGCTGCTCACACAAGTTGTCAAGTAACCGCAACATATGCCGATATACTCAGCCACCGGTAGGACGTACAAGACTAGCACCTGGATCACATGACATAAAACCCTAGTAACATGTCACTTCTATCCTAATCTATTCCTAAGGTTTGATTGGGATTTCTCGCTTGCCAAATCATCATCGAACGTGTTCGTATAGTCATTACACAATTCATTATGTATTAAACCATTTAAAAAACAATTATAATAAAGCTTATTTAACATACGAACTTACCTCGATTACAAAAACCGCCAAAAGGTCTTATTCGTTAAATACTTTGTTTTTCCCCCGATCTATACCGAACTTCATTTTCCTTGATCTATAATACCACATTTAACTTATTTAATCATCACATTATTCAATTCAGCCCAAGAACACATTATGGAAAAATTTACATTTTTGCACCTAATTTTCATCATTTACAATTTAGTCCTTAGGCCCGTAAAATGAATTTCATTCAATTTCTTCACAACCCAAGCCTAGTTGAATGTTGTTTATACTCATAACAACCCACATTTTTAATTTATTCAAACTTTTCTACACATTTTATAGACTTTTACAAATAACTTCCTATTTGACGTTTTTAACAAAAATCACTTTACAAAAAGTCGTTTAACAAGCATCAAACATGCATTTTCTACCATCAAACATCAAAATACAAGCATATTCAAAATGGGTAAAATTTTAGACTTTAACTTTCTTTCAAATTAGTCCTTGAAATAGCTAAATCAAGTCACAACGATCTCAAAAATATAAAAATCGTTAAAAACGGGACAAGAATGGACTTACAATTAAGCTTGAAAGCTTGGCCAAAACCCTTGCTATGGTTTCAGCCAAAATTTCAGCTATAAGGGACTAAATTGAAGAAGATGACATCTTTTATTTAGTTATTTTAGCTTTATTTACCAAATTACCCATTTACCCCTCACTTAAACTTTGAAATTTTACCTCCTCTAAGTCCGTTTTTGTCCATCCTAAAGTATAATGGTCTACTTACCATTTAAGGACCTGTAATTTATTATTTCATAATAATTTACTACCTTTAGCCTATAGAATTCAAATTTTGCACCTATTGTAATTTAGTCCTTCTAGTCAAATTGAGCACTCAATCGATAAAATTTCTTAACAAAATTTTCACACAAATATTCTATCATGCTGTAGACCTTAAAGAAATAGTAAAATAAATATTTCTACTTCAGATTTGTGGTCCCAAAACTACTATTCTGATTTGACCCAAAAATGGGTTGTTACAACCACTTCTGAGGCTAATGGCTTAGCACTGTTCCTTCCCTTGAGATCATGAATTTTCAGTATCACTTGGTAGTGCTCCTTGTGGTATTAAGCTTAATGCTTTGGAAATTTCTCTCACTTGATTCTCTAAAGCTCTTAAAGGTGTAGCTTAACTTTGAATGATAGCATCCTTCTTGGCCATGTATACCATTACTAGATCTTCTATAGATGAAAAACTCGAAGCTAAATTTTGCTGAGCATTTTGCTCTGGCATGGGTTGATTGTATCCAGGTGGTGCACTTGTAACATTCTGTTGAATAGAATTGCTAGAATTTCCCACCACTTGATTACTCTAACTGAAATTGTGATGTTGCTTCCACCCTGAATTATATGTGTTGGAATATGGGTTGTTGTTATAGTGATTAAAATTCCCCATATAATAAACTGAGCTGGATTTGATGGGCATTCATCAAAACCATGATCTTCATTGTAATAAACACATGCTAACTCAGTTGCTTTCATTTTATGCACTACAACTGGTCTTTTTAGTGTTTTAATCATAGTCGTTGAAGATGATACCTGAGCTGTTAGGGAAGTAATTGTATCAAGTTCTATTACTCTAGCAACTCTTCTGCCAATCCCTACTCTTGTAGTGGGGTATTGATAATCATTGTTTTCTATCCTCTCCAGAATTTCATATGCCTCATTATATGATTTATCTTACAAAGTCTCATTGGCAAATGTATCAACCACCATCCTTGTATGTACATTCAATCCATTATAATACATTTCCATTTGCATCCAATGTTGAAAACCATGCATTAGGCATCTTCTAATTAATTCCTTGAATAGCTCCCATGCTTCATATCATGTTTCATCCTCATATTACTGAAAGGACGTAATATTGTTCCTCAATTTGGCATTCATGTTTGAAGGATTATATCTTAGCAGAAACCTCTAACAAATTTCATTCCAAGATGCCGTCATACCTGACAGCAATACATTAACCATGCTTTGGCACAATCCCCTAATGAATAATGGAATAACTTCAGCCTCAGGGCATCTTCAGGAACACCCCGCTGCCTGAATGAATCATAGACTTCCAAAAAAAATTTTAAGTGCAACCATGGATCCTCAGTAGACAATCCACTAAACTACTTTACTGTTTTTAACATTTGAAATACCACCGGCTTTAACTCAAAGAGTTGAGCTTGAATATGCGACTTGACAATCCCTAGATTTAGATCATCCAAGATCGACACTACATGTTCTTTGATGGGTCTGCCTTATCATATATTATTCAAAGAATATCAGCATCCTTTCTATCCTAATGTAATGGCTCTCCTCTAACCTGATCATTTCTAATTCTTTCCATTTCTTGCAATTCTTTTCTCCTTCTTCTTAAGGTTCTCTAAATTTTTGGATCCAAAGAATACTCTTCAATTGTAGAAATATCTCTACTCATGCACCAACAAAAATTTGAAAAACAAAAAAATCAAAACAACTAATTAAGTTAAACTTATAAACTTAAAGAGCTAATAACACACCAAAATTTTCACCAACTTTACCGATCCCTGGCAATGACGACAAAAACTTGACGCGTATGAATGTATAATGCGAATGTGCAAGTGTACATGTCAAATCAAGTAATAAAATGATGAGTGAGTATCGTCTCCACAGGGATCAAAATTGATTAAAATAATTGGTTATGCTATTACTTATGAAATTTACTAATTACACTGTGCAAAATAAACATATGACAAATTGATGAAGAGAATTAATGAATGGATTAATAAAATCAACTATGGATGAAAAAATTCTAGGGCAATTGAAATGTTGTGGCAATTGTCAAAAAATAAGTAGGGAGGATTTGAACTGTTGAATGATAAAGGTTGGAATTACTCAGGCTTTATTCTTATACCATAATAATGCCATGGCAAAACCTTGATCATTCTACTACCCAGGGATTCACTACTGTAGTCTGCTTGTTTAGAAAGCTAGACTTTGAGTTACCATTCTGAGTTTTTTTGTATACCTAGAGAACTCAAGAATGATATCAAGACTATTTTTCCTTTCCCTGTACAGATCGTAACTTTTATGTCTAGAGTGCTGAAAATATTCTTTCGAATACTTGCCTGTATCAACCAATAATAATCCAATCTATTTAATCTTTTCAGAAGTAAATCATATCTACTAACATACCATATAATCATCTATTTTTAGAACATGCATACATGCATTTAAAATAACCACAAATCAAATGAAACAGTAATCTACTCAAAATCATACCATAGGCATTAAAGAAAATAAAAATTCACCCAAATAATTCCAACCTAATGAAATTTAGCTCATGGATTGGACATTCAAATCCAAAACATAACCATTGAATGTAATAGCCCGTATTTAGTGAAATCGAAATAGTGGTTTTGGGACCACAAATATGAAGTCAAAAAAATTATTTTATTATTATTTTGTTTCCTTTAGCATGATAGTAGTACTGTATAAAAATTTCTTTAAAGTATTAAATAGCTAAAGGTATTTAGACCATAAATAGTGATAGTGGATGTACATGGCTTGACATTTCTGTAAATTTTAATATTTTTAAAAGTTAAATTAGTAAATAGGTAAATAATGATAAAAACTAATGAAATAAAATATGCTATCATCTTTTATTCATCATCATCAACCGAAAATTAGGCTTTAGGAAGCCATTTTTGTGCTTAAGCTTTCGAAAACTTCATCTTTCTCTTAGGTAAGTGACTTTTGTCCCATTTCTAATGATTTCTACGTTTTCGAGATCGTTGTAGTTTAATCTAGCTAGCCCAAGGACTAATTTGTTAAACTGTTAAACTATTAGGGTTTTACCATGAATGAATATACATGATTTTTTATGTTCAATGATAGAAAGTGGATAGTTCTTGTTGGATAAACAACTTTTGTAAAGAAATTTTTGAAGAAATTATCAATTAGGGATTAAATTGAAAAATAGAAAATTTTACATGGTGTAATTATGAAAAAAATGAAATATAAGGCATGCTAGGGACCTAATTGATATTCGACCATAGTGGGTTGTGCTAAAATTGCATATATTTCCATTTTTATGAGCTAGGGACTAAATTACAAAGAAATTAAAAGTATAATGGCAAAATGGTAACTTTGCCAAAATATGATTTTGGGCTAAATTGAATGAAATGTATATATAGAATTGAGTTAAATTTATCTGTATAGATCAAGAAAGACCTCGTACGGCTTTAGATCGAGGCAAAGAGAAAATTTTAGATTAATCGCCTCCGTATCTACGTATACTCGTTGAGGTAAGTTCGTGTCACTAAATCATACATATATGTTTTAATTGAATTATACTTGTATTGTGAATTACTATACGTACATATCGGCTGTATATCTAATGACTTATGACTATACCGAGCCCCGTTTGAACCTTACGAACTCACAGGATATAAATAACATGTCATTAGGGTTTACATGATTCGAGTGCCAGTCCTGAATGTCCTACCGATGGCTAAGGTTTGGCATGTGTTGCGGATCGTGTATCTACGTTCTGACCCACAACCCATATGAGCAGGCCTATTTTCATAGCTCATATGAGCATACCGATTCACAGCTCATGTGAGCATACATGTACAAGATTTGACGGATTATAGTTATATGAGTTAGCACACTATGTGTGAGGTATCTCAGGTATCCAACGGTATTCTAATGGTTTGACGGGAAGTATTCTGATACTAAGGGTTCATTACGGACTATTACAGGGGTACATATGAGTTATATGGAAATGTTGTTACATGATATATGGAAAATTGAATTGGATGATACATGTATATTAAACTTAACCATGTACTCATCCATGATTATTGGTTTGTATATGTATTTACATGGCTAACATGGTTAGTGTATATGTGCTTAGGCATTTGGCCAAATTATGTTGGGACATGCTATGTTTATCTTACCTATTTTGTGATTAAATGGTAAGTTATGTTTTAAGTTATACAAACTTACTAAGCTTAAATGCTTACTCTGTGTTATTTTTTTGTGTTTTATAGTGAATCAAAAGCTCATTTGGGTTGGAAGCTTGTTAAAGCTATATCACACTATCCATTGGCTCTTTTGGTACTTTCAGTTGCTTAATTTTAGTTTGGCTTGTGTTATGACATTTTGGTGATGAAATGAACTTAATATTGGCATGTAAATAATAGCCTTAATCTGGATGATGTTTGGCTTGATATGCTTGAATTATGGAGGATGAAGTTATGGTTTAAATATTTTGGCTTGATATGCTTGAATTATGGAGGATGAAGTTATGGTTTAAATATGCATATTATATATCTGGCTTGTAATTTGTTGGAAATGTTGAGAATTGGTCCTTTGTTTTGAATGGCTTATATGGTTATTGATGTTATTTGTTGAATGGTATATTTGGCACCATTTCGTAAGGTTTTGGTTAGTTAATTCCATGGTATGTATTGATACAAATATGCCTAAACTTTGTTAAGTATTTTGGTCAAATAGAGTTCATGATTATACATGTTTACATGTTGTTATTTGAGATGCCTAAGGGCATATTGGTTGTATATGATTGTACCATATGTATGAAGCTAGAATATGCATGATTTTGGTGTCGTGTTATGGCTTGCAATTTTGTGAAAATATGCTTATGCTAGTTTGGGTGAGAAAAATGGCTTCAAAATAGCCTATTTTTCGTTCATACGGGCAGAGACACAGGCGTGTGTCTTAGCAATGTGTGACACACAGCTAGGCGACATGGCCGTGTGTCTCCTGTAGCTTTCAAAGGATTGCAAGTTAGGCTATTAGATGGCCTAGCACATGGCCTGGCATGTGGGCTTGTGGGGTTACTTCGAATGGTACATAGACTGAACGTAGTGTATATGAGTTTAGTTATACATGCCATTATATAATTTGTGATAGTTTTATATCTCCTAACTATTTTAAAACATGTTTTCTTATAGCAATGACATCCAACCGAGCTGACTCTAATGAAGTAGAAAGCAACGCTTAAGCCTCCGTTTACGAAGTAGCATCTAGCAATACAAAGCCTGTACTTGAGGGACGGTAATGAGAGGCTAAGAAAGCCTTCTTCTAGTTTATGAATAAATGGTTTACCAAGTTTGTACGGACGAACCCGACTGTTTAACTATCTCCACCCCCTCCTGTTCCCCAATTGTTCCACGTTATTCCTCAAGGTATGAAACCTTTACGTGCTAGTAAGCCACCTGTTGATAAGATGCATAAGTACAAGGCTGAGGAATTCAGAGCTACTATTGAAGAAGATCCCGAAAGAGCAGAATTCTGGTTAGAGAATACAATCAATGTTTTCGATGAATTATCTTCTTCATCGGCTGAGTGTGTCAAGTGTGTGGTATTGTTATTGAAAGATTCGACTTACCAGTGGTAGAACACGCTGATTTTTGTCGTGCCAAGAGAGCAAATCACCTAGAAATTTTTTCAAACCGAGTTCTGAAAGGAATACATTAGTCAAAGATTTCTAGATCAGAAATGTAAATAATTTCTTGAACTCAAACAGGGTCATATGTTTGTGTTAGAGTTCGAGTGGAAGTTTGTTAGACTGAGTAAATATGCTCGAGAATGCATCCCAACTGAGACTGCCATGTGTAAGAGATTCAAGGAAGGGATAAATATAGACATAAAGCTTCTAGGTGAAATTCTTGAGTTGAAAGAATTTGTTGTCTTAGTTGATCGAGCACACAAAGTCGAAGAGTTGAGTAAAGAGAAAAGACATGTTGATTTTAAAGCTAGAGACATGAGAAAGAGATCGACTGGGAAGGCATACCAGTCAGTGTCAAAGAGATCAAAAGAACATCACAACTGTTCCACGGCTTCTGTGGGATGTTCTAGTAGAGATAGGGGTAATTGGTGCTCTAGTCCAAAACCTCAGGCTACGTCTGTAGCAAGTATGGGTAGGGTCATAGATGTCAAACCCGAGTGTAAGCACGGTAAAAGACCATATTATGGTGAATGTCGACTGAAGAATGGGGCATGCTTCAAGTGTTGTTCCTTCGACCACTATCTTAGAGATTGTCTAGAGAAATTTAAGAAAGAGAAAGCTCAGACTACGAGGCCGAACAACACTGTTGCAAGAGGTAGACCACCCCATAATCCCAAAAATGTGAGTGGCAGTTGTGGTGTAACAAAAAACTCTGTAATGAGATTCGAGGCATGAGCACCAGCTAGGAATCATGCTATTTGCGCACGAGAGGATGCTTCTATGCTAGATGTTATTACCAGTACTTTCTCTATTTTTGATATTGATGTTACTGCTTTGATTGATCCGGGATTAAATCATTCTTATGTTTAGACGAGTTTAGTAACTAGTAAGAATTTACTTGTTGAGTCCACTGAATTCGTGGTTGAAGTGATCGAATCCCCTAGGTCAGTATGTGCTAGTTGATAAAGTTTGCAAGAACTGTCCTTTGATGACTTAGGGTTACAGTTTTTCGGCTGATTTGATGTTGTTACCTTTTGATGAAATTGATTTGATTTTGGGCATGGATTAGCTAACTCTACACAACGCTATTGTGAATAGTAGACGAAAGCTTATTGTTTTGAAATGTCAGAATGGTGAAATGCTTCAGATTGAATCAGATAGTGTAAGTGGGTGGCTTATCGTTATATCTGCTATGTCAGCACAGAAATATGTGAGAAAAGGTTGCAATGCTTACCTTTCTTATGTATCGGATACTAAAGTTTTTGAATCGAAGCTTGGATCAGTGCCAGTAGTTTGTGAGTATATTGATGTATTTTCAGAGGAGTTACCTAGGTTACCACCAACCAGAGAGGTTGAGTTTGCTATTGAACTAGTATCGGGGACATCACCGATATCGATAGCACTTTACAGAATGGCTACTACCGAGTTGAAAGAGTTGAAAGCACAGCTACAAGAATTGACAGATAGGGGTTTTGCTTGACCCAGTTTCTCACATTGGGGTGCACTGATTTTGTATGTTAAGAAAAAGGACGGATTGTTGAGATTATTGATTACTGTCAGTTAAACAAGGTTATAATCAGGAATAAATATCCACTGCCTTGTATTGGTGATTTGCTTGATCAATTGAAATGTGCCACGGTATTTTTGAAGATTGATCTTTGTTTTGGCTACTATTAGCTACGAGTGAAAGATTCGGATGTGCCGAAAACTGCATTCAGAACCAGGTACAGACACTATGAATTTCTTGTGATGTCGTTTGGTTTAACTAATGCACCTGTAGTATTTATGGATTTGATTAACAGAATCTTCAGACCTTTTTTAGACAGATTAGTTATGGTATTTTTTACGACATTTTGATATATTCACGAGACGAGACTGAGCATGCTGAACACTTGAGAATTGTTTTGCAAACACTGCGAAATAAACAAATTTTTGCTAAATTTAGAAAATGTGAGTTTTGGCTCCGAGAAGTTGCTTTTTTTGGACATATACTATCGGCTGAAGGCATCAAAGTTGATTCGAGTAAATTTCAGCATTTGTTGACTGGAAACCACCGAGAAACATATCCAAAGTTAGAAGTTTCTTAGGATTAGCTGGTTATAACTGAAGATTCATCGAAGGGTTCTCGATGATAGCTACACCAATGACGTGATTATTACAAAAATGTAGCACCCCTTACCCGTATTCAACACCGGAACAAGGTATGAGGCATTACTGAACTTATCACACGAACAAACATACGATTTCAGGTTATACATTTGTGTCCAAATTAAAAAATTTTAGCATTTAATCATAAATTCCCTAATACGAGCCTATGAGGCCCAAAATATGCTTTAGAAGTGGTTCAAGACTAAACTGAGAACTTTTGAAAATTTTACAAACTTAGGAAATTTTGTTCACTAAACTGGGGTCACACGCCCATGTGGATATGGGACACGCCCGTGTAACTCTCTGTTTGTCACCCAAGAATAAATTGACGACACACGGCTAAGTCACACGCCCGCATGCTAGGTCGTATGGTTTATTTAAATTTTAAGATATTTCATTAAATAGGTACAGACTTCACACGCCCAAGACACACGCCCCTGTCCAAGGCCGTGGCCCTCACACGGCTGAGACACATGACCGTGTCTCTGCCCGTGTACTCAATATTGGGCATTCTATTTTGTAAGAATTAAGGTGCAGAGGACACACGACCTAAACACATTCTCATGTTTCTACCCGTGTGGACAAAAATAAGGCTATTTACCAAGCCATTTTGCTACCCTTTAATGCACACACCTGCACAAAATAACATAGCACCAATCCAAGTATATGCATACAACCAAACATCCACAACCAAGATATCAACACATCATTCATGAAAGGTATCATTATATGAATATACTTATAACCAATATTAGCCCATTTCCAATGGCCTTATACAAAATGAATTTCTAACCAATATAAGCCAAAACATTTGGCCAAATTAATTATGACACATAACAAAATTACCAAGTCCCTTATACATGCCATAACTAAAAATGTTGAATTCATTGGTACCAAAATAATTATTGATAGTGCGATTGGATCTCCGACGATCTCCGAACCCCGAGCTAGCTTGGTGACACTATAAGACAAGGTAAAGGAAAGGGGAGTAAGCTATATAGCTTAGTAAGTTCCTATGCAAATAATAAGCATCATAACCACACAATTAACATACAATTAACATGATGAAGATTAGCATGAACATTATCAAAATCTCATAGTCATAACTTACTCAATCACAGTCCTACCAAGAGTTCATCACATATCAAGCTCATTACTTATGAGTTTTACGTACATACTTGTACCAACTCGCAAAATAACCATGTACTTTCACAACTTTGACATTCCCGTTGAGCACTCAAAATATTAACGGATACTTGGAAATATTTCACATAAGTGCCATAGATGTAGCCAAAGCTACCTCATATCTCATAATATATATAGGTTCGTTTTCGAGCTATTCACGGGCCTGCTCACATAAGCTATCAGTTAGGATGTAGCTACACAGTGCTGCTCACGCAAGCTTTCAGGTATCCGCAACACATGCCAGAATACCCAGCCACTGGTAGGACATACGAGAGAAGCACCCCGATTACATAATTGCATATACACATGGGTTCCTAGTGACATGTCACTCGTCTCCTATTCTATTCCTAAGGTTCAACCCAGATTTCTCGCTTGTCAAAAAAACACTTTGTCGAATACATCCAAAGAGTCAATCACAATTCATACAATATTAAAGTATTTAAAACATAAACATAACAATGCTTTATTTATATACAAACTTACCTCGGTACAAAAATAGTAGAATTGGACCTATTCGTCAAACAATTTTTTTTTCCCCCGATCTAGGTCCAAACCTCATTTTTCTTGATCTATAATAATAAAATTAACACATTTAATACTCACATTATTCAATTTATCTCAAAAATCATATTATGGAAAAATTACATTTTTGCCCTTAATGTTTCACATTTTTACAATTTAGTCTCTAGGCTCGTAAATTGAAATGTATTCAATTTCTTCAAAACCCAAGCCTAGCAGAACCATTTTTATACTTATACTAGCCCATATTTTCCACTTAATCACACTTTTACTACTTATTTTATAACTTTTACAAATAAGTCATTTTTGACATTTATCCAAAAATCACTTAGGAAAAGTTGCTTATCTTACAACTAACATACATTTTCTACCATTAGAAATCAAAACACACAAATATCTAACATGGGTAAAATTTTAAACTTCATCTTTCTTTCAAATTAGTCCTTGAAATAGCTAGATTAGGTTACAAGGATCTCAAAAACATGGAAATCATTAAAAATGAGGCTAGAATAGACTTACAATCGAGCTTGCAGGCTTGAAAAACCCTAGATATGTCTTCTTCATGTAAATCTCAACCAAGGGGGACTAAATTGATGAAGATGAAGACTTATATTTAGTTATTTTAGCTTTATTTGACAAATGACCAAAATGCCCTTCATGCATATCTTTAAAATTTCACCTAATCATGTCCATTTTTGTCCATATAATTAAAAAATGGTCTAATTACCATCTAAGGACCTTCAATTTAAAATTTCATAGCAATTAGATACCTCTAGCTTCTAGAACACACATTTTACACCTATTGCAATTTAGTCCTATTAACTAAATTGAGTACCCAATCGATAAAATTTTCGAATGAAATTTTCACGAAACAATTCCATGAAATTGTAGACCATAGAAATATAATTAAAATAAATATTTCTTCGTCAAATTCATTGTCTCGAAACCATTGTTCCGATTTGGCCCTAAAATGGGTTGTTACAAGAAAGATGTGAAATTTGAATGGTCTGACAAGTGTTAGCAAAGTTTTAATTAGTTGAAAGCACTATTGACTGAGACACCAGTTCTAGTTCAGCCTAAGTCGAGTAAAGATTTTGTGATTTTCAGCGATACATCTTTAAAGGGTTTAGGCTGTGTTTTGATACAAGAAGGCAAAGTGATAGCTTATGCTTTCAGACAATTAAAGTCATATGAAAAGAATTATCCGATGCATGATTTAGAGTTGGCAGCTATTGTATTTGCGTTAAAAATTTGGCGACACCATTTATTCAATGAAAAATGTCATATATTTACCGATCATAAGACTTTGAAGTATCTAATGTCATAGAAAGATTTGAATATGAGACAGCGTAGATGGTTCAAAATGTTAAAAGATTATGAGTTGATCATTGATTATCATTCGGGAAAAGCAAATGTAGTTGCTGATGCTTTGAGAAAAAAGTCTTTATTTGATCTACGAGCGATGAATACACAACTGACATTACCTAACGATGGCTCGATATTAGCTAAGTTGAAAGCTAGACTGATGTTTTTACAGCAAATCTATGAAGCTCATAAATGCGATGGCAAGTTGTTAGCAAAATGCGCACAGTGTGAGTCGATTTCTGATTAAAAATTTCAATAATTTTTTATTGTTTAGAGCTAGAATTTGTGTACCGAAAAATCTAGAGATCATTCAGAGAATCTTGTACAAAGCTCATAATGCTAGCTTATCTGTTCATCCAGGAAGCAATAAAATGTACAGTGATTTGAAAGATGTATTGGTCGCCTAGAATGAAACATGAGATTTCTAACTTTGTATCTAAATGTTTAGTATGTCAACAAGTTAAAGCTGAACATCAAGTACCTTCTTGATTATTACAGCCAGTGATGATACCGGAGTGGAAATGGGATCTAGTTACTATGGATTTCGTATTGGGTTTACCCCCTATCTTTGAGAAAGAAAGATGTCATTTCAGTTATCGTTAATCGTTTAACAAAGTCAGTACATTTTATTCTGATACGTACAGATTTCTCCATTGAGAGATTAGCTGAATTATACATTTTTGAGATTGTCAAATTACACGGGGTGCCAATTTCGATCATATCAGATAGAGATCTGTGGTTTACATCACAATTCTGGAAAAAGCTACAGGAAGCTCTAGGTACGCAGTTGCATTTTAGCACTAATTTTCATCCTCAGACCGATGGTTAGTTCAAGCGAGTGATTCAAATTCTCAAAAATATGCTTCGTTGCCGTGTATTAGAGTTTGAAGGCAACTGGAAGAAATATTTAATGTTGGTTGAATTCGCGTATAACAATAGTTTTTAGTCGAGCATAAAGATGGCACCGTATGAAGCTTTGTATGGTCGTAAATGCCAAGCTCCGTTATACTAGACTGAGCTAAGTAAGAAAAAGATACACGGGATTTATTTAATTTATGAAACTAAAAAAAAGTAAAAGTGATCTGAGATAGTTTAAAAGCAGCTTCAAATCGTCAAAAATCCTATGTAGATCTTAAACGTAAAGATATAGAATTCCAAGTTGGCGATAGAGTACACTTGAAATTATCGCCTTGGAAGAAAGTTCTTCAGTTCAGTCACAAAGGAAAGCTAAGTCTACTATTTATAGGGCCGTATGAGATTACTAAAAGAATAGGACCTATTGCGTATCGATTAGCTTTACCATCAAAATTAAAAAAGATTCATGATGTCTTTCACGTGTCTATGTTACGACGATACCAATTTACCCTTCACATGTTATCTCCCCGATGGATGTTGAGATTCAACCTGATATGTTATACAGTGAAGAATCGATCATAATTCTAGCACGAGAGGTGAAAGAGTTAAGAAATAATAACATATCTTTAGTAAAATTTCTCTGGGAACGACACAGAAAAGAAGAATCCGCCAGGGAACCCGAGGAAGCTATAAGAAACCAATATTCGAACCTCTTTTCTGGTAAGAGTTTCGGGGACGAAAATTCTTTTAAGAAGAGAATTGTAACAACCCGTTTTCAATGAAATGGGAACAGTGGTTTCAGGACCACATATTCAAAATCAAAAAAATTATTTTATTATTATTTTATTTCCTACATCATGATAGTAGTACCGTATGAAAATTTCATTAAGAAATTTTACCGTTTACATGCTCAATTTGATAAAAAGGACTAAATCGTGTAAAGTGCAAAAGTTGAGTTTTAGTAGCTAAAGATATTAAATAGCTATAGAATCTTAAAGTATGAGTCTTTAAATGGTAAGTATACCATAAATAGTGATAGTGGATGTACTTGGCTTGGCATTTGTGTAAATTTTAATGCTTCTAATGGTTAAATTAGTAAATAGGTAAATAATGATAAAAACTAATGAAATAAAATATGCTATCATCTTTTATTCATCATCATTAACCAAAAATTAGGTTTTGGGAAGTCATTTTTGTGCTTAAGCTTTCGACAACTTCATCTTGCTCTTAGGTAAGTGCTTTTTGTCCCATTTTTAATGATTTCTACGTTTTTTGGATCATTGTAGCTTAATTTAGCTAATCTGGGGACTAATTTGTGAAATTGTTAAACTATTAGGGTTTTACCATTAATGAATATATATGATTTTTTATGTTTGATGATAGAAAATGGATAGTTTTTGTTGGATAAACAACTTTTGTAAAGAAATTTTTGATGAAATTATCAATTAGGGACTAAATTGAAAATTAGAAAATTTTACATGGTGTAATTATGAAATAAATGAAATATAGGGCATGGTAGGGACCTAATTGATATTTGGACATAGTGGGTTGTGGTGAAATTGAATAAATTTCCATTTTTATGAGCTAGGGACTAAATTGCAAAGAAATTAAAAGTATAAGGGCAAAATGGTAATTTTGCCAAAATATGATTTTGGGCTAAATTGAATGAAATATACATATTAAATTGAGTTAAATTTATCTGTATAGATTAAGATAGACCCCATACGATTTTAGATCGGGGCAAAGAGAAACGTCTTAGATTAATCACCTTCGTATCTACGTATACCCGTCGAGGTACGTTTGTGTAATTAAATCGTGCATATATGTTTTAGTTGAATTATACTTGTATTTTGAATTGCTATATGTATATATCGGTTGCATATCCAACGACGTATGACTATTACTGAACCGGGTTTGAACCTTAGGAATTCGTAGGATACAAATGATATGTCATAAGGTTTACATGATTCAAGTGCTGGTCTTGATCATCCTACCAACAGCTGAGGTCTGGCATGTGTTGTGAATACTCTACTACTCATGTGAGTTGTATCGTGTAGCTATGTTTCGACCCACAGCTCGTGCGAGTAGGCCCATTTTCACAGCTCATGTGAGCATACTGATTCACAGCTCGTGTGAGCATACATGTACAGGATTTGACAGATTACTGTTATATGAGTTAGCACACTATGTGTGAGCTATCCTAGGTATCCAACGGTATTCTTATGGTTCAACGGGCATTAGTCTGATACGAAATTGTAAGGGTTCACTACGGACTATTACAGGGGTACATATGAATTATATGGAAATGTTGTTACATGGTATATGGAAAATTGAATTGGATGATACATGTATATAAAACTTAAAAAATTGTTGTGCTCATCCATGATTATTGGTTTGTATATGTATTTACATGGCTAACATGGTTGGTGTATATGTGTTTAAGCATTTGGCCAAATTATGTTGGGATATGCTATGTTTATCTTACCTATTTTGTGATTAAATGGTAAGTTATGTTTTAAGTTAGACGAACTTAGCTTAAATGCTTACTCTGTGTTATTTTTATGTGTTTTATAGTGAATCAAAAGATAATTCGAGTTGGAAGCTTGTCGGAGCTGTATCACACTATCTATCAGCTCTTTTGGTACTTTCAGTTATTTAATTTGGTTATAATGGCATGTATAGGTATTTTGGCTATTGTTAGCCTATGTGTTTTGGTTGTTGAAATAGCCAATTGGTTTGGCTTGTGTTATGGCATTTTGGTGATGAAATAAACTTAGTTTTGGCATGTAAATGATAGCCTTAATATGAATGATGTTTGGCTTGATATGCTTGAATTATGGAAGATGAAGTTATGGTTTAAATATGCATATTATATATATGGCTTGTAATTTGTTGGAAATTTTGAGACTTGGTACTTTGTTTTGAATGGCTTATATAGTTATTGATGTTATTTGTTGAATGGTATATTTGGCACCATTTCGTAAGTTTTTGGTTAGTAAATTCAATGGTATGTATTGATACAAATATGCCTAAAAGTTAGTTGAGTATTTTGCCAGATAGAGTACATGATTATACATGCTTACATGTTGTCATTTGAGGTGCCTAAGAGCATATTGGTTGTATGTGATTATACCACATGTATGAAGCTAGAATCTGCATGATTTTGGTGCCTTGTTATGGCTTGTAATTATGTGAAAATATAATTGTAGGTACATGCTATTTTGGGTGAGAAAAATGGCTTGAAAATAGCCTATTTTTTGTCCACATGGGCAGAGACACGGGCGTGTGTATCAGCTATGTATGACACATGGCTAGGTGACACGGCCGTGTGTCTCCTATAGCTTTCAAAGGCTTACAAGTTAGGCTGTTACACGGCCTAGCACACGACCTGGCACATGGGCACGTGGGGTTACTTCGAAGGGTACATAGCCTAGTACACGGGCGTGTGGCTTGGCCGTGTGACCCAAGTCAGTGAGTTATAGGAGCATGAACACGGGCTGGGACATGATCGTATGTCCCTACTTTGAATGCCCACACGTCCTGAGACACGGGTGTGTCTCTTGGCCGTGTGAACCCTGTAGTGTTGAAAATTTTCACTAATTTCTAAAAATTTCTCTGAGTTTTCCTTTTAGCCCCGACTTGTTGCTAACGTGTTTTTAGGGCCTCGAGGGCTCATTTAAGGGACAATATGTATGTTTTGGATTGTTTTTATTATGATTATTGATAGGATTTGAAATTTTTAAAATTTATGTTCGTTTGATTTGAAAACTCTAATAATACTCCGTAACCCTGTTCCGGAGATGGATACGGGTTAGGGGTTTTACATTCAACATCATCATTTAAGTTCACAAATCACAAAGTTCAAATCATAAAATAAAGGCAAAACTGTAGGAAGCTCTCGCTATCTAGCTTTCACTTTAATAATGAGATTTGATGCAAAACCTAGGGCAGATTTCTCTTTCCCTTCCTTGCATCTGTGACTTTTCTGCTCTGTAAGCTCTACCCTCTCCTCTCTTTTCTCTGAGATTTTCCACGAGAATTTGATGCAGAGAGAAAAAATGCTCTCTATTTCCCTCTCTCCAAAAATTCTCTTCTCTTTTCTTGTAACACCCCTAACCCGTATCCGTCACGGAACTAGGGTTAAAGGCATTACCTGACAAATCGGAACATTTAACATTCAATTCTTAAACATCAAAACATCAAAGATCAAATATCAAATTAAAGTCCCATATAGGTCATCGAGACCTTAAACATACATTAGAAAAGGGGTCGGGACTAAACTCGAGCTCATACAAAATTTTCCAAAACTTAATCATTTCTCAAAGTGGTACAGGTCACACGCTAGTGTGAACATGCTGTGTGCCTTACACAGAACTAGACACACCCGTGTGTCTAAGCCATGTCAAAACAGGGCATAGATACTGACTTGCTCACACGGCCTCAAGAAACGCCCGTGTGTCTTGGCCGTGGTCGACACTAACTTGGGTCACACGGCTAGCCACAAGCCCGTGTGCCGTGGCCGTGCTTAAGCTTGACTTACATTTGTAGGGTACCCCAGAGGACACATGGCCGTGTAACATGACCGTGTGTCGCACACGCTGAGATACACGCAAGTGTCTCTGCCCGTGTGGATAAAAATAGGCCATTTGAATAGCCAATTTGCCACCCCAAATTTGGGTCAACCTACAAGCAAAGGAACAAGCATATATGCCCAACCAATTCAACCAAATTCAATACATAAACATAAGCCATTCATATCATATAATAGTAATCCAAAATCCATACTCATAAGCCTTATTAATATATGTCAAAACATATGTCAAAACATATGTCAAAAGCATATCAAACATTTCTTTCCATACATTATTCAATCTCATGCTAAAACTTACCAAATCTTACCAACACTTATCATTTCTTATGTTCTCCTAAAACATACCACATTAGCATTATATATAATAAATCATTATCAACTATGAGTTCAAACATAAATTAGCCAAATCACATGGCTAAATATATACATCACAAAACATAAACTCACAACTACTAGCCTATACATGCCATTCTTTAATAAATACACTTTCAGAGTACCAAAATGAGGTTCAATAGTGTGGTGACGATCTTTGACGATTCCCGAGCTCACCGTAGCTTTGATATCTAAAAAAAATGCAATCACACACAAAGTAACCTTTCAAAAGCTTAGTAAGCTCGTACTAAAAATCATCAACAGTGTATAAAATATAAAACATCAACACATAAGTACTTATAAATTCTCAACTTATCCATAAATTTTGTACCAACACCATCCACATGTTTATACCAAATCAATAAACTTTTATATACATAACACCATCTGCCACATAGGTATTATACATACCTAAACCTTTTTGTATTCAATCATTTTCATTCTCACTTCTCGTTAAGATATTTTTAAACTTCCGAAGATTATTCATACTATAACCATCCACACACTTAGTGCCTTAAAGGTTAGCCGAAGCTATCATAATTCCACACACTTAGTGCCATCTCAATTAGCCGAACTATCTCAGTATCGCACACTTAGTGCCTTATATAACCGAAGCTAGTTTAAATCGTACACTTAGTGCCAAATACCATTTATTTATCATCGTATTCATCCAAACCAAATATATATACAATCTATGTAAAATCAAAGCATCAAAACATACTTGTAACATCATATTTTACATACGAACTTACCTCGTATTCGGAATTGTCGACTCGGATTGTTTACTCTATAATCTTCAACCTCCCTCGGTCTAAGTCTGAATTCATCTTTTCTTGATCTATATGTATTCAAAATTAACCCTTTTATTCAAAAAATCATTCAAAACAATCCATAGACACATATTTAGGGCATTTTGCAAACTAGCCCTCATATTTTCACATTTCGACACTTTAGTCCTTAAATCACAAAATCACAAAATACACATAATTTGCTTGGACACAAGCTTAACCGAAATTTCATAGCTCTCATATAAGTCTATACATTTCATTTATTTTACATTTTAGTCCCTCAAAATAACATTTTTACATTTTCTCCCAAATTACTCAAATTCATCAAAAATCCAAAAACAAAACATGTAAACCCAACATCAAGCATTCATAATTCAACATGTAACATCATAAAGCTCATGAATTCATCCATGGCACATTTCAAAATCATTAACAAAATCAGAAATTGATGCATGGGTTCGGTAGTATACAAAGCAACGATTACAAAAGCGTCTAAATTATCAAAAACTGATCAAAATACATACCTCAATCACCAAAATAGGTAGTCAAACCCTAGCAAGCTTTTCTCTTTTATTTTCTTTGTGATTTTCGGTCATGGATGAACAAAATGGCCATATTTTCATAACTTTGTTTTATTTTAATTCATCTAATAAGCATGTTACCATTTTACCCTTAAATTAAAACATTAACAAACCATGTATATCAAGGTCATATATGTCGATTATCAAAGTGAATGGCTTAATATCCACATAAGGACTTCTCATTTACAAAGCCAAATCAAATAGTCACTTTTAACAAGTAGCAAGCAACTTTTATGTTTTACTCGATTAGGTCCTTTTTACAAATTAAGCACACAAACGATTAAATTTTCACACGAAACTTTCACACACGCTCATTCACATATCATAAACATAGAAAATAATATTTAAATATTTTTTTGACTTGGATATGTGGTCCTGAAACCACCATTCTAACTAGGGTCTAAACCGGATTGTTACATTTCTTTTCTTTCCTCATTTATAGGGTAGGTCCCTCCCTCTCAGCACACACCTTTTGCTTCCTTTTTTTCAGGGTGGTTTATCTTGTAACACCCCAAACCTGGCCTAGACGTTATGACCGGATCCGACGTGCCACATCGAGACGTTAAAAACATTTTCTATTTTTAGTTCAGAAAATCGTACTTAGTGTTCAAAGGATGATTTCATTATCGGTTAACGTGAATGAAAGTTGTACACTAGGTAGGAAACCAGGAAAGAGGAGGTGAGTCCATCGGACTGCGTAAGTACCAAGCTCCCTTCGGATCTAATCCTAGACATGCACACCACCATTGCCACACCTTAACTTAGTGTATGTTCTTAGGAAACCAATTCATTTAAGTCCAGTTTAAGAAAAAGTGATTAACTTTGGAAAACGTTTTCATTGTGGAAGTTTTGCTTTGTTGTTGTGATATTTTAAAATCAATTACTGTTTTTGAAAATGCGCCCTAAAACTAATTAGTTTCAGTGATTAAGATAATATTATACCTACTCTAGTATAACATATTAAAAACAATTAAAAATCATTAAAGCGGCCTTATTACAACTTAAACCCAAATCATAAAAGTAAATAAAATGATGACCAATTCACCAGAAGAAAACCAAATTTGCAGAACGTGTGGCCACTCCGAATCCCTCACAGCTCCAAGCCCAATATGGTTGGGGATTACCTGCGTGGATGAAAATAAGGGGTGAGTTTGCGAAACTCAATGTGTAAAATAACCCAACCATAGCCTAAACCAGTTCAAACCACTGAAACAAATCAAATTGGCCATAGCCCAGAACAGATTTCAGAATGAAGCCCATAGGCCCATAATTGAACAGAACAAATATTACATGTTTATGCAAAAACCCAACCCATATCCAACCATATGCACCCCCGTACTAGCCTTACGCCATGTGGGGAGACTACTCGACCCACCCATCTGCTACACGCCACAGAATTTGTAGCATGGCTGCTAGAATAGATAATGTGACATAGTCACCAGATATAGATATTTGTGGCAGGGCCACCAGAACAGATATTTGTGGCATAGCCACCAGGATGCTTCCTCCATAAAATATAACCCATATCCCCATGCAACAGATATGCAAATCATGGCATACATCATATAGAATCAAATCATCATGCTTTTCAGTCAAATTAACACTAGGGGTATAATGGTTATTTTACACCTAGGGGTATAATGGTAATTTTCCATACTTAGGGGTATTCTAGTAATTTAACTATTTTAGGGTTTTCATGCATATTTCCACCATCCACGTACTAACAGAAGCACTTACCGAGTGTTCTTACCGAATTGGGCCGTTGCCCATTATCCCAATTTTGGCCCATTAAGCCCAAAAATATCGAAAGGCACAAAAAAAGCATGCACTCTGCAGTCTAAACACTGTAGTTTACCAAATACATTAATTGATCTACCTCACGAGCATTCGCACACTCGCAAGTCCAAAAAATACCATTTTTTCGGCATTTCGGCTTTTGCCGATCTAGTCTATGAAAGGGTGTCAATTACACACCTAATTTGTAGTGGTTCGATGGCGAGTTCCACACACGAGCTGCCTATAATTGAATAACACGTCAATCTAACTATCGAAAACAAACTACGGACTTATCCCCCTACCATATTCGGCCCACCAAGCCTCAGACCCTAGAGTTCTTACCTTTTGCCGAAATTTGGGTTAGATCTAAAGAGCCAACCGAATTAGTCTTCAAGCCCTTTGCTGTATGTCCCCTTGTCCACGCTAACACTTACACAACCAAACAGACAGAGGCACAAAACCCTTAGTCCAAACACTAGCCACCCTTAAGGGTTTCGGCTTTTCTTAATTCCCGAGATAAAGAAATAGATTCGAAAACTTACCACCGGTTCCTTTAGTCAACGATTCCACTTTAGTTTCTATTTGATTCTGATGTAGATCTACCCCCTTCAAACGTTAGCAGGAATCAAATCTTTAAAGGTCTTAAAGATTCAGCTATGCCCCAATGACTATGGTGTTTCGGCTTGTGAAACTTGTGAACTAAAAGATGATTTCTTTAAAGAGGTTTTTGTAAAGTTGAAGTCGGCAGAAATTTGGGTTTAGAGGATGGGAGAATCGACCAAAAGATGGAGAATAAAAAAAGGGTTTGGCTAGAAGAAATCGGCACAATAGAAATAGGTTTTCGGGATTTTGGCTTTTATGGCAATCGGCTTCCAAGGCTTAAAAACGAATGGAATGAAAGAGTAGAATGGTAGGAAGGGTTCGGCTATAGAAGGAAAAGCAAAAAAGAAGAAAGAGAATAGGAGATGAGAGGAGAAAAGAAAAAGAGAAGAGAATGGTCAGAACCCAAATGCCGAATTTTCCCTATACTAGCAACCCTTGGCCGGCCGACTCTTGCTCCATCATTCGACCAATTCTACACCTTCTAATCAGCTCCTAAATCTTCTCCCTTATTTCCTCCTTACTCGATCTCCTAAGTAGCTCAAACTCTTCCTAACAGAGCTCCACTTGAGTTTCATCACATCCCCTTTTCTGTACATAAAAATTAATACTAATATTTGCTCACCTTGTGACTTGAACCTTAGCTCTCCCTAGCCATCCACACGCCACTTTTTTAGCACCCTAGTGGCGTCACATGCCACTTTGCCACATGCCTTCTTGTGGCTTATTTTACCCATTAAATCTTAAAAGCCCAACTTGTCAGAACCCCTTTTTCCTAAGAATTAAAATTAGTTAAAACTTCCAGATTTTATCTTAAACTTGGGCCTTCTAGAGGCCCACTAACATACTTAGACCTACGCCAAGCAGTCAAAACACAGAAATTCTAAAATTCGCCAAAATTCACAGAAGTCCCGAAAATTGGGGCGTTACATATCTGGTACAAGTACAGCTGACTGAGAGTGACATGGGCTGAGTGTTGCGTCATCTTCTTGGAATTTTCGTGGCATTCTTGTTGGTAATCCAACCAGATTTTACCATGCCAATATTTCAGTTCCTTCATTTTCCTACTCTTTTCTCTCTTCTCTTCTTCATCCTGTACCTACTGCCAACCACAACCAACACATTTTTTCCCCAAGTAACAAATAATAATATTTGTAGCATAATCCAAGTTTTGTTATGCAATGTTCTAAAAATATCCTAAAAATGCAAACATATTTACTTAATTACAAAATTTTAATTCACTCTAGAGGCTTGAAATATAACGCTTTTCAAGTGTTATCAAGCGTATCGGCGGTCCCAACACACCGATGGCCGCACCATCCCCTAGTCAGTATGGCTCGACTTATCCTGGTGCTTATACTAAGCCCATCATTTTTACACAAGCACCACATATTACACCACATTTTTCTATTTCTACATAAATGCCAAGTTTAATTTTTGGAGCTTCGTCCCCGGCATATTACATGCCGATGCCATCGACATTTCAGATGACAATAGATTGACTGCCTCCAAACGTACTAACGTACAGAGCGTAAATACTACAGTAAAAGATATATAAATGAGGCAGTATCCACAAGTATATGGGTCCAGTTGTAATATAGTTACAATACAGTAGGTGAGTACTTTGGGGATCGTACCCAATGGAGGCTAGTGCTAGATCAATTTTAACCTAAACAACAAAAGATCTAATTAGTATTCTAAATAAGTTATAGTATCAAAATATAAATAAAAGGGATTTTTTTAGGATTTTTATAATCATAAAATATAAAAAAGAAATAAATATCAAGAGATTAAAAAGTGGAATTAATCAAATCTAGTTATGGGTAATTATCTCTCTTCAATAATCTTTATCAACTATTGCTTCAGGTTTCTCGTCAATCAACTAGTCGATATGTCAGCAGGATCTTCCGATATATCCACTAAAATAATGAGTTAGTAATGACTACTTATCTTCTGACCTCTACTCACTAATCCCCGATAAAGGGATTAGTTCCTCATGGTTTTCATAAATAATATAGAATTAGTATAAAAAGTAAACATGATAAATAAGCCAAAAGTATAGAGTTTAAGAAAAAAACCTAAATTTTATTTAGAATGAAAGTGAATCCACAAAGTTTAATTGTATCCAAAAATCAGATCTCCCAAATATAAAACAAAGAACAAACTAAAAATAAATCTAAAATCTAAGAAAAGAGAAAAAGCTAAACTGGAATTAAAAAAAATTTCTAGAACTAAGTAATTCATGTCCATAATGTGTGACAAATAAGCCTATTTATAAATATCAAATGGCCGTCATCCTTAACCTTAGGTTAGTTTATGTTCCTGAGCTTTAAGTTTGATTCTACGGACCAAAACGCCCCTTGGCTCGTGTTAATTCCAGTCCAAAGTCGATGTCGTGACACATTAAGACCTGTATCGCGACATAAAAGTCAATATACCCTTCTTAGGATGTCTTCAAGGGTATGTCGCAACATTGTGTCACGACATCGAAGGCAATTTCAGAATTTCTTTGTAACACCCCTTACCCGTACTCAACGCGGGAACAAGGTATGAGGCATTACCGGACTTATCACACGAACAAACATACAATTTCGAGTTACGCATTTGCGTCCAAATTAAAACTTGTTGCATTTAATCATAAAGTCCCTAAAACGAGCCTACGAGGCCCAAAACATGCTTTGGAAGTGGTTCGGCACTAAACCAAAAATTTTAGAAAATTTTACAAAACATAGAAAATTTTCCACTAAATAGGGGTCACACACCCGTGTGATTAGGCCGTGTGGTCACACACGCCTTTGTAACTCTCTGTTTGTCACCCAAGAACAAATTGAAGACACACGGCCAAGTCAGATGCCCATGTACTAGGCCGTGTGGTCGATTGAAAATTCATGATTTCTTATTAAATAGGTGCAGACTTCACACACCCGGGTCACACGCCTGTGTCCAAGGCCATGGCCCTTACATGGCTGAGACACACAACCATGCCTCTACCTATGTACTCAATATTAGGCATTCAGTTTTGCAAAAATTAGGGTGTAGGGGACACAAAGCCTATACACATGCCTGTAGGGCAAGCCGTGTGTCGCTCACGACCTAGACACACACCCATGTGTCTACCCATGTGGACAAAAATAAGGCTATTTACCAAGCCATTTTGCCACCCTTTAATGCACATACCTACATAATATAACATAGCACCAATCAAAGCATATACATACAACCAAACATCCACAACCAAGACATCAATACCTCATTCATGAAAGGCATCAATATAAGAATATACTTATAACCAATCTTAGCTCATTTCCAATGGCCTTATACAAAATGAATGTCTAACCAATATAAGCAAACACATTTGACCAAATCAATTATGACACATAACAAAATAACCAAGTCCCCTATATATGTCTGTACCAACTTACAACATAATCATATCCTTTCATAACATTGACATTCCCATTGAACAGTCAGAATATTAACGGATACTCGAAAATCTTGCACATATGTGTCATATATGTAGTCGAAGCTACCTCATATCACATAATACATATGGGTTCGTTTTCGAGCTATTCGCGGGCCTGCTCACACAACCTGTTAGTCAAGACGTAGCTACATAGTGCTGCTCACACAAGCTGTTAGGTATCCGCAACACATGCTGGACTACCCAGCCACTGGCAAGACGTACGATACCAGCACCCAGATTACATAATCGCATATACACATAGGTTCCAAGTGACATGTCACTCGTATCCTATTCTAATCCTAAGGTTCAACCGGGATTTCTCGCTTGTCAAAAACTTTGTCGAATACATCCAAAGAATCAATCACAATTCATACAATATTAAATCATTTAAAACATAAATATAACAATGCATTATTTACATACGAACTTACCTCAGTACAAAAATAGTAGAATTGGAGCTAATCGTCAAACACTTTGTTTTTCCCTCGATCTAGGTCCGAACCTCATTTTTCTTGATCTATAATAACAAGTTTAACTCATTTAATACTCACATTATTCAATTTAGCCCAAAAATCATATTATGGAAAAATTAAATTTTTGCCCGTAATGTTTCACATTTTTAAAATTTAGTTCCTAGGCTCGTAAAAGGAAATGTATTCAATTTCTTCAAAATCCAAGCCTAGCCAAACCATATTCATACTTATAACACCCACATTTTCCACTTAATCACACTTTTACTACTTATTTTATAACTTTTACAAATAAGTCCTTTTTGACATTTTTACCGAAAATCACTTAGCAAAAGTTGTTTATCTAACACCAAACATGCATTTTCTATCATTAGACATAAAAGTACACAAACATATAACATGGGTAAAATTTTAAATTTCATCTTTCTTTCAAATTAGTCCTTGAAATAGTTAGATTAGGTTACAAGGATATCAAAAACATGAAAATCAATAAAAAGGGGGCTAGGACGGACTTACAATCGAGCTTGGAAGCTTGACAAACCCTAGATATGTCTTCTTCTTGTAAATTTCGGCCAAAGGGGACTAAATTGATGAAGATGAAAACTTTTATTTAGTTATTTTAGCTTTATTTGACAAATGACTAAAATTCCCTTCATGCATAACTTTAAAATTTCACCTAATCATACCCATTATTGTCCATCTAATTAAAAATGGTCTAATTACCATCTAAGGACCTTCAATTTAAAATTTCATAGCAATTAGACACCTCTAGCTTCTAGAACACATATTTTGCACCTATTGCAATTTAATCCTTTCAACTAAATCAAGTGCCCAATCGATAAAATTTTGGAACGAAATTTTCACGAAACAATTTCATGAAACTGTAGACCATAGAAATATAATAAAATTAAATCTTTCTACGTCGGATTCGTGGTCCCGAAACCACTATTTCGATTTGGCCCTAGAATGGGCTATTACAACTCTCCCCCTTTAGTGATTTTCATCCCTGAAAATCTTACCAAAAAATAGGTTTGGGTACTGTTTTCTCATAGCTTCCTCAGGTTCCCACATAGCCTCTTTGACCCCATGTCTTTGCCACAAAACATTCACTAGGGTTATGCTCTTATTTCTCAACTGTTTAACTTCTCGAGCCAAAATCTTGATCAGTTTCTCACCATAAGTCATATCAGGTCGAATCTCAATCTCTATCGAAGAAATCACATGTGAGGGATCAGAACGATATCATTGCAACTTCGACACATGAAACACATTATGAATCCTTTCTAACTTTGTCTGTAAAGTTAACCGATATGCCATTGGCCCTATTCTTTCAGTAATCTCGTACGACCTAATGAATCATGGACTTAACTTGCCTTTGTGGCCAAATCTCAAAATCTTCTTCCACGAAGATACTTTCAGAAATACCTTATCACCGATCTGAAAATCAATATCTTTTCTTTTCAAATCTACGTACAACTTTCATCGATCTGAAGTGGCTTTCAAGCAATCACGGATTACCTTTACTTTTTATTTGGTTTCTCTAACCAAGTCAACCCCATGAATTTGTCTCTCATTAAGCTTGGTCTAGTACAACGAAGTTCGACACTTGCTGCCATACAATGCTTCATACGGTGCCATCTTTATACTCGACTGAAAGCTATTGTTATAAGCAAATTCAACCAATGGTAGATATTTCTCCCAACTACCTTCGAACTCTAAAACACAATAGCGAAGCATATTTTCGAGAGCCTAAATTGTCCTTTCAGATTGACCGTCGGTTTGCTGATGAAAAGCGGTACTAAAATTCAACTTTGTGCCCAAAGCCTCTTTCAAATTTTTCCAAAATCGAGATGTAAACCTTGGATCTCTATCCGATATAATAAAAATAGGCATTCTGTGCAATCTCACAATTTCAACAATGTACAATTCAGCTAGCTTATCAAGTGAGTAGTCAGCACGTACCGGAATAAAATGAACTAATTTTGTCAATCTATCAACAACGACCCAGACGACATCTTTCTTTTTCGGAGTCAAAGGCAAACCCATTACAAAGTCTGTCGTAATCCTATCCCATTTCCATTCAGGTACGATCACTGGTTGAAGTAAGCCCGAAGGCACTTGGTGTTCAGCTTTTACTTGTTGACAAATTAAACATTTTGATACAAATTCAGAGATATCTTGTTTCATACCTGACCACCAATACAATTTCTTCAAATTATTATACATTTCCATACTATCCGGATAAATTAATAAACAACCGCTGTGTGCTTCGTGTAAAATTTTCTGAATAAGTTCATCATTCCTCGGTACACATACTGTATCTCAGAACATCAAACAATCATCTGAACTGATCTGAAAGTCTGAATCACTACCCAAATCACACTGAGCTCTTTTAGGTTGCAATTCACTATCATTTTTCTGAGCCTCACAAATTTGCTGAAGAAATATCGGTCTACTCTAAACTCCGCCAAAATTAAACCATCCTTAGACAAAGTCAGTTTCGTATTCGTAACTCTCAAAGCAAACAAGGACTTTTTGCTCAAAGCATCTGCGACTACATTCAACTCGGCCAAAATTAAACCATCCTTAGACAAAGTCAGTTTCGTATTCGTAGCTCTCAAAGCAAACAAGGACTTTTTGCTCAAAACATCTGCGACTACATTCACCTTTCCCAAATGATAGTCAATCACTAGTTCATAATCTTTCAGAAACTTGAGCCATCTCTGTTGTCGCAAGTTCAGATCTTTCTAAGTCATCAAGTATTTTAAACTCTTATGATCAGTAAAGATATGGCATTCCTCACCGTACTAATGATGACGCCAAATTTTTAAAGCAAAAATGATGGCGGCCAATTCCAAATCGTGCGTCAGATAATTCTTCTCGTGTGGTTTCAACTGTCTAGAGGCATAAGCTATCACTTTGCCCTCTTGCATCAACACACAACCCAAACCATTCAATGAAGCGTCACTATAAATTATAAATTCATTTCCCGATTCAGGTTGCACTAAAACTGATGCCTCAGTCAATAATGCTTTCAATTTCTCAAAACTTTGCTGACATTTTTTGGACCATTCAAATTTAACATCTTTTTCCAACAACTTGGTCATAGAAGTAGCAATTATCGAAAATCCTTTGACAAAACATCGGTAATAACCGACTAAACCCAAAAAGCTTCTAAGTTCAAATACATTCCTTGGCGGTTTCCATTCAACGATTGCCGAAATCTTACTTGGATCAACCCGAATACCATCACCTGAAATGATATGTCCCAAAAATCTGACTTCTCGGAGCCAAAATTCACTTTTACTGAATTTAGCAAACAATTTCTTATCTCTCAAGGTCTGCAATACAATTCTTAAATGCCCAGCATGCTCGGACTCATCTCGAGAATAAATTAGAATATCATCAATGAACACAACTGCAAACCTATTTAAATACGGTCAAAAATTTCGATTCATCAAATCCATAAATATAGTAGGAGCATTAATTAATCCAAAAGGCATAACAAGAAATTTGTAATGCCTATACCTTGTCCTGAAAGTAGTCTTCGGCACGTCTGACTCTTTAATTCTTAACTGATAGTAGCCAGATCTCAAATCAATCTTTAAAAATAACGTTGCTCCTTTCAACTAATCAAACAAGTCATCAATTCTCAGCTAAGGATTTTTGTTCTTTATATTTACCTTGTTGAGTTGCCGGAAATCCATACAAAGTCTCATAGATCCATCCTTCTTCTTTACAAATAACACTGGAGCACCCTAGGGAAAAAAACTCGGTCTCGCAAAACCCTTATCTATCAACTCTTGCAATTGAGCTTTCAATTCTTTTAATTCAGTCAGAGCCATCCTATATGAAGCAATCGATATCAGTGCAGTCCCAGGTACTAAATCAATAGCAAACTCAACCTCTTTGATCGGAGGTAACCTAAGCAACTCCTCTGGAAACACATATGAATATTCACAGACTACCGGCATTGATTCAATTTTCAATTCAGACATTTTTGTATTCAACACATAAGCAAGATAAACTTCACAACCTTTCCTTACGTACCTCTAAACAGACATAAACGAAATCACAATATGTAGTTCACTTGATTTTGTCGGCTACAACCTGAATAACCTCACCATTTTCACATTTCATATTAATAGTTTTCTGTCTACAATTTACTATGGCATCATGTAGTGTCAACCAACTCATACCCAAAATAACATCGAATTCGTCAAATGGCAACAACATTAAGTCGGCCAAAAAATAGTGACCTCGAATCATCAAAGAACAATTATTGCAAACCTTATCAGTTAGCACATACTTGCATAAGAGGTTTGACACTTTAATCACAAACTCAGTAAACTCAACAGGCAAATTCTTACTAGATACCAAATTCACACAAACATAAGAATGAGTCGATCCAGGATCAATCAATGCAATAACATTAGTATCATAAAGAGAAAATGTACTGATAATCACATCAAGAGATGACGCATCCTCATGAGCACATATGGCATAAGCTCTAGCAAGTGCTCTAGCTTTGGGTCTCACAGTTGAATCCTTCCTCACACCTTTATTGCTAGTTCCATTCCTGGTATTTCTTGGTGGCCTACCTCTATTGGTAGTATTACTCGGCCTTATACTCTAAAAATTTTCTTCCTGAGCAATCCCTGGGCAATTTCGGCTAAAATGCTCTTAAGAACCACACTTGAATCAAGCTCAATCATTCATCCTACACTCACTGGGATTTCCTCTACCACAATGCTGACATTAAGGTCTGTTAGACTTAACATTACCCACACTTGCCATTAAAGTAGCTTGAGCATTAAGACCCAAATATTGTTTCCCGCGGTCTATATGTGAATACCCAGCTGAAACATTCAAACGAGAATACATTTCTCTAAATTTCTTTGACTGAGATTGAAATGACTTACTCATCGGCTTTTTTCTTACATCTCTAGCCTTACTCACCTTTCTTTTCTCTTTGCTTAGTTCTTTGGCTTTGCAAGCTCGTTTCACCAGTACAACAAATTCTTTTAGTTCCAAAATTCCAACTAGCAGTCTGATGTCCTCATTCAGCCCATCTTTAAACCTTTTACACATAATAGCCTCGGAGGAAACACACTTTCGAGCATACTTACTGAGCCTGACAAATTCTCGCTCATACTCTGTCACTGACATTCATCACTATTTTAGCTCAAGAAATTCTTTACATTTCTGATCAATGAACCGCTGACTGATATATTTCTTTCAGAATTCCTCTTGAAAAAATTCTCATGTAACCCTCTCTTTCGGTACCACAGATACTAGTGTCTTCCACCAGTGATATGCTGTGTCCCTCAATAATGATATAGCATATTTCAAGCATTCTTCAGGTGTACATGATAACTCATCAAACACCCTGATAGTATTCTCAAGCCAGAACTCGGCTCTCTCAAGGTTATCATCTACATTAATCCTGAATTCCTCAGCCCCTTACTTACGAATCTTATCAATCGAAGGCTTATTCAGTCTTGTCAAATCCACACCCTGAGGAACTACGGGAATCAGTTGGGGATAAGGAAGGGGTGGAGGATGTTGAGCATTCGGATTTGTTCGAACAAACTCCAAAAACCACTTATTTATCATATAGAGGAACACTTCCCTAGCCCTTCCTCCCTGACTGACCATGGGAGGTCTATTTTTAGATGACACTGTCCCTTGAGCGGGAGCCGACGCATTACTTTCTACATCATCAGCTATAACTCGGTCAGAATCCATTTAATATATAAAAACACAGTTTAAAATGGTCAAGAGTCATTACACTACCACAGTTTATATATGGCATGTATAGCTAGACTCTTAAACATGCTACGCTAGTTTGAGAATCAACTAAACTACAGCTCTGATACCACTAAATGTAATACTCTTTACCCGTATTTAATGTGGGAACACGGTACGAGGCATTATCGAACTTATCACACGAACAAACATACAATTTCGGGTTATACATTTGCGTCCAAATTAAAAATTTTTGCATTTAATCATAAAGTCTCTAAAATGAGCCTACGAGGCCCAAAACATGCTTTGAAAGTGGTTCGACACTAAACCGAGAATTTTAGAAAATTTTGCAAAACTTAGAAAATTTTCCACTAAACAGGGGTCACACGCCCGTGTGGACATAGGACACGCCCGTGTGGAAATGGCACACGCCCGTGTGGTTAGGCCGTGTGGCCACACACACCCGTGTAATACTCTGTTTGTCACCTAAGAACAAATTAAAGACACACGACCAAGTCACACGCCCATGTGCTAGGCCGTGTGGTCGATTTAAAATTAATGATTTTTAATTCAATAGGTGTAGACTTCACACGCCCGGGATGCACGGCCTAAACACATTCCCGTGTGTCTACCTGTGTGGACAAAAATAAGGCTATTTACCAAGCCATTTTGCCACCCTTTAATGCACACACCTACACAACATAACATAGCACCAATCCAAGCATATACATACAACCAAACATCCACAACCAAGACATCAACACATCATTCATGAAAGGCATCATTATATGAATATACTTATAACCAATATTAGCCCATTTTCAATGGCCTTATACAAAATGAAGTTCCAACCAATATAAGCCAACACATTTGGCCAAATCAATTATGACATATAACAAAATTACCAAGTCCACTATACATGCCATAACTAAAAATGTTGAATTCATTGGTACCAAAATAATTGTTGATAGTGTGATTGGATCTCCGAACCCCGAGCTAGCTTGGTGACACTATAAGACAAGGGAAAGGAAAGGGGAGTAAGCTATATAGCTTAGTAAGTTCCTATGCAAATAATAAGCATCATAACCACACAATTAACATACAATTAACATGATGAAGATTAGCATGAACATTATCAAAATCTCATAGTCATAACTTACTCAATCACAGTCTTACCAAGAGTTCATCACGTATAAAGCTCATTACTTATGAGTTTTACGTACATACTTGTACCAATTTGCAAAATAACCATATACTTTCTCAACTTTGACATTCCCGTTGAGCACTCAAAATATTAACGGATACTTGGAAATATTTCACATGAGTGCCATATATGTAGCCAAAGCTACCTCATATCTGATAATATATATGGGTTTGTTTTTGAGCTATTCACGGGCCTGCTCACATAAGTTGTCAGTCAGGACATAGCTACACAGTGCTACTCACACAAGCTGTCAGGTATCCGTAACACATGCCAGAGTACCCAGCCACTGGTAGGATGTACGAGAAAAGCACCCCGATTACATAATCGCATATACACATGGGTTCCTAGTGACATGTCACTCGTATCCTATTCTATTCCTAAGGTTCAACTGGGATTTCTTACTTGTCAAAAACTTTGTCGAATCCATCCAAAAATTCAATCACAATTTATACAATATTAAAGCATTTAAAACATAAATATAACAATGCATTATTTACATACAAACTTACCTTGGTACAAAAATAGTAGAATTGAACCTAATCGTCAAACACTTTGTTTTTCCCACGATCTAGGTCTGAATCACATTTTTCTTGATCTATAATAACAAATTTAACTTATTTAATACTCACATTATTCAATTTAGCCTAAAACTCATATTATGGAAAAATTACATTTTTGCTCCTAATGTTTCACATTTTTACAATTTAGTCCCTAAGATCGTAAATGGAAATGTATTCAATTTCTTCAAAACCCAAGCCTAGCCTAACCATTTTCATACTTATAAAAACCCACATTTTCCACTTAATCACACTTTTACTACTAATTTTATAACTTTTACAAATAAGTCCTTTTTGACATTTTTACCGAAAATCACTTAGCAAAAGTTGTTTATCTAACACCAAACATGCATTTTCTACCATTAGACATCAAAATATACAAATATCTGACATGGGTAAAATTTTAGATTTCATCTTTCTTTCAAATTAGTCCTTGAAATAGCTAGATTAGGTTACAAGGATCTCAAAAATATGAAAATCATTAAAAACAGGGCTAGAACGGACTTACCGAGCTTGGAAGCTTTACAAACTCTAGCTATGTCTTCCTCTTGTAAATTCTGGCTAAGAGGGACTAAATTGATGAAGATGAAGACTTTTATTTAGTTATTTTGGCTTTATTTGACAAATAACCAAAATGCCCTTTATGCATATCTTTAAAATTTCACCTAATCTTGTCCATTTTTGTCCATCTAATTAACAAATGGTCTAAATACCATCTAAGGACCTTTAATTTAAAATTTCATAACAATTAGACACTTCTAGCTTCTAGAACAGACATTTTGCACTTATTGCAATTTAGTTCTTTTAACAAAATTGAGTGCCCAATCAATTTTTTTAACGAAATTTTCACGAAACAATTCCATGAAACTGTAGAGTATAGAAATATAATAAAAATAAATCTTTCTACATCAGATTCGTGGTTCCAAAACCACTGTTCTGATTTTGCCCTAAAACGGGTTGTTACATTCTCTATTCTATTCCCTATGTTGCAACATTGAACCCTCCATGTTGTGACATAGTGACTAGTATCTGTTTAGCACTCTTTCTAATAGTATTCTACACACTTACAAAGTTCATTAGCTCACCCTTGGGCCTTATTCGACCCCTAAGATCAATAAAAGACTCAATTTGAATTTAGTTAAACTTACTAAAACCTAATTAAAACCTAATTATAATGCTTGTTTTCAAACTTCTAAAGTGTGAAAATTAATTTAATCTGCTACACCATATTACGATAGATCACAGATCCAATGAAAATGTAAAGGTTGCCTATGTTTGGGCACCGACTGGAAGTCCGATCATTTTGCCATCGGTGTATGGGTCACAATATAGTTATACCCCTACGCCGATGGTGTCACAAAGACCTCTGAGATCATTGTTCTACCAAGATGGAACATCTTAGCAACCACCTATTCCTAAAATGGAGGATACATAATAACAACCGATGAGCAACCGATCACAATCGACTACGAGCAAAGGCGAAAAAGATGAGAGGTCGAGACCACAACTTGTACCCGAAGAGGCCGGTATTCAGCTTGAACCAAGAAGAAATTTGGCTCACAACTGTCAACCACTTCGATATGGCACACATTCTCACTACTGATTGGATTGATTTTTTTTTTGTACTTTTCATGTAAAATTTAATTGTTTAGCTAAGTTGTAGTCGATAAGATTGTATCGATGTTGGATATGAAATGTTTTTAAATAAATATCATCTTTGCATCAAAATTGGTTGTCATTATTTCATATTATTAAATCAAGTTTGCACAGGAAAAATGGAACAAAGTTGTATATTTTATTGATTTCTATATTATAATAAAAGCTCAGGTTTACAAATTACAACAAAATTTGAGTATGAAAAAAAATCAACAAATAGATTACTGTTAAGAAATTTACCTCCAAGGGCCTTCATTTGTCCTTGCAAACTCCACATATAACTTGAGAATTGTTGATCCACTAACAATATGCGTTTGCACCATCACCTCTTGTAACGCACTGAATTTGGGCCGAGAAGTATTGGGCCTTGAGTATGGGTCCGTAAGGAGGTTGTATATAAGTATTTAACTGTGCAAGGAAATGGCACAATTAAAAGCCTGCTCAAGTGGTTAAGGGTCTTGAGAGGAGTTGGAAAAGTCCTGGGTTCAAACATGGGTTTTAGCAAAAATTTTGGTTTTAAGTGAATAAAACCCTAGATGCTTGGAAGTAGGCCTTTTAAATTATTGTGTTAAATAAATGACACAAGGAAGCATGTGGACTAGTGGTAGTGGCGTGATTAAGACTGCAAGGGAGCTTGGGTTCAAGTCTTGGCTCTTGTAATTTATTTTGGTGACTTTGGCCTATAGACCTTATAATTAATTGAGGATAAAATATGACCCAGAAATAATTGGGAAGGGGAGAGGGTTGATTCAGTCGCTTCCTCCCATTGAAATAATGGGACAAGAGACGGGACTAGTAGCATGTGTTTATTTCATCGAGAATGATTTATAAAATTTTTTTAATTCTTTTATTGAAAAAAAAAACTTATAAGTCCAAGTTTTTTCTTTCTAGAAATTAATTTATGATTTTAAAAATGATAAGTCATTTTTTAAAAAATTATTTATAAATAATTTTATGTGTATATAAAAATTCAATTGACTCAAACTGACTATTATTATACTAATAATAATTTTTTTATTTTTTTAAAATATTTAAATATTAATATAAAATATTATAATGTTAACATTCATATTTAATATTTATATTTAATAATATAATTTTAACAATAAATGTTTATAGTATAAAATATTCATATTTAATTATTAATTTAATATTAGAATTTTATTTTAATAAAAAATTAACAATAATAATTTTAAAAATTAAATACTATTCTTAATATATCATTAAAATATATATTTATATTAATATTTTAAAAATAAATCCAAGGGGAGTGTTATGAATATCTTATTAAGTGGATGTCCATCATGATAAAGATAACGTTTTGATGTACTTTAAATTCTAATAGTTATTAGAATTAAATCTCTACTTCTTTTATACTTTTTATGCCTATAAAAAGAGACTCTGATGAAGTATTGTAAATCATCTCTTTGATTAATAAAGCACATTCTCTGTTGCTTTCATATTTTTTGTTCATTATTCTCCCTATCTCTCTTTATTTTATAACACGTTATCAACACGATCTTGCTCAAAGTGATAGTTCCTTTTATCGACGATCAAATTTATCCTCCATGATTTACAATTTCTTTGACGGTAGGATGCAAAGTTTTTACAGGAAGTTTTTTTTTTAATGTTTCATATCTGATTATTATTTTTCATTCTTCTTTCATTATATGTAATCATTGTTTTGATTAACTTATTTTACTTTTTGTTCTTAAGGATGGTGAAAGATATGATACCGTTATCTATATGAAATCAAGAATATTTTCAAATTATCTCATACCTTCTAGTGATGACGATGATGTTAAAAATCTTCATATTTTGATTTGAAATCTCATGCATGTTTGCGATGGTGATTATGAAATAAAGTATCTATTGGGATGTTTATAAGTCCGTCCTATTAGATTTGTTGCATTCCCCGAAGTGAATGTAAACATAAAGAAAATAAAAGATATTATCATGGACCACTAAAAGTGGGAACATAGTAATAAATAAGAGAACAATGAGAGTTCTCAAGATAACTCTTCAAAGGGTAAAGAGAACTTATGTTATCAATGTGATATGAAAGATTACTAGCCACATATATGACATATGCCTAAATATTTTGTTTCTATTAATATTCTTTGAGAGAAGATACGAAAATGTTGTAATAAATTCTATCATTATAGATAGAAAGTATTTATCTTATTTGGTACTAAAACAAACAAATATTATTACAATATTTGATAGTACAAAATTAGTTGAAAGCTCCAAAAGAACTAATATATGAATATAAAAAAAGAACAAAATTTGTGATTTAATGCATTACTTTTAAAAAGATATTTGTAATGGATCTCATATTGAGATTGTGAATGAGGAAAATATTATATTTTATATGAATAAAAAAAGGGATTGGGTTATTAATTTATATTTATTGTGATATTCTTTTGTCATCATCCCTATTAAAGGGTTGAAAGCAAAATATTTGACTGTGAAAGATCTACTTATGAGCGATAGAATATGATAATTTTATCTAAAGCTTATTATGGTTGGATGCACTTAAAGTTGCAAGTTTTTTAAAAACTGTGAGTATAACTTTATAGTATTAAGAATAAGTTCTCAATTAAAATTATGTGGTAAAATATTATTGATGAGAACTTGTACGAGAGAAAACTTATGTATGAAAAGTCATTGGTTATGTACCTATTGTACACTTGAAAAATAAGATCCACTCTCAAAGTTTGCTATTAATAGATTTTTGGGCATTTAAAGATTTTGACATATTCCTTGAAGCGAACATTGCATATAATTATTTAAAAATTATATTTATTGAGTTGGTGGCATTATAGACTTCACATTGACTTAGACATTTCTAGTAGTAAATGTCATAATAGTACTTATATGTGGATACAAATTAAAAGGAATGATGATAAAATTATCAATTTGTTACAATTTACAATTTAGTACAGCTGAAACACATGTTAAAGTAAACTAGAAGTTACTAATATAAATTCTTTTACTACTTGGCGTGACCAGTTAGACCATCTTGGATTGTATATGATGTGAAAATTAATTGAGAATTCATATGGACATCCATTAAAGAGCCAGAAGATTCTTTAATTTAAAGAATTCTCATTTGTTGCTTGTTCTCATTAAAAAAATTGGTTCTTAGAAACTCACTAGTTAAAGTTGAGATTTAATGTCTTATATTTCTAAAATGAATATTGGCTCATTCATCCACCATGTGGATGGTTTTGATATTATATGAGAATGGTAGATACATTTATAAAATAATCACATGCATTATCAACTCGCAACCTGTCGTTTGCAAGATTGTTTGTTTAAATGATTAATTTCAGATTATGCAACTAAAACAATTCATCTTGCTAATGTTGGTGAGTTTCCATCCCAAGTTTTCAATGATTATTGCATGTCAGCTGGGATAAAAGTTGAACATCCTATAGCTCATGTTCACACACAAAATGATTTAGCTGAATTGTTTATCAAATACCTCCAACTAATAGCTAAATCATTATTTATGTGAACAAAATTTTCTATTTCAACATGAGATTGTATTGATTTACATCTTGTACGCATCAAGCCAATAAATTATAAATACTCCCCATTACAATTTATTTTTGGTTAAGAGCCAAATATTTCCCATCTTACAATTTTTAGATGTGCGATATATGTTCCAAATGCTCTACCACAACGGACAAAGATGGTTCATAATAAGAGATTGAGAATGTATATTTATATGAGTCTTCTTATAATATTTTTGAGCTATTAATTCGAGATTTAATTATGACATGAGTTGTTAGTTTTCCCAACAATAGGGGGAGAGGATAAAAAGCTGGATTAATAAAGTACTTGAAATGAATTATCAATATCTAAGATCCTCGTAAAAAGCAATGTGAACCAGAAGTTCAACAGATGATTCATTTTACAAATCAAATGCCAGATTTATTAAATCTCACATACCAGCTGAAATTGTTCCAATATGAAATGATGTCTTAATAGGGCAAACTATTAGTACAAAAGAAAGTAATCCATGCCTAAAGCATGAAAGACCGGTTGGTTCCAAAGATAAAAATCCTCGTAAAAGAAAATAAGCAAACATTCAAGATGATCATATAGTGGAGGCAAGGGTTACTAAAGAGACCCATGACATAACTAATTATAAAACTCAAGAAGAGATTTAGGTACCTAAAAGTGACAATAGAAATGATGAGAATAAAGAGATCTCGATAAGTTATCTCAATACGAGAAAAAGATAGAATCGAAAAAAACTGTAGTTGTCGACAACAATTTTGCTTATAATATTGTATTGAAATAATAAAAGGAAATGAGGATCTTGAGCCTAAATCTACTAAAGAATGTAGAAATAGAAAAGATTGGCCAAAATGGAAAGATGCAATTCAAGCAGAATTGAATTCACTTTCTAAATGTGAAGTTTTTGGACTTGTAGTCTAAACACCTAAAGGTGTAAAACCCAGTAGGATATAAATGAGTATTTGTGTGAAAACAAAATGAAATTGATGAAGTCATAAGATATAAAGCTCGATTTGTAGCACAAGGATTTTCGCAAGGGCCCGACATTGATTACGAAGAGATATATTCTCCTGTGGTGGATGTAATCACGTTTAGATATCTTATTAGTTTGGCAGTACATGAAAAACTTGACATGTATCTAATGGATTTTGTTACATCCTATTTATATGGTACACTTGATAGTGAAATTTATATGAAAATCCCTAAAGGATTTAAAATCCCGAAAAGATATAAATTTTATTGAGAAAATTGCTCGATTAGATTAAAGAAAAGTTTATATGGATTAAACAATCTGAACGTATGTGGTACAATCATATTAAGGAATACTTGTTAAAAGAAGGTTACAAAAATGATCCAATTTATCCGTGTGTCTTTATAAAAAGGTTTGGATCAGATTTTGTGATAATTGTTGTTTATGTTTATGATATAAATATTATTAGAACTCCTGAAGAGCTTCAAAATACAATAAATTATTTAAAGAAATAATTTGAGATGAATGATCTTGGAAAAATAAAGTTTTGTCTTGGCTTACAAATCGAGCATTTAAAAGATAGAATCCATGTTCATCAATCAACTTATACGGAAAAGATATTAAAGAAATTTTACATGGATAAAGCACAACCATTAAGTACTCCGATGATTGTACAATTGTTAGATGTGAATAAAGATTAATCTCGTCCTTGTGAGAATGGTGAAGAGTTTCTTGGTCCTGAAGTGCCATATTTAAGTGTCATAGGGGCATTGATGTATCTTGCAAACAACACAAGACCTGATATAGCTTTCGCTGTAAACT
Organism: Gossypium longicalyx; assembly: GCA_025698465.1. NCBI lineage: Eukaryota > Viridiplantae > Streptophyta > Magnoliopsida > Malvales > Malvaceae > Gossypium > Gossypium longicalyx. Next base: position 64,111,190 of record CM046996.1, on the reverse strand, counting down.
TGTTAGCAAGATGCAATTCTTCTCCAACACGTAGACATTGAAATGAAATTAAACATGTATTTAGATATCTTAGAAGGACTATTGATATGGAGTTATTTTATTCAAATTATTCAAAATCCCTATTAGTCGGCTATGCTAATGCTGGATACTTATCGGATCCACATAAAGGTAGATCTCAAATAGGAAATTTATTTACATGTGGGGATACTGCCATATCATGGCGTTCAACAAAGCAAACATTAGTTCCCGCTTCTTCAATCATGCAGAAATAATTGCAATGCATGAGGCAAATCGAAAGTGTGTTTGGCTAAGGTTATTAACCCAACATATCCAGAAGATATGTAATTTGCCTTTACAAGAAAATATGACAACTATCTTATATGAAGACAATGCAGCATGTATAGCTCAATTCAAGGGTGGTTACATCAAAGGTGATAGAACGAAACATATTTCACCAAAATTATTATTCACCCATGATCTTGAGAAAAGAGGTGATATAAATGTTCAACAAATTCGTTCTAGTGATAATTTAGCAGATCTTTTTACTAAGGCATTGCCAACTTCAACATTTGAAAGACTACTACACAAGATTGGAATGCGTCGACTCAAAGATGTAATGTAATGTTGCCATCAAGGGTAGTCTAAAAATAAGTAGTACTCTTTTCTTTTAACCAAGGTTTTGTCCCATTGGGTTTTCCTGGTAAAGGTTTTTAACGAGGCAATTTGTAATCAAAGATTGTGTACTCTTCTTCCTTCATTAGGTTTTTTTATCCCACCGGGTTTTTCCTAATAAGGTTTTAATGAGGCACATTATCTACCAATGGACATCCAAGGGAGGGTATTATGAATATCTTATTAAGAGGATGTCCCTCATGATAAAGATAAATTTTTGATGTACTTTAAATTCTAATAGTTATTAGAATTAGATCTCTACTTCTTTTATATTTCTTATGCTTATAAATAAAGACTCTGATGAAGCATTGTAAATCATCCCTTTGATTAATAAAACACATTCTCTATTGCTTTCATATTTTATTTGTTCTTTATTCTCCCTATCTCTTTTTATTTTATAACAATATTAAAATTTTTAAATTTTTAATAATAAATATTTTATAGTATAAAATATGAATATTTTAATTATATAAATCTAAGTATTTATTTAAATCTTGCTTAGCTTCATTTATTCCTTCCAACTCTATTGTGTTACTATTCGCTCTCATATATATAATTTATGTAATTTAAATTAAATTTTAATTAGGCTATGTTTATTATTAAGTTTATATAAGATATTATTTATTATAAAATATTATCTTATTATAAAATAAATTTTGATTGTCAAAAGGAAATACTACTATAATATTTTGTAATAAATATATATATATGTTATGTTTGTTACACTAAAAAAAATTAAAATTTATTTCAACATTTGACATAGAATCATTCAAATATAAAAAATATTATCTTTTTAAAAAAAATCAATTTATACTATTTTTCTGAAAGCAATTTTCAGTTAAATAAATACAATTATATTTTCTAATGAAAAAGAAATAAAATGTAAAGAAAAGAACCTCGTGGATGATATCATGTCTAAGGAGGTCAACCTATAGCAAAGTTGGAGAAGTTGAATTAGATTTCTTTAATAATTGCATTATTTGTTGAAATATTTTTACTTAGACATGTCAGACTGAGGTCAATCTAGCTATCCATTTTTATATTTAAGAAGTATGAAATATGGCTTTCTACAATATCGTAATGAACGACACTACGTTGTGAGTTTTGAGATAGGTTAAAGGCAAAGGAGATTGTGACCTCCCATGGTTAGCTATTGGAGACTTTTAAGAAATCATGTAGTTATTCAAAAAAAGTTGGTGGTCGGCTCTAAAATTATATGAAAATGGAGAAGTTTCAGACAACTTTAAATGACTATAACTGTTGATTTGGGATTTACATGGACGTGGTTTACTTGGTAGCGTGGCAAGTTATGAGAATAACATACGAGAGCATTTGGATCCGTACATGATAAACACGGATAGGAGATGTTATTGGATAATAGACATGACAAAAACCTCAAAATTTTTCTAAAGGGAAATAAACTTTGAAACAATTTAATAAAATCGTATTAAAATTATTTAGAATTGGTTTGCGAGTGATTGGAGTTTTCATAAAACAATTACAAGTTTCGGATGATTCAGAACTCACAAAAAAGTGCAATAACACTATCCAAGGAAATAGGTGTTGATACATGGATTCCATGTATCATCACTTTGGGAGCTAGGAACCAAAACTTAAGCTCAATATTATAGCATTTTAGCTATTGACTTCAATAGTTCTGATACTTTTAGTATGGGTTCTGAAACTTAGATCCCTAACAGTAAAATTTGGCCATTGACTTGTAAAGTTTTGATACTTATAATAAAGGGTCTGAACCCTTGATGCAGGACCAAATTCTTGTTTAAAAACTCTTTTAAAAGACTCCAAACATCTCCGAATAATACTACCACATGAGTTACATATGAGTTTGATACAAGATCAAGAACTCAACTCAAAACATGCATTTCTTCATAGTTTCATCAACACATTGACATAATTTCAAGATCAAATCTCAACATCAAAAGGAAATAGCATGTATTTCAATACTTACAACATCATTTAAGGTTCAAGGCTACCAAATTAATATCTCAAAATAAGATCAACACAACATCCATCCATAAGACTCAAGAAGCATGAAACTTATATATATATATATATATATATAGTAATTGGACTCACTAGTACATGCTGCTATAAGCTAACTATAAAAATACAAGAATTTTTGTAGTGCCCTAAAATTTTGATATAATACATGGCGCGGTTGTAAATAAAATTTCAAGAAAATTGGAACATGAGTCAGATAAAGAAATTTTATGATAGTAAAATTGATATTGGAGATGGGAATGAATGAAAGGTATTGTGGATGTGAAAATGTGGTAAAAAGGACCCAATTGCAAATTCTAAAAAGTTTGAGGAGTAATGTGCAAATTTGACCAAAATGAGAAATGTGAGTTATTTTGATTATTTGGCATAATAATAAGTTGGAATATATATTGGTGTGATGAAGATAACTTTTTGGATCGAGTTGGAAAGCTTTGAAAGTACATGAACTAAATTGTAAAATCTCCTATTTCTACAGAGAGAAGGGTAAAAGTGTAACTTTCACCACCCATGGGTTTATAGTAAGTTTTAAATGTGAATTATAAGATTTTATTTTAATAAGTATTAAATTTTGTGAAGAAATTATGCTAAGAGACAAAAAAGAGGCAAAATGGTAATTATACCACATAAGGGTATTTTGGCCATCTCTCAAGAATTTTAAATTGGATATATTATTTTAAGAATGTGGAATGTGGACCAAACATTTTATTTTTTTTGAAATTTTACCAAGCGTTTGGTATTAAAAAAGAAAAAGAAGAAGAAGAGGAGAATCAACCCCCTTCTAGCCTTGTTCCAATTATTCTCCTTCTTCTATAGAAGCTTTCTTCCATTTCTTCCTTCAATTTTCTTCTAATTAATGCAAAAATCTTGTCACCCACCTTGATCTTTTGCTAAAATCTTCTGAACTCATTTCCACCATAAATCTCTCCATTTTCAATAAGGGTTTTTCATGGGCTCTTGAGAGAAAAAGTTAAAGCAAGAGAGAAATCTTCAATAAGGTAAGTAATGATGTTTTCCAGCTCTCTTAATTTGATATTTTTATGGATTGTTATAAGAAAGTTTGGATACTAATTTTTTGGTATAATCTTGTTTATGAGAAAATGAGAAAATAATGATTAATAGAAAATTCAAGCAAGTTGAGAATGAATTCATGTGATTATAGGCTTGATTTTGTAACCTCTCCAACCCGGCCCAGATGTTCTGGCCGAATCATGAAAGTTACATTAGTCACCAAGATGGCTAAGTAAAACATTAATGTTTAGTAAAAAGAGTTAAGTAGTAAAAGCCTCAAGTTTCTTAGAAGAAATCATATCTTGTTTAAAAGGCATTGAAACTCAATAAAGTATCGATATGATTTGGGTATTCTATCAAACTTTGAAAATTCTGAACAAAACACTATTGTAAGATTTCAGTATATATATTTATTTAAACTCTTTATAGAATTGGTGAGAACCGCTTTTAGAAAACAATTTTGTTTTAGTTTCAAAATCATTATTAAAATCTAAACTATTTCAAGAAAATATTGGTTTATTTTAATTATCTCATTTATTTAATTTTAATTACCAAAATCGATAAAAATCCATATTTATACCATTTAAGAATAATTTAAAATAATGTCTTCAAAACCTTAACCGTATTCGTGTTTATTGTCAAAAACATATAAAGTCAATCCCAAAATTGACATCCATATGAAAAATAGAAAGTCCATACCATATCTCGTTTGTAAACAATGCAAAAATCACAAAGTTTATAAAATAGGTTTGAAATACTTTTGTATAAAATCCGACAATAGTGCTTCGATTGCCAAGTTCGAGTCCTAACCTCATGAGTTGTCTGGAAAGATGGGATACCAAAGAATGAGCTATAAAGCTCAGTGTGGTCTTAACACAAAAATAGATGGCACTTAAGTAGTAATATAACATACAAATTGCAGAAAACAAATTATCAATCTCATGGAAAATTTTCAATAGATACACAGTATGCATGAATAATAGTATGTAATTCCTACCCCAACCATCCGCTACACTCCACAGTAAGAGTTCCCCAAATCTCATCCATATCCACACACCATAATAATAATATGAGGATGAACTGCCAATTTAATAGTTTATTCGATCGGTGAACTAATCCGGCATTTAAAGCTTATACTTCCACCTTCAATATCCCAATCCCAATGCAACAATATGCCATGCTTTTATAAATCATAAAACAGTAATGATAGTAGTATTAACATGCAACTTTCATGCAATTAGTGGCGGTTTGTAATTTTAACAATAGTAATAGGCATGCATCGGTAATAATTGTAGAACTAACATAAGGAATTTGTCACCACATAATCAACATAATCAAATCAGAAAATAACATCATTCTACCATCAGATCTACCATACATAGTGTTGTTACTCACTAAATTGAATCGTTCATTTTTCAATATCGGATCAAGGCTTATTTTTAGATCAGATATAGGGTTACTTAGCAAATCCGAAACCATTAGAATAATTTAATCTTTATCAAGATTAAAATTAGCAATCAAAATCACAAGGGAGGCACATACACATTTGGTCAAATTACAACACACAAACGTAAAAACTAGTTAAGACACACACTTTCTCTCCAAGCCGTGTGACACCCATCTTGATCATATCTAATCTAACTCTCCCAGATCTGGCCTTTAAACAACATACACACACTAATCGTTCAAGTTTGTAATTGGCACTAGCCAGATTCAGTATTAAAAGAAAATTTGTTTAATCAATACGAAAATGAAATAGATTATACACATCATTTGTGTACTCAAATTCGAATCTCATTGTAAATAGATGATTTACACTTACTGACTAACGCAATTGGGAATGAATTAATTGTTGGTAGCCTTAAGTATCTACGGGATCTAGAAAATCTATATGGTTCGCTAAATGAGAAGATTAGCAACTCAAGAAGTGAAAAATCTAGTAGTTTTGATCGGGGTACAAAAGGTGCGACGGTGATAAGGGGGGAAGAGGGGGAAATAGCAACCTAAAAAATGGTGGAGGCAGCTACGGCAAAGGAAAAACCAAGAGGTTCAAATGATTCAAGGGTGTAATGAGCAGGGACAAGGAAGAAAGAAAACAAGAGAAGGGGAAGAGGGGGACAGCATAAGGGAAATTAGGAAAAAAAAAGTGACAAGAAGAAAATATGAGAGGTGGTGAGTGGCGTTAGAGAGAATAGTGGTGAGGAGATGAAAATTGTTAGGGTTTGGGCAGCACAAAACTAGGAAATAAAAGAAAATGGTGGCCAACCAAGAATAGTATGTATATATATCTAGGGTCAGTGTCACCCTAGGGTTTTTATTCCTAGAATATGTGACACAATTGAAATAGATTAGGGGGGAAAGTGGGCTTTTAGAAGGTCCTAAGAGATAGCTTAAAAAAAGGCCCAATTACATCACTAAACTTAAAAAATAAAATAAATTTAACATTTAAGAATTTAATTGTAACAACCCCTCGGACGGTGACCATATCAAAGTTACTGTTTAGAGTATAAATCGGTTAAGTCAAGGGTAGAAAATGAGTAAGTTAATGAAGTTTTTTTTTACTGTGTGGCGTATTCTGTGGGATTTTCCATCTGGTGAACTCTAGGTTTTGGCAAACTCTAGGGATTAGCATACTCTTCTATTAAGGTATTCGCCAAACTAGATGTTTTGGGCGAACTCATTAATTCGCAGGTCAACAGATTTGTTTTCGTGTTTAATATATATATTATGATGGCTCGGTTAGTAAAGTTGGAGTTTAGTTGAGAACTAGTTAGAACTAAACTAGGGTACTGTAGATGATTAGATTTTTAATTATTTTCTTCTCAAACTTTTATAGTGATCGTGGGATCCTCTGACTTTCACTAAGTTTTGTTCTTGGATGTCTTTGTTATATAAGGATATCTAGATAACATGTTTTTATGTTTTTGCTTTCACTTTTTCTTCCTTGTGTTCTTCACTAAATCTTTAGAAATATCTAAGTTGGAATCGTTAGCGAAGAGTTTCCACTATCTAGCTGATGTCATTGTTAGTACCAATTTAATGGTGATTTCTAGTAAACCTTTATGTTATTATTGAAGGAATTTACATATTAACAGTAAAACATGCATAGGTTTTAGAACTGCTTGTGAGGAAGGAAACTTCTTGATTTTTGGTTGCATGCTACCGATTTATATATGCATGTTAAATTTTAGTAGTTTAATGATCTGATACTCTTTTTAGCTCAAGAAGCTAATGAAGGTCCAAGCAATAAGAGCATGGGACATGCTGAGTATATTACTGTAGTAGACTTTCTAGCGAGTTCCTTCTTACTTCCATGTACTATAAATCCTCTTACTATATAAATTCTGTAAGGTAAGTGTTCCTTCTCAATAGCGTAATGTGTGGTGTTTGGTTTTGTGGTGTTAAACAAGTATTGTCAGCATGAGTATGGTCAGTTCATGTTTCAATGTAAAATACCCTCCTTACTGAACAAACCCGATACCATCTATATGTGAAAGGTGATATGTGATGCAGGAGAAGGAGATACATTTGTAATGCCTCTAGTAGGGCAGCTATATTACAAACCGGACTAAAAAATTACGAGAAAACATGTTCAGCTAAACATTGATGATATAAGGAGTTAAGGGGTGGAGTATATGCATATGAATAAGACTAATTGATATGATTCTGATTTTGAATTCTAGGTTTGTGACTGGAACGAGTATAGGTCATGTGTAAAACATGCACATTGTGTTAAGTTATGGTTAAATGGGTGGATAGTGTGCCCATGGGTCGTGTTAAGTTGACAGATAGAGTTCGCCTAAGAACTGTGAATCCCATTGGGTGTATTATGTTTAGTATGTCTAAACTTCTCTAAAAGGTTAAGTATCATTACGAGTATTAATGTTTTCCTACCAGTAGTATCCCTGTTTATTATTTGTGTTATCTTTATAAATGGAACTCACTAAGTTCGTTTGAACTTACTCTGTTAATTTTTCCTTCTTAGACATGTTGATTGAAGAAAGAGTATTTGTAGAAGGGGACTACGCTAAAGTTATTGTTGGTAGTGAGCCACTTTTCTATTTCTGTATCATGCATGACCTTTTGGAAGGGTGGCGTATATATCTGTTTGTAACCAACTTTGTAATAATTTACGTCTTTTACGAAAACACTATTTTCTAAGATATTTTATAAACTCTTGAAATATATGTTAAATCTTATTGACTATGGATTATTAGATTATCTTTTAGGCGTGTACGCCAAACTATTTTGAATGATGTTTAATTGCTAATAATGCACTTGAAACTTTTGTTTGGTAAATAATCCATCTTGTAATTTATATAACTCTTTCAACTTTTATAAGGCTTCTGCCAAATGTTTACCTCAATTTGTTTTACTTGGCGTATAATTGATTTGATTGTTTGTTATTGTTATATTGGGAATTACACCAAACTTGGGGTATACGTCAAGACCACAAAGCTTTAAAAATTTTGAGTATTTTTGTTAAATTCATTTGGTTTTCAAGTTGTGACACATCATACTCGAATCCAATAATCGGGCTAGGTGTGGGTGTTAAATTAATTATAGAAAACTTTTACCCACACTTTGGGGCATGACAACTCTCCCTTCCTTAAAAGAAATTTCGTCCTCAAAATTTACCTGATCCCAATAGATGAAGGTACTGTCACCACATTGAGTCTTTCGGCTCCCATATAGCCTTTTCAGTGCCATGATTATGCCATAATACATTAACCAATGATATTCACTTCCTCCTCAGAATCTTTTCCTCTCGATCCAAAATTTGTACAAGCTCCTCATCATAAGATAAATCCGGTCGCATCTCTATTTCTTCAACCGGGACAACATGTGACGGGTCAGATCAGTATCTCGTAGCATAGAAACATGAAACACATCATGTATATGGTTGAGTTCAGGAGGTAACTCCAATTAATATGCTATTGGCCCAATCCTTTTAAAGATCCCATACGACCTAATAAACCTTAGGTTCAACTTACCCTTCTGTCCAAACCTCAATACTTTCCTCCATGGTGACACTTTAAGAAAAACCTGATCGCCCACACTATACTCTATATCCTTCCTCCTCAGATTTGCATATGACTTCTATCTATCTAAAGTCATTTTTAGTTAGTCTTGTATCAGTGAAATTTTCTCCTCAGACTTCTGTACCAGCTTGGGACCCTAGACTTTTCTTTTCCCCAATTTAGTCCAACACAGTGGTGTTCTGCTTTTACGACAATACAATACCTCATAAGGTGCCATCTGTAGCTCAATTAGAAACTATTATTGTACCAAAGGCAAGTGTTCCTCCTAACTACCTCTGAGTCAATAATACAACCCCTCAACATGTCTTCCAGAATTTGAATTATCCACTTTGATTAACCATCTTTTTACAGATGGAAAGCTGTACTAAAATCCAATCTAGTACCTAGTGCTTCATGTAGTTTCTTCTAGAATTGAGACGTAAAACAAGGATGACAATTAGAAATGATCGAAACTGGCACCTCATGCAGTCTCACATTCTAAAAAATGTACAACTTAGCCAAATTCTGCAGTGAATAGTTCGTACGAATAGGTAAGAAATAAGCAAACTTAGTTATTCTATCCACAATCACCCAGATTGAATCCTTCTTTGTGGGTGTCAAGGGTAACCCTATAACAGTTTGGTTTAGACCCTAGTTAGAATAGTGGTTTCGGGACCACAAATTCGAGTATAAAAAATATTTAAATATTATTTTCTGTGTTTTTGATATGTGAATTAGCATGTGTGAAAATTTCGTAAGAAAATTTAATTGTTTGTGTGCTCAATTTGATAAAAGGACCTAATCGCGTAAAATGTAAAAGTTACCTGTGGTTTTTTAAAAGTGCCTATTTGATTTGGCTTATTAATTGTGAGGTCCTTATGATGCAATTTGACCAATAAAAGCATGAATGGACATTAATGACCATTGAATATATGTTTATTATATGTTTAAACAAAGGTTAAATTTGTAAATAGGTACAGAAACCTATTATAATAAAAGAATTTATATAATAAAGCCATTATCTTCCATCTTTGCCGAAATTGAAGAAGAAAATATAGGGTTTATATGTTTGAAGCATTTAGCCAACATCTAGCTTGATTAAAGGTCCGTTTTTGTTCGATTTTTTGATAATTTCTACGTTTTTATAATCATTGCTTTGTATACTATCAAGCCCATGCCTCAATTTTTGATTTTGATGATGATTTTGAAATGTGCCATGGATGAATTCATGAGCTTTATGTTGTTAATTGATGAAATATGAAAGTTTGATGTTGGGTTTGTATATTTTGTCTTTGGATTTTTGGTAATTTTGAGTAAAATGGGATAAATTGTGAAATTTGTAAATTGAGGGACTAAAATGTGAAAAAAATGAAATGTGTGGACTTGTATGAATGCTATGAATATTCAGTCAAGCATGAGTATATGTAAATTATGTGTTTTTGTGGTTTTGTAAATTAGGGACTAAATTGTCAAAAATGTAAAAATGTGAGGGCTATTTTGCAAATTGCCCTAAATATGTGTTTATGGATTGTTTTAAATGAAATTGTGATTGAATGAGTTAAATTTGAATTTATTTAGATTGAGAATTAAAGAATAAGGAATTAGATCGGGGAAAGTCTAAAGTCGTCGAGTAGCCGATTCCATCCATCCGAATCCATACAAGGTAAGTCAGTATACAAATGAATGTATTTTGAAATTAATTATTATTGATTATATGCTTTGAACAATGTTGAATGATTATATTTGTTGAAAATGAGATATCCGAGAAAGTATTGACAAAATTTCGACGTACGAAAATCCCCGTACGAACCTTAGGAATAGTTAGGATACATATGTTATGACATAGGATTTTCAATATGTGTTATTGTGTAAGATCACGTCTGGGACGTTGGCATCGACTTCTATTTTACGTGTAAGACCATGTTTAGGACATTGGCATCGTATTTAATTTTGTGTAAGACCCTATCTGGGATAGTGGCATGGATGTTTGATTACATTTAAGACCACGTCTGGGACATTGGCATTGCATATGCTTTCCGAGATATCCGCATATCCTTACGTTTTCGAATAGTTCAAACGGGTATTCTGAGAAAATTAATGACTTTGTGAAATTATATCCGATTCAGGTACGTTTGCACTGTATATTATGTTTGAGAATGAAAGGTAAGTGTAAGTATAAATGATGATCTATGATCTAAGGAAATGAATATGAGATTTGTGTTAGTATTTGGTTACAAAGTATAAGTAAATTGATATTGTTTATAGGCTTTAAATGATAAGTTTATTTATATATGGCTTACCAAGCTTTTGAAAGCTTACTTTGTTTGTGTTTGTATTGTTTTATATATATCGAAGCTACTATGAGCTCGGGGATCGTCAAGGATCGTTACCACACTATCGAATCTTAATTTGGTACCTTTTGAAAAAATATATATTAAAGTATGGCATGTATAAGCTAGAAGTGTTTTCGTTAGGTTTTGTAATGTATATATTATGCCATGTGATTTGGCTAGCTTATGTTTAAACTTATGGTTGGAAATGTTATATGATATGTATGGTATTATGAATTATATGGTATGTTTTGAATGACCAAAAGAAATGGTCAATGTTTATAAGTTTTTGGTAAGTTTTGAAACATATGTTTTGGTATGGTTTTAGTTTAGGTTTTTGTATGATTTGATTGATGAATTGAAGTTGGAATTTATTGATATTGTAAAGGCATGAATAATATATATTTTGGCATAGAAATTGGCTGAAAATGTTTTGCAATTATGCTTGGTTTGGTGCTTGTAGGTTTAACCCAATTGGGGTGGTAAGTTGGCTATTAAAATGGCCTATTTTTGGCCACACGGGCAGAGACATGGGCGTGTGTCTCAGTCGTGTGTGACACACGACTATGTTGCCCGGTCGTATGTCCCCTGGAGTACCCTACAATTATAAGTTAGGCTCAAGCACGGCCAAGACAGACGGGCATGTCTTGTGGCCGTGTGAGCAAGTCAATATGTATGCCCTGTTTTGACACGGCCTAAACACACGGGTGTCTCTAATGCAGTGTAAGGCATACGGCCTATTCACACGGGCGTATGACCCATATTTCTTGAAAATGTTTATGTTTTGGAAAAATTTTGTTTGTGTTCGGTTTAGTCCTGACCCCTTTCTAATGCATGTTTAAGGTCTCGACGACTTATATAAGGGACTTGTTATTGATGTTTGAATTATGATAATATGATACGTATGAAATGTATGTTAATTGTTCCATTTTGTTTGGTAATGCCGTTAACCCTAATCCAGCGACGGATATGGGTTAGGGGTGTTACATTTTATTGGTATCTAAGCTATGGTTTAGTCGGTTCTAGGACTACCATAGCGTATGTGAGTCTAGCTATACATGCCATAAATATGAATTGAGATAGTGTGATGAATCCTGACATTGAAAATGTGCTTTTATATAGCAAATGGATCCCGAACGAGTCGTAGCGAACGATACTGAAAGCAATGCGCCTGCTTTCGTGTAAGGACGGCTCCATCTGATTTTAGACCGGCTACGAGTAGCTGTGATTGTGAGGCTAGACAAGCCTTCTATCAAATGATGAACTATTGGTTTAGCCAATATATTAGAACCAATCCGACTGTAGAACAACCTCAACCCCCGGTCAATCCTTCACAAGCCCCTGCTATGCCATCAATGAATCCTATTCAGACAAGTAAGCCTCCGGTAGATATGATTAGAAAGTATGGGGCTGAAGAGTTCTAAGCTATAATAAATGATGATGCTAAAAGGGCTGAGTGCTGGTTAGAGAACACAATACAAGTATTCGATGAAATGTCATTGAATCTCGAATAATGCATAAAATGTGTCGTTTCACTTCTAAGAGATACGGTGTACCATTGGCGGAAAAATTTAATATCGGTAGTTCCAAGTGAGCGAGTCACCTAGGATTTCTTCCAAGCTGAATTTCAAAAGAAATACATCAGTCAGAGATTGATCGACTGAAAACGTAAAGAGTTCCTTGAGCTTAAATAAGGTCGTATGTCTGTTATAGAATACGAGTGAGAATTTGTGAGATTGAGTCAGTACGCTCTAGAATGTGCAAAAGATTCGAGGATTGCTTAAACAAAGATATCCGTTTGTTAATTAGGATTCTTGAGATCAAATAATTTGTTGTACTTGTGGAACGAGCCTGTAAAGCTAAAGATCTCGGGAAAGAGAAAAGAAAAGTTGAATCTGAAGCTAGAGAAGTGCGAAAAAGATCATCGGGCAAGTCATTTCAATCTACATCAAAGAAGTTTAGATATGATATTATCTGTTCAAAGGCTAATATGGGATATTCGAATAGAGATCGTGATAGATCGCATTTGAACTTCAAAGCTCCAGCTACATCTATTGTCAGTGGTGGAAATGCTAAATCCGATTGCCTTGAGTGCGCATTGTAGTAAATGACACCTCGGTAATTGTAGATTGTATAATCAGGCTTGTTTTAAATGTGGGTTGTTAGATCATTTTATCCTTGATTGCCCTGAATCTGTCGAGCAAGAAATTATGCAAAATCCGAGATCAAGTGGCAATGCTTCTAGTGGTAGACCTCTTAAAAATACGGGAAATGTGAATGGCAGTCAGAGAGGGAAAAAAGACACTACTGTTAGATCAAAGGCTCGTACACCTGCCAGAGCCCATGCTATGCTCATGAGGAAGCTTCATCGCCAGATGTGATTACGGGTACATTTACTCTTCATGATACTTCTGTGATTGCTTTGATAGATCCGGGATCAACACATTCGTATGTATGCATGAACTTAGTGAATAGTAAGACTTTTCCTGTAGAGTCTACTGAATTTGTAGTTAGAGTTTTGAACCCCCTAGGCAGATGTGTTTTGGTCGATAAAGTCTGCAAGGATTGTTCGTTAATGTTTTGATATATTTATTTTTGGCTGATCTGATGTTATTGCCCTTTGATGAGTTTGATATAATTTTGGGTATGGATTGGTTAACTTTGCATGATGCTGTTGTGAACAGCAAATGGAAATTATTGATTTGAGATGCAAGAATGATGAAATAGTCAGAATTGAATCTAGTGATTTGAATGGGTTGCCTGCTTTGATATCTTTGATGAAAGCTTTGAATATTATGAGAAAGGGTTGTGAAGCCTACTTTGCTTAAGTGATCGATTCGAGAGTATAAAAAAAACAGTTGAATCTATGCATGTTGTCTGTGAGTTCCCTGATGTGTTTCCCGAGGAACTTCCGGGTTTACCTCCGATAGGAGAAGTTGAATTTGGTATTGAATTAGTGCCTGGGACTACTCCGATTTCGATAGCTCCATATAGAATGACACCTACTAAATTAAAAAAATTAAAAGCTCAGTTGCAAGAGTTGACAGATAGAGGGTTTCTAAGACTGAGTTTTTCACCTTTGGGTGTTCCAGTTCTGTTTGTGAAATAGAAAGACGGTACGATGAGAATGTGTATAGATTATCATCAATTGAACAAAGTGACTATTAAGAATAAGTTTCCTCTACCCCGAATTGATGATTTGTTTGATCAGTTGAAGGGAGCTGCTATGTTTTCGAAGATAGATTTGAGATCAGGCTATTTTCAATTGCGAGTAAAAGACTCAGACATTCTGAAAACTACTTTCAGAACGAGGTACGACCACTATGAATTCTTAGTTATTCCTTTCGGATTGACTAACGCACCTACTATCTTTATAGATTTGATGAATAGAATTTTCAAACCATATTTAGATCAATTTGTTGTTGTTTTCATTAATGACTTATTGATTTATTCACGTGATGAATCTGAACATGCCGAGCATCTAAAAGTAGTGCTACAGGCTCTGCGAGATAAATAGTTGTAGGCAAAGTTTTGCAGATGTGAATTCTGGTTACGAGAGGTCGGTTTTCTAGGTCATATTGTATCAGCATCTGGTATCCGAGTTGATCCAAGCAAGATTTCAGCTATTCTGGATTGGAAACCTCCGAGGAGTATCTCTAAAGTCCACAATTTTCTAGGAATTGCCGGTTATTATAGCAGGTCCGTAAAAGGCTTTTCTATAATTGCAACTCCATTAACAAAACTGCATCAGAAAGATGGTATGAAAAGTGTCAGAGTAGCTTTGATCAGTTGAAAACTTTAGTGACTGAAGCTCTAGTATTGGTACAACCTGAATCGGGTAAAGAATTTGTGATCTACAGTGATGGTTCATTGATCAGTTTGGGATGTGTTTTGATGCAAGAAGGTAAAGTCATTGCTTATGCTTTGAGACAACTGAAGCCACATGAAAAGAACTATCCAACGCATGACCTTAAGTTGGCTGTGATTGTGTTTGCTTTGAAAATCTGGCGTCACTATCTGATTGGCGAGAAATGTCACATATATTCTGATCATAAGAGTTTGAAATATTTGATGACATAAAAAGATTTGAATCTACGACAGAGAAGATGGTTAGAACTGCTAAAAGACTATGAACTTGTGATATATTATCATACGGGCAAGGCAAATGTTGTTGCTGATGCTTTGAGATGAAAATCATTGTGCGCTCTGCTTACAATGAATGCTCATTTGGTTCTGTCCGATGATGGTTCAGTTTTAGCGGAGTTAAAAGCGAGACCTTTGTTTTTACAGCAAATTATAGAAGCTCAGAAGTTTGATAGTGAGATTTTGGCAAAGTGAGCTCAGTGTGCTTTAGAGTCTAATTCCAAATTCATAGTTGATAAAGATGATTGTTTGAGATTCCGAGATCGAATTTGTGTTCCAAGAAATCCAGAGTTAATTCGGATGATTTTGTGTGAAGCTCACAATAGTCGGTTATTTGTATATCAGGGTAGTACGAAAATGTATAATGACCTGAAACAACATTACTGGTGGTCTGGAATGAAAAGAGATATCTCTGATTTTGTTTCAAAATGTTTGATCCGTCAGCAAGTTAAAGCTGAACATCAGGTGCCATCTGGTTTGCTACAATCGATTATGGGTTGTAGTTGATCAATTGATGAAATCAGCTCATTTTATTTCGATTCGATCTGATTACTCGCTTGATAAATTAGCTGAGTTATACAATTCTGATATCGTGAGATTACATGGTGTGCCATTGTCTATAGTGTCAGATAGAGATCCAAGATTTACATCACGATTTTGGAAGAAGTTGCAAGATGCTCTAGGTACAAAATTACATTTCAATACTACTTTTCACCCGCAAACGGATGGTCAATCTGAATGGATTATTCAGATACTCGAGGATATGTTGAGATGTTGTATTCTTGAGTTTGAAGGTATGTGGGAACAATATATGCCTTTGATTGAATTTTCTTATAATAATAGTTTTCAATCGGGCATTAAAATGGCACCGTACGAAGCCTTATATGGTCGTAAATGTCGTACACCTTTGTATTGGACTGAGCTCAGTGAGAATAAGATTCACGAGTTGATTCGATAAAAGAGACTGAACAGAAAGTAAAAGTAATCCGAGATAGTCTAAAAGTAGCTTCTGATCGTCAAAAATCTTATGCGGATTTGAAACAAAAAGATATTGAATTTGAGATCGACGACAAAGTATTTTTGAAAGTATCTTCGTGGAAGAAAGTACTTCAGTTTGCTAGAAAAGGCAAATTGAGTCCGAGGTTCATTGGGTCATATGAGATTACTGAATGAATTGGGCCTGTAGCATATAGATTGTTGTTGCTACCAAACTTAGAAAAGATTCATGATTTATTTCGTGTATCGATGCTTCGACGATACATATCCGATCCTTCGCATGTGATTCTTCCGTCTGAGATTGAGATTCAGTCTGATATGACTTACGAAGAAGAACCGATTCGTATCTTAGCTCGAAATCTTAAAGAACTACGGAATAAGAAAATTCCATTAGTAAAAGTTTTGTGGCATCGCCACGGTATTGAAGAAGCCACATGGGAGCCTGAAGATGCTATGAGACATCAATATCCGAACCTATTTGATGGTAAGATTTTTGGGGACAAAAAATTCCTAAGGGGGGAGAATTGTAACAGTCCAGTTTAGACCCTAGTCGAAATAGTGGTTTCGAGACCACAAATCTGAGTCTGAAAAATATTGAAATATTGTTTTTCGTGTTTATGAAATGTGAATTAGCATGTGTGAAAATTTCGTAAGAAAATTTAATTGTTTGTGTGCTCAATTTGATAAAAGGATCTAATAACATAAAATGTAGAAGTTGCCTGCTATTTGTTAAAAGTGTCTATTTGATTTGGCTTATTAATTGTGAGGTCCTTATGATGCAATTTGACCAATAAAAGCATGAATAGACATTAATGACCATTGAATATATGTTTATTATATGTTTAAACAAAGGTTAAATTTGTAAATAGGTAAATAAACCTATTATAATAAAACAAAATTATATAATAAAGCCATTATCTTCTATCTTTGCCGAAATTGAAGAAGAAAATATAGGGTTTATATGTTTGAAACATTCAGCCAACATCTAGCTTGATTAAAGGTCCGTTTTTATTCAATTTTTTGATAATTTTTACGTTTTTGTAATCGTTGCTTTGTATACTATCAAGCCCATGCCTTAATTTTTTATTTTGAAATGTGCCATGGATGAATTCATGAGCTTTATGTTGTTAATTGATGAAATATGAAAGTTTGATGTTGGGTTTGTACATTTTGTCTTTGGATTTTTGGTGATTTTGAGTAAAATGGGATAAATTGTGAAATTTGTAAATTGAGGGACTAAAATGTGAAAAAAATGAAATGTGTGGACTTGTATGAATGCTATGAATATTCAGTCAAGCATGAGTATATGCAAATTATGTGTATTTTGTGATTTTGTGAATTAGAGACTAAATTGTCAAAAATGTGAAAATGTGAGGGCTAGTTTGCAAATTTCCCTAAATATGTGTTTATGGATTGTTTTAAATGAAATTGTGATTGAATGAGTTAAATTTGAATTTATTTAGATCGGGAATTAAAGAATACGGAATCAGATCGAGAAAAGTCTAAAGTTGTCGAGTAGCCGATTCCATCTATCCGAATCCGTATGAGGTAAGTCGATATAAAAATAAATGTATTTTGAAATGAATTATTATTGATTATATGCTTTGAACAATGTTGAATGATTATATTTGTTGAAAATGAAATATCTGAAAAAGTATTGACAAAGTTTCGACGTCCGAAAAGCCCCGTATGAACCTCAGGAATAGTTTGGATACATATATTATGATATAGGATTTCTAATATGTGTTATCGTGTAAGAACACGTTTGGGACGTTAGCATCGACTTCTATTTTACGTGTAAGGCCATGTCTGGGTCATTGGCATCATATTTGATTTTGTGTAATACCCTGTCTAGGATAGTGGCATCGATGTTTGATTACATGTAAGGCCACATTTGGGATGTTGGCATTGTATATGCTTTCCGAGCTATCCGTGTATCCTTACATTTTCGAATGGTTCAAACGGGCATTCCGAGAAAATTAATGACTCTGTGAAATTATATCCGATTCAGGTACGTTTGCATTGTATATTATGTTTAAGAATGAAAGGTAAGTATAAGTATAAATGATGATCTATGATCTAATCATATGAATATGAGATTTGTGTTAGTATTTTGTTGCAAAGTATAAGTAAATTGATGTTGTTTATATGCTTTAAATGATAAGTTTATTTGTATATGGCTTTCTAAACTTTTGAAAGCTTACTTTGTGTGTGTTTGTATTGTTTTATATATATCGAAGCTACTGTGAGCTTGGGGATCGTCAAGGATCCTCACCACACTATCGAATCTTAATTTGGTACCTTTTGAAAATATATATATTGAAGTATGACATGTATAAGCTAGAAGTGTTTTCATTAGGTTTTGTAATGTATATATTATGCCATGTGATATGGCTAGCTTATGTTTGAACTTATGGTTGGAAATGTTATATGATATGTATGGTATTATGAATTATATGGTATGTTTTGAATGACCAAAAGAAATGGTCAATGTTGATAAGTTTTTGGTAAGTTTTGAAACATATGTTTTGGTATGATTTGATTGATGAATTGAAGTTGGAATTTATTGATATTGTAAAGGCATGAATAATGTATGTTTTGGTATAGAAATTGGCTGAAATTTTTGTGCAATTATACTTGGTTTGGTGCTTGTAGGTTTGACCCAATGGGGTGGCAAGTTGGCTATTCAAATGGCCTATTTTTGTCCACACGGGCAGAGAGAAGGGCATATGTCTCAGCCGTGTGTGACACATAGCCATGTTGCACGACCGTGTGTCCCTTAGGGTACCCTACAATTGTAAGTCAGGCTCGAGCATAGCCAAGGCATACGGGCGTATGGCTAGCCGTGTGGCACAAGTCTGACTCGACCACGGCTAAGACACACAGGCGTGTCTAATGCCATGTAAGGCACATGGCCTGTTCATACGGGCCCTGACCTGTATTTCTTGAAAATGTTTAAGTTTTGGAAAAAAATTGTTTGTGTTCGGTTTAGTCCCGACCCCTTTCTAATGCATGTTTAAGGTCTTGAGGACCTATATAAGGGACTTATTATTGATGTTTTAATTATGATAATATATGCTTATGAAATGTATGTTAATTGTTTTGTTTTGTCTTGTAATGCCTTTAACCTTAATCTGGCGATGGATTTAGGTTAGGGGTGTTACAAACCCACCAACAAAGTCTACAGTCGCACACTCCCACTTCCACTTGGGAATCTTAATAAGCTTTAATAGGCCCTCCGCAAGATAAACCTTCCAATAGTTTAGAGAACTTGTTGAAGGTGTATATGATAAAGAATGACGCCACTTTAAGAAATTTGGAGAATTAAGTGGGTCAACTAGCTATCGAACTACAGAATAGCCCCTAAGGGTATTTTGCCAGCGATATAAAAAATCGAAGATTTTCAGGCAAAGAACATTGCAAAGTGGTCACTTTACGAAGTGGGGAGACATTAGAGCCGAAGGTGGTTAAGATTTAAGATAAGCCTACTAATGCTCAAGATAAGGAGGAAGTTCAACAGAGAGTTGGAACTTCCGGTCCTTAGAAACCAAATCCTGGAAAATCTAATGAGGTAAACCCGAAACTAGTCAATTTTGATAAACTAACATAATTTTTAGATGCAGAAACATTAACTCGGAATAGCTGTCCAGTTCAAGCCAGGGTTCTACCACCTCTATTTCCACAAAGGCTTAAGCAGTAGAAGAAGGATATGTAATTTAAGAAATTTTTGGATGTTCTTAAGAAGCTTCATATTAATATCCCATTAGTGGAAGCCTTAGAAGAAATGCTAAACTATGTCAAGTTCATGAAGGACATTGATAAGACCAAGACCCAAGACTCATCGGGAGCTGACATGGATCCAATCGAGCTACCATTAAGGCCAATAACCAAAGCTCGAGCTAAGAGATTTAAAGATGCTGTAGCAGTGTAACACCCCAAACCCAGCCCAGAAGTTAGACCCGAATCTGGCGTGTCACATTAAAGTGTTTCTCGAAAACCATGTTTTCATTAGAAACCCTTCTTATTTAAAACGTAGTACATTGAAAACTTCTTAATTTTATTTTCAAAATTCCTTTCTTAGTTTGTGGAAGCTAATTCTAAAAGTAACCGATTTATGAAAACGTGATGTTTAAAAGTTAAGTCGCAAAAACGTTGTATTCTGAAAACAGTTGTTGTTTTGGAAAACCGTGACCTACTTCTAACAGATATTAGACATACTAAATAAACTTTCCAAATAAAAGGTTAAGGAAATAAAGAGGCCTTATTACAACCCAAATCAAAACCAAAGTGTTTAACTAAACAAACGAAATAGAAAACATGTGTAGTTGTGTGGTCATCTTCGAGTCCCTCTACGACACCGATCCACCTAACACTGGGGATTACCTGTACGGTTAATAAACGAGGTGAGTTTAAAAAAACTCAGTGTGTAATCCCCTTACTAGAGTAACAACGAAGATACGTAAACAAAAATAGAAATGACCGGGCTAGAGCCCGCACATAACAGCGAATAAAGACAGTCTAGTCCAGAGCATACGTGGGCGAAAGCCTATTACAATGTCATTTGGGTCACAGCCCATAACAGAATCAATTGGGCCCAGCCCAAACCAATAACAGAACAAAATGTGTGAATGCATAGATGCATGCTATCCCATCCTAATAATCCAATCGTTACACATCAACTCCGTCCCCCAGTATACATCATGTGGGGATATAAATATCGACCCTCCCATCCGATACACATCAATGGTAGCCCAGTTGCAGTACTACCTTCATTACAGCAAAGCTGCTAACATATATTGGGCTTAAAAAGCCTTCAGTAGCGGTATTATAATTGGCACAAAGCCATTGGTAACTGTATTATTTTTGGCACATAGCCATCAGCGACGGTAATATAATCAGTACACAGCCTTGGGTAAATATGATCCACACAGAGTCATCCATAAGTATGTTAGGCACATAGCCACAGGTAAATACGTTTGGCACAAAGCCATAGTCAAGATGGCACAGAGCTATTTTTAGGTTGGCAAAAAGCCACAATCAAAATAATTGGCTTTACGCCATCGGTAGCTATTTCATGTTAGGCACATAGCCATCAGCGACGGTACTATAGTCAGCAGATAGCCTCGGGTAAATATGATCGACACAGAGTCATCAATAATCATATATTGGACAAATCGGGGGTATTTCTATAATTTTACAAATTAGGGATATTTCGATAATTTTACAAATCGGGGTCTTAACGACCCAACAGAAGGTCCATCGTCGCCTCGAGCGACTTAAGTAACCTAAACAGACCTAACAGTTTAAATGGGCCTAAGGCAAATTACTCAGCCCAAATCGGCCCACACGCTTGTGTGGCCCATTTAGCCCAAATTTAGTTACAGCTATGTGACCTACAAAGCCCAGTCCAACATTTATCACTTACCGTGGATTTAATCTGTGTGGGGCCTATAGGCCCATTGGGCCCACACGGCCTATGCCATGCACATGACATGACAAGCCCAACTACTTCCCACCTAACAGTTATATTTACTCAAGCAGGCCCACGAGCCCATCGAGGCCCAGAACAGCCCCAGCACACGAGAACGCTTGTGACGACCTCTACAGTCTATCGCCCATGATTTGTGGGATCGATTTACCACACGAGCGATCGTACCCTGGTGAAGCCTCAAATGCTGAAGTTTCAGCTTTTCAGCTTTTGCCGACTTCCAACAAAGAAGGGCGTGAATACACACCTGTTTATGAGAATGCGCCGAAGTCCACGATCACCAACCTTGGCCCATCCTGCATTGAGTCTTCCTCCTAACTCATCTGGTTCACTCTATTTAAAGCCAGCTTCTCACCAATTCTTATGTTATCTTCCTGATGTGGGATTACTTTCAGCCATTAGAAAAATTCCCCATTCTTATGACCACTTCAACCACAGAGTTCTAGTCCAACTCCACCTCCCATACAACTCAAATAGCAAAATAAATACTCCACTACGCATCCCAAGACTTGAACCTCAAACCTCACAGTTACACAACATGCCACCTTGACACTCCAACACAGGCTCTTTCTGTGATAAAAACGTCCATAATAACTTCAAGACATATGTGCCAGCATCTAGATTCACTTAAGAGAAAAACAAAAATGAATTGTAAGAGCCAAAACTTGAACCTAGGCTCCCTTACAACCTTAATGACGCCACAACCACTAGACCACATGTTTCCTTGTATCATTTATTTAACACAATAATTTAAAAGGCCATCCTCCAAGCATCCAGGGTTTTATTCACTTAATACCAAAATTTTTACTAAAGCCCTGGTTTGAACCCAAGATTTCTCCAACACTTCTTAGGGCCATTAACCACCAAAGTAGACATTTAATTGTGTCATTTCCTTGCATAATTAAATACTTATATACCACCTCCTTATATACCCATACTTAAGGCCCAATACTTCTAGGCCCAAATTTGGGGTGTTACAATTCTACCCCCTTAAAGAAATTTCGTCCTCGAAATTTCCAACTATCTGAACAAGCGCTTAGCTCAACCTATACCACTACACTCCCGCTGCGCACTCTAGTTCCAAACTACATTAATACACTTTTACCTTAATCTCAAAACCTCTCACACCTAACCAAGCATCTAACCACAGAAGCAAACAAATATTTACCACACATGTATACAATTTCTATATTCAAATGTCACATCCAAACAAAACACACCTGACTTAAAAGGAATTGTGCAATCTCAAACCCGATTCTCCTTAGACCCGCATTTGAGACACGCTCCTGACTTCCTCTACCATTCGCCTAGATGGCGCCTTTTGCAACGCTCGCAAGTCGGGAAGTTTGGACGCGTCTTAACGCGTTTCACAGAACGGGGCTCCTGCTTTAGAGGACTGTGATCCCTCTTCCTACTGTACTCCAAACGCCTAGTCTGAAGTGTTTCACCATACGCCTTAACCCTAGCCTCGAACACTTCTTCCAGCGCTTCCCTTACCAACTGGGTCAGTGCCTCCGTACCAAGCTTCAGTTTATTGTTACTCGAATTTGGCGGACTTACCTTGACTACAGTTTCCTAAACCATCTCATGTTCTAGGGAGACGGGCAACTCCTTGCGACCTTACCTACCTTCGAAATCTATCACAGTACTGTTGCTAACTAAAAAAAAATCTAATTTCCAAAACATACACTGAATAAATACAAAATCTAACTTTAAGTATAGTCTAATAGAAAACTTACGGATTCGGCGCCGGACACTCGGTAACCACACTTTCAGGAAAATATTCAGAAAAAACATTTTAAATACTTCAAATCTTTTTGAACCCTTTTTGAAACAATTATTTCAGAAATCCAATTTTAAAACCTATTCTACGGTCGAGTTTTGTAACTTGGCTCTAATACCACTAAATGTAACACCTCAAACTCGACCTAGAAGTTAGACCCGAATCTGGCGTGTCACATTGAAGTGTTTTTTGAAAACTATGTTTTCATTAGAAACCCTTCTTATTTAAAACATAGTACATTGAAAACTTCTTAATTTTATTTCCAAAATTCCTTTCTTAGTTTGTGGAAGCTAATTCTAAAAGTAACTGATTTACAAAAATGTGATGTTTAAAAGTTAATTCGCGAAAACGTAGTGTTTTGAAAACAGTTGTTTTGGAAAACTATGTCCTACTTCTAACAGATATTGGACATACTAAATAAACTTTCCAAATAAAATGTTAAGGAAATAAAGAGGCCTTATTACAACCCAAATCAAAACCAAAGTGCTTAACTAAACAAATGAAATAAAAAACATGTGCAGTTGTGTGGTCGTCTCCAAGTCTCTCTGCAACACCGATCCACCTAACGTTAGGGATTACCTACACAGTTAATAAACGGGGTGAGTTTACAAAAACTCAGTGTGTAATCCCCTTACTAGAGTAAGATCAAGATATGTAAACAAAAACATAAGCAATCATGGCTAGAGCCGTTAATGAGAATGAAGCAGTCCGATTCAGAGCATACGTGGGCCAAAGCCTATTACAATGTCATTTAGGTCATAACCCATAACAGAATCAATTGGGCCCAGCCCAAACCAATAACATAACATAATGTGTGAATGCAAGGATGCATGCTATCCCATCCCAATAATCCAACCGTTACACATCAACTTCGTCCCCCGATATACATTAGGTAGGGATATAAATATCGACCCACCCATCCAATACACATCAATGGTAGCCCGATTGCAGTACTGCCTTCATTACAGCAAAGCTGCTAATCATATATTGAGCTTAAAAAGCCTTCGATAGCGGTATTATAATTGGCACCAGGCCATCGGTAACTGTATTATGTTTGGCACATAGCCATCAGCGATGGTAATATAATCAGCACACAGCCTTGGTTAAATATGATCCACATAGAGTCATCCATAAGTATGTTAGGCACATAGCCACAGGTAAATATGTTTGGCACAAAGCCATAGTCAAGATGGCACAGAGCCATTTTTAGGTTGGCACAAAGCCACAATCAGAATAATTGGCTTTGAGCCATCGATAACTATTTCATGTTAGGCACATAGCCATCAGTGACGGTAAAACAATCAACACACAACCTCGGGTAAATATGATCGACACAGAGTCATCAATAATCATATATTGGGCTTAAAAGCCACCGATGGATCCACGATCGTTAAGCAACCATGCGATCCTTAATCGGTGGATCCACGGTCGTCAAGCAACCATGCGATCCTCAATCGGTGGATCCACGGTCGTCAAGCAACCATGCGATCCTCAATTTCTTCCTCCGTTTGACAATTCCAACCCCATGCAATATAATCATCACACGTGTATGCAAAATGGCCACGCTCAGAAACAATCATTTAAACATATATTAAAAACATATCAGTTTTACAACCACAGTCAAGTTAGTTAAAACACAATCATACAATCACAGTCAGTCAGTCAAATTCATAGTCCAAGTCAGTCATTTACCCACAAGGGAAAAACAGTCATTTTACCCTACAGGGGTATTTCGGTACTTTTACACTACAAAGGTAATCTGATAATTTTATAAATTGGGGGTATTTCGATAATTTTACAAATCGGGGGTATTTTGGTAATTTTACAAATTAAGGTATTTCGATAATTTTACAAATCAAGGGTATTTTGGTAATTTATAAATCGGGGGTATTTTGATAATTTTACAAATTGAGGGTATTTCGGTAATTTTACAAACTAGGGGTATTTCAGTAATTTTACAAATTAGGGGTATTTCGATAATTTTACAAATTGGGGATATTTTGATAATTTTATAAATCGAGGTCTTAACGACCTAACAGAAGGTCTATCTTCGCCTCGAGCGACTTAAGTAACCTAAACTGACCTAACAGTGCAAATGGGCCTAAGGCCCATTACTCAGCCCAAGTGGGCCCACATGCTAGTGTGGCTCATTTAGCCCAAATTCAATTACAGCTATGTGACCTACAAAGCCCAGTCCAACATTTATCACTTACCGTGGATTTAATCTGTGTGAGGCCCATGGGCCCATTAGGCCCACACGGCCTATGCCATGTACACGACATGACATGCCCAACTACTTTCCCCCTAACAGTTAGATTTACTCAAGCGGGCCCACAAGCCCATCGAGGCCCAGAACATCCTCAGCACACGAGAATGCTTGTGGCGGCCTCCACAGTCTATCGCCCATGATCTGTGGGCTCGATTTACCACACTAGCGATCGCACGTTCATGAAGCTTCAAATGCCGAAGTTTTGGCTTTTCGGCTTTTGCTGACTTCCAACAAAGAATGGCGCGAATACACACCTATTTATGAGAACGTGCTGAAGTCCATGATCACCAACCTTGGCACATCCTACATTGAGTCTTCCTCCCAACTCATCTGGTTCGCTCTATTTAAAGCCAGCTTCTCACCAATTCTCATGTTAGCTTCTCGATGTGGGATTACTTTCAACCATTAGGAAAATTCCCCATTCTTATGACCACTTCAACCATAGAGTTCCAGTCCAACTCCACCTCCCATATAGCTCAAATAGCAAAATAAATACTTCACTACGCATCCCAACACTTGAACCTCAGACTTCACAGTTACACAACACGCCACCTTACCACTCCACCACAGGCTCTTTCTGTGATAAAAAAGTCCACAATTAACTTTAAGACATATGTGCCAGCGTCCAGATTCACTTAAGAGAAAAACCAAAATGAATTGTAAGAGCCAAGACTTGAACCTAGGCTCCCTTACAACCTTAATGACGCCACAACCACTAGACCACATGTATCCTTATGTCATTTATTTAACACAATAATTTAAAAGGCCATCCTTCAAGCATCCAGGGTTTTATTCACTTAATACCAAAATTTTTGCTAAAGCCCAGGTTTGAACCCAAGATTTCTTCAACACTTCTTAGGGCCATTAACCACCATAGTAGACATTTAATTGTGTCATTTCTTTGCACAATTAAATACTTATATACCACCTCCTTACGGACCCATACTCAAGGCCCAATACTTCTAGGCCCTAATTCGGGGTGTTACAAGCAGCCTTAGTCGATCATGTTTGGGGTGAAATTATTACGGGGCTTATCGAGCATTATTGGACGAGCAAGCCGAGCATGCCTTGCAACCATCTTCAAGCTTATCCAGCTCGTTCCTAGCTCAATGAGCTCGTTTTAGTTCATTTTAGCTTGCACCTTATTTTGCTGGAATAAACATTAATTTGGTTTTAGTTAACTTAGTTTATTTAGTTAATTATTAATTATGTCATAATTGTACTATGTTTAAATGTGTCATAATCTGGACATTTTAATTAAGGTTTTTAATGTGTCTTTGTTTAGGACAAATTAAATTGACGTTTTAATATGTCTTAGCTTAAGACCAATTAATTACAAGCTAGAGTTAATTTGTCGTTGTTGAATTCAAGTTATCCTAGCTGCCAAATTTAATTTTTCCTTAAAATTGACTTGGCTAAATTTAATTATTGTAGGTACACGCATGGACGGCAATTAAGAAAGTGTGCTGATGGTTGCCATCCCCCAAGCAACTATGTGTTAAAACATATTGTAACGCCCCAAAAATTCAAAGTCTTTAATTCTATATTATCTTGCACAAATTACATGTTTGCTTTACTGGCTTAGTGATTTGAGTGGGTTTGAAAGTGTTTGAGAGGTCTGGGTTCAAGTCCTGGCTTTTACAAAATTTTTGTGTTGCTTTTAAATGAATCTGGACACTGTCACATAGGCTTTGTAAATAATAGTGCTTGTTTTATGACACAAAGAGAGTGTGTGGTGTAGTGGCAAGGTGGCATGTTGCTCCTGCTAGAGGACTTGAGTTCGAGTCCTGGTTTGCGCAATGGAGTAATTATTTTGCTGTTTGAGCTTTTTAAGTGGTGGAGTTGGACTGAGACTCTGTGGTTGAATTGGTCATGACAGTTTGAATAGAGTTTGAATGGGATGTTGGAGTGATTTGTGGAGAGAATCATGGAGAGATATTAGGAGAAAATCAAGGAATTTGGGTTGGGGAGAAGATTTGTGCCATATGGGCGCTTTGGGCACTCATACATTTGGCTATCAGAGGTTCTTTTCTGCATTTTGGTAGCCGTTTGTTGCTGGGGACCTTGGCTTTGGTTTTTCCTTGCTTTGGTTTTTTTTTCTCTAAAGCCGAAATCAGTTTTTCATTTTAAGGTGTTTTACTGTGAGGTTGTTTCAATTTTGCACTCTTCTTTACTCTGATTGGCCAAATCACTGCATTTTCCTTCTCTTCCAATACTGGCCGAATACATCCCTCAAACATTTTCGAGATTGCTCCCCTTCTGTTCTCCATTTTCTTCTTTTTCCCCCTCTTGTTATTTCCTCTACATCTTGGTTGATTTTTTCTAGGCTGCTCTCCCTCCCTTCTTGAGATTCTATTCTTTCTTTTTAGTTTTTCTTCAATAGCCGATTGTTCCCCTGCCTTTCTCTATTTTCTTCGATTTTCTCTACTATTCAATTTCTACAAGAGTTCTTGACAAAAGGTATGCGTTTTATTGTCTTCTATTAGTTCAACCTATTTTCCCTCATTTTGTTTCTTAAAGCCGAATACCCCTTTTCTCCTTTTGCTTTGATGACTGATTGTTGGTTTCTTATGTGGATCGTTGGGTTTCTAGGTTCTTACGAGGAGTGGTGGCGTGCAAACATTTTGGAGGCGATCAAAACCTTTTTCCTCACTATTCTATAAAGGTAATACGATACCTTGTTTTGGAGATGATGATAATGGATATAAGTGGTCTTGTTTAATAATATCTATGGTTTATGCAGTTATCTAGCGAGAAGCGTGTGATCGTTTTAGTCAACGATCTATGTGTATTTAGCCACACTACTTTCGGCCAAGGTAAGTGGGAGTACTGATATAGGGATGTAGTGTTTATAAACACTAACAAATGAAAGAATAACTGTATGTGGAATTGAATATAGGTTGGGCGCTTGAGGAACTTGGAACGGTTGCATAAATAGGCGTGTAATCACACCCCTTTAAACTGTAAAATGACAAAAGCCGAAAAGTTAAAAATACGACGTTTGAGGCCACACGAGCATGCGATCGCTCGTGTGGTAAACCAAGCCCATGAACCATGGGCATTCTCTTGGGCTTAGGATGTTTTGGGCCATGTTGGGCCGAAATGGGTCGTGTGGGCCCAATGGGTTCGTGGGATCCACACGGATAAAATCCACGGTACGTGGCAAATGCTAGATTGGGCTATGTAGTTCGCGTAGCCATTCTAAACATGGGCTAGTGGGCCACTCGAGCATGTGGGCCCACTTGGGCCGAATAATGGGCTTTGGGCCATTTACACCAATATGACAGTTAGGGCTGCTTGAGTCGTCCGAGGCAACTTTGGACCTTCAGATGGGTCGATATGCGACTCTGGACCCCAAGATATGTAAAAGGACCAAAATACCCATAGAGGGAAAAATAGTTGTTTTACCCCTAATAGATTAAAATGACCGTTATACCCCCTAGAGATAGATTGACTAATGTGTTTAAGACAAGTATATGACTGTACTGAGCATGACATTCTGTAAACACGTATGATTTTTGACATGACATTATGCATGGGGTTGGGATACTGATATGGAGGAAGTATACTGTTACTGGTGGCTTTGCCACATATACTGATATTGGTAGCTTTGCTGCGATACTGCTACTGGCAGCTTTGCTGCGATATTTTAATAGTAGCTTTTCTGCGATTTTGGTGTGTTGGTGGTATGGAGCGGTATGTTGGCTGGAATGGGATGGGTTGCATTATTGTGTTGTATTGTTACCGTATTGGGCTAAAGCCCACACTGTACTATTTTTGAATAGGGCTCAGGCCCAGACTGTTGCTGTATGTTGTACACTGATCAACTGTTAAGGGAATACACACTGAGTTTTCATAAACTCACCATTTCTTTTTTACTATGCATGTAATCCCTAGCTTTAGGCGATTTGATGCTACGAGGGACTCGGAGGTGGCCACGCTACTGCTCCTATTTTTTTATTATTTGACATTTCATTTGCTATTAAATTTCATTTTGGGTTTTAAATTATGTAATAAGGCCTCTCTATTATTTATCTTTTAATTTGGGATTTTTATTTATTGAGATCTCTACCTATTAAAAGTAGAATGCGATTTTCTAAAACGATAACTGTTTTCAAAACACTATGTTTTCGCAACACTTTTGAAATACTTCCGCAACAAACAGAGTTTTAATAGTAATGACAGTATAAAATGAACAATGAATAGCTTAAAAGATTTGAGTTCTAACAAAGAGGTTTCAAATTTCCAAACGGGTTTTCATCAGCACAAGTTAGTTTTTGAAAAGCACTCCAATGTGGCACCGCCAGATTCGGCCATAACGTCTAGGGCAGGTTTGGGGTGTTACATTCAGTGGTATCAGAGCTAAATTGTAAAATTCAACTGTGGAATGGGTTTTGGAATGTTTAAAAATTCTAAAAAACTGTTCTTGAAATAATTTTGGAGGATTCACAAGTGTGGCACACTGAGTCTCCGGTGCCAAATCCGTAAGTTTTTTCGATAACTGATGATTGATCAGACTGAAATACAATACTGAGAGTACACTAGATATGAGATTGTATTGTGATACTCTAGTTGGAGTAAACTAAAACTGTAGGAAATTGAAAACTGTAGTAAGACCTTGATCTACGAAAACGAACCCTGATTACTATTTTTCATAAGAAATTTGTTAATAATTACTATAATTACTAATTGATGCATAAAACTCCTAAAAATCAGATAATACGCGAATTGATATGAGCATAAGAGGTACTCGCGGAAAGAGTATTAGAGGCAACAGTAGGGGCCGTGGAAATGCTAGGGCTGGGTCTTTGGCATCGGGCCACATGCCTAACGATGAGGCTAAGGAGGCACCAACCTCACCTGTAACTGAGATGGGATCATAAGATAGAGAAACTGGGGATGATGCACTATCCCAGGCTATGTAACGCCCCAAATTTTTGGGCTTAGAAGTGTTGGGCCTTGTGCATAGAGCCGCTAAGAGACTGCACATAAAAGTTTATGTGTGTAAGAAATATGACAAATAAAATGTTTGCTCTATTGGTTAAGTAATTTAGGAGTAGTTGGGAGTGTTTTAGAAGTCTTGGGTTAAATTTGGGCTTTAGAAAAAATTTTAGATTTCCTCTTAAATGAATTCTGGCGTTACCAGGTGAGCTTTATATTTAATTATGGTTAAAAAGTGTCACAAGTGAGCTTGTGGTCCTATGGTAAGTAGCATGTGGTAGTTGCTTGAGGTCTAAGGTTCAAGTCTTGGCAAGGTAAAAAGAGTATTTATTTTACTACTCTTGTCATATGAGAAGCAAAAGTGGACTGGAACTCTGCAAGGTGGAATTTGAATTGGTCAAAGAGTAGATGGTGGAGTAAATCAAGGAGGAGATTAAGGAGTATTCTTAAGAGGGATAGGGGGAGAAAATTAAGGGATTTTTTAAGAGGGGAAGAGTTGTGGACGTTGGTGGACATCAACCACTCAGGAATTCAGCTTAGTAGTGGGAGTGTGACTTTCTCTTTGTTTCGAAGTCGAAGGTAGTGTGGATTTTTGGGTTTTTCTTTCATTTTGTGCTCTTTTCACTACTTTTTGGTTGCTCTTAACTCTCAGTCTCCAATCAACATTTTTGATTGTTCTCCCTCTAGCCGATTATGCCATTTTCTCCTCTTTCGTCTCTCTTTTTCTCATTTTTTGCTTTTAGTGTTTGATTACACATACTTCTCCTCTCAGTTAGCCCTCAAACTATTTCTCTTTTCTTTTGATCTCTTGCTGAATAACCTTTATCATCTCCTCTCTTCTTGTCATCCCTTCACCATTAATATTCGAACTGTTACTGCATTGCTCTCTCCCTACTTCTGCTTTCGATTTTTACAGTTGATCTTTGGTCAATCGGTAAGTTGTTTAATTTCTATTCTTTCTATTATCATCTCTTTCTTTAAGTATCTAGGCTGAATGTAACACCCCTATCCCATAACCGTTGCTGGAATAAGTAAGGGGCATTACCAGACAGACAGAACATTTCAAACCTATTCAGAATCACAGATATCACATAACATTAATACATAATCAATCATCAACAATTCATCCCTTATGATGGTCTACGAGACCTAAAACATACTTTTAAGGACAGTCGGGACTAAACCAAACACATTCATAAATTTCAGAACTCAAAATTTTTTTCAATTCTGTTGAGGTCACACGCCCGTGTGACCAGGCCGTGTGCCTCACATGGGCACCAGACATGCCCATGTGATCCAACTGTGCAAAAACAGAGTATATATACTGACTTTCACCCACGGCCAACAGACACGCCCGTGTGCTATGGCCATGTGATACTTAGCTAGCTACTGACTTGAGCCCATGGCCATATGACACACCCATGTGTCTTAACTGTGTGATCTTAAGAGGTTACTGCTTTGCATACACAGCCACAAGGCATGCCCGTGGTCCTGTCCGTGTGGCACAATGCAGGCTTGGTTTAAGCCAACTTGCCACCGCTTTTTGGGTCATTCCTACAAGCAATATTAAACAACATTTATACCAAAATTTTCAGCCAATTCCATGCTCAAAACATGCTTCATTATAACTAAATGATCATCATTCAATAACCTATTCAAATCCATACCAAAACACATTAAAAATCTTATTACAACAACATGCCAAAATGCTCATTTCATAACTCACTTATGGCACCTTCTAACTCATGCTTAAACTTACCATTTCTTCAACTTGGCATATTTCAAAATAACCACCACATATAAGGCCATATAACTATTACAAGCATACACAATTTGGCATCACAAACCATTTACCAAAACTAACCACAAATATACCATTTGCTAGCCAACTCTCATGGCATAACATATATACATATCAAAGCTTAAATACATATACATTCTAGCCTATTCATGCCATACTTAAAAAATTTACAATTTTAAAGTACCAAAATGAGTTCGATAGTGTGGTGACAATCCTCGACTAACCCCGAGCCTTCAGTAGCTACAAAAACTATAAAACAGATAGAAATCACACAGAGTAAGCTACAAAGAGCTTAGTAAGCCAAATACAACTAATCTAACTATTAAAGCATATAAAGTAAAAGTTAATAGTAAAATTCATAGCCATTTCATAGAGTAATTCATGAGCCTAACCCTGCTCATTTACTTGTATATATGTCATGTTACATTTCCTCGCATTCATTATTTAACAGAAACAAAGTCTTTTATATTCAGATATTTAGTACGATACAAATATACCTGTATAAATTATTCATTTCATATATTCATTCCCATATCTCGTACTCTATCATCATACGGTTCAAAAATGATACAGATACTCATAGACAGATACAATGCTGACGTCCCGGACGTGGTCTTACATGTAATTCAGTATTGATGCCTCTGTCTCAGACAGGGTTTTACACGAAATCAGATACGATGCCAACGTCCTAGACATGGTCTTACACGTAAATCTCAAATCGAGGCCTGTGTCCCATACACGGTCTTACACAATATCTCAGATCGATGTCAATGTTCCTTTAGAAACATACAGAGCTTTTCAGATACTAACATATTATCAGAATTTACTCGGAATTCATTCATCAGGCTCTCACAGCCGTCCAATACAGATTTTAACTAGTATGCACAACATTCAATCGATTTAACACGTAATTGTATTTTGACTTACCTCGTACAGATTTCGGACGAACACGAGTCGACTATTCAACTATTTTGGACTTTCCTCGATCTAAGTCTGATTTTCTTTATTCTTGATCTAATACAATTCAAATTCAACCATTCAATCATTCATTTCATTCAAAATAATCCATGAACACATTTTTAGGGCACTTTGCATTTTAGCCCTTACATTTTCACACTTTGACAATTTAGTCCATTTTTCACAAAATCACAAATATGCAAAAATTCACCAAGACTATAGTTTGGCCAAATATACATATCTTCCATAGAAGCCCAAATAACATATTTAATTTACAATTTTGTCATTCAAAACCTCATTTTCACAAATTAGCCGAAATAGCTCTATTCCATAAAAAATTTAAGAACAAAGCATGATAATCTTACATATATCTTTCATAATCCATATAAAAACATTACAAAACTCATATAATCATCAATGGCACATTTCATAATCTTCAATAGAAACAGAAATTCAGACATGAGTT
This sequence comes from Gossypium longicalyx, assembly GCA_025698465.1. Lineage (NCBI taxonomy): Eukaryota > Viridiplantae > Streptophyta > Magnoliopsida > Malvales > Malvaceae > Gossypium > Gossypium longicalyx. Next base: position 64,077,293 of record CM046996.1, on the reverse strand, counting down.
TTGAAGAACACGAAGCAACGATCACAGAAACGTAGAAATTATCAAAAAACTGACGAAAATTCATACCTTAATCAACCAAATAAATGACCGAACCCTAGGATGGTCTTCTTCTTTCTATTTTCTTGATATAATTGGCTATATCAATGATAATAATGGCCACTTTCATGTTTTCATTTTATTAAACAACATTTATTTAACCTTTTACTAAAATACCCTTACATTTAAACATTAAGAAACCATTTACTAATGTCCAACAAAGTCATTTAATAAATTACGTGGTCAAATAACCATATAAGGACCTATTAGTCCAAAGCCATTTCAAATACATACATTAAACATGTAGCATGCTAATTTCACATTTTATGCGATTAAATCCTTTTTTCAATACTCAGTACGGAAATAGACAAATTAAATCACAGAAACTTCGCAGATATAAATTCACATATCACAGACATAGAAAATAATATTAAAATATTTTTTAGACTCGGATTTGTGGTCCCGAAACCACTATTCCAACTAGGGTCTAAACCATATTTGGGTAGGATATTGGTGTGCTTTGCTGCAATATTGGTGTGCTAGGTGGGTGGGCCGATTTATATCCCCACATGGTGTGTTGGCTGGTACGGGTGGTGTGCTGGCTAGATTTGGGTGGGATGCACAATTGTATTACACTGTACTGATATTGTATTGGGCTTAGGCCCACACTGTTACTATATAGGGCTAAGGCCCAGACTGTATTGATACTGTATAGGGCTAAAGCCTAGATTATTTTGCATATTCTGATTTTTATTGTCTGTTAGGGGATTACCCACTAAGTTTTCAAAAACTCACCCTTTCTTTTTAACTGTACAGGTAATCCCCAGCCTTAGATGATTTGGTGCTGCGAGGGACTTAAAGGTGGCCATACGACTGCCGTGTCTTGCATTTGACTTTATTTAATTTAAATTTCACTTTTGGGTTTTTAATTTTGTAATAAAGCCATTGTGGGTTTTAATTTTTAATTGGGCTTTGGATTATATATTTTTAAACTGCTAGTCTAGGTAGAGACGAGTTTTTAAAACAATTACTGTTTTTTAAAACACTTGTTTTAAACAATATCGACTTAAAAAGCTTCCACATCTTTAAATCAATTTAATGTAACACTGATGGTTAATAAGGTAAATGTTTTGACGAGAACTTTTGTTAAATAAAAATAAAAAGATTTAAACTCAGTAACAGATTTTTATCGAAAAGATCAAGTTTTGAAAAACACTTCGATGTGACACGCCAAATTCGACCATAACGTCTAGGCTGGGTTTGGGGTGTTACAGGCTATGCTCTGAATTCTGGAGAGAGTTGCTGGAACCAATACGGGTGTTATGGGCCATGGATCAGTTTCGGAGCGACTCCGGTCAAATTGGGAGGAAATTTTGAGGGTTATTTCTAGAGTAGCCCCTAATGTAGCTGAATACTAGTTGGAAGTTATGGAGAGAATAATGGATGACCTCGACTATACTTCTGAGCAAAAATTAAAAGGTGCAATGTCTTTACTGCGTGACGAGGCCTATCAGTGGTGGTTTACTATGAGAGAGGGTACTCAGGCCGATCACTTATCATGGGATTTCTTTAAGGCGGCTTTTCAAGAGAAATATGTAGGCGCAAATTATGTGGATGCCCAAAGAAGGGAATTTTTGAACTTGACCCAGGGGGAGTAAATCTGTAGCAGAATATGAGGCGGAGTTCTTATGACTTAGCCGCTATGCCCGTGGGATAGTGGCGACTGAATATGAACGCTGTGCACGGTTCGAGGATGGTCTCCAAGATGAGTTACGAGTCCTGATAGCTCCGTAGAGGCAGTAAGATTTTGCTGCCCTCGTAGAAAAGGTGAAGATTACCGAGGATGTGAAGCATTTTGAGCACGAGAATCGAAAAAAGATAAGGCAGAAATAAGAGGGATTTAAGGCCCTTAGGTTCGTTTAGTGGGCCTAGAAAGAAGGTTAAGTTTGATGGGCTAGTCCGAGCTAGGGTTCCTGTTACGAGAACACGACCTTGTGTAGATTGTAGGATACATCACTTGGGTGAGTGCTGGAAGAAGATTGGAGTGTGTTTCAAATGTGGGTCTATCGAGCATTAAGTTAAGAATTATCCTCAGAGACCTGTTCAAATGCACGATACAGGACAGGGTTATGTGCAGCCATCAAGAGGTCGTGGTTCGGCCAGAGGTGGAAATGGTGTAGGGCGAGGTCGTAGAGCACCAGCCAGAGGTGCTAGTAATACTAAGGCGAGACAGCTAGCCCTGGTATACACTGCACGTCGTTGAGAGGACAGTGACGCCCCAGATGTTATAACTGGTACGTTTCTAATCCATAATGTACCTTATATGCTTTGATTGATATTGGGTCTATGCACTCATACATGGCATATATTGTGTCTGGAACCTTGGGTATCTTGTGTGAGAGTACTGTTAATGAGATGACTGTGATAAGTCTACTGGGACAGTCAGTAAGGGTTGATAAGTTGTTCAGAGATGTGCCCCTGTAGGTTCAAAGAGTAATCTTTCTAGCGGATTTGATGGAGCTACTGTTTGGTGAATTCGACCTTATCTTGGGGATGGATTGGCTGGTTAAATACCGTGCAAGTTTGGATTGTGCTGCTAAGCGTATGGTGCTGAAGACTACTGAGGATGAGAAGGTGGTTGTGATTGGGGAGCGAAGAGATTATCTATCAAATGTAATCTTTGCGCTAAGGGCCGAGAAGTTGGTTCGTAAGGGTTGTGAGGCATTTCTAGCCTATATTGGTGTATCTGATGCTGAGGGTTCTTCGGTTGGAAGTATTAGAACTGTTAAGGATTTTCCTGATGTATTTTCTAATGAACTCTTTGGGTTACTTTCGTGCCGTGAGGTCGAGTTTGGGATTGAGCTTCTACCGAGAATAGCTCTGGTGTCCATTGCCCTTTATAGGATGGCACCAAAGGAGCTGGTGGAGTTAAAGGCTCAAATTTAAGAACTACTGGATCGAGGGTTCATTCAACTCAGTATGTCTCCGTGGGGAGTGCCAGTGTTATTCGTGAAGAAGAAGGATGGATCTATGCGTATGTCCATCGACTATTGACAGTTGAACAAGCTAACTATCAAGAATAAGTACCCTTTGCTGAGGATAGACGATTTATTTGATCAGCTACGTGGAGCTTCAGTTTTCTCCAAAATAGATCTTCGTTTTGGGTATCATTAGCTGAGATTTAGGGAGACTGATATGCACAAGATAGTGTTTAGGACTCGTTAGGTCATTACGAGTTCCTAGTGATGTCGTTCGAGTTGACGAATACACCAGCTACCTTTATAGATTTGATGAATCGAGTGTTTCAACCCTATTTGGATCGGTTCATGATAGTATTTATAAATGATATCCTGGTGTATTTATAAATGATATCCTGGTGTATTCGGGAACTGAGGAAGAACATGATGCGCATCTCTGTGTTGTTCTATAGATTTTGAGGGAGAAGCAATTATACGCGAAGTTCAGCAAATGTGAGTTCTGGCTGTGTGAGGTGACATTTTTGGGTCACGTGGTATTTGCCGAGGTGGTGAGGTTGATCCTCGAAAAATCAAAGCTATTCTGGATTGGAAACCACCTAAGACTGTATCTGATATTCGAAGTTTTCTAAGTCTGGCTGGATATTATAGACGTTTTGTGGAGGGGTTTTCACTAATTGCTACACCTTTGACTAAGTTATTGCGTAAAGGAGTACCGTTTGATTGGACTGATAAACAGTAAGAGAGTTTTGAGAAACTGAAGAAGATTCTGACTGAGGCTCCTATTTTGATGCAACTAGAATCTGGGAAGGAATTCATTATTTTTAACGATGCATCGCATGTTGGTTTGGGCTGTGTGTTGATGTAGGAGGGTAAGGTGGTTGCTTACGTGTCTTGTCAGCTTAAAGCCCATAAGGCAAATTACCCTACGCATGACTTGGAGTTAGCTGCGGTGGTATTTGCTCTAAAAATCTAGAGGTATTACTTGTACGGTGAGAGGTGTATCATTTACACTGATCATAAAAGCCTTAAGTACCTCATCACTCAGGAGGAGCTGAATCTTAGGCAGCGGAAGTGGATAAAGCTGCTCAAGAATTATGACTGCTCAATTGAATACCATCCTGGTAAGGCTAACATGGTAGCAAACGCACTAAGCCGTAGGGCTATAGCTGATTTAAAAGCGATGTTTGCTCGTCTCAGCTTGCGTGGTGATGGTAGCTTGTTGGCTGAGCTGCAAGTTAAACCAACATGGACTGAATAGTTCAGGAGTAAGCAGTTGATGGATGAGACACTGGTTCCTCGGTTTTGACAAGTTGAGAATGGGGAGATTTCAGATTTTGGACTGAATGGTGAAGGGGTACTGTGTTTTCATGGGAGAGTCTGTGTACTGAGGGATTCTAATCTGAGGCGGTCAATACTGCAAGAGGCACATGGTAGTCCATATGCTATGTATCCTGGAAGAAATAAGTTATACCGAGATCTTCATGAGTTGTACTGGTGGCCAGGACTTAAGCACGAAGTTACCGAGTTTATAAGTAAGTGTCTGACATGCTAGCAAGTTATGGCTGAGCATCAACTGCCTTCAAGTTTACTGTAGCCAATTAAGATTCAAATGGGAGAGGATAACCATGGATTTTGTAAGTGGGCTACTTTTAACGCCTACTAAGAAGGACTCGGTATGGGTTATCGTAGACCGATTGACTAAATCTACACATTTTATACCTGTCCGTACTGATTATTCACTGCAGAAGTTAGCTAAGTTATATGTGGCTGAGATTCCGAGACTGCATCTGACAGGAATCCTCGATTCATATCTCAGTTTTGGAAGAAGTTACACGAGGTACTGGGTACGAGGTTGGACTTCAGTACTGCGTTTCATCCTTAAACAGATGGCTAGTCAGAGAGGGTGATTTAGATACTGAGAACATGCTAGGAAGTTGTGTAATTGATTTTCAAGGTAGTTGGGAAGACTATTTGCCATTAGCAGAGTTTGCATATAACAATAGCTACTAGTCCAGCATTCAAATGGCACCGTACAAAGCATTATATGGTCGTAGGTGTCGTACACCTATGTATTGGACTGAGTTGGGTGAGCAACGAGCTCTGGTGCCTGAAATAGTTTCTAATACTGAAGACAAGGTAAGGCTAATTCGAGACCATTTAAAGATTGCGTCAGACAGACAGAAGTCATATGCAGAATTGAAGTGTAAGGAGATTGAGTACTCTGTGGAGGATTATGTCTTTCTTAAAGTCTCACCATGGAAGAAGATTCTGAGGTTTGGATGGAAGGGCAAGCTAAGCCCTAGGTTCATTGGGCCTTATCGTATACTGAAGCGTGTGGGACCGATCGCCTATCAACTTGAGTTGCCTCTAGAGTTGGAATGGATTCATGATGCTTTCCATGTCTCCATGCTGAGGCATTATCGCTCTAATCCCACACATATAGTACCAGTCAAGGAGATTGAGGTTAGGCTAGATCTGACCTTTGAGGAGGAGCTAGTGCAGATTTTGGATCGTGAGGTTAAGGTACTGAGGAAGAAATCTATTCCACTAGTTAAAGTGCTTTGGTGTAATCACAGCTCAGGGGAAGCCACATAGAAACCTAAGAAGGTTATGTGACAACAATACCCTCATCTATTCTGATCAGGTAAATTTCGAGGTCGAAATTTCTTTAAGGGGGTAGAGTTGTAACGCCCCAAAAATTTAGAGTCTTTAATTCTATATTATCTCTCACAAATTACATGTTTCTTTGCTGCCTTAGTGATTTGAGTGGGTTTGGGTGTGTTTGAGAGGCCTGGGTTTAAGTCTTGACTTTTGTAAAATTTTTGTGTTGCTTTTAAATGAATTTGGACACTGTCATATAAGCCTTATAAATAATAGTGCTTGTTTTATGACACAAAGAGAGCGTGTGGTCTAGTGGCAAGATAGCGTGTTGCTCCTGCTGGGAGTCCTGGTTTACGCAATGGAGTAATTATTTTGCTGTTTGAGCTGTTTAGGTGGTGGAGTTGGACTGAGACTCTATGGTTGAATTGCTCATGAGAGTTTGGATATAGTTCGAATAGGATGTTGGAGTGATTTGTGGAGAGAATCATAGAGAGATATTAGGAGAAAATCAAAGAATTTGGGTTGGGGAGAAGAGTTGTGTCGTATGGGGGCTTTAGGCACTCATACATTCGGCTATCAGGGGTTCTTTTCTGCGTTTTGGTAGCCATTTGTTGCTGGGGACCTTGGCTTCAATTTTTCCTTGCTTTGGTATTTTTTCTCTAAAATCGAAATTAGTTTTTCGTTCTAATGTGTTTTACTGTGAGGTTGTTTCAGTTTTGCACTCTTTTTTACTATGATTGGCCGAATCTCTACATTTTCCTTCTCTTCCAATACTAGCTGAATACATCCCTCAAACACTGTCGAGATTGCTCCCCTTCTGTTCTCCAATTTCTTCCTTTTTCCCCTCTTGTTATTTCCTCTGCATCTTGGCCGATTTTTTCTAGACTTCTCTCTCTCCCTCCTCGCGATTCGATTCCTTCTTTTCGGCTTTTCTTTAATAGCCAATTGTTCCCCTGCCTTTCTCTATTTTCTTCGATTTTCTCTGCTATTCAATTTCTACAAGAGTTCTTGACAAAAGGTATGTGTTTTTTTGTCTTCTGTTAGTTCAGCCTGTTTTCCCTCATTTTGTTTCTTAAAGCTGAATACCCATTTTCTCCTTGTGCTTTGACGACCGATTGTTGGTTTCTTATGTGGATCGTTGGGTTTCTAGGTTCTCAAAAGGAGTGGTGGAGTGCAAATATTTTGGAGGCAATCAAAACCTTTTTCCTCACTATTCTATAAAGGTAATACGATACCTTGTTTTGGAGATGATGATCATGGATTTAAGCCACACCTATGAGCGGTCCTATTTAATAAGATCTATGGTTTATGCAGTTATCTGGCGAGAAGCGTGTGATCATTTTAGTCAACGATCTATGTGTATTTAGCCACACTACTTTAGGTCAAGGTAAGTGGGAGTACTGATTTGGGGATGTAGTGTTTATAAACACTAATAAATGAAAGACTGACTGTATATGGAATTGAATGTAGGTTGGGCGCTTGAGGAACTTGGAACGATTGCATAAATAGCTGTGTAATCATACCCCCTTTCAATTGTAAAACAACAAAAGCTGAAAAGCTGAAAATAAGGCATTTGAGGCCACACGAGCGTGCGATCGCTCGTGTGGAAAACCAAGCCCACGAATAATAGGCGTTCTCTTGGGCTTAGGCTATTTTGGCCACGTTGGGCCGAAATCGTATGGGTCCAATGGGCTCATGGGCTCCACACGGATAAAATGCATGATACGTGGCCAATGCTGGACTAGGTTGTGTAGTTCACGTAGCCATGTCTAAACATGGGCTAATGGGCCACCCGGGCGTGTGGGCCCACTTGGGCCAGATAATGGGCCTTGGGCCATTTACACCGATATGACCGTTAGGGTTGCTTGAGTCGCCCGAGGCAACTTTGGACCTTCAGAAGGGTCGATATGCGACTCTAGACCCCAAGACAGGTAAAAAGACCAAAATACCTATAAAGGGGAAAATGGTTGTTTTACCCCTAATAGATTAAAATGACCATTATACCCCCTAAAGGTAGATTGACTAATGTGTTTAAGATAAGTATATGACTGTACTGAGCATGACATTTTTCAAACACGTATGATTTTTGACATGACATTTTGCATGGGGTTGGGATACTGATATGGAGGAAGTATACTGTTACTGGTGGCTTTGCCACGTATACTGATACTGGTAGCTTTGCCACATATACTGATACTGGCAGCTTTGCTACGATATTTTACTGGAAGCTTTGCTGCGATATTTTATTGGCAGCTTTGCTGCGATTTTGGTGTGTTGGCTGTGTGGGTCGACCTTGTCCCTACATGGTGTGTTGGTAGTACAGAGCAGTGTGTTGGCTGGATTGGGATGGGTTGCATTATTGTGTTGTATTGTTACCGTATTGGGCTAAGGCCCACACTGTACTATTTCTGAATAGGGCTCAGGCCCAGACTGTTGCTGTATGTTGTACACCCATCGACTGTTAAGGGATTACACACTGTGTTTTCGTAAACTCACCATTTCTTTTTGACTGTGTAGGTAATCCCTAGCTTTAGGCGATTTGAAGCTACAAGGGACTCGGAGGTGGCCACACTACTGCTCCTATTTTTCTTTAATTTGACATTTCATTTGCTATTAAATTTCATTTTGGGTTTTAAATTATGTAATAAGGCATCTCTATTATTTAGCTTTTAATTCAAGATTTTTATTTATTGAGATCTCTACCTGTTAAAAGTAGAACGCGATTTTCCAAAACGATAACTATTTCCAAAACACCACATTTTCGCAACACTTTTGAAATACTTCAGCAACAAACAGAGTTTTGATAGTAATGACAGTATAAAATGAACAATGGATAGCTTAAAAGGTTTGAGTTCTAACAAAGAGGTTTTAAATTTCCAAACGGGTTTTCATCAGCACAAGTGAGTTTTCGAAAAGCACTCCAATGTGGCACTGCCAGATTCAGCCATAACGTCTAGGCCGGGTTTGTGGTGTTACACATATCATATTGTCACATTATTTATATATGTACTTACCTCGGTATAAAATAATAATAATCGAGTCTAATCGTCGTATACTTTATTCTTCCCTCGATCGAAACCCGGTTCACGTCTTTCTTGATCTATAATGCCAAATTTAACTCATTTATTAATCACATTCTTCAAATCAATCCATAACTTATGCTTTGGTACAATTACCCTTTTACCCCTAACTTTTCACTTATTTATGATTTAGTCCTTAGGCTCGTAAAAATGAAATGCATACATTTTCCTTGTTATCAAAGCCTAGCCGAACTCATAACATGCTCATAGCAGCCCATATTTCCCATTATATCATACATCTCTCTACCCATTTTACAAACTTTACAAGTTAGTCCCTATTTAGCCATTTTCACTAAAAGCAAAAGATGTTTACCATGTCTTAAACATTCATATTCCTCCATTAATCAACAAAACACATGCATATTACACATGGGTAATTTTTCAAACATAAACCTTAGCTTAAAATATAGCTAGAAATGGATAGGTCATGTTACCGGGACCTCAAAAATACAAAGAACATTAAAAACGGACTAGGGAAACACTTACTATTAAGCTTGGAAATGTTGAACAAAACCCTAGCTATGGATTCTTGGTATTTTTGGCAGCTAAGGAGGAAGATGGACAACATTTTCACTTGATTTTTCCCTTTTTATTCTTTTTATTGCCAAATGACCAAAATGCCCTTAGGGTTTTTCTTTCCAATTTTTCCTATGCATGCCCATTTTTGTCCAAAATTATAGAAATTGGTCAAATTGCTAATTAGGACCCTCTAATTCATAATATAAAGCAATTTCATGCTTAACGCTTCTAGAATGCAAGTTTTTCCTTTTATTCAATTTGGTCCCTAAAATGCAATTAGACATTTTATGCATAGAATTTCTTCATGAAACTCTCACACAAACATGCATTCATAACATAAACCTCATAAGAATCATAAAATAATTATTTCTATCTTGGTTTTGTGGTCTCGAAACCACTTTCAATTAGGCCTAATTCGGGATGTCACAGTCTAAACGAGTCTTTCACGAACTTAGAGAGAAGAATTGAGCGAAAAATGCACGAAAGTGGTAAGCTTAATACAGTGTTGAAAAAAGCCAATATATTGAGTGCAAACATGAGTGGAGTGTCATCTATTCTATTCATTGTGACTGAACTGTGAGGGTTTTATGGTGACGATTCAAAATAACATGTCCCGAAGCCCGAAATGAAACACGATGGAACGCAGAGGGTTACAACCCATAAAAACGTTGCAACTGGCGGAGGAGTGCCTGATTTAACACTCCAAGCCCTTATGTATGAGATGGAGCGCATGTTTGATCAAAAGCTAGGGGCCATACAAGAACGATTAGAATGAGTCGAAGAGAGGGGCCAGTGAGAGAGAACTCCCCAAAGTCCATGAAGGGAGTGAGTCCGGCTAAGGTTCAATCAAAATGAACTCTATGAGCCAAGTGATGTAGAGAGTAACCAAGCGTTGAATCAAAGTGGAAGGCAAAGAGGCTAAAAAAATCGAGGCCCTCGAGAGCAAGATTGTGTCAATGATGATCTCAAGAACATCAAATTGTCCCTTCCACCATTCCAAGGTAAATCTGACCTGGAGGAGTACCTTGAATGGGAAAAGAAAATAGAGTTGGTCCTCGATGCCACAACTACTCAGAGAGCAAAAAGGTGAAGGTAGTGGCGATCAAGTTCTTCGAGTATGCCATGATATGGTGGGATCAGGTAACCACGAGTCGAAGAAGGAACAGAGAGCGACCTATATCTACTTGGGTTGAAATGAAAGCTGTGATGCGTAAGAGATTTATTCCTTCCTATTATCATCATGAACTATATCAAAAGCTTCAAAACCTTAGGCAAGGTAACCAAAGCGTGGAGGATTATTTCAAAGAGATGGAGATTGCCATGATACATGTGGACGTGGAAGAAGATCGAGACGTAACCATGGCTAGATTTTTAGCCGGTCTTAACCGCGACATCACCAACGTAGTAGAGCTTCAACATTATGTCGAAGTAGTCGATATGATGCACATGGCCATAAAGGTGGAGAACCAATTAAAGATAAAATGTTCCATCCGAACCTATTCTAACCCCACTACTACTTCAAAACAGGGTCAAAGCACCAACAAGAAAGATCTACCAAGTCGTGCGAAAGAACAAGTGGTGTCTGCAGAGCCTAACAAACCCATTGGCGATTCTAGCGAAGGCAAGAACGAAGCCTTTCCTAATCAATCAAGGGACATCAAGTGCTTCAAATGCCTAGGGATGGGGCATATCGCCAGCTAATGCCATAATCGAAGCAATATGGTTTTGAGAGCCAATGGAGAAATTGAGTCAAAGGAAGAAAAAGACGAAGAATCTGATGCAACCACTGACATGGAGGAAGAACATGAGTATGCTGTTGATGGAAAAATTCTCGTCATAAAATGAAGTCTAAGCCTTCAAAGCATAGAGAACGAGCAGCAATGAGAGAACATCTTCCATACACGTTGCCATGTCCAATGCAAGGTGTGTAGTTTGATCGTTGATGGTGGAAGTTGCACCAACGTTGCCAGCACTCTAATGGTGAAAAAACTAGGCTTGCCAACAATTAAGCACCCTCATCCCTACAAACTTCAATGGCTCAATGATGGCGGAGAATTGAAGGTGACCAAACAAGCCTTAGCTGCATTTTCAATCGGCAAGTACAATGACGAGGTCCTTTGTGATGTGGTGCCTATACATGCCAGACATCTACTGTTGGAAAGACTGTGGCAATTTAATTGTAAAGTTATTCATGATGGCTACACAAATCACTACACTTTCAAACACCTTGGGAAAAATGTGACTTTGGCTCCATTGACACCAAGATAAGTTTATGAAGATAAATTGAAGCTAAAAGATTCCATTGAAAGATTTAAAAAGAGTGAGCAAAAAGAGAAGAATGAAAAAGAGAAAGAAAAGAAAAGTGAGAAAAAGAAAGGAAAACAAGTGATCAAACCGAGAGAAAAGAGCAAGGAGCATGAAAACAAAATGAGTGAAGAAAAAGAGTTAAACAAATTGAGTGTTTATGCAAAGGAGAAAGATATTCGAAAGTCTTATTTGTTGAAGCAACCAATTCTTGTACTCATGTACAAGGAAAACTTTTTGAACACTAATGATTTGGATAAAAATCTTCCCTCTTCGATTGTTTCTCTTTTGCAGGATTTCGACGATGTGTTTCCGAATGAAGTCCCTAATGGGTTACCGCTCATTCGAGGGATTGAACACTAAATAGAGTTCATGCTTGGAGCCATCATCGCCAATCGCCCAGCCTATCGAAGCAACACTGAAGAAACTAAAGAGCTACAAACGTAAGTGAACGAGCTTATGGAAAAGGGGTATATACGAGAAAGCCTTAGTCCTTACGCCATACCTATGTTATTGGTGCCAAAGAAAGATGGAACATGGCGTATGTGCGTGGACTACCGAGCAGTGAACAAAATCACTATCAAGTATTGACATCCAATACCGCGTCTAGATGATATGCCAGATGAGTTGAGTGGCGCACAATTGTTTTCCAAGATCAGCCTTAGGAGCAGGTATCACCAAATTCGAATGCGCGAAGGTGACGAGTGGAAAATTGCGTTTAAAACAAAAAATGGTTTGTATGAGTTGTTGGTCATACCATTCGGCCTAACCAATGCACCCAGCACCTTTATGCGACTTATGAATTATGTTTTACTTTTTTTTATTTATTTCGATGATATTCTTATTTATAGTAAACCATTATATGATCATGTGTTGCATTTGAAAGCTATTTTCGAAGTCCTTCAGAAAGAGACTTTGTATGCTAACCTTAAGAAATGTACCTTTTGCACTAACAAGGTTGTTTTCTTAGGTTTTGTAGTTAGCTTGGAGGGGCTTGAAGTGGGTCAAAAAAAGGTGAAGGCAATCTGAGAATAGCCTAGACCGACGAGCATAAGCAAAGTGAGGAGCTTCCATGGATTGGTGAGCTTTTATAGGCGTTTTGTGCCTAACTTCAGCACCTTGGCCGCCCTATTAACAAATGTGATCAAGAAGACTTCTTCTTTTCAATGGAGCGAGGAACAAGAAAACGCTTTCAATGCTATTAAAGAATGCTTAACTAACTCTCCCTTACTTCTGTTACTTTATTTCACTAAAACGTTTGAAATTGAATGTGATGCTTCAAGTGTCGAGATCAGAGCTATTTTGACTTAAGATAGGAGGCCCTTTGTATGTTTTAGCGAGAAATTAAATGGAGCCACGTTGAACTATCCGACCTATGACAAAGATATGTACGCACTCATTCGAGCGTTGGAAACTTGGTAGCACTAGCTATGGCCCAAGGAGTTCGTGATCCATTTCGACCATGAGGCGTTAAAGCACCTCAAGGGCCAGAACAAATTGAATAAACATCATAGCAAGTGGGTAGAATTTTTGGAATCATTTCCCTATGTCATTTAGTATAAGAAAGGTGAGGAAAATATTATTGCCGATGCGTTATCGAGAAGGTATACACTCTTAACTTATCTAGATTCTAAACTGCTCTGATTTGCATTTTTGAAAGATTTATATGCAAATGATGCTGATTTTGGTGAGTTATACAAATCTTGTGAAAATGCTGCTTGTGACAAGTTTTATAGGCACAATGGCTTCCTTTTTAGAGAAGGAAAACTTTGTATCCCACAAGGTTAAGTGTGGGACTTGTTGGTGAGAGAGGCACATAGTGGTGGCCTCATGGGCCATTTCGGCGTGGCTAAAACCTTGGCAATACTTCAAGAACATTTCTTTTGCCCAAGGATGAAAAGGGATGTCGAAAGGGTCTGTGATCATTGCGTGGCCTATAAGAAGGCTAAGTCAAGGATCAAGCCCATGGCTTATACACGCCATTGCCCATACCCGAGGAACCATGGGTCGATATTTGCATAAACTTTGTCTTTGGTTTACCTAGGACAAAAACCAGAAAGGATTCAATCTTTGTTATAGGTTATCATTTTTCAAAAATGTCTCATTTTGTAGCTTGCACTAAAACTAATGATCTTGCTCGTGTTGCTAATTTGTTCTTTAGGGAAGTTATTCAATTGCATGGAATCCCGAGGACAATTGTGTCTAACTGAGAAGCAAAATTCCTTAGCCATTTTAAGAGGTCATTGTGGGGAAAGCTTGGCACAAAGTTATTGTTTTCAACAACTTGCCACCTGCAAACAGATGGACAAACGGAAATGGTTAATCGTGTCTTGTCCACTTTGTTGCGAGTTATCATTTGAAAGAATCTTAAGTCATGGGAGGCATGTTTGTCGCACATCGAGTTTGCTTATAATAGATCCATTTATTTGGAAACTAAACACTTACCTTTTGAAATTTTTTATGGTTTCAATCCTTTGACTCCACTTGATTTAATTCTTTTGCCTAACAATTAGCTTGTTCATGTAGATGCTAAGTGGAAGGCTGAGTACATGAAGCAACTACACCAAAAAGTAATGGCCAACATTGAGGTGAGGACTGAGCAATACATGCACAAGGATAACAAAAGAAGGAAACGTGTTGTATTTGAGATCAAAGATTGGGTTTGGGTTTACATGTGGAAGGAACAGTTTCTAGCTCAACGGAGGTCGAAATTATTACTAAGAGGAGATGCACCATTCCAAGTGTTGGAACGGATTAATGCGAATTCTTATAAGCTCGACCTTCCAAGTGAGTATAACATTAGCGCAAGTTTTAATGTATTTTATTTATCTCCCTATTATGCAGGAGACGATTTGGGGACAAATTGCTTCGAAAAGGGGGGAATGATATGGCCAAGACCCAAGACCCATCAAGAGCTGACATGGATCCAATCAAGTTACCATCAGGGCCAATAACCAGAGCTCAGGGTAAGAGATTTAAAGATGCTGTAGAAGCCTTAGTCGATTGAGTTTGGGGCAAAACTGTCGCGGGGCTTATTGAGCATTCTTGGACAAGCAAGTTGAGCATGCTTTGCAACATTTTTCAATCTCATCCAGCTCATTCCTAGCTCAATGAGCTCGTTTTAGTTCATTTTAGCTTGCGCCTTATTTTTATGGAATAAACATTAATTTGGTTTTAGTTAACTTAGTTTATTTAGTTTATTATTAATTATGTCATAATTTTAATATGTTTAAATGTGTCATAATCTGGACATTTTAATTAAGGTTTTTAATGTGTCTTTGTTTAGTACAAATTAAATAGACATTTTAATGTGTCTTAGCTTAAGACCAATTAATTACAAGCTGGAGTTAATTTGTCTTAGCTGAATTCAAGTTGTCCTAGCTGCCGAATATAATTTGTCCTTAAAATTGACTTGGCTGAATTTAATTGTTGTAGGTACATGCATGGACGGCAATTAAGAAGGTGTACTGATGGTTGCCATCCCCCAAGCAACTATTCGATCATTGCAAGAGTGAAAACTAAGTTAATGTTTGCTTTTCCCAAGCTACCCCATCGTGTAACTCAACAGCCACAAGTGTTTTCACACTTGTTCAAATTGGTTGCAGGTTCTTTTCACACATAAGGCCATTCAATTCTTAGCTTTCACACTCCATGGCTACTCATATTTGACTGAACCATTTACAAGTCCATTGAAGTGTCCAAGCTGCCCATTAAAGCTTATGACTATTCGACAACCCCAAGTAGCTCTTTAAAGGTTGTTCAAACCTTTTGGACGGTTGTATTTAGCTAGGTTCAGCTCTATTCTCACTTAAATTAAAGCTAAGCTACCTAGGAGACTACAAGGGACGTTTTAGTAAGGTGCTAAGAAGTTTCAGCTCAATTAAGCTGATTTGAAGCTGTCCATTTAGTTTCTTTTATGTCCATTTGGCTAGCCAAGGATTTGAGCTATAAATATGAAGCTCATTTGATATAAATTAGACTTTTGACACCTTTAATTCTTAATTCAACTTTTGTGAGTTTATTCAACTCTTATTGTTCGTTTAAGACTTAAGTTGACTTATCTAGCCTTGCTAGTGGCATCTAACTTGTTTCTTTTTGAACTTATCACTCTTTGAGTGTGGCGTTCGACCCGTATACCTTTGGTTCCTATCTCGTAATAGATAGTGGGTCAAGGTCCCAATTCTATCACCCATCCATCTTAAGTGTCCTATAAGAACCGGGTCAATACTCATCTATGGTGTTGGTTCCTTCTTGACCTTAAGTTCAACTGTCCATCCATTTACAACTTTGAAATTCACTTACCGTTTTTTTCTTGGCTGAACCATACCCTTAGATATCTTAAGCTTACTTGAAATTCCTTGCCTAAAGATTATACTTAGCCAATTTAAAATTAAACTCAATGAAGAACGATAGTTCTCAATTTTATGATCGGCCACATTTGTGACTCAAATTCAACAACAAGCATGAGATCACATAGACATCTTGTCCAAAAAAGAAGTCTTAGGGAATTTGAGACCATAACATTGACGGAGGAGTGCAATGCATTCTTATAGAACACGCTACCCCCAAAGATAAAAGATCTGGGGTACTTTACCATGCCCTACAATATCAGAGAATCATATTGTGGTAAAGCTTTTTGTGATCTAGGAGTGAGCATCAGCTTAATGCCCGTGTTTTTATTCAAAAAGTTAGGTATAGGAAAATTTAGACCAACAATCGTAACACTCCAACTGGTAGGTCGATCTTTAGCGCACCCGAAAGGAATATCAAGGATGTTTTAGTACGTCTAGATAAATTCATTTTTCCTTCTTACTTTATCATCTTAGATTTTGAAGCAGATAAAGAGGCACCAATTATCTTGGAAAGACCTTTCTTAGTGACTGAGAGAGCATTAATTGATGTTCAAAAAGGTAAAATCACTATGTGAGTTCAAGATGACCAGGTGACTTTTACTATTTTGAAAGCTATGAAATTTCCTGATACAATTGAGAAGTGCTTTTTGATATCAAAATTATAGTCTTTAGTCTCTACAAAATGGGAGCTTAATTATGTAAATGACCCATTAGAACATGTCTTAGTGTCTAACTCACCAGATGATGATGAAGTTGAGGAACATATGGCTCTGTTGAAAGCCAATTTGAAGGGTTATGCTTCATAAGCTCAATTCAAATCATTAAAGCTAGAGTCTTAGGAATACACAAAACCTAAGGCGTTAACTGAGGAACAACCCAAACTGGAACTAAAGGTACTACCTTTTCATTTAAAATATGTTTATTTAGGTGAATCATCTACTTTGCCTATTATTATTTCAGCAGATTTAACAGAAAGTCAAGAGAGAAAGCCGATTTAAGTGTTGAAAATTTTGAAAAGGCGACTAGTTGGACTATAGTTGACATCCAAGGAATAGGTCTCTTCTTTTGCATGCATAAGATTCTATTAGAGGAAGGTGAAGAAGCCATAATTTATGGGCAGAGGAGACTTAACCCGATCATTAAGGAGGTAGTCCTGAAGGAAATAATCAAGTGGTTAGATGTGAAAATTATTTATCCCATCTCAGATAGTTCATGTGTGAGTCTGGTACAGTATGTACCAAAGAAAGGCGAAATTACAGTGGTGGAAAATGAGAATAACGAGCTAATCTCGACAAGAACTGTCACAGGTTAGAAAATTTGTATAGATTATAGAAAGTTTAACAAGGCAACCAAGAAGAAATACTTTCCGCTACCATTCATGGACCAGACGTTGGACCGACTCACGGATATTATTGATTTCTAAATGGGTGCTCGAGATGCACTAGGTATGTAACAACCCATTTTTCAGCGAAATCAAAACAGTGGTTTCGGGACCATAAATCCGATATAAAAATAAAGTTTATTTTTATTTTATTATATGATCTGTATTATGATAGATATGTCGTGTGAAAATTTTGATACGAAAATTTTATCGATTAAGTGTTTAATTACAAGAAGGGCTAAATTGCATAGAATGCGAAAGTTGAATTCTAGTAGCTATAAGGATTAAATAGCTATGGAATTCAAAACTAGAGGTCCTTATATGGTAATTAGACCATTAAAGAAAAGTATGCAGATTTTTGGAAACTCATCCATGGAAAAATTAGAAAAGAGTAGGGACTAAATTGGAAATCACAAAATTTAAAAGATGGTAATTAATTAAAAAGAAATTATCATCTTATTTTCATGTCGTCTTCCCCAAAATTTCTATGGAAACCTTAGGAGAGAGGAAAAAAACTTTCCAAGCTTAAAAAGGTATGAAATCAAGTCTCATTTTTAGTAATTTTTATATTTTTGAAACCAGAATAGTCTATTTTTTTTTTAACAAAAAACGACCACAGGGGGTCAAAAACACTTTATTACGTAACATCACTAATTACAGAGTTGTGGATTTCATTTGGATAATCCATCTCAAAAAACCACGATGTTTTCTCTCTGCACATTTTAGTAAAAATTAAATCTGCTACTTTATTACAAGCCCTATTTTTCCAAATTAAATCAGTAGAATTGAAGTTTTCGAAAGCAGCTGTACATTTTTTGATGCGCGCGCCAAAAAAAGTGATATCCGTATCAATATTCTTCAATTTATTGACCAAACCCGCATGATCCATTTCAAAAATCACATCTCCCTTAATTTTTAGCTTGGTCACCAACTGTATGCTTTTTTCAAACGCCACACATTCAGCTTCATGCACTGACAATCTTGTTTCAATAAATCCGCCCCACTGCCCAACACGAAACCATCGTCATCCCTCACAATTGTCCCATACCCCCACTGTTGCGTCAAAGTTGACTTTAACAAATCCCTTCGGAGGTTTTTTTCCATTTCTTATCCTCGATATTAGAAGATAACAGTGGTTCCTTTAACAGGTTACAAATGCGAAAGTCTTCGCTTAAAGCACTAGCCCTCTCCCAAATGACCGTAGCCTCCTCTTCTTTTCCCCTAAAAATGAAGTTATTTCTATTGTTCCAAAAATTCCATAGTAAAACCATAGGGTCAGCCATGGCTTTCTTGTCAAGAACCCACATCATGTCTTCAAGCCAATCAATACAATAGTCATATTTCTTCACAACCCTTCTATCAAACCACCCTACCAACTACAGGACTTCACGTGATGTTGGGCAGTCCTTCAGCGCATGAAGAAGAGTTTCAGCTTCAGCTCTGTACCTTTGGCATCCTGTAGCAAAACCATCTCTAACAGAGGCAATTTTAACATTTTTCAAGAGAATCTCGTGCACCACACGCCAAGAGAACACATGGATTTTAGGCAAAGTATCGAGTTTCCACAGAGCTTTCCAAAAAAATCTATGAGCCCATTTCTTTTAAGAGTAGCCATGAGTAAGCAGACTTCGTAGTAAAACACCCATGAGGGTTGTGAAACCAAATCGTTTTATCTCCCTGTCCCTCATCTCCGATAGGCACGTTGCAAATCTTTTCACCCTAATCTTGCCCAAACACCTTATAAACTTTATCAACATTCCAACTTTTCCCATCCAGAAGCCAAAGATCTTTCACGTGCATTTGTCATCTCGGATATTGATCATATCGCCATTTCCAACCTGCCACCCAAAGCCATCTTTAAGAGCTTTTGCCGTTGTCGCAATGCTTGACCAGGTAAAGGAAGCTTTGTCCACTTTTTTGTCTTTAAAAATATCACCATCGGAAAAATATTTCGAGGACAACACTTTAAAACATAGAGATTCTTTATTGTTTATAAGCCTCCATACTTGACGCCCCAATAGAGCCAAGTTGAACAATCGAACATCTCTGATTCCAAGACCTCCCATGCCCTTTGGTTTACACAAAGTCTTCCAAGGTAGCATTGTCCAGAATCTGCCTTTATCTTTACTTGCCCACCATGTTTTGCTTAGTTTAGCTTGGATATCCTCGATCACTCCTTTGGGAGCCAAGAAAATTGATAGAGCATATGTTGGTATAGATTGAAGGACGCTTTAATGAAGACTTCTTTGCTACCAAAAGAAAGCAGCCGCTTAGTCCAACTGGTGATCCTAACAGATCACTAAAAAAATTTCTATCAGTACTAGAAGTGTTGGGACTAAAGAGAACCATTGATTTTTCACAATTTATCTCTTGTCTAGAGATGTTAGAAAAAGAATTAAGCAAATGGACTAACATTTCAACATCACTCCTTTTATTTCTCACAAAGAGAAGCACATCGTTAGCAAAAAATAAGTGATTTATCCTCGAACCATTTATATTAGCTCGGTTGCCTCTTAGAATGTTATTATCTTGAGCTTGGATAAGCATCCTCGAAAACGCTTCCATGCAGAATAAAAACAAATAAGGGGAGAGGGGATCTCCTTGACGAAGACCCCTCTCGGGCAGATAAAAATTTATTGCATTTAACCATATATTTAACTGAACGAACGCATTTCATAATTTTGTCTATCCACTACTTGTCAAATCCCATCTTTAGCATAATTGTTTCGATGAAATCCAACTCCACACGGTCGTACGCTTTGCTCATATCGAGCTTGACAACGAACCCTTTGTTAGGACTGTTTTTAGAACTTTGAAGGTAGTGAAGGAGCTCGTGCGCAATCAGAATATTATCATGAATCATCCTCCCCGGCATGAAAGCGCTTTGATTTTGACTAATACATCTAGGCAGAACAACTTTTAATCGATTGGCATAGACCTTTGCGATGATCTTATAGACAAACCTGCATAAACTTATAAGGCGAAAATTAGTCAATTCACAAGGATCTCTAATTTTAGGAATTAAAATGATAACAGTCTCATTAAGGTTAGAAATATTTTTGTTTCCATTAAGGACATCCAGACAGAAATTAATAGTGTCACGTCCCACAACCTCCCAGTGATGTTTGAAGAAATTTCCCGAGAGTCTGTCAATGCCAGGAGCTTTATTTGGATCCATCTGCTTTATGGCCTGAAGGACCTCATTCTTCGTGTAGTCCGTAGTGAGCCACTCGTTTGTCTCCCTGGTCACACACTCCTGGATATACCCCACCTCTTATATATCAACCCTTTGACCGTTTGACCTAAACAATCTCAAGAAGTAATTTTTCGCCACCTTACTTATGTCTTTGTTACTTGTCACCCAGTTTCCATCCGTATCTTTAAGCTTCTCAGTAAAATTATTCTTTAACCGTCCCGTAGCTTTAGCATGGAAATATCTAGTGTTTCAATCCCCCTCCCTAAGCCATTTTGATCGAGACCTTTGTGCCCAATACCTTTCTTCGCTAGCATAAAAAATCAAGCATTTTGTGGGATTCCTTTAAATTCTTCACACTGTCCCCTCTATTGCTAGAGTCAATAACCTGATCTATATTTCCCTCCAGTCTTCGAATTTCAATCTTCATTTTTCCATATTTCTTCCGTTGCCAATAGCCAAGAACCGACCTAACCCTTTCAATCTTTTCCCCATATTCTATACCAACCCTGTTCCACGCACTACTGATTATCTTTTTTGCTTCCCTGTCACCAGCCCAGCACAGGTCGAATTTGAAGCACAGCCTATGGTCATTAGGGTAATCTTTTGGTTGACGTCCCCATAAGTCCAGGAGAATCGCATCATGATCGGACTGGGTTTGCCTCACCACTTTGTTTCTATAAAGGGGAAGTTTTCAACCAAAGAAACCGAGCTAAGGAATCTATCAATCCTTTCCTTTATCAGATCGCCCCAACTCCTATTATTAACCCAAGTAAACCATCCACTGTCAGGTTTGATGTCCACTAATGCTAAGTCATCCATAACCACTTTAAAGTCATTCATATGCGCCCTTTGCCCCTATGTCCACCCTTTTTCTCAGCATCATTCAAAATAGCGTTAAAGTCCCCCTTACAACCCAGTCTTCCCTAACTGAATCCCCAACTCTACGCAATATATCCTATGAGTTGTTTCTAAGGTTCGGGTTAGCATGCCCGTAGAAGCCTATAACATGCGTATTTTTATTGTTCTCCAATTTAACAATGGAGTCAATATGGTGTTTGGTGTAGCTCTGTATAGAGACATTCATCCCTTCCTTCCACATTAGTGCAAGGCCCCCACTCCGACCCTCAGAATTCATAGTTAAGCCATTTTCCAGCCTGCATTTAATTTGAACACTACGAAACTCATTCCCATTCATTTTAGTTTCACTAAGGAAGATAATATCAGGGTTTTTTGCAACGAGAAGTTGCTTGAGCTCCCTAATTTTCGTAGGGTTTCCCATTTCGCGACAGTTCCAGCACATGAACTTCATAAGGGAAAACACGACCCACGAAACAAAACCATCCAGACGCTCAAAACGCCAATGCAGAGGTTGAGGCTTTTTCCTTCTTTAACTCCCTCGAATCATCAAAACTGTCGACAATATACAGGGAGAACAAGAATCACGCCAACGGGGATCGGGTAGCTTTCCAGAGCAAGAAGTTTGCAAGGGGAACACAATAGAGAAGAAAACACGAACACAGTGGCAGTCCAAAAAAGAAAGCAATATGATCATCTAAACAATCCCTAAAAACTTGTACCCCAAAAAACAAAGAAAAACCCCAAACCTCGATTCAAGAAATAGCATGCAAACAATCAAAACAAGAAGCAAAAAGATGCATTCTCACAAAGAAACAGACTAAACCCAGATAACCTAAATGAAACAAAATAGGAAAAAACAAAAGAAAACTAAAAAAAAAATATCAATAATATCCGTGAAAAAGAATATGCTGAAAATTAGAAATTTATGATAGAAAATGAAAGGTTGTTGATAGATAAACAACTTTTACAAAGTGGTTTTTGATGAAAACATGATTTAGGGACTAAAATGTAAAGTTGTGAAATCTGATGAAAAATTCTAAATTTTTATGAATACTTGTGCTGTAAATTTTGTAACGGGATTTTGGTTATGCTTGGAATAGGGAGTAAATTGCACAAGTTTCATTTTCTGAGCCTAGGGACGAAATTGGAATTTGTGGAAAAGTTAGGGGCAAAATGGTAATTTTTCTTAGGACGTAAATTGAGTCCAAATGAGTATGAAATATGAGAAATTGATGATTATAGCTATTTATATAGATCCGGACAACTCACATTCAAGGTTAGATCGAGGAAAAGAAAATGTTACAGATTAGTAGATTGCTTACGCGAACAAGGGTCGAGATAAGTTCGTGTAACCTAATCGAGCATGTAAATATATTTAATTGAATGTTGTGCTTGTATGGAATGTGACTTATTGTAACACCCCTAACCCATATCCATTGTTAGAACAAGGTTTCGGAGCATTACCGGAACTTTCAGAACATTTTACAAATAATTTATGTAAATTACTTTTCATTAACCAAGATCATTCAAAACGTCTCTTAATTGGACCCTTGAGGCCCAATACGAGCATTAGAATTGAGTCAGGACTTAAATAGAAACTCTAAGAATTTTTTGTGACATGTTAAAAATTTTCCAAGTTACAGGGCTTACACGCCCTTGTGGTCCAAGGGACACGCCTGTGTGACCCTGGGACACGCTCGAGCTAAAGGCCGTGTTCGACCCCATGTAACTCTCTGACTTGTGCACACGGCCATGCCACATGCCCGTGTGTTAAGCCATGTGGTTAAATAATTCATTTCGAAATTAGGTGCAGGTTTCACATAGCCAAAACGCATGCCCGTGTTCTAGGCCATGTAGCACACACGACTGAGACACAAGCCCATGTCTCTACTCGTGTGCTCAATTCTGAGCATTCTGTTTCTCAAAGTTTAGGGTGTAGAGGACACACGGCCTGACTACATGCCCATGTACTTGGCCGTGTGTCACACACGGTCTAGACACATGCCCGTGTGTCTGCTCGTGTGGACAAAATAAAGCCATTTCTAACTTCAAATTAAACAAATTCTATCATTCAACATCATATACCATTACATGCATACATGTTCATAACCTTGCCTTAGTTTAGTCCACATGTTAGACATAATTGATCAACTACTTAACACATATGTAGCTACCATAGTATAACATTACAAATATATCAAAACAAACCATTACTAGCCATTCCAATGTCTAGATTACAAGCATCATTTACATTTACATACCAATATGGCCAATATACCCTATACATGCCATTACGACCATAATTGATTTACCATATATACTGATATAGGCCGATGGATAGTGTGAGTGATCTTCGCTAGGCTTCCAATCCAACGAGCTTCTGATTTACTATAAAACAGGGAAATAAAACTAAGTAAGCATAAAATGCTTAGTAAGTTCGTATAACATGGTACTTAACTTACCATTCATTTTATTTTGAGGTAACTATTTAAGGCATATTCAATCAATTTGTCCTCAAGACCTACACATATCCTCATTGCCCTTGTTAGTCATATAATCCATAATAACATCACAAACATATATGGGCTCAACAACAATCAAGTTTCCTTGGACATATGCTTTTCACAACATGTATTCCTTTAACATGTATAAATCATCTCTTTATATTACAAGTATAATTTCATAATAGTTCATCTCGAGTTTTGATCATTTCATATCAGAACTTTACCCATATTACTCGGAATATCAAGGTCACGATTAGTACACTCAAGGTGTACAAGTCTAGAATCAAGGATGTACAAACACATCAAATAAATTCCATGTACAATATCATCATTTCATATTTCCATATATCAATTATCACTTATCATCATTTTCATGTATTTTAAGCCAATATGTTTAATAACTCATTTCTTATTCATATCTTATCATGTCAAGAACTTTTACCCATTGAATTTATCTGAAATATCGATGGATACGTAGGTAGTACACTCGAGGTGTACGGATCAGAATCTGTCAATTCATGTCCAATGATACCCATAGGGTATTATATCAGAGAGTACACTCTCGAGCCACACATGTATACAACAAGATTACCAGTCCAGGCTAAATCCTTTTTATGACATATGCTCTAAATAGCTTGATCTGGATTCATCGTCTGGTTAAATCCAATCCATAACATATACTCGAGAGGACTCATATCAGGATTACCCGTCCAGGCTAAATCCCATTCGCAACAAATGCAGGACCTCATTCATTTTGGGAAATCACATATCCATCAAATTTTCCATTTATTCAAATGGAATTTAGCATCTTTCAAGCATTATCAAGCATGTGGTCAATCTCTTATATTTATGCATTTATGCAATTCAAATGTTCACATTCAACTCAAGCATAAAATTAACATTTTTATCATTTATCATTTGTCGGGCATTATAATTGATTGGGCACTCTCATTTATCGGGCTTTAACGAGTATGTGATCATTTCACATATTTATGGCATTTATACAACTCATAAACACAACATTTAATTCAAGCATAAAAACATATACAATTTAGTTACACGAACTTACCTCGACAATGTTCGTGTACGTAAAATCTACTAATCCGACATTTTCCTCTTTCCTCTTTCTAGCTCCAAATTTGGTCTATCCGGATCTATACGAGTAAATTTTAACATCAACTTACCATATTTCACATTCAATTGGACTTAATTTTCATCCTAGGCAAAATTACCATTTTTCCCCTAACTTTTCCATAAATTCCTATTTCGTCCCTAGGCTCGGAAAATAAAATTTGTGCAATTTACTCCCTATTCTAAGGCTAACCAAAATCCCATTACAAAATTTACAACACATGTATTCATAAAAATTCAGCATTTTTCTTCAATTTCACAACTTTACATTTTAGTCCCTAAATCATGTTTTCATCAAAAATCACTTTGTAAAAGTTGTTTATCTATCAACAACCTTTCATTTTCTACCATAAATTTCTAATTTTCAGCAGATACATACATGACCTATTTTCCATACTTTGATAACTTTTCAAATTATTCCCCCAAATAGATAGATTAGACCATCCCAGTTTCAAAAATATAAAAATTACTAAAAACGGGCCAAGGTAACTTACCCAATTTGGCCATGAAAGTTTCTTCTCTCTCTTCTACGGTTTCCATGTATTTTTGGGGAAGAATTTGATAAAATAAGATGATATTTCTTTTTATCATCTTTTAATTAATTAAATTATTTCACTTTCCAATTTAGTCCCTGCCATTTTTCTAAATTTCCATGGATGAGTACCAAAATATCTACGTACTTTCTTTAATGGTCAAATTACCATATAAAGACCTCAAGTTTTGAATTCCATAGCTATTTAATCCTTATAGCTACTAGAATTCAACTTTTGCATTTTATGCAATTTGGTCCTTCTCGTAATTAAGCACATAATTGATAAAATTTTCTTATCAAAATTTTCACATGACATTTCTATCATATTATGGACCATATAATAAAATAAAATTAAATTTTATTTTCAGCTCGGATTTGTGGTCCCGAACCACTATTCCGATTTCACCGAAATTGGGCTATTACAACTCTCCCCCTTAAGGAATTTTCGTCCCCGAAAATTTTACCAGTAAAGAGATTCAGGCATTACTCTCTCAGAGTTTCCTCCAGTTCCTAGGTAGCTCCCTCCATATCATGTCATTGTCAAAAAATTTTACTAAAGATACCTTTTTATTTTTCATTTCTTTTACTTCACATGCCAGAATTTCAACCAATCACTCACTGTAAGTCATGCCAAGCAAAATTTTAGTCTCTATCTGAGAAATAATAGATGAGAGGTCTGATCGATACTATCATAACACATATACACATTAAATATTGTGAATTCTATAGAACTCTAATAATAATATCAATCAATACACATTAGGTCTAATTCTTTTCAATGATCTCATATGACCCATTAAACCACAAAATCAATTTGCCTTTACTGCCAAACCGGAGAACTTTCTTCTATGGCGAAACTTTCAAAAATATTTTATCACCAATCTGAAACTCCATTTCTTTTCATTTAAGATTCACATTGAATTTCTAACAATCAAATGCTACTTTTAAACTGTCTCAGATCACTCCATCTTTCTTCGGTTTCAAAGAATCAAACCTACTACATGTATCTTTTCTCACTGAACTCCGTCCAAAACACCGGAGTTTTACATTTGTGAACATATAAAGCCTTGTACAGTATAATTTTGTACTTGACTGTTAATTGTTATAATAAGCAAATTCAACCCAAGGCAAATACTTTTCTCAGTTATCTTCAAATTCAAGTACACAACATAGAAGCATATCTTCCAAGATCTGAATTATATGTTCAGATTGATCATCCGTCTGAAAATGAAATACGGTACTAAAATGTAACAGTATAACTAGAGTTTCTTGTAACTTGTTTCAGAATCAGAATTTAAACAATAGATCTCCATCAGACATAGCAAAAACTAGCACTTCATATAATATGACAATCTCAGAAACAGATAATTCAAGCAATCTATCAAGTGTGAAATCCACTCATTCTAGAATAAAATGTGCAGGCTTAATCAAACAATCGACAATTACTCAAATAGTATCTTTCTTTTTCATAGACAAGGGTAATCCCAATATAAAGTCCATAGTAACTTTGTCTAATTTCTATTTCGGTATCTTCGCTGGCTATAATCATCTTGAAAGTTTCATCCTTATCTTGCTGATACATCCCACATTTAAAAACAGATTCAGAAATACCACATTTCATTCCAAGCTACTAATACATATTTTTCAAATCATTATACATTTTATCATTCCCTAGATAAACAAACATAGTACCACTATGATCATTCATGTATAATTTTCTGTATAAACTCTAAATTCTTCAGTACACAGACTCTGTCTCTGAATAACAGACATTTATCAAATCTATTCTAAAATTTTAAATCAAAAATTATTTCACACTATATTCATTTAACTTACAACTCATTATTACTTTTCTGAGTTTTACTGATATGTCGTCAAATAATCGGTTAAGCTCTATACTCAGCTAAAATTAAGCTATTATCAGACAATCATTATCAGTATCCATGGCTTGCAAAATATATAGAGATTTTCTACTCAAAATATTTGTAACCACATTCGCTCTTTCCGAGTGATATTCAATTATCAAATCATAATCTTTCAACATTTCAAACCATATACGCTATCTCAGATTCAAATCTTTTACCAACATCAGATACTTCAAACTTTTATAATCGGTGAATATATGATATTTTTCACCAAACAAGTAATGTTGTCAGATTTCAATACAAAAACAATAGCCAGCAAATTCTAGATCATGTATCAAGTAATTCTTTCCATGTGGTTTTTAATTGTCTAAAAGTATAGGCTATTACCTTGCCTTACTGCATCAAAACATAATCTAATCCCATTCAATAATACATCTCTGTAATAACAAACTCCTTACCTGATTCAAGCTGAACTAGAATTAATACTTCGATCAATAGAGCTTCTAACTAGTTAAAACTTTACTGATATTTATCAGTCCATTCAAATCTCACATCTTTTCTGTAATAACTGGGTCATCAATGTAGCTATTTCAATTATTAACATTGAAGCTTTGAGTTTTTTCCAAATCCACAACCATTAGATAGATTTTAAACCATTGTGCAATAATACGACTGACATTTCAGCTATATAGATAAAGCAACAATTCAACATCAATAGTGCACCTCAACCTAAAAGAGGGAAACCGAAAGTAGCCCCAATAATAACCAATGCTGTAATACAATTTCTATAATCTGGGATCTCTATCACCATACCTCATGATCGAGTCAATATTTATAACGGTAATAAATGTAATTATCTCTGATCAAAGAATATTTTTCACAAGTAACCCATGTTTACATAATAAAGAGATTGATGATAACTCAAAGAAAATTCAGAAGAGTAATATCATGCATACTTAGTAGAAACAACTATGATAAAGACAATATACTTGCATATTAGCAATTTAGGGCTTCAATCAGTAGAAGTAGGAAATGATATCATATGAACCTTATCATCAAATCTTATATCAATCATGATAAATTAGAAAACCCAAGAAAAACAAAGCAATATCGCTCATGAATCAACCAGACTTTCAGTAATTCCATCCATTACAATTAGCCAGCCTTTCAATACGATAAATATTGCATCTGAACATGCACAATTTTATATGCCTCTAAGAATAACAGAACTTATAGAGTACCCAAAAAAGATTTTTGTAATATACTCAATTATAACAGCTATATTCAAATATCTTTACAATTTCATCACCATTCCACTGACTAATGAAGTCATCAACAATCTTACATTATTCAATTCACTAAAAGAGTCAATTTGGAAGAATTTTCGACTAATTCATTTTTGTAAATATTTGGATAAGTCTATTTCTCATGAATAACTTCTTCCTTAACAATAACATCACATATTCAGAAAAATCCTCAGAAAAATCTGATATCTCTTTTAATACCGTCATTACTTACTAACCCATTATCAATTCTGACTACATTATTAATCATTCAGGCTTTGAACTTAATCCATATAAATCTTACGAATTTTATCATATAAAACTATACTGGTAAGAGGGTGGAGATCGTAAGCCTCAAAATTTATCTTTCATAAATACACACATATCACTTAACGTGTATCATTAACATGTTCACTATAAAACATTTATTTCATACCTTTACAAGTCCCCTTTTATCATAAGAAACATTTTTTACTCAGGCACGTGTGTATCACTTTCAGCAATATCGGATTTAGCTCGGTTGGAAAGTATCTCTGTCTATTTGCAAAACAATTTTCATTAGAGTTAGGAGATATCACACTATCATAGGTTATATAATGACATGTATTTCTAGACTCTATATACGCTACGTCCAGTTCGAGAATCGACTAACCGTAGCTCTGATACCACTAAATGTAACACCCCTAATCTGTATACGTTGTTGGAACAGGGTTTCAGAGTATTATCGAAACTTTCAGAATATTTTACAAATAATTTATGTAAATTACTTTTTATTAACCTAGATTATTCAAAACGTCCCTTAATTGGACCCTGAGGCCCAATTTGAGCATTAGAATCAAATCGAGACTTAATGGGAACTCTAAGAATTTTTCGTGACATTTCAAAAATTTTCCAAGTTACAGGGCTCACATGCCCGTGTGGTCCAAGGGACATGCCTGTGTGACCCTGGGACACGCTGTAACACCCCTTACTCGTATTTGACACCGGAACAGGGTACGAGACATTACCAAACTTATACACAAGCAATCGTACAAAATCGAGACGTAAATTTCCATCCAAATTTAAAACTTTTCACACACATTCATATCGTTCTTAAGAAGAGCCCACGAGACCCAAAACATACATTAGAAGCGGTTCAGGACTAAACCGAGAACTTTAGAAAATTTCACAACACTAAGAAAAGTTTTCATGTTTTAAGAGCCACACACCCATGTGGCTTGGGACACGCCCGTGTGGGTAGGCCGTGTGGTCACACACGCCTGTGTCCCTAACTCGTGTAACTCTCTGTTTGTCACCCAAGAAGAAATTAAAGTCACACGACCAAGTCACACGCCCGTGTGCTAGGCCGTGTGGTCGATTTAAAAATTATGATTTTTTATAAATTAGGTGCAAACTTCACACGCCCAGGGCACACGCCTATGCCTGAGGCCATGTCATCTACACGGCTGAGACACACCCGTGTCTCTGCCAGTGTCTCTACCCTTGTGCTCAATTTTGAGCATTCTATTTTGCAATAGTTAAGGTGTAGAGGACACACGGCCGGAACACACGCCCATGAGGCAAGCCGTGTGTCACACACTGCCTAGACATACGCTCGTGTGGACAAAAACAAGGCTATTTACCAAGCCATTTTGTCACCCTTTTATGTACACACCAACACAACAAAACATAACATAACACCAATCCAAGCAATTACATTCAACCAATTCAGCCACAATCAAGACATCCACACATCATTCACATGCTACCATTTACCACATACAAACATCACATACTTATCAACTTAAACCATGCAAATTTCCACATCCATGAAAACATCATCATATGCATATATACTTAAACCAATATTAGTCAATTTCAATGGTCATTTACAAAATGAATTATCAACCAGCAAAGCCAATGCATTTGGCCAAATCAATTATGACACATAACAAAATAACCAAGTCCCTAAACATGCCATAACTTAAAATGTTGAATTCATTGGTACCCAAAATAATCAGTTGATAGTGTTAGTGGATCTCTGACAGTCTCCGATCCCCGAGCTAGGTTGGTGACACTATAAGACAAGGGAAAGAAAAGGGGAGTAAGCTATATAGCTTAGTAAGTTCCCATACAAATAATAGGCATCATAACCCAACATTTAACATACAATTAACATGATGATAATTGACATAAATATTATTAAGATCTTATAATCATAACTTACTCAATTATAACCTTACCGAGGATTGATCACATAACGAGCTCATTACGTATAAGTTTTACATACATACCTGAGTCATCTCGAATTTAATTTACATGCAATTCACCTTTGACATACTCATTAAATTACCCATTGAACTACTTGGAACACTAAAGGATACTCAAGAATCTTTTACACACAGTACCATACCAATGCAATATCCCAGATATGGTCTTACATGGGATCTCGTATCGATGCCAATAGCCCAAGTATGGTCTTACATGAAGTCTCATATCGAGGCCATATCCCAGATATGGTCTTACACATAGTCTTATATTGATGTCATATCCCAGATATGGACTTACACATAGTTTTAGTAACCCTAATGTCATGACATTTGTATCCTATCAATTCTTAAGGTTCAACCGAGATTTCTC
Source organism: Gossypium longicalyx (assembly GCA_025698465.1). Classification (NCBI taxonomy): domain Eukaryota; kingdom Viridiplantae; phylum Streptophyta; class Magnoliopsida; order Malvales; family Malvaceae; genus Gossypium; species Gossypium longicalyx. Next base: position 64,046,054 of record CM046996.1, on the reverse strand, counting down.
TCTTGTCAGAACTTTGTCGAATACGTCCAAGTGTAATTCACAATTCATACAATAATAAAACATTTAAAACGTAATTAAAAATAATGTATTATTTGCATACAAACTTACCTCGAAACAAAAATAGTAAAAATGGGATCTAATCGTCAAATACTTTGTTTTTCCCCCGATCTAGGTCCGAACCTCGTTTCTCTTGACCTATAATAGCAAATTTAACTCATTTATTATTCACATTACTTATTTCAGTTCAAAAATCACATTATGGAAAACTTACATTTTTACCTCTAAATTGATATTTTTACACTTTGGTCCCTAGGCTCGTAAATTGAAATAGATTCAATTTCTTCTATTCCCAAGCCGAGCCAAACCTCTTTTATGCTTATAACAGCCCACATTTTTCATTTAATCACACTTTTACACACATTTTATAACCTTTTTATAAATTGGTCCTTTTGACATTTTTATCAAAAATCACCTAGCAAAAGTTGTTTATCATACACCAACTGCACATTTTCTACCATTAGACATCAAAATACACACATATATAACATGGTTCAAACCCTAGACCTTAATAATTTCTCAAATTAATGGTAGAAGTAGATAGATCGAGTGATCACGACATCAAAAATGTAGAGCATTAAAAACGGGGTAAGAACGGACTTACAATCGAGCTTGAAAGTGGCCAAACCCTAGCTATGGCTTCCCTTCTAAATTTCGACTCAAGCATAAAAGACAAAACATTTAAACCAAACATCAAGCTCCCATAATTCATCTACTAACATCACAAAACTCATAGTTTCATCAATGGCACATTTCAAAAACATCACCAAAATTAGAAATTGAGGCATGGGTTTTATAAAACACAAAGCAACGATCTCAAAAACATAGAATTTATCAAAAACCGAAGCAAAAACATACCTAAATCAAAGATTGCAAGTGTCGAACCCTAGACAAAGCTTTTCACTTTTCTTTTTCTCTTATTTTTGGCTATATGAACATATTATGGCCAAATTTTATGTTTTATTTTATTATAATGACTTTAATAAACATTTTCCCGTTTTGTCCTTTTATAAACAATTATAAAACCATTTAATGGATGGTTTTTTAGTCCATTAACATTTTCAATGGACAAATAACAACATAAGGACCTCTCAAATATAAAGCCAAGTCAAAAAGGCACTTATAACATCTAGCACACAGCTTTTACATTTTACGCGATTAGGTCCTTTTTCAAAATTAAGCATACAAACATTCAAAATTTTATACGAGATTTTCACACATGCTAATTCACACATCATAAGCACGGAAAATAATATTTAAAAATTTTTCTAACTCGGTTATGTGGTCCCGAAAACACTATTCTGACGGGTCAAAATCAGATTGTTACATGCGTTAACCGAGAACTCAAGAAAATTTCAAAAAAAGTTCTATGTTTAAGCCTCACATGCCTGTGTGGAGGCAATCCACATGCCCGTGTGCTTTGGACACGCCCGTGTCCTTTACCCTTGTGAATTTATTATTCACTTCGAACCTACAGGGGTTTTCACATGGCCGAGCACAGGATCGTGTCCTTCACACGGCCTAGACACGCCCATGTCATCACCCATGTCTAAAAACCTCGACATTCTGTTTATGACATCATCATCCACTTAGGGGCACACAGCCAAGACACATGCCCGTGTGCTAGGCCGTGCCCTCCACACGGTTGAAACACACGGCCGTGCCTCTACCCGTGCATTTATTACCATGCATACTGACTTAAAAATTTTAGGTGCAAGGGACACACAGTCGTACAACACACCCATGGGCCTGACCGTGTGTCACACACTGCCTAGACACATGCATGTGTGTCTACCCATGTGGACCTTTTTGGAGGATATTCTCCAAGCCTCTTGTTACCCTTACACATCCAAACACATTAACGTGTTCCTTGGACATCTATCATGGTATAATAATACTCTTAAAACCTCCTTAGTCAAGATCATGCATATTGCTTCATGTCTCTTTTAATCTTATATTAATATTATCCTTTTTGTGTTAAGGTTACCATTCCAACAATATACATTCATACTTGGCTCATTTTATAACTCATTGCCAATTATAACCTAAATCATTCCCAAGGGATTTGGCCACATATCTCATGTCCATTCATGATATATCACAAAAAACATACAAGCATAAACATGCACAATTAGTAGGTTTACAACCTACATCAAATGAACCATATCACATGGCCATATACACAGTGAATAAGCGTATCATTCAAGCCCTTACATTGACTTGCCAAATGACACATATAACAAAATGACCCAAAAATCCTATACATGCCATTAGAACAAAATAAAAGTTTCTATATACCAAGGCAGGACAAGTTGATAGTGTTGACAACGCTCCTATCATCTTCCAATCTTCACGAGTCCGCGAGGTCTGTAAAACAAGAGAAGTGAAAGGGGGTAAGCATTGACATGCTTAGTAAGTCCGGATAACAGGAAGGTAAACTTACCGGTTATTTAGCAAACAACCATAAAATATATTCATGCCAAACATGCATATTATAATTCCCCTATCACATACACTCAACCATCAAGTTAGTCTCATACCAATACATTATAACTTTAGTCTTTGATGATCTCATCAATTCAAACATTTCCATTTTCAATTCTCATTTTAATCTCGTTGAATTCTCTCCAAATCTCGATGTATATCCCATTTACTGTCAAGTCATGCAAGTGATCATTTTAAAGCACGTACTCCTGTGAACCTCTCTCTTATGGTGGGATTACCAGTCCAGCCTAAATCCCCCGCAATATAAACTCATGGAGTGATGTCGGGATTACCAATCCAAGCTAAATCCCTTGTAACGACAAACACTCTTAAAGAGCTCGGATCTGAATTACCAGTCCAAGCAAAATTCAGACCCTAATCGGATTACCCGTCCGAGCTAAATTCACAAGGCACACATATTCTTCGGGAGGCTAGATCACTATAGAAACACCCATCTGAGCTAGATCCTTTTTACTGTCAATTCATTTTCGGAATATCCATCAGATATCCTTTTTTATTCAACCGAGACATTTCTTCATGACATCAATTTTCATGAATCATCATACATTCATTATCAATATTATAACTCATACATGGACATGCATTTTTAATGTATTTGAAAATAGTTTACATTTGAGTTATACGAACTTACCTGGAAGATGTTTCAAGTTCTAATTTTAGTTATTCTGAAAACTTTCATTTTCTACGGTCGACCTCCGAAATCGGTCTCTCAGGGTCTATATAAGCGACAGTAAATTATTAATACATCACACTATTCATTTCAAGTCTAAATTTCAGCTCGAGAAAAATAACCATTTTGCCCCTAACATTTCACATTTTTACAAATTAGTCCCTAGGCTCGTATAATGAAATGCATGTAATTCCTTGGTTACCCAAGCCTAGCCGAATATACCTTAAGCTCATACCAGCCCATATTTTCCTCTATTTCTCATTTTTCTACTCATTTTTATAAGTTTTACAAAATGGTCCCTTAAGCCATTTCCATGAAAAACCACTTAGTAAAAGTTGTTTACTATCCTCTAAACTCTCATATTCCACCATAAATCATCAAAACACAAGCACCTTATGCATGGCTAAATTTCTAAACATGAACCCTAGCTTGAAATATGGGTAGAAATAGAAAGATCATGTTATGAGGATTTCAAAATTACAAAGAACATTAAAAATGGGGCTAGGGAGCACTTACTATTGAGCTTGAAATGTTGAAAACCCTAGCTTATGGAGCTCTAGGAATTTTGGCAGCTATGGGGAAGAAGATGGCTGAATTTTGGCTTTCTTTTTCCCTTTTTATTAAGTTTATAACCAAATGACCAAAATGCCCCTTGTTACAAAACTTTCAAATTTTTCTATGCATGCCCATTTTTGTCCAAAAACTTAGAAATTGGGAAAATTTCTATTTAAAGTCCTTCTAATTAATATTCCAAGGCAATTTCATACAAATTTCTTCTAGAATCCAAGTTTTGTAATTTATTCAATTTGGTCCTTAATTTCCAATTGGACACTTTACACATAGAATTTCTTTATGAAACTTTAGCACATGCATATTTTCATACTCTAGACTTCATAATAATCATTAGACAATCACTTTAACATCAGATTTTGTGGTCCCAAAACCATTATTCTGACTAGGCCTATTCCAGGATGTTACAATTCTCCCCTCTAAGGGACTTTCGTCCTTGAAAGTCTTACCAGTAAACAGGTTCGGATATTGACTTCTCATGGTTTCTTCGGGTTTCCATGTAGCCTCTTCCACTCCATGTCTATGCCATAATACTTTTACTAAGGCAATATTCTTGTTCCGTAGTTGTTTAACTTCTCGAGCTAAAATCTTGACCGGTTCTTCACCATAGGTCATATCTGGTCTAATCTCAACCTCTGTCGATGAAATCACGTGGGAGGGGTCTGATCTATATCTTTGTAACATGGATACATGAAACACGTCATGAATCTTTTCCAATTCGATTGGCAGTGCTAAATGGTAGGCTAATGGTCCAATTTTCTCAATAACCTCATATAGCCCGATAAATCTTGGAATCAGTTTGCCTTTCCAGTCGAATCTTAATACCTTCTTCCATGGGGACACTTTCAAGAACACTTTATCTCCAACTGGAAATTTAATTTCCTTTCTTTTCAAATCAGCATATGACTTTTGTCTATCCGATGCCACTTTCAAGCAGTCACATATCACCTTAACCTTTTCCTCCGTTTATTTGATTAGGTCAACTCGGATGCCTTCACTCGAAACAATGTGACCCAAGAATCCTACCTCTCGGAGCCAAAACTCGCTCTTGCTAAATTTAGCATACATATGCTTGTCCCGTAAAGTCTGTAAAATAGTTCTTAGATGTCTTGCATGTTCAACTTCATCCTTAGAATAAATCAGGATATCATCAATAAATACAACCACAAACTTGTCTAAGTATGGGCGAAATATCCTATTCATCAAATCCATAAACACAGCCGGAGTATTCGTCAATCTGAAAGGCATTACAAGAAATTTGTAATGGCCATACCTTGTTCTGAAAGCGGTCTTAGGTACGTCTGACTCCTTAACTTGCAACTGGTAGTAGCCGAACCTTAGATCTATCTTAAAAAACATGATGGCTCCCCTCAATTGATCAAACAAGTTATCAATCCTTGGCAAAGGATACTTATTCTTGATGGTTACTTTGTTAAGTTGTCAGTAGTCTATACATAACCTCATCGAACCATCTTTACCCTTTACAAATAATACAGGAGCACCGCAAGGCGAAAAGCTTGGTCTTGCAAAACCATTATTCGTCAGTTCTTGTAACTGTGCCTTTAGTTCTTTTAGCTTAGTCGATGTCATCTTATACGGAGCAATAGAAATAGGTACTGTTCTAGGCATTAGCTTAATACCAAACTCTTCCTCTCTAATAGGAGGTAATCTAGGCAACTCTTCTAGACACACATCTGGATACTCGTTTGCTATCGGTACCGACTCCATCTTCAACTCAGATTCTTTATAATTTAGTACAAAAGCAAGGTAAGCTTTGTATCTTTTTCTCAAATACCTTTGAGCCATCATTGAGGTAATTACGACCGGCGGAGTATCCAACTCACTTGAATCAACTCGAAGAATTTTGCCATCTGAACATTTCAATTCAATATACTTGCTACCACAATTTACAATCACATCATGAACGGCCAACCGATCCATACCAAGTATTACATCAAACTTATCGAAGGGTAAAAGCATAAGGTTAGCCGGAAAACAATGACCTTGAATCATCAAGGGACAATTCTTACAAACTTTATCGACTAAAATAAACTTGCCTAGAGGGTTCGACACCCTAATCACAAATTCTGTAGGTTCCACAAACATATTCATGCTAGACACCAATTTCATGCAAATGTATGAATGGGTCGATCCCGGATCAATCAAGGCAATAACATGGACAATATGAAGAGAAAATGTACCCGTAATGACATCAGGAGCTGAGGCTTCCTCTCTGGCGTGAATAGCATAAGTTCTCACCAGGACTAGAGCCTCTGATTTTGTAGTAGCATCTTTAGCAACATTCGACTGCCACTTGCACTTTTGGTATGTCTTGGGGGTCTACCTCGAGAAATAGGAGCATTCAACTGCGGGGCTAACTCAACCTCTTTATCAGTTCACTCTGGGCAGTCTCTAAGGAAATCATCAATAGACCCACATCTATAGCATGGACCACTCTTCATTCGGCGCTCTGTGTGCTTATGCAAGAAGGCAAGGTAGTAGCTTATGCCTCGAGACAATTGAAGCCACATGAGAAAAACTATCCTACACACTATAACACCCCAAACCTGGCCCAGACGTTATGGCCGAATCTGGTGTGTCACATTGAAGTGTTTAGGCAAAAACCGTGTTTTCATTGAAAACCCTTCTTAAAAGAAACCTTAATTAACTAAAAAAAAACACATTTCAGTTGCGGAAGCCTTGTTTAAAACATTTGATTAAAGAAAACTTATCATTTTAAAATTTAGTTGCGGAAGCGTAGAAAAACATACTATAGTTTAAGAAACCCATGTTCAACTTCTCGTAATTACAATGAAAATAATAATAATAATTCAAGTAATAATAACATAATGAAAATCTTATTACATTATGGTTTGAAACATACTTAATAAAATAAAACTTATATGCTTAAAAAAAACCTATGTCCAAATCATCTTGCTAGCTAGCCGCCCAGAGTCCTTCCAAACATTGAATCTTCTACTGAGCATCACCTGAAAATAAAATAAAAGAGGGGGTGAGTTTTCGCAAACTCGGTGTGTACAACCCTCGAAAAAAACAAGCATTCAAAAAAAACATCATTCATCAATCATGCAATGTAATCCCATCCAAATTATCCATCAGCTACACACCAGCTTCGTCCCCCGTCACACCATGTGGGGATATAAATATCGACCCACCCAACCCACACACCATGGTAGCCCGGTTGCGAAACTACATTCATTTACATATTGGGCTTTAAAAGCCATCGGTGGATCCACGATTGTCAAGCAACCATGCGATCCTCATATACTTCTTTCGTTCCATAATTCCCAACCCATATGCAACCTAAGCAGAATATCATATGTATGCATGTCGCATCCACAAAACTTACATTCAACACCTAGGGGTATTTTGGTCATTTTCGCCCTTAGGGGCATTTCAGTAATTTTCCCTTAATTATGGTTTTCACTTATCTTGGCCCGTTAACAAGTCCCGTGAGCTAAGATGAACGAATACTATGCACTAGGTAGGATTCCTGAGAAGAGGAGGTGGGTCATTAAGACCGCTTAAGTACCAAGCTCTCCCTAGATCCAATCCTAGACATGCATATACCCGTTGCCACACCTTAACCCTTTGACTTGTCCACGACCGTAATAGATTAATTAAGTCTTATGTGGATATCATATACTAGGCCCAAAACCCCTTACAAAGCCCAAACAATTTCACATACATGTATCTAGCCCATTAAGCCCAATCATATTCATATGGCCCATTAGGCCCAAATCACCTATATATGGCCCATTAGGCCCAAATCACATTTATATGGCCCGTTAGGCCCAGTCACATTCATATTCATGCTCACATACAAACTTTCTATCACATAGCATCAATTATCAATTTTTGCCTACTATGGGCCCAACAACCCATCGGGCACATTTAGCCCATTCTGGCCCATTTGGCTAGATCACAACCCAAGTCCACAGAATCACCCGTGGGCCTCAGGTAACCTATCAGTTTCCCCCTTACGAGTTTTCGAGCACTTACAAGACTACCGTAGCCAAACTTTCAGCTTTTCGGCATTTCAACTTTTTTACTTTTCGGCTCTTCGGCTTTTGCTGATTCATTGTGTGTGTGCAGTGTATGTACACACCTGGTAAGCAAGCGTGATGCGATCTCCTTAGCCCAAACCTACAATCGATATCACCCTTCAATTAATCGCATGCTTAATACTTATTAACTCAAAAATCGAAACCTCACCTTAACCTTACCTTGAGCCCAATCCTTAATCACTTTTTCCTTGATCACGTATTTCCTAGATCTGCACAAATCTTAACTATTAAAACCCGAATAATAGGTGACTCATATCCAACACAAGTCTCCTTACCATAACTATGACCATTCGGCCACCTTAGCCAATGGGAGAAGATTACTTACCAAAATCGCAACACCTTAAGGAGCAATCCGATACTAATTCCTTACCAAAATTTGATTAGAAAGAGTGAGGGACAATAATCGATACTAAACAAAGAAAACTGATTGGAAGAGCAACACTTACACTAGATTCGGTCAAAAAGTATTCAGCCCTTAGAAGATTCGATTTTTCGGCTTTTCAAACTAAGTATAGTGAATAAGGTTTATTTGGTACAGATTAAAGAAGAAGAGTAGTAGAAGAAATTGGCAAAGAAGATTGTGTAGAGGAGAATAGAAATCGGCAGAAAGAAAAGAAAGTAAAATAGAGGGTTTTCGGCTTTTTGGATCTTGAAGAGAAAAGGGTTTCTTTTCAACACTCCCATTCGGCGCCTATTTATAGCCCTATAGCCGAATTCTTCAAGCCCAAGTTCCCAATTCAGCTCCACTTACTCCTCAGTTCTCATCTCCTCATTTTTCTCCCTGATAATCCCTTGATCATTTCCTTAATTTTCTCTTTTGAACACTCCCCTTGGAGTCCATCTTCACGCCACTTCCATCCTTCTAGAAGACCAAAATTAAATTCTAAAAATACTAAGCTAGGATTCGAACCTTGGACCCCTTACTAGCTACTAATGCCACCTCACTACACCTTATGTGGCGTCACTTAGCCACTCCACCACAGGCTCTTTTTGTGTTCAATTGTTTCTTCATTTATTCAAAAGCCCACCTACTTGCAAGCCCTGATTCTTTTAAAAATTAAACTATAATTTCTTCTACCCCTTGATTCAAACTCAAACCTTGACCAAGACCTACCATCACATAATTAATACTTAACCGGAATTGCTAAGCACAAAAGAAAAATTTGAGATTTTTGGATTTTTGGATTTCAGGATTTTTGGGTGTTACAACTCTACCCCCTAAAAGAAATTTCATCCTCGAAATTTACTTGGTTTAAACAGTTGTGGATATTGACGTCGCATCACTTAGGTTACACCATTACGCTTCTGTTGCGCACTCTATTTCTAATTTTAAAATAGATAGATCGCACACTATGGATAAAGTATGTACCAGTATTCGCTTCTGGAGCATCTTCGTCTTCTCGGCGACGAGCAGCATAAAATAAAGTTGGATGCCTTGCCTCAGCATAACCTGCATTTTCACCTAGTACTCCATGTCCACATCCATTGCCATCACCACCCCTGGCCTTCTCACGTCCCCTTGGCGGTAGCTGACCACCCCTTGGTAGCTGAGCACCAGTTTGGCCCACTACTGGCTCTCGACCTAGCATTCGGGGGCAATCCTTGATCCTATGCTCCATAGACCCACAAGCTAAACAAGCTCCCATCCTCTTCTAACACTCACCTCTATGGCTTCTCCCACAATCAGCATAAGGTGGCACCCCTAGATTAACAGTAGGGGGCCTTACTCTAACTAGCCCATCAACTCTGGCCCTAGTCCTAGGCCTCTAATCGACACTAGGAGTCTCAGCCTCCCTCTTATTCTTAGCCCTTTCTTTCTCCCAATTTAGGCGCTCAGTGTGTTTTACCTCCTTCGCTATCTTTGCTTTCTCCACTAATTCCGAGAAAATTCGTTCCCTTTGTAGAGCTATCAGCACCGTAAGGCTATCTTTAAGTCCATCCTCAAACCTAACGCAATGCTCATACTCCGTTGCCACCATTACTGTAACACTCCAAACCCGACTTGGAAGTTTGGCTCGAATCTGGCGTGTCACATTGAAGTGTTTTTTGAAAACCATGTTTCTATTAAAAACCCTTCTTAATAATTAAAAACTTATACCCTTTTTAAACCTTGTTAGAAAACCTCAGCTGAATAACATTCTTAACAACTTTGTAAAAATCTTGGCAGTTGCAGAAGCTTAATTTAAAAACAATTACGGATACGTGATGTTTTGAACAACAGTAGTTGCTTTGGAAAACTGTGTTCTAATACTAGCAATTATAAGATCAATAAATAAAATTCCAAATTTGAAATCCAGAAAATTACAATGGCTTTACTACAACCCACATAAAAACATTTAAAAGTAATAATCAAAACTGTAACATAAACAGTGTGTATGGCTTCCTCCGAGCCCCTCGCAGCTCCGATCCGTCTAAGGCTGGAAATTACCTGAAAGGTTAATAAACGGGGAGAGTTTACGAAAACTCAGTGTGAAATCCCCTACTATATAAAAGGAACAGTCAGCCATATAAAAGAATTAAAAGTTTGGCCCCAGCCCTACTTACAGTTTCAGTAACAATTGGGCCTTAGCCCATTATAACAGACGGTACCAGATGGGCCTTAGCCCATTACATAATAAGAAACATTATCAGAACTAGAATCAAAATGAGAATCAGAATCAGAATCAGGTGACAGAATCAGAATCAGTATCAGGTAACAAAATCAGAATCAGAATGTGAATGCAATCCCAACCCATATCCATCCGTATACACCCCCGTACCAACCTTACACCATGTGGGGAGACAACTCGACCCACCCATCTGCTACACACCACAGAATTTGCAGCATGGCTGCCAGAATAGATATTGTGACAAAGTCACCAGATACAGATATTGTGGCAGAGCCACTAGAACAGATATTTGTGGCATAGCCACCAGAACGCTTCCTCCATCAATATAACCCAACCCATGCAACATGTCATGTATGCAGAATGTCATGCCCATATTTGAATCAAACAATCACAGTCAAGTCATTCATATCACCAACATATATATTCGCAATCAAAACCGTCAACCACACAGTCCAAGTCAGTCACTTGACCACAAGGGCAAAACAGTCATTTAACACCCTAGGGGCAAAATGGTAATTTTACCCCATAAGGGTATCTCGGTAATCCTACCCTACAGGGGTATTTCGATATTTTTACCCTACAAGGGTATTTCGATAATTTTACCCTACAAGGGTATTTCGATAATTTTACCCTACAAGGGTATTTTAGTAATTCTACACTACAGGGGTATTTCGGTATTCCTACCTTACAGGGGTATTTCGGTGATTCTACCCTACAGGGGTATTTCAGTAATTCTACCCTACAGGGGTATTTTGGTATTTCTACCTTACAAAGGTATTTCGGTAATTCTACCCTACAGGGGTATTTCGGTAATTCTACCCTACAGGGGTATTTCGATAAACTAGAGTATTCTAAACAGGGATAACAATACGAATGGGCCTAAAGCTCATTCTCGGCCCAAATAGGCCCACACGCTCGTGTGGCCCTTTTAACCCAAATCTAGCCACAAATATGAGATTCACCTAGCCTAGTCCAATATTTACTACACAATCAAACAACTTATCTAATTGGGCCCGTAGGCTTATTGGGCCCACATGGCCCCTTTCGGCCCATCGCTGCCCGAAGTAGCCATCCTACAGCTAGAGTAGTGAGAAATACACACCTGATAGGAGACTGGAGAACTCTTAGCCGACGCCCAACCCAAACGAGCACGCCATAAAGCGAAAGGGATCAGCCAAGAAATGTACCTTTACTCTCCTCATGGTTCTCTCTATTTAAAGCCAGCTTCGCATCCACTCTTATGTTAGCTTCCCAATGTGGGATCCCTCCATCATTAGAGTTTAAATTCAACACCAACTCTTGCCGCCCCCTGTAAGCAAAATAAATGCTCTTTGATTGCCATGAGTTTCGAACCCTGGACCTCCTTGCCAACTCTATGATGCCACCTTCTTGCCTCTTATGTGGTGCTACCTTGCCACTAGACAACAAGGCTTTTTGTGGCACAATTTCTCCAACAATATTCTTAAGGCCTACCTACTACGCCCAGGGTTTGATTCACCTTAAACCAAAATTTCTGCTAGAGTGCAGGTTTGAACCCAGGACTTCTCAAACACTTCTCAGCACACTTAACCACTAAAACAAGCCTTCATTAACGAAATTTACATGCACAACCAAATCTTATAAGTTGCCTTCAACCGCTCCCATGCTCAAGGCCCAAAACTTATAGGCCCAAATTCAAGGTGTTACAATTACCCTTACATACCTACTAAGGCGTAGAAACTCCGCCTCATACTCCGCCACCGATTTATTGCCTTGGGTCAAGTTCAGGAACTCCTTCCTCCTAGCATCCATATAGCTTGCACCCACATACTTCCCTTGGAATGCAGCTTTGAAAAACTCCCAGGTGACCTGCTCTGGTTGGGTGTCCTCTTTCACTGTCAGCCACCACTGGTAGGCTTCCTCCCTAAGCAATGACACCGCCCCTTTCAACTTTTGCTCAGGTGAGCAGTCCAAATCCTCCATTATCCTTTCAGTGGCCTCCAACCATATTCCGCCACATTAGGAGCCACGCCAGCCACGCCCTTAAAGATCTTAGCTCCATTCGATCGAAGTCGTTCTGGAATGGGTCCCCGATTTCGGTTGTCATTATTGGGCCCAGTGACACTTTCCAAAATCCTCAGCATTGCCTGCGACAATGCATCTTCTCCCGCGGCCCGATCATACTATCTATTCCCAGCCACAGGTGAGGCCAAAGCCTCTTCTACTCCAACATCGGGCATATGGCCCGATGCCGACGATTCAGCCCTAACACTTCCGCGGCCTCGGCCACAGCCTCTTGCACCTCTTCTAGCACTCATCGTCGATTCGTATATTATCTGAAATAGAAATTTTATGAAGTTTTAGTTAGTTTAATAATTACATCGATGTTTCATGAAAATATTTAAAGAGAAGATCATTTTCGAAAATCCTCTACAGTTTCTAGATCCTACGGGCTTTAGTTCCATTCTAACCATCATCTAAAGTAGCCCTCTAACTATCTACTGCATAACAATTTAAACAAACTTAAATAAAAGTACTTACTTGGTTCGATGTCGGAGACTCGGTGTCTTTTCAAAGAAGATTTCTCTTTTCCAAAGCATCGCGATCCAAAATATTTTTTTTAAAAAATCCAAATAATAAGTAGAAAAGAAACCAAATAATAATAATAATGCCCAATTCACAGCCCGAGTTTTGCAACCTAGACTCTGATACCACTAAATGTAACACCCCAAACCAGGCCCAGACATTATGGCCGAATCTGGTGTGTCACATTGAAGTGTTCTAGCAAAAACCGTGTTTTCATTGAAAACCCTTCCTAAAAGAAACCTTAATTAACTAAAAAAAACACACATTTCAGTTGCAGAAGCCTTGTTTAAAACATTTGATTAAAGAAAACTTATCATTTTAAAATTTAGTTGTGGAAGCGTAGAAAAACATACTATAGTTTAAGAAACCCATGTTCAACTTCTTGTAATTACAATGAAAATAATAATAATTCAAGTAATAATAACATAATGAAAACCTTATTACATTATGGTTTGAAACATACTTAATAAAATAAAACTTATATACTTAAAAAAAACCCATGTCCAAATCATCTTGCTAGCTGGCCACCTAGAGTCCCTACAAACATCGAACCTTCTACTGAGCATCACTTGAAAATAAAATAAATGACGGAGTAAGTTTTCGCAAACTCAGTGTGTACAACCCTCGAAAAAAACAAGCATTCAAAAAAAAATCATTCATCAATCATGCAATGCAATCCCATCCAAATTATCCATCCGCTACACACCGGCTCCGTCCTCCGTCACACCATGTGGGGATATAAATATCGACCCACCCAACCCACACACCATGGTAGCCCGGTTGCAAAACTACCTTCATTTACATATTGAGCTTTAAAAGCAATCGGTGGATCCATGATTGTCAAGCAACCATGCGATCCTCGTGTACTTCCTCCGTTCCATAATTCCCAACCCATATGCAACCTAAGTAGAATATCATATATATGCATGTCGCATCCACAAAACTTACATTCAACACCTAGGGGTATTTTGGTCATTTTCGCCCTCAGGGGCATTTCAATAATTTTCTCTTAATTATGGTTTTCACTTATCTTGGCCCATTAACAAGTCCCGTGAGCTAAGATGAACGAATACTATGCACCAGGTAGGATTCCAAAGAGGAGGAGGTGGGTCATTAAGACCGCTTAAGTACCAAACTCTCCTTAGATCCAATCCTAGACAAGCATATACCCGTTGCCACACCTTAACCCTTTGACTTGTCCACGACCGTAATAGATTAATTAAGTCTTATGTGGATATCATATACTAGGCCCAAAACCCTTTACAAAGCCCAAACAATTTCACATACCTATATCTAGCCCATTAAGCCCAATCATATTCATATGGCCCATTAGGCCCAAATCACCTGTATATGGCCCAATAGGCCCAAATCAAATTTATATGGCCCGTTAGGCCCAGTCACATTCATATTCATACTCACGTACAAACTTTCTATCACATAGCATCAATTATCAATTTTTGCCTATTATGGGCCCAACAGCCCATCAGGCCCATTTAGCCCATTCTGGCCCATTTGGCCAGATCACAACCCATGTCCACGGAATCGCCTGTGGGCCTTAGGAGACCTATCGATTTCCCCCTTATGAGTTTTTGCGCACTCGCAAGACTACCGTAGCCAAACTTTTGGCTTTTCGGCAATTTGGTTTTTCAGCTTTTCAGCTTTTCGACTTTTGCCGATTCATTGTGTGTGTGCAGTGTATGTACACACCTGGTAAGAAAGCATGATGCGATCTCCTTAGCTCAAACCTACAACCGATATCACCCTTCAATTAATTGCATGCTTAATACTTATTTACTCAAAAACCGAAACCTCACCTTAACCTTACCTTGAGCCCAATCCTTAATCGCTTCTTCCTTGATCACGTATTTCCTAGATCTGCACAAATCTTAACTATTAAAACCTGAATAATAGGTGACTCATATCCAACACAAGTCTCCTTACCATAACTATGACCATTCGGCCACCTTAGCCAATGGGAGAAGATTACTTACCAAAACTGTAACACCTTAAGGAGCAAGTGGGCAGAGAGCTAAAAACCAAGATTCGATACTAATTCCCTACCAAAATTTGATTAGAAAGAGTTAGGGACAATAATCGATACTAAACAAAGAAAATTGATTGGAAGAGCAACACTTACACTAGATTCGGTCAAAAAGTATTCGACCCTTAGAAGATTCGATTTTTCGGCTTTTTAAACTAAGTATGGTGAATAAGGTTTATTTGGTGCAGATTAAAGAATAAGAGTAGTAGACGAAATCGACAAAGAAGATTGTGTAGAGCAGAATAGAAATCGGTAGAAAAGAGAAAGTAAAATAGAGGGTTTTCGACTTTTTGGATCTTGAAGAGAAAAGGGTTTCTGGCACAAAGTGAAGGGAAATTCGTCATTAACTTTTCAATCCTCCCATTCGGCACCTATTTATAGCCCTATAGTCGAATTCTTCAGGCCCAAGTTCCCAATTCAGCTCCACTTACTCCTCACTTCTCATCTCCTCATTTTTCTCCCTAATAACCCCTTGATCATTTCCTTATTTTTCTCTTTTGAACACTCCCCTTGGGGTCCATCTTTACGCCACTTCCATCCTTGTAGAAGACCAAAATTAAATTCTAAAAATATTAAGCTAGGATTCGAACCTTGGACCCCCTTGCTAGCTACTAACGCCATCTCACTACACCTTATGTGGTGTCACTTAGCCACTCTACCACAGGCTCTTTTTGTGTCCAATTGTTTCTTCATTTATTCAAAAGCCCACCTACTTGCCAGCCCTAATTCTTTTAATAATTAAACTATAATTTCTTCTACCTTTTGATTCGAACTCAAACCTTAGCCAAGACCTACCATCATGTAATTAATACTTAACCGAAATTGCTAAGCACAAAATAAAAATTTGAGATTTTGGGATTTTTGGGTTTCAGGATTTTTGGGTTTTGGGATTTTTTTTTGGATTTTGGGATTTTGGGATTTCGGGATTTTTGGGGCATTGCACATACGATCTAGAGTTGGCTGCCATTATTTTTGCTTTGAAGATTTGGCAACATTATTTGTTCGGAGAAAAATGTCATGTCTATACAGATCATAAAAGTCTTAAGTATTTGATGACTCAAAAGGATTTGAATTTGAGGCAAAGAAGATGGCTTGAGTTTGAAAGACTATGAGCTCGTGATTGATTATCACCTCAGTAAGGCAAACGTGGTTGCCGATGCCTTGAGGAGAAAGTCTTTGTTTATGTTGAGAGCTATGAATGCACGGTTAACCTTATCTCATGATAGTACAGTTTTAGCAGAACTAAGAGCTAGACCGACCTTTCTTAGACAAATTTATGATGCTCAGGAAGTTGATAAAGAGTTACAAGCTAAGAAAGCTCAATATGAGTCAAGCAATGAATAAAAT
Source organism: Gossypium longicalyx (assembly GCA_025698465.1). Taxonomy (NCBI): domain Eukaryota; kingdom Viridiplantae; phylum Streptophyta; class Magnoliopsida; order Malvales; family Malvaceae; genus Gossypium; species Gossypium longicalyx. The sequence goes on along the minus strand of CM046996.1, from coordinate 64,029,602 downwards.
TTTCAGATAGATTCCGATGGTTGTTTAAGGTTTTGTGATAGAATCTGTGTTCCGAAGAATGATGAGTTCATTCAGAATATTTTTCTTGAGGCTCATAATGGAAGCATGTCAGTTCACCCAGGTAGCATGAAAATGTACAATGACTCAAAGAAAATGTATTGGTGGAACGGTATGAAAACATATATCTCTGAATTTGTATCAAGATGCTTGATTTGTCAACAAGTAAAGGCTGAATACTAGGTACCTTTAGGTTTACTCCAGCCTATTTTAGTTCCTGAATGGAAATGGGACCGAATCACTATGGACTTTGTGACAGGCTTGCCATTGACACCGAGAAAGAGAGATGTCGTATGGGTTGTGGTTAACAGACTGACTAAATCGGCTCATTTTATACCGGTACGTGTTGATTATTCACTTGATAAGTTAGCCGAATTGTATATTTCTAAAATTGTGAGACTTCATGGAGTGCCTTTCCCGATTATTTTAGATAGAGATCTGAGATTCACTTTGCGATTTTGGAAGAAGTTACAAGAAGCATTAGGTACGAAGCTGAACTTTAGTACTGCTTTTCATTCACACACTGATGGACAATCTGAGAGAGTGATTCAAACACTTGAGGATATTCTTAGATGTTGTGTTCTTGAATTCCAAGGTAGTTGGGAAAAATACTTACCTTTGGTTGAATTTGCCTATAACAATAGTTATCAGTCGAGCTTGAAAATGGCACCTTATGAAGCATTGTATGGATGTAAATGTCGTACACCGTTGAATTGGACTGAGCTTAAGGAGAATAAGATTCATGGAGTAGATTTGATTAAGGAGACCGAGGAAAAATTGAAAGTAATTTGAGATTATTTAATAGCGACATCGGATAGACAAAAGTCGTATGCAGATTTAAAGAGGAAAGAAATCGAGTGTCAGGTTGGTGAAAAAATATTCTTAAAAGTGTCTCCATGGAAAAAGGTTTTGAGATTCGGTAGAAAAGGCAAGTTGAGTCCTCATTTTATAAGACCTTATGAGGTTACCGAAAGAATAGGGCATGTTCCTTATCGGTTGGCTTTACCGCCTGAATTAGGAAAGATTCACGATCTATTTCATGTATCCATGTTGCGCCGATATAGATCCGACCCTTCTCATGTGATTGTACCGACAGAGTTGGAAATTAGACCAGATATGACTTATGGTGAGGAACCAGTTAAAATCTTAGCTCGGGAAGTTAAACAATTGAGAAACAAAAGTGTTGCCCATGTGAAAGTTTTATGGCAAAGACACGGGTTTAAGAGGCTACATGGGATTTATGGCAAAGGCACGGGTTTAAGAGGCTACATGGGAGCTCGAGGAGGCTATGAAGAGACAATACCCAAACCTTTTTACCGGTAAGATTTTCGGGGACGAAAATCCCTAAAGGGAGGAGAGTTGTGACATCCTGAATTAGGGCCTAGTCAAAACAGTGGTTTCGAGACCATAAACTCGAGATAAAAATAATTATTTTATGATTCTTATAAGGTTTAAGTTATGAGTGCATGCTTGTGTGAAAGTTTCATGAAGAAATTCTATGCATAAAATGTCTAATTGCATTTTAGGGACCAAATTGAATAAAAGGCAAAACTTGCATTCTAGAAGCTTTAAGCATGAAATTGTTTTAGATTTGAATTAGAGGGTCCTAATTAGAAATTTGACCAATTTATATAATTTTGGACAAAAATGGGCATGCATAGGAAAAATTGGAAAGAGAAACCCTAAGGGTATTTTGGTCATTTGGTAATAAAAAGAATAAAAAGGGAAAAATCAAGTGAAAATCTTGTCCATCTTTCTCCTTAGTTGCCGAAAATACCAAGACTCCATAGCTAGGGTTTTGTTCAACATTTCCAAGCTTAATAGTAAGTGTTTCCCTAGCCCGTTTTTAATGTTCTTTGTATTTTTGAAGTCCTGGTAACATGATCTATCCATTTCTAGCTATATTTTAAGGTAGGGTTTATGTTTGAAAAATTACCCATGTGTAACATGCATGTGTTTTGTTGATTAATGGAGGAATATGAATGTTTGAGACATGGTAAACATCTTTTACTAGGTGATTTTTAGTGAAAATGGCTAAAAAGGGACTAACTTGTAAAGTTTGTAAAATGGGTAAAGAGATGTATGATATAATAGGAAATATGGACTGCTATGATCATGTTATGAGTTCGATTAGGCTTGGATAACAAGGAAAATATATGCATTTCATTTTACGAGCCTAAGGACTAAATCGTAAATAAGTGAAAAGTTAGGGGTAAAAGGGTAATTGTACCAAAGCATAAGTTATGGATTGATTTGAAGAATGTGATTAATAAATGAGTTAAATTTGGCATTATAGATCAAGAAAGACATGAACCGGGTCTCGATCGAGGGAAGAATAAAGTATACGACGATTAGACTCGATTATTATCATTTCGTACCGAGGTAAGTACATATGTAAATATTGTGACAATATGATATGTTTTAATGCATTGATATTGCATGGTTATCATTATGTCATTATTGTATATGTTATGTTTAATGATGACATTGCAAGCATGAGAAAAGTTATGGATGTTATTCCGACACCACGAGCAAGTGCAACCGAGATTTCCATGTACAAGTGAAGAAGAAATCCCGTTTGAACCTTAGGAATAGTTTAGGATACAAGTGACATGTCAATAGGAAATTAAGAAGTCCAAACTTGTTAAGCGGTCCAAGTTCATGATGTATAATATATCCGAGCTCGTTGAGCGGTCCGAGTTCGTGAAACATGTGGTTAATATGAAATTGTTGAGTGGTCCAAGTTCATGAGATATGTAGCATCTGAGCTCATTGAGTGGTTCGAGTTCATTATAGATGCGAGCGTCTGAGCTTGTTGAGCGGTCTGAGTTCAAAATGGATGCGACACATGTGATTGGGTTCTACCCATGTTTATATGGAACTTGTATGCAAGTTTCCGTGTATCCATGGTATTCCAAGAGTTCAACAGGTAATTCAATGGGAAATCCAATGAGAAATTTGGCAATTGATATAAAGAACGATGTGATGAAATCCCCAAGGTGGGCCAGGTAAAGTTATTTAAGATGCTAGGAGTATGTACAGGTATGTACATTATTCTCATATGAAATGCCTTGCTAAAGGATGACATGTGACAAGAAAATGAATTCATATGTGTATATGTGATTACCAAATAAGTAAGCCAAAAAGGTTTGAATGATGAGAAATTGTGAATATGTTCCTATGATTTTGCATGATGGTGCATGTTACTATTGTATATTATTTGCATGTGGACTTATTAAACTTAAATGCTTACTCCCCTCTCATTTTCTTCCTTGTAGTTCCGCCAAGCTAGCTCAGGGATCGGACGTTGTCGGAGCATTCGATCACACTACCAAAAGATCATTTGGTATAGTAAATGTATTCTTTTGAGTACGGCATGTATAGGGGACTTGGTCATTTTGTGATATGTGTCATGCTATTTGGCCAAATTGTAAAGGCCTATGATGATGATGATGATGATTTGTTTTGTAATAGCCATGTGATATGGCTTATATTTGATCATTGGGTTGTAATCTAATTGCCCATGCATGCATGTGATAATGCCTCGATGATATGATATGTTGTTGCTTGATGAATTCATGATAAGGTAAAGATTGACTTAACAACTTAATATGACTATGGACATGAATGCAATATCTGAAGCTAAGGTAACTAGTTCAATATTGCATGAAATTGGTGTGGGATGGTTCCAAATCATATAATAAAATGAATGGGCAATAGGATGTCATTATGTTGATATGAAAGTGCTATGGAATTGAATATTTGAGTGATTAAATATGTCATGTTGTATGTTTGACTTATGCGTAAGTGTAAGAATGAATGAGGGTGACTAGTGGCTTAGAAGATAGACTTTCAAAAGTCTACATGGGTAGACACATGGGCATGTGTCTAGGCCGTGTGTGACACATGGTCTGCCCCATGGGCTTGTCGAATAGTCGTGTGTCCCCTGCACCAAAATTTTCTAAGTCAGTATGCATGATAGTAAACACACGGGCAGAGACACGATTGTGTGTCTCGATCGTGTGGAGGACACGGCCTAGTACACTGGCGTGTGCCTTGGCCGTGTGCCTCAAAATTAATGATGATGTCATAAACAGAATGTCTAGGTTTTTGGACACGAGTGATCAAACAGGCGTGTCGAGGCCGTGTGAGGGACACGGGCGTGTGCTCGGCCGTGTGAAAACTCATGTAGGTTCGAAATGAAAAATAATTTCACACAGGTAATGGACACGGTCATGTCCTAAGCACACGGGCGAGTGCAATACCTCAACACAGGCATGTAAGGTTTAAACATTGGAAATTTTATAAAATTTTCTTAAGTTCTTGGTTCAATCCCGAACCACCTTTAATGTATGTTTTGGGCCTCGTAGGCCCATACTAGGGACAATTTATTTATGTATGATTAAAGTTATTCAAAGAAAAAAATTTATAGCCCGGTTTTACATGAGTGACGTGTATGCTTTCGGTAATGCCTCGTATCCTATCTCGGTCATGGGTACAGGTAAGGGGTGTTACAATACATGCTACGTTAGTCTGAGAATAGACTAAATCGTAGCTCTGATACCACTAAATGTAATACCCCTTACCCGTACCCGAGACCAGGACAAGGTACGAGGCATTACCAGACATAAACAAGGACATTCCGGGAAAATGGGATATAAAATTTCGTTCTAGATTAAAACCAATCAAAACTTAATCATATTGTCCCTATTATGGACCTATGAGGTCCAAAACATGCGTTAAAAGCGGTCCAGGACTAAACCGAGAACTCAAGAAAATTTCAGAAAAAGTTCCATGTTTAAGCCTCACACGCCCGCGTGGAGGCAATGCACACGCTCGTGTGCTTTGGACACACCCGTGTCCTTTACCCGTGTGAATTTATTATTCACTTTGAACCTACAGGTGTTTTCACACGGTCGAGCACATGCCCGTGTGTAACACCCCTAACCCGGATCCGTCGCCAAATAAGGGTTACGAGGTTTTACCAAAAGACATAGTTTTCAAACATTCACTGATTTAAACAAGTTATGTTCATATTACAAAAATCATATGACCAATCAATTATTCAACTTACCTTATAAATTGTGAAACAAAATAGAATTCATATATCAAGTTAGATATAATATGCTTTTAAATATAAAAACATTTTCAATAAATACATTTAATAAACTAAATACATCTTGAGCAATTATGTACTTCCATAATCTATTTTAACATAGATACACAAAACTCATATCTATTTAACAAATTCATATATAAACATTTTAATATTAATTAGCAAAAATACTATTCATTTGGTCAATTCTTATTTCATTTGCCGAATGTACACATGCTTAATATCATTTTCATTCTAATTTTACTCCATTACTAAACAAATATGCAATCACACATGGAAGCATATATAAACATACTATAATTTGCATTTTACAAACGCATTATTCATATATATATTTATATATTTCTTATACCTTAATAAAATAATCAATACAACATGCTTATAATATAGTCATGAAATCAAGCCAATTCATCTCATTACATAAATACAAATGCTAAATCATGTCATATCTATTTCACATATTATAATATCATTCCTAGAACTTCACATTGCTGAAGCATATAAACCAAAACCATCATTTATACTTACATCATGTAAACCAAATCCAACCATTACTTTATTTATAATACATCAAACATCTTACTTAATTATTCAATTCACAACTCAAGATCACAACATCAAACATAACTCAAACATGTCATATATACATAAAATGCACATTACTTTCGAAACATGCTTAAATCAAAACCATGTTCACACAACCATTACCAATACATACCACACTTATAAACCATAACCTAAAACACATATACTTAGGTAACATATTTATAATTATTCGTAGCACATAACATATTGGCCAAAATGAACTTAAACCACATCCAAACCAAAACTAAATTCAAGCAAAGTAGTTAAGCCATTTTTGCATGGCTAATAAACATACATGTCCAAAAATTTGACTTTACTAAACACACACTCTAGCCTATACATGCCATAGTTCGAGTTCAAATATTTAAATACCGAAGCTGTAGATAGTGTGATGAACTTTCCTGATGATCCCCGAGCTCGTAACTTGAATCCAAAATCTATAAAACAGAGTAAACAATAATACACAAAGTAAGCTATCATAGCTTAGTAAGTCATAAGCAAATATACCATTCATTGATATAGTTAACTCATTAACTTTAAACTAAATTAATTTATTAAGTCAATACTATACTTTATCTCAACTTATACATTCCATAAACCATATTTTTACACAAGCTCACCAAAAACAATATTTAACTTCATATACACACATTACATATTTGACCGAATACACAAGATTATATATAACATCAAATATGCTTATTATGTATATGGCCGAATATACATGGTCACACATATAAACATAGTGAAGAATCATTTCATTAATATTCAAATTATTTATTCATAAGGCCGAATATACATACTAATCTTACATATATTTTTCATTTCTATCATACATAATTTAACACAAATATTCAAGTACTTACTTGCCTTATCTCACATAGACAACAAGATAAATCATACCTGGCCTTTTAGCTCGTTTTACTTTCTCAAACACAACTTATCCTTGCCCGATGAACCATTCGGATTTGAATAATATACTCGGATAATCACATATATTATACAATGCCAACGTCTCAGACGTGGTCTTACATGTTATCTCATATCGATGCCACTGTCCCAGACAGGGTCTTACTCGAATGAAATACGATGCCGATGTCCCAGACATGGTCTTACACGTAACTACATAGATAGATGCCAATGTCCCAGACGTGGTCTTACACAAAAAAATATATATCGATGCTAACGTCCCAAACATGGTCTTACTCGGAAACACATATCAGAATCCTATGGTTCAAACGGGGCTTTCGGACGTTGTAACTTAATCGAATCGAGCTTGTACATATAACTTCCAAATATATTCAAATTTATCTTTTGTATATATATTTTTACACAATTCAATTCAACATATAAATCTAGTATTTATTCAAATTTAACAACATTTATTTGCTTATAAACTTACCTCGGACGATGAAAAACCGGTACGGATCGGCTAATCGACAACTTTAGTTTTCCCCGATCTAAATCTAATTTTCTCTTTTCTCGATCTAAATTAATATAAATTAAACTTATTAAATCAAATATTCAATCAAATTCATCCAAAAACACACAAATGGGCAAATTTCACTTTTACCCTTAATATTTCACATTTTTCACAATTTAGCCCCTATTGCACAAAACACAAAATATGCAAAATCTTACAACAACATACTTAGGCCAAACCTTCCTTATATACATACAAGTCCTTAAATTTCATTTATTTCACATTTTAGTCCCTCAATTTATTATTTTTGCAATTTAGTCATAATTACTCAAAATCATCAAAAACTCCAATACTAAACATGTTAATCTAAAACATATCTTTCATATTTCATCATCAAACAACAAAAATCACAAGCTCTCATCAATGGCATAACTCAAAATATTCATCAAAATAAAAAATTCAAGCATGGGCCGGATAGTACTCGAAGCAACGATCTTAAAAACGTAAAAATTATCAAAAATTGAAATCAAACTAACCTTGAATCAAGCTTGAGAAATAGCCGAATATCACCAAGCTTTTGTTTCTTTTGTTTCTTTTTATTTTCGGTCAAAATATGAACATATGAACATGACTTTTAATTATGTTATATTATATCATATATATTATTTACCTATTTACATATTTAACCTTTTAAAATTAATAACAAAATCATGCATAATAAGGGTACATTCGGCCATCACTTAGTCTAAAGGGTTATTTTCAACATAAATGCTTCAATTCACAAAGCCATTAACAATTCGGTCCTTATAAAATAAACTATCAAGTTTTCAATTTACATGATTAAATCCTTTTACTTAATTACACAATCAAACGTCCAAATTAAATTATGAAAATTTCACAGGCATAAATTCACACAAAATAAACACATAAAATAATTTTTTTATATTTTTCTTACTTGAATTCGTGGTCCCGAAATCACCGTTCTAACTAGAGTCTAAATCGGGCTATTACACCTTGTCCCTGGCCAGTGTCCTTCACACAGCCTAAACACGCCCGTGTCATCGCCCGTGTCTAAAAACCTCGACATTATGTTTATGACATCATTATCCATTTAGGGGCACACGGCCAAGACACACGCCCGTGTGCTAGGCCGTGCCCTCCACATGGTTGAAACACACGGCTGTGTCTCTACCCGTGCATTTACTACCATGCATACTGACTTAAAAATTTTAGGTGCAGGGGACACACGACCGTACAACATGCCATGGGGCTGATCGTGTATGACACATTGCCTAGACACATGCCTATGTGTTTACCCATGTGGACCTTTTTGGATGATATTCTCCAAGCCTCTTGTTGCCCTCATACATCCAAACACACTAACGTGTTCCTTGGACATCTATCATGGTATAATAATACCCTTAAAACCTCCTTAGTCAAGATCATGCATGTTGCTTCATGTCTCTTTTAATCCTGTATTAATATTACCCTTTTTGTGTTAGGGTTACCATTCCAACAATACTCATTCATACTTGGCTCATTTTATAACTCATTGCCAATTATGACCTAAATCATTCCCAAGGGATTTGGCCACATATCTTATGTCTATTCATGATATATCACAATAAACATACAAGCATAAACATGCACAATTAGTAGGTTTACAACCTACATCCAAATGAACCATATCACATGGCCATATACAAAATGAATAAGCATATCATTCAAGCCCTTACATTGGCTTGCCAAATGATACATATAACAAAATGACCCAAAAATCCTATACATACCATTATAACAAAATAAAAGTTTCTATATACCAAGGCAAGACAAGTTGGTAGTGTTGACAACGCTCTTATTGTCTTCCAATCTTCACGAGTCTGCGAGCTTTGTAAAACAAGAGAAGTGAAAGGGGGTAAGCATTGCCATGATTAGTAAGTCTGGATAACGGAAAGGTAAACTTACCGGTTATTTAGCAAACAACCATAAAAGATATTCATGCCAAACATGCATAGCATAATTCCCCTATCACATACACTCAACCATCAAGTTAGTCTCATACCAATACATTATAACTTTAGTCTTTGATGAGCTCATCAATTCAAACATTTCCATTTTCAATTCACATTTTAATCTCGTGGAATTTTCTCAGAATCTTGATGGATATCCCATTTACCGTCAAATCACGCAAGTGATTATTTTAAAGCACGAACTCCTACGAACCTCGCTCTTACGGTGGGGTTACTAGTCCAGGCTAAATCCCCCGCAGTATAAACTCATGGAGTGATGTCGGGATTACCAGTCCAAGCTAAATCCCTTGTAACGACAAACACTCTTAAAGAGCTTGGATCTGAATTACCAGTTCAGGCTAAATTCAGACCCTAATTGGATTACTCGTCCGGGCTAAATCCATAAGGCACACATATTCTTTGAGAGGCTAGATCACTATAGGAACACCCGTCCTGGCTAGATCCTTTTTACCGTCAATTCATTTTCGGAATATCCATCAGATATCCTTTTTTTTATTGAACCTGGACATTTCCTCATGGCATCAATTTTCATGAATTATCATACATTGATTATCAATATTATAACTCATACATGGACATACATTTCTAATGTATTTGAAAATAGTTTACATTCGAGTTATACGAACTTACCTGGAAGATGTTTCGGGTTCTAATTTCGGTTATTCCGAAACTTTTCGTTTTTTACGGTTGACCTCTGGAATCGGTCTCTCAGGGACTATATATGCAACAGTAAACTATTAATACATCACACTATTCATTTCAAGTCTAAATTTCACCTCGGGCATAATGACCATTTTGCCCCCTAACATTTCACATTTTTACAAAATTAGTCCCTAGGCTCGTATAATGAAATGCATGCAATTCCTTGGTTACCCAAGCCTAGTCGAATGTACCTTAAGCTCATACCAACCCATATTTTCCTCTATTTCTCATTTTTCAACTAATTTTTATAATTTTTACAAAATGGTCCCTTAAGTCATTTCTATGAAAAACCACTTAGTAAAAGTCGTTTACTATCCTCTAAACTCTCATATTCCTCTATAAATCATCAAAAAAAATAAGAACCTCATGCATCATTAAATTTCTAAACATGAACCCTAGCTTGAAATATGGGTAGAAATAGATAGAGCATGTTATGAGGATCTTAAAATTATAAAGAACATTAAAAACAAGGCTAGGGAGCACTTACTATTGAGCTTGAAATGTTGAAAACCCTAGCTTATGGAGCTCTAGGAATTTCAGCATCTATGGGGAAGAAGATGGCTGAATTTTGGCTTTCTTTTTCCCTTTTTATTAAGTTTATAACCAAATGACCAAAATGCCCCTCCTTACAAAACTTCCAAATTTTTCTATGCATGCTCATTTTTGTCCAAAAACTTAGAAATTGGGCAAATTGCTATCTAAGTTCTTCTAATTAATATTCCAAGGAAATTTCATGCAAATTGCTTCTAGAATCCAAGTTTTTCAATTTATTCAATTTGGTCCCTAATTTCCAATTGGACACTTTACACATAGAATTTCTTCTTGAAACTTTAGCACAGGCATATTTTCATATTCTAAACTTCATAATAATCATTAGACAATCACTTTAACGTCGGATTTTGTGGTCCTAAAACCACTATTCTGACTAGGCCCTATTTCAGGATGTTATAAATAGAGGTAGAGATTGAGCCTGATATGACATACAATGAAGAATTAATCAAAATCTTAGCTCGAGAAACAAAAGAGTTAAGAAATAAAAAGGTAGCTTTAGTAAAAGTTCTTAAGCAACGACACAGTAGAGAAGAGGCTACCTGGGAACCGAAGGATACTGTGAGGAAGCAATACGTGAATCTTTTTACTGGTAAGATTTTTGAGGACGAAAATACCTAAAGGGGGAGAGTTGTAACAACCCATTTTTAGTGAAATTGGAATAGTGGTTTCGGGACCACAAATTCGATTCGAAAATAAAGTTTATTTTTATTTTATTATATGGTCCATATTATGATAGATATGTCGTGTGAAAATTTTGATACGAAATTTTTATCGATTAAGTGTTTAATTACGAGAAGGACTAAATCGCATAGAATGCAAAAGTTAAATTCTAGTAGCTATAAGGATTAAATAGTTATGAAATTCAAAACTAGATGTCCTTATATGGTAATTAGACCATTAAAGAGAAGTATGTAGATTTTTGGTGACTCATCCATGGAAAAATTAAAAAAGAGTAGGGACTAAATTAGAAATCACAAAAATTAAAAGATGATAATTAATAAAAAGAAATTATCATCTTATTTTCATGTCTTCTTGCCCAAAATTTCTATGGAAACCCTAGGAGGGAGGAAGAAAACTTTCCAAGCTTAAAAAGGTATGAAATCAAGTCCCGTTTTTAGTAATTTTTATATTTTTGAAATTGGGATAGTTTAATCTATCTATTTTGGGGATTAATTTGAAAAGTTATCAAGGTATGAAATTTGGGTCATGGATGAATATGCTGAAAATTATAAATTTATGGTAGAAAATGAAAGGTTGTTGATAGATAAACAACTTTTACAAAGTGATTTTTGATGAAAACATGATTTAGGGACTAAAATGTAAAATTGTGAAATTTGATGAAAAATTCTGAATTTTTATGAGTACATGTTCTGTAAACTTTGTAATGGGATTTTGGTTAGGCTTGGAATAGGGAGTAAATTGCACAAGTTTCATTTTCTGAGCCTAGGGATGAAATTGGAATTTGTGGAAAAGTTAAGGGCAAAATGGTAATTTTTCCTAGGACGTAAATTGAGTCCAAATGAGTATGAAATATGAGACATTAATGATTAAAGCTATTTATATAGATCCGGAAAACTCACATTCAAGGTTAGATCAAGAAAAAGAAAAGGTTATGGATTAGTAGATTGCTTACGCGAACAAGTGTCAAGGTAAGTTTGTGTAACCTAATTGAGCATGTAAATATGTTTAATTGAATGTGTGCTTGTATGGAATGTTACTTATATTGATGTACATTACTTGAATGCTATAAAAAAATTTAATACATGCTTGAATGGTGAAAAAGGGTTAAGTCCCTATTGAATATTGAATTCCGATGAATATATGTGCTTTCCCAAGATGGATGAGGTCCTACATTTGTTGCTGACGAATTTAGCTTGGATAAGTAATCCTATTGACCTCATTATAGAAAGGATTTAGCTCGGATGGGTAATCCTGATATATTACCTCTCAAGTAAACGTTACGATTAGGGTTTAGCCTGGACCGGTAATCCTAATTGAGCTCTTCTGAGCATACGTTATATAAAGAATTTAGCCTGGATTGGTAATCTTGTTATATGATATGTGGCTCGAGAGTGTGTTCATTGATTAAGTGCCCTAATGGGTACCATTGAATAAGAATTGACGGATTATTGAATCGTACGTCTCGAGTGTACTACTTGAGCATCCATCGAAAATTCAATGATTCAACGGACACAACTCTTGACATGGTATGAGAATTATGAGATGAAATGATAATGACTTGAAAGAATATTGCATGATGAGCTCATCTATGTTTACTTGATTAATATGAAGATTTTGGTGGCTAACATGTTTGATTGAATGTATGTGTTTAGGAAATTTTGCTAATGGATGGAAAACATGATATTGTATACTTAGATTTAATAAATGGGATTGGTAAGTTTAGTTTCCGTTATACGAACTTACTAAGCATATAATGCTTACTCTATTTTATTTTCCCTGTTTTATAGTGCTCGGAAGCTCGCGAAGGTTGGAGATCATTGGAGAATCGTCACACTATCAACTAGCTTATTTTAGGTATACATAGTAAAATCATTTTGGTATAATGGCATGTATATGACAACTTGGCCTTTAGTGGCTTGATAATGATATTGGTAATCTAGCCATTGGAATGACTAGTAATAGTTGTTTTGATATAATTGTAATGTCATGGTATGGTAGCTATATATATACATATGTTAAGTAGTTGATCAAATCATGTTTCACACATGGATTAAACCAAGGTAAGATTGTAAACATGTATGCATGCAATGATATTCCATGTTAAATGATGAAAATTGCTTAATTTGAATGCTTGAATTGGTTGGAATGTGTTTGGTATGTTTTAGTGCAGGGAAATGGTAAAGTTGGGTGACAAATGAGGCTAGGAAATGGCTTTATTTTGTCCACACGGGTAGACACATGGGCGTGAGTCTAGACCATGTGTGACACACGGCTGAGTACATGGACGTGTAGTTAGGCCATGTGTCTCTTGCACCTTAATTTTTAGAAACAGAATACTCAGAATTGAGCACACGAGCAGAGACACGGGTGTGTGTCTTAGCCGTGTGTGCTGCATGGCCTAGAACACAGGCGTGTGTCTTGGCTGTGTGAAACCTACACCTAATTTTGAATTGAATTAATTAACCACACGGCCTAGCACACGGGTGTGTGGCATGCCATGTGTACAAGTCAAGAATTACACAGGGTCGAACACGGCCTGTAGCATGAGCATGTTTTAGGGTCACACAAGCGTGTCCCTTGGACCATACGGGTGTGTAAGCCTTGCAACTTGGAAAATTTTTATAATTTCGTAAAAAATTCTTAGAGTTCTCGATTAAGTCTCGACTTGATTCTAATGCTCATATTGGGCCTCGAGGGTCTAATTAAGGGACGTTTTGAATTATCTCAATTAATGAATAGTAATTTACATAAATTATTTGTAAAATGTTCTAAAAGTTTTGGTAATGCTTCGAAACCCTATTCCAACGATGAATACAGGTTAGGGGTGTTACAAGATAGTTGTAGTGTCACTCTCTATATCTTTATTTAAATTTTGTTAGCTTATGATCAATAAACTAATCTAACCTAGTGGTTAAGAGTATAATTAATTCCCTCTAGGTCCTATGTTCAATTCCTCACTCCCTCATATATTTTTAAAAAGCTTTTACATTAAAATTTTTGGTCAACACCCCTTTAGCATCCCCATTAGTTGCCATATGAGACTGATTCTTTCCTCCCTTAGGTTGCTTCCCTTTCTTTCTTTAACCCATTTTTTTCTCCCATTGTTCCCCCACCTTTCTTTACTTCTCCTTAAGCTACTCATTTCCATTTTTGTTTCCCCCCTTTGACCTTGCCGTCCAATACACCTAGATAAAAAAAAGAAACTTTTGTTTTCATTCTTTTTCTCTCTCCTCTCTTTTCTCTCCTTATCCCTTTTTACACTACCTTGAACCACCATTATTATTTTTTATTTTAGCCTCCATTCCTCCACTGTTAACCACTATCATCCAACCTAAACACCACCACTTCATCACTGCCCATCCTCTTCCCATTTTTTTCCACCGTTGTTGCATCACTGCATCACCACCGCCGTTAGCCACCATTTTTTCTCCATTTTCCATTTTCTTTTCAACTCTCTAGTCATAACCAAATTTCTATCCCTCTTCTCTTATTTTTCTTAAACTGTTAATAAAAGCTTGTACTCATTCTTCTATTTTGATGTTGATTATTCCTTAACCTCTACTCCTTCATCAAATCGAGACTCTAGTAAATCGTTGATCTTTCTAACCCAACTGTATTAACATAAGTATTGATTGGTAAAGCTATTATCAATCCATTCTTTTCTTATGGTAGCCAATTTTAGGGACTAATATTACATGATTTAATTGAAGGACTTAATTTGGACCATTTGGATCCCCTCTACCTATAGTGAATCAATTGGATTGTCTTGAAAAAAGGCAATTTGAATGAATTCCTTATTCAATTCTTAAGAATAAATAAATTGGTTCATGGTTGAAACTAATATATCATACCATTGTTGTTTAACCAGATCAGGCGAGATCTGCCTAATTTTGTTATCACTGAAGTTTGGAGCATATATCTAGTGTCAAGCCAAATCATGATGTGTGGGTTTAACCAAATAAAGTCTGATTAATAATTTATTAAATGATTACTTATTTATGAATATTATATATTATAAAATACACTAAAATGTTATTAATTATGAACTAAAAGTATACATGGTGATAGGCAAATTCCTTAAATGGCTTATTACCATGTAAGTAATTATGATCCATGAAACCCATAATGTCATTAATATGTTTGAGTGTTGTATTATGTTGGATGAAATTGTATGTTTGACCTAACTCTCATGATTTGTGATCATATGGAAATCTGTGATTAAAAAATCTGTTATTATGATGAAACATGGTTATTGTTCTATTATTTTATGTTCTAATAAGCATGTGAATAAAATTCATGCCTATTATGTAATGCCCTCAACCCGGCTTAATTCGTCGGGTTTGAATCTCGGGTGTTACTACACACTATACTCAACAAAATATCAAACAATTGACAAACAACCCTCACTTAAAATAATTTTCTTATTAATTTAACTGAGAGACTTAATATTTGGGAACAAGGGAAAGTATTAAATATAAATTTTTACACCAAACTTGTTACAACTCATTAAAGTATAAAAGTTTGTTAAAGTCAGACTCTTAGGGCGTAACCTTAATCTATGCCACTTTTCCATTGCACGCATACAACCCACTTCGTCGCTATCTTGGCGCAGTCCTGGTGTATCCTGCTGGCGTAATCTCTTAGCATAATACCTGAAACAATAATAGACATTGTAAGTTCAAGAGAATTTAGTGAGCTTTACTACAAAAATACCTTGACGAATGCTTTACTATATTCATAAAACATTGATGCGCCATCTATCCTTTTGAACCACTTACTTCTGTATCGGACGATTACTATTACAGTTTTGGCTTACTCATACTTTCCAATTACCATACTCTTAGCTTACCAATTCTCTCTTAACAGACCACCTTAGGATCTTTCCATACATTTAATTAATCTCTTCTTTCACTTAACCACAAAATTACTATTTCAAAGAATAAACCTTTGGAGCCCATTTCACATAGACCATCCCCTCATATATACACTTATTCTAGAGTAGTTGTTCATATATATTAATCATTGGCGAATACATACACGCTTGGCAGATACTTTTTCCAAATTGAAATGATGAGATCAAATAAAATAAGAGAGAAATGTATGTTAATTCAAATTATACATTTTTCAATTGTTTTATTTTTTTTCTTTTCACTTTTTAGCTCTACCAAATAATAGAGGAACGAAAAAATATTTTTTTATTTTTATTTTTTCATCTTTCTTATCAAACATACCTATAAAAAGAACTTTATATTATCCATCGTTTGGACTTTCCACTTTTCAATTTTTTTTACTAAGCAAAGCCTTAGTACTCAATTCAACATGCATGAATTAAAAATAAGGTTGGGAAGTTAGGAGGTAGCCAAGCCAGCGATTTTATGTGGTGGATGCTGATCAAGAGAGAGAGAATTGAAGTAACTAAAATGACAAAGACAACAACAGAAAAAAAAAAAAAAATTCACTCAAAATGATAGATCTCTTTCTTTCTCTCCCGCTCGTTCACGTGAAAGAGAGAAGAAAGGAAAAAGAGAACGAGAGACTAAAGGCTCTATTCCTAAAAACAGCTAATAAGCTTAGCTGGTTCTCACTTTCCATTCCCACCCCACTACCAATAAATTTCAAAACCCAAAATAATAATAATTATTATGAGAAACTTTCACCCCACTTGTATTTTTGTCCGTACAGAAATACCTATAAACTAAAAATCGATAACAGTAATTTTATTCAAATCATGATTATATTTAATTATTTTGTTTAAAAAAATTAACTATTTATCAAATCAGAAAAAAGAAAAGTTACATGATAAGTATTTATTTCACTAATTTATTAACAAATCTTATAATAAATATTTTTTATTGAAATTTCATGATTTGTATAAAATGAAATATAATATTTTCTTAAAATCGATCATAGCTATACCTAAAAATTAAGGGCCAAAACCAATTCTCAAAGCAACCATCATTGTTTCTTGAAACCCTTTTTGAGACCACTCTTGAAAATTATTCCCATGGAACCCTAGGCACTGCCAAACGAAATTTTAGTATTTTCAAATATTCTATCAATTTACGTCCAAATTTTAATTTCTCAACGTTTTATAATTTATACCTTTTCATTATTTCTGCCTCCCCTCTGTTTTTTTTTTTCAAACCTTGCAAAGTTGTTTTATATATATATATATATATATGATTTCTCGGACTAATTTATTTCAATTTAAAAAAAAAAATTATTTTAATCTTGAGTTAATATCTAACACACTAAATATAGATATATAATCAAAACTATATTATTAATAAAATTCCTCATTGAGTTGGTATTACAGGTTAACGAAATATTAATTCGATTAGAAAATTACGGAAGTATTTTTTCGTAATTAAAATAAGTCATATTATTTAAAGGTATTTTAATCTTTTTATTTTAATAAAAATCAAGAAAAATATGCGTACACCAGGATTTAACCTCGTGCCAATTAGATTAGTAAGACCTTAAATTTACTACTCAACCAAAATTTTCTTTTAATTTTTTTATTATTGTTAATTGAGTTGGTGTTACAAATTAACTCTACGATAACTCACAATTGATGACAAAACCAGGATAAATAATTATATTGCATTTAGTACTACGTGTTTTACTCATAATTTAATATTTTTTTATTTTAATATTGACATGTTTCATATGTTATTATGATTAATTAATTTTAAACCATACATTTCATTATTTATTATATGGTATTTTTAAATACATCTATATTTTAAATCTATAGTTTTCGTAATTTAAAATTTTGGAAAATAAATTCACTTGAGCTTACTTTCGTGTACTTTAATTTTTCTTTTTCTTGCTAAAATTACAAAGAATCATGTGAAAAATAATTACATGTTAGTCTTATGCTGCAAGGAATAATCCTTTTATTTCTTGAATAGTATAAAGAGCTTTATAATGGTTCTAACTTTTTAACAACTTTTGAAGTTTTGATGATTACAAATTCGTACAACACATATCTCCCCCTTTTTACAATGTAATATTGAATAGGTTGGCTTACAAATTTCAAAAAAGAAATCGAAACACTAGTGATAAATCCATTTAATCATGTATTCAGTTTGGCAGTTATTTCTATCCCTTGGGTTGAATTAATTGGGTTTGGATACAGGATGAATCTGAGGGTTAGCGTCCCCTTTATTTTTCTTTTTATTTCTTAATGTATTTAACTCAAGGAGCTTAATAATTAATTTTTCGGATTCTATAGGTCCATTAAAAGATAAATGTTGGTCACGAATTTTAAAGTTACTCTATACTCAAGGTAAGGATCGAACCTTTGACCACTAGTTAAGATAGGAAAGACCCTTATTATCTCACTTAACTCATGTAGTTAGCGTCCCTTTAAAATTTTCATTCTCAATAAATATTTATTATATTTTGATTCAAAGATTAAAAACTTGCCTCCATTGGCTTTGGATTTATGTATTCATTTATCATAAGATAAATTTCAAAATGACAAATAAATTTTAGTTTATAATTTTATATATGAAATTTTGATTTGATTTAATTCTCATAAATTATTAACACAATTGTTGATATAGCATCATTTTATGTTTATATATTGTACACACAAATAATTATATGTATCCCATATAAAAATATTTTTATGTATTTTTTCTTTAAAAATGTGTATAATTGAATCAAAATTAATGTTTTATGTATATATTTAGACCACAATCAAAGTTCATGTATCAAATTACACATAAAATCAAAGTTCATGTATAATTTTGAGATTTGTCCCTTTATTAAGAGTATAATTTTTTAATTCCTAAATTCAAAATGTTAATATTAATTATACCAAATATTGATGTAAATTGAGATTTCGAAATTAAGTTTTATAGTCCAATAATTATATTTCACTTTCAAAGGAGAGATATAAGATCCAATTATTTTATTAGGCTTGCGTTTATAACTAATTTAAATATTTTTTAAATAATTGTTTTTTTCTTAATTTCCATTTTTTCTCCCTAAGCTAAGGACACGAATCTACTATTAATGGCTTAATCCCTTTGTCCTCCCCTAAAAAAAAAAATTAAAAACAAAAAGGAAATGACATAGAGAAGCTATAGGTACAAAGAATAGCTATTGGAGCCATCGTCATATAAAATTTTTGCATTAGTAATCTATGATCTATCACTTAAATTTAGTGTGAATTTTGAGTTATGTTTGTTTGATGATTGTGAAAATTTAGGGCATATCATGTGGCTTGTCAAAATAACTTATTATAGAATGTTTAATAGATTATTAATTTCTTGTTAGATCACTATACAATGTTTAAAAGATCCTTAGTCAAGTATTATTGTTGACTAGGACAACAATAATGCATTAAGACTAACATGTGGTTGATTGATGATAAAGAGTTGTCATTGATATGGAGTGTCAAAATCAATACATGAAAATGTGTGTTAGAGAACAACATTTTGGACTGACCCGCTATGAGTATGTTTCTTGGATTATTATGTAATTGTCACAACATTACTCATAGTGATTAATATGTATATGATCCTCAGACTTGAGATCATCATTATCCCAATATTGTGAATTGTATATTTTGATACAGTCAAATGTACACCGTAAGTGGTTGTTCTGTAAAGGCTGATGTTGGATATACCACAATCTATGTAGAGGGATATGGTTGATCAATATAGAATAAGTCCCTCCTACATAACGGGAGTAATATCTTAGGCCACTTGATTGAGTGAGACTAGAAATGCATGACCATGCTCAAATAAGTTTATATGAGATGTCGTACTTATTTGTATATCATAGTCTACTCAAGATTTCAAGAAACATGAGATGGACTCTGCAAGTGTGACTATTCCATGACTTGTGTTCGTTCCAGAGATAAAGGACTTAAGGATTAATGCATGATAAAGGACTTAAGGATTAATGCATGAAAGGTAAATCACAAAAGGTTATGTCAAATCATGACTTCTTGTAACTTAGGTAGCAATGATGCATTGCTAGATGCCACTCATTATATGTAACATTAGAATCGTTCTAGTATTTCTGCTAATCGTTCTAGTATTTCTGCTAATGTTACAAGAGCCTACAGGGTCACACCATATGGTTGAGATGATCGGAATAAAACATAGTTGGTATTGTGTTTGGTTGTCACATGAATTAAATTAATTATAGAATTAATTTAATTGGGCAATCAAATATCGAACATATTATATGTACAAGGATGTTGTACACATAATGAGAACATAATTCTATTAATATATGAATTTGGTTCGTATATAAATTTAAATAAATATAGTTTACCGAAATCTTTGTTATAATTAATGTAATTATAATTTTCAGTTAAAACATTATTATATTTATTTATTTTAAAATTTTGTGAATTGATATTCGTTATAAATATACCAATTAAAAAGGGGAGTTATATATAAATAAAACCTGAAACCTAGCTTGAGTGGTCTAGCAGCCGTCAAGCAAAGAAATCTCTAAAACAGTTTTAGGGACTTTTTCCGTTCATTGTCAATTGAGTGGATTACGTAGAGGTCGGCATCTGAAAAGTTGCGGCTTGGTTCGATAGTGGTTCTGAATTCTCATTTCCAAGGCATCGCTATCTACTCAGATTGAAGTTTCGGTAATTTTTAGACCATTATCATAATTTTTTTTACGATTCGTTCCTCGCACATGGATCCATGGTTTAGAATTCCAGATTTTTATTTTTCCGCTACGCCTTGGGGGCACCGACATTCCAACAATTTCCCGTTGAACACATCGAAATAATAACAGATACCCGGTGGCCTGCACATAGTACCACCCTTTTAGTCAACTCTACTTTATTCACAAAGTGGCCTTCACCTAGTACCACACTTGTGTCCTAAGCTATTTTATTCACAAAGTGACCTTTACATAGTACCACACTTGTGTCCAAGCTATTATATTCACAAAGTGGCCTTCACATAGTACCACACTTGTGTCCAAAGCTATTTTATTCTTAAGGTTCAACCGAGAAATTTCTCACTTAGCACAATGCCATGGACTTATTTCACTTAGATGCCATGGACTTATTTCACTTAGCACATTGCCATGGAATTATTTCACTTAAATGCCATGGTCTTATTTCACTTAGCACAATGTCATATCCTAGATATGGTCTTACATGCGAATACTTATTTCACTTAGCACATTGCCATGGTTTAACCATGGTCTTTTACTGTCAATTCATATTTCACTACGCAACGATCTTGATCGATCCTGCGTTTTTACTGAATTTGAACATTTACTTTAATTTTCACAATTTAATCAAATATATAATAATATTGCATAATTAATACAAATCAATAACGTTTATTAACATACGAACTTACCTCGACCTAAAATGGCGAAAAGGACCAAATCGTCCAATACTCGTTTTTCCCCCGTTCTAAGTCTGAAATTTATTTTTCTTGATCTATAATAACATATTTAACTCATTTAATACTCATATTATTCAATTTAGTCAAAAAATTACACTATGGGAAAATTACATTTTTGCCCCTAAAGTTTCACGTATTTACAATTTTGCCCCTAGGCTCGTAAGATGAAAAACATTTATTTTTCTTAAATCCTAAGCCTAGCCGATCCATATTCCCTCTTATAGCGGCTCTCATTTTTCACTAAATCACATTTCCTACACATATTTTACAACTTTTACAAATAGGTCCTTTTATGAAATTTCATCAAAAATCACTTAGTAAAAGTTGTTTATCACACTCCAAACTTTCATATTCTTCCATAAAACATCAAAACACATGTATGTCATCCATGGGTAAATTTTAAACACAAACCCTAGCTCAAAATAATGGTAGAAATAGCTAAACCGAGTTACGAGGATCTCAGAAACGTAAAAACCATTAAAAATGAGACTAGAACGGACTTAAAATCAAGCTTGGAAGCTTGAAAAACCCTAGCCATGGTTTCCCCTTGTGAAATTCGGCCATGGGGTTGAAGATGGACAAAAATTGGCTTTTAAATTTGTTTTTAATTCATTTTAATTACTAAATAACCAAAATGCTCTTAACTTAAAAACATTCTATTTCACCTATTTCATGTCCATTTTGTCCAAAAAATTAACCAATGGTCTAATTACCATTTAAGGACCTCCAATTTAAAATTTCATAACAATTGGACACCTCTAACATGTAAAACTCAACTTTTGCACTTTTTACAGTTTAGTTCTTTTGACTAAATTGAGTGCCCAAACTTCGAAATTTTCGAATGAAATTTTCATGAAATCATTCTGTGAAACCGTAGACCATAAAATTATAATAAAAATAAATTTTTTCTTAGTTGGATTTGTGGTCCTGAAACCACTATTCTGACTAGGCCCAAAATCAGGCTGTTATAATATGGAAATGAGCAAGATAAAGTGAATTCTTAAGAAAATTAAGGTGATATCAAAGTTGGAAACCAATTTAGGAAATTATGAATGTGAAATGTAGAAAAATGACCTTATCATAAATCTAAAAAAAGTTGGAGGACTAAAATTTTATTTGACCAAATTGAGAGGATATGAGGTATTGATGATTATTTGGCATGAGAATGACTTGAAATATGAATTAGTGTGGTAAAAATTACTTTTGGTGTAAATTGGAAAAGATTGGAAAGTACATCGATTAAATTGCAATTTCCCCATTTTACGGTAAAAATGGTATATTTGTAATTTTCACCACCAATAAACATATATTATATTATAAAGTAAATATGATTTGTGAAGTTTGGGTTTGATAAGTGTTAATTGTGGTGAAGGAAGCGTAATAAAAGGTAAAAACGGGTTAAAATGCATTTTTTCCATAAAAGAGTATTTTGGTTGTTTCGAATGAATTTTATATTAGAACTATTATTTTTATGAGATATAATTTATCTAGATTAATTTTAAGTCGTTGCATGAGGATATAGAATGGTGATTAAATGTGGCTAACACATTTAAGTTTGACTTGGGCTTGTAATTAAACTAGTATTTTTAAACGATTTAAAAAAGGGGGAAATGTAACAGCCCTCACCCATCGTAACTTACAATACGAATGAGAGGTGCTATCAGAACACTTTTAGAATTTAACCAAATTTATTTTTTTAACATATTTATTTTTTCGAGTCACATGGAGAAATATTAGAGGAACTCAAATATGGTTTTAAATCATTAAGGGACTTGAAAGCATATAGGGACAAGTTCTAATCATAAAACAAGTGTCAATAGTTCTTTGACATAAAACAAAATTGTTCGAGTTGTAAAAGGTAGGGGTTTTGCCATAATTTAAACTTTAAAAAATTAAATAAAATCATTAAAACATGTTTGAAGTCATTTATAAGTTCAATAATATTTTTAAAATCATTTTCAATCATTTCGAGGTTTTAGACATGCCTAAAACATAGGGTGAGGTTCTAGGGGCTCAAAATGCTCAAAAACCAAGTTGTACAGGTACATAAGCTACAAGTCTCGAGACTTAGGCAACAAGTATCAAGACTTAGCCTAAAAGTATCGAGACTTTGGCTATAAGTCTTGATACTTAGGGATAGAACTATAGAAATGTAGCTTAGATGTTTGTAAGTCTTGAGACCTAGGATCCTTGTTGTAACAATTAACTCGATAGCTAGGTCTAAGCTACGGAATGCTAAAGTCATTGCTGGAGCAACTACAGACAATTAACAATCACATTAAAACATAATTCATGCAAACACAACCATTATAGATCATAAATTCATTATACAATCTTTCTCGGGCCTTACACAAGCCTACATATGCTTTAAAATTAAACCAGAATCGCATTAGGAACAAATTGCAACATTTACAAAATTTCAAAATGACATAGCAAAGTGAGGAGTTCCTCGTTGCGATGTGAACATCTATTTTGCCTCGTTGTGACGACGAGGTTCTTCATCACGTCGTGGCCCAAAACCTTGATCTCATCACAATGACCATCGCTTGACGTCGTGACATGGACTTTGTTTTTGGCACAAACTAGGCCTTTCGGCACCTAATCCAAGCCAACTATACCATTAATTCATTTGGTGCATAATTGCATATTTGTTCCTACACAAAACCAATCAAATTGCATACCATATCATCATTTAATCTTTACCAAAATCAATCAATACAACATGCCTTAATTTGAAACCAAAACACATCAAACAACTTCTTAAAACATAAACTAATCTTCCATGCTTTCAAGCCATTCAAAAAAACATTTAACCATGCCATTTTCATGTTAAAACCATACCATTGCACATTCAAATGAGTCATTTAAACACTATCCATATGGTCTCAACACATGACCAAATCATGCCATAATACATGTATAAGCATGAACATCTCATATTTCATATACTAGCCAAAATCAAACCAAGTTAATATTTCAAAGTTAACACACTTATAGCACCTATGTACATGCCAAAAAACTAGACTTTTTAAATGTTTAAAAGACTACTGAATCAAAGATGAGATAGTGTGAGGTTCTTGTAGATCCGACCGACACGTTTCGCAAGATGTCAATTTGACAAGGAAAGCTAAAATAATGAGATAAACATACGAATGCTTAGTAAGTTCATATGTATTTAAACGATAAACTTAACTCAATTTACAATTTAACAACTCAAATTAAATAACTTATTAAAGATTGCCTAATGTAACAAATCACAACATCAAGGTGAGTGTTAATACAAAATTAATCATGTAATGCATTAAATTTATAATATATCAATACATAACATTTAAGTACTCATAATGTATACCAAAGCTTTACATTCAACTCATTCCTTAATATCACATTTGATCATCAATACATTTTGGATCACTTCGATTTCTTATTTCATATTATTTGTATTACCTGATAAAACTTAGTAAATGATCTCGAATACACTTGTACTATTACATCTATTACTTGTTTGAGCTAAATATATAATCGTGTCAGGTAACCCATCCTGGCTAAACCTTTATGTCAAAACATCAAATAGCTTGGCTAGAGTTATACATATACATGTCAGGTTACCCGTTCGTGCTAAACCTTTAAAATGTCATCAAGTTACTCATCCGAGCTAAAATTGTGTCACATGTATCTTCAGGTATGCAATAAATGCTAAAGCTCGATAATCACCGGTAATTAATCTATATCCATGTCCATGTGTATGATACATTTATGAAGTTTCATCATGGTAATTTCAACATTTAAGGTCATACTTACTTCTTTACAATAAAGTCCAATTTTTACCTTTTGTACTAATTGTAAACAATTCAAATTTAAATAAATCATACATATATTCACAATATCAAATACATAAAGATTTAAACACAATTACATCATATTAACTTACCTAAAAAAATCGACAAATAAGTTGAATTGCAAAGACTATTTAATAATTTTTTCTTTTCCCCGATTATCCTTGGTTTGATTTGAATCATGATCTATATAATAATTCAATTCAATTTCAAACATTCTACTACATGTATGAATTATCCCAATTTTCATTTTTTGAATTTCCTAATTTTTTTCATTTTATTCAACCTGGTCCCTAAAACTGAAATTACAATAACTTTCAAATTTTAGCTTCGATTTCGAAATCGATCTCAATTTCATCATTCTACAACAATCTATTATATATATTTATAAAAATTTAACATCAATTTCAAATTTCTTTCACTTTAGTCCCTATGTTCAAAACTAACAATTTTTATTTTACAAACTAGTCCTTTTTCATATCTAAGCTTAAAATCTAACCATATAACACCAAAAAATTCAAGAACTCATCAATGAAAAATTTTAGAAACTTTAACAGTTTTATAAATTGATACCTGAGTTAGCTAAATCAAGCTCCTAAGACCTCAAAAACATAAAAATTACAAGAAACGAACTTGAGATTACTTACCAATTGAGGGACTAGAGTTTGAAAGCTTTGAAACCCTATTCTTTCTGTCTTAGCTACGCTGGGAAGAAGATGAACATGAAATGGCTATTTTTTCTTTTATTTGTACTTATATAATTAGGTTAAAATTAATAAAACTTGATTAATTAAATTAAAGCTTAATTAACTTAATACTAACTTGATTAACCAAATGTTAGTGGAATTATACATCATCTTCCACTAAACACCAATACTAAATTATCCAAATGCTTAATTAGTCCTTTAACTAATTAAAAATTCATAGTGATTAATTTTTACCACTTTTACGATTTAATCTTTGTTCCTTAATTAATAATCCAATTGACAAAATTAATAGACCAAACTTTAATTAAACTTTATACTAACCTTGTGAATATTGAATATTAATATTTACGAGCTCGATCATTGAAAATAGGGTTTCGAGACAACCATTTTAAACACCACTGACTTTCAGGTCATTGCACTTGAAGTAGAAATTGGATGAAAAACACTATAAAACATGTCCAAAGTTCACCATATTATCTCAACATGATTCAAAACATTTTAAAACAAATATTAAGCTCATTTAGCCTCAAATACATAGTATAAACATTATCAAAGATGAAATGACACTAGCATTTGTTAAGAAAACTTAAAGGGGTTTAAACATGCCATTCATAATTACAAATTCACACTTAACCTAAGTATTTATATACATGCCAAAGAACCAATAAAATTTACATTTAAACACTTGAAATACAACCTTAAAACCTTAATGGGTGATGCGATGCTCCCAAGCCAACACCACAACTTCTCGACAAGTCGAAACCTATGTGTTTTAAACAACTAATGTGTGAGCTTAAAAACCTCAATAAATATCAATGGATAAACCTACTTATCCTGTTCCTTAATAAGGTTGATCCCATCTTATGAAGAATATACTAATTCCATTCAAGCCATATTTTAATACTATTCATTGTTACATTTCAATTTACCAATGTGTAAGGGCTCAACTTACACATTAACAGTTTGTTAACCAATTGATTTAATGAAAATACATATTCAAGACACTTAGGTAGAGCCCATAGTATCTTGACATGTTCTTTCACGTTTCCAGTTTATATCTTTTAATCTTTATATGAATAATATACATCATTTCATTTCCCAAACTATAGCATGCTTGAATCATTAATTTCCATACTATTGTTTAAGGTAAGTCCACTAGGCCATATAATTTTAAAGATGTGAAACTCTCTTTTTCTTACCTATTCATTTACCTTATTTATCTATTCTAGTTATGACATATTTAGTTCATGAAACTTAGTCTTGCTTTTAGTCATTTATAGTCACTTTTAAAGTTTATTAATAACATTTAACTCATTTTCGTTCATAACAAAATCTAGTAAAATCAAATCAGATACACGGGGATTCTGTCCCAACACAACCAAATATGTATATAAACATTACACAAAATGTGCATTCTAACCCACACAACCAAGATATAGCACCATGATTGCTCCAACCCACACAACTATGGTTCTCAAAAGAGAACATCCCTTTGGCATACATTGAAATGTCAAGCCAAAGCAACGTAAAAAATCTCCAAATCTCTACATAACTCATACGCATGTTAATAATCCCTATTGGCATGCCAACAATATCCGTACATTTCACTAATTCTACTAGGGCATTTTACAATTATACTTAACATTTATCCTTTTAGGCCACTTATACATACATATACACATATCATATAATGGGCACTTTGAGTGCTTTCACATACTTATGATCAAGCCCATATTAATGAAGGCTTTTTGAGTATGATCATTTTTCACACATAGACATCAAGGGTACTTCACATATACTTACATTTTCATAATTTCACAATCATGTCTATTCTCACAATTTTGATAATTTCATCTCCAAATTCAGTACTTATGTAACACCCCTAACCCCGTATTCGCTGTCAGAATAGGGTTTCGGAGTATTACCAGAACTTTTAGAATATTTTACAGATAATTCTTATAATTTACTATTTATTTATCGAGATCATTCAAAACGTCCCTTAATTGGACCCTTGAGGTCCAATACGAGCATTAGAGTCAAGTTAGGACTTAATCGAAAACTCATAAATTTTTTTGCGAAATTACAAAATTTTTCCAAGATGCAGGGCTCACACGCCCGTATGGTCTAAGAGACACGCCCATGCTAGAGGCCATGTTCGACCCTGTGTAACTCTCTGACTTGCACACACGGCCACGCCACACGCCCGTGTGCTAGGCTGTATGGTTAATTAATTTAATTCGAAATTAGGTGTAGGTTTTACATGGCCAAGACACACACCACACGGCCGTGACACACACCCGTGCCTCTTCTTATGTGCTCAATTTTGAGCATTCTGTTTCTCAAAATTATGGTGCAGGGGACACACGGCCTAACCACATGCCCATGTTACCAGGTCATGTGTCACACGCAATCTAGACACACGTCCGTGTGTCTGCCCATGTGCACAAAATAAAGCCATTTCTAGCTTAATTTCTAACCCAAAATTTCACCCAAGACCTGCACTTGAAACACACAACCAATACCAACCATTCCAAGCACTCAAAATAAGCAATTTCATCATTCATCATGGCATACCATTTCCTACATATGTGTTCATAAACTTACCTTGGATTGACTTAAACATTAAGATCATTTGATCACATAAACTTAACATATCACTTGTGATTATATCATCATAACCTACTTAATCATACCTAAAATAAGTCATTACTAGCCACTCCAATGGCTAGGTTACAAAACATCATTTACAAGGCACTATTGGCCAAGTTGTCCTATACATGCCATTATACCAAAATGATTTCACTATATATACCCAAATTAGCTAGTTGATAGTGTGACGATGCTGTAATGATCTTCCAACCTTCACGAGCTTCCAAGCACTATAAAATAGGGGAAAAATAAACGGGGTAAGCATTACATGCTTAGTAAGTTCATGTAACGGAAACTAAACTTACCAATCCTGTTTATTAAATCTAAGCATACAATATCATGTGTTCCATCCATTTGGATAAATTGCCTAAACACATACATTCAATCAAACATGTTAGTCACCAAAATTTTCATATCTCAAGTAAAATAGATGAGCTGATCATGCAATACTCTTTCAAGACATTATCATTTCATCTCAAAATTCTTATGCCATGTTAAGAGTTATATGTCCATTGAATCATTGAATTCTGATAGATGCTCAAGTAGTACACTAGAAATGTACGATTTAATAATCCGTCAATTACTTATTCAAGGGTACCTATTAGGGCACTTAACCAAGAAACAATCTCTCAAGCCATATATCATATAACAGGATTACCAGTCCAGGCTAAATCCTTTATATAATGTATGCTCAGAGGAGCTTGATTAGGATTATCAGTCCAGGCTAAACCCTAATTATAACGTATGCTCGAGAGGTATTATATTGGGATTACCCGTCCGAGCTAAATACTTTTTATAACAAGGTCAATGGGATTACTCGTTTGAGCTAAATCTCGTTCGCAACAAATGCAAGACCTTATTCGTTTCGGGGAAAGCGCATATATTCATTGGAAATTAATGTTCAATCGAGACTTAACCCTTTTTCACCATATCAAGCATATATTAATTTTCCCATTATAGCATTCAAGTAATGTACATCAATACAAGTCACATTCCATACATACAACATTCAATTCAAACATAT
Source organism: Gossypium longicalyx (assembly GCA_025698465.1). NCBI lineage: Eukaryota > Viridiplantae > Streptophyta > Magnoliopsida > Malvales > Malvaceae > Gossypium > Gossypium longicalyx. The sequence continues at coordinate 63,999,837 of CM046996.1, read as the reverse complement.
TCCATGACCGATTAAGTTACACGAACTTACCTCGACACTTGTTCGCATTAAAAATATACTAATCCGAAACCTTCTCTTTTCCTCTATCTAACCTCGAATTAGTGTTGTACGGATCTATATAAATGAATTTAACCATCAATTTCATGCATTTCATAATTAAATGGACTCAATTTACGTCCTAGGCAAAATTACTGTTTTGCCCTAACTTTTCCATAAATTTTGATTTCGTCCCTAGGTTCAGAAAATGGAACTTGTGCAAATTTCTCCCTATTCCAAGCCTAACCAAAGCCCCATTACAAAATATACAGCACATGTACCCATAAAAATTCAGAATTTTTCATCAAATTTTACAACTTTACATTTTAGTCCCTAAATCATGTTTTCATCAAAAATCACTTTGTAAAAGTTATTTATCTATGAATAATCTTTCATTTTCTACCATAAATGTCTAATTTTTAGCATATACATCCATGACCCATTTTCCATACTTCGATAACTTTTCAAATTAATGCCTTAAATAGATAGATTAGACTATCACGGTTTCAAAAATATCAAAATTACTAAAAACAGGACAGCGAAACTTACCCAATTAGGCCTTGAAAGTTTCTTTTCTCTCACTTAGGGTTTCCATGTGTTTTAGTTTGAAGATGACATAAAATAAGATGATATCTTTTATCATATTTTTAATTAATTAAGTATTTTCTAATTTCCAATTTAGTCCTTGCCCTTTTTCTATATTTCCATGGATGAGTCACCAAGAAAAATCTACATACTTTTCTTAATGGTCTAATTACCATATAAGGACCTCTAGTTTTGAATTCCATAGCTATTTAATCCTTATAGCTACTAGAATTCAACATTCGCATTTTATGCAATTTAGTCCTTCTCGTAATTAAACACTTAATCGATAAAATTTTCATATCAACATTTCAACGTGACATGCCTATTATAATACGAACCATAAAATAACATAAAAATAAATTATATTTTTGAGTCAGATTTGTGGTCCCGAAACCACTATTTTGATTCTATTGAAAAGTGGGCTGTTACAACTTAGACCAATAAAAATTCTTAATTCATATTTAACTCTTAATATAAGTCATTGATTGGTCAAAATTACATTTTTCCTTTTCTCGGTGAAAATGAGAAAAATTACAATTCAGCCTCTATACTTCCCAATCTTTCCAATTTAGTCTCAAAAGTGATTTTCATCTTACTAATACAAATTCCAATTTATTCTCATGTCAAAGAGGTAATAAAAACTCTTATTTCCTCCTTTTCGACTAAATTTGCATTTTGTTCCTTGAAATTTTTAGAATTTGTGATTTAGTCCTTCCATCACATTTCCACTTCTAAATTCTTTTTTCTTTTCATAATTTTCCATCTTAATTATTAACTTTGTTTCCTTAAGATTTCTTTATCTGACTCATTTTTCAAAATTTATCATTAACTCATTGTATTTGTTACCAAATAGTGCCACGCCTCACAAAAGAAATTTTGGGATATTATATGAGAGGGTGGAAACCTATATTCTTCCCATGAGCTTTCATCTCCCTTAATGAAGAGATAAAAATATTCTCTCTTGGTTCCCTTGCTTTCCTTTTTCAATCGCTTCAAAATTCTAACTCTCCAAATCTTAATATTTTGTTAAAATCAAGTAGAAAACTTGATTCCAAGCTTTTCTCCTTCAACAATTTCATATTGCATGACTTAGGGTTTTCTATGGTTATTGAGAGAAAGCTTTAAGCAATGTAAGATATGGTACTTTCATCATTTCCAAAGTGTTTATTTGAGATATTTATTAAGAGAAAGTGTTAGGGAATGTGTATGATCATATTTTGTCTATATTTTTGTGGTCAGATATGTTGAATGGGTGGAGAAGCTGACTTTGAATGAAAGACTTAGTGGAATCAAGTGATAAGAAGAGCAAAAAAGCTAATTTTGAGCTAAAGTGAATTCAAGAGGAAAATACCCTTGGATTCTTCACTTTGCTATTAACATTGTATTTATGGTTTGAATAATTAATGAAATAATAACTGAAGTGAAAAATGTATGAGAAATGCTAAAATCTATGGCTTAAAGTGATAAAATTATTGATAAAATTAAAAGTGATATTCAAGGTAAAACTTGGCTTGATCTAGTGAAAATTAATTCAAGGGGTGTTGAGGAATATTTAATGCCATGGTACAGTATATAAGTGCTTGAACATGCTATGGGTATATAAATCACCTAAGTGATATGTTCACTAGTGAAGTGCATGAAGTGGTATTGATTGGCTTCAAAATCCTATATTAACTAATTTATTAATGAATGGCAATAAAAGACTCTAAAAAGGAAAATCTATGTACGTGTGCATATACATGTGAATGAGAATTGACATGTGGAAATGATGCGATACATGAATTTGAAAATGCTAAATTGATTTTATAAGTGAATTGCCCCTGTAAACATGGTGAAATAGTCAGGGTATAATTAGCATGTCAAGAGTATTATTGTGCACACTTTGGAACGACTATGTGATGCCTTATAGCATAGCACTTTAGTGTACCCTGGTCCCTTATGTGTTTAGCATGTTAGGTTGGATGCACATTTGGTGCTATAGGTGTGGTGTGATCGGTTACAATTTCGACCACCTGATTCCTATTCAACTAGATTTTACTAAGGGATAAGTTATTATATTTTTTTAATGAAAGGATTATAAATATTGTAGCATCTTGAAATTTATGATTTAACACGTAGCATTATGCCGATGTTGGATAAGTGAAATGATAAGAAAATTTGGAGAACAATTCTGAAAAAGGATTATTATGAGAACAAAGTTGATTTTGGATATAAGAATTAATGGAAAGAAATTAAAAAGAGAAAATATGGCAAAAGGCTAAATTGTAAATTTGAAAAGTTTAGAGACTAAATTAAAAATATGATCAAAATGGAAAATGTGAGTTATTATTGATTAATTGGATGAAAATCACTTTTTGGACCAAATTAGAAAGGATTTGAAAGTATATAAACTAAATTGCAAATTTCTTGATTTTATCAAGAAAAGGGAAAAGATGTAATATTCACGTTCCATAATTCATGTTAAATATTATAAGTGAATTGTGAGATTTTGAATTGATGATTGTTTATTATTTTGAAGAAATTGTGTTAAAAGGCATGAAGGTGCAAAAATGTAATTTGACCTTATAATGGTATTTTGGTCATTTCTTGAGAATTTCATGGTGAAAATATTATTTGGATGATACTTTTGATATATGGAATTTATTTGGACCATTGGATCATGTTTTTGATATATGGACTTTGGCTTTTTAGCCCACTTGATTGATATTTTTAACTTTGAAAAAGATTAGAAGACTTCTATTCAGCCTCTCCTCTTTCTGTTGTCGTTTCTCTTTTCTTTAATGGCTCATCTTTTCCTTTTCTTCCTTCATTTTTCTCTTCAAAGTTAATATAGACTAAACACCAACTTTGAGATTTTGTTAAAATCTCTTAAGAACCAACCTGCATATTCATCATCAATTCATCAAATTTCAACAAGGGTTTTCATGGAGTTAAAGATAGAAAATGGAAGCTTGTGAGAGAAAGCTTCATAAAGGTAACTGATGTCTTCTACTCCTCGTAGCTTAGTATTTATGATTTATGTCATGAGAAAGCTACTGGAAATGATGGAAATGGAGTTTGCGAGATTGTGTGAAAGAAGATTCAAAATTTTAGTCTTTTATTTTTTGCTTATCCAAGAGTAAGTACCTTGGATAGCCCTTTTTTTTTCATACACTAACATGTTAGGCAAATGATGCAAATTATGAGACAAATATGAAGATTTATTATGAGACAAATACGTTTCATTGCTTAATTATGTTAAAGCAAGTAGTTGATAAGCTATAGCGAAAATAATTAGTTATGAAATTTCATTTTTATAAATAGTGGATTAAAACAATTGGTTGGCCATGAAGTGGCTATTTGTTAACAATAGGAAATGGAAGAAAAGTTATGAAATATGACATTATTGTAAAATTGGAGTTGAAATTTCAAGTCCTTATGATGTTTTTAATTAAGCCATATTTCATGGTTTACCTTGAACATGTTCGTGGTTTGTAACATGACTTGAAATGAGATCTACATGTGTTCTGAAATTGATTTTAATGCTTTGAAATGTATGGAAATGATATGTTGATGTTTAGTCATGTTTTAAGGTGTTTTTAGCCAAAATTTCAATTTCAAGGGCCCAAGGTCTGATGGCCTTGTCAAGGGTACTGTAACTAGATCAATAGAATGCTTCCAAAATAGTATAGGGACCTATGTTCAGACCCCAGGGCCTCAGGTATCGATATTTGGGGTCCTTATAGTACTATTGCACTATTTTATGGAAAAATGAACCCTCCAAGGCCTATATATGGTCTCAAACACCTCTGAACACCTTTAAATCGATTCAAAAAGGTTTTAACAAGATTGAAAAAATTAAAATTTGATTTTTTTTATCTATTTTCTATGAATTTAAAAAAATTCATAATTATTTTCTTAAATAGATTTGATATTTTTTATATAAAAGTGGTCCAATGGCATCTTCCATCTGTACTGATTGTTAGGATAGGTGAGGGAGGGGTGTTACAAATACACTATGTTGTAAAATGAGCATGAATGATGTAACTTGGTCAAATATGAATGGAATGATTAATTGAATGCATATGGACATAAAAGAGAATAGAAAAGAGATTAACTAGAAAATTAATCAAATGAGAACTTGAGAAACTACTTAGTGATTTACTAGTGAAACAAGGTTAAAAGAATGCAATTATGAGTTTTTGTAAATAATGAAAACTATGTGGACATAAATGAAACATAAGCATGATAAAATTGACAACCTAAGACATTAGTACTCTAATTGAATTCTTAACAAGTTAGAAAAAGAACTAATGTTTTAGTAATCGTCATAAGTGCTTAAAGAGATTAATGATATGAAACCATATTTGAATGCCTTATGCCCTAATGAGTGAATCAATAAGTGAAGAGAACTAAATTTCCATTAATAGGTGGATTATACAAAGTGAAACTTCATAATTTTTATAAGTCTCAACACTAATATTGAATAAGAAAAAGTAGGTAGTCTTAGTGTGCTTACTAAGCTCTTTGATCTTAATGCTTTATGGTTGCATCATGAAGATAGAAGACCTCTTGTGAGGTTAGAGATCATATGTAACACCCCTTACCCATATTCAACGCCGGAATAGGGTTACAGAGCATTACCGAACATATTATACAATTACACATACATTTTCTCATACATTTTCAATTTCATGCAATTATCAATCAACAACATTCATATCGTCCTTAATACGAGCCTACGAGGCCAAAAACATGCATTCAAGGTGGTTCGAGACTAAACCGATGCGTGTGTCCCGGCTGTGTGTCTCACAAATTTGAAATGGAATCACACGGCCGTGTGGACCATCGAAATGGAATCACATCGCCGTGTCTCAGCCCGTGTCCAACCCCATGTAACTCTCTGACTTGGGTGACACGGCCAACACACACGCTCGTGTGGATAGCCCATGTGCCCTAAAAATGGCCACACACGCCCGTGTGCCAGACCATGTGCTAGGTCGTGCCAAACTTATAGGGTATACTGACTTATGCCTCAGGGCCAAGTCACACGGCCGTGTGCTGGGCCTTATGGAGCATACTGATTTGATTTTAATTTTGACACCGGGGGACACATGGCCGTGCAACCTAACCATTTGTCACACACGACTTAGATACATGCCCATGTATCTGCCCGTGTGGACAAAAAAAGGCTATTTACCAAGCCATTTTGCCACCCAAACTTGTGCACACCTAATCAATCCAAATGGCACAAAACATAGCACAACTAGCATTTAAAACAACTCCAATCAAAATCAATTCATACCATTCAATGTCAACCAATACATAAAACAACAATGACATAATATACCATTCAATTCCAGATTAAATCTCCTAATTTCAAACATTAATATGAAAAATTTCAAATTTTGCATCATCTAGCTTAATCTCACAATATACCAAATTCAATTCTCAACCATTTAGTACCCCTAATTTTCAAATATCAACAAGCATAACATATTTATATTTAATCACATAATCAAGCCATATGCACATTGATATATACATAACCACATCAACCAAAATAAGCCAACCCTCATGGCTATATACAAACCAAAACATTTAACATTTACAAGCCATTTCAAATGACCAAAATCATTATCAACTTATCACAAAAATAACCATAAATATACATGCCATATAACCAAAACATAAGCTCAAAAGTACCAAAGTGATAGTAGGATAGTGTGATGAAGTCTCTGACGATCCCCAAATCCGAGCTAGCTTTGAATTCACTATAAAACACGGTAAAATAAATAGAGTAAGCTTTATAACTTGGTAAGCTCGTATAAAATAAACTCAATTTGATTATAAATATACAATTCAACAAATTAAATATATCAACATGTAACTCACATTAACTAACAAGCCTTTCATGCATTCAATCATCAAATTATACTTGTCTTTCACAAATTTCTTCGATTTAAAGCTTAGACAGTTCATGTACATACTTGTATCATCTTGTATCAATCTCATACTCAACCACGTCTTTATTTACCCATTGAACCATTCGGAATACTATCGGATACTTGGGAAACTCACACCTTAAGTGCCACATATTTAGCCAAAGCCATCTCAATCTCGTATCACATATACTGCTCACACTGGAGCTATCAACGGGCCTACTCACACAAGCTGTCCGTCAAAGCGTAGCTACATGGTGTTGCTCACACAAGATGTCAAGTAACCAGAACACATGCCGGTATACTTAGCCACTGGTAGGACGTACAGGATCAGCACTCGGATCACAATATCTCAATAACCCCTAATGACATGTCACTCGTATCCTAATCTATTCCTAAGGTTCAACCGGGATTTTCACATTTGTCGAATCATCATCGAACATGTCTATAGTCTCGTATTCACAGTTTATGCAATCAAAGCATTTAAAATACGTTTATAACAAAACTTATTACATATGAACTTACCTCGGACGCAAAAACGACGTCACGAGTCAACTATTCTGAAACCTCGTTCTTTCCCCGATCTACAACCGTATTTCACCTTTCTTGATCTAAATATAATCAAAATTAACTTATTTAATTACCTCTCTATTCAATTTAGTCCAAAATTCACATTAAGGAACTTTTACACATTTGCCCCTAATGTTTCACATTTTTTTAATTTAGTCCTTATTTCATAAAATCACAATTTCATGCAATTTAATACCAAACCATGCTAGCCGAATTTTCCTAGTACTCATATCAGCTCATAATTTTCATTTATTTCACATTTTGACCCCAAATTTTCAACATTTCTCAATTTAAGCCCTAATTGAGCATTTTACTAAAAATCACTTAACAAAACTTGTATAATTCACATCAACCATTCATAATCTATCAAGAAACCTCAAAACACATATAGATTCAATAATGGCAAGACCCTAAACCTTTAACAGTTTTGCAAAATAGTCCCTAGGCTAGCTATAGTAAGCTGTAACGATCTCAAAAACGTAGAAATCATTAAAAACGGGACAAAAATCGTACCTTAATGATCTATGAAACCTTGGCCGAACATCAAGCCCTAAAAATGGCTTTTATTCTTGCTAGGAATTAGCTAAAGAATATGATAGCCTTAATAATTTGGTTTTTGTTTTATTTATTTTATCTTTAATTATCAATTTCCAAAATTAACCTTTAAAAACATTAGTAATTACACCAAATACCACTCCACTATCATCCACTATCTCATAAATGGGTTAATTACCACATAAGGACTTCCACTTTAATATTTCATAACTTTTAGACACCTTTAGCTATTAGAATATAACTTTTATACTTTACGCGATTTAGTCCTTTTTGTTAAATTAAGCATTCAAATGATAAAATTTCTTAACGAAAATTTCACATAAACATATATCATGCTGTAATTATAAAAAAAATAATAAAATAATTATTTTGACCTCAGATTTGTGGTCCCGAAACCACTATTCCAATTTGGCTAAAAACTAGCTGTTACAACTCTCCCCTTTAGGGATTTTCGTCCTTGAAAATCTTACTAGCAAAAAGGTTAGGGTACTGTTTTCTCATAGCTTTTTCAGGCTCCCACGTAGCTTCTTCGATCCCGTAACGTTGCCACAACACTTTCACTAAAGCTATGCTTTTATTTCTCAATTCTTTAACCTTCCGAGCAAAAATTCTGATCGGTTTTTTGTTATACGTCATATTAGGTTGAATTTCTATTTCAGTCAGGGAAATGACATGCGATGGATCTGATCAATACTGTTGTAACATTGGCACATGAAGAACATTGTGAATCTTTTCCAACTCTGACAATAAAGCTAGCCGATATGCCACAGGCCCTATTCGTTCAATAATCCCATACGGTTCGATAATCGCAGACTCAGTTTACCTTTGCGACCAAATTGACGAATTTTCTTCCATAGAGATACTTTTAGAAATACTTTGTCGCTGATCTGAAATTCAATATCTTTGCGTTTAAATCCCTGTATGATTTTTGTCAATCTAAGGCTACTCTCAAACTGTCACAAATTACTTTTTCTTTATCTTCAATCTCTCGAATCAAATCAACCCTGTGAATCTTTTTCTCACTCAGCTAGGTCCAATACAATGGAATTTGGCATCCGCAACCAAATAAAGCTTCATACGGTGCTGTCTTTATGCTCGATTAGAAGGTGTTATTATAAGCGAATTCAACCAATGACAAATATTTCTCCCAGTTGCCTTCAAACTCTAAAACACAACAATGAAACATATCTAAAGAATTTGTATTACTCTCTCAGACTGACTATTAGTTTGCGGATGAAATGTTGTACTAAAATTCAACCTCGTACCTAGAGCTTCTTGCAGTTTCTTCCAAAATCGCAATGTAAACCTCGGATCTCTATCTGATATAATTAAAGCTACCACCTCGTGCGATCTAATTATCTCAACACTGTACAACTCAACCAATTTATCAAGTGAATAGTCAGTACATACCAGAATGAAATGTGTAGATTTCGTCAGTCGATCAATGGCAACCCAAAATTTTTTTAGAGACAGGGGTAATCCCAATACAAAATCCATCGTAACTCTATCCCATTTCCACTCTGGTATCATCATAGGCTATAGTAATCCCGAAGGCACTTGATGTTTGACTTTAACTTGTTGACAAACCAAACATCTCGACACAAATTCTGAAATTTCTCATTTCATGCCTGGCCACCAATACAATTGTTTCAAATCATTGTACATTTTAGTACTCTCCGGGTGAACAGATAAATAACCACTACATGCTTCATTCAGAATTTTCTATATAAGCTCTGGATCTCTCGGTATGCAAACTCTACCTCAGAACAATGAGCAATCATTAGATTCGATCTAAAAGTTTGAATCACTAGTCAACTCACATTGCATTCTTTTAGCTTGTAACTCACTATCAAACTTTTGTGCTTCATAAATTTGTTGAAGAAAAACCAATTTAGCTTTCAACTCTGCTAGAATCAAACCATCATCAGACAAAGATAACTATGTATTCATCACTCTCGAAGAAAATAATGATTTTCTACTCAAAGCATTTGCGACTACATTTGCTTTCCCCGGATGATAATCAATCACTAACTCATAGTCTTTCATCAACTCTAGCCATCTTCGTTGTCACAAATTCAAATCTTTCTAAGTTATTATATACTTCAAGCTCTTCTGATTGGTAAAGATGTGTCATTTTTCTCCGTATAAATGATGTCACCAAATTTTCAATGCGAAAACAATAGTGGCCAACTCTAAATCGTGCGTCGGATAATTCTTTTCATGCGGTTTCAACTGTCTGGAGGCATAAGCTATTACTTTTCCATCTTGCATCAAAACACAACCCAAATCGTTCAATGACGCATCACTATAAATCACAAACTCTTTACTCGGCTCAGGTTGAACCAGCACTGGTGCCTCAGTTAATAATGTTTTCAACTGTTCAAAACTCTGTTGACATTTCTCAGACCACTCGAATTTTACATCTTTTTGTAACAGTCTAGTCATTGGTGTAGCAATCATCAAAAATCCTTTAACAAAACGTCGATAATAACCAGCAAACCCCAAAAAACTTCTGACTTCAGATATATTTCTCGGTGGTTTCCAGTCGACAACTGCTGAAATTTTGCTCAGATCAACTCGTATACCTTCCGTTGAAACAATATGTCCCAAAAATCTGACTTTTCGGAACTAAAACTCACATTTGCTAAATTTGGTGAACAGTTTTTTGTCTCTCAAGGTTTGTAACACAATTCTCAAATGCTTAGCATGCTCGGACTCATCTCGAGAATAGATCAGAATGTCGTCCATGAACACAACAACGAATCTGTCTAAATATGGTCTAAAAATTTGATTTATCAAATCTATAAAAGTTACAGGAGCATTAGTTAATCTGAAAGGCATAACAAGAAATTCATAATGTCCGTACCTCGTTCTGAATGCAGTTTTTGGCACATCTGATTGCAACTGATAATAGCCAGATCTTAAATCAATCTTCGAAAACACTGTTGCCCCTTTCAACTAGTCAAACAGATCATCTATTCTCGACAAAGGATACTTGTTCTTTATCGTAACCTTATTGAGTTGTCGATAATCAATACACATTCTCATTGATCTGTCTTTCTTCTTTACAAACAACACTGGTGCACCCCAAGGCGAAAAACTAGGTCGTGCAAAACCTCTATCTGTTAACTCTTGCAACTGAGCTTTCAATTTTTTCAATTCTGTTGGGGCCATTCTGTATGGAGCTATTGATATTTGGGATGTTCCTGGCACTAATTCAATAGCAAATTCAACCTCTCTGATCGGTGGTAACCCCGGTAATTCTTTTAGAAACACATCTGGATATTCACAAACAACTGACACAGATTCAATCTTAGATTCAGACACTTTTGCATCTAAAACATAAGCAAGATAAGCTTTGTAACCTTTCCTCACACATCTTTGAGCTGACATAGACGAAATCACAACAAGTAACCCATTTGACTCATCTGATTCAATTCGAAGAATTTCATTGTTCTAACATTTCAATTTAATAGTCTTTTGTCTACAATTCACAATAGCATCATGCAATGTCAACCAATCTATACCTAGAATTACATCAAACTTATCAAACAGTAATAACATCAAATCAATCAGAAAATAGTAACCCTGAATCATTAAAGGACAGTTCTTGCAAACTTTATCAACTAGAACATACTTGCCTAAGGGGTTTGATACTTTAATCAAAAACTCAATATATTCAATAGGCAAACTTTTATTGGACACCAAATCCATACAAATATACAAATGAGTTGATCCAGGATCAATCAAAGCAATCACATTAGTGTCATAAAGAGACAATGTACCAGTGATAATATCGGGTAACGATGCGTCTTCACGAGTGTGAATAGGGTAAGCTCTAGCAGGTGCTCTAATCTCTAATCTCACTATAGAATCTCTCGTAGTACTACGATTGCCACTTAGACTTCCAGTGTTTCGAGTTGGTCTCCCTCTAGCAATTGTATTGCTTGATCTTGTATTCTGAGATGTATCTTTCACATTTAACTTAGGACAATTCTGAATAAAGTGATCTTGTGAGCCACATCTGAAACAAGGCTGGTCATTCATTCTACATTCACCAGGATGTCGTCTTCCGCATTGCTGACATTCAGGTCTATTGAACCTATCATTACGAACACTCGCCATTGACGTAGCTTGGGCTTTAGAACTCGAGTGTTACTTCCGATGATCTCTATTATCCCACCGAAGCAGTTGAACGGTTCTACAAATCTTGTGATTTCTTTGACGATGATTGATATGGTTTGTTCATCAATCTCTTTCTCGAATCTCTAGCTTCAAAATCATCTTTTCTCTTTTCTTTGCCAAGTTCTTCGGCTTTACAGGCTCTGTCAAACAATACAATGAATTCTTTTAATTTTAGAATCCTGACTAACAGTCTGATGTCTTCGTTTAACTCATCTTCAAATTTCTTGCACATAATGGCCTCAGTTGAAACACATTCTCGAGCATATTGACTAAGTCTCATGAACTCTCGCTCATACTCTGTCACAGACCTATGACCCTGTTTTAACTCTAAAAACTCTTTGCATTTCTGATCAATGAACCGTTGACTGATGTATTTCTTTTTAAATTCAGCTTGAAAGAATTCCCAGGTAATTCTTTCTCTCGACAAAACTAATACTAGCGTATTCCTCTATTGATAAGTTGTGTCTCTCAAAAGTGATACAACACATTTTAAACACTCTACCAGTGTGCAAGAAAGTTCATCAAAAACTCTGATAGTGTTTTCAAGCCAAAACTCGGCTCGCTTAGGATCGTCATCCTCATTAGCTCTAAACTCTTCACCTCCGTGTTTTCAAATCTTATCAACTGGCGGCTTATTTAGTCGTAAAAATTCCATACCTTGAGGAACTATAGGAACCGATTAGGGATTAGGTCGGGGCAGAGGTTGTTAAGCAACCGGATTTGTTCGAACATACTCCGTGAACCACTTATTCGTAATCTCGAAGAAGGCTTCTTTAGCCTCTCCTCCCTGGCTACTCGATACGGGTCTCAACTCTGACTATGCTACTCCATGAATGGAGGCAGGTGCATTACTTTCAACATTGTCAGCTACAGCTCAATTGGGATCCATTTACTATACGAAAACACATTTTAAACTGTCAGAAGTCATCCTATTATCACTAGTTATGTATGGCTGTATAGCTAGACTCTCACATACGTTACGTTAGTCCTAGAATCGACTAAATCGTAGCTCTGATACTAATAAATGTAACACCTCTCACCCGTATTCAACGCCAGAATAGGGTTATAGAGCATTACCAAACATAATATACAATTACACATACATTTTCTCATACATTTTCAATTTCATGCAATTATTAATCAACAACATTCATATCGTCCCTAATACGAGTCTACGAGGCCTAAAACATACATTCAAGGTGGTTCAGGACTAAACCGATAACTTTGAAAACTTTTGAAACACATAGAAAATTTTCTCAAAAATAGGGGACACACGCCCGTGTGGCCTGGCCGTGTGAGACACACGGCCAAAGACACGCTCGTGTCACAGGCTGTGTGGACCATCAAAATGGAATCACATGGCCGTGTCTTAGCCCGTGCCCAACCCCGTGTAACTCTCTGACTTAGGTCACACGGCCAACACATACGCCCGTATGGGTAGCCTGTGTGCCCTAAAAATTGCCACACACGCCCGTGTGCCAGATCGTATACTAAGCCATGCCAAATCTGTAGGGTATAATGACTTATGCCACACGGCCAAGTCATACGCCTGTGTGTTGGGCAGTGTGAAGCATACTGACTTTATTTTAATTTTGACACCAGGGGACACATGGCCGTGCAACCTGACCGTGTGTCACACACGGCTGAGACACATGCCCATGTCTTTGCCCGTGTGGACAAAAATATGCTATTTACCAATCCATTTTGTGACCCAAACTTGTGCACACCTACATCAATCCAAATGGCACAAAACATGGCACAACTAGGCATTTAAAACAACTCTAATCAAACTCAATTCATACCATTCAATGTAAACTAATACATAACACAACAATGATACAATATACCATTCAATTCCATATTAAATCTCCTAATTTCAAACACCAATATGAACACTTTCAAATCTATCGTGACTTTATCCCATTTCCACTCAGGTATCATGATCGGCTGAAGCAATCCAGAAGGTACCTGATATTCAACTTTTACTTGCTGATAGACTAAAAATTTCGAAACAAAGTCAGAAACGTCTTGTTTCATACCATGCCACCAGTAAAGTTGTTTCAGATCATTATACATTTTCGTACTACCCAGGTGAACAGCTATGAGCTTCGCTCAAAATCATCTGAATCAATTCTGAATTTCTCGAAACCCATATTCGGTTTCTAAACCTCAAATAATCCTTAGCATTAATTCGAAACTCAGATTCAACATTCGAATCACATTGAGCTCGTTTCGCTAACAAATCATCATCAACTTTTTGAGCATCACAAATTTGTTGAATAAATAACGGTCTTGCTTTTAATTCAGCTATTATCAAACCATCATCAGATATAGCCATATGCGCATTCATTGCACGCAAAGCAAACAGTGATTTTTGGCTTAGAGCATTAGCAACAACATTAGCCTTTCCAGGGTGATAGTCAATCACAAGCTCGTAGTCTTTTAACAATTCTAACCACCGGCATTGTCTCAAGTTTAGATCTTTCTCAGTCATCAAGTATTTTAGGCTTTTGTGATCAGAATAAACATGACATTTTTCACCAAACAGACAGTGACGCCATATCTTTAAGCAAACACAATAGTTGCCAACTCTAGGTTGTGTGTCAGACTGTCTCGAGGCGTAAGCTATAAGTTTGCCTTCCTGTATCAAAACACAACCCAAACCATTTAAAGATGCATCATTATAAATAACAAATTCTTCACTTGATTCTGGCTGAACTAGTACTGGATCTTCGGTCAAAAGGGCTTTCAACTGATCAAAACTTTTCTGGCACTTTTCTGACCACTTAAACTTAACATCGTTCTGCAATAGCTTCGTCATCGGGGCTGCAATCATAGAGAAACCTTTCACTAGCCATCTATAATAACCAGCCAGTCCCAGAAAACTTCAAAATTCAGAAACATTTCTTGAAGGTTTCCAATCAAGTATAGCTGAAATTTTACTCGGATCAACCCGAATATCCGATGCTGATACAACATGGCCCAAAAAACTGACTTCGCATAACCAGAACTCATATTTACTGAACTTTGCATACAACTGTTTATCTCGTAATATCTGTAACACAAGTCTCAAATGTTCAGGATACTTGATTTCATCACGAGAATAGATCAAAATGTCATCTATGAACACAACCACAAACCGGTCCAGATACTGTTTGAAGATCCGATTCATTAAATCCATGAAAACAATAGGTGCATTAGTAAGTTCGAAAGGCATAACTAGAAACTTATAGTGTCCGTACCTTGTTCGGAAAGTAGTTTTTGACACATCGGAGTCTTTAACTCGCAACTGATAGTAGCCTGATCTCAAATCTATCTTCGAAAACACTGTAGCCCCTTTCAGTTGATCAAACAAATCATCAATCTGTGGCAACGTATACTTATTCTTTATAGTCACCTTATTGAGCTGTCTATAATTGATGCACATTCTTATAGTTCTGTCTTTCTTTTTCACAATTAAAACTGGTGCACCCCAGGGAGAGAAACTCAGTCGTGCGAAACCTCCATCTGTCAACTCTTGCAACTGAGCTTTCAATTCTTTTAATTCAGTAGGTGCCATTCTATACAGAGCTATTGATATTGGAGTCGTCCCAGGCACTAACTCAATACCAAACTCTACTTCCCGAATAGGTGGCAAACCCGACAATTCTTTAGGAAACACATCCGGATACTCACACACAACATGTATTGATTCAATCTTTCTTTTGGCCACTTTACTATTAAGCACATAGGAAAAATAAGCTTCGCAACCTTTCCTCACATATTTTTGAACTAACATCGAAGAAATCACTACTGGTAAACCATTCAGATCATTAGATTCAATCTGAATAATCTCATCGTTCTGGCATTGTAAATCAATAGTCTTTCTTTTGCAGTTTACAACAGCATCATGCAAAGTTAACCAGGCCATACCCAGAATTATGTCAAACTCATCAGATGGCAACAACATCAAATAAGCCAAAAAGCATGAATCTCGAATTATCAAAGGACAATTTTTACACACTTTATCTACCATAACACACCGGCCTAAGGGGTTCGATACTCGAATCACAAACTCAGTAGACTCAACAGGCAAAGTCTTACTGAATACTAAAGTCTCACACACACAAGAATAAGTTGAACCAGGATCAATCAATGCAATTACACTAGTATCATAGAGAGTGAATATACCAGTAATAACATCTGAAGATGAAGCCTCCTCACATGCGCGAATAGCATAAGCTCTGGTGGGTGCACGAGCCTCGGATCTAACTGTTGTATCTTTAGCCCCTCTCTGACTGCTACTCACATTACCCGTATTTCTAGGTGGTCTACCTCGAGCTGCAGTGTTACCCGATCTTGTATTCTGTACTGGATTTTGTTCAGCTACCTCTGGGCATTCACAAATATAATGATCCATCGATCCACATTTAAAATAGGCCCGATCATGCAATCTGCAACTGTCGGGATGTCGTTTACCGTAATGTTTACACTCAGGTTGATTTGATCTAACATTACCCACACTAGCAACTGAGGTAGCTCTTGAACTCATAGGTGGTCTATTCTTATCTCGTTGAGAATAACCCAAAGTAGCCTTAGAACGGTTAAAATCATCTCGGAACTTCTTTGGTGCCAACTGAAATGACCTACTAAATGATCTCTTACGTGAATCTCTAGCTTCAAAATTAGCTTTTCTTTTCTCTTTCCCCAGCTCTTCGGCTTTGCAGGCTCGCTTAACCAGTACTACAAACTCTTTTATCTCAAGTATGCCATTAATGTCTTCGTTCAATCCGTCGTCAAATCTTTTACACATTATGGCTTCAATCGAAACACACTCTCGGGCATACTAACTGAGTCTCACAAATTTCTGCTCATACTCTGTCACGGTTATCCGACCCTGTTTCAACTCTAGAAATTCTTTGCGCTTCTGGTCGATAAATCTCTGGCTAATATATTTCTTACGAAAGTTAGTTTGAAAGAACTCCCAGGTCACTCGCTCTTTCGGAACCACTGATACTATTGTATTCCACCAGTGATATGCGGTGTCTCAAAGTAAAGATATGGCAGATTTCAAACATTCCTCTGGAGTACAAGATAGTTCATCGAACACACGGATAGTATTATCAAGCCAAAATTTAGCTCGCTCAGCATCATCATCATCAGTAGCTTTGAACTCTTCGGCCCCGTGTTAAACTCAATCCAAATGGCACAAAACATAGCACAACTACGCATTTAATAACTCTAATCAAACTCAATTCATACCACTCAATGTCAACCAATACATAACACAACAATGACATAATATACCATTCAATTCCATATTAAATCTCCTAATTTCAAACATCAATATGAACACTTTCAGATTTTGCATCATCTAGCTTAATCTCACAATATACCAAATTCAATTCTCAACCATTTAGTACTCCTAGTTGCCAAATATCAACAAGCATAACATATTCATCTTTAATCACATAATCAAGCCATATGCACATTGATATATACATAACCACATCAACCAAAATAAGCTAACTCTCATGGCTATATATGAACCAAAACATTTAACATTTAACATTTATAAGCCATTTCAAATGACCAAAACCATTATCAACTTATAGCCAAAATAATCATAAATCCTATACATGCCATATAACCAAAACATAAGCTTAAAAGTACAAAAGCAATAGTAGGATAGTGTGACGAAGTCTCCGACGATCCCTGAATCCGAGTTAGCTTTGAATTTACTATAAAACACTGTAAAATAAACAGAGTAAGATTTATAGCTTAGTAAGCTCGTATGAAATAAACTCAATTTGATTATAAATATACAATTCAATAAATTGAATATATCAACATGTAACTCATATTAACTAACAAACCTTTCAAATATTCAATCATCAGATTATACTTGTCTTTCACAAATTTCTTCAATTTAAAGCTTATACAGTTCATGTACATATTTGTATCATCTTGTATCAATCTCGTACTCAACCACTTCTTTCATTTACCCATTAAACCATTCGAAATACTATCGAATACTTGAGAAACTCGCACCCTAAGTGCCACATATTTAGCCGAAGCTATCTCAATCTCGTATCATATATACTGCTCACACTAGAGCTATCAACGGGCTTGCTCACACAAGCTTTCAAGTAACCACAAGATATGCCGGTATACTCAGCCACTAGTGGGACGTATAGGACCAGCACTCGAATCACAATATCACAATAACCCCTAATGACATGTCATTCGTATCATAATCTATTTCTCAAGTTCAACCGGGATTCTCACGTTTGTTGAATCATCATCAAACATGTCTGTAGTCTCGTATTCACATTTTATGCAATATCAAAGCATTTAAAATAAGTTTATAACAAAACTTATTACATACGAACTTACCTCGGATGCAAAAGCGACGACACGAGTCAACTATTCTGAAACCTTGTTCTTTCCCCGATCTAAGTTCGTATTTCACCTTTCTTGATCTAAATATAATCAAAATTAACTTATTTAATTACCTCGCTATTCAATTTAGTCCAAAATTTACATTAAGGCACCTTTACACATTTGCCCTTAATGTTTCACATTTTTTAATTTAGTCATTATTTCATAAAATCATAATTTCATGCAATTTAATACCAACCCATGCTAGCCGAATTATCCTAGTACTCATATCAGTCCATAATTTTCATTTATTTCACATTTTGACCACAAATTTTCAATATTTTTCAATTTCATCCCTAATTGAGCATTTTACTAAAAATCACTTAACAAAATTTGTATTGTTCACATCATCCATTCACAATATATCAAGAAGCCTCAAAAAACATATAGATTCAACAATGGAAAGACCCTAAACCTTTAACAATTTTGCAAAATAGTCCTTGGGATAGCTAGAGTAAGCTGCAATGATCTAAAAAACGTAAAAATCATTAAAAACAGGACAAAAATCGTACCTTGATGAGCTATGAAACCTTGGCCAAAAATCAAGCCCTAAAAATGGCTTTTATTCCTGCTAAGTATCAGCTAAAGAATATGACTGCCTTAATAATTTGGTTTCTGTTTTATTTATTTTATCTTTAATTATCAATTTCCAAAATTAACCTATAAAAACATTAGTAACTACACCAAATACCACTCCACTATCATCCACTATCTCATAAATGGGTTAATTACCACATAAGGACTTCCATTGTAATATTCCATAGCTTTTAGACACCTTTAGCTATTAGAATATAACTTTTACACTTTACGCGATTTGTTCCTTTTTGTCAAATTGAGCACTCAAATGATAAAATTTCTTAACGAAAATTTCACACAAACATATTATCATGCTGTAAATATTAAAATAATAATAAATATTAAAATAATAATAAAATAATTATTTCAACCTCAGATTTGTGGTCCCGAAACCACTATTTCGATTTGACTAAAAACGGACAGTTACATCATACCTTCAAAAGATTACATCCCCTTACCAAGTTTATGGACCTAGATGATTTTGTGTTGGAAAACCTTGACTATAAGTGATGTAATGGCATGTACGTATGTTTATATTTTTCAACATTAACTATGTAAGTTTGATAGTGTTTTCATAAGGTTTATGATATTATTTAATTGCTTCCAATTTGAGTTTTGGCCTCTATAGTGACTTAAACATGTTCATGTGATGAATGAGTGTTCAAATGTGTTTTGATAATGTTTTAAAATGATTTGAAACTATTTGGTATGACTTGATGATGTTTGGGGATGTTTTAGGTGTTTTTAGCCAAAATTTCAACTTTAGGGGTCCAGGTTTCGAAACATGGCGTGGTTGTATTGGTACAACCAAGTCAGTAGATAAAATGATATAGTCATAAGAAAAGGTACCGATACCTTTGGGACAGGTACTAATACCTCTATCCTTAAACCCCCTAAATTGGTGTTTTCATGCTTGAAATGACCTAGAACAAGGTTCAAACGATATGGTCTTACAATAAAACCTATGTAATTATTTGAAAAGTTTATTAAAACCTTGTAAATGTTCTTTTATTGAATAAAAGTGGAAAGTGACTTGATTTTTTTAAAAAAAGTGTTTTATTGTTCTAATTCTATAAGTGTGCTTTTTAAGTCGATTGGGCAACCAAAAACTAGTTTTGTGCTTTTACCCATTCCTAATGCTTGGAATTTGTTTTGAATAAATTTTGAAATGAATCACTAGATTTTAGAAATGTGGAATCATGGGTGGTGAAAATTACACTTATACATTTTTTATGATAAAAAGGTGCAAATTGCAAATTGGTCTTTGTTCTTTCCAATATTTTCCAATTTAGTCCAAACGAGACCCTTATTGCACCAATTCATATTAAAAGTCATTCTCATGCAAAATAATCATCACTAACACATATTTCCTTAGTTTGGTCAAATTGCATTTTTTGGTTCTCCAACTTTTCAGAATTTATAACATGGTCCTTTTTCTACATTTTTGCATCCAAAATTTCCTACACTATTTTCCATCTCAAGCGTCGATTTGGTTCCCTATGAATTCTTATTATGTGACCCACTTCCATATTTTCTCAAAAATTTATTGAACACGATTCTCAAAATAGTACCCGATGTAGTATCGAATTTTTAAGGAGTTACAAGTGGCACCTCTATTTGTCGTTTCAACTTCGTCTAATGTATTTTAGTTAGTTCACTCAACATGTATAAGGTTTTAGGTTCTATCAAATCTTTTTCTCCTTATTATTTGGTTCTCCTACTATTACTACTATTAAACTATAGGGTAATGATAATTATTTTTCTTGGGATGCATGGATCAAAATTGATGCACAAATATGTAGTTTGTTGTGTCTCTCTTAAGCCAAAATCAGTTACTTTATTTCATCTTGTAAAGATTGTTATAAAGTTTAAGCTAAGGCTAAGGCACTATATACTAATGATATTTAACATAATTAAAAATTTATGCCAGATCTTGTCCACTTATAATAAAATCAACATGATATGGTTAATTTGTAACACCCCTAACCCTTATCTGTCGCCGGAATAGGGTTTCGAGGCATTACTGAACAAAAGCACAGTTCTGAACAATCTCATATTAACACAAGTCATATTCATATAGATAAAGCATATAACTAATTAAATATTTAACAAACATTATAAATCATTTTGCATATACGAATCATATGTTCATCACTTTAATGATAATCAAATACCTAAATAAAAATCAAACATTTTACTTCTTAATTCTATACATGCGCATGTTTAACCAAATAAAACATATCACATGGCATTTTGTCCATTAGCATATGCAGCATTATCAATTTCATAAAATGATCAAATATATTTTGTTAAACATTAAAATATTATACATATTTAACCACATCAAATTTGTATCATTTTCATACATTAATAATGAAATATATCTGGCCTAGTTCACATAATATACTCTTGTCTAATGCTATAAAGTGTCAAGACCGAGTTTAAACATGATAATATCACTTAATATACAAACTAAATAATATGTTAACTATCATGTATTCAAATCAAACATATCAAAATCAATATGCTAACTTCATAACAAAATTACAAATACATATTCAATTCATTTACTTACCTATTCGGCTATCAAAGTTAATCATTTAAGTCATACAAATTCCACCATTCAATCTTATGTTAGAAATTTACCATTTGCATTTTCAAATACAAATATATTCTTGTCACTTATTAACTATCCATTTAACTAACAAAACATATCTAATAAATATTCATTATTTATCTTCATCAATCACACCTATTTTATCATCCATTCAAACATAATATATGCATATACATTTCCATTACAAACCGAAACAAATTAATCAATGCTTATTCGAATACATATATATATATCATCAACATTTTCTTCCATTATTAAGCCTAATTACTAAACCATCCACAAAACGAAACATATTATAATAAACTCCTACCATGTTTGAACATAACCATATATCCTTTAATGCCAATTCACATATTAACACCTAAATCAAACATAACAACCAAATTCATATATGTTTTTATCCATGCACAACCTTAACTGAACCAACCACATGTACATCTTAAACCATCAACCATTTTCAAGGCATATAGTACCTACCACACATACTAAACATTCATAGCATGTAACTTTATAACCAACATGAACATAAACCATACTCAACATAACCGATTTCAAACATAAAATTTAAGCCATTTTCGCATGGCTTAGATTATACATAACCAAAATCCAACATTTCAAAACATAATCCAGCCTATACATGCCATAGATTTGAAAGTGCACTTATAAAGATACCGAAGACAGTCGATATTATGATAGACTTTGCTGACGATCCCAGAGCTCGTAACTTGAATCCAAAATCTATAAAACAAAGGTAAACATGAAAACACAGAGTAAGCTACCATAGCTTAGTAAGTCATAAGCAAATAAATAACTCAATGATATAGTCAACTCGAATACTAAACCAACTATAATATCATTATCACATATAAACTCAAACTTACCATTTCATAAATATATATATTTTCATACACAAATGTTACCTTGGCCGAATGCTCAAATAACTATATTAACAAAACACCATTCAAATTTCGAAGCTCAAATTGTCATATTATAACCAAGTAAACTTACACTTATATACACAAGCTCATGAATCAAAATATAACATCATATACATACATTATTATATGGCCGAATATACATAATCTTATATACTCATATTCAAGAATCATTTCAAAAATATTCATATTATTTATTCACAAGGCCGAATACACATTCCATTTTCACATACATTCTTCACTTACATCATACGTGATTTGCAACAAATATTAAATAACTTACTTACCTTACTTCAAGTAGGTAATAAGGTAATTCATACTTGGTCATTTTAGCTCATTTTACACATTTGATCACAACTTAACGTTGCCCGATGAACCATTCAGAATTGGATAGGACACTCGGATAATCACATATATCGTACAATGCCAACGTCCCAGACGTGGTCTTACATGTAATCACATATCAATGCCCCTGTCTCGGACAGGGTCTTACTTGCACACATATATCGATGCCATGGTCTTAATCACACATCATATATCAGAATCCTATGACATGACATATGTATCCTAGCTATTCCTAAGGTTCATACGGGGCTTTCAGATGTTGTAACTCGGTCGAAACGAATTCATAAACATTTCTGCCAAGCTTATTCACATTCGGCTAAATACATATATATATTTACATATTTCAATTCAGCATATATAATTCACATTTAATTAAAATTAAGTATGTCTATTTTCTTATAAACTTGCCTCAGACGATGAAAGACGGAACGAGACGACTAGTCGACAACTTTAGTTTTCCCCCGATCCAAATCCGATTTCTTTGGTTCTTGATCTAAACATATTAAAATTAAACCCATTCAAACATATTTTCATTCAATTTAGTCCAAAAGCACATAAATGAACCAATTACACTTTTGCCTCTAACATTTCACATTTTTCACAATTTAGTCCTTATTTTACAAAACACAAAATATTCAAAATTTGGATATACCCATGTTAGGCCGAATGTTCCTAGTGTTCATATGAGTCCATATACTTCATTTATTTTACATTTTAGTCCCTAAATTTATTTTTTTTGCAATTTAGTCCTAATTACTCAAAATCATCAAAAACTCCAATACAAAACATGTTAATCCAAAACATATCTTTCATATTTCATTATCAAACAACAAAAAACACAAGCTTTCAACAATGGCATAACTCAAAATATTCACCAAAATAAAAAATCCAAGCATGGGTCTTGTAGATAATTTGGCAACGATCTTAAAAACGTAAAAATTATCAAAAACCGAGCTAGAACTTACCTTGAATCAAGCTTGAGAATGGTCGAACCTAGTTTATCTTTTTCTTTTCTTTTGTTTCGACAAGAACAAAAAATATAAACACATATAATGGCTTTTATTTTTATGTTATAATATAACATATATTAACTTAATACTTAATTTACATATTTAACCTTTATAATAAAATTATAAAACCATTATAATCATGGCCATTACCGTCCACTCTAATTGGCAATGGTTTAATTGCTTCATAAGTGCTTCATATTAATAAGACAAGTTCAATTAAGCACTTTCACATTTAACCACCAAATTTTCATTTTTATGCGATTGAGTCCTTTAATTTAATCGAACACTCAAACGACAAAATTAAATCACGAAAATTTCACAGATATAAATTCACACATAATAAACACATCAAATAATTTTAAAATATTTTTCTGACTCAAATTTGTGGTTCCAAAACCACTGTTCCGATTAGGGTCTAAATTAGGCTGTTACAACTCTCCCCCTTAGGGATTTTCGTCCTAGAAAATCTTATCGGTGAATAGGTTTGGATAACGCTCTTTCATTGTATCCTCTGATTCCCATGTTGCTTCCTCAACTCCGTGTTTATGCCAAAGTACCTTAACTAACGAAATTTTCTTATTTCGTAATTCTTTAACTTCGCGAGCCGGAATGCGAATCGATTCTTCCTCCTATGTCATATTGGACTTAATCTCAACCTCAGACGAACTAATCACATGTGAGGGATCCGATCAATATCTACGAAGAATCAAAACATGAAATGCATTGTGGATCTTTTCCAGCTTAGGTGGTAACAACAGTCTATAAGCAACCGGCCCGATATGCTCTATAATCTCATACGACCCAATAAATCTCGGACTCAATTTGCCTCTTTGACTGAATCTAAGTATTTTCTTCCATGGTGAGAATTTTAAAAAGATTTTGTCCCCGATCTAAAACAAGTATTAGAAGTGGTTCGGGACTAAATCGAATACTAAAGAAAATTTTGGAAAAAACATAGAAAATTTTCAAAGTACAGAGGACACACGCCAGTGTGGATAAGTTGTGTGTCTCACACAGCTAAGAGACATGCCCGTGTCACAGGCCGTGCGAACATTAGAAATAGGATCACATGGCTGTGTCCCAGCCATGTTTGACCCCGTGTAACTCTCTAAATTGTGTCACACGGCCAACCACACACCCTTGTGACTAGCCCGTGTACCATTTGAAATGGCCTCACACGCCCATGTGCCAGGCAGTGTACTAGGCCGTGTGGAAACTAGAGGGTATATTGACTTATGCCACACGGCCAAGTCATACGCCCGTGTGCTAGGCCGTGTGAAGCTTCTGACTTGGTTTCTAAAACAGTACCATGGGACACACGGTCGTGTGTCACACATGGCTGAGACACACGCTCGTGTGGACAAAAATTATAATAGCCCATTATTGATAAAATCGGAACAGAGGTTTCGGGTTCACAAATTCACGTCTGGAAAGAAAAATTATTTTAATATTATTTTATGATCTATAGTATGATAATAATATTGTGTGAAAATTTTGTAAAGAAATTTTATCGATTACATGTTTAATTTGATAAAGGACCAAATTGCATTAAATGCAAAAGTTGGATTCTAGTAGCTAGAAGGATCAAATAGCTATGGAATTCAAAACTTGAGGTCCTTATATGGTAATTAGACCATTAAAGAAAAGTTAGTAGATATTTTTGATGATTTATCCATGGAAAAATTAAAAAAGGCTAAAAACTAAATTGGAAAGTGATAAAATTAAAAGATGATAAATAACTAAATAGAAATAAAAATCATTTTATATCAACTTCTTCCCCAAATATTCCATGGAAACCCTAGGAAAGAGAAAACAAGCTTTCTTGGCCAAATTAGGTAAGTATTCAAGCCTTGTTTTTAATAATTTTTATATTTTTGAAATCGGGATAGTTTAATCTATCTATTTGGGGAATTAATTTGAAAAGTTATCAAAGTATAAAAGTTATTTCATGGATGAATACGCTGAAAATTTGAATTTTATGGTAGAAAATGAAAGGTTTTTGATGGATAAACAATTTTTATAAAGTGAATTTTGATAAAAACATGATTTAGGGACTAAATTGCAAAGTTGTGAAAATTGAAAAAAAATTTTGAATTTTATAGAATACATGTGCTGTAAATTTTATATTGAAATTTTGGTTAGGCTTGGAATAAGGAGTAAATTGCATGAATTTCATTTCCCGAGCCTCAGGACAAAATCGTCATTAATTAAAAGTTTATGGGCAAAATGGTAATTTTGACTAAGATGTAAATTGGATTGAATTAAGTTTATTTTTTATTAAATTGATGTTAAATTTACTCGTATAGATTCGGATAGATCAATTTTAGGAGCTAGAACGAGGAAAAAAGGAAAATGTCAAATTAGTAGATTTTACGTACACAAACATTTGTCGAGGTAAGTTCATGTAACTAAATTGAATATTTATATGCTTGAATTAGATTTTGTGTATGTAATTTATATGAATATCATATATATTTGACATTGAAAACATATCCGATAAAGCTTGATCAATGATAATGCCCGTTAAAGGATAAACGATAAAAATGTTACTTTTATGCTTTGAATGAATGTGGAATGTGTTTATTTGAATTATATGAATGTTATAGATGCATGAAATAATCACATGCCGAGTAATGCTTGAGAATGTTAAATCCCGTTTGAATAAATGAAAATCGATGGATAAATGTAATTTCCCAAAATGAATGAGGTCCTGTATTTGCTGCTAACGAGATTTAGCTCGGACAAGTAGTCCTATTGACCTCATTATAGATAGGATTATTCTGAAAGGATAATCTTGATATAATCCCTCTCGATCATATGTTACAATTAGGATTTAGCCTGGACTGGTAATCCTAAATGAGCTCTTCTCAGCATATCTTATAGAAAGGATTCAGCCTGGACTGGTAATCCTAATTAAGCTCTTGTGAGCATATGTTGGAGACAAGATTTAGCCTGGACTGGTAATCCTGTTATATGATATGTGGCTCAAGACTGTGTTTCCTAATTAAGTGCCTTAATTGGTACTCTTGAATATGAATTGACGGATCTTGATTCGTACACCTTGAGTCTACTACCTGTATATTGATCGATATTTCAGATAAATTCAACGGGAAAATCCTAACATGAGAAAATATGAATAAGAAATGAGTTATTGCACTTATCTTCCTGAAATACGTGAAAACGATGATACTGTACAATTGATATATGGAAACAAGAGATGATGATATTTGTACATGGAATTTGTTTGATGAATATATTCATCCTTGATTATAGATTTGTACACCTTGAGTGTACTACTACTCGTTTGACTTGAATATTTTGAATGATGTGAATAAAGTTCTAACATGAAATAATTTGAACTCGAGATGAATTATTATGAAAATATACTTGTAATATAAATATATGATTTATACATGTTATATGAATATGTGATACGAAAAGTATATATATCTGGAAATCTGATTACTGTTGAGCCATATATGTTTATTAATGTTATTATGGATTAAATGACTAACAAGGGCAATGAGGATATGTGTAGGGCTTGAGATCAAATTGATTGAATGTGCCTTACATGTTTATCTTGAAATAAAATGAATGGTAAGTTAAATACCATGTTATACGAACTTACTAAGCATTATATGCTTACTTAGTTTTATTTCCCTATTTTATAGTAAATCGAAAGCTCAATAGATTGAAAGCTTGGCGGAGATCACTCACACTATCCATAAGTTCATTTCGGTATATATGGTGACTCAATTATGGTTATAATAGCATGTATAGGTTATATTGGCCATATTTCCATGTAAATGTAAATGATTATTGTAATCTAGCCATTGGAATGACAAGTGACGACTATGTTTGGTATATGCATATATTAAGACTATTTTTGGTGATAACATAAGTGTTTATTATTGATTGATTGAGAGAGAATAAACAAGTATGTTTATGAAAGGTAAGATTAAAAGCATGAATGCATGTAATAATATACCATGTTAGATGAATAAAATTAGTTATGATGCTTGAATTGGTTGGTATATGAATGAAAGTTTTTGTATAGGTCATTGGCAAAGTTTTGGTGAGAAATAAATCTAGAAAATGGCTTTATTTTGTCCACACGGGTAGACACACGGGCGTGTGTCTTGACCGTGTGTGACACACGGCCTGGCACATGGGCATGTGGTTTGGCTGTGTGTCCTCTGCATCTTAAATTCAAGAAAAAGAATGCTCAGAATTGAGCACACGGGCAGAGACACGGGTGTGTGTCTTAGCCGTGTGTGCTACATGGCCTAGAACATGGGCGTGTGTCTTGGCCATGTGAAACCTGCACTTAATTTTGAAAATTTTAATTAATCACATGGTTTAGTACACGGGCATGTAACTGGCCATGTGACACAAGTCAAAGAGCTACATGATTTTGAACACAGCCCGCAGCACTGGCGTGTCCTAGGGTCACACGGGCGTGTCCCTTGGACCATACAGGCGTGTGAACCCTGCACCGTGGAAAATTTTTAAAACTTCGTGAAAAATTCTTAGATTTTTCGATTGAGTCCCAACTTGATTCTAATGCTCATGTTGGGTCTCGAGGATCCATTTAAGGGACGTTATGAATAATCTCAAGAAATGAATAGTAACTATTATGAATTATCTGTAAATGTTCTGAAAACTTTAGTAATGCTTCGTAACCCTGTTTTGGCGATGAATACTGGTTAGGAGTTACATTTATTGGTATCAGAGTTACGGTTTAGCTGGTTCTCAGACTAAACGTAGCATATGTGAAGTTTAGATAGACATGCCATTACATAACCTGTGATAGTGTGATATCTCCCGACTCTGATGAGAATTGTTTCACAAATAGACAGAGATGCGTTCCAAGCGAGCTAATTCCGATAATTCCAAAAGAGATACTCAAGTATCTGAGTAAATTGTTACTTATGATGAAATAGAATTTGAAAAGGTATGAAATAAATGTTTTATAGTGAACATGTTAATGATAAAGTGATATGTGTGGATTTATGAAAGTTAAATTTTGAGGCTTTACAATCTCCACCCCCTTATCAGTATAGTTTTATACAATGAAATTCACAAGATTTATATAGATTAAGCTCATAAATGTGAAACTGAAGAGTTTAAAGGCTAAATGATTAATAATGCAGTCAAAATTGAGAATGGGTTAGTCAGTAAAAACAGTATTAAAAGAGATATCAGATTTTTCTGAAGATTATTTTGAATATGTGATGTTACTGTTAAGGAAAAAATTATTCATGAGTAATCGACTTATTCAGGTATGATATTCACAGAACGGATTAGCCAAAAATTTATTTCGAATTGACTCTTTCAGTGAACTGAATAATGTAAGATTATTGATGACTTTATTAGTCAGTGGAATAGTGATGAAATTGCAAAGATATTTGAATGCAGCCGTTATAATTGAGTATATTATAGCAATCTCTTTTGGGTATTCTATAATGTTCTATTATTCTCAGAGGCATATGAAATTGTTCATGTTCAAATGCAATTTTTATCATATTGAAATCCTAGCTAATTATAAAATTTGAATTTTATGGTAGAAAATGAAAGGTTGTTGATGGTCGTGTATTTTGGTTATATGGCATGTATAGGTCTTTCGGCTAGTATAGCCTTGTGTCTTGATGAATCTTGGCCATTGGATATGGCTTGTAAGTAGTCATATATTTTGAAGTGTATATATGGAAATATGGTCTTGTGAAATGTGGTATTTAGTTGATATATGATTGCTTTTCTTGTGAAATTGTGTTTTGGTATCAAATAGTTGAAATTGAGAATGTATTAGCATGCTAAGTATTAGGAAAGATAATGCGTAAAGAAAGTGATCATTTAGATGAATGCTTGAAGGTGAATTGGTATGTATTGAAATGACATATTGAATGAGTGTTAGGCACCAAAAGTGTATTTATGCATTTGACCATTTAGGTAACTTTTGATAGGGATATTAGTATGCTTTTGAATGGTCAATTGTGATGTTTATGAGCATTTTGGTAGTTGGTGTTGGTATTGCATGATTTGGACTTGGTTGAAATAGGTTTGAATACCTATTGATGATATGGTCATATGCTATTTGATGGGTTTAGGTTGTTGCAAGTTTGGGTGAGAAAAATGGCTTGGAAAATAGCCTATTTTGTAACACCCCTAACCCGTATCCGTCGCCGAAATAGGGTTACGGAGCATTACCAAACTTATTTCATAAACAATCATACATATCACATACATTTTCCATTCCTGAATAAAAATCATTCACAATCAATCATACAGTTCCCTAATACGATCCTATGAGTCCCAATTTATGTATTAGAAGTGGTTCGGGACTAAACTGATAACTTAGGAAATTTTTGGAAAACATATAAACTTTTTTAAAAATACAGGGGACACATGCCTGTGTGGCCCAGTCGTGTGTCTCACATGGCCAAAGACACGCCCGTGTCACAGGCCATGTGGACATTTGAAATGGGATCACATGGTCGTGTCCCAGCTCGTGTTTGACCCCGTGTAACTCCTTGACTTGGGTCACACGACCAACCACAAGCCCGTGTGACTAGCCCATGTACCCTTTGAAATGGCCACAGACGCCTGTGTTCCAGGCCGTGTGCTAGGCCATGCCAAAACTGTAGGGTATACTAACTTATGCCACACGGCCAAGTCACACGCTCTTGTGCTAGGCTGTGTGGAGGATTGTAAGACCCCAAACCTGGCCCGGACGTTATGGCCGAGTCTGGTGCATTACATTTAAGTGTTTTATCAAAAACCTTGTTTTCATCGATAACCCTTCCTTAAAATTAGAAATCTTCATTAACTTATAAAAACTCCTTTCAATTGCAAAAGCTTGTTTAAAACATATGATTTATGAAAACCTGTCATTTTAATAAAATTTAGTTACGGAAACGTAGAAAAACAAATTATGATTTAGGGAACCCATGTTCAACTTCTCATGATTACAACGCATAAAAATAATAATCCACATAATAACAAAAGGGAAGGCCTTATCACATTCTAGTCTGAAATTACTTAATAAACTAGAAACTATATGCTTTTTAAAAAAAACAAGTCTAAGTAGTCTTGCTAGTTGGCCACCTCAGAGTCCCTCCGAGCATCAAACCTTCTACTGAGCATCACTTGAGAAAAATAAAAGAGGGGGTGAGTTTTTGAAAACTTAGTGAGTACAACCCTCGACGAGTAACTAGCATTCATCAGTCACCATAAAATCATACATGCAATGTAGTGCAATGCAACCCACCCCAATATTCCATCCGCTATACACCAACTCCATCCCCCGGTACACATCATGTGGGGATATAAATATCGACCCACCCAACCAATACACATCACAGGTAGCTCGGTTGTGGAACTACCTTCATTGCAGCAAGCTGCCAATCACATATTGGGCTTAATAGCCATCAGTGGATCCACGATTGTCAAGCAACCATGCGATCCTCATATATTTCCTCCGTTCCATAATTCCCAACCCAGATGCAACCTAAAAAAATATCGTATGTATGCAGCAGATATACATGTAACATCCATAAATCTTACATTTAACGCATAGGGGTATTTTGGTCATTTTCGCCCTGAAGGGCATTTCGGTAATTTTCCTTTATTACAGTTTTTTACTTACCTTGGCCCGTTAAAAAATCCTGTGAGCTAAGATGAACGAATACTATGCACCAGGTAGGATTCCAGAGAATAGGAGGTGAGTCATTAAGACCGCTTAAGTACCAAGCTCTCCCTAGATCCAATCCTAGACATGCATATACCCGTTGCCACACCTTAACCCTATGACTTGTCCACGGTCTCAATAAGTTAATTAAGTTTTATCTCTGTTTAATCAGTTATCGGATACTAGGCCCAAAACCCCTTACAAAGTCCAGACAATTCTATATACACGCATAAGGCCTACTAGGCCCAATCTCATTCCTATGGCTCATTAGGCCCAAATCACATTTATATGGGCCACGAGGCCCAGTCACTTTCACAGTCATGCTCTCGTACGATTTGCCATCACATAGCATAAATTACCAATTTTGCCTATTATGGGCCCTACAGCCCATCGGGCCCACTTAGCTCATGCTAGCCCGGTTGGCCAATTCACAGCCCAAGTCTATGGAATCTCCTATGGGGCCTTAGATAACCTATCGGTTTCCCCCTTACGAGTGTTCGCGCACTCGCAAGACTACCGTAGCCAAAATTTTGGTTATCGGCTTATCAACTTTTCGACATTTTGGCTTTTTCCAATCTACTGTGTGTGTGCAGTGTATGTACATACCTGGTACTACAACGTGCCGCGATCTCCTTAGCCATGAACCTACAAACGATGTCACTCAACGATAAATCACATATGCTTATCGAATATTTTACCAAAAGCCGAAGTATCACCTTAACCTTACCTGAAATGCCAAGCCTTAATAGCTTTTCCTTTATCACTAATCACGAGTACTTCCCAGATCTACATTAACATTTATCGTTAAAAACATAATGGGTGACTTGTATACAACATATGTCACCCTTTTCTACTAAAGCCTATTCGGCCAACCCTTACCGAAGTGAAGAACACTTACCAGAATCTCAAACCTAAGAAGCAAATTGGCAGGGATCCAAAAGACTGGGATTTGATACTAATCCTACCAAAATCGATTAGAAGAAGTGAGGGACAGAGTAATCGATACTAGCAAAACCGATTGAGAGAACAAAACACTTACACTAGATTTGGTCGGGTGGAAAGAGTAGTGTCGCCACAGAGGATATTTGGCTCTTGAGACTTGTATGGTAAAAATGTTATTCGGCACAAAGAGAAGTAGAAATCGTTTAAAACCAGAGGTGAATTAAAAAGAGAACTTGAGTAAGGGAAGAATGGAAAATCGGCACAAAGAAAAAGAAGGAAGAACAAGGGATTTTTGTCTTTTATATCTTTGGAGAAAAATGTGTTTTCTGGCAACAAGGTGAGGGTGAATTCGACATTAGCCTTGCAACCTCAGATTCGACACCTATATATAGCCTCTAGCCGAATTTCCTATCCCTTAATTCCCAATTCGGCTCGACCTCTTTAAACTTCTCATCTCCTAATTTTTCTCCCTGATAACCCCTTAATCTCCTCCTCAAATTTCTCCTCTTATCACTCCCTACAGAGTTCATATCCAATGCCACCACTGTCCATCCCTTAAGCAAAAATAAATCCTTTTTTTGAGGAAGGAGGGATTCGAACCCTATACCTCCTTGCCTTGCATGTAACGCCACTTGCCACTCTACCACAAGGCTTTCTTGTGTCCAATTCTTCCTTTACTTATTCAAAAAACCACCTTCTTGCCATCAAGGTTCTTTATTTATTAACCCATAATTTCCTTCACCTCTAAGTTCGAACTCAACCCTTGACCAAGACCTACTATCACATAATTAACACCTGACTAGGAATGTTAAGCACAATTTTTATCGAAATCGAAAGAAAAAGAAAGTTTGAGATTTTGGGATTTTTGGGGCATTACAATTCTACCCCCTAAAAGAAATTTCGTCCTCGAAATTTTACTTGTTTCAAACAGTTGAAGATATTGACGTCGCATCGCTTCCTCAGGTTCCCAAGTAGCCTGCTCAACCTTGTGATTACGCCAAAGTACTTTGACTAATGGAACGGACTTCCTTCTTAGTACCTTAACATCACGTCCAATTATTTGTATGGGCTCTTCCTCGAAGGTTAGGTCTGGCCTGACCTCGATTTCCTCAACTACTACGACATGTGAAGGATCTGAGTGATACCATCTTAGCATGGAAACATGAAACACGTTGTGGACTTGGCTTAGTTCAGAGGGTAATTCCAGCTGATAAGCGACTGGCCCAATTCACAACCCGATATGGCCCAATGAACCTTGGGCTTAGCTTACCCTTCCGTCCAAATCTTAACACCTTCTTCCACGGAGAGACCTTAAGAAAGACTAAGTCCCCCACTCCATACTCTATCTCCCGATATTTAAGATCAGTATACGAATTCTGCCTATCTGAGGCCTCCTTCAACCGATCCTGAATTAATTTCACCTTATCCTCAGTATCTGCTACTAACTGAGGGCCCAAACCTCTTCTTTCGCCCAACTCCATCCAACATGTTGGAGTTTGACACCTTCGCCCATATAGTGCTTCATACGAAGTCATCCCAATACTTGCTTGATAGCTATTATTGTATGCGAATTCGGCTAACGACAAATAGTCCTCCCAGCTACCTCGAAACTCAATCACACATCCCCTTAACATATCTTCCAACACTTGGATCACCCTTTCCGACTGTCCATCAGTTTGAGGGTGGAATGCCGTACTGAAGTTCAACCTAGTACCCAATGCTTCATGCAGCTGCTTCCAAAATCGCAAAGTGAAACATGGGTCCCTATCAGATATTATGGACACCGGTACTCCATGCAATCTTACAATCTCTGCCATATACACCCTAGCCAACTTTTGTAACGAGTAATCGGTGCGAATCGGCAAAAAATGGGCAGACTTGGTTAACCGATCCACTATAACCCATATCGAGTCTTTCTTAGTAGGCATCAAGGGTAGCCCACTAACAAAGTCCATAGTAATCTTTTCCCACTTCTACAGTGGAATCTTTACTGGCTGAAGCAATCCTGAAGGCAACTGATGTTCCACCTTCACCTTTTGACAAATTGAGCATTTACTTACGAACTCCATAACCTCGCGCTTAAGTCCAGGCCACCAATAAAGCTCCCACAAATTTCGATACATCTTGTTTCCGCCAGGATGCATAGTATAGAGGCTACTATGTGCTTCCCACAGAATAGACTGTCTTAGATCATTATCCTTGGGTATAAACATTCTCCCACAGAATCACAACACTCCATCACTATTTATCCCAAAGTCCGCTGTCTACCCATTCTCTACTTGTCTAAAACGAGCACCCAAAATCTCATCCACTAATTGCTTACTCCTTATCTACTCGATCCACACCGGTTTTACTTGAAGCTCAGCTAACAAGCTACCATCATCCAACAAGCTTAAACGGGCGAGCATAGCCCTCAAGTCTGACTTAACCTTACGACTCAATACATAGGCTACCACATTTGCTTTTCCAGGGTGGTATTCAATCGTACAATCATAATCCTTCAATAATTCCACCCACCTACACTGCCTAAGGTTTAGCTCTTTTTGGGTAATGAGGTATTTAAAATCTTGTGGTCCGAATAAATTATGCACCTCTCTCTGTATAAATAATGCCTCCATATTTTTAGCGCGAAGACCACTGTGGCTAGTTCCAAATCATCGGTTGGGTAATTCACCTCGTGAGTCTTAAGTTGCCGTGACGTATACGCAACCACCTTTCCTTCCTGCATCAGCACACAGCCCAAGCCCACATGTGACGCATCACTATAAACCGTAAACTCCTTCCCAGGCTCTGGCTAAATCAACACAGGGGCCTCAATTAAGACCTTTTTAAGTTTTCCAAAACTCTCTTGTTGCTTGTCTGTCCAAACAAACGGTACCCCCTTCCTCAACAACCTAGTTAAAGGTGCGGCAATTACTGAAAAGCCCTCAACAAACCGCTTATAATACCCTGCCAAGCCCAGAAAACTTTAAATTTTTGATACCGACTTGGGTATTTTCCAGTCTAACACTACTTCAATTTTTCGAGGATCCACCTTAATCCCCTCAGCTGACACCACATGTCCTAGAAAAGTAACATCCCTTAGCCAAAATTCACACTTATTGAATTTGGCATACAACTACTTCTCGCTTAAAATCTGCAACACAATCCTTAAGTATGCATCATGTTCGTCCTTATCTCTTGAGTACACTAGAATGTCATCTATAAAAACTACCACAAACCGATCCAGGTGGGGTTGGAAGACCCGATTCATGAGATCCATGAAAGTGGCAGGTGCGTTCGTCAGCCTGAATGGCATCACCAAGAACTCATAGTGCCCATAACAAGTTCTGAAAGGTGTCTTAAAAATATCCGCCTCCTTAACCCTCAATTGGTGATACCCCGACGCAAGTCAATCTTTGAGAAAACAGAAGCTCCCCTAAACTGATAAAAAAGATAATTGATTCTCGGCAGAGGGTACTTGTTTTTAATAGTTAACTTGTTTAACTGCCGGTAGTCGATGCACATTTGCAATGTCCTATCTTTTTTCTTTACGAATAGCACCGGTGCTTCCCACAGAGACACACTTCGTTGGATGAATCCCCGATCCAACAATTCCTGAATCTGTGCCTTAAGTTCTACCAACTCCTTTGGTGCCATCGAACAAGGGGCGATGGACACCGGAGCCGTACCAGGTAACAACTCGATTCCAAATTCTACTTCTCTGCTGGGTGGCAACCCTGGCAGCTTCTTGGGAAAGACATCAGGAAATTCCCTAACTGTTCTCAACTCCTTAACCGTAGGGCTCTTAGCCTCTGTATTGCTAATATAAGCCAAATGGGCTTCGTATCCCTTTTGTTCCAACTTCTCAGCCATTAATGCCGAAATCACATTCGACAGATAATTTCAGCGTTCACCAATCACCACCACCTCCTTATCCTCCATTGTTCTTAACACCATTCGCTTTGCAGCGCAATACAAGATGGCTTGGTGTTTCACCAGCCAATCCATACCCAAGATTAAATCAAACTCACTAAATGGTAGCTTCATCAAATCCGCTAAGAAGGTAACCCCTTGGACTACTAAGGGTACCTCCCTAAACAACTTATTCACTCCTATTGACTGGCCTAATGGATTTATCACAGTCATCTTATTCGCAGTAATTTCAAACATATCACCCAAAGGTTCAGTCATATTGCATGCAACATAGGAATGTGTCGATCCAATATCAATCAATGTTGTGTAAGGTAACTCATATTAAAAGAACATACCCGCTATCACATCTGGGGCATCCTCGTCTTCTCAACGACGAGCAGCATAAACCAAGGCTAGCTGCCTCACCTCTGCATGGCCAGCATTTCTACCTGGTGATCCACGTCCACGTCCATTGTCGTTACCGCCTCTAGCATGCCCATGACCCCCTGGCGACAGCTGACCACCCCTTGGTGGCTGAGCACCACCTCGGCCCGCAACTGGCACCTGAGCTGGCATTCTAGGGCAATTCTTAATTCTATGCTCTATGGATCCACATGCTAGACAAGCTCCCGTCCTCTTCCAACACTCGCCTACATGACCTTTCCCACAATTAGCACAAAGTGGCACATCTAGATTAACAGCAGGGGGCCCTACTCTAACTGGCCCATTAACTTTAGCCCTAGCCCTAGGCCTCTGTCCAACACTAGGAGTCTCACCCTCCCTTTTATTCTTACCCCTTTCTTTTTCCCGATTTAGGTGCTCAGTGCGCTTTACCTCCTCCGCTATCTTTGCTTTCTCTACCAACTCCGAGAAAACTCGCTCCCTTTGTGGTGCTATCAATACCCTGAGGCTATCTCTAAGTCCATCCCCAAACCTAACCCAATGCTCATAGTTCGTCGCCAACATAACTCTTTCATACCTACTAAGGCGTAGAAATTTTGCCTCATACTTCGCCACAGATTTGTTTCCCTGGGTCAAGTTCAGGAACTCCCTCCTTCTAGTATCCACATAACTCGCACCTACATACTTCCCTTGGAACGCAGTTTTGAAGAACTCCCAAGTGACCTGCTCAGGTTGGGTGCCCTCTTTCACTGTTAGCCACCATTGTTAAGCGTCTTCCGTGAGTAGTGACACTGCCCCTTTCAACTTTTGCTCCGGTGAATAGTCCAAGTCCTCCATTATCCTTTTGGTGGCCTCCAACCAGTATTCATCCATGTTAGGAGCCACACCAGCCATGCCCTTAAAGATCTCAGCCCCATTTAATCGGAGTCACTTCGGAATGGACCCCCGATTTCCCGTGCCATTATTGGGCCTTGCGACATTTTCCAAAATCCTTAGCATTGCCTGCGACAAAGCATCATCTCCCGCGGCCCGATCATATGGCCCATTCTCAGCCACGGGTGAGGCCAGAGCCTCTTCTACTCCAATATTGGGCATATGGCCCAATGCCGACGATTCAGCCCTAGCACTTCCACGGCCTCTTGCACCTCTTCTAGCACTCATCGTCGATTCACGTATTTTCTAAATTAGGAATTTTATGAAGTTTTAGTTAGTTTCAGTAATTAAACCAATGTTTTATATAAGTATTAAAATGAAGGTTGTTTTCGCAATTCTTCTATAGTTTCAAGATCCTACAGGCTTCAATTCCATTCTAACTAAAAACCTCAACATAATTATCTAAAATAGACCATTAACTACCTACAATATATCAATTTAACAAGCTTAATAATAAAGAACTTACCTGGTTCGACGTTGAAGACTCGGTGTGCCGCACAGCAAGATTTCTTTTTTTTCCAAAACATTGTGATCCAATTATTTTTTTCAAAAAAGAAATCCAAACAATAAGGCCCACTTCACAGCTCAAGTTTTGTAACTTGGGCTCTGATACTACTAAATGTAACACCTTAAACCAAGCCTAGACGTTATGGCCAAGTTTGGCGCGTCACATTGAAGTGTTTTATCGAAAACCTTATTTTCATCGAAAACCCTTCCTTAAAATGAGAAACCTTCATTAACTTATAAAAACTCCTTTCAATCGCGAAAGCTTGTTTAAAACATATGATTTATGAAAACTTGTCATTTTAATAAAATTTAGTTGCGAAAACGTAGAAAAACAAATTATGATTTAGGGAACTCGTGTTCAACTTCTCATGATTACAACGCATAAAAATAATAATCCACATAATAACAAAAGGGAAGGCCTTATCACATT
Organism: Gossypium longicalyx; assembly: GCA_025698465.1. Classification (NCBI taxonomy): domain Eukaryota; kingdom Viridiplantae; phylum Streptophyta; class Magnoliopsida; order Malvales; family Malvaceae; genus Gossypium; species Gossypium longicalyx. The sequence goes on along the minus strand of CM046996.1, from coordinate 63,961,287 downwards.
CCAGTCTGAAATTACTTAATAAACTAGAAACTATCTATTTTTTTTAAAAAAAATCAAGTCCAAGTCATCTTGCTAGCTGGCCACCTCAGAGTCCCTCCGAATATCAAACCTTCTACTGAGCATCACTTGAGAAAAATAAAAGAGGGGGTGAGTTTTTGAAAACTCAGTGTGTACAACCCTTGACGAGTAACTAGCATTCATCAGTCACCATAAAATTATACATGCAATGCAATGCAATGCAACCCAACCCAATAATCCATCCGCTATACACCAACTCCATCCCCCGGTACACATCATGTGAGGATATAAATATCGACCCACCCAACCGATACACATCAATAATAGCTTGGTTGTAGAACTACCTTCATTGCAGCAAGCTGCCAATCACATATTGGGCTTAATAGCCGTCGGTGGATCCACGGTTGTCAAGCAACCATGCGATCCTCATATACTTCCTCCGTTCCATAATTCCCAACCCAGATGCAACCTAAACAGAATATTGTATGTATGCAACAGATATACATGTAACATCCATAAATCTTACATTTAACACATAGGGGTATTTTGGTTATTTTCGCCCTTAGGGGCATTTCGGTAATTTTCTTTTATTATGGTTTTTTACTTACCTTGGCCCGTTAACAAATCCTGTGAGCTAAGATGAACAAAAACTATGCACCAGGTAGGATTCCAAAGAAGAGGAGGTGAGTCATTAAGACCGCTTAAGTACCAAGCTCTCCCTCGATCCAATCCTAGACATGCACATACTCATTGCCACATCTTAACCCTATGACTTGTCGATGGTCTCAATAAATTAATTAAGTATTATGTCTGTTTAAGCTGTTATTGGATACTAGGCCCAAAACCCCTTACAAAGCCCAAACAAGTCTACGTTATATAAGGGATTTAGCCTGGACTGGTAATCTTATTATATGATGTATGGCTTGAGAGAATTTTTCTTGGTTAAGTGCCCTAATGGGTTCCTTTCAATAAGAAATTGACGGATTATTGGATCATACACTTCGAGTGTACTACTTGAGCCTCTATCAGAATTCAATAATTCAACGGACATGAAACTCTTGACATGGCATGAGAACTTTGAGATGAATTGATAATGTCTTGAAAGAGTATTGCATCATGAGCTCATATATGTTACTTGATTTATATGAAGATTTTGGTGACTAACATGTTTGATTGAATGTATGTATTTAGGCAATTTAGCCAAATTGATGGAAAACATGATATTGTGTGCTTAAATTTAATAAACTGGATTGGTAAGTTTAGTTTCTGTTATACGAACTTACTAGGCATGTAATGCTTACTCCGTTTATTTTTCCTTGTTTTATAGTGCTTGGAAGCTCGTGAAGGTTGGAAGATCATTGGAGCATCGTCACACTATCAACTAGTCATTTTGGGTATACTTAGTAAAATCATTTTAGTATAATGGCATGTATAGGACAACTTGGTCAATAGTGGCTTGAAATGTTATTTTGTAACCCAACCATTGGAATGGCTAGTAATTCATTTTGGTATGACTAAGTAGATTATTATGATATATATACACATGTCTGATGTTATGAATATGTTATCATAGGTTGCTATTACCTAAGTTAATCCAAGGTAAATTTATAACCACCTATGCATGTAATGATATGCCTTGTTAAATGATGAATTTGCCTACTTTAAATACTTGAATTGGTTGGTATTGGATGTGTGTTTCAAGTGCAGGTCTTGGGTGAAATTTTGGGTGAGAAATGAAGCTAGAAATGGCTTCATTTTGTCCACACGGGAAGAAACACGGGCGTGTGTCTAGACAGTGTGTGACACACAACCTGATAACACGGGCATGTGGTTAGGTCGTGTGTCCCCTACACCTTAATTTTGAGAAGCAGAATGCTCAGAATTGAGCACACGGGCAGAGACATGGGCACACACGGCCTAGAACATGGGCGTGTGTCTTGGCCATGTGAAACTTGCACCTAGTTTTGAATTGAATTAATTAACCACACGGCCTAGCACACGAGCGTGTGGCAGCTGTGTGTGCAAGTTAGAGACTTACACGGGGTTGAACACGGCCTCTAGCATAGGTGTGTCCTAGGGTTACACGGGCATGTCCCTTGGACCACATGGGTGTGTGAGCCCTGCACCTTGGAAAAATTGTGTAATTTTGCAAAAAATTCTTAGAGGTCTCGATTAAGTCTCGATTCGATTCTAATGCTCATATTGGGCCTCGAGGGCCCGATCAAGGGACGTTATGGATGATCTCGATAAATGCATAGTAATTTATGTAGGTTAATGGAAAAATGTTCTGAATGTTCTGGTAATGCTCTAAAACCCTATTCTGACGACGGGTATGAGTTAGGGGTGTTACAAACTATCACTTTGGTACTTTTGAATCTAAGTTTATGGATATATGGCATGTATAGGATTATGGTCATTTTAATATATAGTTTGGTAATGAATTTGGTCAATTGAAATGGCTTGTAAATGTTAAGCATTTGGTTTTGTGTATAGCCATGACAGTTGGTTTATTTTGGTTCATTTTTTTGTGTAAATATATATGCGAATGGCATTTGTATTGTGTTGATTATTGCTATATTAATGCTTGTGGTGAATGGTTGATATTTGAGAAGTTATATGCTTGTGAGTTTGGGCAAAATGATGCATGTTTGAAAGTCTCCATTTAGTTGAATTGTGAATGTGAAATTGTTGCAAATGGAATGGCCTATTTTGTTACTTGTGTGCATTGTGGATGATGGTATAGAACTAGCATGAATTAGGCTTGATTTAGTTGGTTTGGATGTCTATTATTGCCATGTTTTGGTGACATTTGGTTTGGTGTAGGTGTATGCAAATTTGGGTAGCAAGATGGCTTGGTAAATAGCCTATTTTTGTCCACATAGGAAGAGACACGAGCATGTGTCTCAGCCGTGTGTGACACACGGTCAAGTTACACGGTCGTATGTGCCCTGGTGTTGATTTAAAATCAAGTCAGTATGACCCACACAACTTAGTACATGGGCAAGTGACTTGGTCGTGTGGCATAAGTCAGTATACCCTCAAGTTTGGCACGGCCTAGCACACGGCCTAGCACATGGCCTGGCACAAGGGCGTGTGAGGCCATTTTAAAAGGGCACACGGGCTAGCCACACAGGCGTGTGTGTTGGTCGTGTGACCCGAGTTAGGGAGTTACAGGGGGTCAGACATGGGCTGAGACATGGGCATGTCTTTGGTTGTGTGAGACACACAGCCGGGCCACACGGGCGTATGCCACCTGTAATTTGAAAAAATTTTTAAGTTTCATAAAAATTTCTTAAGTATTTAGTTTAGTCCCAAACCACCACGAATGCATGTTTTAGGTCTCGTATGTAATAGGCCATTTTTTAGTGAAATTAGAATAGTGGTTTCGGGACCACAAATCTAACCCAAAAATATGATTTATTTTTAATTTATTATATGGCTCGTAATATGGTAGATATGTCGTGTAAAAATTTTGATACGAAAATTTTATCAACTAAGTGCTTAATTATCGCATAAAATGCGAAAGTTGAATTCTAGTATCTATAAGGATCAAATAGCTATGGAATTCAAAATTTAAGTTCCTTATATCGTAATTAGACCATTAAGAAAAGTATGTAGATTTTTCTTAGTGACTCATCCATGGAATTATAGAAAAAGGGCAAGGACTAAATTGAAAATAGCAAAATACTTAAATTAATTAAAAAGATTATAAAAGAAATCATCTTATTTTATGTCATCTTCAACCTAAAACACATGGAAACCCTAGGAGAGAGAAAAGAAACTTTCAAGGCCTTTCTCTTGTCTTGTTTTTAGAAATTTTTATATTTTTGAAACCGGGATAGCTTAATCTCTCTATTTGATGGATTAATTTGAAAAGTTACAAAGGTATGAAAATGGGTCATGGATGTTATGCTGGAAATTAGAAGTTTATGGTAGAAAATGAAAGATTATTGATAGATAAATAACTTTTACAAAGTGATTTTTGATGAAAACATGATTTAAGGACTAAAATGAAAAGTTATAAAATTTGATGAAAAATTTTGAAATTTTATGAGTACATGTGCTGAAAAATTTGTAATGGGGCTTTGGTTAGGCTTAGAATAACGAGTAATTTGCACAAGTTTCATTTTCCAGGCCTAAGGACAAAATCAGAATTTATGGAAAAGTTAGGGGCAAAATGGTAATTTTTCCTAGGACATAAATTGAGTCCATTTAAATAGGAAATGTATGAAATTGATTATTAAATTCATTTATATAGATCTAAAAAACATTAATTCGAGGATAGATTGAGGAAAAGGAATGGTTTCAAATTAATAGACTTTTTATGCGATTATGTAATTATACTAATTGAATGTTGTGTTTGTATGTAATGTGATTTATGTTGATGTGCTTCACTTGTATGTTATGATGGAAAATTGATACATGCTTGAAATGGTGATAAAGGGGTTAAGTCCCTATTGAATGTGAATTTCCGATGATTATATGCGCTTTCCCAAAACTAATAAGGTCCTACATTTGTTGTGAACGGGATTTAGCTTGGACGAGTAATCACATTGACCTTGTTATAAAAAGAATTTAGCCCGGACGGGTAATCCCGATATAATACCTCTAGAACATACATTATGATTAGGGTTTAGCCTGGACTGGTAACCCTAATTGAACAATTTGAGCATACGTTATATAAAGGGATTTAGCCTAGACTGGTAATCCTGTTATATGACATGTAGCTCGAGAGTGTGTTCCTTAGTTAAGTACCCTAAGGGGTAATCTCAATAAAAATTAATGGATTAATAAATCATACACCTCGAGTGTACTACTTGAGCCTTTATCGGAATTTCAATGATTCAACGGACATTTAACTCTTGACATGGCATGAGAAACTTGAGGTGAAATAATAATGACTTGGAAGAATATTGCTTGGTGAGCTCATCTATGTTACTTGATTGATATGAAGATTTTGGTCACTAATATGTTTAATTGAATGTATGTGATTAGGCAATTTAGCCAAATAGATAGAAACATGACATTGTATGCTTAGATTTAATAAACAGGATTGGTAAGTTTAGTTTCCGTTATATGAACTTACTAAGCATGTAATGCTTACTCCATTTATTTTTCCCTGTTTTATAGTGCTCGGAAGCTTGTGAAGGTTGGAAGATCATTGGAGCATCGTCACACTATCAACTAGCTATTTTGGGTTTATATAGTGAAATCATTTTGGTATAATGGCATGTATAGGACAACTTGGCCAATAGTGGCTTGAAATGTTATTTTGTAATCTAGCCATTGGAATGACTAGTAATGGTTCATTTTGGTATGAACAAGCAGATTATCATGATATATATATACACATGTGTTATGTTAAGAATATGTGATCAATGTTATGAATGCTTAAGTTATACTAAGGTAAGGTTGTGATTATGTATGCTTGTAGTGATATGCCTTGTAAATGATGAAATTTTCTTGAGTTGAATGCTTGGATTGGTTGGTATTGAATGTGTGTTTCAAGTGTAAGTCTTGGGTGAAATTTTGTATGAGAAATGAAGCTAGAAATGGCTTCATTTTTTTCCATACGAGCGTGTGTCTAGACCCTGTGTGATACACGGCTAGTAACGTGGGCATGTGGTTAGGCCGTGTGTCCCTTGCACCTTAATTTTAAGAAATGGAATGCTAGATATTGAGCACATGGGAAGAGACACGAGAGTGTGTCTCAGCTGTGTGTACCACACAGCCTAGAACACGGGTGTGTGTCTTGGCCTTGTGAAACGTACACCTATTTTTGAATTGAATTAATTAACCACACGGCCTAGCACACGGGCATGTGGCATGGCTTTGTGTGTAAGTCAGAGAGTTACACTGGGTCGAACACGGCCTCCAACACGGGCGTGTCCCTTGTACCCCACAGGCGTGTGAGCCCTGCACCTTTAAAAAAATTTGTAATTGCGTAAAAAATTCTTAAAGGTCTCGATTAAGTCCTGACTGGATTTTAATTCTCGTATTGGGCCTCGAGGGCCCAATCTAGAGACGTTATGAATGATCTCGATAAATGAATAGAAATTTATATAAGATATTTGTAAATGTTTTTGAATGATCTGGTAATGCTCTAAAACCCTGCTCTGGCGACTGATATGGTTAGGGGTGTTATGTCGTAGGCTCGTATTAAGGACAATATGATTGATGTTGAATGATGATTACATGAAATTGAAAAACATGTGTGAAATGTATGTTTATTTGTGTTATAAGTCTGGTAATGTTCTATAGCCCTATTTCGACATTGAATATGAGTAATGGTGTTACATTTACTGGTATCAGAGCTATAGTTTAGTTGATTCTAGGACTAACGTAGCGTATGTGAGAGTCTAGCTATACATGCCATATATAACTTGTGATGGTGTGTTATCTCCTAACAGTTTAAATCATGTTTTCGTATATTAAATGGATCCCAATCAAGCTGTAGTTGATAATGTTGAAAGTAATGCACCAGCCTCTATTCATGGAGTAGCGCAATCAGAGTCGAGACCCATATCGGGTAGTCAGGGAGGAGAGGCTAAAGAAGCCTTCTTCTAGATGATGAATGAGTGGTTTACTGAGTATGTTTGAACTAATCCAGCTATTCAGGAACCTCCATCCCCACCTAATCCCCAACTGGTTCCCGTAGCTCCTCAAGGTGTGGAACTTATAAGATTGAATAAGCTGCCAGTTGATAAGATCCAAAAATACGAGGTTAAAGAGTTCAAAGCTACTATTGACGATGATTCTGAGAAAGCCGAGTTTTGGCTTAAAAATACAGTTTGGGTATTTGATGAACTCTCTTACACACCAGTTGAATGTGTAAAATGTGCCGTATCACTTCTGAGAGACACCGCGTATCAGTGGTGGAATATTTAGTATCTGTGGTACCGAGAGAAAGGGTCACTTGGGAATTTTTCCAAATCGAGTTCTGAAAGAAATACATCAGTCAATGGTTTATCGACCAAAAGTGAAAAGAATTTTTGGAGCTAAAACAGGGCCGTATGTCTGTAACCGAGTATGAGCGAGAGTTTGTTAGACTCAGTAAGTATGCTCGAGAATGTGTTTCAACTAAGGCAATTATGCTCAAAAGATTTGAAGATGGGTTGAATGAAGATATCAGATTTCTAGTCAGGATTCTAGAGTTGAAAGAATTCGTAGTGCTAGTTGACAGAGCTTGTAAAGCTGAAGAACTTGGCAAAGAAAAAAGAAAGGTGAATTTTGAGGCTAGAGATTTGAGAAAAAAATCAATGAATAAACCATAACAATCTTCCTCAAAGAAATCAAGAGATTCGTACACTCGTTCGAATGCTTCAATCGGGTATCCAAATAGAGATTGTGGAAAGCAATACTCGAGCCTTAAAGCTCAAGCTACATCTGTATTGAGTGTTGGCAGTGTGAGAAACAATAAACCGGAGTGTCAACAGTGTGGTCGACGACATTTTGGAGAATGCAGGATGGAGAATAAAGGTTGTTTGAAGTGTGGATCGTAAGATCATTTCCTTTGAGATTACCCTAAGTTAGTTGAGAAAGATAAAGTATAGAATGCAAGACCGAGCAACACATCTACTAGAGGGAGGCCACCTAAAAATACGGGAAATATAACCAGTAGCAAAGGTGTAACAACCCGTTTTTAGTCAAATCAGAACAGTGGTCTTGAAACAAAAAATTTGAGGTTGAAATATTTATTTTATTCTTATTTTAGGGTCTACAACATGAATATGTGATTGTGTGAAAGTTTTGTTTAGAAATTTTATCATTCGAAGGCTGAATTCGGTAAAAAGGACTAAATCGCATAAACTGCAAAAGTGATGTTCTATTAGCTAAAGGTATTAAATAGCTACGGAACATTAAAGTAAGAGACCTTAAATGGTAATTAGACCATTATGATGGTAAGTGGACAGTATTGGACATTAAATGGATGACATTAAATGGTTTATAATAAGGTTAAAATAGTAAATTATGTATTAACTTAAGTAAAATAACATAAAATAAATTATCATCTTTTTGTTGCTTCTTCTTCAACCTAAAAAAAAGAAGGAAGGAAGCCATTTTTAAGCATTTAGGGTTCGGTCACTTTAAGGCTAAATTGGTAAGTGATTTTGACTCGATTTGTAATAATTTCTACATTTTTCAGATTGTTACAACTAGGTCTAGCTAGCCCAAGGACTATTTTGCAAAACTGTTAAAGATTTTGAAAGATTCCATTGATGAATTCATGTGTGTATTGATGTTTGATGATAGATTATGAATGTTGGTTGTGAAATATACAAGTTTTTTAAAGTGATTTTTAGTGAAAATACAAATTGGGGATCAAATTGTGAAATGTGGAAACTTTGAGGTTAAAATGTAAAATAAATGAAAAATATGGACTAGTAGGGGCATTATAGTAATTCGGCTATCACGGGTATTAAAGAAATTTCATGAATTTGTTATTTTGTGTAATAAGGACTAAATTGTAAAAGTGGTGAAATTCTAGGGGTAAAAGTGTAAATGTGCTTAAATGTGTGTTTTGGATTAAATTGAATAGAGAGATTATTAAATAAGTTAATTTTAAATATATTTAGATTAAGAAAAGTGGAATTCGGATCTGGATAGGGGGAAAACTAAAGTTATCGACTAATCGACCTATTTCGTCATTTTCACATTCGAGGTAAGTTTGTCTGTGATAAATTTCAATATAAATGTATTTCACAAGCTTTTGTAATGCATAAATTAGGAATACGAGGTTATGGATATGAATAATAGTGATTCTATGATAATTTGACATTCGAAATCCCGGTTGAACCTTAGAAATAGTTTAGGATACTAGTGACATGTCCTTAAGGGATACGTTGAGTTGGCTTCGAGCCATGATATTAGTATTTCGAGTGCGAGTTATACCAATTTGGCTTTAGGCCATGAATATCGACTGATTTGGCTTCGGGCCATGATATTAGTATTACAGATATAAGCTACCTTGATTTGGCTTAGGGCCATGGTATAGGTACTTATTGTGCGAAACTCTTGAGTATCCGACTTTTATTCCGAATGGTTCAACGGGTAAACGAAAGAGGTGGATGAGTATGAGATTGATGTTAAATGATGCAGGTACATATATGAATTATATAAGTTTCAAATCAAAGAAACTTGTGAAGGTAGTGTATGATCTCACAATTGAGTATTTGAAAGGTTTGTTAACTTGCAAGCTACATGTTGGTGTATTCAAGTTATTGAATTATATTTATGTTATTGCATTAAGTTTTTTTCATACGAGCTTACTAAGCTATAAAGCTTACTTTGTGTATTTCTCTGTGTTTTATAGTTTTCAAAGCTAGCTCGGACTCAAGGATCGTCGGAGATTACATCACACTATCCACCTATCTCTTGGTATCTAGGAAGTTATGTATTTTGAGTATATGGCATGTACAGGGACTTTGGTCATTTTGGTTATGACTTGATAATGATTTTGGCCATATGAATTGGCATTGTAAATGTTTATATTTTGATATGTATATTTAGCAATGTGTGCTAGATTATTTTGGTTTATTTGGTATGTTTGAATCATGTACATATATGTATGATTATCTCGTGTGAATTGAATTGGTTAATGGCTGTGTGATGATTGATGATAATAGGTATTATGAGTTTCAAATTGATGATTTGTGAATATTGGTATACTTGTGAAATTAGGCCAAATAATGCATATTTGAGTTTGTTCATTTTGATGTTTGAAGTAATTGGTATTTGGTATGTTTTGAATGAGTAAATCATGAGTTTATAAGTATGTTGGTTGTTAGTATTGGAAATGGTATGATTTAGCCATGATTGTGGTTAATATAGATGTTCATTTATGCTATGAATTTGTACCATTGGGTTGTGTAGGTACATACAAATTTGGGTGGCAGATTGGCTTGGTAAATAGCCTATTTTTGTCCACACGGGCGTGTGTCCCCTGGTGTTGAATTTGAAATCAAGTTAGTATGCTCCACACGGCCTCACACACGGGAGTGTGACTTTACCGTGTGGCATAAGTCAGTATACCCTACAGGTTTGGCACGGCCTGGCACATGGGCATGTATGGCCATTTTTAGTTCACACAAGTGTGTGTGTTCGCCGTGTGACCCAAGTTAGAGAGTTACACGGGGTCGGACACGGGCTGGAACACGGCCATGTGCTCCTATTTCGAATGTCTACATGGCCTATGACACGGGCATGTCTGTGGCCGTGTGAGACAAACGGCCCAGCCACACGGACGTGTGTCCCTTGTTTTGAGAAAAATTTTATAAGTGTTCCTAATGTTTCCAAAGTTATCAATTTGGTCCCGAACCACTCCCAATGTATGTTTAGGGCCTTTTAGGCTCATGTTAGGGACAAATTGATTCAGATTGAATGATGAATGCTTGAATTGTCGGAATGTATACTAAGTAGTGGTTTAATTGTTTTGTAAATCCGTTAAATGCTCTGTAACCCTATTTTGACGTTGAATAAGGGTGAGGGGTGTTACATTTATTGGTATTAGAGCTACAGTTTAGTCGATTTTAGGACTAACGTAGCGTGTGTGAGAGTCTAGCTATACATGCCATATATAAACTGTGATAGTGTGATGACTCCTGATATTTTAAAATGTGTTTTCATATAGTAAATGGATCCCAATCGAGTTATAGCTGATGAGGTTGAAAGTAATGCGCCAGCTCCCGCTCAAGGGACAACGCCTTCTTAATCTAAAGTTGTATCGTGTAGCCAAGGTGGAGAAGCTTAGGAAGCTTTCTTTCAAATGATGAACAAGTGGTTCACTCAATATGTTCGGATGAACACGGCTGTTCCACAACCTCCACCCTCACCTAATCCTCAACCGGTATTTGATGATGATCCCGAGAGAGCTAAATTTTAGCTTGAAAACACTATTCAGGTATTTGATGAGCTGTCGTGTACTCCAGTTGAGAGTTTAAAGTGTGTCATTTCATTATTGAGAGATACAGCATACCATTGATGGAATACATTAGTATCAGTGGTGCCGAGAGAGAGAGTCACCTGGGAGTTCTTTCAGATTGAGTTCCGAAAAAAAATATATAAGCCAATGGTTTCTGGATTAAAAGCACAAAGAGTTTTTAGAATTGAAACAAGGTCATATGACCCTAACTGAGTACGAAAGAGAATTTGTGTGATTGAGTAAATATGCTCGAGAGTATGTTTCTACAAAAGAAATCATGTGCAAACGGTTTGTTGATGGGTTGAATGAAGATATTAAACTCCTGGTCAGAATATTAGATTTGAAAGAATTCGTTGCTTTGGTTGATAGAGCTTGCAAAGCTGAAGAATTGAACAAAGAAAAGAGAAAAGCTTATTCTGAAGCTAGAGATTCGAGAAAGAGACCAATGAATAAATCTTATCATTCATCATCAAAGAAATTTTGAGATTCATATAGTCGATCTAATGCATCAGTGGGATACCAGAATAGAGATCGTGGAAATCAATATGTGATTCCTAAAGCTTAAGCGACTTCCGTCTCGAGCATTGGCAGTGTGAGAAATAATAAACCTAAGTGTTAACAGTGTGGGAGACGACATTTTGAAGAGTGTTGGAATAAGATTAATAAAGCTTGTTTCAAATGTGGTTCACCGGATCACTTTATTCGAGATTGCCTAGAGTTGTCCAAGAAAGATAAATTGCAAATTGCAAAACAGAGCAACTCGACTGCGAGAGGAAGACCACCGAGGAATGTGGGAAATGTGTCTAGTGGAAAAGGAGCGACAAAGGACTCAGCTTTAAGATCCGAGGCTAGAGCACCTAATAGAGCCTATGCCATTCACGCTCACAAAGAGGCGTCGTCCCTAGATGTTATTACCGGTACATTCTCTCTTTACGACACTAATGTGATTGATTTAATTTATCCTAAATCGACACATTCATATGTTTGTGAGAATTTAGTGTCTAGTAAGAAATTGCCTGTTGAGTTTACAGAATTTGTAATTAAAGTATCGAACCCCTTAGGCAAGTATCTTCTAGTTGACAAAGTTTTCAAGGATTGCCCTTTGATGACTCGAGGTTACTGTTTTTCAGCTGACTTGATACTTTGCCGTTTGATGAGTTTGATGTGATTCTTGGAATGGATTGATTGACTCTACATGATGTTGTTGTGAATTGTAGACGAAAAATCATAGAATTGAAATGTCAGAATAATGAAATTTTTCAGATTGAACCTGATGAGTCGGGTGGATTGCCTATAGTAGTTTCGTCGTTGTCAGGTCAGAGATATGTGAGAAAAGGTTGTGAAACTTATCTTGCGTTTATACTGGATACAAAAGTGTTTGAATCAAAGATTGAATCAGTGCCAGTAGTCTGCGAGTATCCGGATGTATTTCCAGAAGAGTTGCCTGGATTACCACCGATCAGAGAGGTTGAGTTTGCTATTAAACTGGTACCAGGAACATCGTCGATATCTATAGCTCCTTACAAAATGGCTCTGACAGAGTTGAAAGAGTTGAAAGCTCAGTTGCAAAAGTTAACAGATAGAGGTTTTGCACGACCTATTTTTTCGCCCTGGGGTGCGCCGGTATTGTACGTAAAGAAGAAAGACGGATCAAATGAGAATGTGTATTGACTATAGACAGCTCAACAAGGTTACAATAAAGAACAAGTATCCATTGCCGAGAATAGACTATTTGTTTGAACAGTTGAAAGGTGCAACAGTGTTTTCAAAGATTGATTTGAGATTTGGCTATTATCAGTTGCGAGCTAAAGACTCAAATGTGTCGAAAAATGCATTTAAAATGAGGTACGGACATTATGAATTCTTTGTTATGCCTTTTGGACTAACTAATGCTCCTGTCATTTTTATGGATTTGTTGAATCAGATATTTAGACCGTATTTAGACAGATTTTTTGTGGTGTTCATTGACGACATTCTGACCTATTCTCGAGATGAGTCTAAGCATGCTGAGCATTTGAGGATTGTGTTGCAAACTTTGAGAGTAAGCAACTGTACGCTAAATTTAGTAAATGCGAGTTTTGGCTTAGAGAAGTCAGATTTTTAGGGCACATTCTTTTAGCTAAAGGTATACGAGTTGACCTGAGCAAGATTTATGTAGTTGTTGATTGGAAACCACCGAGAAATGTATCTAAAGTCAGAAGCTTTCTAGGGTTAGCTGGGTACTATCGATGCTTTGTAAAAGGGTTCTCAATGATTGCTACACCAATGACTAGATTGTTAGAGAAAGATGTGAAGTTTGAGTGGTCCGAGAAGTGTCAACAGAGTTTTGATAAATTGAAAGCCTTGTTAACCGAAGCACCAGTTTTGGTTCATCTTGAGTCAGGTAAATAATTTGTGATTTATAGCGACACATCATTGAACGGCTTAGGTTGTGTGTTGATGCAAGAGGGAAAAGTGATAGCTTATGCCTCCAGACAATTGAAACCGCATGAAAAGAATTATCCAACACATGATTTAGAGTTGCCTGCTATTGTTTTCGCATTGAAAATTTGGCGACATCATTTATATGGTGAGAAGTGTCATATCTTCACTAATCATAAAAGTTTAAATTATTTAATGACTCAAGAAGATTTAAATTTGTGACAACGGAGATGGCTCGAGCTATTGAAAGATTATGAGTTAGTAATTGATTATCATCCTAGGAAAGCAAATGTAGTCGCAGATGCTTTGAGTAGAAAATCTCTGTTTGCTTTGAGAGCGATGAATACTCAGCTAAGCTTGTCTGATAATGGTTCGATATTAGTAGAGTTGAAAGCTAGATCAGTTTTTCTTCAGTTAATTTGTAAAGCTCAAAAGTGTGATACTGAGTTACAAACTAAAAGAGTGCAATGTGAATTGAATAGTGATTCAGACTTTTAGATCAGAGTCGATGATTGTTTAATGTTCCGAAACAGAATCTGTGTACCAAAGAATTCTGAGTTCATTCGAAAAGTTTTACACGAGGCACATAGTGGTTATTTATCCGTTCATCTTGGAAGTACTAAGTTGTACAATGATTTGAACTGGTTATATTGGTGGTCGGGTATGAAGCGAGACATATCTGAATTTGTATCGAGGTGTTTGATTTGTCAGCAAGTGAAAGCTGAGCACCAAGTACCTTCGGGTTTGCTTCAGCCTGTGATGATACCAGAGTGGAAATGGGACAGAGTTATGATGGATTTCGTATCGGGATTGCCTTTGTCTCTGAAAAAGAAAGATGCTATTTAGGTTGTCGTTGATCGATTAACAAAATCAACACATTTCATCCCGGTACGTACTGACTATTCGCTTGATAAATTGGTTGAGTTGTATATTTTTAAGATTGGTAGATTGCACGGGGTGCTAGTTTCAATTATTTCGGATAGTGATCCGAGGTTTACGTCGCGATTTTGGAAGAAATTATAAGAAGCTCTAGGTACGAGGTTGAATTTTAGTACAACATTTCATTCGCAAACTGACGGTCAGTTTGAGAGAGTAATTTAGATTCCCAATGATATGCTCCAATGTTGTGTTATAGAGTTCAAAGGCAATTGGGAGAAATATTTGTCGTTGGTTGAATTTGCATATAACAATAATTTTCATTCGAGTATAAAGATGGCACCATACGAAGCTTTGTATGGCCACAAATGTCAAACTCTATTGTATGGGACTGAGCTTAGTGAGAAACAGATTCACGAGGTTGATTTGGTTAGAGAAACCGAAAAGAAGGTAAAAGTAATTCGCGATTGTTTGAAAGTAGCTTCAGATCTTTAGAAATCGTATGTGGATTTGAAACGAAAAGACATTGAATTTCAGATCAGTGACCAAGTGTTCTTGAAAGTATCTCCGTGGAAGAAAATAATTTGTTACGGTCGCAAAGGCAAATTGAGCCCGTGATTCATCGGGTCATATGAGATCATTGAAAGAATAGGACCAGTAGCATATCGACAAGCTTTACCGTCAGAATTAGAAAAGATTCACAACATGTTTCATGTGTCGATGTTACGTCGATATAGATCCGATCCATCACATGTGATTTCTCCGTCAAAGATTGAAATTCAACCTGATATGATGTACAATGAAGAACTAATCAGAATTCTAACTCGAGAGATTAAAGAGTTGAGAAATAAATGCATAGCTTTGGTGAAAGTATTGTGGCAACGTCACGGGGTCAAAAAGGCTACATGGGAACCCGAAAAAGCTATGAGAAAATAGTACCCTAATCTTTTTGCTGGTAAGATTTTCGTGGATGAAAATCCCTAAGGTGAGAGTTTTAACAGTCGATTTTTAGTTAAATCAGAACAGTGATTTTGGAACCAAAAATTTGGGGTCAAAATATTTATTTTATTATTATTTTAAGGTCTACAGCATGAATATGTGATTGTGTGAAAGTTTCATTTAGAAATTTTATCATTCGAATCCCAATTCGGTAAAAAGGACTAAATCGCGTAAAGTGCAAAACTGATGTTCTATTAGCTAAAGGTATTAAATAGCTATGGAAAAATAAAGTAAGAGTCTTTAAATGGTAATTAGACCATTATGATGGTAAGTGGACAATATTGGACATTAAATGGATGACATTAAATGGTTTATAATAAGGTTAAAATAGTAAATTATGTATTAACTTAAGTAAAATAACATAAAATAAATTATCATCTTTTTGTTGCTTCTTCTTCAACCTAAAAAAAAGAAGGAAGGAAGCCATTTTTAAGCATTTAGGGTTCGGTCACTTTAAGGCTAAATTGGTAAGTGATTTTGAATCGATTTGTAATAATTTCTACATTTTTCAGATTGTTACAACTAGGTCTAGCTAGCCCAAGGACTATTTTGCAAAACTGTTAAAGATTTTGAAAGATTCCATTGATGAATGCATGTGTGTATTGATGTTTGATGATAGATTATGAATGTTGGTTGTGAAATATACAAGTTTTTTAAAGTGATTTTTAGTGAAAATACAAATTGGGGATCAAATTGTGAAATGTGGAAACTTTGAGGTTAAAATGTGAAATAAATGAAAAATATGGACTAGTAGGGGCATTATAGTAATTCGGCTATCACGGGTATTAAAGAAATTTCATGAATTTGTTATTTTGTGTAATAAGGACTAAATTGTAAAAGTGGTGAAATTCTAGGGGTAAAAGTGTAAATGTGCTTAAATGTGTGTTTTGGATTAAATTGAATAGAGAGGTTATTAAATAAGTTAATTTTGAATATATTTAGATCAAGAAAAGTGAAATTCAGATCTAGATCGGGGGAAAACTAAAGCTATCGACTAATCGACCTATTTCATCATTTTCACATTCGAGGTAAGTTCGTATATGATAACTTTCAATACAAATGTATCTCGTATGCTTTGATATTACATAAATTGCAAATATGAGATTGTGGATATGAATGATAGTGATTCTACAACGATTCGACATTCGAAATCCCGGTTGAACCTTAGGAATAGTTTAGGATACTAGTGACATGTCATTAAGGGATATGTTGAGTTGGCTCCGGGCGATGATATTAGCACTTCGGGTGCGAGTTATACCAATTTGGCTTCGGGCCATGAATATCGGCTAATTTGGCTTCAGGAAATGATATTAGTATTATAGATATAAGTTACCTTGATTTGGCTTAGGGCCATGGTATAGATACTTATTGTGCGAAACTCCTGAGTATCAGACTTTTATTTCAAATGGTTAAACAGGTAACGAAAGAGGTGGATGAGTATGAGATTGATGTTCAATGATGCAGGTACATATATAAATTATATAAGTTTCAAATCAAAGAAACTTTTGAAGGTAGTGTATGATCTCACAACTGAGTATTTGAAAGGTTTGTTTACTAATGCAAGCTACATGTTGGTGTATTCAAGTTATTGAGTTATATTCATGTGATTGCATTAAGTTTATTTCATACAAGCTTACTAAGCTATAAAGCTTACTTTGTGTATTTCTCTATGTTTTATAGTTTTCAAAGCTAGCTCGGACTCGGGGATCGTCAGAGATTGCATCACACTATCCACCTATCTCTTAGTATCTATGAACTTTGGTATTTTTAGTATATGGCTTGTATAGGGACTTTGGTCATTTTGGTTATAACTTGATAATGATTTTGGCCATATGAATTGGCATTGTAAATGTTTATATTTTGATATGTATATTTAGGCATGTGTGATGGCTTATTTTGGTTTATTTGGTGTTTGAATCATGTACATATATGTATGATAATGTCTTGTAAATTTCGTTGGTTGATAGTTGTGTGATGATTGATGATAATAGGTATTGTGAGTGTTAAATTGATGATTTTTGAATATTGGTATGCTTGTGAAATTAGGCCAAGCAATGCACATTTGAGTTTGGTCATTTTGATGTTTGAAGTAATTAGTATTTGGTATGTTTTGAATGAGTAAATCACGATTTTATAAGCATGTTGGTTGTTAGTATTGGAAATGGTATGATTTAGCCTTGATTGTGGTTAATATAGATGTTCATTTATGCTATGAATTTGTACCATTGGGTTGTGTAGGTACATACAAATTTGGGTGGAAAATTGGCTTGGTAAATAGCCTATTTTTGTCCACACAGACAGAGACATGGGCTTGTGTCTAAGCCGTGTGTGACACATGGTTAAGTACACGACCATGTGTTCCCTAGTGTTGAATTTAAAATCAAGTTAGTAAGCTTCACAAGGCCTCACACACGGGCGTGTGACTTGGCTGTGTGGCATAAGTCAGTATACCCTACAGGTTTGGCACAGCTTGGCACACGGGCGTGTATGACCATTTTTAGGGCACACCGACTAGACGCACAGACATGTGTTGGCTGCATGACCCAAGTCAGAGAGTTACACGGGATCAAAGACGGGTTGGGACATTGCCATGTGCTCCCATTTCTAATGTCCACATAGCTTGTGAAACGGGCGCGTCTATGGCCGTGTGAGACACATGGGCTGGCCACACGGGCATGTGTTCTCTAGTTTGAGAAAATTTTATAAGTGTTCCAAATGTTTCCAAAGTTAGTGGTTTGGTCCCGAACCACTCCCAATGTATGTTTAAGGCCTTGTAGGTTCGTATTAGGGACAAATTGATTGAAATTGAATGATGAATGCTTGAATTGCTGGAATGTATACTAAGTAGTGGTTTAATTATTTTATAAGTCTGTTAACGCTCTGTAACCCTTTTTCAGTTTTGAATACGGGTGAGTGGTGTTACAAAAGGTGTGAAAAAAGCTTTAGTTGTGAGATCCGAGGCTAGAGTACCTTCTAGAGCTTACGTTATTCGAGTTTCCGAAGATGCGTCATCACCAGATGTTATCACCGATACATTTTCTCTCTATGGCACTAATGTAATTGCCTTGATTGATCTTGGATCTACTCATTCATATATTTGTATGAATTTAGTGTATAGTAAGAGTTGACCTATTGAGTCTACTGAGTTTATGATTAAAGTATCGAACCCTTTAGGCAAGTATGTCCTAGTTGATAAAGTTTGTAAGAACTATCCTTTAATGACTTGGGGTTATTGTTTTCCAGCAAATTTGATGCTATTACCGTTTGATGAATTCGATGTAATTCTGGGAATGGATTGGTTGATGCTACATGATGCTGTTGTGAATTGTAGATGAAAGACTATTGAATTGAAATGTCATATTAGTTAAATCCTTCGAATTGAATCAGAAGAGTTGAGTGGATTGCCTATCGTGATATCCTCAATGTAAGCTCAGAGATATGTGAGGAAAGGTTTCAAAGCTTATCTTGCTTATGTACTGGATACAAAAGTGTCTAAATTAAATATTGAATCAGTGGAAGTAGTATGTGAGTATCTGGATGTGTTTCTAGAAGAGTTACTGGGGTTACCACCGATCAGAGAGGTTGAGTTTGCCATTGAATTGATACCGAGAATATCACCGATATCTATAGCTCCGTACAAAATGGCTCTGACAGAATTGAAAGAATTGAAAGCTCAGTTGCAAGAGTTGATAGATAGAGGCTTTGCACGACCTAGTTTTTCGCCCTGGGGTGCACCAGTGTTGCTTGTAAAGAAAAAAGATGGATCAATGAGAATTTGTATTGATTATCGTCAGCTCAACAAGGTTACGATAAAGAACAAGTATCCTTTGCCAAGAATTGATGATTTGTTCGATCAGTTGAAAGGAGTAACAATATTTTCGAAGATTGATCTGCGGTCTAATTATTATCAGTTGAGAGAATTGATGAATTTCTTGTTGTGCCTGTAGTTTTTATGGATTTGATGAATCGAATCTTTAGACCGTATTTAGACAGATTTGTGGTCGTATTCATTAACGACATTTTGACCTATTCACAAGATGAGTCTAATCATGCCAAGCATTTGAGGATTGTATTACAAACCTTAAGAGATAAGAAATTATTTGCTAAATTCAGTAAATGTGAGTTTTGGCTCCAAGAAGACAGATTTTTGGGACGTATCATTTCAACGGAAGGTATACGAGTTGATCCTAGCAAGATTTCAATAGTTGTTGATTGGAAACCACCAAGAAACGTATCCGAAGTCAGAAGCCTTCTAGGATTAGCTTGCTATTATTGGGGTTTCGTAAAAGGATTCTCGATGATTGCGACACCGATGACCAGATTGCTACAGAAAGATGTGACATTCAAGTGGTCCGAGAAATGTCAATAGAGTTTTGAACAGTTGAAAGCATTGTTAACTGAGGAACCAATTTTGGTTCAACCTGTAACAACCCATTTTTCAGTTAAATTGAAATAGTAGTTTCGAAACCACAAATCCAATATTGGAAATTTTTTAATATTATTTTATGTGTTTACAGCATGGTAGCATGTATGTGTGAAAATTTTGCAAGCTAATTTTATCGTTTAATTGCTCAATTTGAGAAAAAGGACTAAATCGCGTAAAATGCAAGAGTTGCATTCTAGAGGTTAAAGGTGTCTAATAGCCATGGTTTGTTAAATTCAAAGTCCTTATGATGATATTAGACTATTGGTAGTGCTAATGGACATATATGGACATTTAATGAATGTTTTAAATGGTTTTTCATTAAGGTTATTATGGTAACTAGTATAATTATTATGTATTAAATAAAACAAAACCAAAATTAAGATTAAAATCATCATCTTCAACTGAATTTAAGAGGAAAGAAAAGCTTATAAAGGCTTGCTAGGGTTCGACTAGTATATTCCTTGATTAAGGTACGATTTTAGCTCAGTTTTTAATGATTTCTATGTTTTTGTAATCGTTGCAGCTTAATCTAACTAGCCCGTACCTTAGATTTTGAAACTATTAAAGATTTTGAGAGTTGCCATTGTTGAATCTATGAGTTATTTGACGTTTAATACTAAAATATGAAAGCTTGATGATAGTTTTACATATTTTGTAAAGTGATTTTTGACAAAAGTGTCAAATAGGGATTAAATTGTGAAATATGTATTTAGGCTTCTAGGGACCTATATGTAATTCAGCCAGGCTTGGGTTTAAAGAAATTATGTGAATTTTGTTTAATTGTGAAATAGGGTGTAACGCCCCCACGCCCGAGACCGTCGCCGGAGTCGAGTATGAGGTGTTACTAAGTTTAATTTAACATTTTTAGAACTTTGGATTATTTGTTTCTACATTCACAGCTTTCAAGCCACTTGCGTCACAGTCACAAGAAAAATCATATCTCGAGTTACAAAACTCAAAATTGAGATCCGTAAATTTTTTCTGAATCTAGACTCATATATCTATCTACTAATTTTTTTTATAGAATTTTTGGTTGGGCCAATTAGTACAGTTTATTAGTTAAAGTTACCCCTGTTTCAGGACTTGACTGAACTGACCTCTGTTTACTACGAACCATATTTCTCTCTGTAAAAAATTCATATGATTATGAGGTTTATTTCTCCTGAAACTAGACTCAATAAGGATTCTGAGCATATAAAATATACTACCTATTATATCTTTACAATTTATGGTGAATTTATAAAGTTGGAATAGGGGATCCAGAAACTGCTCTGACCCTGTTTCGCTAAAATTCAAATATCTTCTAACATATAATTCCTTTACCTGTTTCATTTGTTTTATGTGAAACTAGACATATTAAGCTTAAATTTCATATTTAATCCATCACCTAATTCGATTTATATGATTTTTAGTAAATTTTCAAACTCACATCAGTGTTGCTGCAATGTTCTGTTTATGGCAAATTTCATCCTTTTTATGAGTTTTCATGAATTAAGTGTCCTAATAACTTTCCATAACATCAAACATAATCTAAACTAACCATTTCCATAATTTATCATTATTAAGCATTTCCTCAACCATTTCATCACCATACCATAAGATCATTTACACAAAATAGGTATATTGCTATACATGCCATACTTAAATTTACAAGCCATTTAACAAAAAGTCTTCCGGATAGTGTGACTGAGCCTTCGACCTATCCCGACTCCTGAGCTGGCTTGTCCAAAACTACAATGAGTAAGAAGGAGAGAGTAAGCATAAATGCTTAGTAAGTTCATATGCAAATAATAAGTAACATAACAAACAATCATACCAATCAACATTAGCATGCATCACCAAAACACATATCACATTTCTAATCATTTTTCATCATCTTATTACCTTATCGTGGTTGTATCAATACTCAACCCGAAGGTTAAATACATACCTGTCCAAAATATCCATTTCACATCACTTACCAATACGTCTCTTTACATCTCGAGTATTCCTCCATTTGAGTAAAACTTTACCCGTTGAACACATCGGAATATAATTCGGATACATGGATAACTTGCACATAAGTGCCATATATGCAATCAAGCAATCATGTAACCCGCCCATAAGCGAACTCGGACTCAACTCAACGAGCTCGGGCGTTCGCATCCATAAGTGAACTCGGACTCAACTCAACAAGTTCGGATGCCTAGTTACATCTCACGAACTCGGACTCAACTCAACGAGTTCGGACATTCGCATCCATAAGTGAACTCGGACTCAACTCAACGAGTTCGGATGCTCAATCATCCTAGTGACATGTCACTTGTATCCTAATCTATTCCTAAGGTTCAAACGGGATTTTCCTCGAACACATATCCTTGCCGTCTTCCGTAGAATGCCGAAACCAATACTCGGTAACAATTTGTACTTAACAAGTAGCTTACATAATTTACATATTATTTGAAATTAACCACAAAGCATACATTTGATAATAAAATTCAGCATAACATATAATTAACATCAATAACTTAAAAATAACAATTATGCTACATTATTTACACATGAACTTACCTTGGTACCAAAATAAAAAGATTTTGCAATTTAGTCCACAATCTTTTCTTTTCCTCGATTGGGGTCGATTCCACGTCTTTCTTGATCTAAAATAACACATTTAGCTTATTTAATACTCACATTATCAAATTAATCCTTAATTCAAATTTTGGAAAAATTACAATTTTACCCCTAAACTTTTGCATATTTACACTTTTGCCCCTAGGCTCAAGGATTAAACTTTATTCCTTATTCTTATGTTTTATAACATGCTGATCACTTTTCCTTCTATGGCAACATCAAATTCTCACTCTAACATGTACTTGTGACTATTAGGTATTTTTTTACCGATTAAGCCCCTTTACTCGTTTTTGCTTAAAATCGAGTAGTACAAGTTGTCTAACATAATTTAAAACCTCATATTCTATCATAAAACATCAAAATACACAAATTTCAGCTATGGGTATTTTTCCAAATATAAACCCTAGGTTAAATTATTGCTAACATAAGCTTTATCAAGTTACCAGGATCTCAAAAACGTAAAAATCATTAAAAACGGGGCTTAGAATCACTTACTATGAAGCTTGAAAGTTGAAGAAACCCTAGCTATGGTGAGAGTAAAATTTCGGCAGCAACTAAATGAGGAAGATGACCATTTTGTGTTATTTTTCCCATTTTATTTCATTAAATATCCAAATGACCAAAATGCCCTTAATACCTTTCTTTGAAAATTTTCATGTACAAGCCCATTTTTGTCCAAAATTTTAGAAATTGGTCAAATTGCTATTTAAGACCTCCTAATTAATATTTCAAAGCAATTTCATACTAAAAACTTCTAGAATGCAAGTTTTGCAACTTATTCGATTTAGTCCCTAACTTCAAATTAAACTCGTTATGCATAGAATTTCTTCACAAAATTTTCACACAATCATGCAATCATACCATAAACATCAAAATAATTATAAAATAATTATTTCTATCTCGGATTTGTGGTCACGAAACCACTATTTCGATTAGGCCCTAATTCGGGATATTACATAGGGACTAAATTGATTAAATGTGTAAGTTTAGGGGCTAATGTGTGAAAATGCCCAAATGTGTGTTTTTAGACTAAATTGAAAGAATATGTGATTGAATAAGTCAATTTTGAATTCATATAGATCATAAAAGAAAGAATTCAAATTTAGATTGGGGGAAAAGCAAGGTTATCAAGTAGTCGACCCGATACGACAATTCCGAATACGAGGTAAGTTCGTATAATTGAACTTAAATGTGTACCTATCTATTTGATGGATGAAATTGAGATAGTAATTATTCTATTTCATAAATGTTGAGATATTAAATGAAATGTATGAATTGAGTAAGGAAAGTTGCTGAATTAGACCATAGCCGGGCTATGGCAATCAAATAATAAGACCATAAACGGGTTCTGGCATGTGAATGAAAGACCACGGCAGGGCCTTGGCAATGTATGTGTAAAACCATAGTTGGACTATGGCATCGGAAAATCGATTAATTTTTATCGTAAGCATTGGTAAACCAGAGTGGTTTGATAAAAGTATTGATGAGAAATAGAAATGTATCGGTACAGGTATGTAAGGAAAACTATTCAAGTATCAAGTTAGATGAAGTTGAGAACTCATGAATCATAATAGGGATAAATTCTATGATAGCTTATGATTTGATGCTTTGAATTTTTATGATATTATCCATTTTGAATTGCTAATGAATGTTGTAATTATTTCATGTTCACAAACAGACTTGCTAAGCTCTATAGCTTACTCTATTTAATTTTTGATGTTTTATAGTTCTACGAAGCTAGCTCTGATCCAGGAATCATCAGAGACTTCATCGCACTATCGATCATCTATTTTGGTACTTTTGAAGTTATATACATATGGTATATGGCATGTATAGGCTTGTGTCAATTTGGTTTGTTTGATGGATGTGTATTCTGGCCATTTGTGTTGACATTAGATGATAAACTTGATGATGTTTTATGAATGTGCAATGGTTCTATTTTAATGTTTGGTAATAGACCTATATTGAATGAATGTGATTAAAGTGATTACGTATATTTGAATTGGTTTAGTTAGATGAATTATATATGTGAATTATGCTTAGTAAAGCAAGATAAATTTATTGGTATTTGAATAGGTAAATGGTATGGATTTGAGTATTGATTTTAGTTGAAATGGATATGGTATGATTATGTTTTGGTTGATGAACTTTGGCTGCATATTTGTGACTTAAAATGGTACCAATTAAGTTTACTTAGGTATAGTGCTATCACTTTGTTTTTTCGATCCCTTAGGATTTGAATACCTAGAATAAAATTAGCTTCTCCTAAGTCTTTCACGCTAAATTGTTGGGTTAACCATAGCTTAACCAATGAAAATATTCCTACATCATTCCCAATGAGTAGAATGTCATCGACATATAGAACCAGAAAGACCACATTTCCATCGCCTATACATTTATAAACACAAGGTTAATCTACATTTTTCTTAAACCCAGAAGTCTCGATTGCTTTATCAAATCTTTGATTCCATGAATGAAATATTTGTTTAAGTCCATATATGGATCTAAGCAGTTTGCAAACTTTATGCCCATTTTTTTTAGCTATATATTTAGTAGGTTGCATCATGTAGATGCTCTCTTCAAGATAGTCGTTCAAGAATGTTGTCTCAACATCCATTTTCCAAATCTCATAATTGAGAGTCACTACAATGGATAACAATATGCGGATTGACTTGAGCATGAAAACTGAAGAGAAGGTTTCTTCATAATCAATACATTTTTCTGAGTAAACCTTTTGCTACATGTTTGACCTTATAAGTTTCACCTTTTCCATCCGCATTTCTTTTCTTCGTGTAGAACCACTTACATCATATGGGTTTTATCCCTTTCGATAAGTCTACAAGTTCTCACACTGAGTTGGAATCTAGAGAGTGCATCTCAACTTTCATATCTATTTCCCAGAGCTTGGAATCAACACTCTGTATCACTTCATTAAATGTGAGTGGGTCATCGTCTGCCTGTTCAGCAAACTTAGTGACTAAAACACTTTCTCCAGTTTGGAAGAACTTAGGCCTACGAGGGACCCTCCCACTATGACAAAGCACCCTATTTCTTTTACAAAATGAATCCAAATCTGCAAAAAGAAGTTTTACAAAAGGATCTTCAAAATATTACTTCAAAACATATTTTTGCAAGATGGCAAGCAATTTTGAGTATATTTGATTTTGAAATTGAATATATCAAAGCAGAAACTAAATTTTTGATTGATTTTCTCACTAGAGAATTCCTTCAAAAAAGGCCCAAAGACTTAAAGAAAAAGCAAGAGGAAAAGTAGAAAAATCCTCCTCAAAACCCATCAAATCATGGTATGAAATTTGTTTGCAAGAAGAAAATGGGGGATCATCCTCATCGAAAACCTAAAATGATGCATCCTACAAATGAAATCAGTTCTTGACTCAAAAAATGGATAAAGTCTCTCTCAATCCCCAGAAGTTGCATTAGCCATAGCCCAATCCAAAGAGGAAACTCCTTTCAAACAAATTGTTGTTTAAGCAGCCAAGATTTCAAAAAATATAGAGATTATTTTATATAAATTGAAATCTCTCAAAAATATTTCAAAAGAAACATCTCTTCAAAAGGTTTTTCCAAAAGAAGTAACATCTTCACAGACTACTACAAAAAATTTCTCACAATTTTTTTTTATAAATAAATGTTTTGAAAAAAATTCATTATAGAGGAAGAATTTTTTGAAATACCTCCACATATTGAATCAAAGAACTTTTCAAAGGATGGAATTTTAAGCCATTATACTCACAAAAAACCAATAATATTATGAAAACATATTGGATCGGCATTGTTCAAACATTACACAAATCCAAAAAACCCTAACTTTATTACCCATTCAACACCCCAACAAGAAATTGGGGTGAAAATTCAAACTCTCTAAAGAAATTCCCAATCAAATTCACCACCAAACAGACCATGTGACACCATACGCTCGACTTGACCACTGGACCCAGGTATGGAGGGTTACAGTTTGCCCCGTTGGACTATTTCAATGCTTCTCTTAAATCACTCTACCAATTGGGCAGGCTCCACTTATGTGGTGTAATATTACCTGGACTTTAACTCATGACTGTTTGGAAACAAATTTTAAAAATGGATATTTTTCCTTACTCAATTAAAAAACAAAATATACAACATAACCTGCAGTGGCTATCTTAAATACTTCACAAAACATAAGTGGAAATAGGTTAGCCAAGGTTACAATTATGTTCAAATAGATACAAATGTTGACTTAGCTAAATAGTAGTCCTGCAAGGGATAGTGATGTGTGTCCCGTGACAAACTAAACATACAACTAAGGAAAGCACACCTACCGAACAATAGAATAGCTACAGTGAGTAGAGATATCGTATCCACGAGGACTAAAATTATTAGTAATTACCATTTTCTTATTATTTAGCCAAAAATTTGGAATGATGAGTTTTAATCTAAAATTACTAAACTAATTTAACTGAGAACACAACAAAGTACGAATCAGGAAAATAATCAAAAGATAACCAATGAGAGAGACAATACCCAAGAAAGAGTGTAACAGCCAGTTTTTAGTCAAATTGAAATAGTGGTTTCGGGACCACAAATCCGAGGTCAAAATAATTATTTTATTATTTCAATGTCTATGGCAGGATAGTATAATTGTGTGAAAATTTTGTTAAGAAATTTTATCGTTTGAATGTTTAATTTGATAAAAAGGATTAAATCGCGTAAAGTGCAAAACTTGTGTTCTATTAGTAAAGGTATTAAATGGTTATGAAATTAAATAGTGAAGGTTCTTATGTGATAAATATCCCATTTTTAAAATGAGTGGACTTTTATGGACATGTATTAAGTGTTTTTAATAGTTTATAATTAAGGTTAAAAAGGTAATTTGGCTATTAAAGTAAAATAAATAAAACAAAAACCAAATTTTCAAGGCTATCATCTTCTTAGCCGATTCTTAACAAGAATAAAAGCCATTTTTAGGGCTTGATATTCAACCAAGGTTTCATAGCTCATTAAGGTACAGTTTTTGTCCCGTTTATCATGATTTCTATGTTTTTGAGATCATTGCAGCTTTATCTATCTAGCCCAGGGATTAATTTGCAAAACTTTTAAAGGTTTAGGGTTTTTTCATTGATGAATGTTTGTGTGTTTTTATGTTTAATGATACAAAATGCGTGCTTGTTGTTATATAAACAACATTTGTTAAGTGATCTTTAGTAAAATGTCCAATTAGGGATTAAATTGTGAAATGTGTAAATTTGTGGTTAAATTGTGAAATAAATGGAAAATATAGACTGCTAGGGACCTAATTGAAATTCAGCTAGCATGGGTTTTGGTTGAATTGCATGAATTTGTGATTTTATGAAATAAGGACTAAATTGTAAAAATGTTGAAATGTTAGGGGCCAAAATGTAAAAGTGCCTTAATGTGTTTTTTGGATTAAATTGAATAGAGAGATTATTAAATAAGTTAATTTTGATTATATTTAGATCAAGAAAGGCTAAATACGAATTTAGATCCGGGAAAGAATAAGGTTTCAGATTAATTGGCTTAATTCGTCGTTTTTACATTCGAGGTAAGTTCGTATGTAGTAAGCTTTGTTATAATTATGTTTTAAATGCTTTGATATTACATAAATTGTAAAACGACCTTGTGGACATATTCAACGACGATTCGTCAAACGAGAAATCCTGCTTGAACCTTAGGAATAGATTAGGATACGAATGACATGTCATTAGAGGTTATTATTGTTTTGGGTGCTGGTCCATACGTCCTACCAATGGCTTGAGTTATCCAGCATGTGTTGCAGATTCTTATTAGCTTGTGTGAGCAGCACCGTGTAGTTTTTTCATGACTGTCAGCTTGTGTGAACAGACCCGTTGATTGCTCAAGAGTGAGCATTATTGAGATAGCTTCAGCTGTATATATTGTCACTTAAGGTGCGAGATTCCCGAGTATCCTGTATTATTCCAAATGGTTCAATGGTTATATCAGAGATATGAAATGGTGAGAAATAGATACGTATCAATATAGGTATGTATAGAAATTTTATATGAATTGAACATATGAAAGAATTGAGTTCATGCTTAAATAGTTGATTGAATATATGTTAACATTGTGGTTAAATATTTTGTAATAAGTTATATGTATATATTTTAATGGTAATTAAATGGTGAGTTTTGCTTATTATTTTCATACGAGCTTACTAAGTTTCATAGCTTACATTGTTTATTTTTTCGTGTTTTATAGTGAAAAGCTAGCTCAGATTCGGGAATCATCGGAGACTTCATCACACTATCCTACTATCACTTTGGTTCTTTTGAACGTAAGTATTGTGAGTTTATGACATGTATAGGATTATTTTCATTCTAGTTATGGATTGATAATGAATTTAGCCATTTGAATTGGCTTGTAAATGTTTGAAGTTTGGTTTTGTATATAGCCATGGAATTGGCTTATTTTGAAATAGTTGATCATGTATATATATGTGCGCATATGGCTTGTGTGATAAGTTGGATGTTGGTTATATAATGCTTGTTAATAATAGATGATATGGATAGCAAATGGTTGAGTTATAAATCTTGATATGCTAGTGAATCTAGGCAAATAATGCATATTTGGAATTGGTTATTTTGTTGTATTGTAAAAGTGAGTTTTGGTATGAAATTGATTGGTGTGTTGTGGTAATTGTGTGAGTTGGAATAGTTGGTATTGAAATGGTATGAATTGGTATAAATTGAGTTTAATTGGAGTTTATTTAAATGCCCAGTTATGCCATGTTTTGTGCCATTTGGGTTGATATAGGTATATGCAAATTTGGGTGGCAACTGGCTTTGTAAAAAGCCTAGTTTTGTCCACACGGGTAGAGACACAGACGTATGTCTCAGCTGTGTGTGACACACAATCAGGTTATACGGCATGTGTCCCCTGGTGTTGAAATAGAAATCGAGCCAGTATGCTCCACATGGCTTAGCATAAGGGCGTATGACTTGGCCGTATGGCATAAGTCAATATACCGTACAGGTTTGGCCTGACCTAGCACACGGCCTGGAACACAGGCGTGTGTACCCATTTTTAAGGCACACGGGTTAGCCACACGAGTGTGTGTGTTGGTTGTGTACCCAAGTTAGAGAGTTACACGGGGTCAGACAAGGGCTGGGACACGGCCATGTGATCTCATTTTGAATGTCCACACGGCCTATAACACGGGCATGTCTTTGGCCGTGTGAGACACACAGTCCAGCCACACGGGCGTTTGTCACCTATATTTTGTAAAATTTTCTAAGTTTTCCTATAATTTCATAAGTTATCGGTTTAGTCCCAAACCACCCCGAATGCATGTTTTAGGCCTCGTAGGCTTGTATTAGGGACAATGTGATTGAGTTTGAATGATGATTGCATGAAAATTGAAAATGTATGTGAAATGAATGTTTAATTGTTTTATAAGTCTGGTAATACTCTGTAACCCTATTTCAACGTTGAATATGAGTGAGAGGTATTACATTTATTGGTATCAAAGCAACAGTTTAATTGATTCTTAAACTAATGTGGCATATGCGAGAGTCTAGATATACATGCCATATATAACCTGTGATAGTGTGATATCTCTTGACAGTTTTAAATCGTGTTTTCATATAGTAAATGGATCCCAATCGAACTGTAGCTGATGATGTTGAAAATAATGCACCAACCTCCATTCATGGAGTAGCGCAATCAGAGTCGAGACCCGTATCGAGTAGCTAGGGAGGAGAGGCTAAAGAAGCCTTCTTCTAGATGATGAATGAGTGGTTTACGAAGTTTGTTCAAACAAATCTGGTTGCTCAACAACCTCCACCCCTACCTAATCCCTAACCGGTTCCCATAGCTCCTCAAGGTGTAGAACTTCTACAACTGAATAAGCTACCAGTTGATAAGATTTGAAAACATAGAGCCAAAGAGTTTAGAGCTAATGTTGACGGTGATCTTGAGAGAGCTGAGTTTTGGCTTGAAAATACGATTTGGGTGTTTGATGAACTTTCTTGCACACCGGCTGAGTGTTTAAAATATGATGTATCAATTTTGAGGGACACAGCTTATCAGTGGTGCCGAGGGAAAGAGTTACTTGAGAATTCTTGCAAGCTGAATTCAGAAAGAAATATATCAGTCAACGATTTATTGATAAAAAATACAAAGAGTTTTTGGAGCTGAAACAGGGTTGTATGTCTGTGACTAAATATGAGCGAGAGTTTGTTAGACTCAGTAAGTACGCTTGAGAATTTGTTTCAACTAAAGTGATTATGTGTAAAACATTCGAAGATGGGATGAATGAAGTTATTAGACTGTTGGTTGGGATTCTAGAATTGAAAGAATTTGTTGTTTTAGTTGACCGAGCTTGCAAAGCTGAAGAACTTGGTAAAAAAAAGAGATAGGCGAATTTCAAGGCTAGAGATTCAAGGAAATGATCAATGAATAAACCATATCAATCTTCGTCAAAGAAATCAAGAGATTCGTATACTCGTTCAAATACTTCAATCGGGTATCCAAACAAATATCGTGGAAAGCAATACTCAAGTCCTAAAGCTCAAGCTACATCAGTATCGAGTGCTGGTAGTGTGAGAAACAATAAACCTGAGTGTCAATGGTGTGGTCGATGACATGTTGGAGATTGTTGGATGAATAATAATAAAGCCTATTTTAGATATGGTTCGCAAGAACACTTTATTCGTGATTATCCTCAGTTATTCGGGAAAGATAATCTTCAAACTTGAAGGCCGAGTAATACAGTTGCCAGAGGTAGACCACCTCGAAGTGCTAGAAACGTGATTAGTAATAAAGGAATGACAAAGGACTCCGCTGTGAGATCCGAGGCCAGAGCACTTGGTAGAGTTTACGCTATTCGTGCTCACCAAGATGCGTCATCACTTGATGTTATTACTAGTACATTTTCTCTCTATGACACTAATGTAATTGCATTGATTGATCTTGGATCGACTCATTCATATATTTGTATGAATTTGGTGTCCTGAGTCTGTGATTAAAGTATCGAACCCCTTAGGCAAGTATGTTCTAGTTGATAAAGTTTACAAGAACTGTCCTTTAATGACTCGAGGTTACTGTTTTCCAGCTAATTTGATGCTACTAACTTTTGATGAGTTTGATGTAATTCTGGGTATGGATTTTTCGATGTTACATGATGTTGTTGTGAATTATAGATGAAAAGCTATTGAATTGAAATGTCAGAATAGTGAAATCATTCGAATTGAATCAGATGAGTAGAGTGAATTGCCTTTTGTGATTTCATCTATGTCAGCTCAGAAATATGTGATAAAAGGTTGTTTATCTTGTTTATGTACTAGATACAAAAGTGTTTGAATCGAAGATTGAATCATTGCCAGTAGTCTGTTAGTATCCGGATGTGTTTCCAGAAGAGTTACCGAGGTTGCCACCAATTAAAGAGGTTGAGTTTGCCATTGAATTCGTACCGGGAACATTGTTGATATCAATAGCTCCATATAGAATGTCTCTGACAGAGTTGAAAGAGTTGAAAGCTCAGTTGCAAGAGTTAACAGATAGAGGTTTTGCACGACCTAGTTTTTTGCCATGGGGTGCATTGATGTTGTTCGTAAAGAAGAAAGACGGATCAATGAGACTTTGTATTGATTATCGTCATCTCAACAAGGTTACAATAAAGAGCAAGTATCATTTGCCGAGAATTGATGATTTGTTTGATCAGTTGAAAGGGGCAACAGTGTTCTCGAAGATCGATTTTACATTTGGTTACTATCAGTTGCGAGT
The DNA here is from genome assembly GCA_025698465.1 of Gossypium longicalyx. NCBI lineage: Eukaryota > Viridiplantae > Streptophyta > Magnoliopsida > Malvales > Malvaceae > Gossypium > Gossypium longicalyx. Next base: position 63,929,257 of record CM046996.1, on the reverse strand, counting down.
TAAGGATTCGGATGTGCTGAAAACTGCATTTAAAACAAGGTACGGACATTATGAATTTCTTGTTACGCCTTTCGGATTAACTAATGCTCCAGTAGTGTTTATGGGTTTGATGAATCTAATCTTTAGACCATATTTAGATAGATTTCTGGTTGTATTCATTGACGACATTTTGATCTATTCCTGAAATGAGTCTGAGAATGTTGAACATTTGAGAATTGTGCTACAAACCTTAATAGATAAGAAATTGTTTGCTAAATTTAGCAAATGTGAGTTTTGGCTCCGAGAAGTCAGATTTTTGGGACATATTATTTCGGCGGAAGGTATACGAGTTGACCTGAGCAAGATTTTCGCAGTTGTTGATTGAAAACCACCAAGAAATGTGTCCGAAGTTAGAAGCTTTCTGAGATTAGCTAGCTACTATCGAAATTTTGTTAAAGGATTCTCGATGATTGCTACACCGATGACTAGATTGCTACATAAAGATGTGAAATTCTAGTGGTCCAAGAAATGTCAACAAAGTTTTGAACAGTTGAAAACATTGTTAACTAAGGCACCAGTTTTGGTTCAACCTAAGTCGGGTAAAGAGTTTGTGATTTTTAGCGATGCATTATTGAACGGTTTGGGTTGTGTTTTGATGCAAGAGGGAAAAGTGATAGCTTATGCCTCCAGACAGTTGAAACCACATAAAAAGAATTACCCGACACACAATTTAGAGTTGGCCGTTATTGTGTTTGCATTGAAAATTTAATGACATAATTTATACGGTGAAAAATGCCATATTTTTACTGATCACAAGAGCTTAAAGTATATAATAACTCAGAAAGATTTGAATTCGTGACAACAAAGATGGCTCAAGCTGTTAAAAGATTATGAATTGGTGATTGATTATCATCTAGGGAAAGTGAACACAGTCGAGGATGCTTTGAGTAGAAAATCATTATTTTCTTTGAGAACGATAAACACTTAGTTAAAATTTTCTGATGATGGTTCTATTTTAGCAGAGTTAAAAACTAAACCGGTATTTCTTCAACAGATTTCTGAAGCTCAAAAGTGTGACAATGAGTTGCAAACTAAAAGAGTGCAATATGAGTCTACTAGTAATTCAGACTATCAAATTGGATCTGATGATTGTTTAATGTTCTAAGATAGAATTTGTGTTCCAAAGAATTTTGAACTCATTCAAAAAATTTTACACGAAGTACATAGTGGTTGTTTAGTTGTTCATTTGGGAAGTACAAAAATTTATAATGATTTGAAATAGTTGTATTGGTGGTCGGGCATAAAATGAGACATTTCAGAGTTTGTGTCGAGATGCTTGGTTTGTCAACAAGTAAAAGCCGAACATCAATTGCCTTCAAGACTATTACAGTCGGTGATGATACCAGAGTGGAAATGGGATAGAGTTACTATGGATTTCGTATCTGGCTTGCCCCAGTCTCCTAAAAAGAAAGATGCTATTTAGGTTATCGTTGATCGACTGGCGAAATTAGCACATTTCATTCCGGTACGTACAGATTATTCACTTGATAAATTGACTGAATTGTACATCTCTGAGATCGTTAGATTGCACCGTGTGCCAGTTTCGATTATTTCAGATAGAGATCCAAGGTTTAAGTCACAATTCTGAAAGAAATTACAAGAAGCTCTGGGTACGCGGTTGAACTTTAGCACCTCATTTCATCCACAAACCAATGGTCAGTCTAAGAGAGTGATACAAATTCTCGAAGATATGCTTCGTTGTTGTGTTTTAGAGTTTGAAGGCAATTGGGAGAAATTTTTACCATTGGTTGAATTCGCATATAACAACAGTTTTCAATCAAACATAAAGATGGCACCGTATGAAGCTTTGTATGGTCACAAATGCCGAACTCCATTGTATTGGACCGGGCTTAGTGAGAAAAAGATTCACGGGGTTGATTTGACAAGAGAAACTAAAGAGAAAGTAAAAGTAATTCGCGACAATTTGGAAGAAGCTTCAGATCGACAGAAATCGTACGCAGATTTAAAATGAAAAGACATTGAATTTCAGATCGGTGACAGAGTATTTTTGAAAGTATCTCCGTGGAATAAAATTCTTCGATTTGGTCGCAAGGGCAAACTGAGTCCACAATTTATTAGGTCGTATGAGATCATTGAAAGAATAGGGCCAGTAGCATATCGACTAGCGTTACTGTCAGAATTAGAAAATATTCACAATGTATTTCATGTATCGATGTTACAATGGTATCGATCAGATCCATCACATATCATTTCTTCGTTTGAGATAGAAATTCAACCTGATATTTTGTACAACGAAGAACCAATCAGAATTTTAGCTTAAGAGGTTAAAGAATTAGAAATAAAAGCATAGCTTTGGTAAAAGTTTTATGGCAACGTCACGGAGTCTAAGAAGCCACGTGGGAACTCGAGGAAGCTATGAGAAAACAGTAACCTAACCTCTTTTCTGGTAAGATTTTCAGGGACGAAAATTCCTAATGGGGAGAGTTGTAACAACCCGTTTTTAGTCAAATCAAAAGAGAGATTTCGGGACCACAAATTTGAGATCAAAATAATTATTTTATTATTATTTCAATGTTTATGGCATGATAGTATAATTGTGTGAAAATTTCCTTAAGAAATTTTATCGTTTGAATGTTTAATTTGATAAAAAGGACTAAATTGCGTAAAGTGTAAAACTTGTGTTCTATTAGTTAAAGGTATTAAATGGCTATGAAATTAAATAGTGGAGGTCCTTATGTGATAAATATCCCATTGTTAAAATGAGTGGACTTTTATGGACATGTATTAAGTGTTTTTAATAGTTTATAATTAAGGTTAAAAAGGTAATTTTGTTATTAAAGTAAAATAAATAAAACAAAAACCAAAATTTTAAGGCTATCATCTTCTTAGAAAATTCTTAACAAGAAAACAAGCTATTTTTAGGGCTTGATATTCAACCAAGGTTTCATAGCTCATTAAGGTACGATTTTTGTCCCATTTTTCATGATTTCTATGTTTTTGTGTGTTTTTGGATTAAATTGAAAAGAGAGATTTTTAAATAAGTTAATTTTGATTATATTTAGATCAAGAAAGGCGAAATACGGATTTAGATTGGGGAAAGAATAAGGTTTCAGATTAATCAACCTAATTCGTCATTTTTACATTCGAGGTAAGTTCTTATGTAATAAGCTTTGTTATAATTGTATTTTAAATGCTTTGATATTGCATAAATTGTAAAACGACCTTGTGGACATATTCGACAATGATTTCTCAAATGAGAAATCTCGCTTGAACCTTAGGGATAGATTAGGATACGAATGACATATCATTAGGGGTTATTATTGTTTTGGGTGCTAGTCCGTACGTCCTACCGGTGGCTGAGTTATCCAGCATGTGTTGCGGATTCTTGTCAGCTTGTGTGAGTAGCACCATGTAGTTACGTCATGACCATCAGCTTGTGTGAATAGACCCATTGATAGCTCGAGAGTGAGCATTATTGAGATATGATATTGAGATAGCTTTGGCTGTATATATTGGCACTTAGGGTGCTAGATTCTTGAGTATCTTCTATTTTTCCAAATGGTTCAATAGGTATATCGGAGATATGAAATGGTGAGAAATAGATACGTATCAATACAAGTATGTACGAAAATTTTATATGAATTGAACATATGAAAGAATTGAGTTCATGGTTATATAGGTGATTGAATATATGTTAACATTGTGGTTAAATATTTTGTAGTATGTTATATGCATATATTTGAATGGTAATTAAATGGTTAGCTTTGCTTATTGTTTTCATACGAGCTTACTAAGCTTTATAGCTTACATTGTAACGCCTCAAAAATCTCGAAACCCAAAAATCCTGAAATCCTGAACTTTTTTTATTTTCGGTTTCGATAAAAATTATATTTAATATTCTTATCCAAGCGATAAGTATAGTAGGTCTTAATTAAGGTTTGAGTTCGAATCAAGGGATAGAAGAAATTATAATTTAATTATTAAAAGAATCACGACTGGCAAGTAGTTGGGCTTTTAAATAAAGTTAGGGGAAAATAGCATCAAAAAGCCTTGTGGAGGATTGGCTAAGTAACGCCACTTAGGGTGTAGGGAGGTGGCGTTAATAGCTAGCAAGGAGATCCAAGGTTCGAATCCTAGCTTAGTTTTTTTAGAAGTTTAATTTTAGCCTTCTAAAAGGATGGAAGTGGCGTGAAAGTGGACTCCAAGGGAAGTGTTTAGGAGAGAAAATTAAGGAAGAGATTAAGGGGTTATCAGGAAGAAAAACGAGGAGATGAGAAGGGAGAAGTGATGGAGCTGAATGGGGAATTGGGCATGGGAAAATTCGGCTATAAGGCTTATAAATAGGTGTCGAATGCTAGGGTATGAAGCTAATGCCGAATTTCCTCCACCTTGTTGCCAAAAACTCTTTTCTCTAAAAGTCAAAAACTCTCTGCCTTCTTTTTTTTTTCTTTTTCCTTGTGCCGAATTCTATTTCTCCTCTACCTCATTGCTGACTTTTCTTTCTTTTTCCTTGGAGCCGAATAACCCTCTTCTGCCATACAAAATCGTAAAGGGCCTAACCTCTTTGGCCGACTACCCTTGGTGTAATCACTACTCCTTCTACTTCGGTCAAATCTAGCGTAAGTGTTGTTCTTTCAATCGGTTCCTTTGCTAAGTATCGAATATTGTCCCTCACCCTTTCTAATCAACTACGGTAGGGAATTAGTATCGGATCCCAGATCTTAGCTCTTTGCCGAATTGCTCCTTAGGTGTTGCAGTTTTGGGTAAGTATTCCTCTTCCATTGGCTAAGGTTGGCCGAATAGCCATAGTCAAGGTAAGGGACTTGTGTTGGATACAAGTCATCTACTATTCAGGTTTTAATAGTTAAGATTGGTGCAGATCTAGGGATACATGATCAAGGAAAAGCGATTGAGGATTGGGCTCAAGGTAAGGTTAAGGTGAGGTTTTGATTTTTAAGTAAATAAGTATTAAGCACGTGATTAATCTTTGAATGATATCGATTGTAGGTTTGGGCTAAGGAGATCGTATCACACTTGTTTACCAGGTGTGTACATACACTGCACACATACTATGAATCGGCAAAATTCGAAATGCCGAAAAGCCGAAAAGTCAAAATGTCGAAAAGTTAAAAGTTTGGCTACGGTAGTCTTGCGAGTGCACGAACACTTATAAGAGGGAGACCGATAGGTTGCCTAAGGCCCACGGGCGACTTCGTGGACTTGGGATGTGATTTGGCCATATGGGCCAGAATGGGCTAAATGGGCCCGATGGGCTGTTGGGCCCATAATAGGCAAAACTGAATATTGATGCTATGTGATAGAAATTTGTATCTGAGCATGAATATGAATGTGACTGGGCCTAATGGGCCATATAAATGTGATTTGGGCCTAATGGGCCATAAATAGGTGATTTGGGCCTAATGGGCCATATGCATATGATTGGGCTTAACGGGCCAGATACAGGTATGTGAATTTCATTGGGCTCTGTAAGGGGTTTTGGGCTTAGTATACGATAACAACATAAAACTTAATTAATATATTGCGACTGTGGACAAGTCATAGGGTTAAGGTGTGGCAATGGGTATTGCATGTCTAGGATTGGATCTAGGGAGAGCTTGGTACTTAAGCGGTCTTAATGACCCACCTCCTCTTCTCTGGAATCCTACATGGTGCATAGTATTCGTTCATCTTAGCTCATGGGACTTGTTAACGGGCCAAGGTAAGAGAAAAACATAATTAAGGAAAAATTACCAAAATGCCCCTAAGGGCAAAAATGACCAAATTACCCCTAGATGCTGAATGTAAGTTTTATGGATGTGACATGCATACATATGATATTCTACTTAGGTTGCATATGAGTATGGAATTATGGAACGAAGAAGTATATGAGGATCACATGGTTGATTGAAGCCCAATCGTGGATCCACTGACAACTTTTAAAGCCCAATATGTAAATGAAGGTAGTTCCACAACCGAGCTACCATGGTGTGTGGGTTGGGTGGGTTGATATTTATATCCCCACATGGTGTGACGGGGGACGGAGCTGGTGCGTAGCGGATGGATAATTTGGATGGGATTGCATTGCATGAATAATGAATGATGTTTTTTTTAATGCCTGTTTTTGCCGAAGGTTGTACACATTGAGTTTGCGAAAACTCACCCCCCTCTTTTATTTATTTTCAGGTGATACTCAGTAGAAGGCTCGATGTTTGAAACGACTTTGGGTGGCCAGCTAGCAAGATAATTTAGACTTGTTTTTTTTAAGCATATAAGTTTTTATTTAATTGAGTATGTTTCAGACCAGATTGTATTAAGGTTTTCATTATGTTATTATTACTTGAATTATTATTATTATTTTCATTGTAATTTACAAGCAGTTGAGCATGGGTTTCCTAAATTAAAGTATGTTTTCTACGTTTTCGCAATTAAATTTTTAAATAATAAGTTTTCTTAAATTAAATGTTTCAAACAAGGTTTTCACAACTGAAATGTGTGTTTTTTTAAGTTAGTTAAGGTTTCTTTTATTTTAAGAATGGTATTCAATGAAAACACGATTTTCGCTAAAACACTTCAATGTGACACTCCAGATTTGGCCATAGCATCCGGGCCAGGTTTGGGGGTTACATTTAGTGGTATCAGAGCCCAGGTTGCAAAACTCGGGCTGTAAAGTGGGCCTTATTATTATTTGGCTTCCTTTTGGATTTTAAAAATATTTTGGATCGCGATGCTTTGGGAAAAGAGAAATCTTGCTGAGCGGCACACCAAGTCTCCAACGTCGAACCAAGTAAGTACTTTTATTTAAGTTTGTTTAAATTGTTATACAATAAATAGTTAGAGGGCTACTTTAGATGATAGTTAGAATGGAACTAAAGCCTGTAAGATCTGGAAACTGTAGAGGATTTTTGAAAAGGATCTTCTTTTTAAATATTTTCATAAAACATCGGTGTAATTATTAAACTAACTAAAACTTCATAAAATTTCTAATCCAGATAATACGCGAATCGATGATAAGTGCTAGAAGAGGTGCAAGAGGCCATGGCCAAGGCCGCAGAAGTGTTAGGGCTGAATCGTCGGCATCGGGCCATATGCTCGATGTTGGAGTAGAAGAAGCTCTGGCCTCACCTGTGGCTGGGAATGGACTGTATGATTAGGCCGCAGGAGAAGATGCATTGTCGTAGGCAATGCTGAGAATTTTGGAAAGGGTCACTGGGCCCAATAATGGCAGCAAAAATCTGGGGTCCATTCCGGAACAACTTCGATCGAGCGAGGCTGAGATCCTTAAGGGTGTGGCTAGCGTGGCTCTTAATGTTACGGAATATTGGTTGGAGGCCACTGAAAGGATAATGGAGGATTTGGGCTGCTCATCTGAGCAAAAGTTGAAAGGGGCGGTGTCATTGCTTAGGGAGGAAGCCTACCAGTGGTGGTTGACAGTGAAAGAGGGTACCCAACCGGAGCGGGTCACCTGAGAGTTTTTCAAAGCTGCATTCCAAGAGAAGTATGTGGGTGCAAGCTATGTGGATGCTAGGAGGAAGGAGTTCCTAAACTTGACCCAAGGAAACAAATCAGTGGCGGAGTATGAGGTGGAGTTTCTAAACCTTAGTAGGTATGCAAGGGTAATGGTGGCAACGGAGTATGAGCGTTGCATTAGGTTTGAGGATGGGCTTAGAGATAGCCTCAGGGTACTGATAGCTCCACAAAGGCAACGAGCTTTCTGGGAGTTGGTGGAGAAAGCAAAAATAGCGGAGGTAAAGTGCACGGAGCGTCTAAACCGGGAGAAGGAAAGGGGTAAGAATAAGAAGGAGGCTAAGACCCCGGGTGTTGGACAGAGGCCTAGGGCTAGGGCCAGAAATAATGGGCCAGTTAGAGCAGGGCCCCCTGCTGCTAATCCAGGGGTGCTACCTTGTGCTGATTGTGGGAGAAGACATGGAGGAGAGTGTTGGAAGAGAATGGGAGCTTGTTTCGCTTGTGGGTCTATGGAGCATAGGATCAAGGATTGCCCTCGAACGCTGGGTCGAGAGCCAGTAGTGGGTCAAGGAGGTGCTCAGCCACCAACGGGTGGACAGCTGCCGCCAAGGGGTCATGGACAGGCCAGTGGCGGTAACGACAATGGACGTGGAGGTGGAGCAGCAGGCAGGAATGCGGGCCATGCTGAGGCAAGATAGCCGGCTTTGGTTTATGCTGCTCGTCGCCGAGAAGACGAGGATGCCCCAGATGTGATAACGGGTATGTTTCTTATATATGAGTTACCTTACACAGCTTTGATTGATATTGGATCGACGCATTCATATGTGGCATGCAATAAGACTGAGTCTTTGGGTGATATGTTTGAGATTATTGCGAATGAGATGACTGTGATAAGTCTATTAGAGCAGTCTGTAGGAGTGAATAAGATGTTTAGGAGGTACCCTTAGTAGTCCAAGGGGTTACCTTTTTAGCAGATTTGATGGAACTGTCGTTTAGCGAATTCAACTTAATCTTAGGTATGGATTGGCTGGTGAAGCACCGAGCCACCTTGGATTGTGCTGCAAAGCGAATGGTGTTAAGAACGGCGGAGGATGAGGAAGTAGTGGTGATTGGTGAACGCTGAAACTATCTTTCGAATGTGATTTCAGCATTAAGGGCTGAGAAGTTAGTACAAAAGGGATGCGAAGCCTTTTTGGCTTATATTAGTGATACGGAGGATTAGAGCCTTACTGTTAAGGAGTTGAGAACAGTTAGGGATTTTCGGATGTCTTCCCCAAGGAGCTGCCTGGGTTGCCACCCAGCAAAGAAGTGGAATTTGGAATCGAGTTGTTACCTAGGACGGCTCCGGTGTCTATCGCTCCTTATCGAATGGCACCAAAAGAGTTGGTGGAACTTAAGGCACAGATTCAGGAATTGTTGGATCGAGGATTCATACGACCAAGTGTGTCCCCATTAGGAGCACCGGTGTTATTCGTGAAGAAGAAGGATGGAACCTTGCGAATGTGCATTGGTTATCAACAGTTAAACAAGTTAACTGTTAAAAAAAAGTACCTCTACCGAGAATCGATGATCTTTTTAATCAGTTTAGGGGAGCTTCGGTGTTCTTAAAGATTGACTTACGTTCGGGACATCACCAACTAAGGGTTAAGGAGGCAGATGTTCATAAGACAACTTTCAAAACTCGTTATGGGCACTACGAGTTCTTGGTGATGCCATTTGGGCTGACGAACGCACCTGCCGCTTTCATGGATCTTATGAATCAGGTTTTCTAACCCTACTTGGATCGGTTCGTGGTAGTCTTTATAGATGACATTTTGGTGTACTCAAAATATGAGGATGAGCATGATGCACACTTAAGGATTGTGTTGCAGACTTTGAGGGAGAAATAGCTGTATACCAAATTCAGTAAGTGTGAATTTTGGCTAAGGGAGGTTACGTTTCTAGGACGTGTGGTGTCAGCCGAGGGGATTAAGGTGGATCCTCGAAAAATTGAAGCGGTGTTAGAATGGAAAACACCTAAGACGGTATCAAAAATCTAAAGTTTTCTAGGCTTGGCAAGATACTATAGGCGGTTTGTTGGGGGCTTTTTAGTAATTGTTGCACCCTTAACTAAGTTCTTGAGGAAAGGGGTACTATTTTTTTGGAGGGACAAGTAGCAAGAGAGCTTTGGAAAGCTTAAAAAAGTTTTAACTGAGGCCCCTGTGTTGATTCAACCAGTGCCTAGGAAGGAGTTTATGGTTTATAATGACGAGTCACATGTGGACTTAGGTTGTGTATTGATGCAAGAAAGAAAGGTGGTTGTGTATGCGTCACGATAACTTAAGACTCATGAAGTGAATTACCCAACCCATGATTTGGAGCTAGCTGCGGTGGTGTTTGGGCTTAAAATATGTAGGCATTACTTATACGGGGAGAAGTGCATAATCTATTCGGACCACAAGAGTTTGAAGTACCTCCTTACCCAAAAGAAACTAAACCTTAGGCAACGTAGGTGGGTGGAATTATTGAAGGATTGTGATTGTACGATTGAATACCACCCTGGCAAAGCGAATGTGGTAGCTGATGCGTTGAGTCGTAGGACTAAGTCAGACTTGAGAGCTATGCTCGCCTGTTTAAGCTTGTTGGATGATGGTAGCTTGTTAGCTGAGCTTCAAGTAAAGCCGGTGTGGGTCGAGCAGATAAGGAGTAAGCAATTAGTGGATGAGACTTTGAGTGCTTACTTTAAACAAGTGGAGAGCGATAAGACATCAGACTTTAGGATAAATGGTGAAGGAGTATTGTGTTTCCGTGGGAGAATGTGTATACCAAAGGACGATGATCTAAGGCAGTCTATTCTGCGAGAAGCACATAGCGGTCTCTATGCAATGCATCCTGGCGAAAACAAGATGTATCAAAATTTGCGTGAGCTTTATTGGTGGCCTGGACTTAAGCGTGAGGTTATGGAGTTCGTAGGTAAATGCTTGGTTTGTCAAAAGGTGAAAGCAGAACATCAGTTGCCTTCAGGATTGCTTCAGCCAATAAAGATTCCACTCTGGAAGTGAGAAAGGATCACTATGGACTTTGTTAGTGGGCTACCCTTGATGCCTGCTAAGAAAGACTCGATATGGGTTATAGTGGATCGGTTAATCAATTCTGCCCATTTTGTACCGGTTCGCACCGATTACTCGTTGTAAAAGCTGGCTAGGTTGTATGTGGTAGAGATTGTAAGATTACATGGAGTGCCAGTTTCTATAATACCTAATAGGGACCCACGTTTCACTTCGCGATTTTGGAAGAAGCTGCATGAGGCGTTGGGTACTAGGTTGAATTTCAGTATGGCTTTCCACCCTCAAACTGATGGACAGTCGGAAAGGGTGATCTAAGTATTGGAAGATATGTTGAGGGGATGCGTGATTGAGTTCCGAGGTAGCTGGGAGCACTATTTACTGTTAGTCGAATTCGAGTACAATAATAGTTTTCAAGCAAGCATTGGGATGGCTCCATACGAGGCACTGTATGGGCGAAGGTGTCGAACTCCAACATGTTGGACGGAGTTGGGTGAACGGAGAGTTTTGGGCCTTGAGTTAGTAGCCGATACTGAGGATAAGGTAAAATTGATTCGGGATCATTTGGAGGAGGCCTCGGATAAGCAGAAGTCATATGCTGACCTTAAGCGTCGAGAGATAAAGTATGCCGTAGGAGACTTAGTTTTTCTTAAGGTCTCTCCATGGAAGTTGTTAAGGTTTGGACGAAAGGGAAAGCTAAGCCCAAGGTTCATTGGGCCATATCGGGTTGTAAGGCGGATTGGGCCAGTCGCTTATCAGCTAGAATTACCTCCTGAACTGAGCCAGATTCACGACATGTTTCATGTCTCTATGCTGAGACTGTATCGCTTGAATCCTTCCCATGTCGTGGCGATTGAAGAAATCGAGATCAAACCAGACCTAACTTTCGAGGAAGAGCCCAAACAAATAATTGATCGTGATGTTAAGGTACTGAGAAGGAAGTCCGTTCCATTAGTCCAAGTGCTTTGGCGTAATCACAAGGCTGAGGAGGCTACTTGGGAACTTGAGGAAGCGATGCGACGTCAACATCCTCAACTGTTTGAATCAGGTGAATTTTGAGGATGAAATTTCTTTTATGGGGTAGAGTTGTAACGCCCCAAAAATCTCGAAACCCAAAAATCTCGAAATCCCGAACTTTATTTGTTTTCGATTTTGGTAAAAATTATATTTAATATTCTTATCCAAGCGATAAGTATAGTAGGTCTTAATTAAGGTTTGAGTTCAAATCAAGGGGTAGAAGAAATTATAATTTAATTATTAAAAGAATCACTGCTGGCAAGTAGTTCGGCTTTTAAATAAACTTAGGGGAAAATAGCATCAAAAAGCCCTGTGGAGGATTTGCTAAGTAACGCCACTTAGGGTATAGCGAGGTGGCGTTAATAGCTAGCAAGGAGGTCCAAGGTTCGAATCCTAGCTTAGTGTTTTTAGAAGTTTAATTTTAGCCTCCTAGAAGGATGAAAGTGGCGTGAAAGTGGACTCAAAGGGAAGTGTTCAGGAGAGAAAATTAAGGAAGGGATTAAGGGGTTATCAGGGAGAAAAACGAGGAGATGAGAAGGGATGTAACACCCCACACCCGGCTTAGAAGTTAGGCCCAAATTCAGCGTGTCATATTGAAACGTTACTGTAAAAGTCATGTTTTAACTAACATTTTTCTTAGTGTTTAAAGAGTATTTTTGTTATAGATTAAAGTGAATGGGAAGTGTGCACGTGTAGGATGCCGGAAAAAGGAGGTGAGTCAATTAGATCGCTTAAGTACCAAGCACTCCATGGATCCACTCCTAGACATGCACACAACCATTGCCACACTTTAAGCGAATGATTGTTCGGGAAAAACCATTTCGTTTTAAGCCATTGAAAGCACTTGTTAATTTTTTAAAACGTTTTCGTTATGGAAGCTTTGTCTTGTTTCACGATATTTTGAAATCGATAATTTCTTTTAAAACGCGCCCTAGAGCTTTTTCAATGAAACCTTTAAATCCATATCATGCCTAAGCTAATAATCATACTAAAGCAATTAAAAATAATTAAAGCGGCCTTATTACAACTTAAAACCTGAAAACATAAATGAAATATTCTAGAATAAAAGTGAAGGCATAAACACTTATTTTAAACAGTCCACATGACCACTCTGAATCCCTTCCGGCTCCAAGTCTCCACATCAAGTCTCACCTGCAAAGATAAGGAAAGAGGGGTGAGTTTGGAAACTCATTGTGCAACAAGCCCCTTTTAGAGGCCAAACTAATACCAGCATACTGGGTCGAAGCCTTTCGTTTAACGGTTACTGGGCCGAAGTCTTTTCATAAATCATATCACTAGGCCGAAGCCTTTACTGTAATCGGTATGGCCCATAGGCCCATTTCAATATCACATATAATACCAATGAATGTATGCAAGCCCATTTGGGGAGACTACTCAACCTACCATCCACTACTCTCCACCCATACCAACCAAGCTCTCCATGTGGGGAATAACTCAACCCACCCAACCAAACTCTCCACTGGCAGCATAGCTGCTTTATCATATAACTGGAGGCCTAGCCTCTTTAATAACTGGGGCAAAGCCCTTTTTAATAAACTGGGGCAAAGCCCTTTTTCGGTAAACTGGGCAAAGCCCTTTTTGCACTTCCTCTATTTATATCAAACCCAACCCATGCATATAACAAGTATATCATGTGCATCTCATAACATATCATGTGCATATCATGTCATATCATGTATATCAAAATCTCATGCATCGTATTCATAATTAAACCCTAGGGGTATAATGGTCATTTTACCTAGGGCACAACAGTCATTTTCCATATTTTAGGGGTAATTTCGTAAATTTACCAAATATTATGGGCTTTCCACGATCATTAACAATTATCAACATTCTCAAGTGTTTAAAAAGTGATTTTAACGCACTTTATCAAATTTGGGCTTTTGGGCCCAAAACCCCTAATGGGTCCTACGAATGCCGATTTAGCCCTTTTAGTCCACTTAACCTAATTTTTACAACAGATCTAACCGTGTTAACATGCAATTTATCCAAGTTCCATTTTCTATCAATTTTACTCAAATGGGCTCGGAAGCCCATTGGACCCAATTTCAGCCCATTGAGGCCCAACTTACCGTCGTGCACAGAATTGCGCTCTTACCTGTTCCATCGAACCAAACACCGATCATATCGTTTTTATCGCATCTAAAACCACATGCAAAATCTCAAGTTCCCGAAATGCCAGAATTTTGGTATTTCGACTTTTCTGCAAATATTAGCCTAAGCTACTACGAGGATTGTTACACACCTATTTTGTGACGACTACCGTTTAGATCCCTTACGATGTCCTACAATTGATTACCACAATTCTTAGATTGCAAACCACAATAACCAATCCCAATATTCACCTACCATATTTGAACCATGCCCTTAAAGCCTTTAGAATCTTACCTTTTTGCTGAAAACTGATGACTAGATCTAAGTCTAGTTGTTCCAAAGATCCAAGCCTTCGATCCAACCTCTGGAAGACACTAAACACCAAAAGAAATCGTCAATTAAAGACCCTTAAAGCCTTATGCCCAAATCGACAGCCTACCTAGATTTTAGTTACTTCGGCTTTTTCTAAATTGTAAAATAAGACTAGGTCTGAGGTGATGAGCACTTACCACCTATTCCTCTTTGATTTCTACGCAGATCTGATGCAGATCTATCCTCTAAACGATAGTAGAACTCAAATCCAGGATATCTGAAGTTTCAGCTATAAGTCCCTAAATCTATGGTACTTCGGCTTTTTAAGTGATGAAGAAGATGACGATTTGAGGCTATAACTTTGAAGTAATGTTGCCGATAGATACTAAGGGTTTAGAGAAGATGAAAGTTAATCAAAAGGAACAAAAATAACTAAAGGATTTTGGCTTGGAGAAATCGGCACAAGAAGTGAGTTTTCGGGATTTCGGCTTTTATGGCGATCGGCTATGAAGGCTTTGTGGAGGATGGGATTGATAGAGGAGGTGAGTAAGGTGATCAGAAGGTTTCGGCTAGAAGAAAAAGCAAAAAGGAAGAAAGAAAATGGAGAGAAAAGAGAGGAAGTAGAACTCGGCACCAAGGAGAAGGAATTTGCATTTTCGGCTTTTATGAGAACTCAGAAGGGATGAATGACAGTGAAAGCTTTCAGGTGGCTAACCCTAATTATCCAAGACAGAAAAAGAAAAGAACCTAACCCTAATATCAACTAAAACAATCGGCCCAACCTCCCTAATGCCCTTGTCGAAATTCACTTAAGTGATCACATGCTCGGCACATGCCTAAAATTAAAAAGTAACAGTATGCCTACCTTGCAACTTGAACCTTGGACCTTTAATTCCTTCCCAGGTGCCATTTTTTTAGGAACTTAGTGGCACCACCTTGCCACTTTACCAAGGCCTTATTTGTGTCATAATTTACCACCTCAATTTTAAAAGCCCATATCGCCAGAACCTTCTTTCTCCAAAATTAAAAATTCAGGAATTGCCTCGAATTAAATTTACTCTTGGGCCTTTTTCCCACACCATAACCCTTCATAATTTATTTAATTACATACTAAATAATAATTAAAACATCCAAATTATTCGGGCCATCTTCTACCCGAACCTAGACTCAAGGCCCATTACTCCTAGGCCTAAAAATCGGGGCGTTACAAGGGAGAAGTGATGGAGCCGAATGGGGAGTTGGGCATGGGAAAATTTGGCTATAAGGCTTATAAATAGGTGTCGAATGCTAGGGTATGAAGCTAATGCCGAATTTCCTCCACCCTGTTGCCAGAAACTCTTTTCTCTAAAAGTCGAAGACTCTCTTCCTTCTTTTCTTTTTCTTCTTCCTTGTGTCGAATTCTATTTCTCCTCTACCTTATTGCTGAATTTTCTTTCTTTTTCCTTGGAGCTAAATAACCCTCTTCTACCATACAAAATTGTAAAGGGCCGAACCTCTTTGGCCGAATACCCTTGGTGCCATCACTACTCTTTCTACTTCGGTCAAATCTAGTCTAAGTGTTGTTCTTTCAATCGGTTTCTTTGCTAAGTATCGAATATTGTCCCTCACCCTTTCTAATCAACTGTGGTAGGGAATTAGTATCGGATCCCGGATCTTATCTTTTTGCTGAATTGCTCCTTAGGTGTTGCAATTTTGGGTAAGTATTCATCTTCCATTGGCTCAGGTTGGCCGAATAGCCATAGTCAAGGTAAGGGACTTGTGTTGGATACAAGTCATCCACTATTATGGTTTTAATAGTTAAGATTGGTACAGATCTAGGGATACATGATCAAGGAAAAGCGATTAAAGATTGGGCTCAAGGTACGGTTAATGTGAGGTTTCTGTTTTTGAGTAAATAAGTATTAAGCACGTGATTAATCTTTGAGTGATATCGATTGTAGGTTTGGGCTAAGGAGATCGCATCACGCTTGTTTACCAGGTGTGTACATACACTGCACACACTATGAATCGGCAAAAGTCGAAATGCCGAAAAGTCGAAAAGCTGAAATGTCAAAAACTCGAAAAGCTGAAATGTCGAAAAGCCGAAAGTTTGGCTATGGTAGTCTTACTAGTGCGCAAACACTCATAAGGGGGAGACTGATAGGTTGCCTGAGGCCCACAGGCGATTCGATGGACTTGGGTTGTGATTTGGCCATATGGGCTAAATGGGCCGATGGGCTGTTGGGCCCATAATAGGCAAAAACTGAATATTGATGCTATGTGATAGGAATTTGTATGTGAGCATGAATATGAATGTGACTGGGCCTAATGGGCCATATAAATGTGATTTAGGCCTAATGGGCCATAAACAGGTGATTTGGGCCTAATGGGCCATATGCATATGATTGGGCTTAACGGGCCAGATACAGGTATGTGAATTTGATTGGGCTCTGTAAGGGGTTTTGGGCTTAGTATATGATAACTACATAAAACTTAATTAATATATTGCGATCGTGGACAAGTCATAGGGTTAAGGTGCTGCAACGGGCATATGCATGTCTAGGATTGGATCTAGGGAGAGCTTGGTACTTAAGCGGTCTTAATGATCAACCTCCTCTTCTCTAGAATCTTATCTGGTGCATAGTATTCGTTCATCTTAGCTCACGGGACTTGTTAATGGGCCAAGGTAAGAGAAAACCATAATTAAGGAAAAATTACCAAAATGCCCCTAAGGGCAAAAATGACCAAATTACCCCTAGATGCTGAATGGAAGTTTTATGGATGTGACATGCATACATATGATATTCTGCTTAGGTTGCGTATGGGTTGGGAATTATGGAACGGAGGAAGTATATGAGGATCACATGGTTGCTTGACAATCGTGGATCCACCGACGGCTTTTAAAGCCCAATATGTAAATGAAGATAGTTCTGCAACCGGGCTACCATGGTGTGCGGGTTGGGTGGGTCGATATTTATATCCCCACATGGTGTGACGGGGGATGGAGCTAGTGTGTAGCGGATGGATAATTTGGATGGGATTGCATTGCATGAATGATGAATGATTTTTTTTTGAATGCTTGTTTTTGCCGAGGGTTGTACACACTGAGTTTGCAAAAACTCACCCCCCTCTTTTATTTTATTTTCAGGTGATGCTCAGTAGAAGGTTCGATGTTTGGAGCGACTCTGGGTGGCCAGCTAGCAAGATAACTTGGACTTCTTTTTTTGAAGCATATAAGTTTTTTTTTAATTAAGTATGTTTCAGATCAGATTGTCTTAAGGTTTTCATTATGTTATTATTACTTGAATTATTATTATTATTTTCATTGTAATTTACAAGCAGTTGAGCATGGGTTTCCTAAATTAAAGTATGTTTTCTACGTTTCCACAATTAAATTTTTAAATAATAAGTTTTCTTAAATCAAATGTTTCAAACAAGGTTTTCACAACTGAAAGGTGTGTTTTTTTAAGTTGGTTAAGGTTTCTTTTATTTTAAGAAGGGTATTAAATGAAAACACGGTTTTCGCTAAAACATTTCAATGTGACACGCCAGATTCGGCCATAGCGTCCGGGCCGGGTTTGGGGTGTTACATACATTATTTATTTTTTCGCGTTTTATAGTGAATTCAAAGCTAGCTCGGATTCGGGAATCGTCGGAGACTTCATCACACTATCCTACTATCACTTTAGTGCTTTTGAACTTAAGTATTGCGAGTATATAGCATGTATAGGATTATGTTCATTTTAGTTATGGATTGATAATGAATTTAGCCATTTGAATTGGCTTGTAAATGTCTAAATTTTGGTTTTGCGTATAGCCATGGAATTGGCTTATTTTGATATAGTTGAACATGTATATATATGTGCATATGGCTTGTGTGATGTGTTGGATGTTGGTTATATAATACTTGTTAATAATAGATGATATGGATAGCAAATGGTTGGGTTATAAATATTGATCTGCTAGTGAATCTTGACAAATAATGCATATTTGGAATTGGTTATTTTGTTGTATTGTAAAAGTGAGTTTTGGTATGAAATTGATTGGTGTGTTGTGGTAATTGTGTGAGTTAGAATAGTTGGTACTGAAATGGTATGAATTGGTATAAATTGAGTTTAATTGGAGTTGATTTAAATGCCCAGTTATGCCATGCTTTGTGCCATTTGGGTTGATGTAGGTACATGCAAATTTGGGTGGCAATTGGCTTTGTAAATAGCCTATTTTTGTCCACACGGGCAGAGACAAGGGCATGCGTCTCAGTCGTGTGTGACTCACAGCCAGGTTACACGGGCATGTGTCCCCTCGTGTTGAAATAGAATCAAGTCAGTATGCTCCACACGGCTTAGCACACGGGCGAGTGACTTGGCTGTGTGGCATAAGTCAGTATACCTACAGGTTTGGCACGGCCTGACACACGAGCGTGTATGGCCTTTTTTAGGGCACATGGGGGTGTGTGTTGGCCGTGTGACCCAAGTCAAAGAGTTACATGGGGTCGGGCATGGGCTGGGACACAGCAGTGTGATTCCATTTCAGATTTCTACACGGACGTGTCTTTGGCCGTGTGAGACACACGGTCGGGCCACATGGGCGTATGTCCCCTGTATTTTGTAAAATTTTCTAAGTTTTCCTAAATTTTCATACGTTATCGGTTTAGTCTCGAACCACCTCGAATGCATGTTTTAGGCCTCGTAGACTTGTATTAGGGACAATGTGATTGAATTTGAATGATGATTGCATGAAAATTGAATGTATGTGAAATGAATGTTTAATTGTTTTATAAGTCCGGTAATGCTCCGTAACCCTATTCTGGCGTTTAATATAGGTGAAGGGTGTTACAAAGAATCCACCTAGACTCTTTGTATTATTATTAATCAGAGGCAAAGCCAAAACAATATTTTAGGAGGGGTGAATGAAATTTTAATCTTTTATAGTCATCTTTATAATTTTTAAAGGATTAAATCAATTTTTTATAATTTTAGGGAGGCCATAGTGCAATTTTACCTTTACTAATTTAATGTTTTAAAAATTTTAAAGGGCATAAATAGCAATTTTCCATTTTAGGGGGGCCTGGGCCCTTGCTAGCCCCTTAGATTCGCCTCTTTTATTAATCTAATTTAAACAATTTATTCACTTGGTGACTTGATCTGTAGAAATCCCTAAGTTATGCTAACATCTCTTTCTAGAGTAAGAACAACTGACTCTAGGTTGATTACTTGAAACCTCTTTCTAATTAAAACTCCTATTATCGCATTAACTTGATATATGGATTCCCTTATTAGATTTGACACTAATTTGGTAGATTTATATTGTCCTATTTCTAGGATTGCATGCAACTCTACTCAATTATGCTAGACCTACTCTTAAACAGAGGCTTTTGGTCCACAAAATTAAGCACATTAAACATTAATTAATATGCCTGAAATATTAAAACAAGAAATAATCACACATAATTCAGAACAAGAATCAAGTATTTATCATGTAAAATAGAAATTAAATAATAAAATTCGTCATAAGTTTCATCCTCCCTAGGTATCTAGGGAATTAGTTCATAATTCTAAATAAAAACATCTCAAAGTTAGAAAAATCACAAGAAACAAAGAAACTCATAAAAACTACAGAAGAAATTAAAAGGAGGTCCTCAATCTTGATGGAAATCTGCTTCGGAAGTGGCTTTAATGGCGTTCTTTGAGTCGTTTTCTTTATATTCTCTGATGACCCTCATATCTCTTCTTCTATTTGATATTTATAGACTTTAGAATACTCAAAAAGCATAACAATTGTGTTTTTCCGTGTGTTTGGGAAGCAAGGTGTTAAATCGACACTGGCTGGCACATGGGCATGTGTCCAACTCGTGTGGCTCTTAAAATCTGCTCTATTTGTCCAATTTTAGCTGGTTTTTCACTCCTTTTACTCCCAAATGTATAGGAACATGAATTAAAAGGATTAGGAGCATGAAATTCACCAATTTTCATAAATAATCATCCAACAATGCATTAAGAATGGGATTAAAATATGTTAGTTTTATCATTTATTAGATATCCCCACATTTAAGCGTTTGCTTGTCCTCAAGCAAAATCCTCAACTCACATCAAAGTTAATCTTTCTCAACTTATAATTCTCATCAATAATGTTTCAAAATAATTCACAAATAATCATGCATTAGCAATTCAACTAAAAAGCTACTAAAGATTAAAAGAATCAAAGCCGAAGACTGTTTAAAGCATGAAAACATAGTTATCCCACATTATCTAAGTAATTACATTCAATTCAAAATCGACAAGAATTGACATCCTCAATAAAGATTCCCTCAAATCACTCAAAGTGTTTAAGGTTCAAGAATAAGCACTCAATAGTTGAACAAGAAATGTCACTAACATAATCTTGCTTGAAAATCAAATTTCCACCACTATAAAATGATATGACATACCAATCAAAAGGTCTTGAAGAGGTTGTAATAGGGCTTAGGTTAAGCATGTGGAAAAAGGCTATAAAAGTTGGTTATAACTGAGACCAAATTGATAAATTACCAAACTAAAAAAGATAAACAAATGCTGAATTAAAAACAAGCGCATCAATCAAGAACTATTAAAGAACAAAAACGAGCTTCTTCCCAAAATATGAATTTAACTATTCAAGCTCAATCAAACATAGAACTAAATAATAATTGAAAAATAAATATTTTTTTTATTTTCTTCTTTTTTTATCTAGACCAATCAGAAATAATTTAGCAAACCAAACAGAACAGCATAGTTAGGCAACTAACCAAATCAAATCTCGACAAAAAGGGAGTCAATAAAATGGGAAAGTGTCACAATGAAAAAAATGGGTTATGGGTTAACATTAATGTGTTAATCAAGAAAAGGTGTGTTAGGCTCAACGTGGTTCACTAAGGGTTAATTAAAAAGGTAGGCTTTTTATGGGATAAGTGGGTTAAAACCTAAGTGCCTTTATCATCTCAGTATATCAAATCAAAGGTTGTGGTCTCGACATGCATAATCGAAACAAGTTGTAGAATAACAAATCAAGTTGACACACTCATAACAAATAATAGAATGAACTTGAGAAATAATTGCTCTAAATGCTTAAAATCTCACAAAAAATTATGGTTTTGACGTCAAACTTGCAAATTTTAAACTTCAAGATAATACCTCAATTTAGGGAAACAACCTAAAATTTTTAATTCTGAAAAATAACTTAAATCAACCAATGCACAAATATCTACAAATTAATCTAAAACAAATCAATAAAAATCACAAATCGACAAAAAATCATTCTAATGGAAGTATGAGAAATTTACTTAAATACAAGAAATAATTCAGGGATTTTCTAATAATTATATAAATAACCTCCCTACACTTAAGATGTACATTGTCCTCAATGTATAAACAAATATAAACAGAGTATAAGCAAGATATCATAAGAGAGGAAGAAAACTGAAACAACCATGAATATGGATGAATTCACCAAAATGGTGAAAACCCAAAATGTAGGAAAATCTAAATGAAGTGCATGGTTCCGAGCAAACTAATAATAAAATAAACACAATTAATAAAGAAGATTAAGAGGTTACAAACTCGATTAGAAACAACCATAAAAATAAAAACACAGTTTAAAAGATAATAAAGGAAATAAGTCTAAGAAAATAAAAATAAAACAACTAAAAGAAAAAATAAAATAAAATAAATAAAATAAAACTAATATTAGTGGTCTTCAACGTCAAAGGCTTCATGATCGTGAGGTGTTAACACTGAAGAAGAGATGTGGAGAGGCTGTGTAACACCCCAAACCCGGCCTAGACATTATGGCCGAATCTAGAGGTGTCACATTGGAGTGCTTTTCAAAAATTTACTCGTGTTGATGAAAACCTGTTTGGAAAATTTGAAGCCTCTTTGTTAGAACTCAGGTTATTATAACCATTTGTTATTCATTTTAATTTGCCATTACTTTTATAACATTGCTTGTTGTGGAAGCATTTCGAAAGTGTTGCGAAAACGTAGTGTTTTGAAAACAGTTAACGTTTTGGAAAATCACATTCTACTTCTAACAAATGTAAATCATAATAATAATAAATCCCAAATTAAAAGCTAGAAAATTAGAGAGGCCTTATTACATAATTTAAACCCAAAACGAAGTCTAATAGCAAATAAAACCAAATGTAAATTAATTGCAGTCGTGTGGCCACCTCCGAGTCTCTCGCAGCACCAAATCGCCTATAGCTGGGGATTACCTGCACGGTCAAAAAGAAAGGGTGAGTTTACGAAAACTCAGTGTGTAATCCCCTATCAGTCAATCAGTATGCAGCATACAGTAACAGTTTGGGTTGAGCCCTACTCAGAAATAGTATAGAGTGGGCCTTAGCCCAATACAATAACAAAACAGAACAGTAATGCAACCTATCCCAGCCCAGCCAACACACCACTCCGTACCACCAACACACCATGTGGGGACAAAGTTGACCCACCTAGCCAACACACCAATATCGCAGCAAAGCTGCCAATAATAATATTGCAGCAAAGCTGCCAGTAATAGTATCGCAGCAAAGCTGCCAGTATCAGTATATGTGGCAGAGCCTTCAGTAACAGTACACTTCCTCCTTAACAAAAACCCAACGCCATGCAGAATGTCATGTCATAAATCATACGTGTATGCAGAATGTCATGCTCAGAAAGAACAATTATATCATAGCACAAATCAGTCATTTACCCTCAAGGGGCAAAATAGTCATTTTTACCCTTTAAGGGTATTTTGGTCATTTTACCTGCTTTGGAGTCTAGATACTCTTATCGACCCATCAAAAGGTCTATAGTCGCCTCGAGCGACTCATGTAGCCCTAACGGTATTAGTAGTGTAAATGGGCCTAAGGCCTATTATGTGGCCCAAGTAGGCCCACACACCCCTGTGGCCTATCAGGCCCAAAAGTTACCACGACCATGCGAACTACACAACCCAGTCCAGTAATTACCATATATTGTGGAATTCATCCATGTGGAGCCTATAAGCCCATTGGGCCCACACGGCTCATTTTGGCCAATCGTGGCCTTGAACGGCCTAAATCCATCAGAAATGCTCATGGCGGCCTCTGCCATCTAACACCCATGTGTCATGGCTCGGCTTACCTCATGAGCGATCGCACACTCGTGTGGCCTTAAACGTTGTATTTTCGACTTTTCGGCATTTGCTGTTTTGCAGTTGAAAGGGGTGTGATTACACACCTAGTTACGAATACTTGCAAAATGCCTTCAAACATGAACCTACATTAATCAAGACATTCGGTTAAATGTTTGGCACTAAAGTCAACACCCACTTACTAAATCATAGACCCAAAAAGAAAAGCATCAACACTTGCCTTAATCCATGAATGTAGTTTAACCCGTCAATAATGTTAATCGAAGGTTGGCCAGACTCTCATTTGCTGAAAAGTTGCATTATCCAAGGAACCCATTAACAACAATTGCATAATCTAAAGACTTGAATCAATACCTATTACCTAAATAACACTCAACCAAAGATAGGATAATCGACCAACACCCCACACGTTAGCCCATATACTTACCTTAAATCGAATGATAAGAAAACGGTTTTGACGGCTGAATATCACCAAAACTCTTTCACCTCTCGAGAAAACCTCTAAGAATCAAACGACTAGCACACCTAAAAGAAGAGGGCAAGAATTGGCTATAAGAGAACGAGAGAAGGAAGGAGCATTCAGCTTAAAGCAGATGTATCAAGAAAGAAGATTAAAGAAAAACAAGCAAGAGTCGAATCTACCTACCACCGTCGTTGTAATACCCCAAAAGTCTAAGTATTTATTTTTATGTGTTGTGATACATAAGTGCATGTTTGCTTTAGTGGTTAGGTGTCCTAAGGAGTGTTGGAGAAGTTCTGAGTTCAACTTGTGGCTTTGACAAAATTTTGTTTTTTTGCTTGAATTAACCCTATCTTTGGACAGTAGGATTCTTAAATAAATATGGTTAGGTTGTGTCATAAAAAGCTTGCTGGTTCAAGGGAGAGTGGTGTGTTACTCCTGCTGGAAGACCTGACTTTGAATCCTTGCATACTCAAAAGGGATTAATATTTTGTTGTGTTGGATGGCTAGAGTTTGTGTTCCAATGAAAGTCTGAGTAGTAAGATGGTTGAAGGGATTTTAGGAGGAGATTTGGGAGGTGGATAGAAGAGTATGCGATTTGAATGACTGTGGAGAGATTTGGGGAGTGAAACTAGGGGTGTAGTAGTGGTTGGTTGAATGTAGGATTCTTTAGTATGCAAATTCGATCATACGACCTCTTTTCTCTTAGTACCGAAAGTATGTTCTATTTGCTCTCTATTTCAGCAACTTTTACCCCTTTTTGGTTCTTTGCTTCTTTTTTGAATGTTAGTTTGTGTTGACCGATTTCTGCTCCATTCTTCTTATCCTTCTCAAGTTCTTTTTCCTCTTTTTTTTGTTTAGGCCGAATACCTCTTTTCCCTATAGCTGAACTTTGCCTTGTTTCCATCGATTTCTTTCTCCTCTCCCTCAACTGTTTACTTTGGCCGAATATTGCTAGGTATCTCTGCTTCATACTTCTCTTTTCCCCTATTCCGATTCTCCCTATTCTTTCCCTTCTTATATTTGTGTCTTTGCCAAATACCATCTTATTTCTTGGTTTTGTTTTCGTTTAGTAAGTGTGCTGTGATTAGTGGGGTTAGGCACGCGGCTCTCGTCTCCTGCTAAGGTGTTCTTGTGTTAGCCGAACATTGTTGGGTAAGCCACAGTTCCATCTCTTTCCCTTTTCAGATTATTTCACCTTGTTGATCCATCTTCTAACTTTGTCTCTTCTTATCGATTATCTTCTTTGCCGTTCAAAACAATTCTTATATGGGCTTCTGGGTACGCTACTTCAATAGTCTGTGCGTTGCTCGGTTGTTGTGGTAAGTATGGTACGGTGGTGATGTTGATATGCTTTAAGTGCGAGACTAACGTTGGAAAATGATGCCTTTTTATGTAGGTAGCGGTCAAACTGATCGGTGTTTTCTCTAGGGAACCAAAGGGGCGAACCTGGGGACTTTTGGTAAGAAGACTATAATCGTTGGAATTCCATTAGCTCCTTTTTAATCAGGAGTTGTTAACTGAGTGATCAATTTATGGATTAATCTTCAGGTATAGGAGTGTCGGGAGCATGGATTAATCCAAATCGCAAAAAGGTGTGTAATCACACTCCTGTTAGCATAGATCGGCAAAAGTCAAAAAAGCACGACCTTTGACACTACACGAGCGTACGCTCGCTCATATTGTGAGCCGAATGCATAAAATATAGGCATTCGATCAAGGAGGCCACCATGAATGTTTTTATAGGCTTTGGCCGAGTTTGGGCCACAATGGGCCGAAATGAGCCGTGTGGGCTCCATGGGCTCATGGGCCCTGCACGGGCAAACCGCACGGACGTGCGGAGATTATTGGGCCAGCTGTGTAGTTTGCACGACCAAGGCCATTATTTGGGCTTATTGGGTCACACAAGCGTGTGAACCCAAATGGGCCGTATTATAGGCTTGGGCCCATTTTTGCTGTTTAATTGTTAAGGTTGCACGGGTCGCACGAGACGACTGTGGAGCTACTGTTGGGTCGATAAGTATGCTTAAACCCTAATTTTTTAAATAACTGTTGTACCCCTATGAGGTAAATGACGAATATACCCGTATGTGATGTATGACTGTTTGAGCATGCCATTGTTTCATCATAGGTACATTTATATTATGTTGCACTGCATGGGGTGGGATTATATTATTGGAGGAAGTGTACTGAAAGGTTATAAGCCTATTATTGGTAGCTCTGCTGCAAATACTATTACTGCCGAAATCGGCACTCTATTTTGGAGTGTAGGGATAGGTGGGTCGATTTATTCCCCATATGGAGTGTAGGGCTAGACGGAGTGGAGTGTAGAGGATAGTTGGGTAGGATCTTTTTATGCATCTTTGATACTATACTGAATTGGGCTAAGGCCCACACTGTTACTGCTACTATAATGGGCCAAGGCCTCACTGATATTGCTACCGATATGGGCTTAAGCCCAGACTGTTCAGTACTGTATGTTTGATTGTTTAATAAATAGGGATTACATACTGAGTTTCATAACTCACCTATTCTGCTTTACTGTGCAGGTAACCCTTAGGTGGGTCGGTGCTGCGAAGGACTCGGAGACGGCTACACCACTATTTATGATTTCGCTTGAATTTTAGTATAAGTAGCTTTATTTGAGATATTTAATGTAATAAGGCCATTTTATTTTTTTTTATTTGGGGATTTTATTAAATTGACTTATATCTGTTAGCCGTAGGATTCGGGTTTTCAAAAAGTAAATGATTTTCAACGTAACTTGATTAAAAAGCTTCTGCAACGACAATGTTTTAAAAATGTAATAACGACCTATTTTGAGACATGTTTTACTAAATGAACCTATAGTTTGGAAAATGGATTAAACAAGTTAGTTTTTCAAAAGAGCATAAACAAGGTTTTAACAAAAACGAGCATTTCTATTAAATCTGCGGTTTTCAAAACTCACTCCAATATGACATTACAGATGCGGCCCTAACGTCTAGGCCGAGTTTGAGGTGTTACAGTCATCAAGCCGCAACAAGATGAAGAGATGAGGAGGAGAGAATCGATCGTGAACAATGACACAACCCAAAATGAATGAGGAAGAGGAGAAGAAGAAGCAGTGAGCAATCGGTTCACCAACACAAAGGGGGCAAAGAGGAAAGAAGGAAAAGAAACATAGAGAAGAGAGAAAAGAGAGGTTCGGCTAGGAGGGAAAACTGAAGGAAAAAATAGTGAGGGAGAGAAAAGGTGTATTCGGCCAACCAAAGTAAAGAGGTTGAGGGAAAGAGACTTGGTTAACAGAGAACAAAAACCACAAACCCGAAAGGTACAAAGAAGCACTAAACTTACCAGCAATTGACCAAAGTGCGATTTACGTTGTTACGAACTAATAATATTCGACCAGAGGGAAAAATGCAAAAGAAAAAGTGTCAAAAGAGAACCGAAACAAGGAATACTCCTCCAAAAGAAGCTACAACCGAAATTCTAAGTAGCTAGAAACCCAATTTGGCACTACCATATCCACACCCTCAAACTCCTTGATTTTCTCCTAATATCTCTCCCTGATTCTCTCCTCAACACACTCCAACATCCCATTCAAACTCTATTCAAACTCTCATGACCAATTCAACCTCAGAGTCTCAGTCCAACTCCACTACATACCCAGCTCAACAGTAAAATAATTACTTCATTGTGCAACCCAGGACTCAAACTCAAGTCCTCCTAGCAGAAGCAACACACCACCTTGCCACTAGACCACATGCTCTCTTTGTGTCATAAAACAAACACTATTATTTATAAAGCCTATATGATAGTGTCCAGATTCATTTAGGGCAACACAAAAATTTTGCAAAAGCCAAGACTTGAACCTGGGTTTCTCAAACACTCCCAAACACACCCAAATCACTTAGCCAATAAAGAAAAGATGTAATTTGTGTCAGATGACACAAAATTAAAGACTTTAAATTTTCTAGGTGTTATAGGCTGATAGATCTGCTGCAAGGTCGCATCAATACTGTCAAACCGCTCAAAACAGTGCCGCTCAAAATGAGTGAACTGCTCGGAGAGGTCCGCTAAGATGGCAGTAGAAGTAGCAGGACAGTGACTCTGAGATGGAGGATGAGGTGGATCCTCATGGTGGAAGGGGACATTATCAGTGAAGTCCTCATGCTCATCTAGAGGGTCAGAATGAGCTAATCGGTATTGAGGAGGATCCACTCCACACAGTTGCTCGATCATCCTCATGTGACTCATACTCGATAACCCCTGTGGGGTCATCTGTCTAACCAGTGTAAAGGAGGAGGACTGCTCCAAAATGTCGAGGATGACGAAGTGTCGTGTGAGGCAAGTCACGTAAGGGCCTAAACAGATAGCATTGTAATAGCCTAATTTTGGTGAAATAGGAACAGTGGTCTCGGGACCACAAATTCGAGTCGAAAATAAAATTTATTTTTATTTTATTACATGGTCTGTAATATGATAGAAATGTCATGTGAAAACTTTGATAAGAAAATTTTACCGATTTTGTGTTTAATTATGAGAAGGACCAAATCACATAAAATGCAAAAGTTAAATTCTAGTAGCTATAAGGATTAAATAGCTATGAAATTCAGAACATGAGGTCCTTAAATGGTAATTAGACCATTAAAGAAAGTATGTAGATATTGTGGTGACTCATTATGGAAATTTAGAAAAAGGGCACGGACTAAATTGGAAAGTGAAATAATTTAATTAATTAAATGATGATAAAAAGAAATATCATCTTATTTTATCATCTTCTTCCTCAAAAATGCATGGAAAACCTAGGAGAGAGAGCAAAAACTTTCATGGCCAAATTGGGTAAGTTTATTTGGCCTATTTTTAGTAATTTTTATATTTTTGAAACAAGGATAGTCTAATCTATCTATTTGGGGATTAATTTGAGAAGTTATCAAAGTATGGGAAATGAGTCATGGATGTATATGCTAAAAATTAGAAATTTATGGTAGAAAATGAAAGGTTGTTGATAGATAAACAACTTTTACAAAGTGATTTTTTATGAAAACATGATTTAGGGACTAAAATGTAAAGTTATGAAATTGAAGAAAAATGCTAAATTTTTATGAATACATGTGCTATAAATTATATAATGGGATTTTGGTTAGGCTTGTAATAGGGAGTAAATTGCACAAATTTTATTTTCTGAGCCTAGGGACGAAATGGTAATTTATGGAAAAGTTAGGGGCAAAATGGTAATTTTTCCTAGGATGAAAATTAAGTCCAATTGAATGTGAAATATGGTAAATTGATGTCAAATTTCCTCGTATAGATCCGGATAGACCAAATTCAAAGCTAGAACGAGGAAAGAGGAAAATGTCGGATTAGTAGATTTTACGTACACGAACATTGTCGAGGTAAGTTCGTGTAACTAAATTGTATATGTTTTTATGCTTGAATTTAGTGTTGTGTTTGTGAATTTTATAAATGCCATAAATATGTGAAATGATCACATACTCATTATAGCCCGATAAATGAAAGTGCTCGATCAATAATAATGCTCGATAAATGGTAAATGATGAAAATGTTACTTATATGCTTGAAATGAATGTGGAATGTATCTATTTGAATTATATGTATGATTTAGATGTGGGAAATAATAACATGCTTGTTAATGCTTGAGAAATGTTAAATCCTATTTGAATAAAGGAAGAATTGATGGATAAATGTAATTTTTCGAAATGAATGAGGTTCTGCATTTGTTGCAGACAGGATTTGGCTCGGACGAGTAATCCTATTGATTTCATTTATGAAAGGATTTAGCCCGGATGGGTAATCCTAATGTAAGTCCTCTCGAGCATATGTTATGGATTGGATTTAGCCCGGACGGGTAATCCAGATCAAGCTCATTAGAACATATGTCATAAAAAGATTTAGCCTGGACTGGTAATCCTATTGTATACATGTGTGGCTCGTGAGTTTACTCTCTAAAATAGTACCTTATGGGTACCATTGAATATGAACTGATGGATCCTGATTTGTACACCTCAAGTCGACTACTTGTGTAACCATCGATATTTCAGATAAATTCAACGGGTAAAAATCTTGACATGAGAAGATATGAATAAGAAATGATTTATTACATATATCCATCTGAAATACAAGAAAATGATGATACATGACAAATGATATATGAAAACATGAGATGATGATTATTTTACATGGACTTTAGTTGATGAATATATGTTCATTCTTGATTATAGACTTATACACCTTGAGTGTACTAATCGTGACCTTGATATTTCGAGTAATATGAGTAAAATTCTGATATGAAACGATCTGAACTTGAAATGAACTAGTATGAAATTATACTTGTAATAATGAGATGAATTATGCATGTTGAATGAATACATGTTGTGGGAAGCATATGTGCTTGGAAACTTGATTGTTGTTGAGCCCATATATTGATGTTATTATGAAATATATGACTAACAAGGGCAATGAGGATGTGTGTAGGGCTTGAGGTCAAATTGATTGAATATACCTTACATAGTCACCTCAAAATAGAATGAATGGTAAGTTAAGTACCATGTTATATGAACTTACTAAGAATTTTATGCTTAGTTTTATTTCCCTATTTTATAGTAAATCGGAAGCTCATTGGATTGGAATCTTGGCAGAGATCACTCACACTATCCATCGGCCTATATCGGTACAGTATGGTAAATCAATTATGGTTATTTATAGGTTATATTGGCCATATTGGCTTGGAAATGGAAATGATACTTGTAATCTAGCCATTGGAATGGCTAGTAAGGGTTTGTTTTGATATATTTGTAATGTCATACTATTGTAGCTATATATGTGTTAAGTAGTTGATCTATTATGTCTAACATATGGACTAAACTAAGGCAAGATTATGAACAGGTATGCATGTAATGGTATGCCATGTTGAATGATAGACTTCTTTTTAATTTGAATGCTTGGAATGGTTGGTATTGGATGTGTATTACAAGTGCAGGTCATGAGTGTGATTTTAGGTGAGAAATGAAGCTAGAAATGGCTTTATTTTGTCCACACGAGCAGACACACGGGCGTGTGTCTAGACCGTGTGTGACACACGGCTGGGTACATGGGCATGTAGTTAGTCCATGTGTCCCCTACACCTAAATTTTGAGAAACAGAATGCTCAGAGCACACGAGCAGAGACATGGGCGTGTGTCTCAACCGTGTGTGCTACACGGCCTAGAGCACAGGCATGTGTCTTGGCTGCGTGAAACCTGCACTTAATTTTGAAATAATTAATTTATCACATGGCCTAGCACACGGGCGTGTGGCATGGCTGTGTGCACAAGTCAGAGAATTACACGAGGTCGAACACGGCCTGCAGCATAGGCACGGGCATGTCCCTTGGACCACCCAGGCGTTTAAACCCTGTAACAGCCCATTTTTGGGTCAAATTGGAGCAGTGGTTTCAGGACCACAAATCCATAGTCAAAATTTTTATTTTATTATTTTAATAAGGTCTATAGTATGATAGATTAATTACGTGAAAGTTTCGTAAAGAAATTTTACCGTTTAAATGCTTAATTCGGTAAAAAGGACTAAATCGCATAATGTGCCAAAGTTATGTTCTATTAGCTAAAGCTATTAAATAGCTATAAAAATTTAATGTGGAAGCCTTAATTGGTAATTAGCCCATTAAAGAGATAGTAGAATATGATGGCTTGGCATTTTGTGTAATAAAAATGTGTATAAAGGTTGTTTATGTAAATTGGTTAATAATGACAAAACAAATAAAACAAAAAGGCAAATTTATCATCTTTAACATTGTTTCAACTTAAAATTTAAAGAGAAAGAAGCCATGGGAGAGCTTCAACATTCGGCCATCTCTCTCTTGTGCATGTAAGTCCCATTTTTATCCCGTTTTTAATAATTTCTACGTTTTTGAAATCGTTGTAGCTTAATCTAGCTAGCCCATATCTCCGATTTCAAAACTGTTAAGGTATATGAATGTTTCTATTGTTGAATGCATGAATATTTTGTTAGTTGATGATGGGAAATAAATCATTGTTGTTAGATGTACAAGTTTTGTAAAGTGAATTTTGGTAAAAATGTCAATTTTGGATTAAATTGTGAAATATGAAAATTTAGCGGTTGAATTTTAAAATAAATGAAAAAATATGGGCTGATGTGAGAATGGGTAATATTCGGCCAGTATGAATTTGTATTAAATTGAATGAATTGTGATTTTAAATGATAAGGACTAAATTGCAAAAAAATGTGACATGATAGGGGCAAAATATAAGTTTGCCAAAATATGTAAATTGTGCTAAATTGAATGAAATGGTGATTAAATAAGTAAATTTTGATATTATATAGATTGAGAAAAATGATATTTGGATCTAGAACGAGGGAAAACAAAGTATCGGATTAGTCGACCTATTTCGTCATTACAGCGAACGAGGTAAGTTTGTATAATTAGAATCAAACTTTTAAATACTTGTAATAAGTAAATGATCTCCTTGAAATTCAAATGTCTTATTGATATAGTCTGATGGTTATCGAGCCCTGTTTGAACCGTAGGAATTTGTAGGATACGAATGACATGTCATTAGGGTCACCATTTTGGTCGAGATCCTGCATGTGTTGCGGACTCACCACAGCTCGTATGAGCTTACCAATATATCAACTCGTAAGAGCTTACTGTTTTCAGCTCGACAGAGCTTACTGTCCAGCAGCTCAGGAGGAGCTTACTGATCATAGCTCGAAAGAGCGAAAATGATAATGAATTGACGGATTACTAATTTATACATGTAATGTATATCACTCGAGTATCCCTTGATATTCTAATAGGTTCAACGGGCATAAATTATGTTATTCGTTATGTGAAAAAGCTATGTGTTATACGGATGAATTACTGTTTATATGGATGAAGCACTATTTATACAGATGAGTTACAATTACCGAACGAATTATTATTTATGTGATTAAGAATGAAATGTTACAAATGATGTATGTGATATATGAATTTGATATGATACAATGTATTGAGTATTGAGTTGAGATAATGGATGATTACATGTACTTATGTGACTAACTTGTTGATGAATGCTTGTGTTTAGGCATTTGGAAGTTGAATTGAGTATACCTTATTTATTGTCTTGATTATGTATAAATGGTAAGTTTAATTCTGAATTATACAGGCTTACTAAGCTATAAAACTTATTCTGTTTCTTTTTCCATGTTTTATAGAGGTTCGATAGTTTGCTCGTTTCGGATAAAGTTAGAGACACGCATCACACTATCCAGTTGTCGATTGGTACCTTTGAACTTATGGATTTATGTAAATATGGCATGTATAGGCTAGTTAAAAGGTGATAGTTATAGTTACTTGAGCTAGTGATTTTGGTACATGTTGTGGTATAAGATAAAGCCATGTGATTTGGCTTAGCTTGATATAATGTTTTGGTTGTGTATAAGTATTCAACATGGTATGTTTGGCAAGTAGTAAATGGAGTAGAAATATGCAATGTTGCCTTAATATGTGATAGGTATATGAATGGAAAATGATTGTAGTTGAATTGGTTTAATATGTGTATGAAATGTTATGAATCGGTTGCCTATTAAGTTATAAAATGTTGCAATTTATGCTTGTGCAAGTATGTAAAAATAGGGTGGAAAATTGGCTTAGTAAATGGCCTATTTTTGTCCACAAGGGTGTGTGTCTCAGCCATGTGCGACACGCGGTCATTTTGCACGGTCGTGTGTCCCCTAGTGTTAGAAATAAAATAAAGTCAGTATGTTCCACACGGTCTCACACACGGGCGTCTAAATGGCTGTGTGGTACAAGTCAGTATACCCCCTAATTGGCACACGGCCTAACACACGAGCGTGTGACTTGGTCGTGTTGCATAAGTTAGTATACCCTATAGGTTTGGCACGACCTAACACACGGCCTAGCACACGGGCATGTGTGGTCATTTCGAAGGGCACACGGGCAAGACACACAGACGTGTTGTTGGCCGTGTGACCCAAGCCAGTATGTTCCCCTCATTTTCACACGGCCAGTGATACGGGCATGTCTAGTGACCGTGTGAGACACACGCCTAGCCATACGGGCGTATGTCCCCTATTTGAAGAAAAATTTTCTAAGTTTACCAAATTTGTTCTGAACTATCTGTTTAGTCCCGAACTATTTCTAAAGCATGTTTAAGGCATCGTAGCCTATTATAAGGGACAAATTGATTGAGATTGCATGATGATAGTATGATTTAATCGAATGTATAAGAAAAGTACAGTTATACGTGTTATAAGTCTGGTAATGCTCCGTAACCCTATTCCAACGTTGGACACGGGTGAAGGGTGTTACAAACCCTGCACCTTGGAAAATTTTTGAAATGTCACAAAAAATTCTTAGAGTTCCCAATTAAGTCCCACTCAATTCTAATGCTCATATTGGACCTCGAGGGTCCAACTAAGGGACGTTTTGAATGATCTCGGTTAATGAAAAGTAATTTACATAAATTATTTGTAAAATATTCTAAAAGTTTCAAAAATGCTCTGAAACCCTATTCCGGCAACGGACACAGGTTAGAGGTGTTACAAGTACCCTTCCTACTATGCTCTGTCTGATGGCGGATAGCTAGGGTGATGAAATAACCAAGATCAAATGTGCACCCCATGGCCATGTGTAACATCCCTAACTCGTATTCGTCGCCAAAATAGGGTTATGAAGCAATACCGTAAAAACATAACTTAATATCATCAATTTTCAAACATTTCATATTCATAGAAAAATCCATTCAAACACATGCATATTGTCCCTTATTCCAGCCCTTGAGGCCTTAGAAACACTTTAGAAATGACTCAGGACTAAATCGGGAACATATGAAACCTTAAGGAAAAAGTTGGAAAATTTCACACTGCAGGGGTCACACAGCCGTGTGCCTCACATGATTGAGACACACGCCCATGTCTCAAGCTGTGTAACATTTGAAATAGGGACACACAGTCGTGTCCCAGCCCATGCCTGTGCTCGTGTAACTCTCTGACTTGGGTCACACAGCCAAGCCACACGCTCGTGTGCTAGGCTGTATAACTCTTGAAATGGCCTCAAACGCCCGTATGCTAGGCCGTGTGCTAGGACGTGTAACTTTTGAAAAACAACCATTAAAATCTATAGGGGACACACAGTCGTTTAGCATGGTCGTGTGTCACACACGACTGAGACATAAGCCCATGTCTTAGGCCATGTGGACAAGAAATAGCCCAAAATCAAGCCATCCTTTCACCCATTTCCAACAAGTACATACAAGCCAACTGCATCTATGAACAAGATACCAAAACATGCCAAAACATGCATAATAAGACCTTTTCAGTAGACCATAAATCCATACAACCAATATGCCATTAAGACACCTTAATCACAATTTATCAAATCTATCCAAATATATGCATAATTAACCATTCATCTAGGATTTATATCTAACCTATTTCTATACCAAAACTTACCACAATTGACCATATTGCAAACATGCCAACACATACCACTTTGGTCATAAAACCATGCATCAATTTGACCATATAAACATCAAACATTATAGCATCAAAGTGCCAAAAGCACACCTACCAAACTACCATATTTACAAGCCAAACAAAACAACTTGTTCATCAAGCACAATTCAACTATACATGCCATTATAATCTCTGGATAGTGTGATAGGTCTCCGATGAGCTTCCAAACCGATTGAGCTTTCAATAATCTATAAAACATAGAAAAAAACAACATTGTAAGCATATAATGCTTAATAAGTTCATAAATTATGAACATAGCTTACCATTTCAATGCACTATATTAAAAATAGACATGAATCAATCCAATAGAGCTTGGCACAAGCCTAAGCATCATCAACAACATAAGTTAGTGATTAAACACATAACTTAGCAAAATCATCTCATGGTCGAAACCATTTCTTTTCCTTTTCCTTTACATAGATGCTCACTCCAGCCATAAATGGATTTCCTCACACAAGTTGATGGTCAGAAGGTAGCTACATGATGTCACTCACACAAGCTGACGAGCATCTGCAACAAATGCCGGAACTAAGCCATCGGTAGGACATTTAGGACTAGCGCCCGAAACATAGTAACCCTAATGACATGTCATTTGTATCATATATATTCCTAAGATTCAAACGGGACTCGATAGTCATCATAACATCATTGGATTTTTGTCATGACATGATATCATGAATAGCATAATAGCATTTAAATCAAATAACATTAAAATGTTATTTAAATATACGAACTTACTTCGAATGCAAAGACAA
Organism: Gossypium longicalyx; assembly: GCA_025698465.1. Lineage (NCBI taxonomy): Eukaryota > Viridiplantae > Streptophyta > Magnoliopsida > Malvales > Malvaceae > Gossypium > Gossypium longicalyx. The sequence continues at coordinate 63,893,447 of CM046996.1, read as the reverse complement.
CGAAATAGAACCAACTAGTTTGAGGCTTTATCTTTCCCTCGATCTAAATCCGTACGAGGCTTAACTTGATCTAAATAAAAAAATTTAATCCATTTAATATTCATTCTATTCAATTTAGTCCAAAATTCATACTTTTGCAAAATTATGTTTTTCCCCTATTATTTTAATTTCTTTACAATTTAGTCCTTAAGTTCATAAATTGAAATTCATGCAATTTCATCCACATACCATGCTAGCCGATTTACCTAGGGACTCATATCAACCCAAAAAAAGCATCAATTCACAATTTCATCACAATATTTTACTACTTTTACAAAAAAAGTCCCTAAATGATAATTTCATAAAAAAAACACTTTACAAAAGTTGTTTATTTAACAATGACTCATAATCTTTCATAAATTTTCAAGAATAACACAACACATTTATGGGAAAACCCTAATTCTTTAATAGTTTTGCAAATTAGTCCCTGGGCTAGCTAGATTAAGCTACAATGATCCGAAAAACATAAAAATCATTAAAAACGAGACAAAGTATCACTTACATGCACAAGAAGACTTGGCCGAACCTTGAAACTTCTTCAATGGAGTTTCTGAGTTTAAATTTTTGTGGATGGATGCATTTTGGAAGACAGCATTTTGTTATTATTTATTTTACTTAACTTATTTATTAAATTACTTATTTAACCTTATTATTAACCTTTAAAATCATCTATTTAGTGTCTATATAAGTCCACTAGCAATAAAAATGGTCTATTTACCATATAAATCCCTCAACCATTTAATTTCATAGCTAATAGATACCTTTAACTATTAGAACTTTACTTTTACACCTTTTTTGATTTAGTCCTTTTTAATTAATTAAGCATGCAAACGATAAAATTTCTTAACAAAATTTTTATACGACAATACTAGCATACCGTAGACATTAAAATAATAATAAAATAACTATTTTTATGTCAGATTTGTGGTCCTGAAATCACTATTCTGATTTCACTAAAAATAGGCTATTACACCATGCTCCATAGAAAATAAGCGTCGGTTATACTGATGACATCAGTGCTTTCCCTCCGACCAATCAAAGTGTGAGCCAAGATAGCATGAATATAGCGTTAAGCCAGAGGTAGGGAAGTCACCTTCGATTGACTTGCATCATAAGGTGTCGTACTCGTAGTAAGGTCAGCCCAGCATAAAGAAGGCGAGTAGTGAACGTATCAGTGTAAAGTGAGAAAGTCCATAGCACCCATGAACTCCTAAGTATAGATTTCTAATGCAGCTCTGAACTCTGGGCGCTCATATGACGCGTCGTGCCACCAAGTCTGAAAGTAATAGTGCCCTGCTCATCGTGTATCGACATCACTTGCTGTAATAGGAATCTTGAACAAAACTCGAGAGTAAGCTCTGAGTAGGTGGGCTCGACGATGGAGAAAAACCAGTCCCAAGGAGTTGTGGTAATCAATGCGCGGACACGATCAGCTAGTTGGACCTACTTTAAAGTGGCCCAATCAATGCAATGGCCTAATCCAAACGGCTACTGTCGAAGATGCTAATATAGGTCCTCTTGAAAACCTTGAGAAAGTCAGAGGCATGGATGGCGTGCATCGATAGAAGTGCTCGACGATGAGGTCATGCCTAGAGTCTTTCGCTTGAAGCGGGGACGGTGACCTTGAATTTCCCTGTTCTGTTGGTCATGGTGTATCTGCAAGGAAAGATGACGAAATAACAATTTCAATTGTAACGCCCTAAATTTTGGGCTTAGAAGAAATGGGCTTCGTGTATCAGAAGAATTGGAATTTAGTTGTGCAAGTGAATAACAAAATTATGTCTACTTTAGTGGTTAAGGGTCCTGAGAAGTATTGGAGAAGTTTTGGGTTCAAACCTGATTTGGTTGCAGATGAATAAAACCTTGGATGTAAGTAAGTGGGCTTAAAGAATATTGTTGGTGAAATCATGACACCAGATGAGTTGGTGATCCAGTGGTTGTGGTGTCATTATGGTGGCAAGGGATATTGAGTTCGAAACACATGGAATGCAAAGGAATTTTTTTTTATTTCCATGAGGTGAGAGAGGTAGAGTTGGATTAAAACTCTCCTGAGGTGGTTGTTGACTTGGTATTGGATGAGGTTGTTGGGAGTAAATTAAGAAGATTTCTAAAAGAGTTTGAAAGGAGTTTGATTAAGGTTTGAATAATTGTTGCTAGCCGAATAGGTAAATGAGGTTGAAGTAATTCAAATCGGTAGGTGTAGGAGAAAATTTTGGAAGGTTGAGGGGAGTGTTTGAGTTGGTCGAATGTGGGACTCCCCATCTTGGCAAATTCGGTCATAGGACCTCTTCTTTCTTAGGAGCCGAATTCTTTTGTGCCATTTCTCGAGTTCTCCTCGTTTTTATTTTTTGTTTCTCAATTTTTTGTATTGTCGAACATATACTGAAAAGTGACCTCTCATGCATTCTTTTTGTTTTTTTTCCTTTCTAGCCGAATTGGTGGGTGCCACTCAAGTATTCTATTTTCTTTTTCTTTTTCTAGTGACTAATTCTTTCCCTTCACAGCCTATCGAATCTGTTCATCTTCCCCTTCTTTGACATCTCTTTCTATTCTTCTCCTTGGTGGCCGAATACTCCAAAGTCTCTCAAACCATTGACGCAACCGATTGTTGTTTTCTTCATCTCCATTTACTTCCCTTTCTCCTCTTTCTCTCTAAAGCTGAATATCTTATTCCTTTTCTCCTAAACACCTCTGGTTAAATCTAGTCTTTTTTCAAATTCTTTTTCCTCTCAAACCCTTTTTCGCTCTCTTTCCATTTCTATTTTTGATTTGGTAAGCAACCTCTGCTAATCGAACTTTATATGGGAAAAGGGGTTTCTAGCAATAAAGTGATGATAGTGGTGCCAACTGGGAGTGGACGCGTAGCCTCTGCCCCCAAGTTTAAGCAATGTAGGGTGTCGACGGTTTGAGACTTTTTGCCAAGTTGTGGAAGGGTAACTACACCAAACTTTGGGTTAAGTAGGCAAATCACAGTTGACCGTTCGAGTTAAGGCAAGTGGTAGTCGATCCTTCGGCTAAGGGTTTGGTTATGTTCTTTTAACTCTGTTGATAAGTGATTAACTGTTGTTATGTTTAAATAGGTTTCAATGCTCAAGAATTCTTAATACTCTACGTGATCAGGTGTGTAATCGTATGCTATGTTTGATGATCGGTTGAAAAGCCGAAAGTGTGTGTATTTGTATGCGGTATTCAATAATCGTTTGAAAGCCGAAAGTATTTGTTGTGTACACTGCTATGACTGTAGATCGAAAAAATGCCGAAAAGCCAGAAATATGGCGTATGATGTTACATGGGCGTGCGATCGTACATGTGGTGAACTGATCCCACGGGTATAGGCATTAGACTGTAGAGGCTACCATGAGCGCTCTCGTGGTCTTGGGCTGTTTTGGGCCTCGTTGGGCTAAATGGGTCGTGTGGGCACAATGGTCTCGTGGGCCCCACACGGATAAATGTATGTGATGTGCTAAGTGTTGTTTGGACTGTGATGTTTGCATAGCTGTGGCTGTTTCTGGGCTAAATAGGCCACACGAGTGTGTGGGCCCACTTGGGCCGAGTAATGTGCCTTAGGCCCACTTACACCGTTATGTTTGTTTAGGTTACTTAAGTCACTCGAGGCGACAGTGGACCATCTGTTGGGTCGTTAAGACCCTTGGTGTGTAAAATTTCTAAAATACCCCCAGTTTGGAAAATTACCGAAATACCCCTATAGGGTAAAAAGATTGTTTTGCCTTTGTGGGTAAATGACAGACTTAGACTATGAATTTGACTGATTTGACTGTGATCGTATGACTGTGTTTTGACTGACTTGACGGTGGTTGTACAACTGATACGCTTTTAATATATGTTTAAATGATTGTTATTGAGCATTGCCATTTTGTATACACGTGTGATGATTGAGCATGACATACACAACATATTGCATGGGGTTAGGACATTGATATGGAGGAAGTTCTGATAGAATCGCACAGGTCACACGAGACGACTGTGGATCCAGTATTGATCTGTTAAGGTCACACAGGTCGCACGAGACAACTGTGGACTGATGGACGGTTTAGTGCCGCTTAATCTGATTATGGCTATGTGCCAACCTAAATATGACTCTATGCTATGTTGATTATGGCTTTGTGCCAATCGTATTTACCAGTGGCTATGTGCCTATCATATTTATTGATGACTTTTTGTCGATCATATTTACCTATGGTTGTGTGCCGATTATATCATCGTTGCTGATGGCTATGTACCGAACTTATTACAGTTACCGATGGCTTTGTGCCAATTATAATACCGCTACTGAAGGCTTAAAGCTGTATATATACTATCATCTTTACTGCGATTTCAATTAGTGCTGCAACTGGTGCTAACATTGTAAGTGTAGGGATGGCGTGGGTGAGTTATTCCCCACAGGTAGTGCAGGGTTGGACGGAGGCAAGTGCAGGGTTGGATGGGATAGCATGCATCCATGCATTCACACATTCTATTTTGTTACTGAGATGGGCTAGGCCCAATTGATTCTGTTATGGGTTGTGACCCAAATGATATTGTAATGGGCTTTGACCCACGTATGCTCGAATCGACTCGATCTTTATTATCATTGCAGGATCGGATCCGCCTGCATCGTTCTGTTTTCGTTTTCAGATATTGATTGTTACTCTAGTAAGGGGATTACGCACTGAGTTTTCATAAACTCACCCCGTCTATTAGCTGTATAGGTAATCCCCAGCATTAGGAGGATCGATACTGCGAGGGACTTGGAGATGGTCACACGACTGCGGTCTTATTATGCTTTGGACTTTATTTATGGTTTAAATTCCGTTTTGGGTTTTAATTTCTGTAATAAGGCCTTTTAGAGTTTTTGGATTTTAACGTTAGGTTTCATTTACTTTGATTTATATCCGTTTGAATTAAATCATGGTATTCCTAAAATGTTAATTGTTTTTAAAACAACACTACGTTTTTTGCTACATTTTTAAAATGCTTTCGCAACTTAACTTTTTAACATCAAGTTTTAGTAATTATTTTAAAACTAGCTTCCGCAACTAAAAGAGATTTTGGAAATAAAATTATGTATTTTTCAATGAACCACGCTTTGAAATTAAACTAACGTAAACTGGGGTTTTATACAAGTTTTAATGACCAAATTTTTTTTTGTAAGAAGGGTTTCCAATGAAAACATGGTTTTCGAAAAACACTTTAATGTGACACACCAGATTCGAGCCTAACATCTAGGCCAGGTTTGGAGTGTTACATTTATATTCAATGCAGAAGCACGAGTCAACACAATAGGTCAATTAAAATAAGCATAAAATGAAAGTCAAATTCAACTAAATTCCAAAATCACAAGATCGAGAACCCAGCTAAAAAGAAATTGAATCCAACTGTCACATAAAATAAGAAACAATAATAAAATAATAATAATAGAAACAAAACCCGAACATAATAAAATTATAAATCATCAACTCCTAACATAACTACAGCAATACCAAAATGATTGATCATCATAACAAAAATAAAACTAACTAAACCTAAAAATGATAATGATAATAATAAAAATAAATGAAAATAATAAATCAACAAAAACAAAAGAAGCATACTAATTCAAATCACCAAAACAAACTACGATAGCTAAAATATCATGGTAATAATAAGAAGAAGAGTAATAAACATAATAATAATAAAACAAATAAAAAGAAGAATAAGAAAACAAATTAATATAATAAAAATAAATAAAATTAGAAAAAGTATAATAAATAAATAAAATAAAATAAAAAACAAGGGTAAAAGGGGAAGACCAACGAAAGCTGGTGGTGGTGGCCAGAAGTTCGCGTGGCTGTGCGAGAGAGGGTGGAGCACAGATGGTGGGGAAGACGAGAAAGGAGTGAGGGTGAAGGTCATGATTAGGATAAGGAAGAGGGGAAGGGAAAGGAAAAAGGAAAAGGGGAGGAAAAGGAGAGGGGAAGGGAGAATGGGAGGACGTAGGGGTGCGCAGTGGTTGGATACTTGGGGCTGTGAGGGCAAGGGGAGTGTTGCAGCGCAAATGGAAAAGGGAAGGAAATCATAAGGGAGTGGGAGGGGGATTCGAGTAGGGGAAGGAAAAGAGAGGGAACGGAGGGTGTGGGGACGACGTAGAGGTCATCGTTCGTCAGGAATGGCCAGACTTGCAGGGCGGTTCAACGGCAGCTGGGGTTGTAGGGTGGGAAAAAGACAAAGTATAAAAGAAAGGGGGATTAGGGTTTAAAAAGGAGACACAGTTGTGTTTAGGCCCGTGTGGGGTTTTATTAGCCCATGTGCGATTAAAAAATCGAACCCAGTCTTCACATGGCCTCAAACATGCCCATGGTCCAGGCCGTGTGGGGCTCACGATATCACACATGCCTGTGTGTCCCAGCCTTGTCTCTTGACCGTGTAACTCTCTGGCTTGAAATTAAAATTAAAAATTAGCTTTAGTACTCACACGGCTTAGGACACGTCCATGTGTGTCACATGGGCGTGTCGCCAAGCCACATGGACCACCTTAGGCCGTGTAACAAATAAATTTTGGAAAAATTTAAAACTCATGACTCACATGGCCAAGGACATGCCCGTGTGTCTAGGCCGTGTGCCTTACTTGGCCATGTTTTTACACTGTGTAACTCTTTGTCAATTGCTCCTTTATGTACACGGCCTGGGACACATCTGTATTGTAACACCCCTAACCCGTATCCGTCGCTAGAAGGGTTACGGAGTATTACTAAAATAATTCATGTGCAAACAGTCGAACAAAATATAATAGTGAATAATCATCTTATCGATCTTTGCAATTAAACAAAACCAAATTCACAAGGTATTAATTTATCATGTATAAACAATTTCACAACCTATACGTACATATGATTTACAACATGCCTTGCACTCATATATGCATCATAAAAAGAGGATCACTATTTATTTGGTGGTTTGCCATTATAGCCAAATGCATAACTAATTTTAAATACACATAGTATTTAGCTCATTCATATAAATAATAAATACATCCCATAGGCCTAACTTCTAAGTAATTTTTTTAAGTAACCTATTTAATTTAATAATTAGCCACCCATTTAGTATCGTTTCACTTAATCAAAAGAGTTGTATTATAAAAGCAAACATAGCCACTTTTGAAATATTAAAGTTTAAGCCATATTCGCATTGCCATGATTACAAAAATAAATATTATGGCATGGAAATCCCAAAATTTAAAGTCATACATGCCAAAATGTCATACTTAAGACTAACAAAAAGGGGTACCAAAACGTTGCAGGCAGGTGCGATGACTTCGATGATGGTCCCGAGCACACAACGGATCAAAAGAAAATCTAAATAAGATGCAAGTAAACACACCAAATGAATTATCAACTCAGTAAGTCGTAAGCAATATAATGCAAACAATTAACTTGATATATCGAAATAGAAACTAGAAAAGTTCACATTACAATTAACGCTTCAAAGTAACATTTAACTCCTTTTTATCTCACTCTGATAGACATCTACTTATTATAATAATATTCTTTTGCAAAATCAACTATCACAGTCGTACCAATCTATGCCATATATTATTTAGATTATTAATCTAACTACAAGTCAAGTCATGCTATTCAATCAAAGTACCATATAACCAAATGCCTTAAATCTTTTCCTCAAAGTATTAAACAATGATGAAATAGATGGATTCATGCATATACGTTTCATATGTTCAATTTCTTATTTCACTCAATAGCTTTAATTCTTCATTCAGTTCCTGCACTTATTGTATCAACAACTGATTTCGCACACATAGTGCTCGGTCAAGGAAATTCGCACACATAGTGCCATTTAAATCCGCACACATAGTGCCAATGTCATTTCATTATAAACAAATCAATTAACTTAATCCAATAAGTATATACGACCACATATCTATAAATCAAGAAAATATATATACAAGAGTAGTACTGTCATGATATGTGCGCACCATTTATGTATAAAATAACTAATCTTAAAATTGCTTATGGACTTACCTTGTGTTGGATGAGACGGTTCCAATCAGCTACTCGATACCCTTTGTTTTTCCCTTGCTTGATTCCCCTCCTTTGGGTTCTTGAGCTAGAACAAACAAATTGACTAGTTTAATTTCCTTGCTAGTTTATTTATATCCCACAATATTAATAGTTTCATATCACAAGAATCACACGACAAAATTTGATTTTCATCCACCTTATGCTTTCATTAAACTTAAGCCATTTGGTTCCCATTGACACCTTCAAATATCATATCACGAACATTGTTATTATGACCTTGCCTTTTTCCCTTACTAATTATTCCATACAAATTTAAACTAACCATTCAGCTATTGACCACCTAAGATCCAAATATTATAAACAACCCAATCAATACTTCAATAAAACACACACATATATATATACGGCAACCACCCCTTGCTAAATACTCACATGTATAAATTTAATAATTTCCACCTCATCTTACAACCTTCATTGTTTAAGACATTAAAACCTCAACTAATGTTTATCTAATGTCTCAAGGCCGAATGCATATAATTTTTTAGTATACATATAAAGTTTATACTTTAAATAAATTATTCACATAATAACAGGCCGAATATCATCTTCACTAAACATTTAAACCATAATTCCTTAACAATCTTTTCACTTTCGGCATTATCACTACCAAAATAACAATTGCACATCACTTTGTCATTTAACACATAGTTTCACCACATAACCACCTTGACCGAATACTTCTAAAACTAGCAAAAGCTCCACATTTGTTCATACCGTCATTTAAGTTCACATATATCTATTTAGCTAGCTCATCTTCACCTTTCTAATATTTCTATCCAAAACTAAAAACACTATCCTCTTAGCATTTATCCATTATAATCAAATGCACATTTTGTCACCAATTCAAAAAAAATCCACATATGGGTTATAGTAAGAGCTTGACTACTAACTCAATTTTCATAAAATTTAAAAGAAAATAACATAAAATCCTACTTTAATTAACACTTAAGATGGCTGAATGCCCTTGACATTTTCCTTCTTCTTTCACTTATGTTTTCGGCAATGAGGATGGAAGAGAAACATTGAATTTCCTTGTTTTTATCACCCCCACTTAATATATTATAACTTATTTTATATTATAACATATTTCAATTATATAATCTATTATTATAAAAAGCATATAATTATTGTATACCAACCCCATTACCGTGCCCTTAATTTAAAAAGGTAAAATAGACATGCAAATCTACCATTTTAGTAATTCAACAAATTAATCCCTTGGACATTTACCTACCACATTTCCAAAGTTCTCAAACAAATCCTTTTAGCTAAATTTCACGTCCAAAAGACAAAATTAAAATACCAAATTTTCAAACATATCAATTCAAAAAAATAAAAACATAGAAAATAATATATATATATTTTCAAAATTTTCTGACTGTGTTTTGTGGTTCCGAAACCACTTTTCCGATTAGGGTCAAATTAGTACTGTCACAGGTGTGTCCAGAGCATGTAGGTCACATAGCCATGTCGCTAGGCCATGTGACTCACTATTTATTCCCCTATTGTTCCTATGCCATGTGGGTCAAAAACATTTTTTTATTTAATTTCAAATTAGCATGCAATAAAATTAAAATAATTAGTAGGAGTTAAACACTCAAGTTGCCTCCTGAGAAATGCTTATTCAAATTCTAAGCTTGACTTTACCTTGTACACAGTTACGGTGGTTCTCGAACCCGAAGCTCCTCTTTCTCATTATCAATTCTATTACCAAAATAAGGTTTGAGTTGAGTATTGTTTACCTTAAACATGCTGAACTTAGAATGAATTACCTAGAATGAATTACCTCGACTGTACAGTATAGAGAGACATCCAGTACAGTAAATAGGGTTGATCTGTTTGACTCAAGCTCTGAATGAGAGATTCGTTGATCCATCTTGTCTAGCAGTACTTTGTTCCCAACCTTAAATTGGTTTGGCTCATTCATATGCTTCTCATGGCATCTTTTGGCTCATCATCATTTTTTTTTTGGTTTCTCCTTGACATGTGTTTGCCATTCATCTAGTTCATCGATTTGCACCCTTCGCTCTTCATAAATTGTTCTATTTATATTGCATTGACTAAAACATGGCTCCATCATGTTTCCACGAGGGATTTCCTAAAAAAAAGGTTGAGCCATGTGGTTACTAACATTTACAAAACATTTAAAATATTCTCGATCCCTAGAGACTCTCACATAATCACATGCTTGGAGAATAATCTTTTCGTCACCTACACAAAGCATAAGTTCACCTGTACCAACATCAATAATAGTCGTAACAGTTGCTAAAAAGGGGTGACCTAGAATCAAAGGTACGTCATTATCCTCATCCATATCTAAAATAACAAAATCAGCAAGGAATATGAATTTATCAATTTTAACGAGTACATCCTCAATAATACCCCTAGGATATCTAATGGCTCTATCTTCTAGTTGAATACTCATTCTAGTTTGTTTGGGTTTCCCAATACCTAGTTGTTTAAACATTTTATAGGGCATGACATTAATACTAGCCCCCTAAATCAACCAAAGTATTATCAATATTTAAACTACCAATTACGCAAGGAATAGTAAAACTCCCTAGATCTTTTAGTTTGTTGGGTAGTTTATTCTGAAGAATGGCTGAGCAAACTGTATTAAGCTCCAAAATCGATGACTTCCTTTTTGTTTGCCAACAGCTCCTTTAAAAATTTAACGTAATTCAACATCTGCGAAAGAGCTTCAACAAACAGTAAGTTAATATGTAATTTTTTTAAGAGCTTGAGGAATTTACCAAATTGTTCATTTGTGTAGCCTCTCTTCATTGCGTTAAGATATGGCACTTGAGGTGTATATTCTTTGACAGCAGGCCATTGCTCTTTCTTTTCTTCCTCAACCTTATCTTTGTCTGCCACATCTTCTTGCCCTATCTTATGTTCAGATTCAACTAACCCATCCATGTATTAAACAGTAATAACGTGGAGCTACTCCCTTGGGTTAGTTTCAGTATTGCTCGGCAAGCTACCTCGTGGTCATTCTGAAATTAATTTAGCAAGCTGGCCTATTTGATTCTCGAGTCCTTGAATCAACACTTGTTGATTTCTCAGTGCTGCCTCAATGTTCTGAAAACGCATTTTTGACATTGAGATAAACTTTGTCAACATCTCCTCAAGGTTCGACTTTTTCTCTTGCTGATAAGGTTGTTAGAAGCCTGGAAGTGGTTGTGCTCTTTGATTTCCTTGACCACCCCAAGAGAAATTAGGATGGTTCCTGAAACAGCCTATTTTTAGTCAAAGCAAAATAGTAGTTTTGGGACCACAAATCTAAAGTCAAAATAATTATTTTATTATTATTTTAATGTCTACAGCATTAAAATATGTTTGTGTGAAAATTTCGTTAAAGAATTTTATCGTTTGAATGTTTAATTTAATAAAAAGGACTAAATCCCGTAAAGTGCAAAAGTGATATTCTAATAGCTATAGGTGTCAAATAGCTATGGAACCTTTAAGTAAAGGCCTTTATGTGATAATTAGCCCAATTTTGAGTTAATGGATGATATTTGGTTTGGAATTTGTGTAAATATGAATTTGTTTTAATGGAAAATTAGTATAAAGATAAATAATGTTTAATTAAATAAAACCAAAACCAAATTTCATCTTTTATTTTCTATTCTACACCGATTGTAGAAGAAAACCTAATCATTTTTGTACTAAAATTTCGAAAATCTCATCTCCTTCAATTAAGGTATATTTTTGTCCCCTTTTTAATAATTTCTACGTTTTTGAGATCGTTGCAACTAGGTCTAGCTAGCCCAGGGACTAATTTGCAAAACTGTTAAAGATTTTGAATGTTTCCATTGATGAATAAGCATGTATTTTGAAGTTTCTTGATAGATATACAAGTTTTGTTAAGTGATTTTTAATGAAAATGCAAATTAGGGGCTAAATTCTGAAATGTGTAAATTTAAGGGTTAAAATGTGAAATAAATGAAAATTTTGGGCTGCTATAAGCATGATGAATATTCGGCTAGGCTTGAGTTGTGATGAAACTGAATGAATTTTGTTTTACGAGCCTAGGGACTAACTTGTAAAATTGTTGAAATATTAGGGGCAAAAGTGTAAATATTCTTTAATGAGTGTTTTGGAATAAATTGAATAGAGAGATAATTGAATAAGCTGAATTTGATATTATATAGATTAAGAAAAGCAAAGTACGGGCTTAGATTGGGGAAAGAACTAAGTCTCAGATTAGTTAACCCGTGTCGTCGTTTTTACGTCTGAGGTAAGTTTATATATAATAAGCATTGATATAATTATGTTTTAAATGCTTTGATATTGTATGAATTGTGAATTTGACTTTACGGATACATTTGACGATGATTCGGCATTGAAACTCCCGGTTGAACCTTAGAAATAGATTAGGATACTAGTGACATGTCATTAGGGGATACATTAATTTGGCTTCGGGCCATGATATCGGCACTTCGAGTGTGAGTTACTTTGATTTGGCTTTGAGCCATGATATCAGAACTTCGGGTGCAAGCTTCACTGATTTGGCTACGAGTCATAAATTAGCACTTTGGCTGCGAGATATATTAAGTTGGCTTCGAGCCATGATGTGAGCACTTAGTGTGCGAGACTCCTGAGTATCTAACTTCTATTTCAAATGGATGGGTATATTGAAGATGTGAATTGATGAGAAATAGATATTTACCAATACAGGTATGTACGGAAAACTATTTGAGCAATGAATCAAAGGAAGTTGTAAGCTTATGATCAATTATGTGGTTAAATTCCATGTTAACTTGGTGTTTAATGTTTTTATGCAATTTGAGTTACTTATTTGAAAATGTAAATGAATGGTGAAATTTGCTTAATTATTTCATACGAGCTTACTAAGCTATAAAGCTTACATTGTTTATTTTTTCGTGTTTTATAGTGATTTCTAAGCTAGCTCAAATTTGGGGATTGTCGGAGACTTCATCACACTATCAAGCTATCAATTTGGTACTTTTAAGCTTATGTTTTGGTTATTTTTATTATGATTTAATAATGATTTTGGCCATTAGAATTGGCTTGTAAATGTTTATGTTTTGACGCCATGAGAGTTGGCTTAATTTGGTTGTTTTGATTATGTATAAATATGTGCATATATGTTTTGTGTTGTGAGTTTATGGATAAATATATAATGCTTGTGAATTATAAAGATTACGACGTTAAGTGGTTGATGTGGTTGATTTTAGAGTAGTTACATGCTTGTGGTTTTGATGCAAAATGATGCAAGTTTAGAAGTGTATAATTAGTTGATTTATAAATGTGAATTGGTATAAATGGTATAGCATGTATTTATGATTTGTGTGTATGAAGAATGAGAGAATAGAAGGTGTATGAGGTATGGCTGAATTAGTTGATTAAAATGCCTTTTAATTTTATGTTTTGGTGCCATTTGGTTTAATATAGGTGTGCACAAATTTGGGTGGCAAAATGGCTTGGAAAATAGCCTATTTTTGTCCACACGGCCAGAGACACGAGCATGTGTCTCAACCTTGTGTGATACACGGTCATGTACACAGGCGTGTGTCCCTTGATGTTAAAATTAAAATCAAGTTAGTATTCTCTACACGGCCTCACACACGGGCGTGTGACTTTGTCGTGTGGCATAAGTCAGTATACCCTACAGGTTTGGCACGACCTGGCACACGGGTGTGTATGGCCATTTTTAAGGCACACGGGCGTGTATGTTGGCCATGTGACCCAAGTTAGATAGTTACATGGGGTTGGACATGGGCTGGGACATGGCCATGTGCTCCAAATTCGAATGTCCACACGGCTTGTGACACGGACGTGTCTGTTGGCCGTGTGAGACACACAGTCGGGTCACACGGGCGTATGTCCCCTATTTTTGAGAAAAATTCTTAAGTGTTCAAAAAGTTTACAAAATTATCGGTTTAGTCCCGAACCACTCCCAATGTATGTTTAAGGCCTCGTAGGCTCGTATTAAGGACACAATGATTAGTTGTGAATGAAATGTATATGATTTGATTAATTGTATGTGAAATGTATGTTTCAATGTGTTATAAGTCTGGTAATGCTCCGAAACTGTAACACCCCTAACCCGTATCTGTCACTGGAATAGGATTACGAGGCATTACCAGATAACACATCTCATTCACATACATTTATATATTCATACTCAAAATCCATTCAAATCATTCACAATGTCCCTTGTAAGGCTCTTAGAGACCTTAAAACATGCTTATAAGTGGTTCGGGACTAAACTGACAACATTTGCAAACTTTGGGAAACTTAGAAAATTTTTAGTCATTTAAGGGTCACACGCCCGTGTGAACAGGCCGTGTGCCTTACACGACTACTAGACACGCCCGTGTCATAGGCCATGTGAAAACAGGGCATACATACTGACTTGCACCATACGGCCAGAGACATGCCCGTGTGCCATGATCGTGTACCACACACGTCCAATAGACACGCCTGTGTGTCTAGGCAGTGCCAAACCTTAGGGTATACTGCCTTAATTTGAAAGGGTACCCCAGGGCACACACGGTCGTGCAGCATGACCATGTGTCACACACGATTGAGACACACACCCGTGTCTCTACCCGAGTGGAAAAAAATAGGCCATTTGTAAAGCCAATTTGCCACCCTTTTTTCTCATGCACATAAAGCAACCAAAATATACCATTTCAATGCATATATAAGTAGCCAAAACATGCCAATTCATACACATATTATGCCATCTATCCTCAACCATTTCAACTACTTAATTCCATTTCTTAAACCACATTATTACCACATTTGCATTCCAAGCCAAAACACAAATACATAACATAGGCCAAATACACATTTTATGCCAACCATGCCAAATCATAAGGCCAACTTATAACCATCAACCAAAATCATTAATAAGCCATTTCAAATGACCATATACATTTCTAACAACTATATCAAAAAGACCATAGCCTATACATGCCATAAAACCAAACCACAAGGTGTAAAAATACCGAAAATCAATAGTCGGATAGTGTGATGCAATCTCCCATGACTTCCAACCCGAGCTGTAACACCCCAAACCGGGCCTGGACGTTATGGCCGAATATGGTGACGTTGCATTGGTGTGCCTTTGTAAAACATAGTGCTATTTAAAGATCTGTTTGCATTAAGCCTCGTTGAGGTATTTATGAAATACTAATTTTATTTAGTTTTCAGCCAAATTACCGGTTCGTTTAGCAAAGCATGTCACATATTAAATCATCATTGCATTTGAAAACATTTGATCATCACGGAAGCTTTTTAAAACAAGTTGCGTAAGTTGATAGTTGAAAAATCATTTTTATTTTGAAAACCCGAGTACTACTGCTATCAGCTATAAACCAATTTAAATAAATCCCCAATTAAAAATAAAACTTAAAACGACCATATTACATAAAATTTAACCTAATTAAAGCTACTATTATTAAAAAGTCCAGTGCGTAATTTAATAGTGGTGTGGCCTTTCCCGAGTCCCTCACAGCACCGACCCAACTAAGGATTACCTGCGTATACAAACAGTAGAGTGAGTTTATGAAAACTCAGTGTGTAATACAATCTAGGCCTAAGCCCATATCATTAACAGTATCAGTGTGGGCCTTGGCCCACTTCAGTACAGTATCAAACAGGTATATATAGATCCTACCCAACCATCCCCTACACTCCACTCCGTCCAACCCTACACTCCATGTGAAGATTAAATTGACCCACCCATCCCTACACTCCAGAGTAATGTACTATTTACGGCACTGTCAGTATTTGCAGCAGAGCTGCCAGTATTAGGCATATAGCCCCTCAGTACACTTCCTCCAATATCATAAATCCCACCCCATGCAATGAAACATAATATGGATGTACATACAATAATCATGGCATGCTCAAACGGTCATATATCAAACAGAGGTATATCGGTCATTTATGCAACACCCCTTTACCCGAGACCATCGCCAAAGTCAAGCACGAGGCATTAACAGACTTAAATTATCACTTAAACAATTTCAAACAGTTTATTTCAACTTTCGTAAATAAAATTTACCCATCTACGTCATAGTCGCTAAAAAATTCATATCTCGAGTACGAAACTCAAAATTAAAATCCGTAAATTTTCCCTGAAACTAAACTCATATATCTATTTACTAATTTGTTTCTAGATTTTTTGGTTGGGCCAATTAGTACAGTTTATTAGTTTAAGTTTCCCCTGTTTCAGTGTTCGACTGCTCTGACCTCTGTTCACTACGAATCACTTTTCTCTCTGTACAGAATTTAGATGACTATCCCGTTTGTTTCTTTAAAATTAGACTAAATAAGGAATCTGTACGTATAAAGTATTACTCCTAATTATTATTTTTTAATTTTAATGAATGTCTAAAGTCAGAACAGGGGATTCAGAAATCACTCTGACCCTGTTCCACTAAAACCCAAATATCTCATGAAATACAACTCATTTATCTGTTTTGTTTCTTCTCTATGAAAATAGACATAATAAGCTTCAACTTCATTTTTTACTTACCATCTAATTTTGTCTCTACTGTTTTTAGTGATTTTTCAAACTCACATCATTGCTGTTGATACTGTTTTATAGTAAATTTCACCTTTTTTTAAGAATTTCCATGGATTAGATAGCACATTAAGCATAGATAACACCAAATATGATCATTGATTAGCCATTCCAATGGCTAGTCATTACCAAACATTTTCTTACCACTCAATAGCCATATCATAAGATTATATACACAAAATGATTACAATGCTATACATGCCATATTCAAAGTATACAAGCTACTATACCAAAATGATCTATGGATAGTGTGAGCGATGCCTCCGACCGTTCCCAATTTCTGAGCTGGCTTGTCAAAACTACAAAGAATGGAAAGGAGGGAGTAAGCATAAATGCTTAGTAAGTTCACATGCAAATAGCAAGTAACATAATCATGCAATCCAACACAAAACATCATTTGCATAAATATCATCAAACATTCTTGTTACATTTGCATTTAGTATCTTACCACGATTTCATCATACCAAGTTCTCGACCCGAGGGCTTAAGCACATACCTGTCAAATTTTCTCATTCACCACACTTACCAACATGTCACCTTCGTTTTAGGTATTCTCCTTAAAATTCATCCGTTGAACACATCGGAATATAATTCGAATATACGGATTGCATGCACATAAGTGCCACACCCGTAGCTAGACAAACTCAATAGCCTGCGAAAATTATGTAGCCAAGCTACCATGTAACCCACCCATAAGTGAACTTGGACTCAACTCAACGAGCTCGGGCGTTGGTATCCATAAGTGAACTTGGACTCAACTCAACGAGTTCGGAACTCAAATATCCTAGTGACATGTCACTTGTATTCTAATCTATTCCCAAGGTTCAAACGGGCTTTTCCTCGATTACACATCTTTGCCGTCTTCCACAGAATGTTGAAATCGATACTCAGTAGCAATTCATATTTATCAAGTAGCATACATAATTTGAATATTACTCAATAATAACCACAAAGCATGATATGTCATAATAATAATCATCATATCATATCAATATCATTAAATTACTTAAAATAACAATTATGTTACCACATTTACACATGAACTTACCTTGGTACAAAATGTTAGAAATCGAGCCTATTCCTCGAAAACTTTATTTTTCCCTCGATCACGACTTGAATCTCATTTCTCTTGATCTATAATAACAAATTTAGATTATTTAATACTCACATTTATTAAAACAATCCTTGACTCAAACTTTGGCAAAATTACATTTTTGCCCCTAAACTTTTACATATTTACACTTTTCCCCATGGCTCGGAAATTAAAATTCATCCTATTTTCTTATGTTTTATGACATGATGATCATTTTTCCCTTCTATGGCAACATTAAATTCTCACTCTAACATATACTTATGAACATTAGGTATTTTTACCGATTATGTCATTTTACTCGTTTTCACGTAAAAATCGCTTAGCAAAAGTCGTTTAACACAATTTCAAGCTTCATATTCTACCTAAAACATAAAAATAAACACATTTAACCTATGGGTATTTTTCCAAATATAAACCCTAGGTTAAATTATTGCTAGAATAAGCTTAATCAAGTTACCGGGACTCCAAAAACATAAAGAACATTAAAAACGGGGCTTGGAATTACTTACAATCAAGGCTTGGAAATGTTGAAACCCTAGCTATGGTGATAAGAAAATTTCAGCAGCCCCTTATGGAGAAGATGAGTCCATTTTGTGTTATTTTTCCCTTTTTAATGATTATATTTACCAAATGACAAAAATGCCCTTAATGCCTTTCTTTGTAATTTTTCATGTACAAGCCCATTTTTGTCCAAAATTTTAGAAATTGGTTAAATTTCTATTTAAGACCTCCTAATTAATATTCCAAAGCAATTTCATACTGAAAACTTCTAGAATGCAAGTTTTGCAACTTATTCAATTTAGTCCCTAATTTCAAACTAAGCACTTTATGCGTAGAATTTCTTCACGAAATTTTCACACAATCATGAAATCATATCATAGACCTAAAAATAATTATAAAATAATTATTTCTATTTCGGATTTGTGGTCCCGAAACCACTATTCTGATTAGGCCCTAATTGGGGATATCACAACTCTCCCCCCTTTAGGGATTTTCGTCCCTGAAAATCTTACCGATAAACCGGTGTGGGTATTGATTTCTCATAGTTTCCTCAGGTTCCCATGTAGCCTCTTCTACTCTGTGCTTTTGCCATAATACTTTCACGAGAGCGATACTTTTATTTCTTAGTTGCTTAACCTCTCGATCTAAAATATTAATTGGTTCTTCATTGTAAGTCATATCCGGTTGTAGCTCAATTCCCGTCTGTGAAATTACATGTGAAAGATCCGAACGATACCGACGTAACATAGATACGTGAAGTACATCATGAATCTTCTCTAATTCAGGTGGTAATGCTAACAGATATGCTACTAGTCCAACTCTTTTAATTATTTCATACGGTCCGATAAAACGTGGGCTTAACTTGCCTTTCCGACCAAATCTAAGAACTTTCTTCCATGGAGACACTTTTAAAAATACCTTATCGCCAACTTGAAACTCAATTTCTTTTCGTTTCAAATTCGCGTAGGATTTCTGTCTATCTGAAGCAGCTTTCAAACAATCTCGAATCACTTTCACTTTTTCTTTGGTTTCTTTAATTAGATCAACTCCGTAAATCTGATTTTCTTTGAGTTCAGTCCAATACAATGGCGTCTGACACTTATGACCGTACAATGCTTCATAAGGTGCCATCTTCAAACTCGTGTGATAACTATTATTGTAGGCAAATTCGACCAACGGTAAATATCTTTCCTAACTACCTTGGAATTCCAATACACAACATATGAGCATGTCTTCAAGAATCTGAATTACTCTCTCTGATTGTCCATCAGTCTGTGGATGGAAGGCAGTGCTGAAATTTAACTTCGTACCTAATGCCTCTTGTAACTTTTGCTAAAACGGCGATGTAAATCTCGGATCTCTATCCAAAATGATCGACAAAGGTACTCTGTGAAGTCTAACAATCTCACTGATATACAATTCAGCCAACTTATTAAGAGAATAATCAGTACATACCGGAATAAAATGAGCCGATTTAGTCAATCTGTCAACTATTACCCAGATGACATCTTTCTTCCTTGGAGTTAACGGCAACCCTGATACAAAATCCATAGTAATTCAATTCCATTTCTACTCAGGAACCATGATAGGCTGAAGTAGTCCTGAAGGCACTTGGTGTTCAGCTTTCAGTTGTTGACAAATTAAGCATTTCGATACAAACTCAGAGATATCTCTTTTCATTCCGTTCCACCAATACATTTTCTTCAAGTCATTATACATTTTTGTACTGGCCGGGTGAATTGACAAACAACCACTATGTGCTTCGTGCAAAATCTTTTGAATCAACTCATCATTTTTCGGTACACAAATCTGATCTTTAAACATCAAGCAACCATCAAAACCGATTCTGAAATTTGATCCTGTATCAGCCTTACATTGCTTCCTCTTAGCTTGCAAATCTTTGTCACTTTTCTAAGCTTCACAAATCTCTTGTAAAAACATTGGTCTTGCTCTCAACTCTGTTAGAATCGAACCATCGTCAAACACCGTCAACTGAGTATTCATAGCTCTCAAAGTAAACAACAACTTTCTACTCAAGGCATCGGCAACCACATTTTCCTTCCCCGGATGGTAGTCAATCAAAAGCTCATAATCTTTCAATAATTCTAACCATCTCTGCTGTCTCAAATTTAAGTCTTTTTGTGACATCAAGTACTTAAGAATTTTGTGGTCGGTATATACTCAGCACTTTTTACCATACAGATAATGTCGCCAAATCTTCAAAGCAAACACTATAGTAGCCAGTTCCAAATCATGAGTCGGATAATTCCTTTCATGAGGTTTCAACTGCCTCGAAGCATAAGCCACAAATTTTCCTTCTTGAATAAGTACACATCCCAAGCCATTTAGAGAAGCATCACTATACACCACAAATTCTTTACTTGACTCAGGTTGTACCAACACTGGTGCTTCAGTTAGTAACTTTTTCAATTTCTCAAAGCTCTGTTGACATTCTTTCGTCCACTCAAATTTAACATCCTTTTGGAGTAGTCTGGTCATAGGAGTAGCAATTATAGAAAACCCATTTTCAAACCGTCGATAATAACCAGCTAGACCCAAGAAACTTCTAACCTCAGTTACATTCTTCGACGGTTTCCAATAAAAAAATAGCTGAAATTTTACTAGGATCAACTCGTATACCATCACCTGAAACAATATGACCCAAAAATCCTACTTCTCTGAGCCAAAACTCACTCTTGCTAAACTTGGCATACAACTGCTTATCTCTCAAAGTTTGCAAAACTATCATCAAGTGCTCAGTATGATCTGTCTCATCTTTTGAATAAATTAAGATATCATCAATAAATACCACAACAAGCTTGTCCAAGTATGGCCGAAATATGCAATTCATTAAATCCATAAACACAGCAGGAGCATTTGTCAAACCGAATGGCATAACTAAAAATTCATAATGGTTGTACCTTGTTCTAAAAGTAGTTTTAGGCACATCTGACTCTTTTACCCATAGCTGGTAGTATCCAAACCTCAAATCAATCTTTGAAAACTATGTCGCTCCTTTCAGCTGATCAAACAAATCATCAATTCTCGGCAACGGATACTTGTTCTTGATTGTCACCTTATTTAGCTGTCGATAGTCTACACACAATCTCATAGAACCATCTTTCTTTTTCACAAATAATACAGGAGCACCCCAAGGCGAAAAACTCGGTCTCACAAAGCCTTTGTCAGTCAACTCTTGCAACTGCGACTTTAATTTTTTTAACTCTGTTGGTGCCATTCTATATGGAGCAATTGAGATCGGAGTTGTTCCCAATATCAACTCAATACCAAATTCTACTTCTCTAACAGGAGGTAAACCCGACAACTCTTCTGGAAATACATCCGCAAATTCACATTAAATCGGCACTGATTCAATTTTCTTCTCAAATTCCTTTGTATTCAACACATATGCCAAATAAGCTTCATAACCCTTTCTCAAATATCTCTGAGCCGACATCGAAGAAATCACACTAGGCAATGCCTCTGATTCGTCTGATTCAATCCGCAGAATTTTACCATTTTTACATTTTAATTCAATAACCTTTTGTTTACAATTTACTATAGCATCATGCAATGTCAACCAATCCGTACCCAAAATAACATCAAATTCATCAAACGGCAACAACATCAAGTCCGCCGAAAAATAATGACCTCTAATCATCAAAGGACATTTTTTTTGCATACTTTATCAACTATAACACATTTGCCTAACGGATTTGACACTTTAATCATAAATTTCATAGACTCAACAGGTATAATCATATTAGATACCAATTTCATGCACACATATGAATAAGTAGAACCGGGGTCAATCAAAGCAATAACATTAACACCATAAAGAGAGAAAATACCAGTAATCACATCGGGAGATGAAGCATCTTCACGTGCCCTTATGGCATAAGCTCTAGCCGGAGCTCTAGCTTTAGATTTAAACGCTAAATCTCTGACTACATTCTTGCTGCTTGCCTCATTCCCAGCATTTCTCGAAGATCTTTCCCTTGAAACTACACCACTAGGTTTTGCACTCTGAAATTTTTCTTTCTCAATTCTCTCTAGACAGTCTCTAATAAAATGATCTAGAGAACCACACTAGTAACATTCGTTAGTTCTACATGGACCAAAGTGACTTCTACCATATCGTTGGCATTCGGGTCTAACAAATCTCGAATTTCCCACACTAGCCACAAAAGTAGTCTGAGATTTAAAACCCACATTTTGTTTCTTACGATTCCCATACGAATGTTCGGTCGAAACATGAGAACGAGAATACATATCTCTGGATTTTCTATATTGCGGTGGGAATGCACTGCTCATCGGTCTTTTCTTCAAATTTCTAGTCTCGGCCTCTACCTTTCTCTTTTCTTTAATTAGTTCTTTAACCTTGCAAGCTCGATCAACAAGTACTACGAACTCTTTCAACTCAAGAATTCCCACAAATGCTTTGATATCTTCATTGAGTCCTTCTTCAAATCTTCTGTACATTTTAGCCTCTGAAGGAATATATTCTCTAGCATACTTACTCAACCGAACGAACTCCCTTTCATACTCAGTAACTGTCATGTTGCCTTGTTTCAACTCGAGAAATTCTTTACGCTTCTGATCAACAAATCTTTCACTGATGTATTTCTTCCGAAATTCTTCTTAAAAGAACTCCCAAGTCAGTTTCTCTTTCGGTACCACTGAAATCAATGTCTTCCACCAAGAATAGGCTGAATCTCTCAACAAGGATATAGCACATTTCAAGCACTCTTCAGGTGTACAAGACAATTCATCAAATACCCGAATAGAATTTTCAAGCCAAAATTCTACTTTCTCGGCATTATCATCAACATTTGCCCTGAACTCTTCAGCTCCTTGCTTATGAATTCTGTCAACTGGAGTTCTATGAAATTTCATCAAATCCATACCTTGAGGCATCGGAGGTACAGGTTGAGGAATCAGGAAAGGTGGGGAAGGTTAAGCATTCGGGTTCGTACGAACGAACTCGGTGTACCATGCATTCAACATCTGGAGAAAGGCTTTCTGAGCCCCTTCTCATCCTCCTTGACCAACAGTAGGAGGTCGACTTTCAGTCGGCACCGCCCCTTCAGCAGGAGCTGGTGCATTGCTCTCTACATCATCAACCACAGCTGGATCGAGATCCATTTACTAGAAAAAAAATCATTTTAATGGTCAGGAGTTGTCACACTATCATAATATATATATGGCATGTATAGCAAAAACCGTACATACGCCACGTTAGTCTGTGAACCGACTAAACCGTAGCTCTGATACAACCAAATGTAACACCCCTTACCTAAGACCATCGTCGGAGCCGAGCATGAGGCGTTAACAGACTTAAATTATCACTTAAACAATTTCAAACAATTTATTTCAACTTTCATAAAAAAATCTGCCCATCTGCGTCACAGTCGCTAAAAAATTCATATCTCGAGTTACAAAACTCGAAATTCAAATCCATAAATTTTCCTTAAAACTAGACTCATATATCTATTTACTAATTTGCTTCTAGAATTTTTGGTTGGGTCAATTAGTACAGTTTATTAGATAAATTTTCCCCTATTTCAGTGTTTGACTGCTTTGACCTCTGTTCACTACAAATCACTTTTCTCTCTGTACAGAATTCAGATGACTATCTCGTTTGTTTCTTTTAAAAGTAGACTCAAAAGGAATCTATACATATAAAGTATGACTCCCAATTATGTTTTTACAATTTTTAATAAATGTCTAAAGTCAGAATAGGGGATTCAGAAATCACTCTGACCCTGTTCCACCAAAACCCAAATATCTCATGAAATACAACTCATTTACCTGTTTTGTTTCTTCCCTATGAAAATAGACATAATAAGCTTCGACTTCAT
Organism: Gossypium longicalyx; assembly: GCA_025698465.1. Lineage (NCBI taxonomy): Eukaryota > Viridiplantae > Streptophyta > Magnoliopsida > Malvales > Malvaceae > Gossypium > Gossypium longicalyx. The sequence goes on along the minus strand of CM046996.1, from coordinate 63,869,318 downwards.
ATTTTACTCACCATGTAATTCTATCTCTACTATTTTTTTGTGATTTTTCAAACTCACATCATTGCTGCTGTATGATACTAATTTATAGTAAATTTCACCTTTTTTTATGAATTTCCATGGATTAGATAGCACATTAAGCATACATAACACTAAATATGATCATTGATTAGCCATTCCAATGGCTAATCATTACCAAACATTTTCTTACCACTCAATAGCCATATCATAAGATTATATACACAAAATGATTACAATGCTATACATGCCATATTCAAATTATACAAGCTACTATACCAAAATGATCTATGGATAGTGTAAGCTATGCCTCCGACCGTTCCTGATTTCTGAGCTGGCTTGTCAAAACTACAAAGAATGGAAAGGAGGGAATAAGCATAAATTCTTAGTAAGTTCACATGCAAATAGCAAGTAACATAATCATGCAATCCAACACAAAACATCATTTGCATAAATATCATCAAACATTCATGTTACATTTGCATTTAGTATCTTACCACGACTTCATCATACCAAGTTCTCGACCCGAGGGATTAAGCACATACCTGTCAAATTTTCTCATTCACCACACTTACCAACATGTCACCTTCATTTTAGGTATTCTCTGTAAAATTCACCCGTTGAACACATCAGAATATAATTCGAATATGCAGACTGCATGCACATAACTGCCACACCAGTAGCTAGAAAAACTCAATAGCCTGTGGAAATTATGTAGCCAAGCTACCATGTAACCCGCCCATAAGTGAACTCAGACTCAACTCAACGAGCTCGGGCTTTCGTATACATAGGTAAACTCGGACTCAACTCAATGAGTTCGGAACTCAAATATCCTAGTGACATGTTACTTGTATTCTAAGCTATTCCCAAGGTTCAAACTGGCTTTTCCTCGATTACACATCTTTTCCGTCTTCCACGGAATTCAAAATCGATACTCGGTAGCAATTCATATTTATCAAGTAGCATACATAATTTGAATATTACTCAATAATAACCACAAAGCATAATATTTCATAATAATAATCATCATATCATATCAATATCATTAAATTACTTAAAATAACAATTATGTTACCACATTTACACATGAACTTACCTTGGTACAAAATGTTAGAAATCAAGCCTATTCCTCGGAAACTTTATTTTTCCCTCGATCACGACTTGAATCCTGTTTCTCTTGATCTATAATAAAAAATTTAGCTTATTTAATACTCACATTTATTAAAACATTCCTTGACTCAAACTTTGGCAAAATTACATTTTTGCCCCTAAACTTTTACATATTTACACTTTTTCCCCATGGCTCGGAAATTAAACTTCATCCTATTTTCTTATGTTTTATGACATGATGATCATTTTTCCCTTCTATAGAAACATCAAATTCTCACTCTAACATATACTTATGAACATTAGGTATTTTTACCGATTATGTCATTTTACTCGTTTTCACGTAAAATCGCTTAGCAAAAGTCGTTTAACACAATTTCAAGCTTCATATTCTACCATAAAACATAAAAATAAACATATTTCACCTATGGGTATTTTTCCAAATATAAACCCTAGGTTAAATTATTGCTGGAATAAGCTTAATCAAGTTACCGGGACTCTAAAAACGTAAAGAACATTAAAAACGGGGCTTGGAATCACTTACAATCAAGGCTTGAAAACGTTGAAAATCTAGATATGGTGATAAGAAAATTTTGGCAGCCTCTTATGGAGAAGATGAGTCCATTTTGGGTTATTTTTCCCTTTTTTAATGACTATATTTACCAAATGACAAAAATGCCCTTAATGCCTTTCTTTGTAATTTTTCATGTACAAGCCCATTTTTGTCCAAAATTTTATAAATTGGTTAAATTTCTATTTAAGACCTCCTAATTAATATTCCAAAGCAATTTCATACTAAAAACTTCTAGAATGCAAGTTTTGCAACTTATTCAATTTAGTCCCTAATTTCAAATTAAGCACTTTATGCATAGAATTTCTTCACGAAATTTTCACACAATCATGAAATCATATCATAGACCTAAAAATAATTATAAAATAATTATTTCTATCTCGGATTTGTGGTCTCAAAACCACTATTTCGATTAGGCCCTAATTTAAGATATCACAATTTACCTCATAGGGGTATAATAGTCTTTTTAACTGGTTAGGTCCAAGATATATTTACCATCCCTACGGTAGGTCCACAGTCATCTCGAGCGGCCCATGTGACCTTAACAGTCAATCAGCGACAAATGGGCCTAAGCCCATAATACGGCCCAAGTGGGCCCACTCACTCATGAGGCACAATAAGCCCAAATAATGGCCTTGGTCATGAATGCTACACAGCCAGCCCATCAATCTCCACACATTCGTGCGGTTCACCTGTGTGAGGCCCACGAGCTTGTGGGTCCCACACGGCCCATCTTGGCCCAAAGTGGCCCGAACCAACCCATGCCCACGAGATCGCTCGTGGTGGTCTCTACTGTCACATGCTCCGTTAATGTGTTCAAACGTCCACAAAAACGTGCGTTCATTTGCGTGACGATGGTGATCACAATTTTTCGGCTTTTGCCGTGTAATGGTTGAGACAATATGATTACACACCTGTTCTAGAGTTGAAACTGAACTGCCACTAGAACCAAGAACCTACAACATCCATAATCTTCCATTAGCCTAATATCCTTGTTATTCTAACACCATACGGTTATTGAATATACATTTAACCAATCATCACTCACCAAACAACAATCGCAGCCCCTCCTTGTTCCAACCCACATATCCTTCTCAACACTCGACCCTTCACAAAAACAGTTGATCGATTAGTAAGGATTTGCAATCCCATGCATACCATCTAAATTTTAACACTTACCAACCAAGAGGTAGTCACTTGTAAATGAACAATTGGCTCCACACCTTGTTAAAGAGATTGAATCCCTATCCACAAACGTACAAAAGAGAGTGTTAAAACAAAAAACATTTCCCTTGACAAGAAGAAATAGCACCATTCGGCCTAAGATGAACACAAGCTGAACCTTCAAGAGAACGACCACACGATACTCGATTTGGGAAAACTTACCAGCACCCAAGAGATTTCAATAGTCCCACTACAAGCAATAGCTACGCCCAAAAAAGAGTAGAAGAAAATATGAGAGAAAGAGGAGAACGCTATCTAGGCCCTAACAAGGTTCGGCCAAAGAAGAAACAGAGAGCACCCGATTACAACAAGTCGAGGAGCAAGAGCAAAGACAAAATTGGTTTTAACAGGCCAAAATTGAAAGAGAAAGGGAAGAAAGCTCAAATGAGTATTCGACCAACAGAGAGTATTTGCACAAAAAAGACGAGAAAAGAAGAGAATGGCAGCTTCGGTCAACAAAAGAAAATGTTGAGAAAGGTGGAGAGAAAAGTAGAATATTACTTACTAGAATCGAAAGACCCCAAATACCAAAACCCAAAAAGAATGAGAAACTAAGAGAAAAACACCAAAAGCACACAGCTAATACCAAAAGAGCACAAATTCGGCACTAGCAACCCAAAACCGAATTGGCATATTGAAAAGCCCCATATTCGGCCAACTACCTCCTCACTCCCCATCTCCCCACAATTCTCATAAACTTTCTCCACACAACACTCAACCTACTCAACATCCAATCCCTCCATTATCTCCTAGATTCTCTCACCCAACCACTTATTCAAACTCATTCAAACACTCTCAATTCTTGTCAACCTAGAACTCTCCAATGTCACAGCAGCAAAAAGATCATCCTTGCACACAACATGGCTCGAACTCCAGACCTCCAAGATCACATCACATTCCCCTTGCCACTAGACCACACGCTCTTCATATGCCATACTTAACCAACTTAATTTAAAAGACCAACTAGCCAGAGGCAGGTTTAACTTAAACAAAAACCAAAATTCTGTACAAGCCAATACTTGAACTCAGGACCTCTCCAGTACCTCTCAGGACACTCAACCATTGGCGTATGCACACGCTTAAGCAACACAACATACAAAAATAAAGACTTAATATTTTTGGGGCGTTACACAAGCGAATGTCTGAAACACTATAAAACATAGAAAAATAACACAAAGTAAGCTTCACAGCTTAGTAAGTTCGTATGTGAGCCTAGATTGATCACAACATTCATATAGCAATTTGAAATAGATAAATCATTAACATTTAAAACATCAATTCATGAGCTAACATCAAATTATTCATGTAACGCCCCGAATGTTAGGCTTAGAAATATTAGGTCTTGAGCATGGGAACAATTAGGAGGCTGCACATAAATGTTTAGTTGTACAAGAAGTGACACAACTGTGTATCTGCTTTAGTGGTTAAGTGTTCTGGGTGTGTTTGTGAGGTCCTAAGTTCAAGCCTTGGCTTGGGCAAAAGTTTTGTTTTTAAAGGAATAAACCTTGTCTTTAGTTAGTAGACTTTTAAATAAATGTGGGTATTTCATGACAGAAAGGACCTACTGGTCTAGGGGGCATGTGGCGTGTTACCTATGCTAGAGGACTGAGGTTTGAATCCTGGTAAGTACAGTGAGTGTTTTATTTTGCTGTTTGGCCATGGAAGAGTTGTGGTTGACCGAAATTATATTTTTGAGGAGTGTGGGTGATGTGCGGCTAATTTTTAGGAGGAAATATTGGGTTGGTGGAGGAAAATAATGAATTTGAGATGTGTAGGGAAAGTGTACGGTTGGTAAAGAGGTTTTTGAGGAGTGGTTTTAGGGATGTGATGAGAGGTTGTGCTGAACTAGTATTCTTTTTCAAAATTTCGGCACTCTCTCACCAAAATCCCCTAGTTTCTAACGGTAAATCCTTTTTCCCTCCTAGTCGAATTTCCTCTTTAGCTTTCGTTTCTCCTCTCTTTTATTTTTGGCAACTATTCCTAGCTTGTTGATGCTGGTTGTGTTATTTATTCTTTTTATGTATTATTTTCTCTCTACTGATTGTTCTTCCCTTCTCCATCTTTTCTTTTCCTTTTTATTTTCCTTTTCTTTCACTTTTTTTCTCTGTTGTTTTCCTCCCCCACCTTGCTGCCGAATTTTGGTTCTTAGCACACCATCTTCCCTTTCGTTCTCTTTATTCGTATAGTTCTTCGGCTCAACTTTGAGTAAGTTCAATTTCGGTTAATCTATAGTTGTGTTTTGATCAAGTATTAAAGAAAGTGTTCGTTTGATGTTAGGTGTTAATCGAAAGGCTGAATAGAGGTCTTCGATGACTTGAGTATATAGGATCTCTGTTGATCGACTGAAGGTAAAAGATATTTGTGATTATAGTTGGTTTTACCCCTATCGAATTTTGGGTAATTATCTGTTAAAGGTGACTAACTAGAGGGTTAATCTCAGTTTGAAATCAAGGAACTTTGGGTGAAATGGGGCTGTTATTGTAATATCTCGAAAATTTTTATAGTAAAATATTATCCGTGATATAGTAAAATAAGGAAATAAAGTGAGAAAAAGGGAAATTTTGAGTTATGTCAATATTGGGAAGTATATTATGATATATTAATTCAAGAAAGGACTAAATTGTAAAAGTGAGAAAAGTTTTGTTACACAAGAGTAAATACTTAAAATTTGAGGGGTTAAAGTGTAAATATAAAAAAGTTGAAGGACCAATAGTGTAAATATTTTAAGGGTGGAATGATCTAGAAATTAAGGAAAATGGATGAATTAGGACCAAATTGAATAGATGAAGAACTATGAGGGACTAAATTGTAATTTTACCAAATTAAATGATGACTCAAGGATGAAATTTTAAAAGATAATGAAGGGCAAAATGGTCAATTGGAAGAGAGAGAAATCTAGAAAGCAATGATGATGTTAGAGATATTTTAGATTAAATAAATAAATAAATAATAGTTTATTAATATTTTAATTTAATTTTTAAATGATATTTTATTATTTTATTATTATTTTACTTAGTATATATAAGGAAAGAAAGATGAAGAATCATCATATTTTTTTTCATGCACCCAATGTATGAAGAGAAAAGGAAGAAAGAAACTTTCTTTTCTTTACAATTTGGTCCTTCTACCAAAAATTCACCATTTTCACCTAGAAATCAAAAGAATTTCCATAGCTACTAAGAGAGAGAAATGCTGAGGAGACCATGGGGAGTTAGAATATCAAGTTGGATTCAAGAATAGAAGCTGGAGGAGAGAGAAAATCAAGTTAAAGATTAGTATCAATAGAACAAGGTAAGTACATCAAGATTTCAATATGTTTTTAAGTTTGTTATTATTGACAAAGCATGGAAATAATGTTATAGTAGAGTTTTCTTACATAAGGTCCTATGTTCTTGATATGTTAGTGAAGAGAAAATAAGAGAAAGTGATGAGAAATGGTGTAGAAAAAGAAAATAAGGGTGTTATAACATGGTAATTAATATCTTGTACCAAAACAGTTTTGGACAGCAGCAGTAGTCTAACTTTGAAAAATCATCAAAAATTTTAGAAATCTAATTGTAGGATGAATAAAGTATTAAATTAAATCTTATTGAGTCTAGTTTCTTATAGAAGAAATTATGTAAGCAATGAAATTTTAAATCATGAGATATAATCAATTTTGTCAGACAAGGTCAGAATGATTTCGGGTTCCCCTGTTCTGACTTTTGAAAATCATCAAAAATTGGATAAAAATAATTATGGACTTAAATTTATATGTTTATAATCTTGAATGAGTCTATTTTCAAGATAAATAAACGGGAACACCATTCGAATTCTGTACGAGGAGATAATTAATTTTTAGTGAAGAAGGGTCAGGACTGTCAGACAGCAGAACAAGGGTAAATTTAAAGAATAAACTGTACTTATTGGCTAAACAAAAAATTTTTAAAATTTTATGGTAAGAATATATATGAGTCTAGTTTCATGGAAAATTAGCGGATCTTAATTTGGAGTTCAATAGCTCCAGATATAAATAATTTAGTGACTATGACACAAATGGACAGCTCTCTTTTTAGGTAAAATACTTCTTGACGGAATCTGAATTCACAGGATTGGGCAAGTTTTTACCATCCATCTCAGCTAGGATCAATGCTTTTCCAGTAAAAGCTTTCTTTACCACATAAGGTCCTTCCCAGTTTGGCATCCATTTCCCTCTGAAATCTTTTTGTATGGAAAGGATCTTTTTCAAGACCAGGTGAATATTCATAAAAGTAAATAATAAAAATTATAGATAATATTACTTACAAGTGTGTTAAATACATTAAGGATATGGAATGGAGAGGAGGAGGAGGAAAATATGTATGAATATTCATCTAACATGGCTAATTTGCATGTTTTAGGCTCAGGGACTAAATTGAATAAAAGTAAAACTTTATGGGTAATTTCGTAAAAATGTTAGAAATGACCAAATTGCATGAAATGAACTATTTTATTATTTAAATTACAAAATTGAATGAAATTATTAATTTAGTTCAAGATCGGGGGAAAACATGTTTTAGGGATTAAATTGAAAAGTGTTGAAATTATGGAAAATTCTGATATTTTATAGAAATCATGGATCATTATCAATATATATGAGAATAATAGCTGGAAATAAGGATTAAATTACAAGAATTTTATTTTCCGACCCCAAGGATGAAATCGTCATTAAATAAAAGTTTAGGGAAAAATGGTAATTTTGTCTAGAGCATTAATTAAATACATTAGAATATGAAATGAATGAAAATGATGATCAAATTTATTTATAAAAGATCGGACGACTCAAATAAGAGATTTGATCGTGGAAAAGAAAAGATATTGGATTAATAAAATTATAAACACAAACAAGTAATGAGGTAAGTTCATGTAACTTGAATTATATTCTTAAATGCTTGAAATGCATGTTTTTGATATGAATATGATTTGAATGTTCATTATATGAAAATTTATGAAATATTGACATATTGATAAAAAGGGGAAGAAATCCCGGTTGAATGAAAGGAAAATTCGATGGATCTTTGAAAAGGAATTGACGATAAAAAGGATCTAGCCCGGACGGGTGATCCTATCCTGATATAGCCCTCCCGAAGAATATGACGGGTAATCCGAATTAGGGTCTGAATTTAGCCTGGACTGGTAATTCAGATCCAAGCTCATTAGAGTAATTGTCGTTGCAGGGGATTTAGCCTGGACTGGTAATCCCGACAATACTCTATGAGTTTATATTACAGGGGATTTAGCCTGGACTGGTAATCCCACTGTAAGGATGAGGTTCGTGGGAGTGTGCTCTCTGATATGAAATGTGTAAGACCATGGTTGAAAGATACCATGGCAACCTGATATGAAATGAATAAGACCATGGTTGAAAGATACCATGGCAATGTGATATGAAATGAACAAGACCATGGTTGAAAGGTACCATGGCAACATGACAGAAAATGAGTAAGACCATAGTTGAAAGACACTATGACATCATGTCAAAGACAAATAAGACTGTGGATGGGAGACGCTATGACATCTATTGAACAATTGATATTCAGGTAATATGCATCAGATGACGAATGGGTATATGAAATGGTTGTGTGAAATGTTTACAAGAACTGGTCATATAGAAATATATGTACAAAATAGTTGTATGAAATAATTATGAAGATAGATAAATGAAATAAGAATAAGTACATGGAATATAATTTATGTTAAGTTTGAATAAACTTTACCGGAATAAATATACATAAAATATATGGAAATGATGGAGCATGAAATATTGATATAATGAAATGATTGATATACACTTATGAAGAAACGGTAAGAGAATGATATGTTTCATAACATGTGCATATATGATTATCTTTGATATGTTGATACAAGGAAATTATGTAAGTAAAGACAATTATTAAACTCAAGTGTGACATGTCGAGAAAGTAAGTATATCAATGTTGAATTTAGATGAAATATGTGCAAGTATACTAACAATGATGTTGTTTGACGCTTAGACAAGTGTTAAGCTATTGATTGAATGATAACATGTTTAATTATAAAGAGCATTGAAATGGTAAGTACTTAGATGAAAATAAAATTTAAGATTTTTGAAATTTTTTATGATCCCGATTTAATTTCGGTTGGTTTCTATTGTATGTTTGGGGCTTCGAGAGGCCCAATAGAGAGACGTTATGATTATTTTCAAAATATGAATAATAAATGACTCGAGAATTTTTGAAAATGTTTCTCAGAACTCTCGGTAATGCCTCGTACCCTATTCCGGTAATGAATACGGGTAGGGAGTGTTACAGTTATAACACCTTTTTGTTGTTGGATCATAGAAGTGTTAAGGGTAAGTGAACTTTGAATAATTGTTGTTGTTGCCAGTTTCACTACCGCTTTTCGATCATGAATAAACTTGTACTAACTCTAAGTTGATGTTTTTAGGGTGCTGGAGTGAGCGTGATGGAGTTAGCATAATATATATATATATATATATTAGGTGTGTAACAACACTGCCATAGTCGTAATCGGCAAAAAGCCAAAAACTGCTATTAGTCGACACCACACGGGCATGCGGTTACCCGTGTGGTGGCCCGTATGATTAAACATGGGCGGATGGTCAACGAGGCCGTCATGAGCGATTTCATGGGTCGAGAACTTTTTGGGCCAATTTGGGCTGAATTAGGCCGTGTGGGCCCCACATGGGTAAACCACACAGACGTGTGGAAATTAATGGGTCAGGCTGTGTACTACACACGGCCAAGGCCATTATAGGCTGTGTGGGCCACACGGGCATGTGGGCCCACATGGGCCGCAATATGAGCCTTGGGCCCATTTTTTTTGTTTGACAATTAAGGTTGCACGGGTTGCCTGAGACGACTGCGGACTTACTATTGGGTCGGTAAGTTTACCTAGACCCCTTATATATGATAAAATGACTATTTTGCCCTTATTTGGTAAGATAACTGTTTTGCCCCTATGCGACATATGTATATATATGTACATGCATGACCATATTTTAGCATGCTATTTTAAACTGTAATATATACATGTATGATTTTACATGTCATGATTGTATGATGCATTGCATGGGGATGGGTTATATTATTTGAAGGAAGTGCATTGAAAGGCCTTGAGCTTGATTTACTGGTAGCTCAGCTGCATATTACTGTTAATTGCCGCAACCAGTGTTATTTTGGAGTGTAGGGATGGGTGGGTTGATTTTATCCCCACATGGAGTGTAGGGCTGGACGAAGTGGAGTGTAGAGGCTGGTTGGGTAGGACTTGCATCTTTGTTAAAAGCGTTATTACACCGACATTGTTACTACATCGATTACTATTATTGCACTAGTTATTGTTTGCACCGACTAGGTTCTTCATTCATCGACCGACTATCAGCATCTTGTAATGGGCCAATGCCCAAACACATGACTATTTCTGTATTGAGATGGGCTAAAGCCCAAACTGACATTGTCACTATTACTAAAAAGGGCTTAGGCCCAGACTGTACTTGTTTTCTGGCTGTTTGCTTATATGGGATTAGATACTGAGTTTTTGTAAACTCACCCATCTATTTATCTATACAGGTAATCCCCAAGCTTAGGCGGATGGGGCTGGGAGGGACTCAAAGGTGGCCACACAACCGCATTTGCTATCATATTCACTTTATTTTTATAAGTAATTTTATTTTGGGTACTTTGTCTGTAATAAGGCCACTTTAAATTTTTAATCTTTAATTTGGGGTTTTAATTATTTTAATTTATAACTGCTAGCAGTAGGATAAGACGCGGTTTTTCAAAAAGATAATTTTTTTTCCAAAACACCACGTTTATGCAACATGTTTTAAAAGTTTCCCAAATAAACAGTGTTTTCAAATAATTGGCGATTTAATCCAATTAATTCTTTGCTAAACAACTTACATTTTGGAAATGAACGAGACATCCTAAAATCTTCGTCAAGATCAATAAGAGATTAATTATAGAACGGGTTACGAAAAACACTTCAATGTGACATCGCTAGATTCGGCCATAATGTCCAGACCGGGTTTGGGGTGTTACAATTCATGTCCTCATTCACAAGTTCTCAACTTCTCAACTTCATATAACTCGATACTTGAGTATTTTTTCGTACATACCTGTACTGATATCTTTCTATTTATCACCCATACTCTTATCAAACCTCTCTAGTTTATAAGTGCTTATGATACAAATTCATCAATTTTCCAATGCCATAGTCCAACTATGGTCTTACACATACATTGCCAAGGCCCTGCTGTGGTCTTTCTTTCATGTGCCATAACCCAGTTATGGTCTTATTAGTCGATTTCCATATGTATATTTAGTTTAAACAACTATTATTCATATCTCACATAAAATTCAATCTATACTTCATTATAGTCAAATAAACACATTTTGACATGAAACATACTTATACTCAATTCTTTCTTATTTAATATACATAATACAATATGAACTCACCAATTTACTTTCATTCAATTCTCACATAAGTTCTGTACGTACCTATATTACTTATTTCGATCGTACTTTAATTCTCTTGACTATACCCGTTGAAACATTTGATATTTCTCACACTAAGTGCAACTCTCAATATCTCACACGCTAAGTACCATTCTCAATATCTCGCACACTAAGTGTCATTCTCAATATTTCGTACAATAAGTGCCAAATTTAGCCAAAGCTACACCGAACCGTACACTAAGTGCCATATTTAGCCAATATGTCATCAAATATAACAATAGTCACGTATATACAATTTATATAATATCAAAGCATTAAAAGCATAAATATAACAATGCTTATTGCATACGAACTTACCTCGATCATTAAAACAACGGAACAGATCGACTAGTCTGATACTTTGTTTTCTCCCGTTCTAGATCCAAATCTCATTTTTCTCAATCTATATAATAACAAAATTTACTTATTTAATCATTAATTCATTCAATTTAACACAACTTACACATTTTGGCAAAATTACACTGTTGCCTCTTTTATTTCACATTTTTGCAATTTAGTTCTTATCACATAAAATCACAATTTCATGCAATTTCATCCTACCCATGTTTAGCCAAATTCTTCTTATTGCCTTAGCAGCCCACATTTTCCAAATAATCACACTTTTAACCACATAATTTCATAATTTCACAAATTAGCCCATAATTTGCATTTTTACTCAAAATCACTTTGTAAAATATGTAAAACTATCATCTAACTTCCATATTTCATTAAAAATCATCCAAAATCATGAGTATTCATCAATGGAATCTCATAAAATCTTTAACAGTTTCTCAAATTAGTCCCTGGGCTAGCTAGACTAAGCTGCAATGATCTAAAAAATATAGAAATTATTAAAAATGGAGTTAAAACCGTACCTATTTGAGCAAAAACACCATGGCCAACTATCAAGCTCATCCATGGCTGTTATAAACCCTATATTCAGTTGTAAATGGATGAAAAATGATGATATTTGGCTTTTGTTTTAGTTAATTAAGTTATTTTAACCATTTTACCATTTTAACCTTTAATAACATTTAAAATTTCCATTATACCAAGCCATAGAATTCCACTATCAATAGTTATGGGATAATTACCACTTAAGGAGTCCCACTATTTAATATCATAGCCATTTAATACCTTTAACTTATAGAATTCAACTTTTACACTTTAAGCGATTTAGTCTTTTTTACCGAATTAACCACTCAAACAGTAAAATTTTGTAATGCCCCAAATCCTGAAAATCCCTGTTAAAATTATTTTTGTGTGGTTGTGACGTGGATGTATGTCTGCCTTAGTGGTTTAGTGCTCTGGGAGTGCCTGGGAAGTCATGGGTTCAAGCCTTGGCTTGAGCAAAATTTTGCTTTTACTTGAATAAACCCTTGTCTCCAGCCAGTAGACTCTTAAATTAGTGTGAGTGTTGCATGACATAAAGGGCTTGTTAGTCTAGTGTCAAGTGGTGTGTGGAGTGTTTTTTTGGGTTTGAAGTTCAAGGCTTGGCAATGCATAGGAGAATTTTATTTTGCTATATATGCCGTGGGAGTGTCCTTAGTTGACCAAAACTGAAGTGTTTGAATAGGGTTTGAATGGGTGGTTGAGGAGTGTATGTTGGAAAGAGTTGTGGGCTGATTGGGAGAGTGATTTTAAGAGTGTTGAGGGGAGAAAAGTTAGGAGATTTTGAAGGGATGTGGGTAGTGTTCGGTTGGACAAATTAGAGGAGCTGAATGAGAAGAGAGCTAAGGGTGTCGTTTAGGGAAAAAGATCATTTTGGTAAAATCAGTCACAGTTTTTACTTGGGGTGCCGAATGTTGTTCTGTTTTACTCTCCATTTTTGGTAACTATTATTCTTTTGTTTTTCTTCTTCACATTTTAGGGGTTGAAGCCGAATTGACCATTTGGGATTTGACCTTTATTTCTTCAAACTATTGCCAAATATCTCTTTCTCTCCTCATCCCTATTCTCTCAATTTTCATCAAGCACCCTTCTCACATTGCTAAAACCAAGCACCTTTTAACTCTTTTCTTTTTTACAGTTCCACCATTATTGTTTTTCACTCTCTTTTCTCTTTCAATTCGTTCCTTTATCACCTCTATCCATCTGGTACCCTAGCTGATTACTTCCCTTTTTCTCTTTTATTTGTGTTCTTATTTTCAAGTTGCAAGAGTCTTCTGGTAATTTGGTGAGTGTTTATGATCCCGTTCTCGTTTCTCACTACTGTTAGGATCTTCCTTCTAACATCTCTTTCTTTCTGCTGTCTGTTGATATGAGTGTAGTTGTTTCACTTTGCCTCTATTGTTTCTCTGTATTTTCAGCTTTTTGGTGTGGGTGTGGCCGATTCTTCTTCCCTTCTAAATCTGGACTCTGTATTTTGGTAAGTGACTTTTCGTCTAGTTTAACTGTTTATTTGATTGATGGTTGATAAGTGTTGGTTGGATTGCAAAGAACCCTAAGGCCTATTGATTAGCCTCTTGCAAACGGCTTCAGTGAGCAAGCCATAATCGATTGATTTATTCAGGTGAGAGGTAAGCTTTTAGACAAGTTTATGGTGGGGGCCTCTGATAGGTCGATTGGGATACGACTAACCGAAACTTGTGACTAATTGTAGGGTAGAGTACTCGTGGTCTTTTTCGTGCATTTCGTAATCAGGTGTGCAATCACATAGCTTTAATCGTAACTTGGCAAAAGTCAAAAAATATAGCTAGTGTCGCTACATGAGCGTGCGCTTGCTCGTGTGGTAAACCGAATGCACAAATCATGGGCATTCGAATGTAGAAGCCACCATGAGCGATCTCTTAGGCTTAGGCCGTTTTGGGCCACATTGGGTCGAAATGGGCTTGTGGGCGCCACACGGTTAAACCACACAAACGTATGGAGATTATTGGGTCTGGCTGTGTAGTTCACACGGCCAAGGTCATTTTTGGGCTTTATGGGCAACATGACATGGAGGTCCACATGGGCTGTGTTATGGGCTTTCGGCCCATTTCCACTGTTTGATTGTTAAGATTGCACGGGTCACCCAAGACGACTGTGGACCTATTGTTGGGTCGGTAAGTACATTTAGGCTGCATACTGATAAAATGACTGATATACCTCTATGATATGTTTGACTGTATTCGAGCATGACATTTTTCATTCACGTATTATATTATGACATGACATGTTGCATGGGGGTTGGGTTGATATATTTGGAGGAAGTGTATTGTACTGGCAGCTCTGTTGCAAATACTGACTAGTGCCGCAACCGGTGCTATATTTGGAGTGTAGGGATGGGTGGGTCAATTTTATCCCCACATAGAGTGTAGGGCTGGACGGAGTGGAGCGTAGAGGATGGATGGGTAGGACCTCTGGTTGCATTTCTATTACTATTACTGTAATGGGCTAAGGCCCACACTAAAACTGTTCATGAATGGGCTATGGCCTAACTGAAAATGATCTGCTACTGATATGGGCTTAGGCCCAAATTGTAGTTGCCTACTTCGTGATTCATTATTTGATTATTAAGGGATTACACACTGAGTTTTCATAAACTCACCCTCTGCTTTTCTATGCAGGTAACCTTTAAGTGGATCGGTGCTGTGAGGGACTCGATGGTGGCCACACAACTGCACTTGCTTTCACTTTTTCACCTTTAAAGTTTTGGTAATTTAATTTGGGTAATTGTTAAGTAATAAGGCCTCTTAAAGTTTTATTTTGATTTGGGATTTATTTACTTTGAGTCATACCTGTTAGAAGTAGGCCACAAGTTTTCAAAAGATAAATGCTTTTCTAAAACACTACGCTTACGCAACAAGTTTTATTCACTTTCACAAGAAAGAACGTTTTCAAAATCTATATCAATTTAATATGATTAACAAGTTTCTAAATAACTCAAATTTTATCAATGAACAAGACAACTTAAAAACTCGTTAAGGTCACAAAGAGGCTTAGTGTAAAGCGGGTTTCTAACGATACCCTATTTTGTACAAAACACTTTCATGTGACATCATCAGATTCGGCCGTAACATCTAAGCGGGGTTTGGGGTATTACATTTAGTGGTATCAGAGCTAGGTTCCAAAACTCAGCTATGGATTTGAGTTTTTTTTTAAAACTTAAAACTTCGAAAAAAACTGTTCTAAATGATTTGAAATACTTAGAAATGTTTTACCGAAAATGTGGTATACCAAGTCTTTGACACCGATCCTGTAAGTTCTCTAAAACTGCTGCTTGATTAAATTGAAAGATTGAGATTATTGTAGGCAATAGACTGTACTGAAATACTCTATTTAGGGTAACCTAAAATTGTAGTAAGACTACGATCTGCGAAAACAAAACTCTAAATTTATGATAATATTTTCCATAAAATATCCCGTAATAAACACTGGAACTGTAAACTGATGCATAAAATTATTAATACAGATAAAATGCAAATCGATTTGAGCACTAGGGGTACTCGTGGAAGGGGTACAAGAGGCCGCGGTAGAGGCTGTGAAGGTACTCGAGCTGGGTCTTTGTCATCGGGCCACATGCTTAATGTTGAAGTTAGAGAGGCACCGGCTTCACCTGAGACTGAAACTGGGTCTTACGATAGAGTGGCTGGGGACGACGCACTGTCCCAAGCTATGTTGAGAATTCTGGAGAGGGTCGATGGGCCCAATACTAGTGCAGTGGGCCGGAGGTCGGTTACGAAATGACTCCGATCTAATGGGGCTGATATTTTAGAGGTATCACTGGAGTTACCCCTAACGTGGCTGAATATTGGATTGAGGCCACTGAGAGGATTATGGATGACCTCGACTGCACCCCCAAGTAGAAATTAAAAGGTGCAGTATCGTTGTTACAAGGCGAAGCCTATCAGTGGTGGCTTACAGTGAAAGAGGGTACTCAGCCCGACCAGTTGACTTGGGAATTTTTCAAAACTGCATTCCAAGGGAAATATGTGAGCACTAGCTATGTGGATACCCGGAGGAGGGAGTTTTTGAATTTAACTCAAGGGGATAAATCTGTGGCTGAATATGAGTCTGAATTTCAGCGATTGAACCGCTATGCACGTGGGATGGTGGCAATTGAATATGAGCGTTGTGTTTGTTTCGAGGATGGCCTCAGAGATAGTTTAAGGATTTTGATAGCTCCGAAGAGGGAGTGAGATTTTGCTGCTTTGGTCGAAAAGGCGAAGATCACTGAGGATGTGAAGCACACTGAGTGCCATAATCATGAGAAGGAAAAGGGTAGGAACAGGAGGGTTTGGGAGCCCTCAAGTTCAGCTATGGGGCTTAAGAAGAAGGCCAAAGTGGATGGGCCAATCAACGTTGGGGCCCCTGTTACTGTTACTAGACCGCAGCCCTATGCAATTTGTAGAAGACGCCATCAAGGCAAATGCTAGAAAAGGATTGGTGCATGTCTGAGATGCAGATCATTGGAGTACCGCATTAGATATTTTCCATGAAGGCCCGATCAGATGCAAGCTACTGTATGGGTACTGTTCAGCCGTCAAGAGGTGTTCAAAAGCCACCGAGAGGCTGTGGTCAAGCTAGGGGTGAAAATGGTATGGGCCATGGTTGTGGAGCACCGACCAGAGGTGCTGGTCATATTGAGGCGAGGCAGCCGGCACTGGTTTATGCTGCACGTTGCCGAGAGGACAGAGATGCCCCAGATGTTATTACGGGCACGTTCTTTATCCATAATGTACCTTATACTGCATTGATTGATGTTGGGTCTACGCATTCATACATATCATGTACTGCGTCTGAGACTTTGGGTATTATGGTTGAAAGCACTACGAATGAGGTTAATGTGTTGAGTCCATTAGGGCAGTCAGTGAGAGTGAATAAACTGTTTAAGGATCTACCTTTGGAGGTTCAAGGAATGATCTTTTCGGTAGATTTAATTGAACTCCCTTCTGGAGAATTTGATTTGATACTGGGCATGGATTGGTTAGTTAAGCACCAAGTGAGCCTAGATTGTGCCACTAAATGGAGTACTGAGAACTGAGGAGGACAAAGAGGTAATGGTAATTAGGGAACGACGAAACTACTTGAGTAATATAATTTCTACACTAAGGGTTAAGAAATTGGTTCGTAAGGGTTGTGAGGCGTATCTAGCCTACATCAGTGCTTTAGAATCCGAGGGTTCTTCTGTTAAGGATATCAGAATAGTCAAAAACTTTTTGGATGTTTTTCTCGATGAGCTACCTAGTTACCTCCAAACTGTGAAGTTGAGTTTGGGATCGAGCTCCTGCTTGGTACAGCTCCGGTGTCCATCACCCCTTATAAAATGGCACCGAATGAGCTTGTGGAGCTCAAAGCTCAGATTCAAGAGTTACTGGATCGAGGGTTCATCCGCCCTAGTATATCTCCATGGGGAGCACTGATATTATTTGTGAAAAAGAAGGATGGATCCATGCGGATGTGCATTAATTATTGGCAACTCAACAAGCTGACTGTTAAGAACAAGTATCCTCTACCAAGGATTGATGATCTATTCGACCAGTTTCATAAAGCGTCAATTTTCTCTAAGATCGATCTCCGATCTAGGTACTATCAATTGAGGGTCAAAGAGACTGATGTACATAAGACGGCGTTTAGGACTCGCTATGGTTATTACGAGTTCTTAGTGATGCTGTTTGGACTAACGAATGCACTAGCAGCTTTTATGGATCTAATAAACTGCATGTTCCAACCCTATCTGGACTGGTTCGTATTAGTGTTCATTGATGATATCCTGGTGTATTCGAAGACTGAGGTGGAACATGATGAGCATCTCCAAGTGGTTCTACAGATTTTGAGAGAGAAACAATTGTATGCCAAGTTTAGAAAATGTGAATTTTGGTTACGAGAGGTAACATTTCTGGGCCATGTGGTATCTGCTGAAAGGATAAGGGTTGATCTTCAAAAAATTAAAGCTGTTATGGATTGGAAGCCGCCTAGGATGGTATTTGAGATTCAAAGTTTTCTAGGTCTAGTAGGGTACTACCGATGACTTGTTGAGGGGTTTTCAGTAATTGCTGCACCTTTGACTAAGTTGTTGAGAAAAAGGGTGACGTTCAACTGGACTGATGCATAGCAAGAAAGTTTTGAAAAACTTAAAAAGGTTCTGACTGAGGCCCCTGTCTTAATACAACCAGAGTCTGGGAAAGAATTCACTGTCTGCAATGATGCATCACATGTCGGTTTGGGATGTATGTTGATGCAAGAGGGTAAGGTGGTGGCTTATGCTTCTCGTCAGCTCAATACGCATGAGGCGAACTATCTGACACATGACTTGGAGTTGGCCACAGTGGTATTTGCACTAAAAATTTGGAGGCATTATTTGTACAGTGAGAAGTGTATTATTTACATGGATCACAAGAGCCTCAAATATCTCCTCACTCAGAAAGAGCTAAATCTTAGGCAGCGTAGATGGGTTGAGCTACTTAAGGATTATGACAGCTTAATTGAATACCATCCTGGTAAGGACAATGTGGTGGCCGACGCACTGAGCCGTAAGGCTATGACTAATCTGAGAGCAATGTTTGCTCGTCTTGGCTTATTCAACGATGGTAGTTTGTTGGCTGAGCTCCAAGTTAAACCGATGTGGATTGAACAGATTAAGGGTAAACAATTATAAAATGAGTCACTGGGTCCTCGATTCTGACCGATTGAGAGAGGGGAAACTTCATATTATGGACTAAATAGCAAAGGGGTACTCTGTTTTCGTGAGAGAGTCTGTGTACCAAAAGATACTGATCTAAGGCAGCCTATACTATGAGAGGCGCATAGTAGCCCTTATGCTATGCATCCTAGCGAAAATAAGATGTACCGAGACCTTCGTGAGTTATATTTGTGGCCAGGTCTTAAACGTGAGGTTATTGATTTTGTGGGTAAATGCCTTACTTGTCAGCAGGTTAAGGCTGAACATCAGTTACTTTCAGGGTTCTTCAGCCAGTTAAGATCCCACTGTGGAAGTGGGAGAGGGTAACCATAGACTTCATTAGTGGGCTACCCCTAACAGCTTCTAAAAAGGACATGGTATGGGTCATCGTGGATCGATTGACCAAATCTGCATATTTCATACCAGTTCGTACTGATTACTCGTTACAGAAGATGGCTAAACTGTATGTGGCTGAGATAGTGAGACTGAATGGGGTTCCAGTTTCCATCATATCTGACAGAGATCCTCGCTTCACGTATCAGTTTTGGAATAAACCGCATGAAGCACTGGTACAAGGTTAGACTTTAGTACCATGTTCCATCCTCAAACAGATGGTCAGTCAGAGAGGGTGATTCAGATACTGAAAGACATGTTGAGAAGTTGTGTAATAGATTTCTGAAGCAGTTGGGAGGACTACTTGCCGCTAGCAGAGTTTGGGTATAACAATTGCTACCAGTCTAGCATACAGATGGCACCTTACGAAGCATTATATGGTCGTAAGTGTCGTACTCCTTTGTGTTGGATTGAGTTAGCTGTGAGGCACGTTCTGGGTCTTGAATTGGTTTTTGATGCTAAGGACGAAGTTAGACTGATTCAGGATCGACTAAAAGCAGCATCAGACAGACAGAAGTCGTATGTGGATCTAAAATGCACGAAAATCGAGTATTCTGTGAGAGACTTGGTATTTTTCAAGGTCTCGCCATAGAAGAAGGTGTTGAGATTTGGACGGAAAGGCAAACTGAGCCTAGGTTCATTGGGCCTTAACGCATACTGAAACGTGTGGGACCGGTTGCCTATCAACTTGAGTTACCTCTAGAGTTAGACCAGATTCATGATGTGTTCCATGTCTCTACGCTGAGGCGCTACTGCTTTGACCCCACGCATATTACCTCGACTAAAGAGATTGAGGAGGAGCTAGTGCAGATTCTAGATCGTGATGTGAAAGTTTTGAGAAAAAGTCTATTCCACTGGTTAAAATGCTTTGGTGCAATCACAGTTCTAAGGAGGCCATGTGAGAACCTTAGGAGGCGATGCGACAACAATACCCATATCTATTTTAACAGGTAAATTTCGTGGCCGAAATTTTCTTTAACGATAGTAGAATTGTAACGCACCAAATCCCAAAAATCCCTGTTAAAATTATTTTTGTATGGTTATGACTTGGATGTATGTCTGCCTTAGTGGTTTAATACTCTGGGAGTGTTTAGGAAGTCATGGGTTCAAGCCTTGGCTTGAGCAAAATTTTTTTTCTACTTGAATAAACCCTTGTCTCCAGCCAGTAGACTCTTAAATTAGTGTGAGTGTTGCATAACATAAAGAGCTTGCTAGTTTAGTGGCAAGTGACGTGTGGAGTGTTTCTTGGGGTCTGAGGTTTGGCAAAGCATAGGAGCATTTTATTTT
Organism: Gossypium longicalyx; assembly: GCA_025698465.1. Lineage (NCBI taxonomy): Eukaryota > Viridiplantae > Streptophyta > Magnoliopsida > Malvales > Malvaceae > Gossypium > Gossypium longicalyx. The sequence goes on along the minus strand of CM046996.1, from coordinate 63,848,602 downwards.
GCTATATGTGTCGTGGGAGTGTCCTAAGTTGACCGAAACTGAAGTGTTTGAATAGGGTTTGAATGGGTGGTTGAGGAGTGTATGTTGGAGAGAGTTGTAGGCCAATTGGGGGAGTGATTTTAGGAGTGTTGGGGGGAAAATTTTAGGAGATTTTGAAGAGATATGGATAGTGTTCAGTTGGAGAAATTGGAGGAGCTGAATGAGGAGAGAGCTAGTGGTGCCGTTTGGGGAAAAAGATCATTTTGGTAAAATCGGTCACAGTTTTTACTTGGAGTGCCGAATGTTGTTCTGTTTTGCTCTCTATTTTTGGTAACTATTGTACTTTTTTTCTCTTCTTCACATTTTAGGGCTTGAAGCCGAATTGACCATTTGGGATTTTCCCTTTATGTCTCCAAACTATAGCCGAATATCTCTTCCTCTCCTCATCTTTATTCTCTCAATTTTCATCAAGCACCCTTCTCACATTGCTAAAATCGAGCACCTTTTCACTCTTTTCTTTCTTATGGTTCCACCATTACTGTTTTTCACTCTCTTTTCTCTTTCAAGTCGTTCCTTTATCACCTCTGTCCATCTGGTACCCTAGCTGATTACTTCCATTTTTCTCTTTTATTTGTGTTATTGTTTTCAGGTTGCAAGAGTCTTCTGATAATTCGGTAAGTGCTTATGATCCCCTTCTCGTTTCGCACTACTATTAGGATCTTCTTTCTAACATCTCCTTCTTTCTGCCGTTTGCTGATAGGAGTGTAGTTGTTCCACTTTGCCTCTATTGTTTCTCTGTATTTTTGGCTTTTTGGTGTGGGTGTGGTCGATTGTTCTTCCCTTCTAAATCTGGACTCTGCATTTCGGTAAGTTAATTTTTGTCTAGTTCAACTATTTATTTGACTGATGGTTGATAAGTGTTGGTTGGATTGTAAAGAACCCTAAGGCCTATTGATTAGCCTCTTGCAAATGGCTTCAGTGAGCAAGCCATAATCGATTGATTTATTCAGGTGAGAGATAAGCTTTTAGATAAGTTTATGGTGGGGGCCACTGATAGGTCGACTGGGATACAACTAATCGAAGCTTGTGACTGATTGTAGTGTGGAGTACTTGTGGTCTTTTTCGCGCATTCTGTAATCATGTGTGCAATCACACTGCTTTAATTGTAACTTGACAAAAGTCGAAAAACATGGCTAGTGTCGCTACATGAGCATGCGCTAGCTCATGTGGTGAACCAGATACACAAATCATGGGCATTCGAATGTAGAGGCCACCATGAGCGATCTCATGGGCTTAGGGCGTTTTGGGCCACATTGGGTCAAAATGGGCTGTGTGAGCCTCACGAGCTCGTAGGCCCCACACGAGTAAACCACATGGACGTGTGGAGATTATTGGGCCTGGCTGTGTAGTTTACACGGCCAAGGTCATTTTTGGGTTTTATGGGCTACACGGCGTGTGGGTCCACATGGGTCGTGTTATGGGCTTTGGGCTTATTTCTACTGTTTGATTGTTAAGGTTGCACGGGTTGCCCAAGACGTCTGTGGACCTATTGTTGAGTCGGTAAGTACATTTAGATCCCATACTGATGAAATGATAGATATACCCCTATGATATGTTTGACTATATTCGAGCATGACATTTTACATTCATGTATTATATTATGACATGACATGTTGCATGAGGGTTGGGTTGATATATTTGGAGGAAGTGTACTATATTGGCAGCTCTGCTACATATACTGATTAGTGCCGCAACTGGTGCTATATTTGGAGTGTAGGGATGAATGGGTCAATTTTATCCCCACATGGAGTGTAGGGCTGGACGGAGTGGAGTGTAGAGGATGGATAGGTGGGACCTCTGGTTGCATTTCTATTACTGCTACTGTAATGGGCTAAGGCCCACACTGAAACTGTTAATGAATGGGCTATGGCCTAACTGAAACTGATCTATTACTGATATGGTCTTAGGCCCAGATTGTAGTTGCGTACTTCGTGATTGATTGTTTGATTATTAAAGGATTACACACTGAGTTTTCATAAACTCACCCTCTGCTTTTCTGTTTAGGTAACCCTTAGGCGGATCGGTGCTGCGAGGGACTCAATGGTGGCCACACAACTATACTTGCTTTCACTTTTTCACCTTTAAAGTTTTGGTAATTTAATTTGGATAATTGTTATGTAATAAGGCCTCTTAAAGTTTTTTTTTATTTGGAATTTATTTACTTTAAATCATACCTGTTAGAAGTAGTCCGTAAGTTTTCAAAAGATAAATGTTTTTCTAAAACACCACGCTTACGCAACAAGTTTTATTCGCTTCCGCAAGAAAGAACGTTTCCAAAATTTATATCAATTTAATATGCTTAACAAGTTTCTAAATAACTCGAATTTTATCAATGAACAAGACAACTTAAAAACTCATTAAGGTCACAAAGAGGCTTAGTATAAAGCGGGTTTCCAATGATACCCTATTTTGTTCAAAACACTTTCATGTGACATCGTCAGATTTGGCCATAATGTCTAGGCCGGGTTTGGGGTGTTACAAATTTTTTTACGAAAATTTCACACAACTCTAATATCATGCTGTAAATGTTAAAATAATAATAAAATAAATTTTTCAATGTTGGATTGTGGTCCCGAAACCACTGTTCTTATTAACCCTAAAAATGGGCTATTACAGTAACCCTATTCTGGCATTAAATACGGGTGAGGGATGTTATATTTGTTGGTATCAGAGCTACGGTTTATTCGATTCTTGGACTAACATAGAGTATGTGAGTCTAGCTATACATTACATTATATAACTTGTGATAGTGTGATCTCTCCCGACTTTGATGAGATTTGTCTTACTTAGACAGAGATGTTTTCCAACCGAGCTAGTTCCGATGATACTGAAAATGATAGTCAAGTATATGAGTAAAAATGTGTCTATGATGAGTTGAAACTCATAAAGGTATGAATAAATTTTCCTAATATTGTGTTGATGATAAATGTTATATTATATGTGTGTATATATGAGAGTCAAATTTTGAGGCTTTACAATCTTCACCCCCTCACCAGTATAGTGTTATACAATTAAGTTCACAAGATTTAGATTGGATAAGCTCACAAGTGTGAAACTAAAGAGTTCAGTGGTGGAATAATTATTAATGCGGTTAGAGATGAGAAATGGTTAGAAAATAAAGATAGTTCCAAAAGAGATATCAACTTGTTCTGAAGATCATTCAAATTACGCGATGATGTTGTTAAAGAATAAGTTAATCTTGACTAATCGACTCCTTCAGGTACAATGTCTAAAGAATGTATTAACTTGAAATTCTTTTGAATTTATTTTCTTTAGCAAATGGAATAATGTGGGATTAGTGATGACTGTAATAGTTAGTGGAATCATGTTTGAATTGTAAAGATATTTGAGTGTAGTGGTTATAGTTGAGTAAGTTATGACGATTTCTTCTGGGTATTCTATATGGTCATTCATTCTCAGAGATACATGTAGCTGTTCATTTTCGGATGAGATTCTTGTTATATGAGAACGCTAACTAACCATATTGTTAGATGAAAGCATTGTAGGTTTAGTTGGTTTATGATCGGCATTGCTCTATCTTTCTTTGGTATTCTATTCCATTACATTTGGTAGAAAATTTGACAGTAAAACCCATATGATGCTAGTATTTTGTTTCTACTAGCTGTTACTCTACTTTATATATATATGGAAATTATATTGTTTCTTTCATAATTGATTACAGTGCTTATGAGTGGTGTTTTTCTTCTGGATTTCTCTAGGATATCATCGAGATCTTTATCATCCAATATGGGTTGTGTTCTCAAAAATTCAGTATAGTTTCACATCTTTGATTTCATTATCTTGGTTTTCTTATCATTCTTACTGTTTAATGTATCAAATATGACTCATCTGTAAAGGATATTCAGTGAGCGAAAATAATTATATTTATTACAGTTAAAATTTCTAGTCTGATCATGGGAGCATGGTGATGTTGATCTCAGGTTTTCTCTAGTTTTCTTGAAAGGGGTTGACATCGGCAAAAGTACAAACGATGGAAGCTCAAGCTTAAATTTGTATAATGGTTTTCTTTTCTCAGGTAAGCTTGATTAAGGTCAATGAGTTAAATGGGGATATTATGATTCGATGAGCTAATGTAGTTTGTAAAGATCTTTGACTAGTATGTTGAGGGAATTATGAAAGATTGTATGTTTGAGTTGTTCTAACAATATGAAGAAGAGATTACTTTGAAATGCTATTATCTGATAAAAAAGATCAATTCAGTTGCTTTAAATCTGAGTGGTTTAATTAATTGAAGAATAATTTGAGTTATATGCATTTAAGTTTATCCTCAGGTATGGAAATAATTTTGTGTATTCACGGGTAAATAGACTGACAGTTTGAATGAAGAATTCATGTTCTAGAAAACATGATACAGAAATATATCTATTAGATCTGTTCTAATCGAAAGACATTATTATGAGTTAAAGTTGTTCTGATTGATAAAGTTATCGCGCTTGTGAATTTTGAATGGTCTGATACTTGTTAACAAAATTTTAAACAGTTAAAAGCATTGTTAACTGAAACACTAACTCTAGTTCAACCTGAATCAAGTAAAGAATTTGTGATTTTCAGTGATGCATCATTGAATGGATTGGGATGTGTTTTAGTACAAGAATATAAAGTGGTAGTTTATGCTTCTAGATGGTTAAAGCCATATTAAAAGAATTATCCGACACGCGACTTAGAGTTGGCTACTATTGTGTTTGCGTTGAAAATTTGACAACATCATTTGTTCAATGAAAAATGTCACATACTTACTAATCACAAGATTTTAAAGTAGCTAATGTCACAAAAAGATTTGAATCTGAGACAGCGTTGATGGCTCGAGCTATTGAAAGATTGTGAGTTAGTTATTGGTTAACCTTTGGGAAAAAACAAATATACTTGCCGATGCTTGAGTGGAAAATTTTTGTTTATTTTGTGAACGATGGTTACACGATTAACCTTGCAATGATGGTACAATATTAGCCGAGTTAAAAGCTAAGCCGATGTTTTCATTGAAAATTTGAGAAGCATAAAAATGTGATAGTGAATTGCAAGCGAAACAGTGTGAATAGACTTCTGATTCTGAATTTCAAGTCAAACCTGATGACTGCTATTATCATTCCGAGATAGAATTTGTGTACTGAAGAATCTAGAGCTTATATAGAAAATTATACACGAGGCTCATAGTGGTAGTTTGTCTATTCATCGGGGAGTAATAAGATGTACAGTGATTTGAGGTAGAAGCACTGGTAGTCGGGTATGAAAAATGATATTTCTAGTTTATTGTTCAGATGTTTGATTTGTCAACAAGTTAAATTCAAATATCAAGTGCATTCAAAACTATTATAGCCAATGATGATACTGGACTGAAAATGAGATAAAGTTATGATAGACTTCGTATTGGGGTTACCCTAATCTCTAAAAAAGAAAGATGCTATTTGGGTTGTTATTGATCGATTGACGAAATCTGCATATTTATTTCCAGCACGTATAGATTTCTCATATGGAAGATTTGCTGAGTTATGTGTTTCTGAGATTTGTCAGGTTATACAGAGTACCAGTCTCCATTATTTTGAATAGAGATTCGAGGTCTATATCGCGATTATGGAGAAAGCTACAAGAAGCTCTGAGTACGCGATTGTATTTTAGCACTACAATTCATCCTCAGATTGATGATAAGTATGATAGAGTGATTCAAATTCTTGACGATGTGCTTCGTTACTATGTTTTAGAATTCAAAGGTAACTGGGAAAAAGGTTTATTGTTGGTCGAATTCACGTAGAATAATAATTTTTAGTCGAGTATAAAGATGGTACTATATCAAATTTTATGTGGTTGTAAATGACGAACTCTGTTATATTGGATGGAGCTCAGCGAGAAAAAGATACACGAGGTTGAATTGATTCGTGATTCTGGAGAAAAAGTGAAAGTGATTCGTGAAAGTTGAAAGCAACTTCAGATTGACATAAATGGTATGCAGATTTGAAACGTAAAGATATTGGATTTCAGATTGGCGATAGAGTGTTTCTGAAAGTATCACCGTCAAAGAGGATTCTTCGATGTGGTCGCAAATAGAAGCTGACTCTGTAATTTATTAGGTCGTATTAGTTTATTGAGAGAGAAGGCCAGTGACGTACTGACTTGAATTACCATCAAAGTTAGAACAGATTCATAATATGTTTCAGTTATCTATGTTGCGATCAGACCATTCGTATATAATTTCTCTGACAGATGTTGAGATTTAGTCGACATGTCAGATAACGAAGAACCGATCCGAATTATGACACTTGAAATTAAAGAGTTAAGAAACAAAAGCATAGTCTTAGTGAAAGTTCTATGACTGTAACACCCCTTACCCGTACCCGAGGCCGGGATAGGATACGAGGCTTTACCGAACACATACATAGTTATTCATGCAAAAACTGGGCTATAAAATTTTTTTCTTTAAAAAAACTTCATTCATACATACACAATTTGTCCCTGATATGGGCCTGCGAGGCCTAAAACAACCATCGGAAGGGATTCGGGACTAAATCAAAGACTTTAGAAAAGTTTGGGAAATTTTCCCTAATACAGAGCCACACGCTTGTGTGAGACAGGGGACACGCCTGTGTGAGACAGGGGACACGCCCGTGTGCTCTCGATACACCCATGTCCTTTAGCCGTGCAAGTCTCTGACTATGACATCAGCATTAATTTAGGGTCACACGACTGTATCACACGGTCTTGTGGCTAGACCGTGTGGTCAATTAAAATTAAATGAATTTTTCATAAAAAGGTGCAGACTTCACACGGCCAGAGTACACGTCCATGTGGGTAGGCCGTGTCTCTCACACGGCCAAGATACACGCCTGTGTCTTAACTCGTGAGTTTACTACTGAGCATACTGACTTGCAAAAATTAGGGTGCAGGGGACACACGGCAATTCAACACGCCCGTGGGGCAGACCGTGTGTCACATACGATCTAGACACATGCTTGTGTGTCTATCTGTGTAGACCATTTAAAAGCTATTTTCCAAGCCAATTGTCACCCTCAATCATTCATACATTCAAACATATTTCATAGCAAGGAACATGACATATTTAGACACTCAAATATTCAACACCATGGCACTCTCACATCTTCATAATGTCAACCTATTGCACATTCATTTTGTTACACCATTTAGAAGCATTCCACACCAATTTCATGCATTATTAAACTTGTTACCATAACTTCAAATTATGCATTCATGACTATAGTCATTTTAAGCCATTAAGTCATCCCTTATCTTTTAGCATCTAATCCATACTTTATCATACATTCACCAAGTAATAACATATCACATCATCAAGGCACTAACACATGCATGCATGGGTAATTAGATTACAACCCAATGATCAAATATAAGCCATATCACATGGCCATTACAAAATGAATCATCAACATCATAGGCCTTCACAACTTGGCCAAATAGCATGACACATATCACAAAATAACCAAGTCCCCTATACATGCCATACTCAAAATAACAATTTCACTATACCCAATAATCTTTTGATAGTGTGATCGAATATTCTGACAGCTTTCGATCCCTGAGCTAGCTTGGCAAAACTACAAATGATGGAAAGGAAAGGGGGTAAGCATTAAAGCTTAGCAAGTCCACATGCAAATAATATGCAATGGTAGTAAGCAATCAACATGTAAAGACATAGTAACATATACATAAAGATTATTCATCACTTAAACCTTTTGACTTACTTATCATATGTACACATATACTTTCTAATCACAAATCATTCTTTACCAAGGCATTATTCATATGTTTAGCGTACATACATGTACTCATCGTAGTACATCAAATAACCATACCTCTTTAACATGCCCTCTTCGGGACTTTCATCACATTCATTGCATTACTCGTTGAACACTCGGAGTACTATTGGATACGCGGAAAACTTGCACATAAGTGCCACATATACATACGTAGCCAAAGCTACCTCATAACATGTAACGCTCGCAATGGAGCTACTCACGGGCTTGCTCATAAAAGCTATCGGTCAAGATGTAGCTACACGGGCTACTCACACAAGTTGTCAGGTATCCGACCAAGTCAAGGATTACTTAGCCACCTGTAGGACACACAAGATCATTTCCCGAAACCCAATTACATGTATCGCATCCATAATAAACTCAGACCAACTCAACGAGCTCGGATGCCTCATACATATCACAAACCCAGACCAACTCAACGAGTTCGGATTTTTAAATTCCTAGTGACATGTCACTTGTATCCTAGACTACTCCTAAGGTTCAAACGGGATTTTCCTCACTTGCACAAGGCATACTTTGTCCTACTTGCTCGTGATATCGTATGTAACGACTAATTATTATTTATGCTTTCATAATAACCAATAAGTATATAACTCATAATAATAAGAAAACATTTATCACATAATATCAAAACATTAAAAACATGCTACAACACCACATTATTTGCATATACACTTACCTCGGTACAAAATGATGGTAATCGAGCCTAATCGTCGTATACTTTATTCTTTCCTTGATCAAGACCCGGTTCACATTTTTTCTTGATCTATAATGCCAAATTTAACTTGTTTATTAATCACATTATTCAAATCAATCCATAATTCATGCTTTAGTAAAATTACCTTTTTACCTCAAACTTTTCACTTATTTACAATTTAGTCCCTAGGCTCGTAAAATGAAATGCATGCATTTTTTTTGTTGCCCAAGCCTAGCCGAACCTCTACCAAGCTCATATCAGCCCACATTTTCCTTTATTTTACATTATTACTACCCACTTTTACACTTTTACAAACAAGTCCCCTTTTTAGGTGTTTTCACTAAAAATCACCTAGTAAAATATGTTTATCATGCATCAAACATTCATATTCCTCCATTAATCATCAAAATACATGCATGTTACACATGGTTCAAATTTCATACATGAACCCTAGCTCAAAATATAGCTAGAAATGAGTAGATCATGATTCAAATACTTCAAAAATACAAAGAACATTAAAAACAAGGCTAGGGAGCACTTACAGTCAAGCTTGGAAATGTTGAACAAAACCCTAGCTATGGTTATTGAGAAATTCGGCTAGCACATGGAGAAGATGGACACATTTTTGCTTTAATTTTCCCTTTTTATTCTTTTAAACACCAAATGACCAAAATGCCCTTAGGGTCTTTCTTTCAAATTTTTCCTATGCATTTCCATTTTTGTCCAAAATTATAAAAATTGGTCAAATTTCTAATTAGGACCCTCTAATTCATAATCTAAAGCAATTTCATGCTTAAAGCTTCTAGAATGCAAGTTTTGCATTTTATTCAATTTGGTCTCTAAAATTCAATTAGACATTTTATGCATATAATTCATTTATGAAACTTTCACATAAGCATGCATTCATATTACAGACCTCATAAAAAATCATAAAAAAAAATTCTATCTCAGATTTGTGGTCTCGAAACCACTATTCTGACTAGGCCCTAATTCGAGATGTCACAATGACATCATCATGAGATAGTGAAAACTATGAGAAAATAATACCATAACCTATTCACTAATGAGATTTTCGGGGACAAAAATCCCTAGGGGGAGAGTTGTAACAGCCCATTTTTAGTCAAATTGGAATAGTGGTTTCGAAACCACAATTCAAAGTTAAAATAATTTTGTTTATTATTATTTTAATGTCTACAGCATTAGAATATGTTTGTGTGAAAATTTTGTTAAGGAATTTTATCGTTTGAATGCTTAATTTAATAAAAAGGACTAAATCGCGTAAAGTGCAACAGTGATGTTCTAATAGCTAAAGGTGTCAAATAGCTATAGAACCTTTAAGTAAAGGTCCTTATGTGGTAATTATCCTAATTTTGAGTTAGTGGATGACATTTGGTTTGGAATTTGTGTAAATATGAATTTTTTAATGGAAAATTAGTAAAAAGATAAATAATGTAACATCCCGTTTTTAGCTAAATCAAAATAGTGGTTTCGAAACCACAATTATAAAGTAAAAAAATTATTTTAATATTATTTTAATAGTTTACATCATGATAGCATGTATGTGTGAAAGTTTCGTAAATAAATTTTATCGTTTGAATGCTTAATTCGGTAAAAAGGACTAAATCGCATAAAGCGTCAAAAGTTGAATTCTATTTGTTAAATGCATTAGATGGCTATTAATATTAAATGTGGAGATCCTTAAGTGATAAATGGACCATTATTAAGGTAAATGGACATTAATGGACATGAAATTGATGATATAAATGTTTTATCATTAAGGTTAATTTAGTAATTTGTCAAATAAGGTTAATTAAATAAAACAAAACAAAATTTTATCTCATTATCATCTTCCTTGGCTGAATGAAGCATGAATAAAAGCCATTGTAGGGCTTGAAACTTTCGGTCACTTTGATACTCAATTGTAAGTTCGTTTTTATTTCGTTTTTAATGATTTTTATGTTTTTGAGATCGTTGCAACTAGGTCTAGCTAGCCCAGGGACTATTTTGCAAAACTGTTAAAGATTTTAGATGTTTCCATTGATGAAATAGCATGTTTTTTAAATTTTCTTGATAGATTATGAATGCTTGTTGATAGATATACAAGTTTTGATAAGTGATTTTTAGTGAAAATGCAAAATACGGATTAAATTGAGAAATGTTGAAACTTTGTGGTTAAAATGTGAAATAAATGAAAAATATGTGATGCTAGAGGCATAATAGTAATTTGGCTAGCATGGGTTTATTTCTTAATTTCATTAATTTGTGATTTTATGGAATAAGGACTAAATTGTAAAAGTGGTGAAACAGTAGGGGCAAATATGTAAATGTGCTTAAATGAGTATTTTGGATTAAATTGAATAGAGAGATTATTAAATGAGTTAATTTTGAATATATTTAGATCAAGAAAAGCGGAATTCAAATCTAGATCGAGGGAAAACTAAAGTTATCGACTAATCAATTTATTCTGTCATTTTCACATCTGAGGTAAATTCGTATGTGATAACTTTCATTATAAGTGTATTTTAAATGCTTTGATATTGTATAAGTTGTGAATACAAGACTTTGGATAAGTTTGACAATGACTCGATGGTAATTCGGCATTTGAAATCCCAGTTGAACCTTAGGAATAGTTTAGGATACTAGTGACATGTCATTAGGAGACACATTGAGTTGGCTTCAGGCCATGATATTAGCACTTCGGGTGTGAGTTATACTGATTTGGCTTCAAGCAATGATTATCGGCTGATTTGGCTTCGGGCCATGATATCAGTACTTTGGATATAAGTTACCTTGATTTGGCTTTGGTCCATGGTATATGTACTTAGTGTTCAAGACTCCTGAGTATCCGACTTCTATTCCGAATAGTTCAATGGGTAAATGAATGATGTGGTTGAGAATGAGATTAGTACGAGATGGTATAGGTATGTGCATAAACCATATTAGCTTTGAATCGAAGAAATGATGAAGAAATTATATAGTTTTGTGAATAAGTAATTTAAAGGTTTGTTAGTTGATGTGAATTCATTTATCTATAATCAATTGTTGAATTATGTGGATATGATTATATTGAGATTATTTTATACAAGCTTACTAAGCTTTATAGCTTACTTTGTTTATTTTTCCCGTGTTTTATAGTGTTATCAAGCTAGCTCGGATTCGAGAATCGTCGGAGATCACTTCACACTATCCACCTATCATTTGGTACCTATGAACTTTGGTATTTTAAGTACATGGCATGTATAGGGACTTTGGTCATGCAACACCCCTTACCCGTGTCTGACGCCGGAACAGGGTACAAGGCATTACCGAACTTAATCGTTCACAAACATACAAAAACCAGCTACAAAATTTCAATCATATCAAAACTTTTCATACACATGCATAATGTCCCATACACTATGAAGCCCTAAACATGTATTGAAAGTAGTTAGGGACTAAACTGAGAACCTTAGAGAACCTTAGAAAGTTTTAAGAAAACTTAGAAAATTTTTCCATGACACAAAGTCACACGCCTGTGTGGACATAGGGATATGCCCATGTGCCTTTGACACGCCCGTGTCCTCAGGCCGTGTAACTCTATGAATATGAAGTCAACGAATAAATTGAACCACACAGCCAAGCCACACATTTGTTTGCTAAGGCCGTGTCCCCCACACGGTTGAGACACACGGCCGTGTCTCAACTCGTGCGGCCAACACTTAGGCTATTTTTCAAGCATTTAAGTTACCCTTAATCCTTCACATCTTTATTTCCATATTACACATTTAATTCATGGCCATGACCACTTAGATTGGTCATAAAACATTCATCATGCACATATTTCATAACACCAACCATATATGGCCAGCAAGCATAATCACATCATCTCATCACAAGCATTAGAACATAGCATAGATAGATAGGTTCACAAACCATAATCAATATGAGACACACCTCTTGGCCATATACTAATAACTCAATATAGACCAATACATTAGTCTAATCATAATAATACATATCATTAAAACCTAATCCCTATACATGTCGCTCACTTGAACACGCTTAACATATATCAATATTCCAAGGATGATGGCTTGATAGTGTGATGCAGCCTTCGACGATCCCAACCCCGAGCTAACCTGACAACACTAAAGAAAAGGAAAGGAAGGGATTAGGCTTTATAGCTTAGTAAGACCGTATGAAAAATAATAAGCAATTATCGACTTGTTCCTCAAGGTAATACAACCATATTTTGCACTTTTACTTATGTTCGGGTCAAGCTATTTTCTCAAGTCACAGTCATTAAATTATTTATATCTGGAGCTACGGAACTCCAAATTAAGTTCTGATAATTTTTCTTGAAACTAGACTCACATATCTTCTTACCATAAATTTTTAGAATTTTTGGTTAAGCCAATTAGTATAGTTTATTCTATAAATATACCCCTTTTTTGCTATCTGACAGTTCTGACCCGTCTTCACTAAAAATTAATTATATCATACTACAGGACTCGGATGATGTTCCTGTCTATTTTTATTTAAAATAGACTCATTAATAATTCTAATCATATAATTTATAACCCATAGCTATTTTTTTACAATTTTCAATGATTTTCTCTAGTTAGAACAAGGGATTTCGAAATCGTTCTAACTCTGTCTGACACAAATTCAAATATCTCATAATATGAAATTCTTTTTCTTACACTGTTTCTTTTATAAGAAACTAGACTCAATTAGCTTTAATTCTATATTTTTCTAAATCTTCAACCCTCTTTCCACTATTTTTGGTGTATTTTCCAAGTTGGACTACTGCAGTTGTCCCAAAACTGTTTAGTGTAAATAATGGTAACTAAGCTTATAATGCCTTCACAAACCATTTTAAACATCATGGTAAAAATACGTATTGGTACATCACAAGCATAGAACCATAATCATAAGGTCATCAATATTTCATTCTCATAGGCATAGCTTACTTATTTGTATCCTTACCAAAGATGCATCATTTCATGATAGTAACAGTATTTGAGCTTCGAGTACATACTTGTACCTTTTCAACATGCTCATTTACTTACCTTCTCGCTTTCATCACAAGCTTTGAACTACCAGTTGAACCACTTGGAATACTATAGGATATTCAATAGGCCTCAAACATAGGGTAAGATGCCAACACCATGTCCCAGACATGGTCTTACACTAGCTCACACATCAAAGACGATTCCATGTCCCAGACATGGTCTTACACTGACTCTCATATATCAAGGCCAATGCCATGTCCCAGACATAGTCTTACACTAGCTCTTGTCTATCGGTGCTGATGCCATGTCTCAGACATGGTCTTACACTGACACATATCAAGCTGATGCCATGTCCCAGACATGGTCTTACACTAGCTTTCATATCTCGAGGCCGATGCCATGTCCTAGACATAGTCTTACACTAGCTCTCATCTTAATGCCAATGCCATGTCCCAGACATGGTCTTACACAGACACATATCAAGTCGATGCCATGTCCTAGACATGGTCTTACACTAGCTCTCATAATGTGGCCGATGCATGTCCCAGACATATCTTACACTAGCACACATATCACCCAAATGTCATGACATAAATATCCAATCTATTCTTAAGGTCCGACCGAGAGTTTATCACGTTAAGTCTCATCATACATTTCTCATAGCCATATTCAAACATTTTATGCAAAATTAACCATACAATGCATAATAACGATAAAGTTGTAATATTTACGCACAACTTACTCATTTCAATGGAATATCATATTCCATCAATTTCCAATGTATTCAATTACCACATAAATGTTATTAACATTTGGCATCACTTTCTCATATTCAATATCATCAACATATAATTCAATACAATCATAGTAAGATAGATTTCAAGAATATTAACAATAACATGGATCTCATGCTTATTTAATCACATGGACTTACCTCGAATGCAATTTCAGCTAATTGCGTCATTTTAGTTCATAACCTCGTACTTTTCGATTTAAGCCCGACTCTCAGTTCCTTGATCTAAAATGATAAAATTCACTACATTAATCATCACATTAACTAATACATTCCATAATTTATACTTTGCCAAAACGACCATTTTGCCCCTAGACTTTCACAAAAATTATGATTTTACCCCTAGGCTCGTAAATCGATTGTTATCGAATTTCTTTATTAATCAAGCCTAGCCGAATTTATGTTAGGCTTATAGCAGCTCACAATTTTATTCATTTTACACATTTATCACCTTTTTATCAACCTTTACAAAAAGGTCCATTTAGGTGTTCTTCATGAAAATCCTTTCACAAAAGTTGTTTATTACACAACCATGACTTATTTTCTTCCATAAAAATTCAGCAAGAAACATAAATATTCACATGGAAAAACCCTAGACTTTCAACCATTTTGCAAAATAATCCCCCCATTAGCTAGATTAAGCTATAAGGGTTTCAAAAATACAAAAATCATCAAAAATAACCATCAAAATCACTTACTTGCAAAGGAACTAAGTGGCTGAAAATTTAAGCTCTCAAAACCCCCATGTTTGTTTCCATTTTTGGTGGAAGAAGAAGAAGAAATGAAAAAAGATGATAACTTTTTCTTTATTTTATTTTATTACCAAAAAAGTCACCTAATGTCCACCAAATTTTTTACTTTTCAACTTTCTTGTCCCTATGGCCGGCCATCACTCCCCAAATGGCCTATTTGCACTTTAAAGACCTCCAAATTTAGTTCTCTAGTTATTTAACATATTTGGGTAGTAAAACAAAACTTTTGACCTTTATGCGATTTAGTCTTTTTTCGCAATTAAGCTCACAAACGTTAAAATTAATTCAACAAAATTTTCATGCACTCATATAATCATGCTATAACACAGAAAATAATATTAAAATAATTTCTTAACCTCAGATTTGTGGTTCTGAAACCACTGTTTCGACTAAGCCCTATTTCGTGATGTTACAGGTCATGTTGGCTATGTTTTGATAATGATTTTGGCCATTTAAATTGGCTTGTAAATGTATATATCTTGATTTGTATATAATAGCCATGATATTTGGCTTATTTTGAGTAAATTTGCTTGTGTATATGTGTATGTGTATATAGTTTATGATATGTAAATTGAGGTTGGTTTTGATGATGCTTATTAGTAGTTGGTATTATGGAAGTGAATATTGATATTGCGGATGTTATTTGTTTGTGAATCAAGGTAAAGAATGCAAGTTTTGAGTAACCATATTGATGATCTAAGTTTATGAGATTTTAGGTATGAATGGATTAGTCTATTTTGCAACTTGTGTGTATTGAGAAATATGGTATTGAATATGCATGAATTAGGTTTGAATTGGCTGGTTTAAATGCCTATTTATGCCGTAGAATGGTGCAAATTGATGTGTTGTAGGTACATTCAAATTTGGGTGGCAATTTGGCTTGGTAATTAGCCTATTTTTGTCCATACGGGTAGAGACACGGGCGTGTGTCTCAGCCATGTGCGACACACGGTCATGTGTCCCCTGGTGTTGAAATTAACATCAAGTTAGTATGCTCCACACGGCGTCACACACGGGTGTGTGACTTCACCATGTGACATAAGTCAGTATACCCTACAAGTTTGGCACAGCCTAGCACACGGCCTGGCACACGGGCATGTATGGCTATTTTTAGGGCACACGGGCGTGTTTGTTGGCCGTGTGACCCAAGTCAGATAGTTACATGGGGTTGGACACCGGCTGGGACACGGCCATGTCCTCCCATTTCGAATGTCCACACGGCCTGTGACACAAGCATGTCTGTTGGCCATGTGAGAGACACAGTTGGGCTACACGGGCTTGTATCCCTTGTTTTAAGAAAAATTTTCTAAATTTCATAAAAATTTCTTAAGCTATCGGTTTAGTCTCGAACCACTCCAAAAGCATGTTTAAGGCTCGTAGGCTCGTTATAGGGACATTATGCTTGAGTTTGAATAATGTTTGCATGAAATGTGAAATTATATGTGAATTAAATGTTTAAATGTTTTATAAGTTCGGTAATACTCTGTAACCTTACTCTGACGTTGAATACGAGTGAAAGGTGTTATATTTATTGGTATCAGAGCTACAGTTTAGTCTATTCTAGAACTAACATAGCATGTGTGTGAGTCTAGCTATACATACAATATATAAATAGTGATAGTGTGATGACTCCTGACATTTTAAAATGTGTTTTCATATATTAAATGGATCCCAATCGATTTGTAGCTGATGAGGTTGAAAGTAATGCGCCAGCTCCCGTTCAAGGGACAGTGCCTTCTGAATCTAAACCTATATCAGGTAGCCAGGGAGGAGAAGCTAGAGAAGCCTTCTTCCAAATAATGAATGAGTGGTTCACGCAATATGTTCGAACAAATCCAGCTGCTCAACAACCTCCACCCCCATCTAATCCTCAACTGATCCCTGTTGTGGAATTCAAACGACTAAATAAGCCTCCGATTAATAAAATCTATAAGTATGGGGGTAAGGAGTTTAGAGCTACCGTTGATGACGATCCCAAGAAAGCTGAATTTTGGCCTGAAAACACTATTCGGGTATGTGATGAATTGTCGTGTACTCCAACTGAGAGTATAAAGTGTGCCATTTCATTATTAACAGATATCGCATATCAGTGGTGGAATACATTAGTATCTGTGGTACCTAGAGAACGGGTCACTTGGGAATTCTTTCAGACCGAATTCAGGAAGAAATATATAAGCCAATGGTTTCTGAATCAAAAGCACAAAAAAATTTTAGAATTGAAACAGGACCGTATGAGAGAGAATTTGTGTGGTTCAGCAAATATGCTCGAGAGCATGTTTCTACCAAAGAGATCATATGCAAGCGGTTTATTAATGGTTTGAATGAAGGCATTAAACTTTTGGTCGGGATTTTAGATTTGAAAGAATTTGTTGTATTAGTTGACCAGGCTTGTAAAGCCAAAGACTTGAGCCAAGAAAAGAGGAAAGCTAATTCAAAGACTAGAGATTTGATAAAAAGACCGATGAATAAACAAAGAAATCCCAAAATTCGTATAGTCGATCAAATACATCAGTGGGATACCAGAACAAACTTTAGTATTTATAGACTTTAGACTTTAGAATGCTTAAAAAGCCTAAAAATTGTGGGTTTTCACGTGTTTGGGAAGCAATGTGCGAACTTGACACGAGTTGGCACATGAGCGTGTATCTAGCCCGCGTGGCACTTGAAACCTGCTCTATTTGTCTAATTTTAGCTCGTTTTTTGCTCCTTTTTCTCCCAAATGATCACCTAAGTATAGAAACATGAATTCAAAGGATTAGAAGCATCAAATTCACCAATTTGTATAAATAATCATCCAAAAACGCATTAAGAATGGGATTAACATATGTTAGTTTTATCATTTATCAGAAAACGTCTTACAAAAGTCCTAATAAATCCGAGTGAATACATATTACCCACAAAATAAGAAGACTCACAAATGGTCGCAAGTCTATGAGTTTCATTTGACCCTTCACTAAATCTATGCACCTGAAAGAAAGGGGGAAGTGGGGTAAGTTTGTAACAACATAGTGAGTTCCTAGAAAGATTAAGCTTAGTGAATGGTAACAAATATTAGGAATAGGAACTCAAACTAACAACTAACTCGCCAATTTTTAGCGGATACATCTCTCTAGTCCAAAAGACATCTGGCAAATCCTACCGCGACTCACTCTGCCCACTGGTGCATTTCACTAGTCTATGTTCCCATCCATGACAACTGCGTCACATTTGGTCCGTGAAACTATTACCAACATGGTTTGACCTTTTTATGAATGATGAGTTTGTTGTTTATTATTTTCATATAATGTGCATAACTCATGCACCCTTTTCTTTTTTCTCTCATACTCCCTTCCTTGTACTAGCTTCTGATCCTGGATCTTCATAATTTCTCATCTGAATTATACACAAATGTTCCCTCTATTTCCTCCTCACTCCCTTTCTTGTTTGGACACATAGATGTTCCCCCACAAAATCAGGTCTCACCAATCACAGTTTGCATCTACATGCCATACTGGAGGTGAATGATTCGTTTTAGATCTTCAATATCAATGTACATATCATTCCACCATCCTCTTCATATCGATTTGGATACAGAGCTTATGCACCAAGGAAGGAGTCCTTGTACTTTATACATACATCAGGCCTTTAAGTCTTTTATCGTGTTTGACCAAGCATGTAACTAACTTTCGAAACATAATTCTTCTAGACATGAATACAAGTGGCAAGGAATGATGTCACTTACCTTGTTGAATGACAAAAACTATTAACCAAAATAATACAAACTATAACTCTAGGTACGAAGGAACTCACCAAAATGTCTTAATACAGACTATAACTTTAGGTGCTAAGGAACTCGCCAAAATGTCTTACTTTAGAGCTTTATCTACTCTACAATTCATTTCTGCTTGCATCTAACAACTGCATCATGAACTGTTAACCAACCCTTTCCCAAGATAACATCAAATTTATCAAATGGCAACAACATTGGATTAGCAGGAAATTCGTAACCTCGAATTTTCAGTGGACAATTTTTATGGACTTTATTAACTATCATACTCTGACCTAAAAGATTCGACACTCTAATATCAAATTCAGTATATTCTACTAGTAACTTCTTTTCTGTAGCTAATGTTATGCATATGTAGGAATGTGTGAACCCAGGATCAATTAATGCGATAACAGTAACACCAGAAAGAGTAAAAGTACTAGCAATAACGTCAGGTGTAGTAGCCTTCTCTTTAGCTTGAATCGCATAAGTTTTGGCTAGTGCTCAACCTTCAGATCTAAAATTTGTATTGCAAGACTCATTACGACTAGTTCTATAAGTACTTCCAAGTCTCAATTTTCTACCCCACTGAGACACAGTTGCAGACTTAGCAACTTGTTCTAAACCAGATTCAGCCTTATTTGGACATTCTCTAATTAAATGTTCAAATGACCCACAACGAAAACATGCCCCTGATTTGAATCTACACTCACCCAGGTGAATTTTGCAATAGTGCTTACAGGTAGGTGTGTCTATATTCTGAACGCTACCAGCACTTGCCACCGAGGTAGCTTAAGTCTTTGAAGGAAACTATCTGAATGTACTTTTTCTTGTATTCCCAATAGTAGGTATAGATTGGCTACTATAATCTCTTGGTTTCTTTGGCAAAGGTGAAAAAAGTTTCTGAATTCACATCACTTGCTTGAGGTTTCCTTATTAGTTTTGGCTCGTTTCTTATCTTTCTAGATTGCTTCCATCTTCTAAGCATGTCCTGATAGTATCATGAATTCTTTAATTTCTAGCATTCCTACCATTTCTCGAATATTCTCATTCAATCCTCTTTCAAACCTAGCACACATTTTGGCTTCAGAAGTTAGTTGTTCCCGAGCATACTTACTCAAATTCACAAACTTGCACTCGTATTCAACAACTGACATGTTTCCCTGCTTTAGATCCAAGAACTAACATTTCTTGTCTTCCAAGTATAGTTGACTGACATACTTCTTTTAAACTCAGTTTGGAAAAATTCCCACGTCACTCGATCTTTCGGAACCACATAATTTAAAGTAACGCACCACCAATAAGCATCTTCTTTTAGTAGCGAAATAGCACATTTCAGACTATCTTCAGGCGAACAGTTCAATTCATCAAAAACATGATAAATATTTTCTAACCAATACTCAACTTTTGCATGATGTTCATTAAATAACCCTTGAAAATTTTTAGCTCTACATTTACAAATTTTATAAGTAAAAGGTCAATGAACAGATACCTGATCAATAGCCTAAGGATGAACAGGTGTCGGGGGAGACACAGGAGGGGGTGGACGTTGTGGAGCCATAAGATTATTTCGTATAAATTGCGTAAACCACTCATTCATCATTTGGAAAAGGGCACTACAGTCCCCACTTTCCAAAGTTTGAGATCTAGATGCATCTTGACTTGCTCCCTCATCGAAAGCCAGAGCTTGACTTTTAATCATTATCGGTAGGGTTATTTCTGTCTGCCATCAAAAATCTATAAAAGAAAACATTGTCAGACCGGATCATGAGTATCACACAACTTACAGGTTACTGTGGCATGTAATTCTAGACTCTTTAGAGGCTAAGTTCAGTCCTAAAATTGATTAAATTGTAGCTCTGATACCACTAAATGTAACATTCCTAACCCGTCTCTGTCACCAGATTAAGGTTACAAAGTATTATGGTACATATCAAACAATTTACTTCATTAAACAATTCATGTATTAAATTAATTATCAACATCGAATTTACATTTCATTCATAGAAAAATTCCAATTACGAGCCTTAAAACGAGCTTAATAGGCCCTAAAAATGGTTTGGAAATAATCAGAGACTAATTTGAATCAAAACAGAAAAATATGAAAAAACTTAAAATTTTTGGAAATAGGGGTCACACAACTGTGTGTCCAAGCCATGTGAAAGAACCTAGAGATGTCACTCAGAAACATGGTCGTGTGGCCAACCATGTACAAATCAAAATATGTGTCACACGGCCGTGTCCCGACCCGTGTGCCCGATCGTGTGAGTATTCAAAATAAGGTAACACGGTTGTGTCACAGACCGTGAGTGTAACAACCCATTTTTCAGTGAAATCAGAACAGTGGTTTCAGGACCACAAATCTGACCCAAAAATAAGGTTTATTTTTATTTCATAATATGGTCCATATTATAATAGGCATGTTATGTAAAAATTTTGATACGAAAATTTTATCGATTAAGTGTTTAATTACGAGAATGACTAAATCACATAAAATGCGAAAATTAAATTCTAGTAGCTAAAAGGATTAAATAGCTATGGAATTCAAAACTAGAGGTCCTTATATGGTAATTAGACCATTAAGAAAAGTATGTAGATTTTTCTTGGTGACTCATCCATGGAAATATAGAAAAAGGGCAAGGACTAAATTGGAAATAGCAAACTACTTAATTAATTAAAAGATGAAAAGAAAATATATCATCTTATTTTCATCATCTTCGACCTAAAAACACATGGAAACCCTAGGTGAGAGAAGAGAAACTTTCAAGGTCTAATTGGGTAAGTTTCCTTGTCCCGTTTTTAGTAATTTTGATATTTTTGAAACCGAGATAGCTTAATCTCTCTATTTGAGGGATTAATTTGAAAAGTTATCAAGATATGAAAAATGGTTCATGGATGTATATGCTGGAAATTAGAAATTTATGGTAGAAAATGAAAGACTATTGATAGATAAATAACTTTTACAAAGTGATTTTTGATGAAAACATGATTTAGGGACTAAAATGAAAAGTGGTAAAATTTGACGAAAAATTCTAAAATTTTATGAATACATATGCTCTAAAATTTGAAATGGGGCTTTGGTTAGGCTCGGAATAGGGAGTAATTTGCACAAGTTTCATTTTCCAAGCCTAGGGACAAAATCTGAATTTGTGGAAAAGTTAGGGGCAAAATGGTAATTTTGCCTAGGACATAAATTGAGTCCATTTAAATATGAAATGTGTGAAATTTATGATTAAATTCATTTATATAGATCCGGACAACACTAACTCGAGGTTAGGTCTAGGAAAAGAAAAGGTTTCAGATTTGTAGACTTTTTACGCAAACAAGTGTTGAGGTAAGTTTGTGTAACTTCGTCGGGCATGTAATTATGTTAATTGAATGTTGTGTTTGTATGTAATGTGATTTATGTTTATGTGTTTTACTTGTATGCTATGATGGAAAATTGATACATGCTTGAAATGGTGATAAAAGGGTTAAGTCCTGATTGATGTTGAATTCCGATGATTATATGCACTTTCCCAAAACTAATAAGGTCCTGGAATTGTTACGAACGGGATTTAGCTCGAACGAGTAATCCCATTAACCTTGTTATAGAAAGGATTTAGCCCGATCGGGTTACCCCGATATAATACCTCTCGAGCATACGTATGATTAGGGTTTAGCGTGGACTGGTAACCCAAATTGAACTCTTTGAGCATATGTTATATAAAGGATTTAGCCTGGACTAGTAATCCTTTTATGCTATATGTGGCTTGAGAGAGTGTTTCTTGGTTAAATTCCCTAATGGGTACCTTTGAATAAGAAATTGACGGATTATTGAATCGTACAATTCAAGTGTACTACTTGAGCATCAATCAGAATTCAATGATTCAACGGACATAAAACTCTTGACATGGCATTAGAACTTTGAGATGAATTGAAAATGTCTTAAAGAGTATTGCATCATGAGCTCATCTATGTTACTTGATTGATATAAAGATTTTGGTGACTAACATGTTTGATTGAATGTATGTGATTAGGGAAATTAGCCAAATGGATGGAAACATAACAATGTATGCTTAGATTTAATGAACAAGATTGGTAAGTTTAGTTTCCGTTATGTAAGTATGTAATGCTTACTCCATTTTATTTTTCCCCTGTTTTATAGTGCTCGAAAGCTTGTGAAGGTTGGAAGATCATTGGAGCATCGTCACACTATCAACTAGCTATTTTGGGTATACTTAGTAAAAAAAACCATTTTGGTATAATGGCATGTATAGTACAACTTGGCCAATAGTGGCTTGAAATGTTATTTTGTAACCTAGCCATTGGAATGGCTAGTAATGGTTCATTTTGGTATGACTGAGTATATTATTATGATATACATATATACACATGTGTTATGCTTAAAAATATGTGATCAAAGGTTGTGATTGCCTAAGTTAAACTAAGGTAAGGTTGTGATCATGTATGCTTGTAGTGATATGCCTTGTGAATGATGAAATTTGCTTAAGTTGAACGCTAGGATTGGTTGGTATTGGATGTGTGTTTCAATTGTAGGTCATGGGTGAAATTTTGGGTAAGAAATGAAGCTATAAATGGCTTCATTTTGTCCACATGGGTAGACACACGGGCGTGTGTCTAGACCGTGTATGACACACGACCTGGTAATATGGGCATGCGGTTAGGCCGTGTGTCCCCTGCCCCTTAATTTTGAGAAACAAAATGCTCAGAATTGAGCACACGGTCTAGAACACGGACGTGTGTCTTGGCCATGTGAAACCTGAACCTAATTTTGAATTGAATTAATAAACCACACGGCCTAGCACACGGGCATGTGGCATGGCCATGTGTGCAAGTTAGAGAGTTACACGGGGTCGAACATGACCTCTAGCACTGGTGTGTCCCAGGGTCACACGGGCGTGCCCCTTAGACCATACGGGTGTGTGAGCCCTTCACCTTGGAAAAAATTTGTAATTTTGGGAAAAATTCTTATAGGTCTTGATTAAGTCTCGACTCGACTCTAATGCTTGTATTGGGCCTTGAGGGTCCAATTAAGAGACGTTTTGAATGATCTTGGTAAATGAATAGTAAATTATAAGAATTATCTATAAAATGTTCTGAAAGTTTTAGTAATGCTCTGAAACCTTGTTCTGACGATGAATATGGCTTAGGGGTGTTACAGTGTGCCAGCCCATGTGTGTATTCGAAGTAAGGTCACACAGCCGTTTCACGAGGTAGTGTAACTCTCTAAGACTATGTGTGCCTAATGAATATGCCCTCATTAGCACCACATATAAACAACATTTAACAACCAAAACAATACATCTACTCAAACCATCTAACCAAGAATAAACATGCCAAATTTGTGACCAAATGGGCATCCATAAATACCATTAAACATACCATAACTTAAAATTTGCAAGATGTCGACAAAGCATATAGGTATAAATACTATGTTTTCACAAAAGCCTATTTACAACCAAAGTACTAAAACATGTCCAAACATTTACAAAATGAGCATCCTATATACATGCCACAATTATCCACATTACAAGACTTCAAAATCTACTGATGTTAGATGATGCTAGGTGTGAGCTTCGCTAATCTGATCAACACGATCCAAGATTTCAAAATTTATAGAGAAATAATAACAGAAGTAAGTATGTGAAATACTTAATAAGCTCCCAAAATTCAGCGCAAACTTACTGTACTCATTTAATAGCAATTTGCATATATTCATTCAAACATCAACCTTAATTCATGTTTCAATAATTCCAAGTCAGTAAACAATTAAACATACGAATATTCAGAATTTATAATTTATTCACTTCAATGAAATAGTCCAGTGCCAAATAACCTTTATTCTTCTGATGAATCTTTGTAAAAGTACTCAATAGATAAGTCTAGAAACAGATGATGCTTGTATGAGCTAATCAGATACAAAGTGAATGTGTTAGGTTACCTGTTCGGTCTAAACTAGTGACATCATTGAAAAATTGCTTGGACAATGCTATTTATACATGTAAGGTTACAAGTCTAGGCTAAACCTTTAAACGAAACCAAAACCAGTGACAACATTGAAAACTAGCTTGGTCAGGGCTATTTATATATGTAAGGTTACCAGTCCAAGTTAAACCTTTAAAAACGAAAATGGATTACAAGTCCAAGATAAATCTGAGTCACATGTATATCTGAGACCACAACACATGCTAAAGCCTGGTCCAAAACAGAAATTCAATCAGAAATCCAATGTACGAAACTTTTACTCAATCCATCAAAATCATTTTAGAATTCAATTTATTTCACTCAAACCAAATTCCATTTTAACAAATTAAATAAGTTGTTAACAACATTTAATAATAAATTATAACCAAGGATAATAGTGTGAACTTACCTGCTGGAATGGTTCAATTTTAAGGGACTATTCGGCAATTTTTCCTTCTCCTCATACGTCCTCCGATCTTTAAGATTCTTGATCTAAAGTATATTTAAATTTAATTAAATATTTTCAAACCACATAAAAAATCAAATTTATGTATTTAAGTCATTTAAATCACATTTTACAAATTTACCCCTAAACTTTACCCTTTATGCAATTTAGTCCATAAACTCAAAACTATCGAATTGAACACCATTAAGCTTAAATCAAGCTAACCAAAATTCCTATAATCTTAAACAATCTATAAATTTCTAAATTTCATAATAATTCCATGAAATTTTACTAATTTAACAATTAAATCCTTAATCTTCAAAATCAACTAACAAGCTTACAAAACTATGATAAAACTTCACAAATCTTACAAACTCAACAATGACACATTTCAAAACATTTAACAGGTTCACAAACTAACACTCGGGTTAGCTAGACTTAATTGTAACGATCATAAAAACATAAAAATTACTAAAAATATAATCAAAATTGACTTACATGAAAGCACTCAAGTTGACTGAAATTTCAAGCTTTATCCATGGTTATTTTTTTTCTCTCAATTTCAGATAAGACCAACAAAGATGATGATAACTTGTTTTTTCTTCATGTGCTAATGTTTTTATTATTTATTTACTTATTTACCCCTAATTAACATATTAAACTTAACAAATACAAGACCCATAACTGACCAAATCAACCTATTATGGTTTATTTACCATTTAAAGCCACCAAATAAAGTTTCTAAAACTATTGGACCCATTTTACTAATAGCAATCGACTTTCTCAACTTTTACGATTTCATCCTTTTTACTTAATTAGCTTTTTAAAAGTTAAAATTTCTTAACAAAATTTTAATATGACTTTGTAATAACCCTATAAATAATAAATAACTAATAAAGTACTGATATACTAGTCAGAATTGAGGTTTCAAAACCATTATTCTTGACACCACTAAAAAAACGAGATTTTACAATACAAGCTCTATTAATCTTTAACAGTTAACACCTTTGTTAGCAATGAAGAACTCTCCTGGTTTCCTCAATGATCCTATTTATAGCTAACTTATAGAAAAATCCTAATCAAAACTATCTTCAATAATTTCAAACTTTTACAGACTTCCATTAATTAATCGCATCCTTTGAGGCCTTCCAAGTATCCTAATGATTTACACGTTGCATTCAATAGGATGTTAAATGACTTAAACGTGTTCTACAAGCTAATTTACCTACTCTAACCACCATGTAAAAACACATGGTGCTTTCTCATGCATCATGACTTGAAAGCTCAAATATAGGGATTCAGAGAATAAACGCAAACTGTTAGAGAGTAAGGTTGAGTCATTGAAGAAGGGCAAGTCCTCCTTAAGGGAACAACTCCAAGCCCAAAAGCTACACTATAAGGCCAAATTGGATAGCCTTCGCCAATTAAATGATGAAGCCTTCTAAAAATACCAAAATGGCACAACCAAGAACTTGACTGAGGCGCTGCTAGAGTTAAAGGCTAACTTGGTTCTCCATGCCCAAGTGGTCGCTAGTCCCATGGACTTGAGTCAAGTAGACTTCAACTTCCTAAAAGACATCTCTACAGATTCATTAGGTTTTAATGTTTACAACCCCAAGGTTAAGGTGTGGGAAGACTTCCATTCAAAATTGAAACAAATTACTGGTTTCTTCTTCCCTAACTTGCCCGAAATAAAGGGTGAAAAGATTCCTGAGAAGCTTAATAACTCGGAGCAAACTTCAGAGGAAGTGGAGCAAACATAGGAGGTCCCCTTAGCGGAGAAGGTTCTCACCACATCCAATGAGCAATATACCAAGGGAGAGGACAAAATTTATTTTTATTCTGTCTTTTCTTTTATTATCCTTTATATCATGTAACACTTTTTTTTGTTCATATTAATGAATCAATTATGTTTCTTTCTTTTATCGTTTTCTTACATCATTATTTCTATTCATTAATCCATTTTTAATAACTCAATCTCATGATAAGATAATTGTCAACATACCTAAGGAACTCTACCAAGTTTGGCGTATTATGCATATAGGGCTTCTTCATCTTTATAATCCGAGAACCGATTAAACCGGGCTCTAATACAAACCTTGTAACGCCCTCAACCCGATTTGGTTAACTAGATCCCAATCTTGGGTATTACCACGCGAATACAGCCACCAACTTAATCTACTTATACTGTAATACCCCTAACCCGTCTCCATTGTCGGATTAAGGTTACTAAGAATTATCGAACAATCGAAATAACATTTAACATCATAACATTAAATAAATTGATCTCATTAAAAACCAATTAAACATATGCATTTGGTCCCTAAATCGAGCCGTCGATGCCCTAAAAATAGCTTAGAAGCAATTCGAGACTTGTAATATCCCTACACTGGGTCTAGTAATTTTGGGTATATTTTTCTGGTTTTAAGTGTGAAACTAGGAATTTATAGGGTTTCTAGTCATTTTAAATTTAATTTAGGAAGTTAATTTCATCTAAAATCGATTAAACAATAATCTAGAAAATTAAAAAAATATTTTCCAAAAATTAAGTTTAAATATTTTAAATAATTATTAGTGAAAATAATCAATTTGGGTTGAAAAAGAATTTTAAAATAATTTTTATTTGGGGTAATATGAGTAAAATTTAAATATTTAAATGGACTCAATTTACATCCTAGGCAAAATATATCAAAAATAATAATAAAATAATCTTTTTGACTTTGGATTTGTGGTCCCAAGACCACTGTTCCGACCAGGCCTTAAATCGGGCTGTTACAAACTTACCTTGACACTTGTTCGCATAAAAAGCCAACTAATCAGAAACCTTTTCTTTTCCTCGATCTAATCTCGAGTTAGTGTTGTCCAGATTTATATAAATGAATTTAATCATCAATTTCACACATTTCATATTTAAATGGACTCAATTTACGTCCGAGGAAAAATAATTTTAAAATAATAATTATTTTAAATATTTAAATGGATTTGTGATAGTTGCTGAGTTTTTATGGAATAATATGAGTCCTAGTTGTTTTATAAACAACTTTTGTGAAGGGATTTTCATGGAAAACACCTAAAAGGGACTATTTTGCATAAGTTGTAAAATAGTTGATAAATATGTGAAATAGTGAGAATTTGAAGTTGTTATAAGAGTAAAAAGGGTTTGTCTAGGCTTGAGATAAAAATAAATTCGATAAAAATCAATCTTCGAGCATAGGGGCAAAATGGTATTTTGCCAAGGTCTAGGAGCAAAATGGTCATTTAACTAAGAGGTGAATTTTAAATTGCCTAATTGAGTTTAGTGACTAAATGAGTGCATTTCCTCATTATAGATCAAGATTTACCGAATACGAACTTAGACCGAGGGAAGGCCAAGCAAATCGACTAAACCAACTAGTCGTGAATATTTTGTAATCCGAGGTAAGTTATGTGTAAATATTACAACTACATTGCTAATGTATGTGTTGAATTGTATTTAAATTTAATATAGCATAAATTGCTTGATTGTGGAATTGAGAGAGAGTATGAATATATTAGAGATAGTAGAGTTCTCGTTGGACATAGGAAAATAAACCAGATATTCATGCCGTGACATTAGGGTCACTTGTGTGAGCTAGTGTAAGACCATGTCTGGGATATGGCATCGGCACAGATATGTGAGAGCTAGTGTAAGACCATGTCTGGGGCATGGCGTCGGCCTCGATTTCGATAGTCAGTGTAAGACCATGTCTAGGACATGGCATCAACTTGATGAATGAGCTAGTGTAAGACCATGTTCGGGACATGGCATCGGCATTGAGACGAGTGCTAGTTTAAGACATGTCTAGGACATACATCAGCCTCGAGACGTAAGCCAGTGATAGACAAGTCTGGGACATGGCATCGACTTGAGATATGAGCTAGTGTAAGACCATGTCTGGGACATGGCATCGGCACCTTACCCATGTTTGAGGCTTAATGAATACCTGATGATATTCCGAATGGTTCAACGGTGATTGTTATGTTCTTGAGCTAATGAGGAAAGTATAATCGTGTTGTGAGGACGGTAATGAGTAAGTTATACCTATGCCTACTTTGGTGTTATGTGCATGTTGATTGTATATGAATGTTGTAGTGTACATTTTTAGATACAACTTACTAAGCTTTACGCTTACTCCATTTCCTTTCCTTTCCATTTCCTTTTAGTGCCGCCTAACTAGCTCAAAGATCACCGGAAGTCAGAGACATCGATCACACTATCAGTCAAAACATTCGGTATAGTTGGATTTATATTTTTGAGTATGGCATGTGTAGGGCTAGACCTTACTATGTTGTGTCTTGTGAATTGGCCAAATTTGTTAGCTTGGGATGGATCCCACACTTTGCATTAAGCCTTGAATGAGGGCTAACTTTCATTTTGAGTTTATAAAAGATGCATCTTCATGGTTGAATGAATGTCTATTGTGGTTGATTTGATTATGAAAATTATGCTTGTTTTGGTATTGATTGGTATTTGTATGAAAACAGGTAGGCAAGGGTGGCAATGAGGCCTGATAAATAGCCTTATATTGTCTACACGGGTAGACACACGGGCGTGTGTGATACACGTAACAATTTTAAGTCAGTATGCATGGTAATAAACACAAGCGCAGAGACACAACCGTGTGTCTCAGCCGTGTGGAGGACACGGCCTAGTACACGGGCATGTGCCATGGCCGTGTGACATTCTGGGGATGCTGATGTCAGAAACAGAATACCTAGGTTTTTTGCACACGGGCGTGTCGTTGCCGTGTGAGGGACACGGGCCATTGACACGGGTGTGTGTCTGGCCGTGTGAAAACCCCTGTAAGTGTGAATTAGAATTTAATTCCACACGAATGTGGGACATGGGCGTGTTTCCCTTCCACATGGGCGTGTGTCCTGTTTAAAGGAAAAATTCTCATAGTTGGCTTGAGGACCCAGAATGGTCCTGATTAGTTTCCAATGGTCGATTTGGGGCTCGTAGGCCCATAGAAGAAGTTTAAGGTAGAAATTGAAAAAGTTTTAATTTGGGTCGAGTCTTGGTGACTCGAGATTGTTTGTGTGCATGAAGTCAAGTTAGGTAATGCCTTATATTAGACCTCAGCGTGGGATACGGGTATGGGGTATTACATTTAGTGGTATCAAAGCTGTAGTTTAGTTGGTTCTAGGACTAACCTAGCGAGAATACGTGTCTAGCTATACATGTCATAATTGTAAATTAATAGTGTGATGAATCCTAACAATTATAAATTATGTTTTTATATAGTAAATGGATCCTAATAGAGCCATGGCAGATGACGTGGAAAGTAATACGCCGGCTCCCACCGAAGGGACCGCGCCAGTTGAGAGTGAGCCCATGACTATGGGCCAGGGCAGAGGGACTAGAGAAGCCTATCTCTATATGATAGATGCTTGGTACATGGAGTTTGTTCGTGCGAACCCAAAAACTCCACCTTTCCCACCTCCTTCGATTCCTCAGTATGCTCCGGTGGCTCCGCAAGGTGCGGACATGTTTAGAAGAGAGAAGCCTCTAATAGATAAGATCCAGAAACAAGGGGCAGATAAATTCCGGGCTAGTATAGATGATAACCCAGATAGAGTAGAGTTTTGGCAAGAAAATACCATAAGGGTATTCGATGAACTATCATGCACACCTGAAGAGTGTGTAAAGTGTGCCGTGTCACTCCTACGAGACTCGACTTATCAATGGTGGAATACTCTCCTGTCAGTCGTACCGAGTGAGAGGATCACTTGGGAATTCTTCCAAGAAGAGTTCCAAAAAAAGTATATTAGCCAAAGATTTATAGATCAAAAGAGGAAGGAATTTATAGAGTTAAAGCAAGGTTGAATGTTAGTGACAGAATATGAACGTGAGTTTGTGAAGCTTAGCAAGTATGCGCGGGAGTGCGTATCTACAGAAGCCACCATGTGTAAGAGGTTTGAGGATGGCCTCAATGAAGATATCCGAGTGTTTGTTGGCATCTTAGAGCTACAGGAATTTGTAACACTTGTTGAAAGAGCCTGTAAGGCCGAAGAGCTGATTAAAGAAAGGAAGAAAGTGACTTTTGAGTCGCAAGATTTTAAGAAGAGATAGATGGGGAAATCACATCAGTCTTCATCCAAAAGATCAAAAGAGTTCACTACCCGATTGAATGCTTCGATGGGGTATTCGAATAGGAACAAGAACCGACAGAAAACAACTTCTAAAGCCTAGACCACTTCGGTCGCAAGCGTCGGTAGCACTCGGCCAAATAGGCCAGAATGCTCGCAATGTGGTAGGCGTCATTTTGGCAAGTGCCGAGGGAATGAAAGGGGCTATTTCAAGTACGGATCTTTGGAACACTTCATCCGTGATTGTCTTGAATTAGATGAGAGAGAGAGAAAACAAGATGTGAAAGCGAGTAGTGCTCCTTTGAGGGGTAGACCACAGAAGAACCCCGAAAGTGGGGCTAGCAATAGAGGCACACCAAGAGATACTACGGTGAGGTCCGAGGGAAGAGCGCCTACAATGACTTATGCTATAAGTGCTCGGGAAGAGGCAGAGTCTTCCGACGTGATCACGGGTACCTTTTCTATCCATGAAATATCTGTTGTCACTTTAATTGACCTGGGATCTACCCACTCTTATATCTATATGGAATTGATACCTCGTATGAGTATGCTAGTAGAGTCCACTGAGTTTGTAATAAAAGTGTCCAATCCCTTAGGCAGATATGTGCTAGTGGACCAAGTATGTAGAAATTGCCCTTTGACAATTAGAGGTCATTGTTTTTCGGCTAACTTGATGTTGTTGTCATTTAATGAGTTTAATGTAATCCTTGGGATGGATTGGTTGACTGCTCATAGTGTTATAGTGGAATGAAAGAAAAAGATAATTGAGTTGGAATGTGAATACAGGAATGTTCTTCGAGTTGGACCAAATGAGTCAGATAATCTGCCTGTAGTAATATCGTCTTTGACTACCGAGAAATATTTGAGGAAAGGATATGAGGCTTATCTAGCTTTTGTGTTAAACACTCAAGTGTCTGAGTTGAAGATTGAATCGGTACCAGTGGTTTGTGAGTTTACAGACGTGTTTCCAGAAAAATTACCCGGATTGCCTCCGGTGAGGGAAGTAGAGTTTGGAATTGAGTTGGTCCCCAGTACGACGCCTATCTCGATTGCTCCGTATAGGATGGCTCCAACAGATTTGAAAGAGTTGAAAGCACAGTTGCAAGAGCTAACGGATAAGGCCTTTATGAGACCGAGTTTTTTACCGTGGGGTGCTCCGGTGCTCTTTTTGAAGAAGAAAGATGGGTCAATGAGGTTATGCATCAACTACAGACAGCTCAATGAGGTAACAGTGAAGAATAAGTATCCTTTTCCAAGAAGCGATGATTTGTTCGATCAGTTGAAGGGAGCCACTATATTTTCCAAGATCGATCTGAGGTCTGGCTACTATCAATTAAGAGTGATAGAGCAAGATGTGCCGAAGACTACATTTCGGACAAGGTACGGGTATTATGAGTTTCTCGTCATGCCCTTTGGTTTGACTAATACCCTAGCAGTGTTTATGGATTTAATAAATCGCATTTTTCGACCGTATCTGGAAAAATTTGTCGTCGTCTTTATCGATGACATATTAATTTATTCACGTGATGAGAGCGAGCATGCGGAACATCTGATAGTTGTGTTACAAACTTTGAGAAATAAGCAGTTGTACGCCAAGTTTAGTAAATGTGAATTTTGGCTTAAAGAGGTTGGGTTCCTAGGACATATTGTGTCGGGTGACGGGATCCGAGTTGACCCAAGCAAGATCTCAGCTATTGTAGAGTAGAAATCGCTGAGGAATGTAACTGAAGTTTGAAGCTTTTAGGGTTTGGCCGGATACTACAGACAGTTTATAAACAGATTCTCCATGATAGCTACGCCGATGACAAGACTGCTGCAAAAAGATGTCAACTTCGAATGGACTAAAAAGTGCCAATAGAATTTCGAGCAATTAAAGGCTTTGTTGACCGAAGCACCAGTGTTAGTGCAACCGGAGTCGGGCAAGGAATTTGTGATTTATTGCGATGCCTCTTTGAATAGTTTGGGGTGCGTGCTTATGCAAGAAGGTAAAGTCATAGCTTATGCTTCAAGACAGCTAAAGCCACACGAGAGAAATTACCCAACCCATGACTTGGAACTAGAGGCTGTAGTGTTTGCATTGAAGATTTAGAGGCACCATTTGTATGGAGAGAAATGTCGGGTATTCACCGACCATAAGAGCTTAAAGTACTTGATGAATCAAAAGGAGTTGAATTTGCGGCAATGCTGATGGTTAGAGCTGTTAAAGGATTACAAGTTGATTATCGACTACAATCCGGGGAAGGTGAACGTCGTCGCTGATGCATTGAGTAGAAAATCATTATTTGCGTTGAAAGCAATGAATGCCAATATGGCTTTGTCTGGTGATAGTTTAGTCCTAACAGAGTTGAGAGCTAGAGCGACGTTCTTCCAAGAGATCCGAGAAGCTCAGAAAGGTGATGAGAAATTACAAGCCAAGAGAACTCAGTGTGAGTCAGAAATTGAATCAAATTTTCGTATTAGCATCGATGGATGTGTAATGTTCAAAAACAGAGTTTGTGTACCTAAGGAAAATGAACTTATTTAGAAGATTCTGAGAGAGGCGCATAGTGGTTGTTTATCCATTCACCAGGTAGTGTGAAAATGTACAACGACCTAAAGAAAATGTATTGGTGATCGAGTATGAAAAGAGACATTTTTGAGTTCGTCTCCAAGTGCGTAGTATGTCAACAAGTAAAGGCTGAACATCAAGTACCTTCGGGTCTACTTCAGCCTATCATGATCCTAGAGTGGAAATGGGATCGGATCACTATGGACTTTGTGACGGGTTTGCCAGTAACCCCGAAAAACAAAGATGCAGTATGGGTTATTGTGGATAGGCTAACAAAGTCGGCACACTTCATACATATACGTATCAACTACTCCCTTGAGAGATTTGCTGACTTGTACGTTTCCGAGATTGTGAGACTACATGGGGTGCCCATATCGATTATTTCAGACAGAGGCTCGAGATTTACCTTGAGGTTTTGGAAAAAGTTATAAAAGGCATTGGGAACAAAGTTAAGTTTTAGCACAACTTTTCACCCGCAAACCGACGGTCAATCGAAAAGAGTAATTCAGATATTAGAGGACATGTTACGGTGTTACATCCTTGAGTTCTAAGGCAATTGGGGAAAGTATCTACCGTTGGTTGAATTTACCTATAATAACAGTTATCAGACAAGTCTAAAAATGGCGCCTTATGAGGCTTTGTATAGGCGAAAGTGTCGAACGCCCTTATATTGGACTGAGCTTAAAGAGAGTCAGATTCACGGGGTCGATTTAATTAAAGAGACTGTAGAGAAAGTTAAAGTGATTCGTGACTGCTTGAAGGCCGCCTCAGATAGATAGAAATCCTACGCAGATTTGAAACGAAAAGAAATTGAGTTTCAAGTCGGTGATAAAACACTTTTAAAAGTATCACCGTGGAGGAAAGTCCTCAGATTTGGTAGAAAAGGCAAGTTGAGCCCTCATTTCATAGGAACTTATGTGGTTACCGAGAGAGTAGGGACAGTTGCCTAACGATTGGATTTGCCATCGGAATTGGAAAAGATTCACAATGTGTTTCATGTATCCATGCTATGTCAATATAGATCAGGCCCTTTGCATGTGATTGAGCCGACAGAGATTGAGATTCTTCCGAACATAACTTATGGCGAAGAGCCGGTCAAGATTTTAGCCCGGGAAGTCAAGCAATTAAGAAATAAGAGTATAGCACTTGTGAAAGTTTTGTGGCATAGATATGGAGTCGAGGAAGCCACATGGGAACCCGATGAGTCTATGCGAGAGCAGTACCCGAACTTATTCGTCAGTAAGATTTTCGAGGACGAAAATCCCTAAGGGGGGAGAATTGTAACAGCTCGATTTAGGGCTTAGTCAGAACAGTGGTCTCGGGACCACAAATCTGAAGTCAAAAAGATTATTTTCTTATTATTTTGGAGTCATAGCATGTTTATATTAGTACATGAAAAATTTAGTGAGTTAATTTTGACGTTTGTGAGCCCAATTGCGAAAAAGGACTAAATCGCATAAAGTGCAAAAGTCCTATTTTGATAGCTAAAGGTGTATTTTATTAGAGAATCAAAATTAAAGGATTTTAAAGGGCAATTAGACCCTTTTATAGGAGCATGGTCGGCCATTGAGTCAAAGAGAAGACAAAGTTTTAAAATTCGGTGGGTTAGGTGGCTTAATTTGACTAAAATAGAAAACAAAATAAAAGAAGGATGATATCACCCCTTTCTCATCTCTTTTCTCCACCAAAAATTAGCCATTGAAGGGGGTTTTAGAGCTTAAAATTTTCAGCAACTTAGAAGCACTCACAAGTAAGTGATTCCCAAACCCTTTTGTTGATGATTTTTGCATTTTTGAGACCCTTGAAGCATGAGCTTTCAAATGAAAAGTCTATTTTGCAAAATAATTAAGAGTTTAGGGTTTTCCATGAATGGATTTGTGATAGTTGCTGAGTTTTTATGGAATAATATGAGTCCTATTTGTTTTATAAACAACTTTTGTGAAGGGGTTTTCATGGAAAACACCTAAAAGGGACTATTTTGCATAAGTTGTAAAATAGTTGATAAATATGTGAAATAGTGAGAATTTGAAGTTGTTATAAGAGTAAAAAGGGTTTGTCTAGGCTTGAGATAAGAACAAAATTCGATAAAAATCGATTTTCGAGCATAGAGGCAAAATGGTATTTTGCCAAGGTCTAAGGGCATAATGGTTATTTTACCTAAGAGGTGAATTTTAAATTGCCTAATTGAGTTTAGTGACTAAATGAGTGCATTTTTTCATTATAGATCAAGATACACTGAATACGAACTTAGACTAGGGGAAAGCCAAGCAAATCGACTAAACCGACTAGTCGTGAGTATTTTGTAATCCAAGGTAAATTGTATGTAAATATTACAACTACATTGCTAATGTATATGTTGAATTGTATTTAAATTTAATGTAGAAAAAATTGCTTGATTGTGGAATTGAGAGAGAGTATGAATATATTAGAGATAGTAGAGTTCCTGTTGGATATAGGAAAATAAACCGGATATTCATGCTGTGACATTAGGGTCACTTGTGTGAGCTAGTGTAAGACCATGTCTGGGACATGGCATCAGCATAAATATGTGAGAGCTAGTGTAAGACCAAATCTGGGACATGGCGTCGGCCTTGATTTTGATAGTCAGTGTAAGACCATGTCTAGGACATGGCATCGACTTGATGGTGAGCTAGTGTAAGACCATGTTCGGGACATGGCATCGGCATTGAGACGAGTGCTAGTGTAAGACATGTCTAGGACATGCATCAGCCTCGAGACATAAGCCAGTGTAAGACATGTCTAGGATATGCATCGGCTACGAGATGATAGTCAATGTAAGACCATGTCTGGGACATGGCATCGGCACCTTACCTATGTCTGAGGCTTAATGAATACCCGGTGATATTCTGAATGGTTCAACGGTGATTGTTATGTTCTTGAGCTAATGAGGAAAGTACCTAATTGGTATGTATGAGGTATGAGCTCAAAATATATAATATGTGACTTGTATGGATGGTAATGAGTAAGTTATACCTATGCCTACTTTGGTGTTATGAGCATGTTGATTGTATATGAATGTTGTAGTATACATGTTTATATACAACTTACTAAGCTTTACACTTACTCCCTTTCCTTTCCATTTCCTTTCAGTGCCGCCTAACTAGCTCAAGGATCACCGGAAGTCAGAGATATCGATCACACTATCAGTCGAAACATTCGGTATAGTTAGATTTATATTTTTGAGTATGGCATATATAGGGCTAGACCTTACTATGTTGTGTCTTGTGAATTGGCCAAATTTGTTGGCTTGGGATAGATCCCACACTTTGCATTAAGCCTTGAATGATAGCTAACTTTCATTTTGAGTTTATAAAAGATGCACCTTCATGGTTGAATGAATATCTATTATGGCTGATTTGATTATGAAAATTATGCTTGTTTTGGTATTGATTGGTTTTTGTATGAAAACAGGTAGGCAAGGGTGGCAATAAGGCTTGGTAAATAACCTTATATTTTCCATACGGGTAGAAACACGGGCGTGTGTCTAGGCCGTGTGTGATACACAGTTTGCCCCATGGGCGTGTGGTCCGGCCGTGTGTCCCCTACACGTAAAAATTTTAAAGCAGAATGCATGGTAATAAACACACGGGCAGAGACACGATCGTGTGTCTCAGCCGTGTGGAGGACACGACCTAGTACACGGGCGTCTGCCATGGCCGTGTGACATTCTGGGCATGCTGACGTCAGAAATAGAATACCTAGGTTTTTTGCACACAGGCTAAGACACGGGTGTGTCGTTGTTGTGTGAGGGACATGGGCCATTGACACGAGTGTGTGTCTGGCCGTGTAAAAACCCTGTAGGTGTGAATTAGAATTTAGTTCCACACGGGTGTGGGACACGGGCGTGTTACCCTTCCACACGGGCGTATGCCCTATTTAAAGGCAAAATTCTCATAGGTGGCTTAAGGACCCGGAATGGTCCCGATTAGTTTCCAATGATCGATTTGGGGCTCGTAGGCCTGTAAAAGAAGTTTAAGGTAGAAATCGAAAAAGTTTTAATTTGGGCTGAGTCTTGGTGACTCGAGATTGTTTGTGTGCATGAAGTCAAGTTAGGTAATGCCTTATATTCTACCCCGACGTGGGATACAGATATGGGGTATTTCAAAGTTCGTGTAACTTAATTGGGTATGTAATTATGTTAATTGAATGTTGTGTTTGTATGTAATGTGATTTATGTTGATGTGCTTTACTTGTATGCTATGATGGAAAATTGATACATGCTTGAAATGGTGATAAAGAGGTTAAATCCCGATTGAATGTAGAATTTCGATGATTATATGTGCTTTCTCAAAACTAATAAGGTCCTGCAACTGTTGTATATGGGATTTAGCTCGAACGAGTAACCCCATTAACCTTGTTATAGAAAGAATTTTGCCTGGACGGGTAATCCCAATATAATAACTCTCGAGCATACGTTATGATTAGGGTTTAGCATAGACTGGTAACCCTAATTGAACTCTTTGAGCATACGTTATATAAAGGATTTAGCCTGGATTGGTAATCTTGTTACACGATATATGGCTGGAGAGAGTGTTTCTTAGTTAAATGCCCTAATGGGTACCCTTGAATAAGAAATTGATGGATTATTGAATCGTATAGTTTGAGTGTACTACTTGAGCATCAATCGAAATTCAATGATTCAACGGACATAAAACTCTTGACATGGCATTAGAACTTTAAGATGAATTGATAATGTCTTAAAGAGTATTGCATCATGAGCTCATCTATAGTACTTGATTGATTTGAAAATTTTGGTGACTAACATGTATGATTGAATGTATGTGATTAGGGAATTTAGCCAAATGGATGGAAACATAACATTATATGCTTAGATTTAATTAACAAGATTGGCAAGTTTAATTTTCTTTATATGAACTTACTAAGCATGTAATGCTTACTCTATTTTATTTTTCCCCTGTTTTATAATGCTCGGAAGCTCGTGAAGGTTGGAAGATCATTGGAGCATCGTCACACTATCAACTAGCTATTTTAGGTATACTTAGTAAAAAAATCATTTTGGTATAATGGCATGTATAGTACAACTTGGTCAATAGTGGCTTGAAATGTTATTTTGCAACCTAGCCATTAGAATGGCTAGTAATGGTTCATTTTGGTATGACTAAGTAGATTATTATGATATACATGTATACACGTGTTATTTTAAGAACATGTGATCAAATGTTGTGAATGCCTAAGTTAAACTAAGGTAAGGTTGTGATTATGTATGCTTGTAGTGATATGCCTTGTGAATGAGGAAATTTGCTTAAGTTGGATGCTGGGATTGACTGGTGTTGGATGTGTGTTTCAAGTGCAGGTCATGGGTGAAATTTTGAGTGAGAAATAAAGCTAAAAATGGCTTCATTTTGTCCACACGGGCATGTGTTTAGACCGTGTGTGACACACGGCCTAGTAACATGGGCATGTGGTTAGGCCGTGTGTCTCCTGCACCTTAATTTTAAGAAACAGAATGCTCAGAATTGAGCACACGGACAGAGACACGAGCGTATGTCTCAGCCGTGTGTGCCACATGACCTAGAACACGGACATGTGTCTTGGCCATGTAAAACCTACACCTAATTTCGAATTGAATTAATTAACCACACGGCCTAGCACACGAGCGTGTGGCATGACCGTGTGTGCAAGCTAGAGAGTTACACGGGATCGAACAAGGCCTCTAACACAGGCGTGTCCCAGGGTCACACTAGTGTGTCCCTTGGACCACACAGGTGTGTGAGCCCTGCACCTTGGAAAAATTTTTGTAATTTTGCAAAAAGTTCTTAGAGGTCTCGATTAAGTCCCGACTCGACTCTAATGCTCGTATAGGGCCTTAAGGGTCCAATTAAGGGACGTTTTGAATTATCTTGGTAATGAATAGTAAATTATAATAATTATCTATTAAATGTTCTAAAAGTTTTGATAATACTCTGAAACCCTATTTTGATGACGGATACTAGTTAGGGGTGTTACATTTAGTGGTATCAGAGCTACAGTTTAGTCAATTCTTGGATTTGACATAACAGACACGAGTTTAGCTATACATGTAATTATATAAATTGTGATAGTGTAATGACTCCTGATAATTTTAAATGTGTTTTTCATATAATAATGTCATCCAACCGAGCTAGAGCTGAATCTGAGGAAGCTGAGAGCAATGCTTCAGCTTCAGTTCAAAGAGTTGCGTCTACGTCTAGTAGTGAAAGGCCCGTGTCGAAGGGCCGAAGTGAGGAGGCAAAACAAGCTTTCTTTCAAATGATGAAGGAATGGTTTACATAGTACTTAAGAACAAACCCTGATGTACAACGACCTCCCCCACCTGCTCTCTAACCAATTCTTGAGGTACCACAGGGTGTTGAACCTATTAGAATTAGTAAGCCTCCGATAGATAAAATCCGCAAGCATGGGACAAAGAATTTAAAGCTACTACAGATGATGATCCAGAAAGGGCTGAGTTTTGGCTAGAGAATACTATCTTGGTTTTTGATAAATTGTCTTGTACGCCTGCTAAATGTCTAAAATGTGTAGTATCTCTACTAAAAGATAAAGCTTATCATTGGTGGAATACCAAAACTTCAGTGGTACCAAGAGAGAATGTTACATGGGAATTCTTTCAAGCTGAATTCAGGAAGAAATATGTTAGTTAGAGATTCATGGATTAAAAAAAGAAAAAAAATTAGAGCTCAAATAAGGAAACATGAATGTATCTGAATATGAACGAGAATTTGTTCGGTTGAGCAAGTATGCCAGAGAATGGGTTCTAACTGGGGCCAATATGTGTAAATTCTTTGAAGAGGGTTTAAATGATGATGTCAAGTTATTGATTGGAATTCTTGAAATAAGGGAATTTGTGGTGTTAGCCGGTCAAGCACACAAGGTTGAGGAATTGAGTAAAGAATAGAGACAAACTGAAAGAGAAGCTCAGGTTTCTGGAAAAACAACTATGAGTAAATCACAATCGTTTGCTTCTAAGAAACTAAAGAAGTATTATGATCGTGTGACCACCTCTACAGGATATTCTGAAAGAGAGCGAGGCTCTCAACGTTCTAACCCGAGGTCTTCATCTCCATCTATGACCTGTGTGGGTAGTGTTGGTAACCCCAAACTAAAATGTAAATATTGTAACAAATTTCATCATAGGGAATGTCGATCTAGAAGTGGAGCTTATTTTGGATGTGGTTCACTTGAGCATTTTTCTCAGATATTGTCCAAAAAGAGTTTAAAAAGAGATAGAACTAGCTCCAAAGCCGAGTAATCCTATCTCGAGGGACAGACCACCCCGCCATCCTGACAATGTTGGTGGTAGTTGAGGTACTACCAAGGATACAACAGTTAGATCTGAAGCACGAGCACCTGTAAGGACATATGTTATTCGTACTAGAGAAGATGCCTCTGTACCATACGTTATTACTGGTACATTTTCTCTACTTGATACTAATACTACTGCATTGATTGATCCTGGTTCCACACATTCATATATATGCACGAACGTAGTGTCTGTTAAAAATTTAGCTATTAAATTTACTAAATTTGTGGTTAAAGTTTCAAACCCCCTAGGCCAGTGTGTTATGGTGGATAGAGTCTATAAAAACTATCCATTGATGGTAAAAGGTTATTGTTTTTCGGCTGACTTAATGTTATTGCCATTTGATGAAATTGATGTGATTTTGGGAATGGATTAGTTAACCCGATATGATGCAGTGGTAAATTGTAAGCAGAAATATATTGTATTGAAATGTGAGAATAGTGAATTACTACATGTTGAATCTGATAAACTAGATGGATTACCTAATGTGATTTCAGCAATATCAGCACAGAAATATGTTAGAAAGGGGTATGATGCTTATCTTGCGTATGTGATGGATACTAAAGTATCTGAGTTAAAGATTCAATCAGTGCTAGTAGTATGTGAATTTCTTGATGTATTCCCAGAAGAATTACCTGGTTTACCACCGGAAAGAGAGGTGGAATTCTCTATAGATCTTATTCTGGGAACAACAACGAGATCCATAACACCTTACAGAATGGCTCCTACTAAATTGAAAGAGTTGAAAGTACAGTTACAGGAGTTGATTGAAAGAGGTTTTGCTCGACCTAGTTTCTCACCTTGGGGTGTGCCGGTTCTGTTTGTAAAGAAGAAGGATGGATCGTTGAGGCTATGTATTGATTATAGATAGCTCAACAAAGTTAAAATAAAGAAAAAGTACACATTGCCTCTTATCGATGATTTGTTTGACCAGTTAAAGTGTGCTACTATATTTTCAAAGATTGATATTTGTTCTGGTTATTATCAACTATGGGTAAAAGAATCGAATGTGCCAATGGCAGCTTTTAGAACCAAAATTTTCAGCCCGTATTTAGACAAGTTTGTGGTGGTATTGTAGATGACATATTCACTGATCATAAAAGTCTGAAATATTTGATGTCACAGAAAGATTTGAATTTGAGACAGCGCAGATGGCTGGAGTTATTGAAAGATTATGATCTTGTTATTGACTATCATCTGGGAAAAGCCAATGTGGTTGCTGATGCTCTGAGCAGAAAATCCCTATTTTCCTTGCGAACTATGAATACTCGATTGTCATTATCTGATGATGGATCAATTATAGCTGAGTTGAGAGCTAGACCAATGTTTTTTTGCAACAGATCACTGAAGCTCAGAAAAATGATAGTAAGTTGCAAGCAAAACGGGTACAAGGTGAACCGACTCTTGACTCAGAATTTCAAATTGGGACTGATGGTTGTTTGTTATTCAGAGACAGAGTG
Organism: Gossypium longicalyx; assembly: GCA_025698465.1. Taxonomy (NCBI): domain Eukaryota; kingdom Viridiplantae; phylum Streptophyta; class Magnoliopsida; order Malvales; family Malvaceae; genus Gossypium; species Gossypium longicalyx. Next base: position 63,805,934 of record CM046996.1, on the reverse strand, counting down.
TGTGTACCAAAAAGTTTAGAACTAGTACAGAAGATTTTAAATGAAGCTCATAACGGTAACATGTCTATACATCCAGGTAGTAATAAAATGTATAATGATCTGAAAAAGATGTATTGGTTGCTGGGAATGAAACGAGATATTTCTGAATTCGTATCTAAGTGTTTGATATGTCAGCATGTAAAAGCTGAACACCAGTTGCCTTCTGGACTATTATAGTCAGTTACGATACCGAAGTGGAAACGGGAAAGAATTACCATGGACTTTGTAACGGGATTATCTCTATCTCCAAAGAAGAAAGATGACATTTGGGTAATTGTTGATCGGTTGACAAAGTCTGCACACTTTATTCCAATACGTATGGATTTTTCCTTGGATGGATTGGCTGAATTATATGTTTCTGAGATTGTCAGATTGCATGGAGTGTTTATCTCCATTATTTCAGATAGAGATCCTCGGTTTACATCTTGATTTTGGAGCAAATTGCAAGAAACTCTGGGTACTCAGTTACACTTTAATACTGCATTTCAACTCCAGAGAAATAGTCAATCTGAACAGGTAATACAGATCTTGGAAGATATGCTTCGATGTTGTACACTTGAGTTTGAAGGTAACTGGGAAAGGTTTTTGCCTTAGGTTAAATTTGCTTATAATAACAGTTATCAATCTAGTATTAAAATGGCACCGTATGAAGCCTTGTATGGTCGTAAATGTAAAACTCCATTGTATTGGACAGAACTTAGTAAGGAAAAGTTACACAGAGTTGACTTGGTCTGAGATACTAAGGAAAAAGTGAAAGTAATTCGAGACAGTTTGAAAGCAGCCGCTGGTCATCAAAAGTCGTATGCTAATCTGAAATGAAAAGAAATAGAATTTCAAGTCAGTGACAAAGTATTCTTGAAAGTGTCACCTTGAAAGAAAGTTCTCTGATTTGGTCATAAAGGAAAATTGAGTCCACGGTTCATTGAACCATATGAGATTACAAAAAGAATTAGACTGGTTGCTTACCAGTTAGCCTTACCACCAGAACTTGATCGGATTCACAATGTTTTTCATGTGTCTATGCTACAATGGTACCGATCTGATCCTTCACATGTTATCTCTCCAACAGATGTAGAGATTCAGCCTGATATGACATATAGTGAAAAACCGATCAAAATCTTAGCTCGGGAAACAAAAAAGTTAATAAATAAAAAGGTAGCTTTAGTAAAAGTTCTTTGGCAACGACATGGTATAGAAGAGGCTACCTGGGAGCCAAAGGATACTATGAAGAAGCAATACCTGAATCTTTTTAGTGGTAAGATTTTTTAGGACAAAAATCCCTAAAATGGGAAGTTGTAACAGCTAATTTTTTAGTGAAATTAGAACAATGGTTTCGGGACCACAAATCTGACCCAAAAATAAGGTTTATTTTTATTTCAAAATATGGTCCGTATTATAATAGGCATGTCATGTAAAAATTTTGATACGAAAATTTTATCGATTAAGTGTTTAATTACGAGAAGGACTAAATCGCATAAAATGCGAAAGCTGAATTCTAATAGTTATAAGGATTAAATAGCTATGGAATTTAAAACTAGAGGTCCTTTTATGGTAATTAGACCATTAAGAAAAGTATGTAGATTTTTCTTTGTGACTCATCCATGGAAATTTAGAAAAAGGGAAAGGACTAAATTAGAAATAGCAAAATACTTAATTAATTAAAAGATGAAAAGAAAATATATCATCTTATTTTCATCATCTTCAACCTAAAAACACATGGAAACCTTAGGTGAGAGAAAAGAAACTTTCAAGGCCTAATTGGGTAAGTTTCCTTATCCCGTTTTTAGTAATTTTGATATTTTTGAAATCGAGATAGCTTAATCTCTCTATTTGAGGGATTAATTTGAAAAGTTATCAAGATATGAAAAATGGGTCATGGATGTATATGCTAGAAATTAGAAATTTATGGTAAAAAATGAAAGATTATTGATAGGTAAACAACTTTTACAAAGTGATTTTTGATTAAAACATGATTTAGGGACAAAAATGAAAAGTTGTAAAATTTGACGAAAAATTCTAAAATTTTATGAATACATATGCTCTAAAATTTGAAATGGCGCTTTGGCTAGGCTTGGAATAGGGAGTAATTTGCACAAGTTTCATTTTCTGAGCCTAGAGACAATCTGAATTTGTAGAAAAGTTAGGGGCAAAATGGTAATTTTGCCTAAGACATAAATTGAGTCCATTTAAATATGAAATGTGTGAAATTGATGATTAAATTCATTTATATAGATCCGGACAACACTAACTCGAGGTTAGGTTGAGGACAAGAAAAGGTTTTGGATTAGTAGACTTTTTACGCGAACAAGTGTTGAGGTAAGTTTCTGTAACTTAGTCGGGCATGTAATTATGTTAATTGAATGTTGTGTTTGTATGTAATGTGGTTTATGTTTATGTGTTTTACTTGTATGCTATGATGGAAAATTTATACATGCTTGAAATGGTGATAAAAAGGTTAAGTCCTGATTGAATGTTGAATTCCAATGATTATATGCACTTTCCCGAAACTAATAAGGTCCTGGAATTGTTGTGAATGGGATTTAGCTCGGACGAGTAATCCCATTAACCTTATTATAGAAAGGATTTAGCCCAGTCGGGTTACCCTGATATAATACCTCTCGAGCATACGTTATGATTAGGGTTTAGCTTGGACTGATAACCCTAATTGAACTCTTTGAGCATATATTATATAAAGGATTTAGCCTGGGCTGGTAATCTTATTATACAATATGTGGCTTGAGAGAGTGTTTCTTGGTTAAATGCCCTAATGGGTACCCTTGAATAAGAAATTGATAGATTATTGAATCGTACAGTTCGAGTGTACTACTTGAGCATCAATTGGAATTCAATGATTCAACGGACATAAAACTCTTGACATGGCATTAGAACTTTGAGATGAATTGATAATGTCTTAAAGAGTATTGCATCATGAGCACATCTATGTTACTTGATTGATATGAAGATTTTGGTAACTAACATGTTTGATTAAATGTATGTGATTAGGGAAATTAGCCAAATGGATGGAAACATAACATTGTATGCTTAGATTTAATGAATAAGATTGGTAAGTTTAGTTTCCGTCATATAAGCATGTAATGCTTGCTCCATTTTATTTTTCCCCTATTTTATAGTGCTAGGAAGCTCGTGAAGGTTGGAAGATCATTGGAGCATCGTCACACTATCAACTAGCTATTTTGGGTATACTTAGTAAAAAAAATCATTTTGGTATAATGGCATGTATAGTACAACTTGGCCAACAGTGGCTTGAAATGTTATTCTGTAACCTAGCCATTGGAATGGCTAGTAATGATTCATTTTGGTATGACTAAGTAGATTATTACGGTATATATATATACACATGTGTTATGCTTAAAAACATGTGATCAAATGTCGTGAATGCCTAAGTTAAACTAAGGTAAGGTTGTGATCATGTATGCATGTAGTGATATGCCTTGTGAATGATGAAATTTGCTTAAGTTGAACGCTAGGATTGGTTGGTATTGGATATGTGTTTCAAGTGTAGGTCATGGGTGAAATTTTGGGTGAGAAATGAAGCTAGAAATGGCTTCATTTTGTCCACATGGGTAGACACACGGGCGTGTGCCTAGACTATGTATGACACACGACCTGGTAATATGGGCATGTGGTTAGGCCGTGTGTCCCCTGCACCTTAATTTTGAGAAACAAAATGCTCAGAATTGAGCACATGGTCTAGAACACGGACGTGTTTCTTGGCCATGTAAAACCCGCACCTAATTTTGAAATGAATTAATAAACCACACGGCCTAACACACGGATGTGTGCAAGTTAGAGAGTTACACGGGGTCAAACATGGCCTCTAGCACCGGCGTCTCCCAGGTTCACACGGGCGTGTCCCTTGGACCACACGGGCGTGTGAGCCCTTCACCTTGGAAAAAAATTTGTAATTTTGGGAAAAATTCTTATAGATCTTGATTAAGTCTCGACTCGACTTTGATGCTTGTATTGGGCCTTGAGGGTCCAATTAAGAGACGTTTTGAATGATCTTGGTAAATGAATAGTAAATTATAAGAATTATCAATAAAATGTTTTGAAAGTTTTGGTAATACTCTGAAACCCTGTTCTGACGACGGATATGGGTTTGGGGTGTTATAGTGTGCCAGCCCATGTGTGTATTCGAAGTAAGGTCACACAGTCGTTTCACCAGGCAGTGTAACTCTCTGAGACTATGTGTGCCTAATGAATATGCCCTCATTAGCACCACATAGAAACAACATTTAACAACCAAAACAATACATCTATTCAAACCATCTAACCAAGAATAAACATGCCAAATTTATGACCAAATGGGCATCCATAAATACTATTAAACATACCATAACTTCACATTTACAAGATGTCGACAAAGCATATAGGTATAAATACTATGTTTTCACAAAAGCCTATTTACAACCAAAGTACTAAAACATGTCCAAACATTTACAAAATGAGCATCCTATATACATGCCACAGTTAACCACATACAAGACTTCAAAATCTACTGATGTTAGATGATGCTAGGTGTGAGCTTCGCTAATTTGATCAACACGATCCAAGAGTTCAAAATTTATAGAGAAATAATAACAGAAGTAAGTATGTGAAATACTTAATAAGCTCCCACAATTCAGTTCAAACTTACTGTACTCATTTAATAGCAATTTGCATATATCCATTCAAACATCAACCTTAATTCGTGTTTCAATAATTCCAAGTCAGTAAACAATTAAACATACGAATATTCAGAATTTATAATTTATTCACTTCAATGAAATAGTCCAGTGCCAAATAACATTTATTCTTTTGATGAATCTTTGTAAAAGTACTCAATATATAAGTCTAGAAACAGATGATGCTCGTATGAGCTAATCAGATGCAAAGTGAATGTGTTAGGTTACCCGTTCAGTCTAAACTAGTGACAACATTGACAAATAGCTTGGACAGTGCTATTTATACATGTAAGGTTACAAGTCCAGGCTAAACCTTTAAACGAAACCAAAACCGGTGACAACATTGAAAAATAGCTTGGTCAGGGCTATTTATATATGTAAGGTTACCAGTCCAAGTTAAACCTTTAAAATGAAAATGGATTACAAGTCCAAGATAAATCTGATTCACATGTATATCTGAGACCACAACACATGCTAAAGCTTGGTCAAAAATAGAAATTCAATCAGAAATCTCATGTACGAAACTTTTACTCAATCCATCAAAATCATTTTAGAATTCAATTTATTTCACTCAAACCAAATTCCATTTTAACAAATTAAATAATTTGTTAAAAACATTTAATAATAAATTATAACCAAGGATAATAGTGTGAACTTCCCTGTCGGAATGGTTCAATTATAAGGGACTATTCAGCAATTTTTCCTTCTCCTCATACGTCCTCTGATCTTTAAGATTCTTGATCTAAAGTATATTTAAATTTAATTAAATCTTTTCAAACCACATAAAAAAATCAAATTTATGCATTTAAGTCCTTTAAATCACATTTTACAAATTTACCCCTAAACTTTACCCTTTATGCAATTTAGTCCATAAACCAAAAACTATCGAACTGAACATCATTAAGCTTAAATCAAGCTAACCAAAATTCCTATAATCTTAAACAGTCTATAAATTTCTAAATTTCATAATAATTCCATGAAATTTTACTAATTTAACAATTAAATCCTTAATCATCAAAATCACCAAAACTACTTTACAAAATAACATTATATAGCTATCAAGCTTACAAAACTATGATAAAACTTCACAAATCTTACAAACTCAACAATGACACATTTCAAAACATTTAACAAATTCACAAATTAACACTCGGGTTAGCTAGACTTAACTGTAACGATCACAAAAACATAAAAATTACTAAAAATATAATCAAAATTGACTTACATGAAAGCACTCAAGTTAACCGAAATTTCAAGCTTTATCCACGACTATTTTTTTTCTCGCAATTTCAGAAAAGACCAACAAAGATGATGATAACTTGTTTTTTCTTCATTTGTTAATGTTTTTATTATTTATTAACTTATTTACCCTTAATTAACATATAAAACTTAACAGATACAAGACCCATAATTGACCACACCAACCTATTATGGTTTATTTACCATTTAAAGCCACCAAATAAAGTTTCTAAAACTATTGGACCCATTTTACTAATAGCAATCAACTTTCTCAACTTGTACGATTTCATCCTTTTTACTTAATTAGCTATCTGAAAGTTAAAATTTCTTAACCAAATTTTAATATGACTTTGTAATAACCCTATAAATAATAAATAACTAATAAAGTACTGATATACTAGTCAAAATTGTGGTTTCAAAACCATTGTACTTGACACCACTAAAAAATGAGATTTTATAGTACAAGCTCTTTTAATCTTTAATAGTTACCACCTTTGTTAGCAATGAAGAACTCTCCTGGTTTCCTCAATGATCCTATTTATAGCTAACTTACAGAAAAATCCTAATCAAAACTATCTCCAATCACTCAAACTTTTATAGACTTCCATTAATTAATCACATCCTTTGAGGCCTTCCAAGTATCCTAATTATTGACACGTTGCATTCAATAGGATGTTAAATGACTTAAACATGTTCTACAAGCTAATTTACCTACTCTAACCACCATGTAAAAACACATGGTGCTTTCTCATGCATCATGACTTGAAAGCTCAAATATAGGGATTTAGAGAATAAACGCAAACTGTTAGAGAGTAAGGTTGAGTCATTGAAGAAGGGCAAGTCCTCCTTAAGGGAACAACTCCAAGACCAAAAGCTACACTATGAAGCCAAATTGGATAGCCTTCGCCAATTAAATGATGAAGCCTTCTAAAAATACCAAAAGGGCATAACCAAGAACTTGACTGAGGCACTGCCAGAGTTAAAGGCTAACTTGGTTCTCCATGCCCAAGTGGTCGCTAGTCCCATGGACTTGCAAGTAGACTTCAACTTCCTAAAGGACATCTCTACAGATGCATTAGGTTTCAATGTTTACAACCCCAAGGGTAAAGTGTGGGAAGACTTCCATTCAAAATTGAAACAAATTACTGGTTTCTTCTTCCCCAACTTTCCTGAAATAAAGGGTGAAAAGAGTCCTGAGAAGCTTAATAACTCGGAGCAAACTTCAGTGGAAGTGGAGCAAACATAGGAGGTCCCCTTAGCGGATAAGTTTCTCGCCATATCCAATGAGCAATATACCAAGGGAGAGGACTAAATTTATTTTTATTTTGTCTTTTCTTTTATTGTCCTTTATATTATGTAACACTTTTTTTTGTTCATTTTAATGAATCGATTCTGTTTCTTTCTTTTATCTTTTTCTTTCATCATTATTTCTATTCATTAATCCATTTTTAATAACTCAATCTCATGATAAGATAATTTTCAACATACCTAAGGAACTTTACCAAGTTTGGCGTATTATGCATACAGGGCTTCTTCATCTTTGGAATCCGAGAACCGATTGAATCGAGCTCTAATACAAACCTTGTAACGCTCTCAACCCGATCCGGTTAACTGGATCCTGATCTTGGGTATTACCACACGAATACAGACACCAACTTAATCTACTTATATTGTAACACCCCTAACCCGTCTCCATTGTCGGATTAAGGTTACAGAGCATTATCGAACAATTGAAACAACATTTAACATCATAACAATAAATAAATTAATCTCATTAAAAACCAATTAAACATATGCATTTGGTCCCTAAATCGAGCCTTCGATGCCCTCAAAATAGCTTAGAAGCAATTCGAGACTTGTAATATCCCTAAACTGGGTCCAGTAGTTTTGGGTATATTTTTCTGGTTCTAAGTGTGAAACTAGGAATTTATAGGGTTTCTACTCATTTTAAATTTAATTTAGGAAGTTAATTTCATCTAAAATCGATTAAACAATAATCCAAAAAATTAAAAAAACATTTTCCAAAAATTAAGTTTAAATATTTTAAATAATTATTAGTGAAAATAATCAATTTGGGATGAAAAAGAATTTTAAAATAATTTTTATTTGGGGTAATATGAGTAAAATTTAAATATTAATTAAATAGGATTTAATTGTAAAACAAAGGAAATTTTAGAGTATTTATATGGCAAATAAACCTTAAAATTCAAAATTTTGGAGGGAAAGGATTAAATGGTAAAGTATGGGAAATGTGGGAGTGGTCATTAGGCAAATTTTCCAATTTTTAAATTTCTAGTGGGTGGTTTCAGTTTTAAAACTAATACATCTAGCCCACTTTTCACACATTTCTCATCATATTAGAGAGTTTTAAAATTTGTTTTCTTTGCATGATTTTAAAGATCTATCATTAGAGAATAGATTCAACCAATTTCCTTCTTAAAATACTCTCTCAATTCAGCCAAAATTATTCTCAAAAGTAGCCAAAATTATTCTGAAATTTCTCAAGTTTCTTGAATCAAGCTTTTCAATCAATGAATTTAGAGCGAATCAAAGGTAATATTCAATCCTAAACTTGTTTTTATGGTAATTAGAAACATTTTTACATGATTTGGTAGTCAATTAAAGTATTTTTATCAATGTCAACTTCTTCCAAGAACACATGGTTCTTTAATGGTGGATCTTGAATTTTGAGAGGAAATCCACAAATCAATGGATGTTCCAACTTAAAATGGATCTATTAGAAGGTTTTTAATCTTATTTATCAAGATTAAATATGATTTGTGAGGTAATTTAAATAAATCTAAATTTCATCATCTTCATGAACCGATTTTCAAAAATTTTGTGAAATTGATTTAAAGATGAAATTGATGCTTAGTATAAGTGTATTTGGTTTAGTATTGATGATTGAAAGTGTTTAAGAGGGCTGGAGAGATCAATTTTGTGAGGAATTGAGTTTTTGACTTGATGTTAAAAATTCGATAAGGTATCTTTGTAAGAGGATTTCAATTAGTATAGTAAATTAAAATTCATGTTTATTATAGCATTGGAAAGGTGGTAATGTCTACTTTATCCCTGTTGAAGCTTTGAATCTTGAAGAGGACCGAGATAATCAGAAATGAAGCTTGGATTTGCTTGGTTGATCACTTGTTTGTGGTAGAATAAATTGTGTGGTGAGTGTTTCTAAGGCGATTTGGTAAATTGACCCTCATTTATATTCAATTAGTAGCTTAATTGATGATTTCAATTGCTTAATTATGGTTTAATGGCTAATTTTTGCAAGATTGATATTATATGTACAAGATTTGAATTTTTATTGAATAATGGTAAGTAAACATTTAGGTGGTTTTGTGCAGTTACATTAGGTTAATTATATTGATGATTAAAGCATGTTTACCAGAGTTTTTGATCATGATATATTAGTTTTACAATTGGTAATTGAACCTTGAAAAATGACAAATGAAATGCTTGATTTAATTGGATGTTAAATGGCTAAGTTACATGTTACATATAAGCATTTTGTCACATTAAATTGAGCACAATAATGACTGATTTATATTCTATGTTTGACTGAATATGTTAGCAACATGCATGGTGGATCCATTGGATATAGTTGACATGTCATAGGATTTGTGAGTACTCGCCTTTATTTGTGACATTGTGAGCATAAGGCTCTAGGTGGACTGATTTGTTTGGAGTAGATAAGGGAGTGTTGAGCATGAGTCTCCACTCATTGGGTTATCTGAGGTGCTATAAGGGAGCGTGTGCTTTGATCTGCTCAACTCGATGGACTATATTTGATATTTTTGAGAGTTCAAAGATCCATTTATCCGATGTATGGCCACCCGATTAAGCCATGAGAAGTGTATGCCAATATATTTATGTGTGATTATTATATCATTCGATGTTTGTAAGCCATGAATAATTGATTCTTGATATTGATAAAGCATATGGAAATTGAATTGACATGTTTCTTTATTATGGCTGATAATTGGTGATCGATTGGGTGTGATTTAAGCATGATTTGGAAGTTGATTTGCTAGTCGTTTTTATTAACATTCACTAAGCTTTTTAAAGCTCACACCCTCACAATTCATGCAGATAATCGTTGGGCTTGAGGAGCTGAGGAGCCGACCAAGAGAGTTCCAAGAGATTTAGGCTTGGTAGAGACTTTATTATATGTTTTATAGACTGTAATCAGGCATTGTAGAACCTCCAAGAATTAGTTTAATTTTGGTTGTAATTGGACATTAGACATTGGACATTTTATTTTGGAAGATTTTATAATAATTTTGAGGCATGTTTAAGTTTAATTATTGAATGATTTACGGTTTACTGTTACTTGATAACACGGTGTGTGAGGCATGAAATTTGTACTAAAGATTGTTTAAATGAAACTTCCATGGAGTGGGTTACTAGCAACTAAGGTATGCCACTTGTTTGATTTATTCGGTGTTTGTTATACTTGAAATTGATTGCCTAATTCTATATAATTGAGGCTTAATTGATGTCAATAAATTCAATTGAAGGTGTATGTATATGTATGTTAATTAATCATAGTTAAATCTAGTTTAATTTTCCATTAAAATTTTCAAAATCGGGTTTTAAAATGAGTTTTTTGCAAAAATAGGTGTAGTGGTTTTCACACGGGCGTGTGGGATTTCCACACGGGCGTGTGCGATCGGCCTAAAAGTTTTTCACGATGCAAACACTGTCGTTAATGACACATGATCTGGGGGACACGGCCGTGTGGGTTTTGGGGGTTTGACCTTTTTTCTTTTTAAATTGGTATTCTAATTTGTTTAAGTTACAATTTAGTCCTAAAAATTGATTAGTCTAATTAGAGCCTTAGATGATAAGTAAACTTGGTAAAATTTTAAGATTAGTCTAGTAATTGGAAAAATTTGATAGGAATGTACTTAATTTATAATTCAAAATAGGTCCTGGTAGTTTGTATTTGTTACAGTTTAGTCCCTAGTAATAAAACTTGAATTAGACATAGTAAACGAACTCAAATTAAGCTGAAATTTTTAGGCTTGCATAATTTGACTAAAATAAGGTTAGTAAACACTTAGATCCAAAATTAGGTTAGTTTTACCATAGGTGGTAAAATGACGAAAATGCCCTTAGGTTAAATTACCTAGTAAAAGTTCAAAATTGGCTTAAGTTTGCTTCTGCATTAATAAATAACTAACAATTAGATAATATTGAGGTGTTATAAGGTCGAGGTGTGTCTTGGGTGGTCATTATCAGGAGTGTAACATCCCGATTTTAGCTAAATCAAAACAGTGGTTCCGGAACCACAAATATGAGGTCAAAAAATTATTTTAATATTATTTTTGGTGTTTACATTATGTGAATATATATGTGTGAAAATTTTGTGAGCTAATTTTATCGTTTAATAGCTCAATTTGAGGAAAAGGACTAAATCACGTAAAATGCAAAAGTTACATTCCACTTGTTAAAAGTGCTTAATTGTCATGGCTTATTAAATGATAGATCCTTATGTTGTAATTAGACCATGATTAGTGGAATTTGACATAAATGGCCAACCATTAAATGTTTAGTTAATGTTTTAATTAAGGGTAAAATAGTAATTTAGTTATTAAGGTTAACTTAATTAAAACAAAAGCCAAAATTTAGCTCATTTTTCTTGCTTCTTGGCCGAATATACAAAGAAAATAAAGCTTTGGAGAGCATTTAGGGTTCGACACTAATCTAGCTTGATTAAGGTATGTTTTGAGCTCAGTTTTTTATGATTTCTATATTTTTGTGATCGTTGCTTCATGTTCTAGCTAGCCCATGCTTCAATTTTTGAAAGTGTTAATGATTTTGAAAGTTTCCATTGATGAATGTTTGATTTCTTGAATGTTTGATGATGGAAAATGAGTATTTGTTGATAGATTATTGTGTTTTATAAAGTGATTTTTAGTGAAATTACATAAAAGGGATTAATTTGTGAAAAGAGGAAAATGTGTGGTTAAATGTGGGAAATAAATGAAAATATGGGCTGATATGAAGCTATATGAAATTCGACTAGCATGAAATTAGAAAGAAATTGTGTAAATTGCAATTTTATGAAATAAGGACTAAATTGTAAGAAATATGAAATTATAGGGGTTAATGTGTAAAATACCCCAAATTGTGTGTTTTGGATAAAATTAAATGAATTGACGAATAAAAGAGTTAATTTTGAATTTATATAGATCCTGAAAGAAAGAAATTGGATTTAGATCGAGGGAAATCGAAAGTTATAGAGTAATTGATCTGATTCGTCTATTCCGACTATGAGGTAAGTTCATATGTAAATAAATGTTTTTATATTGAAATATATGTAATTACTTGTCATTGAAATGCTATGAATGTTGAACAAGCAAATACGAGCAAGAATCGATGAAGTTACGACATCTGAAAGTCTCGTACGAATCTTAGGAATAGCATAGGATATGAATGTCGTGACATTAGATTATCGAGTAGTGATTACATGTAAGACCATGTCTGGGACATTGGCATTTGCCTTTTTCAAAGATTTCAAACCTGCACTAGAGAATTCAAACAGTTTCTCACAGAATGATTTCTTAAGCACTTCTACATCTATAAAATGGAGACTCGATCCTCTCTTTAAACACTTTTGCTAAAATCTTCATATTTCTCAACAGCTTTTCCGATTCCTCAATCTACCTTCATTTTCTCTGATTTCAAAATTTCTTAAAGGTAATCTTATCTTCTCTTCTTTGCCATACATTTCTTATTCCCATATAAGAATTTCAAGAATGGATGTTCGTGGTAAATGTCATACCTCGAGTAACTGAGTTTTAACCCCCAAAAATCACACCATTTTTGGCCCCTTGAACTTGTAAACACTCTTCCACGAGTTTCCATTCCCATTTATGAGTGCAAGAACACCGAAGAAGAAGTAGGCTGATTCTTAGCAGCCCGAGGCTACCGTTGTCCAAACTTTGCTTACAACGTTGAAATACAACCAAGGTGTCGTCTAAGTGACAACACCCAAGGTTTTATCCTTCCCCTTATTCTATTAAATGATGGTTTCCACTTACTCTTACACCCCTTGCTTTGCTTATTTTTTACTAAGTATGGTATTGTACTATGACAACTATCAATGTTACCTTGGTGGACTCTGGTAGCTTATTTCATCAATTGCTACCAACAAAACGAGCCACCCCTCTTAGGAGTTTTCCAAAAATTTTATCAATTCAAAATTACCAGGCAAAGGGCTGGTGTTGGTTCTGCCCACTTCAGTGTTCACAAAGGTTATAACCCAATCATTCAAAATAGTCATTCCAATCTTCATTAGAAAAAATAAAATTTTATAAGGTTCATTTGCAATCTCGACAATGGATTTGGTTTTCCTACTTGTTGGTCACTTTCCAAGGAATCCATTTGATTTCAAAGCCAGCTTGTATACTCGAAGATTGCCAATAAGCAACTCAAGCATCTAAATAGGGAGCGCATTCTTGAGTTGGTAGAATTGGTTACAGTCAGAAACATTTTTTAGTACTACCTACAAAATCAAAGTCCCAATTGTCAGCAAAACACTGACTGCACCAGCTGGCTGGACAACTACAATGTGCCTTCAGCTTCAAAAGCTTGGCCATTTAATGGAAATACTGTCTTGGCATAGATTTTAACTGGGCATGTAGGAGAACCCACGTTCTTTTTTTATGAATTATGTGGGATTTGTTCCTGCAATTGGCTTATTACTCCTAGTATTCATCCTCCTACTTCTTCTTCAAGCGAAGCGTACACTCACGTTGATAGTGTAGGACTCAATCCAAAATCCCACACTTCAACTATCTCAGCACCAAATATAGATATCAGAGCTATCTTAGAGAAATCTCAGGTTAAGGAGAGTGTTGCAATTGCTCCTTTTAAGAAACTAGTAACTAGAAAGTACTAAAAGAGGCCTAGAGCAAGTGAAGATGCTCCGGCTACTAAAAAGAGAGAGGCCCCTCAACCAAAGTGGTGTAGACTTAAGAAGGGACTTCCTGACCTAAAGGTACCTTCTCCTACTATTCCATCATTGTCTACTGTGCCATTAGTCCCAGTGGAGTCTACCCATATTATAGACTCACCTGCTCAAATAACGGGCTTTTTTATGCTGACACCCCAACAGAGACTTTACCATTGGACCCACTTGCGATCCTTATAAATCCTGAACTACAACCTTCTTCCCTTGGCATAACCTTTATACTTCAAGGTCATCCTCTGTTTCCTTAAATTCCATCTTCCAAAGCCAATACAACACGATCCCTTAGCAAATGCAAGAGGTCTTCCAATCTTACATTGCATCCAAGTCAGACTCATCTCCTTTCTCATAGTTGGTCAAGTCTGTCCAAATTCTATCAATGGAATATTGGCTATTGAATGGAACTCTTTAAGAGTTCGGCAACTATCACAAAGACAAGGTTGCCAGCTTTAAGGAGTTGAGTAAATCAAAAAGTGAGACAATAGAAGAGTTACGTTACAATGAGCAGGTCCTTAAAAGTAAAGTTGAACGTCTCGACTCATGCATTATAGCTTGGAAGTTCAAATATAGGGACTCAAAGAATAAGTGCAAACTGTTAGAGAGTAAGGTTGAGTTATTAGAGAAGGCCAAGTCCTCCTTAAAGGAACAACTCCAAGCCCAAAAGCTACACTCTGAGGCCAAATTGGATAGCCTTCACCAATCTAATGATGAAGCCTTCAGAAAATACCAAGAGGACACAACCAAGAACTTGACCGAGGCACTGCCAGAGTTAAAGGCTAACTTGGTTCTCTATGCCCAAGTGGCTATGGGTCCCACAGACTTGAGTCAGGTAGACTTCAGCTTCCTAAAGGACATCTCTATAGATTCATTGGGTTTCGATGTTTACAACCCCAAAGGTAAAGTGTGTGAAGACTTCCAATCAAAATGGAAACAAGTTGCTGGTTTATTCATTTCTAACTTGCTCGAAATAGGAGGTGAAGAGAGTCCTGAGAAGCTCAATGACTTAAAGCAAACTTTAGAGGAAGTAGAGCAAACAAAGGAGGTCCTCTTAGCAGAGAAGGTTCTTGCCATATCCACTGAGCATTATATTAAGAGAGAGGAGTAAATTTCATTTTATTCTGTATTTTCTTTCATTTTCCTCTATCTCATATAACACTCTTTTTGTTCATATTAATGAATCAATTCATTTTCTTTCTTTTATCTTTTTATCTCATCATTATTTCTATTCATTAAGTCATTTTTAATACATCAATCTCATGATAAGATAATTTTCAACGTACCTAAAGAACTCTGTCAGGTTTGGCGTATTGTGCATACAAGGCTTCTTCATCTTCATAATCTGAGAACTAGCTGAATCGAGCTTTGATACCAAACTTGAAACATCCTCAACCCGGTCTGATTAATGAAATCATGATCTTGGGTATTACCACACAAATACAAACACTAGCTTAATCTACTTATACAATTTACAAATAATTACAACTTACAAATTTCAAACTAACATACATAAGTAAGTGTATTAAGTAAATACGGATACAACATAAGGTAATTGGACTACAATGATATCCAAATTTAAGCCCTAATTTATAACAAATACCTAAGTGAATTTCTAAGGATTAAGTCTTTGAACACTCCGCCAAACTTACTTTGTATGCATAACAGCCTGATACGCCACTCCTTGACATAGGTCTGGCATCATTCCTCCTAGCACAGACTCAAACCAATTTGCCTGTAATAAAACACACACCCATATAAGTTCGTAAGAACTTAGCGAGGAAAACATCATTTACTTGTGTTATTTCTCCACATCTCAACTAGTAACTTATTTAGATGATCACATAGATTTGAACCTTCAACTCAATCACTAGCGAATACTTTCTCAATTTCTATTCTCATTTACACGTCAAATACCATGCCTTGCTCAAAACTCATTTCTTACCCATCAACATTTTTGGTACACCACAAGTCTCTTTCAATCTGATCTCATATTAGTCTTTACCTATTTTCTTTATAGAGGTCCATTCGTCCGAATCACCCTTACCATTGTATATGTGACTTTAAGTCATTGTTCCATAATCCATGTTTATTCACCTATGCATAGTACGTGCGTTCCTTCTAATATGCAGTTATAAAAATTTTTATTCAAAATATGCTTCTTTTACGTTTACCCCTCACTTCTTCTATATCTCATCACATCATTATTCATAATCAAATCATGGTCTTACATAACACTTTATTGTATCAGATAAAGACAATGGGTCTTACTGATTTTTCTAATCACACTTACAAGCCATGCTAAATACGCCAAACAGTTTAATGCCGAATCAGCCACAAGAGTTATTCCTTTACGGTATGCCATCGAGAGCCTTACTATGAAACGCCACAATGGAACTGTTCTCAAAATTTGCCATGTAGGACATTCCATCAAAGTGCGCCACAAAGGCTTATTTCTTAAATTATTGTCACAAAGGCTATCATTGTTGGATTCACCCTAGAGGCTATCCCTCCATAATTCACCACAAAGGCGTTCCTTTCATATTGCGCCATAAAGGCTTCTTTTCATATTACGCCACAAAAGTTTCCTTCCATATTACACTTGAAAGGCTTTTCTTTCCTGACATGTTTACGATATGGATTTGCCTAAACTCACGTTATGTGAGGCTTGCCCATCATCATCCTAGGACACGCGGGGAACCCCATTGGGTAATCACTGTCCTTTAGCTTTTTTTTTTAAGGTACCATGTCTATGGGCTTTTCCTTTCGGAGGTCGTGTTTAAAGTCCTGACGGACCCCTTTAGACTCCACCGCGATAAACAAACACAAACTTACTTAACAAACTCTTCACGTACTAGTATCGCTTAAGACTCAACACTTTAAGTCACTAATCATACACTTTATCACATGTATTCAGGTGTGCCATACAACCATACTCAAACTTCACATACTTAACTTGTCAATTTCATACTAACTATACATGCAACCTGAGCAAATATTCAAACTATGCATTTATGGTTTCTATTTCATAGTTCGGTCAATTGCCACGGAAGTATCAACTATGCATTTATGGTTTCTATTTCATAGTTCGGTCAACTGCCACGAAAGTATCTTGTATGACAGTATAAAATCAACAATCAATATAGAGACTCACCTAACAACTACGAATAGCAGTTTGAACTCGAGATCCAACCTTCATCAAGATACTACAGCAACCACTACTTATAAAATAGAGGAACACCATTAAAGCTTATTCGAGTAACCACATTATCATTTCAAACCAAGATAAACCACATACAAAGCCTTACTCATTCATTTGACTATTCATGCACTCATTCAGATCTACTCTTATATAGCACAACATACAGAGTCATAAAACTTACCTTGACATAGAGTAATCACTGATAAAATCCAGGATATCAACTTAGCTTATAGAAATGATTTCGATTCCCTAAGCCTCAGATAACCTTATCTTAGAAGAAAGAAGAGAACTCTCTTTTCCAAACTTGAATATCTATTATTATAATTTAAGTCCTTATTGAAACTTGACAAATGTCACATCATTATTGAATTTGCTTATTAAAAGTTTACAAATACCAAGAAACCTAATTGAGTATTCCTTTATCTATTAACTATTCTGGTTCACATACAGTTGGTTTTTAACCAACTTACTTTCCAACTTAACTTGCACAGTACCACAATAAATCAGGCACATCATAACCTTGACGTGAACTCAAACTCTCGATACCGTTTTACATGACCACTAGTTTTATTCCAACTAATATAGCCACCTAAGAAGGAACCTTTATTAACTTAACCACATAATTTTATACGCCCGCTCTATTCACCGAAAGAGGTAGTTAGGCGAAGCCTGCTCTACCAATCATATTACCTTAGGACTATATGCCAAACCTTGTACCTGCCAAAGCTAGGGTGTTACATAAGTAGTAGTAATTAATTCCTATATTATTATGAACCATAAAATAAATTGATGAGATAAAAATAAATAACAAAAAATAAACAAATAAGAAAAAAATAAACAAATGACTTAAAATCAATAAACAAATCAGAAGATTAAATCACTTTAGGGTTTGTAACTAACTTCAAATTAGGGTTTTAGGGTGGATTAGCTATCGATTAACCAATTATTACCTTCCGACCTCTAATTAACTAATCAATTGGTTGATACTCACTTATCTCCCAACCTCACTTTCTTAACCAAAATAAATTATGATTTACTAGATTTGACTTATCTCCCGACCTTGTCTAGCCTATGGTAACTTCCTAGGATTGTCAATCCTAGTGGTTTAAGCACACATAATTCATACCACCTAATCTCTCTCGGGAAACCCTAAATCCTCTGTTAATCACATCCCTATCCACTCGTTAATCTCCCTTAAAGGATTTACTCACTCATGTTAATCATAATATCTATCTCGATTGAACAAATCATGTGAAAAACACGAACAATTTGAGAAAGAAAAGATATTTGAATAATCGTGGATTAAATATTGAATGGGGAATGGAGTAGCAAATATTTTGATTAGAATAAATAATTAAATCGAATGAAATAGAAAATAAACTAAAATACTTTAATTAAATAGATAAACTCTTGAGAAAAAACTGATTTCAAGAGGAAAAACAAAATAGTTTAGAAAATTAGAAAGAAAAATAATCTAAATCTACTCCTAAATTATTAAGATTTTTGAAGGCGTCTAAGATGACTTAGTTACATTAGATCCCTAATGTCTTATTTATAAAGATGTTGGCAGCCCAAATTAGGTCTTTAGCACGTGCTAAGCTTAGTATAAGTTTGATTGTGTGGACGAAAATAGCCTCAAATTACTTGGGTATAACGTCGACATGTGTCACGCGACACGACACCCAATTTTAGCCTTGTGTCATTCGTTTGGTGCTTTGACGCCCTGGGAAGCTTGTGCATCACTCGTCCCTTACTTCCACAACAATTGGACCTTTATATCTTCACCCTACACACTCCATTAAACAAATTAGCACAACCTAAAGCCCGTGTCGGTGTAACAACCCATTTTTAGTTAAATTGGAATAGTGATTTTTGGACCACAAATTTTAAGTCAAAATAATAATTTTATTATTATTTTAATGTCTACAGCATGATAGAATAATTGTGTGAAATTTTCATTAAGAAATTTTATCATTTGAATGCTTAATTTGATAAAAAAGACTAAATCGCGTAAAGTGCAAAAGTGATGTTCTAATAGTTAAAGGTATTAAATGACTATGAAATTAAATAGTGGAGGTCCTTATGTGATGAATATACCATTTTTAATAGGAGTGGACAAAGATGGACATCAATTTTAATGTTTTAAAGGTTATATATTAAGGTTAATTAAGTAATTATATAATTACATGATAAATTAATAAAACAAAAAGCCATTTTATGCATTCATCATCTTCATAACCAAAATTAGGGTATAGAAAAACCATGAAAATAGCTTGAAGCATTCGGCCTAGTCTCCTTGTGCATGTAAGTTCATTTTTGTCCGGTTTTTAATGATTTCTATGTTTTTGAGATCGTTGCAGCTTAGTCTAGCTAGCCCAGGGACTATTTTGCAAAATTGTTAAAGGTTTAGGGTTTTTACATCAATGAATGTTTGTATATTTTGATTTTTAATGGTAGAAGATGCATGCTTGTTGTTAGATAGACAACATTTGTTAAGTGATTTTGAGTGAAATGTCCATTTAGGGATTAAATTATGGAATGTGTAATTTTTGTGGTTAAATTGTGAAATAAATGAAAAATATGGGCTGCTAGGGACCTAATTGAAATTCAACTAGCATGGGTTTTGGTTGAATTGCATGAATTTGTGATTTTATGAAATAAGGACTAAATTGCAAAAATGTTGAAATGTTAGGGACAAAAATGTAAAAGTGCCTTAATGTGCGTTTTTGGATTAAATTGAATAGATAGATTATTAAATAAGTTAATTTTGATTATATTTAGATCAAGAAAGGAGAAATACAAATTTAGATCGGGGAAAGAATAAGGTTTCGGATTTAATTCATCGTTTTTACATCGAGGTAAGTTCGTATGCAATAAACATTTTTATATTTGTGTTTTAAATGCTTTGATATTACATAAATTATGAAAAAGACCTTGTGGACATATTTGACAATGATTCGGCAAACGAGAAATCTTGGTTGAACCTTAGGAATAGATTAAGATACGAATGACATGTCATTAGGGGTTACATTGTGATTAAGTGCTGGTCCGTACGTCCTACCGGTGGCTGGTGTTGCGGATTCTCGCCAGCTTGTGTGAGTAGCACCGTGTAGCTATGTCATGACCGTCAGCTTGTGTGAGTAGACTCGTTATAGCTCAAGAGTGAGCATCATTGAGATAGCTTCGGTTATGCATTGGCACTTCGTGTGTGAGATTCATTGAGATATCTTTGGCTATGTATTGGCAATTGGGGTATGAGTTTCTCGAGTATCCGATTTTATTCCAAATGGTTCAACAGGTATATCGAAGATATGAAATGGTAAGAAATAGATATGAATCAATACAGGTATGTACGAAAATTGTATATTAATTGAACATATGAAAGAATTGAGTTCATGGTTAAATAGGTGATTGAATACATGTTAACATTGTGGTTAAATATTTTGTAGTATGTTATATGCATATATTTGAATGGTAATTAAATGGTGAGTTTTGCTTATTATTTTCATACGAGCTTACTAAGCTTTATGGCTTACATTGTTTATTTTTCTGTGTTTTATAGTGAATTCAAAGCTAGCTTGGATTCGAAAATCGTCGAAGACTTCATCACACTATCCTACTATCACTTTGGTACTTTTGAACTTAAGTATTGTGAGTATATGGCATGTATAGGATTATGCTCATTTTGGTTATGGATTGCTAATGAAATTAGCCATTTGAATTAACTTGTAAATGTCTAAAGTTTGGTTTTGTATATAGCCATGAGAGTTGGCTTATTTTGATATAGATGATCATGTATATATATGTGCATATGGCTTGTGTGATGTGTTGGATGCTGGTTATGTGATGCTTGTTGATAATAGGTGATATGGACAGTAAATGGTTGAGTTAAATATTTGTATGCTAGTGAATCTAGGCAAATAATACATATTTGGAATTGGTTATTTTGATGTATTGTAAAAGTGAGTTTTGGTATGAAATTAGTTGGTGTATTGTGGTAAATGTGTGACTTGTAATGGTTGGTATTAAAATGGCATGAATTGAGTTTGATTGGAGTTGATTTATATGCCTAGTTATGCCATGTTTTGTGCCATTTGGGTTGATGTAATTATATGCAAATTTGGGTGGCAAATTGGCTTGGTAAATAGCCTATTTTTGTCCACATGGGCAGAGACACGGGGTGTGTGTCTCAACCATGTGTGACACACGATCAGATTACACGACCATGTGTCCCCTGGTGTTGAATTAAAAGTCAAGTCAGTATGCTCCACACGGCCTAGCACACTGGTGTGTGACTTGGCCGTGTGATATAAGTCAGTATACCCTACAGGTTTGGCATGACCTAGCCCAATTCCTGGTACACGGGCATGTGTGGCCATTCATAGGGCACACGGGCTAGTCACACGTGCGTGTGTGTTTGCCGTGTGACCCAAGTTAAAGAGTTACACGGGGTCAGATATGGGTTGGGACACGGCCATGTGATTCCATTTCGAATATCCACACGGCCTGTGACACGAGCATGACTTTCGCCGTGTGAGACACACGGCCGGGCCACACGGGCGTGTCCCTTGTACTTTGGAAAATTTTCTAAGTTTTGTAAAAATTTCCTGAGTTGTCGGTTTAGTCCCAAACCTTTCCGAATGCATGTTTTGGGCCTCGTAAGCTCGTATTAGGGACAATGTGAATGATTTTGAATGATGATTAATTGAATTTGAAAAATGTAAGTGAAATGTATGATTATTTATGCTATAAGTCCAGTAATGCTCTGTAACCTTATTCTGACGTTGAATAGGGGTGAGGGGTGTTATAGTCGGCCTATTGGGTCACAACACTTATAAAATGTGTTAAAAACACTTATTTTATTAATATTTATTCCTAAGGCCTAAATACCGAAAATGAAATATAAAATACTAAATTGTTTAGAAAACAAGCTTCTTAAGTGCATAATTGCCCCGAATTAACTACTACATTTGACTGTAGGTTAAACACTGACTTGGATTAATCCAAAATGAATTATTTGTAATTTTTTTTTTAAACTTATCGATAATGACTCTATCTAATAATTGGATAGTCTCGTATTCCTTTTGGATAGGTAAACTTTTTTCTTTTGTTTTTATACCATAACTAGAAAAGGCAATTAAAGTTTCAAATGTTACTTTATATATATATAAATTTGGTTTGTTGGAACTTTTGGAAGAGTCCAATCATCCCATATTTGGGGAGCATTTTCATAATTTTCTTGTTTATTGAGAGTGTTATTGGAGGTTTGGTTAGACTCTTGGGAATGGTTGGTGGTAAATGTAACACCCTATACTCAGCCCAGTCGTCGAGCCTGAATATTAGGATGTCACACCACCGTCTCACAACATACACAGTACAAATGAGTTCATTATTAAAGAAACGTCTTCCATTTTAACATACACACAAGTTATGAGTCAAACTTACTCTAATCATCCTTAATACATATTAAACATACATCAAATAGTCTTACAAATATGATTTAAACATGCATAGGGTTCATTTAGCAAAATTTCAAAACTGACTACATAGGTATCGATACTGAAACAAAAGTACTAATATTTCTTTTAAATGGTATCGATATCGATTGGAAAATGGGTACCAATTGCATTTTGTTTCTTGTCTAAAAATCAAATCCCCAAAAAATATTGGTACATTTATTAAAGTATCGATTATTTTATCCTGAGTATCGATACTCGTGATAAGGTATCGATACCAAATTACAATTATGACTTCTTGCACATCGAAATATCATAGAGGTATCGTTTTTAAAACTCGAATATCGATACCTCTGCTTCAGACACTAGAAATACAGCATAATAAGGCAAATAATCCATCCCAATCATAAACCATTCAACATGTAACTAATACATTGTCAAATAAACATCATAATGACCACAATAATAGTTCAACCATCGAAAACATATCCGAGTAACCAAGCGATATAACAAGAACAATATCCATAAATCCTAAGAATTAATAAGCTATGAAAATAACCAAAATGTCATGGCAACATTTATGCAATAGTTCTACCACATTACCTTTATTTCTCAAATCATGAACAAATAAAAAATCACCTAGGAAGTGTTACTAGAGACTCGTTTGGATCAATCCCTTAGAACCACATTGCTCACATAGGAACATTACTAATCTGCAATGGATTAAAGGAGTGGGTGAGCTTAACAAGCTCAGTGAATGTCTAGAGCAACTACCATGCAAACAGTTCATCAAGCATTAACGAACATCCATTTAGCATAATTACAACATCTTAACTTTATTTTCATATTACTTATCCATGCTCTTTCAATGATTTATTTACATAATAATCACATATCATTTAAACATACACCACAATACTCATAAACATATTCATTGATAATTTGGCACTTGAGCTATAAAATATAAAATTTAACTCTATCACCACTCATCAGATATACACAGATCTCCAACACACTAAATGATTTATAAAGTCGAACATATCCCAAAAGTGAAGCATATAGCTAACACTCTCCATCATACCAAACATGTCCCGTTGAATGGAGCTTAGCTCACATTCCCTTATCTCTCAAACATGTCTCAGGGCCTCAACACCCAAGTCACATAACACATATAGGTGAGTACTCACAATTCTATGGCATGCCAACTATATCTAACAGTCTCAAGGTTTACAAGGCCAAAATATCCGTTCTTAACACATACATTTACTTATCATTCACTACTTTACTTATCATTCACTACACTTTATCTCTACATAATCACATTTTAAGCACAACATATTCGTTGTCATATGGCACACAAAACATGCTCACAACCAACGCTTTCAGAATATCCATCATAAGCTTATTATACATATCACAAATGTCACATTATAATAACAAATTCACAACACATTTTCACATATAAATTCATGAGTATGGGAAAGCTTACACTTGAGATTTAGAGTAGGGATTTAGGCTACTTCTAAATTCCCAATTAACGCATTGAATTGTGTCCACAAGCATTTATTCCAAACACTCACCAATTACACTTTCGTCGAAATGCCGATTAGTACAGTTTATTAGTTAAAGTTTCCCCTGTTACACAGCTCGACTAGTCTGACCTCTGTTCACTACGAATTGAATTTCTCTCAGTACGCAATTCAAATAACCATGAAATTTGTTTCATTTAAAACTAGACTCAATAAGGAATTTAGGTATGTAAACTATATTTCTTAATTTGCTTTGTACAATTTTTAATGATTTTTCAAAGTTGAAACAGGGGATCACATATTCATCCTGAGCAAGTCACATACAATTATAAATATCTCAAAATATAAAATTTCTTTGCTTGTTCTGTTTCTTTTATATGAAAGTAGACTCATTAAACTTTAATTGCACATCTCATTCAACCTCTAATTATGTTCCTCCTATTTTTGGTGATTTTTCAAAATCATGTCACTGCTACCATCCAAAATAGTTTTAATGCTAATTTCACTCTTTCACACATTCTTTATGCTAACCTCATTTTATCTTACATATATAGATATACCACAAATCATTTTCACCACACTTCATTCATCTCAAGTATAGGTCCATAACCACAACGTCACCACAAAACCATCCCGTTGAACAATTCGGATCAATCCTCGATATTTAATGGTTTTAGCACATAGCCCCACCATCATACTTCATTTAGTTCGGCTCTCTTGTACACATGGTGAACACTTAGTACCACTTATGCGACCTAGCTGATTTGTCTCGTAGCTCTCTTGTCTACATGGTGTCCTTCACTTGGAATCACGCATGCGACCTAGCTACATTTATCTATTACATAGCTCTCTTGTCTACATGGGATATATCCCGTATCACACATGTGACCTAGCTACTACAACTCATTCAACAATCAGCTAAGAACTCAACTTAAGCAATAAAAAACATAAGCCTAAGCTAAGTTCTCAAGTAACCGAAACCTTTGACATAGCAAACTTAAATTCCAAATATTTCGGTCTATATTTAATATTTTCGTCTAAAACTGATTCTGTTCATTTGATTATTCACCTATGACAGATTCTCAACCTTTAAACTACACAATTACTCAATTCATAGTATCGAAATTTTTGACATGTTCATGGTAATTTTAACGAAAATTAATTATAACTCAAGAATTCTTTAACGAAAATTTAAAGTAAATTTAGAAACCTTCTAACTACATCAAAAATAATTGAAAAACATTTTGAAACCACGTTTTTACACAAAATCTTGAAATCCACCATTAATGATCCAATTATCAGCTTTTATTCAAAACATGCGATTTAATGACTAAAAACTTAATTTTAAAGACTAAATAACATTTAAAACTATTTAGGAGTTGAATCGTTACCTTAATTTACGAAAACCAAGCGTTTGATAAAAAACCCGAAGAAACCTAAAAACTTAACAATGGAGAAATCTATGGTGATTTGGGTGTTTTTCTTGAAATTCTATGGAGGTTTATGGCTTGGGTGATGATATAAATTAAAGGATTACAGTTTGGAAGATCAAAATAGGCGATTGAGGTTGGGGGTCTCAATGGGATGGCACAACAAAAAGGAAGAGAATGTTTCTTTTCTTTTCTTTTCTTTTATTCACGTCGAAACTAGGGTGAAAAGTGGGAAATATGGGCTGATTTTAAATTTTGATTTATTTGCCTCTTAAAAGCTCAAAATTTAGACCTTTTTACAAATTAGTCCACTTTCCAAATTAAAGGTCCTTTGAACATCTTTTTCAAAAATTGATTTAATTTTCTAAAAGCTATAGTCAAAAATATTTTTGACTACCATGCTTACAAAATTCTCGAGCACACTAAAACTAATATTTGAATATACCCCTAAAACTCCTAGGCCCAATTTTGGGGTGTTACAGTAAAACTTGTAGAAGAATTGGTTCTCCTAAGGGAAGGAAATATCTTTTTGTTTTCGAATTTCTTATAAGGGTTCTACTATCAAAATTTCTAAATTACTAAAATTACCTACAAGGATGCTTTTTCCTAAACATGCCTAACTCATGGCTTCTTGGATTGTGTATCAATACTCAACAAAAATAATAATATTTTAATAAAGATAGTTAAACTAGAACTCGAAAATATTGAAAACAAATTTGAAGATTTCCAAAACTTATAGTTATCTGTTCCTCTTTGGCTTTGATGCCAAACGAGTCTCGAGGATTTGAGGATGGATGGAAGTAAAGTTTTACTAAAAATGAAAATTTTTAACATTTAATATTTTAAATGTGTTTGATAATCATTTTAATTTTTTGCTTAAAATAAAATTTTCAATAAAAAGTGTGGAATAAGATAAGTAAGTAGGTAGGTAGTTACTTATCACTTAATGAAAAAAATATTAAGTTGATTTTATTTTATTAAAAAAATTAAAATAAATTATCTTTTTAAAAAAAATGAGATATTCAAATTACCATAAGCAGCTTTTATCCAAAACTCTCCAAAATAATATAATATATTATATTATATTATATTAATAAGATTAAATTTAAAAAAATGAATAATCTTTTAAAATCAATCCTTCCTTTTACCAAACAACATAATTATATTCAATAATTATATTTAGTAATTTATCAAATAATTTTCTAATATAAATTCAACACTTATAAATTTAGTAATAAAAATTTAGTACTTAATTTTTTAGCAATTAGATTTTCAGATTATCAAACACACATTTAGTTAATATTTTAATTTTTTATAGATATATTTGTAATTTTTTATAAAATAATTATTTTTACAAATTCATAATTTAGTTTGTTTTATGTGGGCCTTGCAAGAATGAAAATGATAATACAACAAGAAGTGGATGGCACGTTTGAATTTGGACATTGAAGAGCCTGACTAAGATCTAGAAATACGGCTCAGCCCACTCAAAATCAAGAGAAATATTTTTGTTTGACATTTATACCCCTGAGGCATTTCCCGCCAAAACTGAAAGGAAAAAACCCCTGGATTGGAAACTGGAATGTAGAAACTGGCTCACAAAAAATACCCATAAACCCTAAAAACGGCATAAAAATTCCTCTAAAATCTATCAAAACGATCGAAATCAAAATCAATGGCTCCTTCGTTAAATGACGATTCGCCTCCTTCAACCATTGACGAAGCCTTCACCGAAAATAATCTCCAGGTTCCTTTCCCTGTGATTGTTTTTTTTAATAAAAAATGTTTTTGTTTCATTTCCAAAAAAAATAAAAATAAATCACACTTTATACGTTTTTCTGCTTGGTTCTCAGAAAAAGTCTCCGTTGTAAATTTATTTTTAAAAAATGCATGGCATATAGTTCATGGTTAAAAGTACTTATTTAGTTAACTTTGAATATGTTGAGGTTTTGAATAGATTTTTATTAATTATTTTTCCCCAAAAAACCATGGCAGCCGTTTTTTGTTCTTCAAAAAGGGCCGTCTCGGAAATCAGATAGAAAATCATCAGGAACTGGAAGAACAAGGAGATTCGATTTGTCTTCAGCATCACCAAAGAATTCTGCGAATATCGAAGACGAAAAGGAAGATGAAAACATGAACTTGAGAATGGAAGCCTTTGAATTTGTTTGGTCAAAAATTGAATCAACCATTAAAGTAGGTAAAAGTCCTAGTTTATTTATTCCTTACGCTTTTACTTTTCTCTTTTAAAAATTGTATAGCTTTGCAGGATGTTTTGAGAGTTATTAATACGAAAGTGTTTAGCGAAATACAAACTTGGGTGCATCAATCTTTTGACACAATCAGATCACTTGGGACTCCCGAGTTTCCTGAAGCTACTCAATCATTCCCTATTATAACCGATGCTAATTCTAAAAGGCTATTTACTGGGCTTGTTCTTACTAGTAAGTTTTATGCTTCCTACTTTAGTTTAATGTTTGGTTGGAGTTGTTGCCCTTACCTTGTTTAACTAAAATTCTTTGGTCTATCTCGTTGGGTGCATGATGCATGCTATAAATATATTGTTTACAAAAGCTATTCTTTATGGTGTATAATGGTTGACAGAGAATATGGAGTTTGTTGATGATCTACTGACTTTTGAAGAACTTGGAAAACACTTGAAATATCAAGGATGCCATGTTGCTAACCTTTCCTCACTTGACTTTACTGCCAAAAATGGGGTTGGTGGTTGCCTAAGAAGTTTATTAAGACAGTTTTTAATGTCTTCTTTGGATGTAAGTACTGGTAACAGCTCTCTTTGACTGTTGAACGATACTTACTTGCAGTTTGTAACTTGAGCTTGTTCCTTATTTCCCTTTTTGTTTGAGCAGCCAGCTGACATATCAATCTTAGCATCATGGTACAGAGAAGAAAACTGCAATAATCCAGTGGTTGTGATTATTGATGACATCGAGCGTTGTTGTGGGTCTGTCTTGTCTGATTTCATCCTTATGTTAAGGTATTATTGCACATCCTCTCATTCTTTTTCAACCTGAAAGTCCTAAACTATCTCTTTATCATTTACTTATCTACTCAGATTCTCCTTGCTCTGGATCAGTCTTATGATACTGCATTATTATTATTATTATTTTTTTTTTTATGAAACCAGACTTTTCCTTGTTCTCAATGCTTTTGACACTAGGTTTAAATTCACTTTACTATTCATCTCCTAGTATAAGTGTTGCTTGCTGTTAGTTTTTGGATTCAGAGCCTTTTATCTAATATCAAGTTATTTTCTTGCTTTTATATCCAAATACATACCTAACACCTGTCTTTATTATTTGCTCTTATATCCAAACGCAGTTTCTATTTTTTTTTATTTTGGAAGTGAAAAGTACCAATGGTAACAAACAAATCACACTCATCTAATAATCTGTATTGCACTTGCCTTTTTGTTTCTGTCAGTGAATGGGTTATCAAGATTCCTGTTATTCTAATAATGGGGGTTGCAACAACGCTTGATGCCCCAAGAAATATACTTCCTTCAAATGCTTTACGGTGCTTGTGCCCCTTTGAGTTCACCTTGGGAACCCCAGCTGAGAGAATGGATGCAGTTGTTGAGGCTGTTCTTGTGAAGCCTTGTTCTGGGTTTATCATTGGCCACAAGGTAGCAGTTTTCATGAGAAACTACTTTGTAAGCCAGGATGGAACTCTAACATCTTTTATTAGAGCTTTAAAGGTTTGTAACTCCATTTTGGCATAAATAAGGATTTTATTCTTGGTTTTGCAGTGTTGCTGTTAACTTCTTGTGACTTTGAACATAATTGCATTCTTGCTGAAAATCTGTTTTATGGAGGTGTTTCAGATAGCATGCACTCAACATTTCTATACAGAGCCCCTGAGTGTCATTTTGCTTGAATTTGCTTCTGAAGAGGATAACTTGGTTAGTATCTTAGTATATTCTCTGACAAGGCCTTGTGCTTTTTCAATAATAGTGCATTCTTAATTCTTGATTTTTCTGTAATTTATCAGAAGGAATTTTTTAGTCTTGTTCTTTATTGTCTCTATGAATAAGCATTTGCTCTAGCGATCATATTTTCACATTATCAGGTTCTTTGGCTTTTATATTCTTTAAGGATTCGGAGTACAGATTTTTTTTAAGTGATTCTAATTCAGTCTACAAATTAAGCATTAATGGCATGTAGTTACAGTTTGTTGCTACCTTTATTATTGTATGATTCCGACATATAGAAAAAATGTCATACATTGTTTAACTGATAAGTATTTTTGCTCTACTTTCTGGTCTAAAAGTCTCTTTGTTTTTACATTCTTTTAAAAAAAAAAAAACCTCTGAATCAAAGGCTTTATTGCTTTTTTATTTTGTGTTGTAGGTTTTAGAAATCGAGCGGCATGGATTATCACCAGAAGTAATATGGAAGCATGTTTTTGAATTTCCATCATGTCAGAGGTATTTCAAATACCAACAATGTTACTTTTGTTGCATTTTTTGTTTATGTGAATATTTTTGAATAGGAAGTAATTACGTGATGAGTTTCCAAATCTGCAAGCAGAGTTAAACTGAACAAGCTGACTAGCGAAAGCTTGGCTCATGCTTTTTCTGAATTGAAGAGATTACAAAATCAGTGGAGAGCAGTGGTTTTGGTGAGACTTAGTCTTTTCCTTTGCTTTGATGTTCTGACATGAACTGTGACATTTTAAGGAAGGCTTTTCAGTTTATTTTTTTTTTTAAATTGTAACCAGAAAATCTTTTGTTTTGTCATTCGACATCGTCTAGCATTGCTTGCAAAGCAATTGGACTTCAGCTGATGATACAGTGTTACACTGTTAGTTTGGACATGGTTTGTCAATTTATTATTATTTAATCTAACTAGAAGAAGCTTAAAACAAAGTCTATTTGATTTTGACCAAGACTGTTGGCCATATCAGAGATGTGAAAATCTGGCATTAGGTTGAGGCATTTGGCTTATTATACTGAAGGTTAGGCTAAGTACTTGCTTTGCTAGCCTTTTGCCTTATTTCCACCTATAAAAAAGAGCTTAATTTTGGTTTGAATTGCTGCCCTTTTTTTAGAAACATGCTTCGCTTTATGATTCCACTCTGTTCTTCATTTTACAATCTTTACTGGCTTAATCCTTTGATATGGTTACCGAGTCATCATTCAACTGATTTTCTTTTTCTTTCCTGACATATAATACATTGTAGTGCCTATATGTAACTGGGAAGGGTGAAAAAGTCAGACTGCTAGATTTATTCTGTGAGGCGGTTGATCCTGAATCATACAACCAAGGAGAATTTGACACTAACATGAAAGCAGAGAAAGATCCTGTTTTATCTTCTAGTCAAATTAAGGGACATGTTATCTGTAAGGCAGTTCGTTTGGTGAGGTATGTTTCAAATTCTCATAATGCTTTTCAGTTGCAGTTGCCCTTGCATGTACTACTATAGGTTTTCTATGGGTAACATAGCTAAAAATGTTTCTCAATGCTCACTTAAGTTTGGTTGTGGTTTCTACCACCTAAATCTGTGACTAGTTCCCAACAAATTTTAACCTCATTTTTATTCTTCCTTTTCTTTTTTTCTAACATATCAGTTCAATTTAATGAGTATCCTTGGTGCTCTTGTACGAGAAACAGCGGTATTTTTCTTAAATAATTTTTGTATCCTAAACCACGGCTTCTTCTGACTTCTTTCTGGTGAACCTAAAATTACTTCTCATTTAAGTTATATAAAATGTTTTCAGTTATTTTATTTATGCTTACACTGTAAATATGATTAATAAGATTCGGTAAATAACTAAACTTTGAAAACTGGAAAACTGGAAAACATGGCTTCCCTCTGTAGTTAAGAAGTTGGAAACCGATTAATAACAAAATTCCATTACTACAAAAAAAGAAGGAAAATAAGAGACTTAAAATTTAGTCATTTCTCTTATTTTGTTGATCATTTGTAATGTAAACATGGTGATGGAAAATGGAAACATTTTAAAACTAAACAGATTCCTTGCTTTTGATGATGTGGTATTTGTTTCTGCATTTCATTTATTCACTGTACTGAAGTTTAAGTTCAATTAGGGATCTTTCGACCGCACAGCTTGGAAACTTGCTTAAGATATGGGAAAACCTTACTGTTGGCATTCCTGAGGTATGATACTGCATGAAGCATCATCCATGCAGATGATGACTATATCTCTATAATTTGATACTTTCCTAAAAGTGTAGGTATCCTTCAGATGCCTGCCTATTGGGAAATACTAACATGATTTCTTTCTAAAGAAAAAAGAACTATTTATAAATTGGTAATGCTTATACTGGTGGCACAGCTACATCGTAATCGAAATTGTTGATTGGCTCTGTTAGCCATAGATTTCTGTTTTATAACTGTCTCCATATTGATTATCCTGATAATAAAGTATTATTTATTCTTTTTAACTATCATCCGTTGAAGTTTAAGGGGCTTGGCTTGTCTCTTCCAATCTTTTGCATGAAGCAGCTGCTTATCAATTAGAACACTATCAATTTAATTATTAAATTTACATCCAAATTAAGTTATGTGTTTTCTTATCATTTATGTATGATTATAATTCTTATGTATAATCTATGCTGATTGGTGAATAACTTTTAGATAAATTTCTTGTTCTTAGCACGCCTAGAAAGGGAGAAGTAGGGGATGGATAAACCCTCCATGCAACTTAGGATTTTGACTTGTTAGGGTCATGGAAGATATTCAGTCATGATTGCAATAAGTGTTATGGTACATGAACTAGAAACTAAAGGAGAATAAAATTTTATAAAGTATGGCATCAAGTTTCCAAGTGCATGCACCTAAGGTAGAATTTTATCCCATTATCCTAAAGAATGGTTCCAAGGTTGTTGGATTTTGTATCCTTTTTTGATTGCTTGTCACTGATGTCAAAGCATAACATACAAATGTGTAGACCCCTAGATGTTAGCATTTGAAGATTTATACTTTATACTGTGATCAGAATGTATATAATTTTTTTTTTTTTACATGTATGAGAATGTCTGACTAACATTATATGACTCAGAAAATAATAATGGACCATAACCAAGCTATCTCCTGAAAGTGTAACAATTAGGAGGATACACCATTACTTCTAGTGGCTGAAGCTTAAATGCATAGTCTTGAACAAAATCATTTTCCTGCTAACTATTTCATTTTCCTGCTTATGGAGGGGTTCCAAATAAGCCTGGAAATGAGTGCAGGTCATCTTTGCTGGATCTTTTTCTGTTCTTGATCTCACATTTTTGTTGGCCCCTCCTTTTATTAATGGGAGGGAATTAAAGGTCCCAGGGTATTCTAATCACAAGGTGGAAAAATATAAAAATCACTTTATATTTGGGCATTGTTTAAAATATATTGTTCTTTGACTCATGGTTTCACGAGCAGTGCAAATGCCCGTTCAAAGTGTCATGAGTGTGGAGTACTTTTCCTAAAAGTTAAAAGGAAAAAAAAAGAAAGTGGATAACTCTTTTATCTATTAATAATATTTAGACAGTAATAATACTGTAAAGATCTTGTTATAGCTACCTTTAGGGAAGCAAAACAGCTGGTTGTTTTCTACTTCTATTACAAATTCTCAAATGGATACTACCATGAAGATGATTTTGGTATGAGCTGCTAGTTAAAGGATCAATTTCAACTGGAAGTTTTGTTTTCTAGCTGTGTATGGAGGTTCTTTTTGGGTGAGGGGTGGGGGTTAATCGGTCTTCTGGCTACTTTTATCTTTATGTTATTTGATCTTTATTTTTTGCATAATTGCTATAACTTTCCCTTCGACCTGACAGCTCCCATGACATTAAGTTACTTGTGTTCTTGTTATAGATAAATGGCAAGGTGAAGGAGTTACTGTCTTCACTGAATGCGGAGGATGGAAAGAGCTCAAAGAAAGATTTGACTGTAACACCCAGGTAACTACTGGTACCTTTTCAACTGCTTCAGAAAATGAATAATACCTGTGTATTTGGAAAAAAAATTATCATTTTATATAATAAACTTGGGATTGAAACTTCTTTTGCAGTCTTAGGAATGTATGTATACCACCTTGAGGAATAGTTTTCGATATCTTTGACTTTTTTTTATCATAATTAGACTTGAAGATTAATCATCCTTACCTGAAACCATATGGGTTCTTGTTAGAAAGACTTTACAATGTTTCATATGGTAAAATATTTTCTAGACTATAATCACATATTAGCTTGGATTATATTAATAATTTAACGCTAAGCTTTTATTACTTTTAATTTTTTCAGATAAAGACTTTTTCTGAGCGTTCAGTTCCTAGTTTTGTTTAGTTAATATTTAATGTTCTCTCCTTCTAATAAAGAAAAAGACCATAGCAGTCTTGACCAACTTCTTTGTTAATATTCTTGCAAGGAGTGAAAATTCTCTTCCTAGCTTCAGTAGTTGTAAACGTGTAATACCTTTTTATTTCAGAATTGACTGTCGTTACTAGTTGCCATTCTTTTCCTAATTTCTTACTGGTTCATTTTCACTGCTTTATATGGCAGGAGACACACATCTCGAATCCAATTGAATATTGAGGACTCAAAATCATTAAGTGATAAGGCTGTTAACCTTATAGAGTGTATGGTTAGGTAGGGACACCCATTTCATTCATCTATCCATTATACTTGATGGAATTGATACTGCTCTACATGCATGTGATTTGATAAGCAGTTGGATGCAGCCACCTTATTGGTATTTACATTATCATCTATTATAGATATTTTATGTAGTTCTTACTTAGGGTATGTACTCTGTTTTAGAATTCTGGCTATTTATTTGCATTTTAGATAAAACCGGTTATATAGCCTTGGAATGTTGGTACTATGCGGTGGAAACAATTTTCTTTTCTTGCTATATCTGTCTCTCCCACAAGTCTTGTTCACTTTATACCCTGTTTCTAAATTACTGACTTGTAATTTTTGTGACAGGGATTATATGCATCCCACTGAGTGCATACCTTTTCACGAAATTTTCTGTTTTAAAGATGTTGACAAGCTTCGACTGGTAAGCACTGAGGTTTAATTCGCATGATTTCAATATGTTGAAGCAACCTTTTCTAAAACATCAAAGAATGCTGGTTAACACAAATTCACGGCTGGTGTAAAATTGATATTTAATTTGTTATTACTTATGTTTGTTAGCCCTCTTCTTTTGGAATCAGAATACAGTTGTTGTCTACAAAAGTGGGCTCATTATA
The DNA here is from genome assembly GCA_025698465.1 of Gossypium longicalyx. NCBI lineage: Eukaryota > Viridiplantae > Streptophyta > Magnoliopsida > Malvales > Malvaceae > Gossypium > Gossypium longicalyx. The sequence continues at coordinate 63,771,153 of CM046996.1, read as the reverse complement.
GTTTTATGTCTACGGTTGGTGAAAATTAGGAATAAAACCTTGTTTGGCGTGTTTGATTGAAGCTTGAATTTGTTACAGATCATTAGGGGAAAGTAACATAGTGGAAAAAACTGGACTTCCTATACTTGATGTAATTCTTTTGAAATGAATCAGACTTCCAATGTAACTAGAACTTTGCTAAGTTAACTGTGTTGTAACAGAAATTATTTGTGTTTACATATGTTGTATGCGTGCGTGTAAATGAATCCCATGAGGAAAAGTACAAAACAGTTAGCTAGTTATTGCTTTTTCTAGGAAACAACCATTTTAGGCCAATTTTCCCATCTTTCTAGTTATTGCTTTTTCTAGGAAACAACCATTTTAGGCCAATTTTCCCATCTTTCTGTTACCAATTAATTTCTTATAAAGGTAAAGGCCTGGTAAAACCAGTGCATCAGAGTTCAAACCCAAGAGAAAGTACACTTGAGGCTAAAATTTACATGCTTGGTGATCCATTCCAACTGGTCTTAACTTTATTAGGTTGAGTTATTTAATTTTAAAGAAAATTCAACTGCTTTAGCATAATTACTTGCATGCATAAATAGAAACAGGAGAAAGAAACTTGTTACTATCACCATGGGTTTGACTTGTCACCTCTGGATATTCCTGAAGTATTATGGTTGAGATCGAATACAAAGTAATTTGTTTTACCTCTGAAATGTTATGCAATTCTCAACTTCATGTTAATTAGAACCAAGTTCCTAGTGTTGAACTCTTTGACCTTGTAACCTGATTATGCATCTTAATTAATTTGAGAGAAGTCTACAATCAATAATATTTTTGCATGATGATGAATATGAAATATAGATACTTTCTCATATGTCCTAGCTACTGTAATTTTGGCTTAGTTTTACTCATTTCAACAAAACTTCTCTTGGAAGAACTGTGAATTGACCAAATGGTGCTTTCTCGGTGTTGTCTAATTCTGTCTTTATCTGGTGCAAACTTAATTAATATCCTACTATTACCTGTTGGGATGTTTGAATTTAGAAAATTGCCTAATAAATTGTGGTGATAACTTTGCCAGCAATAGTGGTGTATGGAAATCTCATAATGTAAAAATGCTGCTACTGACTTTTAAACATATATATATGTAGAATGTAGAGTATTTCTGATAAGTTCTAAAACTTCTGCAGGAACCTAGTGATTCTGGAGTTATGTTTCTTTGATTCATCAAAATTTCTCAAAAGTACAAACTAGCCTTTATTGTCTACATGAAAATAGGAGCGCTATTACACGCTGATGGAAATTGTTCATGTTGTGGGCTTGTATCTTTTTCACAGTTTTAAAAGAGTAAATGACGATAAATGAACGTTACCTTTGATTGTTTAGTTCAAAAAGCCTTCTTGTACATCTCAATAAATCATACCAGTATAGGAACTTTTTTTTGGGCAGACAGGACAGGAATTTTTATAAGCAATATCTATAGCATCACAATTTCTCATTTTTCTTGTTCCTGTTTTTCGTAAAGTTTAACTTTCATCCCACTTTACAAGTTCTTGGGATTTAAATTTTAGTTTTTCTAAAGGTCTATATTTTGATTTTGTTTTAGGCACTAATTGGGGACCCTAGAAGAAGGATTCAAGTTGATCTTCTTGAATTCCAGAAACTCCTCTGCTGTAGGTGCTGTACCAGCAGCAGCAATGCCCTATTACCATCCATGCATGATACGTCCATTATGTAAGTACTTTTTGCATTTTCAGTTATTGAAGAGAATGATCGTATAACTTTAATGGTAGCCACAGTCTATTTGAAATCATACTTATGATCCCCAGATTGTTAATGGATAGCATCTCATGTTCTACCCAATTACATTATTTGAGTTATGACTAACGTTTGAATGGATTGGATTTAGTTTTTATCCTTTTGGTTCTTTTGCCCATTCATTTAAGACTAGATTGGTGATCTGTTCATTTTATCAATAAAGCATCCTTTTTCAGTAATGAACAAGGTTGCTGGATCTTTTGTCCTTTTCTCTTGGTTCTTCTAATGTTGTAGTTGATGATTGTTTAAGCATTTCAGACATCAATGAATTTACAGATTTTTCTTTATTGTCTCCCTAATGAAGTGATAAGTGGTATATTTTAAATTCTCAGCAACCTTTAAAAAAAAAAATAGTTTTCTGCTTGTTCCTGCTCACTGCTGCTGCTAATAATTCCCCTCCTTCCCTTTTTGGTTTCAAGTTCTCAATGAGAAATTGGACATACTATAATATCAATTGCTTCAGCTTTATGGTTTCTGATAGGTAGAGGAATAAAATATAAAGGCTTTTTATTTTCTTTTTTTCCTTCCTCTCAGAGAATTTAATGCTTAATTTGATCCAAACCGTGAAAGGGTGCTTATGTCAGTGTGGTAACATCTTTAGCACTTTGTTTTAGATATATTGGTGTGTCCTTTCCAGTTTAGCACTAAAAGTTGTGTTATTTTCTTCTTAATGAACACAACATGCAGGTCTATTACAGGATGTTTTAGCTTAGTATAGTGCTTGTTATGATTTATGAGCTAAAGGATTTGAAGAGATACATTTTCTTCCCCCACTTTTTCCAGACTTGTCCGCTTTTAGTATATATGCAGTTTTTCTTATTCTTATTAAGACATAGAATGCCTTAGTTGAAACTTTTGTTTTGTCATCATGTGGTTTTAGGTATAAACTCGCTCAGGAGCATGGTGATCTTATCAATCTCCACGACTGGTACCAATCATTCAAATCAATAGTTCTCTGCCCAAATAGTAAAAGGAAACCAAGGCAGTCCCCATTACCAAAGAAAAGAAAAGGAATAAAAGAAGCAGAAAGCCAGAGTGAAGCTTCTATACAGTATCCTTTGCTGTACCATTCTTCTATGTTTATTTTCAGTAAGTTGATCTAGTATATTTCCTTTGCCATGCACTGCAGCTGGTTGAGAGATGCAGAGTTGCACTGTTTGACTGATAAAAAAAATTGCATTAAGTCATATTTAGGGTATGTTTGATTGAATGGGGAAGTGGAAGGATGGAAAGAGTACAGTGGAAAGATGGAAAAGTAATAAATTTTAAGCATGCGTGATAAGAGGGAAAAGGAAGAAGAAAATATGAAAGATGATTATTTTTAATGCATAAATCTTTCGAAATTGGAATTATAAGAGAGAAAATTAGATAGATATAAACTAAGGGTGAATTTTATTTTTTGGAATTTTCATTTTTTTTAATATCTTTCCCACCTTATCAACTTACGATTGAAAATGGAAAGAAAAAATAATTTTCTTTCCATCCATTGCTTAGTAAAGTTGAAAAAAGATATTAAAGAAAATGAAAATTCCCATTGTCACAAATCTTTTGTAGTTAATGCATTCATTTTACTTTTTAGTAAAACTTCCCATAATTTTATCATCTTTGGTTCTCATGATCTCATCCATCTTTTATCTTTTATCTTTTATCTGTTTTCCTGTTTGCTCTGTCTCAGGTTATTTATGTAACTCTAGAAATGTATGATATCCAAAATCTTTGTTTTGTTTTTATAAGGGGTAGGGGTAGTGATTTAGAGATTGAATCCGGGAGCGGTGTCAATTGAGACTTGAACACAAGTCTTTTGCCACTCCACTTGAGGTTCAGTTGACTATTTATTTTTAAACTATCCATGTTTGACACATGCAAATATGGGTATGGAGATATGATTTTCTAGATATATGAAGAAAACTTGGAAAACCTGTGTCTGAAACTTTTCTCTTGGGTAAACATAGCTAGAAACCATAGACAGGCTCAGCTCAAGCTTCTTTCCTGAAAATAATGGCCAGTTTGCTCTTACTATACATTACTTTGCTGCTAGTGTATGAACTCTTGGACTGCAAAATCATGTTATTTTACTTTTCAACTTACGATCCCTATCCTGCATATAGCCTGCCTTCACCTACCATAGCCTCCCTGTTTCTAGTTCTGTTTACCAGCTGTAGTTTAAGATTTCTAACAAGTTAAAGAAAGTATTTGAGAATCCTTGACCATTCTTGCTATAGAGCACGGTTTTGCAGGGCAGTTACTGAGCTCCAAATTACAGGGCTTCTTCGAATGCCCAGTAAAAGACGACCAGATTTTGCTCAAAGGGTTGCCTTCGGGCTCTAACATTCATACATCAATATATGTAGGTAAGTTTTTGCTTGGAATTGTTTCTTATATATATATATATAAAAACTGTTGATTTTTGGTTAAAATGCAAATTGATCTGTGATTCTTTTGCAACAATGCAGTTATTTGGGTACTTGTGGTATTGTCAAGTGGCCCAAACAATATGCGGCACTTCCAAAAGGAAGTTATTGAAGGAACTAGATTCGATAAGTTTGTCTACCCATTTTCTTTCATGGAAGGTGAATACTTAAATTCACTTGTATAAATATATTAATATAAATTTTATCTTTTAATATTTAATATTTTCTAGACAACAACATAATAGATTTGAAAACTAACAAGGGTTGAACTTGGGTATCACGGTTGTCTGGTTTGTTCTATCTAATATGATTTATTATACATTGAAAAAGTTTAAATGATTTTATTTTTTTTTTCAATTTATTAAAATAAAATTAATTTTTATAAAAATTATTAGTTTTAACTTGAAAGTTAAAAAGAAAAAAGAAACCCTGAACATGAGCTCAATTCAAACCCAAACTAAAATTTCAAGCAAACTCTAATTAATTTTTTTTATAAGATAAAATTTTAGTTATCAGTTTTATTCTTAGTTCCTTTTTAAAACTTCAATTTTAATACGACAATTTTCATATATTCATGATGGTACTAGACCCATATTTAATTTCAATTTTCTAATACACATTTCTAAATCTTATTATAAAAAGAAAAAAAAATAAGAAAATAGACTATGGCCAACTATACGGTAGTCTATGCGCAGCAGCCTTGTTATTCCAGAAACTTGTTGCTACACCTTCGTGTGATGATAGCTCCGATTGAACTGAAAATGTAGTCGTTGTTGAAGCCTTTGGATGTCTGCTACGAGTGGTTCTAGTTTCCAACTTACATTTACCTTATCCAGTAAAATAGCCTGCCATTTCTTGTTCAAATTCCTGCAAACACGTGACAAATTCATTAATCATAAAAGGATAGAACGTAGAGGTAGTAGTGATCTGCAGTGCAGTTTAGTATCTGTGTCCATTCTAATGTGTGGTAGATTATTATTTGGTTCCCGCCATTTTCATGAGCTATAGCAGCACCACCTGTTAGACCCGAAGTCCTATTGGTGTACATAGAAAGAACCACTTATTATTTCCACAAGACTTGACATCGTTAATTATTGGGACTGTGTGCTCCGGTCGCTTAGATCCCGAAGGAAGTGGGCGATCTTGGTCTTTAGAAGCGCTGATATATACGTTGGGCATAGCACTTGGCTTTAAACATCGTTCGACTAGGATTTGGTTCCTCCGCAGAAAATAGCTTCGCATTTCCAGATTGCCAGTAGGGTTACTACTATATTTATGTATATCCACCTATTTTGGTCACTATGCGTGTTAATATTCTTAATTTCCCAACCCAAACTCGTATGTCATCGTGCAACTACCATACCACACACCTTGCAAAAGAACAGTTCCTGATGAAATGATTGATAACTCTTCTAGAGTTATCTTCAGTATTTTTAGACTAATAATTCATGTAAATTTTAAGTGATTGATTACAAATTTTAAAATTTTTATTATAATTCTATCATGTTGAATGATATTAAGATAAATTTATTATTTTGATCATTTTATATCCTAAACACATGAATTTTATAGTTTTGAAAATGGTTGGTGCACCAGAAGAAAAGACAGTCTTGAAATTCACCTATTAATGCTCAATGCGATAGCATTTCTACACCATATGCCATGCAGAATTGGGCTGATATATGGTCATCTTTGGATGTCCCAAATAAGTTTACTGGGTTTTGGCAACTCTCTTGACTCAACTTTAAAATTAGGTAAACAAAAGTGAATAGCCTGTTAAGGAAGAAAGAACCCAAACCGTCCACTAAGGAGGAAGAGACCCAACCGTCCATAGAGGTGCCCAAAACCATCATCAAAAGAATAGGTAAACATGAGAAATCCGCATGAATCAAGCAACTCATGTTACCAAGTCTTTTGATGAGAATTCGGCACACTAAGGAGCAATTGTGCAAAGGAACGAAGCAGAAGGAAGGAGGAAAGAAATTACAAGTTGTGCTACGAAGAAACACTAGGTTTGTCTTCTAGTTTCTTTCCCCTTAATCTTTTTATTTTGTTATGAATTGATGAACATGATTGCCAATTATTTTTCTGCTTTTAATTTAATTAAAATGACTTAATTTTGTTGATGTTAGATTGATTGAATTCTTTTAGCTTAGATTGTTATTATTCTGTTAATGATGTTATCTGCTTTGGATGCTTATTCATTCAAGTAAAAATATGAACATGCTACTCATGCATTATGAATGTAGGGTAGCAATTGAATTAATTATTTAATCCAAACATCCAAACAAGATTGTAATTAATTGCCATTATATCTGAATGGTGCATGTTTGGTCACTTAAATATTAAATTAATAATAGTATTAAGCAATATTGTTACCTTGCATAACCCTTGTATGATGCATGCTTATGAAATTGTAAAATTGCTTAAACATAGAAGTATGCTAGAGGAATTTAATACTTAAGTATGATAATTCATTCATATTGGATTAATAAATAGCCAACTTGTCATGATTTTCTTCCGTAGCTTCATTAATATTATTTTAATAATTCTAAGTTAAAATTGATAATTAATCTAACTCCTTCATGTTATAATAATTAAAATGTGTGAATTGCTATGTATTATTTTGTGTTTACATTTTTATTTATTTTTAGCATACTTGGTAATTTATTTAGGTTAATTAGTCAATTAAAATCACTCTGAATTATTTTTACTCATCAACTTGTCAAGTAATAAATTTCATAATATTTATCTGTACAGTTTTTGTGAAGAGGATATTTTTTTACTTACTACTTTATTATTTATTGATAACTGTTTACACTTACACATATTTAAATATTTCGTAACAATGATTTACCAAGCACAACGTATTCCTCTCGTCTAATAAATTAATGTCCCAAAGCTAGATAATGATGGAATAACTTACAAAGAAAAACCATGATTTTGAAAGGAATATTGAGTTTTCACGACTTCTGCCAACTAAGTTGATAGTTGGCTACGAAGCCAGCTTGTTCCTCGCATTATAATCACTTTTCACCTTGGGATTCCCTTGAAAGAGGAAATACCTTCAAAGATCGAGAAAGCACGTGATTTGAGCTAACGAGTGTACCGAGTTGCTTCTATATAACATCGGTGTGACAGGTCTTCAAACAGGGGTTAATGAACCGATGACAACTCAATTCTTGTCGAACATAAGCTTGATCAGAATGTAAAACCAAGGAGAGAAAGACAAGTTCCACTTGATTTTAAATATTCCATGCTATTATTCTTACTGTATCGTAAAAATTATGAAGAGAATTATGTTTATATCATTGGTAAAGATGTATGAATTAGCTATTTTAGTTAATAATATTTTATGTGATCTAACGAAATTAATGAATGAAGGATTTATATACAGAAAATTATCATTTTAAGCAAATAATCTTTTTTTAGAGATATACTTAAAACATAGAAGATTAATAATATGGAGGGAAGCAACTAACGTATATAATTATTATTAATTATTTTTGGGTACATTTTCTAGGCATAATTTTGAAACTTTTGGTAGGGTTATAAATCAACATAGTGTTTGATGAACAGTTCATGAGCAGTTTGGTTTTTGTCATGTTCGTTTATTAAGATAAATAAACGAACATGAACAAGATTTTGAGACTCATTTATTAAACGAATTGAATACAAACAAAACTTATTCAGTTCATTTATGTTCATGAACAAACACTTTATGTTCGTTTTACAAATTATTTAAAGCTTATTTATTATTCCATCAGTATATATTAATAACATTATTACGGTTTTTATGCTTTTTTATTTATTTATAATATAATTATTTATATTTATATTTGACTATTTTATATCTAAAATATATATACAACAATTAATATTTATAAATATGATTATTTATTGTTTGCTTATTTGTTTATTTATTATTCATGAGCATTATTCGTGAATATGTTCAATTATATGTTCATGAATATGTTCGAGAACATTAAACGAATGAACATGAAAACACATTATTTTAAATAAACGAACGCAAAAAAAAAAAAAAATTAAAATTCTTAACGAACACGAATTAAACATGAAAAAAAATTCCTTATCTAAGCTCGATTCATTTACAATCTACTTTTAGGGTTGTATTTTCCATTAAGATGCATAATGATTATAGTAATGATAATAAAAATCGGATGTTAAATTGTTGATTCCTTAACGAATTTACGTGGAGTACCAAATTGTGATTGTAGACCACAAGAGAATCAAATGTGTTTTTATCACAAACACAATCTAAAAAGGAAAGATTTCTTAGTGAATCAAAATCAAAAAATATATATATATATATATATATATCAAACATTAATAATTTTAGAAAGAAAGGTACAATAATTAAGAGTAGGATGCATAACATAGTTAGCTTTATTAGTCATAAAAACGAAAAACATAAAATACATAGCAGGGGCGGATTTAGACCCGACCCCTAAAATGTAAAATTTTTATTTAGTCCTTTAAATTTTTTTAAAAATTTTAAATTAATAAATGTATAATTGCACTTTGGCCCCCTAAAATTATAAAAATTTAACTTAATCCTTTAAAAATTATAAAGATATATACTATTAAAAATTAAAATTTCATTCACCCCCTAAAAATTTGTTCTAGCTTCGCCCCTGATACTTAGCATAATCATTAAAAGAGTATGAAGTTCCCCTAGTCCTACATGAACTAAAGTTACTACCCTTCTTTGCAAGTGCATCAAATGCACCTATTTCCCTCACGCAAGACATGCAACAACCAATTATGCGAAAATGTCTTCAGAATAATCCTACAATCATCAACTAATGGGTCAAGCATAATTTTATTCGTAGAGGTACTTGTTAGAATTAAGTAACCCAAATTCTTATTTAAATAAAATACGATGGAAAATAAAATAAAAGTAAAATCCATATAGAACTAGACTTCTTTTATTTTATTTTAGAATAAGGTTTTTTAAACCTTATTAAACTTCATCTATTTTATATTGATTAGGATAGGGTGTTTCAATCCTACTAGAATATGGCTTTACAAGCCTATAAATAGACATAGTCTATTCCTCTTGTATTGATTCAAATTTTTCGACATGGTGAATTTTCTTCTCCTCTGCCCGTGGTTTTTTCCCGAAAAGGTTTCCACGTAAAATTTGTGTGTTCTTTATTTTATTTATTTTATTCTATTTTTTTCACAAATTGGTATCAGAGCTTCCGGGTTATTCATCTCAATCACGGTAATGGCGTCTTTGAAGTATGAAATTCATTGTTGGATCGCAACACCAGATTTGCGTTGTGGCAAATTAAGATGCAAGCGGTTCTTGCACAGATGGATTCGGAGGATGCCCCGCTAGGGATAGATAAGATGCCTTCGACATTAACAGATGAAGAGAAGAAGCGTAAGGATCGAAAGGTATTAACACAATTACATCTGCATTTGTCCAACAAAATTTTGCAGGATGTGATGAAAGAGAAAAGCGCATTGCATTATGGAAGAGGCTAGAACAAATATGTATGTCGAAAACTCTAACAAGCAAGTTGCATATGAAGCAGCGTCTTTATGCTCATCGTTTGGAGGAAGGTGCGTTCAGACAGAACACTTAATGATGTTTAAAGAAATTCTTTCAAACTTGGAGGCCATGGAGATTCAAAGATGATAAGGAAGATCTAGGGTTGATTCTACTTTGTTCGTTGCCCCCGTCTTATTCAACCTTTAGAGATACGATTTTATATAGCCGCGAGTCTCTCACAGTTGATGAGGTTTATGATTCTTTAACCTCGTATGATAAGATGAAACATCTTATGGTTAAACCCGACTCTCAGGGGGAGGGTCTCATTGTTCGTGGGAGACAAGATCGGAATGCTCGATGATGATGATCGTGGTAGGACACAGAACGGAATCCTCGTGGTAAATCTAAGGGTAGATCAAGTCTTCAAACAGAGGTAAAACTTGTAACTTACGCAAGAAGAAATGGCACATTAAATGAAAAGTGCTATAAGCTACAAAATAAGATTAAAAGGAGGCTGCGAATCAAAGGGAAAACAACAGAAAATTCGGTGAAGCTGATGTTGTAGAAGACTACAGCGATGGTGAACTTCTAGTCGCTTCTGTCAATGATTCTAAAGTAAGCGAGGAGTGGATACTTGATTCAGGCTGCACCTTCCATATGAGTCCCAATCGGGATTGGTTTACAACTTACGAAACAGTGTCTGAAGGTGTTGTTTTGATGGGAAATAATGCTTCGTGTAAAATCGCAGGTGTTGGAACAATTAAAGTTAAGATGTTTGATGGAGTTTTCAGAACACTTAGTGACGTACGGCATGTTCCAGAATTGAAAAGAAATTTAATTTTGTTGAGTACTCTTGATTCAAAAGGGTACAGATACACAGCTGAAAGTGGGGTTTTAAAGATTTCCAAAGGGTCCTTTGTTGTGATGAAAGGACAGAGAAAGATTGCCAAGCTATATGTTTTGAGTGGTTCTCATCATTCATGGTGATGCAAATTGTCGCTTCCTCTTCCTTGTCAGATGATGATATTACTAAACTTTGGCATATGCGCCTAGGGCATATGAGTGAGAATGGCATGGCAGAATTGAGCAAAAGAGGACTTCTTAATGGGCAAGGAATTTGCAAACTGAATTTCTGTGAGCACTGTGTTTTTGGGAAACAAAAGAGAGTTCGATTCACTAGAGGAATCCATAACACAAAGGGAACATTGGAGTATATTCATTTTGACCTGTGGGGGCCATCTAGAGTGCCTTCCAGAGGTGGAGCTAATTATATGCTAACCTTTATTGATGATTTTTCCAGAAAAGTTTGGGCGTTCTTCCTGAAGCAGAAAAGTGATGTTTTTTCCGCATTTAAATCTTGGAAAATTATGATTGAAAAATAGACGGGAAAATAGATAAAATACCTCCGCACAGACAATGGCTTAGAGTTCTGTTCTAATGAGTTTAATAGATTGTGCAAGTCAGAAGGAATCATGAGACACTTGACAGTTCGTCATACTCCACAACAAAATGGCGTTGCAGAACGAATGAACAGAACGATCATGGAGAAGGTTCGATGTATGTTGTCAAATGCCAACTTACCGAAGTCATTTTGGGCAGAAGCAGCGTCTACTGCATGTTTTTTGATCAACCAATCTCCATCCGTTGCCATTGAGAAAAAGACTCACAAGAGGTATGGTCAGTAATCCCGCTAATTATTACGATTTAAAGATCTTTGGGTGTCCCGCATATGCTCATGTTGATAATGGAAAATTGGAACCGAGATCCATTAAATGTGTTTTTCTTGGTTATAAAGATGGTGTAAAAGGGTATAAGTTATGGTGTCTGAAAATAGAAAAGTTGTGATTAGTAGAGATGTTGTTTTTGATGAAAGCTGCTATGCTACCTAACTTATCTCTTAAAGACTCTTCCAATAAAGAAAATCAAAAACAAGTAGAGCATCAGTTAATACAGAGTCAACTCCTCAAGCCGAGTACAAAAATTGAGAATAGAGTTGCTTCTTCACCACAATACTCTATCGCCAAAAACAGAACTAGAAGAGAAATTAAACCTCCAAAGAAATATGCCGAGGTGATCTAGTTGCTTATGCTTTGAATGTGGCTGAAGATATAGATGCGAATCAAGAGCCATCTAATTATTTTGAGGCGGTTAGCTGTGAAGGCTCAGAAAAGTGGATGTTTGCTATGCAAGAAGAGATGGAATCACTCCACAAAAATAGAACATGGGACCTTGTGAAACTTCCTAAAGGTAAAAAGGCTTCGTTGTAAATGGGTATTTAAAAAGAAAGAAGGGACTCAGGAGTTGAAGAACCCGGATATAAAGCAAGGCTTGTTGCAAAGGGTTCTGATCAAATTCCAGGAGTGGACTTCACAGATGTGTTCTCCCGGTTGTTAAGCATAGTTCGATTCGAGCTTTGCTTGGTATTGTGGTCATGCATGATTTGGAGCTTGAGCGATTAGATGTAAAAAGCGCATTTTTGCATGGAGAACTTGATGAGGATATTTACATGCAACAACTGAAGGTTTTACTGATTTGAGAAAAAGAGAACTATGTTTGCTTCTTTGAAAAAGTCCCTTTACGGTTTGAAATAGTCACCAAGACAAGTGGTACAAGAGGTTTGATTGCTTTATGACTTCTCATGATTTCAAAAGAAGTAGTTTTGACAGTTGTGTTTACTTTAAGAAAAATAGTGATGGTTCTTTTGTGTATCTACTTCTTTATGTTGATGACATGTTGATAGCAAAGAAAAGATAAAAAAGAGATAAGAAAGGTCAAAGCCCAACTAAGTAAAGAATTTGAGATGAAAGATTTAGGACCAAGCAAAGAAGATACTTGGTATGGAGATTCTCAGAGATAGAAAATCAAGTAAATTGTACCTAAGTAAGAAGGGTACGTTGAGAAAGTTCTTTGCGAGTTCAATATGCAGAGTGCTAAGCTGTTAGTACTCCTTTAGCAACCCATTTCGGACTTTCATCGGTTTTGTCTCCACAATCGGATGATGAGATTGAGTACATGTCACATGTTCCATACTCTAGTGCAAAGATGGGATCTCTCATGTATGCTATGGTTTGTTCACGTCCCAGATTTATCATATGCGATCGGTGCGATTAGCAGATACATGGAAAATCCCGGTAAAGAACATTGGAAAGCGATTCGATGGATTTTAAGATACTTACGAGGCACTACTCGATGTATGCTTACTGATTTGGAAGAACTAAAGATGGAGTCATAGGGTATGTTGATGCTGATTTTCTTTGGAGACCTTGATAGAAGAAGATCTCTCACAAAGTTATGTCTTTACAATCGGAGGTTGTGCAATTAGTTGGAAAGCCACTTTGCAAACTACAATCGCTTTGTCTACCATCGAAAGTGAGTACATGGCGATTCATCGAGGCTTGTAAAGAAGCTATTCGGTTGAAGGGACTATTTAGTGAACTCAATGAAGACCTTCAAATCAGCCATGATATTTTGTGATGATGAGTGCTATATTTCTTACAAAAGATTAAATGTTTCATGAGAGAACAAAACACATTGATGTTCGGTATCATTTTGTTCGTGATATTATTGCTCGTGGTGATATTGTTGTGAGCAAAATTAGTACTCATGAAAATCCTGCAGATATGATGACTAAGTCACTTCCTATAACCAAGTTTGAGCATTGCTTAGACTTGGTTGGTGTTCATTGTTGAAGTTAAACCCTTAAGGGGTTTTATGGAAGAGGTGGAGAACTTGTTTATTGAAAGTTCGCGATGAAGAACTTGTTCATTGAGAATTTGTGTCAAGGTGGAGATTGTTAGAATTAAGTGACCCAAATTCTTATTTAAATAAAATACGATGGAAAATAAAATAAAAGTAAAATTCATATAGAACTAGACTTCTTTTTTTTTTATTTTAGAATAAGGTTTTTTAAACCTTATTAAACTTCATCTATTTTATATTGATTAGGATAGGGTGTTTCAATCCTACTAGAATATGGCTTTACAAGCCTATAAATAGACATAGTCTATTCCTCTTGTATTGATTCAAATTTTTCGACATAGTGAATTTTCTTCTCCTCTGCCCGTGGTTTTTTCCCGAAAGGGTTTCCACGTAAAATTTGTGTGTTCTTTATTTTATTTATTTTATTCTATTTTTATTTTTTTTTCACAGTACTCCTGCTCAGACTAATAATTGAAGTAGAATCAACTTCAATAATTAAGTGAGAGACGTTGAAGTCCTTAGTAATCTCGCAGTGCCCAAATCTCCGTAAACATATTAGTTCTATACCCTATATATTGGTGGGAACTAGCCACCCATTTGCCTTCATAGTCTCGGATCAAAACATCCATTCCTACCAAACCTAAACTTTCCAATGAAGATATGTCACAGTATAGTTTATCCCAAATTGGAATGTTGCCATTTAGCTTAAATTAGGTGTGAGAGGTGTGGAGGATAGAGCAAAGTATTCAGTTGCAGAGGCCAACAACGTAGAAATAATGACATGCATAATTAATGGTCTCTTAAACACAACTACATTTCTAGCAAGCTAAATATTTCTAATAAATTGATGCAAAAAGATTGTTAGATTTAGTGTTTTAAGTGTAGTATATTTATTTTGTATACTTATATTTTTTGAACAAATTGATTTAATAAAATATTCATTAATTACATTAATAGTCTTTGTATATTGTCCTCGATATTTTTGCACGCAAATCAAAATTAAAGCAAATATTAACTCATGGTTATCTAACGTTTAACTAATACTAAGCGGTATTACCTGGTCAAATCGTAATACGGAAAAATAATTTGTATTAGTAGATAAACCTAAATATATCCTTAGTCTAATCGAAAATAAGCAAACCGATTCAAAGATTAATATGTCATCTATTATGTCCAATTGGGGAGATATTTTATTTTGAGCATCAGAGTGAATGATTCATAGAAGATAGAGACATAGATATGACTAACTAGACTGATAGTACATCGGACATGACCCAAGTAGAATAGATCCTAGATCCATTTATGGATTTATTCACTTGTAACGTTCATAGTGTGACATACCTTAATCTTGAGTGGATGATGAACTATGTATGTGTGACTCGTATACTTTGATATAAGTAAAACCTTGAGTTCAAATAGATAAGGAATTGAAAGCTAGAGCGTTGGGTATATAACTTCTACAGTATGTAGCATCATCCACAATAGTGGAATTCATAGTCCAACTAATGGGTAAATGATATCCTCTCTTCGACATTACATGATAGATGAAAAATAAATGTGACCATGGATCGTTTGTCTTTGTGATAAATGACTTAAATACTGTTTTATATTTATAATCTTTTTCATGAAGGAAGATGTAATGGTTACTATGAGATAAAATAGGATCATATTGGGTGAAAGAATTTATCCCAAAAAGATTAATGATAACTTATGAATGTAACACACTTATGACAAGATCATTGAACAAACACTTATTAAGTAGCTTTCGTAACGGTATGTAACTAAGGGGAGTTCAGTCACGATACTATAGTAGAATGACTTCATCACTAAACATGTTTATAATTAATAGGCGAAAAGCCGAAACTTAATTATGAATTATTTGAGCTCTAATTATATATGTACAATGATCCCTCCACTAGCTCGTTGAAACTAGAAATGGGTGGCAAGTAGAACCAAATGAACATAAATGAATGAAAATGATGAAGTTAGAGAAATGGGTTGCATCACAAATGAATGTGTTTTCTCACTAGGTATAGAAATGATTTGAAAATTAATTTAAGGTTTTTAGAATATTAATTAATTAATTATAATTAAATAATTGAAGTTCAAAAATAGTGTAACAGCTCGATTTTAACCCTATTCGGAATGGTGGTTTCGAGACCACAAATTCGAGTTATAAAAATATTTTAAAATTATTTTATGTGTTTAATTTATGTGAATTTGCATGTGTGAAATTTTCGTGATTTAATTTTGTCGTTTGGGTGCCCGAATAAATAAAAGAACTTAATCGCGTAAAATAAAAATTTGATCGTTAAATTTGAAAGTGCCTAATTGTTGTTGTCTTTATAATATGAAGCATTTATGTTGTAATTATACCTTTTAATTTTTGCATGGACGATTGTGGACTTGACTTAGTGGATTTGGAATAAAAATAAAAAGGCTATAGGTAATTTAATAAATTATGTAATAAAATTAACATAAAACATGAAACAAGATTGCATGTTCATCTTTTTGCCGTGAATAACAAAAGAAAAAGAAAAGAAAAGGGTGTTTAAAGGTTCGGCCTAGGTTAGAGCTCAATTTAAGGTTAGTTTTAATTTGATTTTTGTTGATTTTTACGTTTTTGAGATCGTTGCTTCAAATACTACCCGACCCATGCTTGAATTTCTAATTTTGATGTATATTTTCAGTTTTACCATTGTTGATAGCTTAGTGAATTTTGTGTTTGATGATGTTAAAGAAAAGTTATGTGATGGATTAACAAGTTTTTGTATTGGAATTTTGATGAAATTGAGTAAATAGGGTTAAACTGCAAAGTGTTTAATTAAGGGACTAAATTATGAAATAAACAAAATGTGAAGACTTGTATGTGTGTGGGGAGTATTCGGCCTAAGCATGGAATGGGCAAATTATGCTTGTTTTGTGTTTTGTGAATTTTGGATTAAATTGCTAAAAGTGTAAAATGTCTGGGGCAAAAGTTCAATTTGTCCATTTATGTGTTTTTAAATGAATTTGATTGAAAATTTGATTAAATAAGTTTAATTTATATCAATTTAGATTAAGAAAAGAGAAAACCAAATTTGGATCGGGGGAAGACCAAAATAGTCGAATAATCAATTAATACTGTTCGTCAATATCAGAGGTAAGTCTTTAAGCAATTAAACATCGTTAATTTTGAATGTAAATTAGTTTAATATGCTGATTTGGAATTCATAGATTTATAGTAGAGTTAGCCGAATATGATTAAGCATGGAAATAATGTATTTGAGTTTAATTCGACTGTGTTATAACATTTGAAAGTCCACATGAACTATATGGAATATCTGGAATTTTCGATATATGAATTGTTTATAAGACAGCTTTATAATAGTGATATTCGGGCTTTGAGCCTAGCAAGCCTTGTGCTGGTGAAATAAATCGGGCTTTATGCCTAGCAGGCTTATTGCCGGTGTATAAAATCAAACTTTGAGTTTAGCAGGCTTTGTATCGGTGTATTATATCAGGCTTATTGGCTAGCAGGCTTTGTGCCAGTGTATTATACTAGGCTTTATGCCTAGCAGATTCTATGTGAGCAACTGTAAAAGTAATCAAATGTGTTAAATGAGCTAAAGTGACCAGGTATGTGAATGTGGTACTTATTTGAAATGAAGGTAAATTGACTGAAAGATACGTGATAAAAATGTTATGTGATGCTATTGAAAATGTTTGTAATTATGAGTAGTGTATTCGGTTTAATGATAGATATAAGTATGTAATTTAAAAGCTTGATTTATGAGTATGTATATATGAATACATATGTATAATCGATTATATATGATATTGTGACTTTGAAATTGAAGAATATATTGATAATGTATATATGTGTATATTCGGCCATGGTATACTTTGAGTATAAATATATGTTTGATATGGTTTATTTTTTTTAAGAATGGAAATGTCTATATATATAAAATTAATAGTATGATTCAGTTTTATTTTATTGATCTATCGAGGTCATTAATTTTTTTAAATTGCTTATAACTTACTAAGCTACGATAGCTTACTGTGTGTATGTTTATTCTTTGTTCTTATAGATTTTGGAAGTTAGTTATGGGCTCGGGGATCGTCAGTGAAATCTTTCACACTATCGTCAACCTTCGGTACTTTTAAAAGTTTTAATTCGAACTTATGGCATGTATAGGCTAATATGTATTTTGTCTGATCTTGGATATGTATATATAAAGCCATGTGAAAATGGCTAAGTATAATGTTTAAGTTTAAGTAAATTTCAGTTTTGGTATATATATATATATGTGAGGTGTTTGACATATTTGCTAATGGTTGAGTAATATGTCTAATAAATGGTTTTAGCTGATCATGTCTAAAGATAATGTATGTTTTAATAATATAAAATATGTGTGTGAAATGCATGTTATCAAGAATGAATGTATTCACCAATTACATTTGAAAATTGATTAATATGTTATATCAATTACATGTTCTGACAAGCTATGAAATGACTTTGCTATATTATGAATTTGGTTATTTGGAGTGGTCTATTATTGATATAAAATTTGATATATAATTTATTGTGTAAACTTTGCTTAGAACTGGTAAATGATATGTATACATATTCGGCTAATGATAGATTCATTAGATATGTATGCATATGACATATATGTTGGTGGTTTGGTATTTATGTGACAAGTTGATATATGTATTCGGATATTATATGGTTAGTTTAACTTAAAAGTAATGGTGGAATTGGTATAATGAAATTCGTTGATTTTGATAGTAGAATAGATGAACAAGTGAATAGGTTGTGTATTTGTAATTTTGTCATTTGCTAGTATATACATTTTGGTATGTTTTGATTTGGTAATTAATTTAAAAATGGTTAAAAGATTGTTTGAATAAATAATGGTTAAACATGTTATTAGCTTGCGAATTTAGGTGTTATTATCATGTTTAAATTCGGCTTTTATATCTTATATCATTAGGTAAGTGTTTGTTATGTTATATATATATATAAACGCAAATTTTGTGATGTGTTTAATGTGAAATGCAAATGAAGATTGACATATTGGTTTGGTTATACGAATTTAATAAAAATTGTTTATGTCATGTGTATTAATAATTCCAGAATTGTTAAACTGAAGTTAGAAATGTGAGCCTTTGATTATGATCTGAGTGATTGTATAGATGTATGAAAGTTGTATCTTTTCCGATAATGCCTTGTAACCCTATTTTGGCGACGGATACGGGTTAAAGGTGTTACATTTGATTGGTATCAGAGCTACAGTTTAGTCGATTCTAGGACTAACGTAGCATGTGTGAGTCTAGCTATACATGCGATAATATATACTGCGATAGTATGATGACTTCTGACATTTGAAAATGTGTTATCGTATAGTATATGGATCTCGACAGAGCTGTAGTTGATTATGTTGAGAGCATAGCGCCTGCTCCCACGCAAGGGACAGCGTCGGTTGATTCTCGACTGACCTCGAGTAACCAAGAGGGAGAGGCTAAGCAAGCCTTTTACCAAATGATGAACGATTGATTTACTCAATATATTCGGACTAATCCAGCTACACAACAACCTCCACCCCCGATTAATCCATCTTCGATACCTGCTATACCTCAAGTGAATGATCCGTTGAGATTGCTTAAGCCACCTGTTGATAAAATCAGGAAACACGGAGCTGAAGAGTTTAAAGCTATTGATGATGATGATACTAAACGAGTTGAGTTATGGCTTGATAATACTATCTGTGTGTTCGATGGGTTATCTTGTACTCCGGATGAATGTTTAAAGTGTGCCATATCTTTATAACGAGACACCACATATCACTGGTGAATTACACTAGTATCAGTGGTTCTAAAAGAGCGAGTAACCTGGGAATTCTTTCAGACTGAGTTCCGTAAGAAATATATCAGCCAAAGATTCATTGATCAAAAGCGTAAGGAATTTCTCGAATTAAAATAGGGTCACATGACGGTGACAGGATATGAGCGAAAATTTGTGAGACTCAGTTGATATGCCCGTGAATGTGTTTCAACCGAAGCTATCATGTGTAAAAGATTCGAAGACGGTTTGAATAAAGACATTAAATTGCTTGTAGGCATACTTGAGATAAAAGAGTTTGTAGTATTGGTTGAGTGAGCCTGCAAAGCTGAAGAGCTCGGGAAAGAGAAAAGAAAAGATGATTTTGAAGCTAGAGATTCCCGTAGAATATCATCAGGTAAAACTTTTCAGTCCACATCGAAGAAGTTCAGAGATGATTCTGGTCGATCTAAGGCTACTGCGGGTTTTTCTAGACGAGATCGAGGCTGACCCCCTGTGAGTTCACGAGGCACTTCGATAGCTAGTGTTGGCAATGTTTGATAGAATAGAGTTGAGTGCAAGCATTGTGGTAAATGGCATTCTGGAGATTGCAGATTACATGATCGGTCTTGTTTTAACTATGGATCGATGGATCATTTTATTCGAGAGTGCCCGATGTTAGTCGAGCAAAACGCTGTTCAGAATTAGAGGCAAGGAAATGTGCCAATGCGAGGCTGACCACCCAGAAATATGGGTAATGTGTGTGGTAGTCAGAGAGGAATGAAAGATACAGTAGTTTGATCTAAGGCTCGTGCACCTACCAAAATAGATGCTATACGTGCTCGTGAGGAGGCTTCTTCCCCAAATGTTATTACCGGTGCTTTCATTCTTTATGATATTACTGTTATTACATTGATTGATCCTAGTTCGACTCATTCATATGTGTGTGAGATATTAGTATCCAGTAAGACTTTTCCTGTTGAGTCTACTGAGTTTGTGATTCGAGTATCAAACCCCCTGGGCCGGTGTGTTCTGGTTGACAAAGTGTGTAAAAATTTCCCGTTGATGATTCAAGTTTCATGTTTTCCGGCTGATTTGATGTTCTTACCTTTTGACGAGTTCGATATAATTTTGGGTATAGACTGGCTGACTTTGCATGATGCCATTGTTAATTGCAAAAGAAAGACCATTGATATGAGATGTCAGAACAACAAGATTATTCGGATTGAATCTAGTGATCTGAATGGGTTACCAGTAGTGATTTCTTCAATATTAGCTTAGAAATATGTGAGAAAAGGCTATGAAGCTTACTTTGCACATGTGGTTGACAGTAAAGTGGCTGATAGAAAGATAGAATCAGTACTTATTGTCTGCGAGTATCCCGATGTATTTCCTGAAGAATTTTCGGGTTTGCCACCTATTCGAGAGGTAGAGTTTGGTATTGATTTAATGCCTGGGACGACTCCAATATCGATAGCTCTGTACATAATGGCACCTACTGAATTAAAAGAGTTGAAAGTTCAGTTGTAAGAATTGACAGATAGAGGTTTCGCGCGACTGAGTTTCTCTCCTTGGGGTGCTCCTGTGTTATTTGTGAAAAAGAAAGATGGAACTATGAGAATGTGCATCGATTATAGACAACTCAATAAGGTGACTATAAAGAATAAATATCCGTTGCCACGGATTGATGATTTGTTTAATCAGCTGAAAGGGGCTACAATGTTTTCGAAAATAGATTTGAGATCAGGCTATTATCAGTTGCGAGTTAAGGATTCTGATGTGCCAAAGACTACTTTCCGAACGAGGTATGGACGTTATGTGTTTTTAGTCATGCCTTTCAAACTTACTAATGCACCTGCTGTTCTTATGGATTTGATGAATCAGATTTTTTGACAGTATCTGGATTGGTTTATAGTTGTGTTCATAGATGACATTTTAATTTACTCCCGTAATGAAACTTAACATACCGAACATTTGAGAATGGTGTTACAGACTTTGCGAGAAAAACAGTTGTATGCGAAGTTTAGTAAATGTGAGTTCTGGTTACACGAAGTTAGCTTTCTAGGACATGTTGTTTCAGCATCAGGTGTTCGGGTTGATCCGAGTAAGATTTCAGCAATTCTTGACTGGAAACCTCTAAGAAACGTTTCTAAAGTCCGAAGTTTTCTGGGACTTGCTGGTTACTATAGACGGTTCGTGAAAGGTTTCTCTATGATTGCAACCTCGATGACAAAGCTATTATAAAAAGATGTTAAGTTCGAGTGGTCAGAAAAATGCCAGAAAAGTTTTGATGAGTTGAAAGCTCTTTTGACAGAAGCTCCAGTGTTAGTTCAACCGGAATCGGGTAAAGAATTTATTATGTATAGTGATGCATCTTTAAATGGTTTGGGCTGTGTTTTGATGCAAGAAGGCAAGGTTATAGCTTATTCCTTGAGACAGTTAAAGCCGTATGAAAAGAACTATCCGACACACGACCTGGAATTGGCAACTATAGTGTTTGAATTGAAAATATGGCTCCACTATTTGTTCGGTGAAAAATGTCATGTTTATTCTGATCACAAAAGTTTGAAGTATTTGATTACTCAGAAAGATTTGAATTTGAGACAGCGTCGATGGTTAGAGTTGCTAAAAGATTATGAGCTTGTGATTGACTATCATCCAGGAAAGACTAGTGTTGTTGCTGATGCTCTAAGTCGAAAATCCCTATTTGCTTTGCGTGCAATGAATACGCATATGGCTATGTCTGATGATGGTTCGATAATAGCTGAATTAAAAGCAAGACCATTATTTTTTCAACAAATTTGTGATGTACAGAAACTTGAAGATGAATTGATTGCAAAACGTGTCCAATTTAATTCGAGTGATGATTCAGAGTTTTAAGTAGATAATGAAGATTTTTTGAGGTTCAGAGACCGAATATGTGTTCCGAGAAATCTAGAGTTGATTCAGGTGATTTTGAACGAAGCTCATAACAGTCGGCTATCTATTCACTCAGATAGTATAAAGATGTATAATGATCTTAAATAACTTTATTGGTGGTAAGGTATGAAACGAGACATTTCTGACTTTGTTTCGAAATGTTTAATCTGTCAGTAAGTAAAAGCCGAACATCAGGTACCTTCTGGATTGCTTCAGTCGATTATGATACTTGAATAGAAATGGGACAGAGTCACGATGCATTTTGTATCTGATTTACCGTTGACACTGAGCAAGAAAGATGCAATCTGGGTTATTGTAGATAGATTGACTAAATCTGCTCACTTTGTTTCGATACGTACAGATTACTCGCTTGATAAGCTGGCTAAATTGTATGTTTCTCAAATTGTGAAGTTACATGGTGTGCCTATATTTATTGTTTCTGACAGAGATCCGAGATTTACGTCGCAGTTTTGGAAGAAACTACAAGATGCACTAGGTACGAAATTACATTTCAGCACTACTTTTCATCTGCAAACAGATGGTCAGTCTGAGCGAATCATTCATATACTTGAAGATATGTTGAGATGTTGCATTCTCGAGTTCGAAGGTACGTGGGAACGATATCTACCTCTAATTGAATTTGCGTATAATAACAGCTTTCAATCGAGTATCAAAATGGCACCTTATGAGTCTTTATAAGGTCGTAAATATCGTACATCATTATATTGGACTGAGCTTAGTGAAAATAAGATACACGGGGTCGATTTGATCAGAGAAACTGAACAGAAAGTGAAAATGATACGTAAAAGTTTGAAAGTAGAATCAGATAATCAAAAATCATATGCGGACTTGAAACGTAAAGATATAGAGTTTCAGCTAGGAGATAAAGTCTTCTTGAAAGTCTCACCGTAGAAGAAAATACACAGATTTGGTCGTAAAGGCAACTTGAGTCCGAGATTCATTGGGCCATATGAGATTATCGAACAAATTGGGTCGGTTGCTTATAGACTGTTGTTACCACCTGAGCTAGAAAAGATTCACAATGTATTCCATGTTTCGATGCTTCGTAGATATCGATCTGATCCTTCACATGTGATTAGTCCGTCTAAGATTGAGATTAAGCCCGATATGACGTGTGAGGAAGAACTGATTCGTATTCTAGCTCACGAGATTAAAGAGTTGCGAAATAAGAAAATTCCATTAGTTAAAGTATTGTGGCAGAAGCACAGAGTTGAGGATGCAACGTGGGAGTTAGAGGATACAATGAGAGAACGTTATTCGAACCTATTCACCGGCAAGATTTTTGGGGACGAAAATCCCTAAGGGGGGAGAGTTGTAATAGCTCAATTTTGACCCTATTTGGAACGGTGATTTCGGGACCACGAATTAGAGTCAGAAAAATATTTTAATATTATTTTATGTGTTTAATTTATGTGAATTTGCATGTGTGAAATTTTCGTGACTTAATTTTGTCGTTTGAGTGCGCGATTAAATAAAAGGATTTAATCGCGTAAAATGAAAATTTGATGGTTAAATGTGAAAGTTCCTAATTGTTGTTGTCTTTATAATATGAAGCATTTATGTTGTAATTATACCTTTGAATTTTTGCATGGACGATTGTGGACTTGACTTAGTAGATTTGGAATAAAAATAAAAAGGCTAAATAGGTAATTTAATAAATTATGTAATAAAAATAACATAAAACATGAAACAGGATTGCATGTTCATCTTTTTGCCGTGAATAACAAAAGAAAAAGAAAAGAAGAGGGTGTTTAAAGGTTCGGCCTAGGTTAGAGCTCAATTCAAGGTTAGTTTTAATTCGATTTTTGTTGATTTTTACGTTTTTGAGATCGTTGCTTCGAATACTACCCGACCCATGCTTGAATTTCTGATTTTGATGTATATTTTCAGTTTTACCATTGTTGATAGCTTGGTGAATTTTGTGTTTGATGATGTTAAAGAAAAGTTATGTGATGGATTAACAAGTTTTTGTATTGGAATTTTGATGAAATTGAGTAAATAGGGTTAAATTGCAAAGTGTTTAATTAAGGGACAAAATTGTGAAATAAACGAAATGTGACGACTTGTATGTGTATGGGGAGTATTCGACCTAAGCATGGCATCGGCAAATTATGCTTGTTTTGTGTTTTGTGAATTTTGGATTAAATTGCTAAAAGTGTAAAATGTTTGGGGCAAAAGTTCAATTTGTCCATTTATGTGTTTTTGAATGAATTTGATTGAAAATTTGATTAAATAAGTTTAATTTAGATCAAATTAGATCAAGAAAAGAGAAAATCGAATTTGGATCGGGGGAAGACCAAACTAGTCGAATAATCAATTAATACTGTTCATCGATATCCGAGGTAAGTCTATAAGCAACCAAATATCGTTAATTTTGAATGTAAATTAGTTTAATATGCTGATTTGGAATTCATAGATTTATAGTAGAGTTAGCCGAATATGATTAAGCATGGAAATAATGTATTTGAGTTTAATTCGACTGTGTTATAACATTTGAAAGTCCACATGAACTATATGGAATATCTGGAATTTTTGATATATGAATTGTTTATAAGACAGCTTTATAATAGTGATATTCGGGCTTTGAGCCTAGCAAGCCTTGTGCTGGTGAAATAAATCGGGCTTTATGCCTAGCAGGCTTATTGCCGGTGTATAAAATCAAACTTTGAGTCTAGCAGGCTTTGTATCGGTGTATTATATCAGGCTTATTGCCTAGCAGGCTTTGTGCCGGTGTATTATACTAGGCTTCATGCCTAGCAGATTTTATGTGAGCAACTGTAAAAGTAACCAAATGTGTTAAATGAGCTAAAGTGACCAGGTATGGGAATGTGGTATACTTATTTGAAATGAAGGTAAATTGACTGAAAGATATGTGATAAAAATGTTATGTGATGCTATTGAAAATGTTTGTAATTATGAGTAGTGTACTCGGTTTAGTGATAGATATAAGTATGTAATTTAAAAGCTTGATTTCTGAGTATGTATATATGAGTGCATATGTATAATCGATTATATATGATATTGAGGCTTTGAAATTGAAGAATATATTGATAATGTATATATGTGTATATTCGGCCATGGTATACTTTGAGTATAAATATATGTTTGATATGGTTTAGTTTTTTTAAGAATGGAAATGTCTATATATATAAAATTGATAGTATGATTCGGTTTTATTTTATTGATCTATCGAGGTCATTAATTTGTTTAAATTGCTTATAACTTACTAAGCTACGATAGCTTACTGTGTGTTTGTTTATTCTTTGTTCTTCTAGATTTTGGAAGTTAGTTACGAGCTCGGGGATCATCAGTGAAGTCTTTCACACTATCACCAACCTTTGGTACTTTTAAAAGTTTTAATTCGAACTTATGGCATGTATAGGCTAATATGTATTTTGTCCGATCTTGGAAATGTATATATAAAGCCATGCGAAAATGGCTTAGTATAATGTTTAAGTTTAAGTAAATTTTGGTTTTGGTATATATATATATGTGTGGTGTTTGACATATTTGCTAATGCTTGAGTAATATGTCTAATGAATGGTTTTAGCTGATCATGTCCCAAGATAATGTATGTTTTAATAATATAAAATATGTGTGTGAAATGCATGTTATCAAGAATGGATGTATTTAGCAATTAAATTTGAAAATTGATTAATAAGTTATATGTATTACATGTTTTGATAAGCTATGAAATGACTTTGCTATATTATGAATTTGGTTATTTGGAGTGGTCTATTATTGATATAAAATTTGATATATAATTTATTGTGTAAACTTTGCTTAGAACTAATAAATGATATGTATGCATATTCGGCTAATGATAGATTCATTCGATATGTATGCATATGACATATATGTTGGTGGTTTGGTATTTATGCGACAAGTTGATACATGTATTCGGATATTATATGGTTAGTTTAACTTAAAAGTAATGGTGGAATTGGTATGACGAAATTGGTTGATTTTGATAGTCGAATAGATGAACAAGTGAATAGGTTGTGTATTTGTAATTTTGTCATTTGCTAGTATATACATTTTGGTATGTTTTGATTTGGTAATTAATTTAAAACTGGTTAAAAGATTGTTTGAATAAATAATGGTTATACATGTTTTTAGCTTGCGAATTTAGGTGTTATTATCATGTTTAAATTCGACTTTTATATCTTATATCATTAGGTAAGTGTTTGTTATGTTATATATATATAAATGCAAATTTTGTGATGTGTTTAATGTGAAATGCAAATGAAGATTGACATATTGGTTCGGTTATGCGAATTTAATAAAAATTGTTTATGTCATGTGTATTAATAATTCCAGAATTGTTAAACTGAAGTTAGAAATGTGAGCCTTTAATTATGATCTGAATGATTGTATAGATGTATGAAAGTTGTATCCTTTTTGGTAATGTCTCGTAACCCTATTTCGGCGACGGATACGGGTTAGGGGTGTTACAAATAGAATTAAATTATTTAGTAATTATAAATCCGTTGAATGAGAAAATTAAATATATTTTCTCAAAGATTATTTTACGTTAAAGTTGTCATGACTTTAACGAAATTAGAATTGGGTTGAGGAAAATATTTAATTTGAAATTAATTTAGTGAAATTAATTAATTAATATTTATTTTTAGAAACAAAAAATAAGTATTGGTTGAATTAAATTATAAAGTGTTGGGTCAAAAGCCTAACTCTCTCTTAGTTGGACTAGGGGAGTGTTTTCTATTTAAATAATATTATTTGTTTAAACCTTATTCAACCAGAATTCTTCTATCTCTCCCTATCGATAGATGACACCGGTTGACCTAAAAAATACACATATTGAGTATCTAGTTATCGTTTTTCTTCCAGAAATAGTAGGAATTTATTAATTAAGAATATATTCTATTTTCTGAGAATTTAGATCTTTACCGATTTCTATAAAGAGAATTACTGTCATACTGAAAATAATAAAACCGTTTCGTGTTCTATGTTTTGTTCATGTTGCTTGAGCCCACACTCATTGCAATTTGTGGTATGAGGATAGCGGAAAAGGTTGTTTGGTTAGAAGCTAAGATCGACTCGAATTTGTCTCACACAAAGCACATGTACTTTTAGTAAAATTTTTTAACTATAAATGTCACAAATCAGTTCAATTTTCAAAAAAAAATTAAACTTCCTTTATAATTGAAAAGCGTTTTCTTAACTGAATTTTTCCAACAAAGGTAGCATGGAAGAAGAAGTGGAAGACAGTGAGGATGGTTCACCCTATTTAGGTAGAGAGTTCTACTATTTAGGTGGTTGAATAAGGTAAAAAAGGGAGGAAAGCTTAGGGAAGAAGATGACTCGAATTGAATTTGGAGCAGGAGTTGATGAACATGCCTAACTCTCATGGTTGAAAGAGGTACTTATATGAGTTTGACCTCCTTTGCCATGTATAGTCCCCAAATAGGCTCATTTGTCCTTTCCATGATTCCTTTTTAAATGAGTAATGTGATATCACATAGGTTGTAGGGCTTGTTGGTGACCTACCATGTAACATCTAAATTTCTAATAACCCAAAATTAAAAATAATTAAGGGACTAAATTGAAAGAGACTGCAAGTTGGTGGCTTATATTGGGAGAAATAGGAAAGCTGGAAACTGAATTGGACATAATTGAGAACTAAACCTGGTTTGGTTAGAATGGAACTAGTCAGTTTCTTAGTGGGAAACATAATAATTAGCAATCAACAATTCTCCTAAGGTTGGTGATAGCACGAGAAGGGCTATAAATAGCTGGGAGATGGCTCCTAGGGATTATTTCTTTCTGAATCTATTTCAGTTTCTCCTGTTCTTCATCTTCTTTGGTAGCTTGAAGGAGTAGCCATGGAAGGTTTTACATGGAGCAATGTCACACCCTAAAACTCGGGTTAGTAGAATCGAGTAATTTAATAGTGGGCTCAAGTGAGATATTGGGTTTAGTGTCATAGGAATTAGAAATTAGTAAAATAAAATAAAAATAAGATAAATAATTACTTAGGTAATAATAATAAAATGGGTTAATAAAAATATACTAGTGAGGATTAAATTGAAATAGTAGTTAAATTAAAGGTCTAATGTGTAAATTAAGAGATTTAATTAGGATAGGAGCTATTAGAACAAATGAGGAAATAGGAAGGGGCCTGGGGGTAAATAGCCCAAAATTTAAAATTTAGTTGACTATATAAAACCACCCACCGTCCCTTCCCTCCACACTTTCAACCATTTCAAAAAGTTTGTTAGATCTGAAAATTAAGAGTTTTCTCTCAAATTCTTTTCATCTTCTTGGTTTTCTTAGCATCCAAACATTTATTTTTTCCTTTTCAGTTTTAATAGAAATCCACTCTTTTTTCTTCAATCTTTCATCAACACTTAACTCATTCTTGTTCAAATTAACTTATGTTCATGAAAATCTTCAAATTAAAGGTAAAAATTCTAATTTCTTATGGTTTAAACACTTATCATGAGATTTTAAATCGAGTTCTTCTTTATCTAGATAAGGAATCATAAGATCCAAGGTTTTTAAAGCTTGAGTTTGATAAAAATGGTGAATCTTGTAATAAAGAGCTAATTGATGATTTTAAAATGGTTTTCAATTCATTTTGACATAAAAAAGGTTTATAAACTTGATTTAACAAAGCTTTAAAGAAATTGCATGAATCAAATGATTTTTCCTTTTTAGATTGAAAACGGAAGTGATTTTTTTTGGAAAACATTAAATAGAGAAATTTTGTAAAATTAAAGGCCTTGATCTGTAATTAGACATGAGTTATGAGGTTAGTAAGTAAAAATTAGGAATTAAATCAAGTTTGAGAGAAAAGGGGTAATTAAGCAGATTAGATTATGTGAGGTAAGCTCGCCAAATTCATGTGAGTGGTCGATTGCCGTGTTATGAGGGAGTAGCGAACTAGTTTAATGCTAGGATAGTGACTCTATTTAGAATGATTAAATAATCTATGTGTGTTTTGTTTTGTTGTGCGAAGCCAAAGGTAATAGTGGAGCCTCATCGAGTAGGGATAAAGGCAAGCAAAAGGTGGTGTGACTTCGGCAATCAACTGCAAATCATAGGTAAGTGCTTCTATATATCATACTTAAACATGAGTTCACGTGACTTGAAAAGCCAGGTAGGTATGCGAACCCTCTTATTTGATGCACGAGCCATGTTAAATTTTCATGCGAGCCTTGTTGTATCTTTATGGAAACCCTGGTAACAAGTGTTCGAGCTATGGTTTGTCATCCGAGCCTATATATATAAGTACAAAAATATTGTACGAACCTTAAATAAATGAGCGAGCCTAACTATACGTACGAGCCTATATGCACGAGCCTAATGTTTAATGCGAGCCTACATATATGTGCAAACTATATGAAATGTGAGAACTACTTGATATGTGTGAACCCATATATTGCATGCGAGGCTTTATTATATGCGAACCTTAAATGTATGCGAGCATGATATTGTGTTATGCGAACCTGATGTTATTGCCAACCTATATGTACATTGCGAGCC
Source organism: Gossypium longicalyx (assembly GCA_025698465.1). Taxonomy (NCBI): domain Eukaryota; kingdom Viridiplantae; phylum Streptophyta; class Magnoliopsida; order Malvales; family Malvaceae; genus Gossypium; species Gossypium longicalyx. The sequence continues at coordinate 63,741,464 of CM046996.1, read as the reverse complement.
CTACAAAAATACGAGCTCTACCAAATGGGAATTGTGCTATTATGCAAACTGTTATGTGTAAGCTCTGAAGTATTGCGAGACCTAGTTTATTTGTGCAATATTGATGTGATAAAGATGATATGTCGGCATTATGAACGCTTGAAACCATTGTATATCATTGGCATGCCATAGGATTGTGTGTACTCACCCTTTTTACTATGTGTTAGGGCATTATGACCTGAAGATAGTATTGGAGAGATAAGGGAATGTCGAGCATAGCTCTATTCACCGTAGATAGTGTGCAGTGTTTTGGAGAGTGTGAGCACTTGTGCTGCACTTATCAAGAGATAGTGCAAGACTCTTTGTGTCATTTGGAGTGATTTGGAGATCTGTTTATCCAATGCGTACAAAAAATGTTTATGTTTTCACATTCACAAAATTGCCAACATATCACCATATTGTGTATAAATATTGTATATCATGTGAACTGTTGAAGCATGTTTAATTGCTAGCATGTTTGAAGTGTTTGTAGTGTTATATGCCTGAGCAGTCACTGAGTTTTAATAAGCTCACACACTCTTTACATATACCTTGCAGATAAGTAGTTAACGAGACTTGTATTGAAGTGTAGCTACTTGGTGATCCATCTCAAGGCAAATCCTTCTAAGTATGTAACATGTTTGCAAACCCTAAAATGGAAGGCAATGTGGCACTATCCTACGGGATTAGAAATAGACTTAGATTGTTTTTAAATAAAATTTTACGGGTTGTAAATGGACATTACATACTATTTATTTTTGGATTTTGGACTTTATATTTATTTGGTTGAGTGCATGCTTGATTGGATTTTATGCATGTTGAACGTTTTGTAAATCATTGAGCTAACGAACTTATGTAGGTTAAGGAGAATGTCGGGAATTAAGGTACACCCTTATACCACCTGTATGTTTAAATGCATGTTTAGATTAAAATAACCACTTAATATGCATGAAACAAATATAATAGCATGTTGAATAAAAACCTGTGAGCTAACGTTGCATATTGCGAGCCAAGGGTTGCAAGGGGAATAAGACCTCACCATAGATCAGTGTTCGCCATTAGGGGTGAGTTCACTAATTTAAAAGGGGTTTGCTAAGGCTAGTGTTCGTCAAAAAACATGTGTTCGCCAGGATAGGTTAGCATGCTAAATTACATAGGTTCGCCAGGGTAGTAAGTTCGCCAAATGGGGAAGGCTCACCAAGTCAGTAGGTTCGGGAGAATGGTTTCCGAGTATGCTATCCACGTAGATTGTTTGTAGTTTCCAAAGGAGAAGAGAGTGACTAATTCGTCAATGGCAAGGGTTCGCGAAACAGAGGAGGTCGCAGAGTATCAGGGTGTTCACAAGGCCAGTTGCAAGTTAGGTGTTGCGAGTAAGTTGCGAACTGGAGCTCACCAGGCATCTTTGAGCTACTTGTGGGTTCTTAATAGGTGTTCGCCGCAAGGTGGGTTTGCAGGGACTTAAAAATGAAATTTTTGTGCCTGTCTTTTTTAATGGTGTGTTTAGAAAGGCATGTATATGGGATTATTTTAAAGATAATTTATGTTGCAAATGTATGGTGTGCATGGTTGGTTTGTATGTTTTGTGATGTTTAATGGGGAGTTATTTCAGCGGTTAATGTGACGTTTGAAATTCGGGTTGGACCGTCTCGGTCGGGTTTGGGGCGCCACAAGTAGACTTCATGAAGAGTAATCTAGAAAAGTAGTGAAACCTACAAACTAGTAAGATTCTTAACCCTTTTGGGTGCGTAAAAGTTAAGGAAATGAATCTATGAATCTTCAAATTTGTCTTAAGGGTTCTGCATGCTTATTAAAGTATAAGCTTTTAAGATGAAATTCAAGTTTAACCAACAGGTTATTGGTTGTAAGTTACTGCCAAGAGAATGGAGGCTCTAACGTTAGAAGAAAGGATAAGCTGGGAACGATAAGGATTCAGATGAGTTTCAAACTCCAAATCTATTATTATGGTTTACATTGTTAAGCATGCCATGGATCCATAAACATGAATCATGATGATATAAGCATGCATTGCATGATTGTGGGAAACCTTAAGGGGTTAGATGAAGTTTAATATGGGAATTAGGAGAGAACCCATTAGTTACCTCTTTCGGTGAAGCTCCGGTCCTTGCGAAGGGAACACTGCAGTGTTCAAGCATCGAGGTTAAGTGGTGCTAAGGAGGTAATGGGAGGAGAATTTGAGAAATGAAACAATGGAATGGTATTTACTATGATGGCGGTATTGAATGGTCCTTTAGGGTGACATATAATGAGGTATATGGTGTAAGACTATGGATGAAAGACGCCATGGTAGTTTGGCATGTGGTACGTAGCATAAGAACATGGATGAAAGATGGCATGGTAGCATGGTACAAGGTATAAGGTAATCAGTTAAGATCATAGATGAAAGACGCTATAGTAGCCACGTATGATGAGCAAGACTATGGATGAAGACGTCAGGGCATCATGAGGTAACATGCCTAAATGGCAAAACAGTATAAGACCATGGATGAAAGACTCTATGGCATCCACAGAGATGAAGTTCGCCAGGACAGTAAACACGGAACAGAGATAGCCTGCTAGGACAGTAAACACGAAATAAATATAGTTTGTTGGGATAATAAAAACGGGTTAAGTTTGTTAGGACAAGGGAAATAGGATAAGAAAGGCTTAAGACCATAGCTCGGCTATGGTAGCCAACAGAGTCCGCAAAGACATTAAGAGCAAGACATGTTACTAGTACACCAAGCATGGGAAACCGCACAGGTAGAAGAAGAGTTAAAAGAAAATGTAAGTATGGTAAGTAGATCATGAGGAATCCGTCAACAATGGTAAGGATAAAGATGGAAGCCAATGAGGCATGGGAGAAGACCTAACACAAATTAGAGAAAGATAGGTCATGCAGGAGCTGACCTAAGTATGGAAAAGTAAGATGAGATGGTATGTCTGTCAAGATTGTTCCCTCTTTGAGGAAAGTCTAGTGTGGGTACATCACAAAAAGGATAGCTTCGAAGGGAAGAAACGAGCAGGTGAGATAATAGGCTCACATACTCATATGAGCGAAAACCTATTGGTCCAAAAGGATACATAATCCTTAACATACGAGACAAGCGAGTTCCCAAGTAAGGGATAAAATTAGAATGGGTTCACCAGAGTAGCGAGGCCTGATGAAGGTCAACATAACAAGAAAGTATCAACAAGTCCTTTGGGACTAAGTTTTGGTTAGAAAGAGTTTGCCAAGGACTGGTACGAAGAAGTTTACCATGGAGGGTATGTCCTAAGAGTACTTGGGCGGATAGTGTAAAAGGATATAAAAAGGCGGTTCATAAAAGGAAGCTGACGAACAACCAAGTCAGATAAAAGTCTATGAATACACGGAGGGAGGGAAATTGAAATGACAGAAGTATAAGAAAAAAGGCTAGGTTCATTGGTAGGGAGAGGTAACTGGTATTCGGTTGAGTGGAAAGATCAGCTAGAGGAAAGTCAAGTAGTGAGCCGAGTAGCACAGAGGATTAGGTGCAGTCCACCGCTTAGATAAAGAACGTTTACCTGTAGTGAGCAGGGAGTTAATTTATGTTTATTTTACATTTGTTACCTCATACGATAGGATTAATTTAAGATTTTTCATAGGAACTCACTAAGTTCATTCAAACTTACAGATTTGATTGGTGTTTGCAAGACTTGTGAGGATGATCGAGGTCTTCGAGAAGGGACCAAGTAAAATGGAACGATGAAATTGGGGATCGTGAGAAGTTAAAGTCATACACATAGGAAATGGGTACCATTGGAGGCTTCTCCTTAAGAAGGATTATGGTGTTACCAAACGACCTCCTCAAAGATTGGACAATAAAACAATTAGCCTTGATAAGTGTTATAAGAGGCCTATTTTATGCAAGTGGTCTAATTAGGGTTAAAAGTTTAAGAGATCTAGTGTCTTAAGGCCTTAATTGTAAGAATTATAATATTTTTAATTTAATTACCAGATTGTAACACCCTTAACCCGTATCCATCGTCGGAACAGGGTTTCAGAGTATTATTGGAACTTTCAGAACATTTTACAAATAATTTATGCAAATTACTATTCCTTAACCGAAATCATTTGAAACGTCCCTTAATTGGACCCTTGAGGCCCAATATGAGCATTAAAATTGAGTCGGGACTTATACGGGAACTCTAAGAATTTGTTGCGAAATTACAAAATTTTTTTAAGTTACAGGGCTCACACGCCCGTGTGGTCCAAAGGACACACCCGTGTGACCCTGGGGTACGCCCGTGCTACAAGCGTGTTCGACCCCGTGTAACTCTCTGACTTATGCACACGGCCATGCCACACGCCCATGTGCTAGGCCGTGTGGTTAATTAATTCAATTTGAAATTAGATGCAGTTTTACATGGCCAAGACACACGCCCGTGTTCTAGGACGTGTAGCAGACACGGTTGAGACACACGATCGTGTCTCTGCCCGTGTTGAAACACACCTAACTCGTAACCATAGCCGGAATATGTTAAGAGGCATTACCGGACTTGTAACTCAATTCAAAACAATCATTTATTAAATGTCATCACAATTCAGTAAATATCATTCACTCACATTCAATATGTACTTAAATCAGGCATACAAAGTTTAAATCATGCATTCATGACTAAATCGGTAACATATAAAAATTTTGGAAACTTAGAAAATTTTCAACATTTCAAGTGTCACACGCCCGTGTGAACAAGCCGTGTGCCTCATACAGCTAATAGACATGCCCGTGTCTTAGACCGTGTGGAAACAGGGCATACATTCTGCCTTGTGTCATACGGCCAAGAATACGCCCGTGTACCAGACCGTATGAAAATTGGAGAGGATACTGACTTGGGTCACATGGCCAATGTGTCTAGCCCGTGTGCCCTTCGAAATGGCCACACATGCCCGTGTATCAGGCCGTGCCAAAACTGTACAGTATACTGACTTAATTTGAAATGGTACCCCAGGGGACACACGACCATGCAGCATGACTGTGTGTCACACACGGCTGAGACACACGCCCGTGTGGACAAAAATAGACCATTTGTAAAGCCATTTTGCCACCCTATAAACACAAACATTCACAAGCATAAATGACCACTTTTTTAAAACTCAATAGGCAGCCAAGATAACCATTTCAATACACATTATTAGCCATATCAAAACCTAACAATTACATACCCAAATACCTATTTAACATCATACATAAACCATTCATTTAACAACTACATATCAAGTCTTCACTTGCATAATTTCATTCCATCATTACTTTGCCAAAACATACCATAATTGAACATTTAATTCAACCAAAACATAGTACCAAAATAAGAGAAATCACATGGCTTAGCTTATACAAAAAAACATACCAAAATCATGATATCAAATAACATAACTAACATCTTTTAAACTAGCCTAAACATGCCTTATTTACAAATTTTCACAAGATCAAAAGTACCAATCGGAAATTGGATAGTGTGATGTGCAACTTTGACTTGTCTAAAACGAGCGAGCTAACGAGCCTCTATAAAACATAGAAAAAGAAATAGAGTAAGCTTTATAGCTTAGTAAGCACGTATAATTCATAATTAAAACTTACCATTTATACAAAATCAAAGCGATACTTAAAGTGCAACCAATTCAATTAACAAACACCTAATCACAAGTATTCATCACATGTTAGTCATTGTAAAATTACATGAAACCATCCATTATTACAATGCTTTGCATCATTCCAAATTCATATATCATATATAACATTAACAACATTTATAAACCGTAACTCATTCGTATAACATTATTTGTGCCCGTTGAACCTATTAGAAATTCAAAGGATACTAGGTGAATAATATCAGTAATCCATCAATTCATTATCATTTATGCTCTTTTAAGTCATGATCAGAAAGCTTTTCTTGAGCTAATGAATAGTAAGTTCTATTGAGCTAAAACGGTAAGCTCTATCGAGCTGAACAACAAGCTCATACGAGCTGAAATTGTAAGCTCCAATGAGCTCCTAATAGTAAGCTTTTACAAGCTGATATATCGGTAAGCTCATACGAGTTGTGGTGAGTCCACAAAAAATGCAGGAGCTTGACCCAAACGATAACCCCAATAATATATCACCCGTATCCTATGAATTCATACAGTTCAAACAGGGCTCAGTAACAAATAAATTACATCAATAAGGCGTTCATACTTCAATTATTTCCATTATATACATTCATTGCAATAATTGCAGGTTTATAAAAGTTCGATTATAATTATACAAACTTACCTCGTATCCTTGGATAAAACTAACGGCTATTCGTCCACTTTTCGTTTTCCCCAATCTAGTTCCGATATTTGCTTATCTTGATCTATATAAAATCAAATTAACTCATTCAAACTTTCATTCAATTCAATTTAGCCTAAAACATTCATTTTGGATAATTTATAATTTTTACCCCTAGACTTTTGACTACTTTGCAATTTAGTCCTTAAGACATAAAAATGCAAAATTGCACAATTAGACCATAACCCATGATAGCCGAATTTTAATGAAACTCCTAGCAGTCCATATCATTATTTTACACTTTTAACCACAACATTTCACATTTTCTCAATTTAATCCTTAATTGACATTTTTGTCAAAAATTACTTAACAAAACTTGTATATCTATCATTAAACATTTAATTACTCAATCATTCAACAATGACATCAATCAAAATTTATAATAGTTTCAAAAATAAAGGTACTGGCTAGCTAAATTAAGCTGCAACGAGCTATAAAACGTAAAAATCATTAAAAATGGATAAAAAAATCGTACCTTATGCCGAATGAAGAAAGCAAAAATGGTGTTTTATTCACCCTAATTTCGGTTGATGATGATGAATGGAGAAGGAAGTTTTGTTTTGTTTTATTATAATTAATCTTAATTAACCATTTACTATTTTAACCTTAAAATTAATTCAAAAATACACCAACTGCCATGCTATCATCCTCCACTAACCATAAATGGTCTATTTATCACTTAAGAACCTTTACTTTAATGTTCTATAGCTATTTGACACTTTTAGCTAATAGAACACAAGTTTTATGCATTACGCGATTTAGTCATTTTTATCGAATTAAGCATTTAAACAGTAAAATTTCTTAACGAAACTTTCACATAATTAATCTATCATGCTGTAGACCTTATTAAAATGATAAAATAAATATTTTGACTTCATATCTGTGGTCCTGAAACCACTATTCCGATTTGACCTAAAAATGGGTTGTTACATGCGTGCTCAATTCTAAGCATTTTGTTTCTCAAAATTAAGGTGCAGGGGATGCACGACCTAACTACACGCCCATGTACTCGGCCATGTGTCACACACAGTCTAGACACACGCCCGTGTCTACCTGTGTGGACAAAATAAAGCCATTTCTGGCTTCATTTCTCACCCAAAATCACACCCAAGGCCTGCACTTAAAACTCACATCCAAAACCAACCTTTTCAAGCATTTAAATTAAGCAAACTCCATCATTCACCAAGGCATATCATTACATGCATATGTCTTTACAAACTTGCCTTGGCTTAACTTAGGCATTAACATTATTTGATCACATATACTTACCATAACACATGTGTATATATGATAATAACCTACTTAATCATACCAAAATAAACCATTACTAGGCATTCCAATGGCTAGGTTACAAAACATTATTTCAAGCCACTATTGGCCAAGTTATCCTATACATGCGATTATACCAAAATGATTCTACTATAAATACCCAAAATAGCCAGTAGATAGTGTGACGATGCTCCAATGATCTCTAACCTTCGTGACCTTTCGAGCACTATAAAATGGAGTAAGCATTACATGCTTAGTAAGTTCATATAACAGAAACTAAACTTACCAATCCCGTTTATTAAATCTAAGCATACAATATCATGTTTCCCATCCATTTAGCAAAATTGCCTAAACACATGCATTCAATCAAACATGTTAGTCACAAAATATTCACATCAAACAAGTAAACATAGATGAGCTCATCATGCAATATTCTTTCAAGACATTATCATTTCATCTCATAATCCTCTCATCATGCCAAGAGTTTTGTCTGTTGAATCATTGAAATTTCGATAAATGCTCAAGTAGTACACTCGAGGTGTACGATTCATTAATTCGTCAATTCTTATACAAGAGTGCCCATTAGGCCATCTAATCAAGGAACACACTCTTGAGCCACATATTGTGTAATAGGATTACCAGTTCAGGCTAAATCCTTTATATAGCGTATGCTAGAAGAGCTCAATTAGGATTACCAGTCTAGGCTAAACCCTAATTGTAACATATGCTCGAGAGGGTTTACATCACAATTACCTGTCCGGGCTAAATCCTTTTTATAATGAGGTCAATAGGATCACTCGTCTGATCTATATCCTGTCAACAACAAATACATGACCTCATTTATTTTTGGAAAAGCACATATGTTCATTGGAATTCAATATTCAATTGGGACATAACCCTTTTCCACTATTTGCAAGCATGTATTAATTTCTCATATTGTAACATCCAAGTAAATTACATAAATGATAATCACATTTCATACAATCACAACATTTAATTTAACATGATTACATGCTTGATTAAGTTACACAAACTTACCTTGACATTTGTTCGCGTAAGTAATCTACTAATCCGAAACCTTTTATTTTCCTTGATCTAACGTTGAATGTGAGTTTTCTGGATCTATATAAACAACTTTTCCAAAAATTCCAATTTCGTCCCTAGGCTCGAAAAATGAAATTTGTGCAATTTACTCCCTATTCCAAGCCTAACCAAAATCCCATTACAAAATTTGTAGCACATGTATTCATAAAAATTTATCATTTTTCTTCAATTTCACAAGTTAATATTTTAGTCCCTAAATCATGTTTTCATAAAAAATCACATTGTAAAAGTTGTTTATCTATCAACAACCTTTCATTTTCTACCATCAATTTCTAATTTTCAGCATATTCATCCGTGACCCAAATTTCATATCTTGATAACTTTTTAAATTAATCCCCCAAATAGATAGATTAAGCTATATCAGTTTTAAAAATATCAAAATTACTAAAAACGAGACAAGAAAACTTACCCAATTAAGCCATGAAAGTTTCTTCTCCCTTTCCTAGGGTTTCCATGTATTTTATGTTGAAGAAGATGAGAAAATAAGATGATATTTTCTTTTCATCTTTTAATTAATTAAATATTTTTCAAATTCCAATTTAGTCCTTGCCCTTTTTCTAAATTTCCATGGATGAGTCACTAAAAATCTACATACTTTTCTTTAATGGTCGAATTACCATATAAGGACCTCTAGTTTTGAATTTAATAGCAATTTAATCCTTATATCTACTAGAATTCAACTTTTGCATTTTATGCGATTTAGTTTTTCTCGTAGTTAAACACTTAATCGATAAATATTTCGTATCAAAATTTTCACACGACATGTCTATCATAATACAGACCATATAATAAAATAAAAATAAACTTTATTTTTGGATTCGATTTGTGGTCCCGAAACCACTTTTTCGATTTCACTGATATTGGGCTATTACAACTCTCCCCCTTAAGGATTTTTGTCCTCGAAACAGCAAAAAGATTTGGGTATTGCTTCCTCATAGTATCCTCCGGCTCCCAAGTAGCCTCCTCTAAGTCGTGTCGTTGCCAATGAACTTTTACTAAAGCTACCTTTTTATTTCTAAACTCTTTTGTTTCCCGAGCTAAGATTTTGATTGGTTCTTTACTATATGTCATATCAGGCTAAATCTCTACCTCTGTCGGAGAAATAACATGTGAAGGATTGGATCGATACCGACGTAGCATAGACACATGAAAAACATTATGAATCCAGTCAAGTTGTTGTGGTAAAGCTAACTGATATGCAACTGGTCCAATTCTTTCTGTAATCTCATATGGTCCAATGAACTGTGGACTCAGTCTTCCTTTACGACCAAACCGAAGAACTTCCAAGCGATACTTTCAAGAATACTTTGTCATTGACTTGAAATTTTATTTATTTTCGTTTAAGATCAGGTAGGACTTTTGGCGATCAGAGGTTGCTTTCAAACTGTCCCGAATCACTTTCACTTTTTCCTTAGTTTCATGGACTAAGTCAACTTCGTGTAACTTTTTCGCACTGGGTTCTGTCCAATACAATGGAGTTCTACATTTTCAGCCATATAAGGCTTCATACGGTGCCATTTTAATACTAGACTGATAGCTGTTATTTTAAGCAAATTCAACCAAAGGCAAATACCTTTCCCAGTTACCTTTAAACTCAAGTATACAACATCGAAGCATATCTTCCAAGATTTGTATTACCCGTTTAGATTGACCATTTGTTTGGGGATGAAATATAGTACTAAAGTGTAACTGAGTACCCAGAGCTTCTTGCAATTTGCTCCAGAATCGAGATGTAAACCAAGGGTCTCTATCTGAAATAATGGAGACATGTACTCTATGCTATCTGACAATCTTAGAAACATATAATTCAACCAATCTATCCAAAGAATAATCCATACGTATCAGAATAAAGTGTGTAGACTTTGTCAACCGATAAATAATCACCTAAATGGCATCTTTCTTCTTTGGAGACAAGGGTAATCCCGATACAAAGTCCATAGTAATTCTTTCCCATTTCCATTTTGGTATCATAACCAGCAGTAATAGTCTAGAAGGCAACTGATGTTCAACTTTTACTTGCTGACATATCAAACATTTAGATACAAACTCAGAAATATCTCGTTCCATTCCCAGCCACCAGTGTATCCTTTTCAGATCATTATACATTTTATTACTACCAGGATGAATAGACATGTTACCATTATGGGCTTCATTTAAAATCTTCTGTACTAGTTCTGAACTTTTTAGTACACAGACTCTGTCTTTGAATAACAAACAACCATCAGTCCCGATTTGAAATTCTGAGTCAGGAGTCGATTCACTTTGTATCCGTTTTGCTTGCAACTTACTATCATTTCTCTGAGCTTCAGAGATCTACTACAAAAACATTGGTCTAGCTTTTAACTCAGCTATAATTGAACCATCATCAGATAATGACAATCGAGTATTCATAGCGCACAAGGAAAACAGGGATTTTCTGCTCAGAGCATCAGCAACTACATTGACTTTTCTCGAATGATAATCAATCACCAGATTATAATATTTCAATAACTCAAGCCACCTACACTGTCTCAAATTCAAATCATTCTGAGTCATCAAGTACTTCAAACTTTTATGATTCGTGAATATGTGACACTTTTCACCAAATAAGTAATGCCGCTAGATTTTCCATGCAAACACTATGGCTGCCAATTCAAGATCGTGTGTTGAGTAGTTCTTTTCATGTGGTTTTAGTTGTCATGAAACATAGGCTACCACATTACCTTCTTGCATCAAAACATAGCCTAAACCATTCAATAATGCATCACTGTAAATTATAAATTTTTTACGCGATTTAGGCTGGACTAACATAGGTGCTTCTGTCAATAAAGCCTTTAATCTGTCAAAACTCTGCTAGCATTTGTCGGTCCACTCAAACTTTACATTTTTCTGCAGGAAACGGGTCATCAGAGAAACTACCATTGAAATTTTTTTACAAACCTCCGATAATAACCAGCTAGTCCCAGAAAAATTTAGACTTCAGATACATTCTTCACTGGCTTCCAATTAACAATGGCTGAAACTTTACTCGAGTCTGCACTGACACCTTCAGCAGATACTATATGCCCGAGAAAACTAACTTCCCATAGCAAAAATTCACATTTATAGAATTTGGCGTACATTTGTTTCACTCGCAGGGTTTGCAACACTATTCTCAAATGCTCAGCATGTTCATTTTCATCTCGGGGGTAAACCAAAATATCGTCTATAAATACCACCACAAACCTATCTAAATACGAGCTAAAAATTCTGTTCATCAAGTCCATAATGTAACATCCTAAAATAGGGCCTAGTCAGAATAGTGGTTTAGGGACCACAAAATCCAACGTTAAAGTAATTGTCTAGTGATTATTATGAGGTCTAGATTATTAAATTATGCATGTGCTAAAGTTTCATGAAGAAATTTTATGTGTAAAGTGTCCAATTGGAAATTAGGGATCAAATTGAATAAATTACAAAACTTGGGTTTTAGAAGCAATTTGTATGAATTTCTTTGAATTATAAATTAGAAGGACTTACATAGAAATTTTCCTAATTTTTAAGTTTTTGGACAAAAATGGGCATGCATAGAAAATTTTAGAAGTTTTATAAGGAGGGGCATTTTGGTCATTTGGTTATAAACTTAATAAAAAGGGGAAAAAAAGCCAAAATTCAGCCATCTTCTTCCCCATAGTTGCCGAAATTCCTAGAGCTCCATAAGCTAGGGTTTTTAACATTTCAAGCTCAATAGTAAGTGCTCCCTAGCTCTATTTTTAATGTTCTTTGTAATTTTGAGATCCTCCTAACATGCTCTACCCATTTCTACCCATATCTCAAGCTAGGGTTCATGTTTAGAAATATACCCATGTATGAGGTGTTTGTCTTTTGATGATTTATGGAGGAATATGAAAGTTTAAAGGATGATAAACAACTTTTACTAAGTGATTTTTCACAGAAATGGCTTAAGGGACCATTTTGTAAAACTTATAAAAATGGATAGAAAAATGAGAAATAGAGAAAAACATGGGCTGTTATGAGCTTAAGATACATTCAGCTAGGATTGGGTAACCAAGGAATTACATGCATTTCATTATACGAGCCTAGGGACTAATTTGTAAAAATGTAAAATGTTAAGGGCTAAATGGTCATTTTGCCAGGGAGTGTAATTTAGACTTGAAATGAATAGTGTGATGTATTAATAATTTACTGTTGCTTATATAGACCCCAAGAGACCAATTCCGGAGGTCGACCGTGGAAAACGAAAGGTTTTTGAATAATTGAAATACTAATCCGAAACGACTACCAGGTACGTTCGTATAACTCAAATGTAAACTATTTTCAAATACATTAAAATGTATGTTCATGTATGAGTTATAATATTGAAAATCAATGTATGATAATTCATGAAAATTGATGGTATGAGAAAATGTTCCGGTTGAACGAAAAAGGATATCTGATGGATATTCCGAAAATAAATTGACGGTAAAAAGGATCTAACCTGGACTGGTGTTCCTGTAGTGATCTAGCCTTTCAAAGAATATGTGTGCATTATGGATTTAGCCCAACGGGTAATCCGATTAGGGTCTGAATTTAGCCTGGACTGGTAATTCAGATCCGAGCTCTTTAAGAGTGTTTGTCGTTACAAGGGATTTAGCCTGGACTGGTAATCCCGACATTACTCCATGAGTTTATACTATGGGGGATTTAGCCTAGACTAGTAATCCCACCATAAGAGTGAGGTTCGCAGGAGTACGTGCTTTAAAATGATCACTTGCATGATTTGACGGTAAATGGGATATCTATCGAAATTTTTAGAAAATTCAACAAGATTAAAAAGACAATTGAAAATGGAAATGCTTGAATTGATGAGCTCATCAAAGACTAAAGTTATAATGTATAGGAATGAGACTAACTTGATGGTTGAGTGTATGTGATAGGGGAATTATGCTATGCATGTTTGGCATGAATATCTTCTATGGTTGTATGCTAAATAATTGATAAGTTTACCTTCCCGTTATTTGGACTTACTAAGCATGTCAATGCTTACCCCTTTTCATTTCTCTTGTTTACAGAGCTCGCAGACTCGTGAAGATTGAAAGACGATAGGAGTGTTGTCAACACTATCAACTTGTCTTGCCTTGGTATATAGAAACTTTTATTTTGTTATAATGGTCCGTATAGGATTTTTTGGTCATTTTTTTATATGTGTCATTTGGCAAGCCAATGTAAGGGCTTGAATGATGTGCTTATTTATTTTGTATATGGCCATGTGGTATAGTTCATTTGGATGTAGGTTGTAAACCTACTAATTGTTCATGTTTATGCTTGTATGTTTATTGTGATATATCATGAATGGACATGAGATATGTGGCCAAATCACTTGGGAATGATTTAGGTCATAATTGGCTTTGAGTTATGAAATGAGCCAAGTATGAATGAGTATTGTTGGAATGGTAACCCTAACGCAAAAATGGGTAATATTAATATAGGATTAAAAGAGACATGAAACAACATGCATGATCTTGACTAAGGAGGTTTTAAGGGTATTATTATACCATGATAGATGTCTAAGGAACATATTAGTGTGTTTGGATGAGTGAGGGTGTCAAAAGGTTTGGAAAATATCCTCCAAAAAGGTCCACATGGGTAGACACACGAGTATGTGTCTAGGTCATGTGTGATACACTGTCAACCCAATGAGCGTGTTGTACGGCCGTGTGTCCCCTGCTTCTAAAAATTTTTAAGTCAGTATGCATAGTAGTAAACACACGGGTAGAGGCACGGCCGTGTGTCTCAACTGTATGGAGGGCACGACCTAGCACACGGGCGTGTGTCTTGGCCGTGTGCCCCTAAATGGATGATGATGTCATAAACAGAATGTCGAGGTTTTTAGACACGGGCGAAGACACAGGCGAAGACACGGGCGTGTCTAGTCCATGCGAAGGACATGGGCCAGGGACACGGACGTGTGCTCGGCCATGTGAATACCCCTATAGGTTTGAAGTGAATAATAAATTCACACGGCGTGTGCACTGCCTCCACACGAGCGTGTGAGGCTGAAATATAGAACTTTTTCTAAAATTTTCTTGAGTTCTCAGTTTAGTCCTGGAACGCTTTTAACATATGTTTTGGACCTCGTAGGTCCATGATAGGGATAATATGATTAGGTTTTGATTGGTTTTAAAATAGAACAAAATTTTATATCCTATTTTTCCTGGAATGTCCTTGTTTATGTCCAGTAACGCCTCGTACCTTGTCTCAGTCTCGGGTACGGGTAAGGGGTGTTACATTTAATGGTATCAGAGTTACGGTTTAGTAGATTCTAGGACTAACGTAGCATGTATCGAGTCTATCTATACATGCCATTATACAAGTTATGATTGTGTGACATCTCCTAACCTTTTAATTGTATTTGAATATAGTAAATGTCTTCTAATCAAGCCCAAGATGAGTCCGAGCAAGCCAAGAGCCATGCTCCAGCTTCCGTTTAGTGAGCCATTTCTAGTGGTAGTAGAAGACCTATGTTTGAAGGCTGGGAAGAGGCGAGAGCCGCATTTTTCGATATGACGGATGAATGGTTCAGGGAATACCTGAGAAATTGCCCTAAAAAACCACATCCACCTCCACCTGCTAACCGACCTGATGAAGTACCAAGGGTTGTTGAACCAGTGAGAATTGGTAAGGCCCTAATAGATAGACTTAGGAAATACAAGGCTGAAGAGTTTACGGCTAAGGTTGAGGATGATGCTGAACGAGCTAAGTTCTGGCTCGAGAATACTGTGCGAGTTTTGGATGAATTGTCATGTACACTCGAGGAGTGTTTGAAGTGTGCTGTATCTCTTCTGAAAGATATTGCATACCACTGGTGGAAGACTATATCCTCGGTGGCACTAAGAGAGAACATTACATGGGAATTTTTCCAAGCTAAGTTTAGGAAAAAGTATATAAATCAAAGGTTTTTAGACTCGAAGCGAAAGGAGTTCTTAGAACTCAAACAAGGAAATAAGACCGTGTCAGAATATGAAAGAGAGTTCATAATGTTAAGTTAGTATGCGACGGAATGGGTCCAATCAGAGATAGAAATGTGTGAGCACTTCGAGGAAGGCTTGAATGAGGAAATTAAATTACTGATCGGGATCCTTGAGATACGAGAATTTATCGCATTAGCTGATCGAGCCAAGAAGGTCGAAGAGCTAAATAATGAAAGGAAACAAGCAAAGAGAGAAGCTCAAGTTCGAGAAAGAGGTCTAGCGGTAGAGCACACTCCTTCCCCACAAAGAAATCGAGAAGCCGTCAAGAATGCTCCACTTCATCGGTAGGATATTCGGTTAGAGCAAGAAGCTCCAAGCGACATAACCTGAAGTCATCTTTCCCTATGATAACTAGTATAGGAAGTGTTGATGATCAAAAGCTGAAGTGTAAAAGTTGCAACTAATTTCACTTCGAAGAGTGCCAAATGAAGAGTGATGCATGCTATAGATGTGGGTCTCTTCACCACTTCCTCAGAGACTACCCAGAGCGAACTGATAAAGAGGTTGAGTCAGCCCCGCAGCCAAATGCTCCTATTTCTCGAGGTAGACCCCTGAGACATACCAGAAGTGCAAGTGGCAGTCGAATTGTTGCTAAAGATACTCAAAGGCTCGAGTCTCAGTGAGAACTTATGCTATACGCGCCAGAGAGGAAGCCTCAACTCCTGATGTCATTATGGGTACATTTTCTCTTCATAATGTCCATGTTATTGCCTTGATTGATCCGGAATCGACCCATTCAACTCAATTAAACTAGGCATGGGTGATTAGCTCGCTTTGGTGGTCATAACTAATTCTAATTTCATGTAACGACCCGATAGTCAAGGGTGTCGGAAAACGTATTTTTGGGACTCCATTTTTGTAAACTGGATCCATAAATATTTTTATTAAATATTTACGAGGCTAGCTTAGTAGCTAATAAATTTTTGGAATAGTGAATTTTGTGAAATTAGGAGTTATTAAAGTACAGGGACTAAATCGCGTAAGGGTTAAAAGTTGAATTATAAATTGAAATAAACTAAAGGGAATAAAGTAACAATTAAACCATTTAATAAATGGTTGTGTATAGGTGATCGAATATGTTTAAGAGTAAATGCATGTATATATACTATATATGTTATATTATAAAGTTAGTAATAATAATAAATAAATAAATAAAATGAAATCAAATTAAAGTGAATGTATAATAAAAGAAAGAAAAAGAAGTGGAGGCATGCAATTTTTAACAAAGAAAAGAAAGAAGAAAAGAATAACATAGTCACGCACGGCTAAGGATCTTAGGGTTTATGCAATAGTCCAATTTTTAGTGGTGTCGGAAACAGTGGTTCAAGACCACCAAATCCGATGAGTGAGTTCGAAAATTTTATTAATGAATAGTTATGAGTTAAATAGGATTTAGGAAGACTTTTGAAATAGTGATTTGTGTTTTAGTAGAAAGTATTAAGTTAAGTGGTTTCATAAACGAGGCATCGAGACTTCAATTTTATAAACTAAGCCATAAATATTTTTATAAATATTTACAGAGTGTCATTAAGTTAGTATTAAAGTTTCATTATAAAATTTTAACATTTCGATAGTTAATTAAGTAAAAAGGACTAAATTGAAAAATGTGCAAAACTTGCTAATTAAAGAAATAATGACTAAATAGCATGAATGGTAAATAAGGGAGGACTAAAAAGGCAAATAGACACCTATTAGAAGGCTGGGGCGGCATAAGCTGAAAAGAAAACAAAAATCATGTGATTAAAGGGCAAAATTGGAAACAAATGAAATTAACTATCAAATTGAAAAATCTAAAAGTTTCTAGACATTTTTCTTCATCAATTTTCTATCTAAAAACACCATTGAAGAGCTCTCAAAGCTGGTTTTCACATTTTGCTTCATATCAAGAACCCGTGGATAATTGTGAAAAAGGAAAATAAGCTGAATAGTCCCTAAACTACTACAAATTCCACAATTCAACCCAAGTAAGTTTGTACGGTTAAACTTTAATATTATATGTTAAATTGATGAATGGTATTATATATTTATTCATATCATTTGTTGAAAATAAAATTATTGTTAAAGTTATGAAATTGAATTGAATGTTTGAAACGAGCGAAACACGGAATTGAGTATAGTCATTCAGTGCAAAGGAGGAATTGACGGCAAATAACCCAAGCAAATTGAGGTTCAACATTTGTTGCAAACTTTCATGTTTACTTTCCATTTAGCTCTCATAAGCTTCAGTTAACTCATATGAGTTTCAGTTTAACCCTATTGGGCTTCCGTTCAGGTCTTATGAGCTTCCGTTCAACCCTTTTGGGTTTCTATTTAGCACTTGTGTGTTTCTGTGTAGCCTTTGGGCTTCTGTATACGATGTACTCATATCCGTAAGTCGTTCTCAGATTCACTAAGGTTGGTAAGTGACATATGAAATTAGTATATGAGAATTTAAAGTTATTGATGGTTTTGATATAAATTAAGTGAATTCTTAAATTGGAGTTGTAGTTGGCAGGAAATGTAATTTGAGTGATTTATTTCGTTGGTTTGGTTATAATATATTCAATGTTCGGTAAGATTTATGTTTAAAACCAACGAACTTACTAAGTTTAATTAAGCTTACTTGTGTTTCTTTAATGTCTTTGTAGATTAACGTACGGTTGGGAAATTGGATCAACACATCGAGCCACACTATCCAACTTGTTCTGGTAGTTTTTACAATGTATATTTTGGTTTATATGGCATGTATACGGCGATAATGGTTTGTGAAAATATAAAGAGTTACATTTTATTTACATTTAAACCCAACTTATATGAGTAAGGATAAATCATGTTTGAAGCATGTTTGAAATGTTTAGATGATGGACAAATAATAGGTCTATTGAGGCATGGTTGCATATATACCTAGATGTAAGTTGTTAATTTGATAAGTTAAGATATTTCATTATATGTGATGGTATGTTAGTTATAAGAACTCGGTATTGGCTTGAATTGAGGGTCTTATATGATTTATGAGAGTAAAATTTATTGTGCATAGGTTGATACCAAGATTGAGTGAGAAAAGTGGCCTTAAAATGGCGTATTTTCGTCCACACGGGTGTGTGTCTCAGCCTTGTGTGACACATGGCCTAGTACATGGGCATGTAGTTTGGCCGTGTGTCCCTCTGCACCTTGAAATTTTGAAATAGAATGCCTAGATTTTTGCACACGGCCTAGCACACGGGTGTGTGACTCGGTCATGTAACACTTGCACCTTACACATGGCCTATCACACGGGCGTGTGGTTGACCATGTGACCCAAGTCAGAGAGTTACACAAGTATGGGCACGGGCTGTGACACGGCCGTGTGCCTCACATCGAATGCCCACACGTCTTAAGGCATGAGTGTCCCTTATACTTAGGAAAATTTTTGAAATTTTGCAAAAAGTTCTCTAAGTTTCCAATTTAGTCTCGATTTGTTTCTAATGCATAAATTGGGCCTCGAGGATCCATTTAATGGATAATTTGATTGAGTATGATTGGTTTTCGATATAAATAGTAAATGTCATAAATTAACTGTATTTGTTCTGTAAACTCCGGTAATGCTCTATAACCCTATTTTGGCGATAGATATGGGTTAGGGGTGTTGCATTTATTGGTATTGGAGTTTCAGTTTAGCCGATTCTCGAAACAAATGTAGTATGTATAGTGTCTAAAAATACATGCCATATAAATTTGTGATAGTGTGATGTGCACGATCCGATCTAACCCTTGTTTTTCTTATAGATTGTAAAGATGTCAGATAGATCTGAATATGCTGAACATGGTGAGGCTAAGAGTAGAGTATAGACATCTGAACACAAGGCAAGTAGCAATGTCCCAATTCCTCCGGCTCAAGAACAAAAGCTTAAAAATATGTTCTTTGGGT
This sequence comes from Gossypium longicalyx, assembly GCA_025698465.1. Lineage (NCBI taxonomy): Eukaryota > Viridiplantae > Streptophyta > Magnoliopsida > Malvales > Malvaceae > Gossypium > Gossypium longicalyx. The sequence goes on along the minus strand of CM046996.1, from coordinate 63,721,866 downwards.
ATATGAATCAATGGTTTAATGTATTCATGCAAGATAGAAATATGGTTCAACAACCTCCTCCCCCTACTGTACCACTTGAAGTGTCTCTAGTTGGACCTCCACCTCCTCCGATGACTGAATCTAGTAAACAAACTCTGATCGAAAAACTTAGAAAGTGTGGGGCCGAAGAATTTCAGGGAAGGTCAGCTGATGATCCTGTGAAAGCTGAATATTGGCTTCAGAATACGATAAGAGTTTTTTTAGGAAATAGCTTGTTCTCCCTAAGATTATCTGAGATGTGTTGTGTCACTACTGAAAGTGGAAGCATATAACTGGTGGATGACTATAGTGACCGTGGTGCCGAAAGATAAAATCACTTGGGAATTCTTTCAGAGTGAATTTAAAAAGAAATATGTCGGCAATAGATACTTGGATAAAAAGAAGAGGGAATTTCTTGACTTGCAGCAAGGAAATCGGTCAGTAGCCGAATATGAGAGGGAATTCGTATACCTCATCAAATATGCCCAGGAAATTTTACCAACTGAAGAAGAAATGTGCACTCGGTTTGAAAAAGGGTTAAATAATGAAATCAAAATGATGATTGGGGGCACAGAAATACGGGAATTTGTCGTTCTGTTAGATCGTGCTCAGAAAATGAAAGAGGTGTACAATAGAAAAACGCAACCGGATAGAAGGAATAGAGAATCTTACAAAAGAAGTTCCTCCAAGTTATTTTCAGCTTTACCTGCGAAAAAGTCTAAAGATGATTTCAGTCAGGCCACCACAATGCCGGAATGATCATGTAACAGCCTAATTTAGACCCTAATCGGAACAGTGGTTTCGTGACCATGAATCTGAGTCAGAAAAATATTTAAAAATTATTTTATGTGTTTATTTTGTGTGAATTTATATCTGTGAAATTTTCGTGATTTAATTTTGTCGTTTAGGTGTCTGATTAAATAAAAGGACTTAATCGCGTAAATTCAAAATTTGATGGTTTTAAGTATAAGGGCCAAATTGATGTTGGCTTATTAAATGGGAGACTTTAAGTTGTAAATAGGCCATTATTAAAATGGGTGGACGGTAATGGACATTTATAAGTGAAAATATAATATTTTAAACTAAGGTTAAAAAGGTAAAATAAATGTTAAGTTATTATATATCATATAACATAAAAATAAATTATGTTCATATATTATCATCGACCGAAACCATAAATAAGAAAGAAAAAAGAAAAAGAACTAGGGTTCGGCTTCATTCAAGCTTGATTCAAGGTGAGTTCTAGCTTGGTTTTTGATAATTTCTATGTTTTTGAGATCGTTGCTTCGAGTACTACAAAACCCAAGCTTTAATTTTTTATTTTGATGAATATTTTGTGTTGTGCCATTATTGATAGCTTGTGATTTTTGTTGTTTGAGGTTGGAAAATGGAAGATATGCTTTAGATTAACATGTTTTGTATTGGAATTTTTGATGATTTTGAGTAATTAGGACTTAATTGTAAAAATAATTATTTGAAGGACTAAAATGTGAAATAAATTTAATATATGGACTTGTTTGAGAGTGGGTAAGTTCCGGCCCAACATAAGTATTTGGAAATTTTGTGTATTTTGTGTTTTGTGCAATAGGGACTAAATTGTAAAAAATTATAAATGTTAGGGGTAAAATGGTAATTTTCCTATTTAAGTGTTTTTTTGACTAAATTGAATGAAAATATGTTTGAATTAGCTTAATTTGAATATGTTTAGATCAAGAACCAAAGAAATCGGATTTGGACCGGGGAAAAACGAAAGTTGTCGACTAGCAGTCCCATCCCGTTTTACGACGTCCAAGGTAAGTTTATAAGCAAATAGACGGTTTATTGATAATTTAACGTTATGTTTACATGCTGTTATGGAATGTTAAAATTAAATTATGGTATGGCCGAATGTGTTTGAATATGGTTACCACACTTCCGAGTTCGATTCAACTGAGATATGACGTCCGAAAGCCCCGTATGAACCTTAGGAATAGCTAGGATACATATTTCATGACATAGGATTCTGATATATGTGTGGGAGTTCCATGGCTTCGATTTGTGATTTCGATATGTGTTTACGAGTAAGACCCTATTTGGGACAGTGGCATCGATATGTGGCTACATGTAACACCACGTCTGGGATGTTGGCATTGTACGATATATGTGTGATTATCCAAGTGTCCTATCCAATTCCGAATGGTTCATCGGGCAGAGGTAAAATGTGATCGGATGTGTTGTATGAGCAAAAAGGGACAGGTATGATTTAGTTTATTAGTTATCGATGATAACGTAAGTATGTGATTTATTGATAAAATATGTTATGTATGGTATAAAGGATAAATTTCCATGGTTCACATACGTGTATCCGGCCTCGAACAAATGGTGTATTTATTATGGAAATGATTCTTGGATTGCACTTATATGTACCCATGTATGTTCGGCTAAGAAAGTAAATTATGTACATGATCTTATAACTGGATTTTTGAGCTTATATAAATATGTATAATTGACTTGTGAATGAGTAGTAAATATACTATGAATAGCTCTTATGTATATGCGTATGGATGATAAGATATATATCCGGTTATATGGTTAACCTATGTATATGAAATTATATTAAGACATATGAGTTTTGCATTTTGTGTATGTGAACTAAGTGTAATAGGAATATTCGGCTTTGATGGTTAAATGATACTATTTTAGTTTTGACTATTTATACATTCGGTCAGGTGGCATTATAAAAAGAAATAATTATATAAGCTTAAAATTACTTCATACGAATGTATTTATAGATGATTGGATTTAAATGTAAAATGATAAAATATTCTGGTTAGTTTTGTTAATTTTGTTAACATCATTGGGTTATTTATTTGCTTATAGCTTACTAAGCTAAAATAGCTTATCGTGTGAATATTTGTTTCTATTTTATAGATTTTGGAAAGTCAAGTTACAAGCTCGGGGATCGGTTGCGAAGCTCATCACACTATCCATTACTTTGGGTACTTTTATAAGTTAAATTAGAAATTATGGCATGTATAAGCTAAAATATGTTTTGGGAATGAAAATTTTGGGTTGTGTATAAAGCCATGCAAAAATGGCTAAGCAATTATCCTTAAAAATTAGCTATGTTAAGCTCGATCATCGTCCACTCTGCTTTATAATTATGTGTCATGTATGCATGAACTTGTGTTAGGTATTGCGTGTGCTGAAGTATGGATATTGTCATGTTCCTATTCAGTTTATGCATATGGGATTGAATGTTCACTAAATTTGGTTGATGATAAATAGTATATATATTGTGTGGACATTTGAGGTGTTTAAATGTTATGTACTTTATGTTAAATAAGGTCTTTGTTGTAGGTAAGATACATATAATTTATGTGTACCTTATTTTATTGATTCAGTCTTGATATCTTTATGGGATGGTATATGCATATAAGAATGTCATTTAGACAAATTAATATGTTTGCATGCATATAATGAGCATTTATGATGTTGTCGTATGGGTTAAATCAACCTTAGCAATAGGTGGTTAAAAATTTAAGTTAGTTAAGTAATATCAATGGATATATGTGACTGAGTATTCGATCATGACTTAATATGGATGCATAAAATGGTCGATTAAAATTTAAGTAATTCAGTGGTATAAGTGCATTTTATCTTAATTCATTTATTTTAGATGTTCAAAATGTTTCAAGCTTTGATAGTGATAATCGTGGGTAAAGTTTATATTATCAAATGAAATGTTCCCGATATATCAATGAAATCGATATAGACATTTATGTTAATAAATATTCATATAAGTAATTGTATGATCGGCAACGTCTCGTAACCCTAATCCGGTGACAGATTCGGGATAAGAGTGTTATATTTTATTAGTATCAGAGCTACGGTTTAGTCAGTTCTAGGACTAACGCTAAACCGTAGCGTGTGTGAGTTTAGCTATACATGCTATAATAATATACTGTGATAGTGTGATGACTTCTGATATTTGAAATGTGTTTTTATATAGTAAATGGATCCCGACAGAGCTGTAGCTGATGATGTCGAAAGTGTAGCACCTGCTCCCACGCAAGGGATAGCACTGGCTGATTCTCGATCGACTTCGAGTAATCAAGAAAGTGAGGCTAAACAAGCCTTCTATCAAATGATGAATGACTGGTTCACACAATATATTAGGACTAACCCGGCTGTACAACAACCTCCACCTCTAACTAATCCAACTTTGATGCCTGCTATACCTCAAGTAAGTGATCCATTGAGATTGTATAAGCCACATGTTGATAAAATCAGAAAACATGGGGATGAAGAGTTTAAAGCTACTGATGAGGATGATGCTAAGCAGGCTGAATTCTGGCTTGATAATACCATCCGTGTGTTTGATGAAATGTCTTGTACACCAGATGAGTGCTTGAAATGTGCCATATCTTTACTTCGAGACACAGCATATTACTAGTGGAATACCCTAGTATCAGTGGTTCCAAGAGAGCAGGTGACTTGGGAATTCTTTCAGACTGAGTTCCGAAAGAAATATATCAGCCAGAGATTTATTGATCAGAAGCCTAAAGAATTTCTGGAGCTGAAATAGGGTCAGATGACCGTGACAGAGTACGAGCGAAAATTTGTGAGACTCAGTCGGTATGTTAGAGAGTGTGTTTCTACTGAAGCCATAATGTGTAAAAGATTTGAAGATGGGTTGAATGAAGATATTAAACTGTTAGTTGGCATACTTGAGATAAAAGAGTTTGTGGTACCTGTGGAGCGAGCCTGCAAAGCTGAGGAGCTTGGGAAAGAGAAAAAGAAAGCTGATTTTGAAGCTAGAGACTCACGTAAGAGATCATTCAGCAGGTTAGTCCAGTCGGCACCAAAGAAGTTCCGAGATGATTTCAGCCATTCAAAAGCCACATCGGGTTATTCTCAACGAGACCAGAGCAGACCACCAGTGAGTTCGAAAGCTACCTCAGTAGCCAGTGTTGGTAATGTCAGATCAAATCAGCCCGAGTGTAAGCACTATGGTAAACGGCATCTCGACAGTTGCAGATTGTATGATCGAGTTTGCTTTAAATGCGGATCGATAAATCATTATATTCGAGATTGCCCAGTGTTAGCTGAGGAAAATTCAATGTAAAATACAAGATCGGGTAATACTACAGCACGAGGTAGACCACCCAGGAATGCTGGTAATACAAGTGGCGATCAGAGAGGGACTAAAGATACGGCAATCAGATCTGATGCTCGTGCACCTACCAGAGCCTATGCTATATGTGCACGAGAGGAGGCTTCATCCTCAGATGTCATTACTGGTACATTCACTCTTAATGATACTAATTTAATTGCATTGATTGATCCTGGTTCTACCCATTCTTATGTGTGTGAGACATTAGTATTCAACAAGACTCTACCTGTTGATTCTACTGATTTTTTTATTATAGTGTCAAACCCCTTGGGCCATTATGTTATGGTTGATAAAGTGTGTAAGAATTATCCCTTAATGGTTCGAGATCTGTGCTTTCTGACTAATTTGATGTTGCTGTCATTTGATGAGTTCGACCTAATTTTGGGTATGGATTGGCTGATTTTACATGATGCTGTTGTGAACTGCAAAAGAAAGACTATTGATTTACAGAACCAAAATGATGAAGTTATTCAGAATAAGTCTAGTGATTTGTATGGTTTACCAGCAGTGATTTCCTCGATGCTAGCTCAGAAATATGTGAGAAAAGGGTGTGAAGGTTATTTTGCCTATGTGCTCGACAGTAAAACGGCTGAAAGGAATATTGAGTCAATGCCAGTTGTATGTGAGTATCCAGATCTGTTTCCTGAAAAATTACCCGGTTTGCCACCCATTCGGGAAGTAGAGTTTGGAATTGAGTTAATGCCTGGGACGACTCCAATATCCATAGCTCCATACAGAATGGCACCTACAGAATTAAAAGAATTGAAAGCTCAGTTGTAAGAATTGACGGATAGAGGTTTCATATGACCGAGTTTCTCTCCATGGGGTGCACCTGTGTTGTTTGTGAGAAAGAAAGACGAAACTATGAGAATGTGCATCGATTACAGACAACATAATAAGGTGATTATAAAGAATAAGTATATGTTGCCACGGATTGACGATCTGTTTGACCAATTGAAAGGGGCTACAATATTTTTGAAAATAGATTTGAGGTCAGGCTACTATCAGTTGTGAGTTAAAGATTCAGATGTGTCAAAGACTGCTTTCAGAATGAGGTACGAACATTACGAGTTTTTGGTTATGCCTTTCAGACTCACCAATGCACCTGCTGTTTTCATGGATTTGATGAATCGGATCTTCAAACCATATCTAGATCGGTTTGTGGTTCTATTTATAGATGACATTTTGATCTACTCTCGTGGCGAAGCTAAACATGCCGAACATTTGAGACTTGTGTTGCAGACCTTGCGAGATAGGCAGTTGTATGTGAAATTCAGTAAATGTGAGTTCTGGTTAAGTGAAGTCAGTTTTCTAGGCCATGTGGTATCAGCATCAGGTATTCGGGTTTATCCGAGCAAAATTTCAGCTATACTGGATTGGAAACCTATGAAGAATGTTTCTGAAGTCCGAAGCTTTCTGGGACTAGCTAGTTATTATAGACGGTTCATGAAAGGTTTCTCTATGATTGCAGCCCCGATGACAAAGCTATTGCAGAAAGATGTTAAGTTCGAGTGATCAGAGAAGTGCCAGAAAAGCTTTGATCAGGTGAAAGCCCTTTTGACAGAAGCTCCAATGCTAGTTCAGCCAGAATCGGGTAAAGAATTTGTTATTTATAGTGATGCATCTTTGAATGGATTAGACTGTGTACTGATGCAGGAAGGCAAAGTTATAACTTATGCCTCGAGACAGTTGAAGCCACATGAAAGGAATTATCTGACACATTACCTGGAACTGGCAGCCATTGTGTTTGCGTTGAAAATTTAGCGTCACTATCTGTTCGGTGAAAAATGCTATGTTTATTCTGATCATAAGAGCCTGAAAAACTTGATGACTCAGACAGATCTGAATTTGAGACAATGCTAATGGTTAGAATTACTAAAAGACTATGATCTTGTGATTGATTACCACCCATGAAAGGCTAATGTTGTTGCTAATGCTTTAAGCTAGAAATCACTGGTTGCGTTGCGAGCAATGAATACGCATATAGCAACGTCTGATGATGGTTTGACAGTAGCTGAATTGAAAGCAAGACCGTTATTTGTTCAACAAATATATGATGCCCAGAAGGTTGATAATGAATTAATTGCAAAACGAGCTCGATGTAAGGATGAGATTTGATTCGTAATTCGAGTTGATATCGATGATCGCACGAGATTGAGAGAGACCGAATATGCGTTCCGAAGAATTCAAAGTTGATTCAGATGATTTTGAATGAAGCTCATAGTAGTCGGTTATCTGTTCATCCAGGTAGTACAAAGATGTATAATGATCTGAAACAATTTTACAGGTGGCATGGTATGAAACTAGACATTTCTGACTTTGTTGCAAGATGTTTAGTCTGTCAACAAGTAAAAGCTGAACATCAGGTGCCTTCAGGATTACTCTAGCCAATCATGATACCTAAGTGGAAGTGGGATAGAGTCACGATGGATTTTGTAGTTGGTTTATCGTTGACACCAAGCAAGAAAGATGTAATATGGGTTGTTGTTGATAGATTAACTAAATCAACTCATTTTGTTCTGATACGTACGGATTACTCACTTGATAAGCTAGCTAAATTGTATGTCTCTCAGATTGTGAGATTACATGGTGTGCCTATATATATTGTTTCAGATGGAGACCCGAGGTTTACATCGCGGTTTTGGAAGAAGCTACAAGATGCACTAGGTACGAAATTACATTTAAGTACTGCTTTCCATCCGCAAACAGATAGCCAGTCTGAGCGAATCATTCAGATACTTCAGGATATATTGAGATGTTGCATTCTCGAGTTTGAAGGTACATGGGAACTATACCTGTAACACCCCCTAACCCGATTCCGTCGCCAGAGGGATTATGAGGTATTACCTAACGATCACAACAAATTTTGAACATTCATATAGTATAATTTAACTGTATAATAATATGCTGCCAAGCCAAATTTAAATATAAATTTAACAACTCAATTGCTTATACTCACTTACAAAGGCAATTGACCATTTTACGAATTCATTTAAAAACAAATAATTGGTTAAACCAAATGCTATCAATGCTTGATATTTACTCAACAAAATAAGGTATATATAAGTACTTAACAAAAATTTATGCGCATGAAGTATCATTTTAACAAGACCAAATGTGCATCATTTCTCATCAATGTTTAAGTAAAATAACCATGTCCATTTCAATCATTTTGAATGTCTATATAAAACCATATATATATTCAATATGCATACCAAAATCATATAGGTAATAAACCGAATATAAATACCAATCATTAAGCTTAAAACATATTCATGCTTGCCATTAACACCGAATATCAATATCCAACCCATAATTGATCAAATTATAAGTAAATTTTTTTGTTATAAACCTAGAACATATAAAACAACTCACTTTCCGCAACATATACATACCATAATTAATCTTACACCACTATAGTATATAATACTTAGACTCGAATAATGCTCATTATTCCATCATCTTCAAATCTTACTAAACGAATATTATAACCCATATTGATCATTACTATAAACAAATTCACCTAATTTAGACATCACAAATAAAGGCAAACTCAAACCACAACCAAACATAACCAAACTTTAACATGTAAATTAAGTCATTTTCGCATGACTTAACCATTATACATATATAAAATTTAAACATCTCCAAAAGAGTTATTAGCTTATACATGCCATAAGTACTAAACCAACTTTTAAAAGTACCAAAATATTGATGATAGTGTGGATGACTTTACTAACGATCCTCGAGCACGTAACGATCTCCAAAATCTATAAAATAGAGACAAGAAAAACACATCCAAAATAAGCTACCATAGCTTAGTAAGTTATAAGCTTCAACAACTCTAAATTAAATTTAATAGGCTAGTATCATCTCATTAAGTCATACTACTAGATCATTTAATCAACATCTTACCACATTCAAAACAATTTATTAATCATATGGCCAAATTCAACTAAGTCCAATATGCATATGCTCAACCACAATATACTACATTACTTACAAACACAAAAGCCGAATGCATTTAACATTCATCATCGAATAACATTAATATATTCGATCACAAAGCCATTAAAACCAATCTACCTTTATACATACTTTCAATTTATAATACTCATCACATGGAATCGATTCTCACCTACACAAACTTGAGCTATACATCATAGTTGTTCATCAAGAATTTGAAGCTTTAATTTATTCAACCATTTCCGATCTACTCAAATAAATCTCACACCTAGTGCTAATGTTTACTCGAAAAATATATATATAGTTTGCACACTTAGTGCTCAATATTTAAACTCGCACACTTAGTGCTCAATAACCACATTCGCACACTTAGTGCAAGATTCACATCCGTAATCGTTTACACTCGCACACTTAGTACCTAAATTCTATTACTCAATACACATCAATTTAAATTCATCAATTTCTTTTAAATTTGGCAACATCAATTTTTCAGGTAATTCAATTCGGTTCATCTACTTAATTTGATTTAAATTTTTATCAACAACAACACAAAAATTTGCTTAATAACTCACCTCGGATATCGACGGACAGTTGAGTTTGACTACTCAACGATTTTTTATTTTCCCCGATCCACGTCCGATCTTTTTGGTTCTTGATCTAATTGAATTTGCAAGGATCGAAAATACCAAAGCTTAAACTTTCTTTTCTTTCTCTTAGTTTCAGCCAAATGAGAATAAAAAGATGAACACTTTCATCTTTTATCAAATATATTATATTAACATATATTAAAATATATCATAATGTCATAATATATAATAAACAATTCAAGTTACTATTTCATGCATATTGGCCAGCCACTAATTCCTATTTATGGCCAAATTGCAACCTTAATATTCCATAGTATAAAAACAATCATAATTTCACCCTTATACATTCCTCAACCCCATGCTTATGCCATAACACTTTTACCAACGAGATTTTCTTATTTCTCAACTCTTTCACTTTGCGAGTCAAAATACGGATCGGTTCTTCCCCATAAGTTAAAGCAGACTGAATCTCAATCTTAGATGGACTAATCACATGAGAAAGATCAGATCTATACCATCGGAGCATCGAAACATGAAAAACATTGTGGATCTTTTCTATTTCAGGTGGCAACAGTAATCTATACGCAATCGGCCCAATTCGCTCTACAATCTTATACGGCCCAATAAATCTCGGACTCAACTTGCCTCTGCGACAAAATCTAAGAATTTTCTTCCACTGGGAGACTTTCAAAAATACTTGGTCACCTATCTGAAATTTTATGTCTTTATGCTTCAAATCCGCATATGATTTCTGACGATCTGACGCTGCTTTCAAACTTTCACGGATCACTTTTACTTTCTGCTCAGTCTCTTTCACCAAATCAACTCCGTATATCTTGTTCTCACAGAGCTCGGTCCAGTACAAAGGTGTTCGACATTTACGACCGTACAAAGCTTTATAAGGTGCCATCTTGATACTCGACTGAAAGCTATTATTGTACGCAAATTCGATCAGAGACAAGTATCTTTCCCATGTACCCTCGAACTCGAGAACACAACATCTCAACATTTCCTCAAGTATTTGAATGATTCTCTTAGACTGACCATCCATCTGGGGGTGGAAAGCAGTGCTAAAATGTAATTTAGTACCTAGTGCATCTTGTAGTTTCTTCCAAAATCGCGATGTAAACCTCATATCTCTATCTGAAACAATAGAAATAGGTACTTCGTGTAATCGTACAATCTGAGAAATATACAATTCAGCTAGCTTATCGAGCGAGTAATCTGTACGGACCAAAATAAAGTGAGCTGACTTCGTCAATCTATCAATAATAATCCAAATTGCATCTTTCTTTTTCGGTGTTAACAGTAAACTGGATACAAAATCCATCGTGACTCGATCCCATTTCTATTCAGGTATCATAATCGGCTGAAGTAATCCCGATGGTACCTGATGCTCGACTTTTACTTACTGACATATTAAACATTTCGACACGAAGTCTGAAATATCTCTTTTCATACCGTGCCACCAATAGTACTGTTTCAAATTATTATACATCTTTGTGCTACCCAGGTGAATAGACAATCTACTATTATGAGCTTCATTACAAATCATCCAAATCAACTCAGAATCCTTTGGTACACATATTCAGTTTCTGAACCACAAACGTCCCTCAGCATCAACTTGAAGTTTTGAGTCAGCATTCGAATCACAGTGACTCTTTTTTTCTATCAAGTCTTAATCAACCCTTTGAGCTTTGCAAATCTGCTGAACAAATAATGGTCTCACTTTTAATTCTGCTATAATCGTTCCATCTGCAGTCGTAGCCATATCTGCATTTATTGCACGCAGAGCAAATAGTGATTTTTGACTTAGGGCATCTGCAACCACATTAGCCTTTCCCGGGTGATAATCAATCACAAGCTCATAATCTTTAAGCAACTCTAACCATCGTCGCTATCTTAAATTCAAATCTTTTTGAGTCATCAAATATTTGAGACTTTTATGATCAGAATAAACATGACATTTTTCACCGAACAAATAATGACTCCATATCTTCAAAGCAAATACTATAGCGGCCAATTCGAGATCATGTGTCGGATAGTTCTTTTCATGTGGCTTTAATTGTCTTCAGGCATAAGCTACAACTTTGCCTTCTTGCATTAGAACACAACCCAAACCATTCAAGGATGCATCACTAAAGATAACAAACTCTTTACCCAATTCCGGTTGAACAAGCACTAGAGCTTCAGTCAACAAAGTTTTCAATTGGTCGAAGCTTTTCTGACACCTTTCTGTGCACTCAAATCTAATATCTTTTTGAAGTAGCTTTGTCATCGGAGTTGCAATCATCGAGAAACCTTTTTCAAATCGCCTGTAGTAACCAATAAGTCCTAGAAAACTCCAAACTTCTAAAACATTTCTCGGGGGTTTCCAATCAAGTATAGCTGAAATCTTACTCGGATTAACCCGTATTCCCGATGTCGAAACCACATGCCCTAAAAAGCTAACCTCGTGTAACCAAAACTCCCATTTACTGAACTTTGCATAGAACTGTTTATCTCGCAAAGTCTGTAATACCAATTTCAAGTGCTTGGCATGCTCAATTTCATCACGAGAGTAGATCAATATATCATCAATAAACACAAGCAAAAACTAATTTAAGTACTGTTTGAAAATCCGGTTCATCAAATCCATGAAAACAACAGGTGCGTTAGTAAGTCCGAACGACATCACCAAAAACTCATAATGTTCGTATCTCATTCGGAAAGCAGTCTTAGACATATCAGAATCTCTAACTCACAACTGATAGTAACCCGATCTCAAATCTATTTTTGAAAACACCGAAGCTCCCTTTAATTGATCGAAAAATCATCAATGCGTGGCAACTGATATTTATTCTTTATGGTCACTTTATTGATTTGTCAATAATCAATGCACATTCTCATAATTCCATCCTTCTTTTTCACAAATAAAACTGGTGCACCCCAGGGAGAGAAACTCGGTCGCACAAAACCTCTATCTGTCAGCTCCTGTAACTGGGCTTTCAATTCTTTTAATTCAGTAGGCGCCATTCGATACGGAGCAATCGAAATCGGATTCGTCCCTTGTACTAACTCAATACCAAACTTTACCTCTCGAATAGGCGGCAATCCCGGTAATTCTTCAGGGAACACATCCAGATACTCGTACACCACTAGTACAGATTCAATCTTATTTTCAGTTACTTTACTATCAAGCACATAAGTAAGGTAAGCTTCACAACCCTTTCTGACATACTTCCAAGCACATACAGAAGATATCACTACTGGTAAACCATTCAGATTAGTAGACTCAATTTGGATTATCTCATCATTCTGGCACCGCAAATCAATAGTCTTTCTTTTACAATTCACTATTGCATCATGCACTGTTAACCAATCCATTCCCAAAATTATATAAAATCATCAAATGGCAATAGTATTAAATCAGCCGAGAAACACGAATCTCGAATAATCAGGGGGCAGTTCTTACACACTTTATCAACTAACACACATCGACCCAGGGGGTTTGATACCCGAATCACAAACTCAGTAAACTCAACAGGCAAAGTCTTACTGGATACTAATGTTTCACACACATAAGGCTGAGTTGAACCGGGATCAATTAAAGCAATCACACTAACATTATAGAGAGTGAATATACCCGTAATAACATCAGGGGATGAGGCCTCCTCTCGTGCGCGAATGGCATAAGCTCTGGCAGGTGCACGAGTCTCAGATCGAACTACTGTGTCCAAAGCCCCTCGCTGAGTACCACTCCTACCTCCCGTGTTCCTGGGTGGTCTACCCCTAGTTGCAACGCCACTCAGTCTCACACTCTGAACATTATCTTTCTCAACTGGCTCTAGGCAATCCCGAATGAAATGATCTCGTGAACCACATTTATAACAGACTCTATTGTTATACTTGCCCCAACATTCACCCACATGCCGTCTTTCACATTGCTGACACTCGGGTTTATTCGATCGAGTATTACCAACACTCACAATCGAAGTGTCTTGTGAACTCACTGGTGGTCGATCTCGTATAGAAAGCCCTGCAGTAGTCTTAAATCAGTTACATCATCTCAGAACTTCTTTGATGCCGACTGAAAAGTCTTACTCGTTGATTTCTTGCAAAAATCTCTAGCTTCGAACTCGGCTTTTCTTTTCTCTTTCCCAAGCTCTTCAGCTTCGCAAGCTCGTTCGACAAGTACTACGAACTCTTTTATTTCAAGTATGCCAACAAGAAATTTTATGTCTTCATTCAGTCCTTCCTCAAATCTTTTACACATAGAAGTTTCAGTTGAAACACACTTTCGGGCATATCGACTGAGTCTTACAAATTTTCGCTCGTATTCAGTGACAGTCATACGGCCTTCTTTAAGCTCGAGAAACCCTTTACATTTCTGATCTATGAATCTTTGACTGATATATTTCTTACAGAATTCAGTCTGAAAGAATTCCCAGGAGACTTGTTCTTTTGACACAACCGAAACCAAGGTATTCCACAAATGATAGGCAGAATCGCGTAACAAAGACATGACACATTTTAGACACTCATCAGGAGTACATGATAGTTCTTCAAATACTCTCATAGTTTTATCGAGCCATAATTCGGCCTTCTCAGCATCGTCATCATCTGTGGCCCTAAATTCTGGGGCCCCGTATTTTCAGATTTTATCAATAGAGGGCTTATTTAATCTCATAGGATCAATAGTCGGTGGTACCACAGGCATCGGAGGTGGGTTATTCGGGTTCGGGGGTTGTTGAACAGATGGATTTGTCCGAATATATTGAGTAAACCACTCGTTCACCATACTATAAAAGGCTTGTTTAGCCCCATCATCATGTTTACTTGCATTTAGCTAAGAATCAACCGACCCTGTCCCTAGCGCGGGAGCAGGCGCTACACTCTCGATATCATCTGCTACGGTTCGATCGGGATCAGGATCCATTTACTATACAAAAGACACATTTCAAGTGTCAGGAGACATCACACTATCACAGTATAATTTATGGCATGTATAGCTAGACCTAAACACGCTACATTAGTCTGAGAATTGGTTAAACCGTAGCTCTGATACCAATTAAATGTAATACCCCTTAACTCGATTCTGTCGCCAGAGGGGTTATGAGGTATTACCTAACGATCACAACAACCTTTGAACATTCATATAGTAAAATTTAACAGTATAATGATATGCTGCCAAGCCAAATTTAAATATAAATTTAACAACTCATTTGCTTATACTTACTTACAAAGCCAATTGACCATTTTACGAATTCATTTAAAAACAAATAATAGGTTAAACCAAATGCCATCAATGCTTGATATTTACTCAACAAAATAAGGTATATATAAGTACTTAACAAAAATTTATGCGCATGAAGTATCATTTTAACAAGACCAAATGTGCATCATTTCTTATCAACGTTTAAGTAAAATAACCATGTCCATTTCAATTATTTTGAATTTCTATATAAAACCATATATATATATATATATATATATATATTCAATATGCATACCAAAATCATATAGGTAATAAACCGAATATAAATACCAATCATTAAGCTTAAAACATATTCATGCTTGCCATTAACACCGAATATCAATATCCAACCCATAATTGATCAAATTATAAGTAAAATTTTCGATTATAAACCTAGAACATATAAAACAATTCACTTACCGCAACATATACATACCATAATTAATCTTACACCACTATAGCATATAATACTTAGACTCGAATAATGTTCGTTATTCCATTATCTTCAAATCTTACTAAACTAATATTATAACCCATATTGATCAGTACTATAAACAAATTCACCTAATTTAGACATCACAAATAAAGGCAAACTTAAACCACAACCAAACATAACAAAACTTTAATATGTAAATTAAGTCATTTTCACATGACTTAACCATTATATATATAATTTAAACATCTCCAAAAGAGTTATTAGTTTATACATGTCATAAGTACTAAACCAACTTTTAAAAGTACCAAAATATTGATGATAGTGTGGATGACTTTACTAACGATCCCCGAGCACGTAACGATCTCTAAAATCTATAAAATAGAGACAAGAAAAACACATCCAAAATAAGTTATAAGCTTCAACAACTCCAAATTAAATTTAATAGGCTAGTATCATCTCATTAAGTCATACTACTAGATCATTTAATCAACATCTTACCACATCCAAAACAATTTATTAATCATATGGCCAAATTCAACTAAGTCCAATATGCATATGCTCAACCACAATATACTACATTACTCACAAACACAAAAACCGAATGCATTTAACATTCATCATCGAATAACATTAATATATTCGATCACAAAGCCATTAAAACCAATCTATCTTTATACATACTTTCAATTTATAATACTCATCACATGGAATCGATGCTCACCTGCACAAACTTGAGCTATACATCATAGTTGTTCATCAAGAATTTGAAGCTTTAATTTATTCAACCATTTTCGATCTACTCAAATAAATCTCACACCTAGTGCTAATGTTTACTCGGAAAATATATATAGTTTGCACACTTAGTGCTCAATATTTAAACTCGCACACTTAGTGCTCAATAACCACATTCGCACACTTAGTGCAAGATTCACATCTATAATCGTTTACACTCGCACACTTAGTACCAAAATTCTATTACTCAATACACATCAATTTAAATTCATCAATTTCTTTTAAATTTAGCAACATCAATTTTTCAGGTAATTCAATTCGGTTCATCTACTTAATTTGATTTAAATTTTTATCAACAACAACACAAAAATTTGCTTAATAACTTAGCTCAGATATCGACGGACAGTTAAGTTTGATTACTCAACGATTTTTTATTTTTCCCCGATTCACATCTGATCTTTTTGTTTCTTGATCTAATTGAATTTACAAGGACCGAAAATACCAAAGCTTAAACTTTCTTTTCTTTCTCTTAGTTTCGGCCAAATGAGAATAAAAAGATGAACACTTTCTTCTTTTATCAAATATATTATATTAACATATATTAAAATATATCATAATGTCATAATATATAATAAACAATTCAAGTTACTATTTCATGCATATTGGCCGGCCACTAATTCCTATTTATGGCCAAATTGCAACCTTAATATTCCAAAGTATAAAAACAATCATAATTTCGCCCTTATACGTTAACCCTTAAATTTTTCATTTTACGTGATTAAATCCTTTTTCATCAATCGACCTCCAAACACTAAAATTTTTAAACAATACTTTCACAAAAGCAGCTTCACACATTTTAATCATAGAAAATAATATTTAAATTGAAACACCCCAAACCCAGCCCAGACGTTATAGCCAAATCTGGTGTGTCACATTGAAGTATTTTAGCGAAAACCGTGTTATCATTGAAAACCCTGCTTAAAATAAAAGAAACCTTAATTAACTTAAAAAAAAAAACACACCTTTCAGTTGCAAAACCTTGTTGAAACATTTGATTTAAGAAAACTTATCATTTAAAAATTTAATTGCGGAAACGTAGCAAACATACTATAATTTAGAAAACTCATGTTCAACTTCTTGTAATTACATTGAAAATAATAATAATTCAAGTAATAATAACACAATGAAAACCTTATTACAATCTAGTCTGGAACATACTTAAAAAGAAGTAAAAACTTAAATGCTTTAAAAAAAACCCAAGTCTAAATCATCTTGCTAGCTGGCCCCCCAGAGTCCTTCCAAAAATTGAACCTTCTACTGAGCATCACCTGAAAATAAAATAAAAGAGGGGGTGAGTTTTCGCAAACTCAGTGTGTACAACCCTCGACAAGAACAAGCATTCAAAAAAAATAACATCATTCATCAATCATGCAATGCAATCCCATCCAAATTATCCATCCGCTACACACCAGCTTCGTCCCCTGTCACACCATGTGGGGATATAAATATCGACCCACCCAACCCACACATCATGGTAGCCCGGTTGCGGAACTACCTTCATTTACATATTAGGCTTTAAAAGCCGTTGGTGGATCCACGATTGTCAAGCAACCATGCGATCCTCATATACTTCCTTCGTTCCATAATTCCCAACCCATATGCAACCTAAGCAGAATATCATATGTATGCATGTCGCATCCACAAAACTTACATTCAACACCTAGGGGTATTTTGGTCATTTTAGCCCTTAGGGGTATTTCGATAATTTTCTCTTAATTACAGTTTTCACTTATCTTGACCCGTTAACAAGTCTCGTGAGCTAAGATGAACGAATACTATGCACCAAGTAGGATTCCAGAGAAGAGGAGGTGGGTCATTAAGACCGCTTAAGTACCAAACTCTTCCTAGATCCAATTCGAGACATGCATATACCCTTTGTCACACCTTAACCCTATGACTTGTCCACGGTCGCAAATAATTAATTAAGTCTTATGTGGATATCATATACTAGGCCCAAAACCCCTTACAGAGCCCAACCAAATTCACATACCTAGATATGGCCTATTAAGCCCAATCATATTCATATGGCCCATTAGGCCCAAATCACATTTATATGGCCCGTTAGGCCCAGTCACATCCATATTCATACTCACATACAAATTCTTATCACATAGCATCAATATTCAGTTTTTGCCTATTATGGGCCCAACAGCCCATCGGGTCCATTTAGCCCATCTGGCCCATATGGCCAAATCACAACCCAAGTCCACGGAATCGCCTGTGGACCTCAGGAAACCTGTCAATTTTCCCCTTACGAGTTTTCACGCACTCGCAAGACTACCATAGCCAAACTTTCAGCTTTTCGACTTTTCGACTTTTTGACTTTTCGGCTTTTGCCGATTCATTGTGTGTGTGCAGTGTATGTACACACCTGGTAAGCAAGCGTGATGTGATCTCCTTAGCCCAAACCTACAATCAATATCACCCTTCAATTAATTGCATGCTTAATACTTATTTACTCAAAAACCGAAACCTCACCTTAACCTTACCTTGAGCCCAATCCTTAATCGCTTTTTCCTTGATCACGTATTTCCTAGATCTGCACAAATCTTATCTATTAAAACCCGAATAATAGGCGACTCGTATCCAACACAAGTCTCCTTACCATAACTATGACCATTTAGCCACCTTAGCCAATGGGAGAAGAATACTTACCAAAACCGCAACACCTTAAGGAGCAATTCGACAGATTAGAAAGAGTGAGGGACAATAATTGATACTAAACAAAGAAAACTGATTGGAAGAGCAACACTTACACTAGATTCTGTCAAAGAGTATTCGGCCCTGGAAAGATTCGATTTTTTTGGCTTTTCAAACTAAGTATGGTGAATAAGGTTTTTTGGAACAGATTAAAGAAGAAGAGTAGTAGAAGAAATCGACAAAGAAGATTGTGTAGAGGAGAATAGAAATCAAAAAAAAAAAGGAAAAGAAAGTAAAATAGAGGGTTTTCAGCTTTTTGGAACTTGAAAAGAAAAGGGTTTTCGACTTTTGGAGAAAGGAGTTTCTGGCAACAAGGTGAAGAAGAATTTTAGCAGTACCCTGGCAACCCTGTATTTGGCCCCTATTTATAGCCCTTATAGCCGAATTTTCCATGCCCAGTTCCCAATTTGGCTCCATCACTTCTCCATTCGAATCTCCTCATTTTTCTCCCTGATAACCCTTTGATCTTTCCCTTAATTTTTCTCCTGAACACTTCCCTTGGAGTCCATTTTCACGCCATTTCCATCCTTCTAAAAAGCCAAAATTAAACTTCTAAAAATACTAAACTAGGATTCAAACCTTGGACCCCCTTGCTAGCTACTAACGCCACCTCACTACACCTTATGTGGCGTCACTTAGCCACTCCACCACAGGCTCTTTTTGTGTTATTTTTCCCCTATTTTTATTTAAAAGCCCAACTACTTGCCAACCCTGATTCTTTTAATAATTAAACTATAATTTCATTTATCCTTAAGTTTTAATTAAGACCTACTATAATTATCACTGGGCTTGGAATATAAAACACAATTTTTCTCAAAATCGAAAATAAAGAAAGTTTGGGATTTCAGGATTTTTGGGTTTCGAGATTTTTGGGGCGTTACAACTCTACCCCCATAAAAGAAATTTCGTCCTCGAAAATTACCTTGTTTAAACAGTTGAGGATATTGACGTCGCATCGCTTAAGTTACACCACTACGCTTCTGCTGCGCACTCTATTCCTAATTTCAAAATAGATAGATCGTACACTATGGATAAAGTACGTACCAATATTTACTTCTGGAGCATCTTCATCTTCTCAGCGACGAGCAGCATAAACCAAAGCTGGCTGTCTCACCTCAGCATGGTCTGCATTTCCACCTAGTACTCCACGTCCACATCTATTGCCGTCACCACCCCTGGCCTGCTCACGGCCCCTTGGCGACAGCTGATCACCCCTTGGTGGCTGAGCACTAGTGAGGCCTATTACTGGCTCTCGACCTAGCATTCGAGGGCAATCCTTGATCTTATGCTCCATAGACCCACAAGCTAAACAAGCTCCCGTTCTCTTCCAACACTCGCCTCCATGTCTTCTCCCGCAATCAGCACAAGATGGCACCCTTGGATTAGTAGCAGGGGGCCCTACTCTAACTAGCCCATCAACTCTGGCCCTAGCCCTAGGCCTCTGATCGACACCAGGAGTCTCAGCCTCCCTCTTAGTCTTACCCATTTTTTTCTCCCGATTTAAGCGCTCCGTGCGCTTCACCTCCTCTACTATCTTTGCTTTCTCCACTAACTCCGAGAAAACTCACTCCCTTTGTGGAGCTATCAGTTCCCTGAGGCTATCTCTAAGCCCATCCTCAAACCTAACGCAACGCTCATACTCCGTTGCCACCATTACCCTTGCATACCTACTAAGGCGTAGAAACACCGCCTCATACTCTGCCACCGATTTATTCCCTTGGGTCAAGTTCAAGAACTCCTTCCTTCTAGCATCCACATAGCTTGCACCCACATACTTCCCTTGGAATGCAGCTTTGAAAAACTCCCAGGTGACCCGCTCCGGTTGGGTGCCCTCTTTCACTGTTAGCCACCACTGGTAGGCTTCCTCCCTAAGCAATGACACCGCCCCTTTCAACTTTTACTCAGGTGAGCAGTCCAAATCCTCTATTATCCTTTCAGTGGCCTCTAACTAATATTACACCACATTAGGAGCCACGCCAGCCACGCCCTTAAAGATCTCAGCCCAGTTCGATCGAAGTCGTTCTGTAATGGACCCCCGATTTCTGCTGCCATTATTGGGCCCAGCGGCCCTTTCCAAAATCCTCAGCATCGCCTGCGAAAATGCATCTTCTCTCGCGGCCCGGTCATACTATCCATTCCCAGCCACAGGTGAGGCCAGAGCCTCTTCTACTCCAACATCGGGCATATGGCCCGATGCCGACAATTTAGCCCTAACACTTCTACGGCCTCGGCCACGGCCTCTTGCACCTCTTCTAGCACTTATCGCCGATTCGCGTATTATCTGAATTAGAGATTTTATGAAGTTTTAGTTAGTTTAATAATTACACCGATGTTTTATGAAAATATTTAAAGAGAATATTGTTTTCAAAAATCCTGTACAGTTTCAAGTTATTGCGGGCTTTGGTTCCATTCTAACCATCATCTAAAGTAGCCCTCTAACTATCTATTATATAACAACTTAAACAAACTTAAAAATAAAAGTACTTACTTGGTTCGACGTTGGAGACTCGGTGTGTCGCTCAGCAAGATTTCTCCTTTTTCTAAAGCCTCGCGATCCAAAATATTTTTAAAATCCAAAAAGAAGCCAAATAATAATAAGGCCCACTTCATAGCCTGAGTTTTACAACATAGGCTCTGATACCACTAAATGTAACACCCTAAACTTGCCCAAACGTTATGGCCGAATCTGGTATGTCACGTTGAAGTGTTTTAGCAAAAATCGGGTTTTCATTGAAAACCCTTCTTAAAATAAAAGAAACCTTAATTAACTTAAAAAAAACACACCTTTTAGTTGCAAAACCTTGTTGAAACATTTGATTTAAGAAAACTTATCATTTAAAAATTTAATTGTGGAAACTTAGAAAACATACTATAATTTAGAAAACCCATGTTCAACTTCTTGTAATTACATTGAAGATAATAATAATAATACAAGTAATAATAACACAATGAAAACCTTATTACAATCGAGTCTGGAACATGCTTAAAAAGAAGTAAAAACTTAAATGCTTTAAAAAAAAACCCAAGTCCAAATCATCTTGCTAGCTGGCCACCTAGAGTCCTTCCAAACATCGAACCTTCTACTGAGCATCACCTAGAAATAAAATAAAAGAGGGGGTGAGTTTTCACAAACTCAGTGTGTACAACCCTCGACAAGAACAATCATTCAAAAAAAATAACATCATTCATCAATCATGCAATGCAATCCCATACAAATTATCCATCCGCTACACACCGGCTTCATCTCCCGTCACACCATGTGGGGATATAAAGATCGACCCACCCAAACCACACACGATGGTAGCCCCGTTGCGAAACTACCTTCATTTACATATTAGGATTTAAAAGCCATCGGTGGATCCACGATTGTCAAGCAACCATGGGATCCTCATATACTTCCTCCGTTCCATAATTCCCAACCCATATGCAACCTAAACAGAATATCATATGTATGCATGTTGCATCCATAAAACTTACATTCAACACCTAGGGGTATTTTGGTCATTTTCGCCCTTAAGGGCATTTCGATAATTTTCCCTTAATTACGGTTTTCACTTATCTTGGCCTGTTAACAAGTCCCATGTGCTAAGATGAACGAATACTATGCACCAAGTAGGATTTCAGAGAAGAGGAGGTGGATCATTAAGACCGCTAAAGTACCAAGCTCTCCCTAGACCCAATCCTAGACATGCATATACCCGTTGCCACACCTTAACCCTATGACTTGTCCACGGTAGCAAATAATTAATTAAGTCTTATGTGGATATCATATACTAGGCCCAAAACCCCTTACAGAGCCCAATCAAATTCACATACCTGGATCTGGCCCATTAAGCCCAATCATATTCATATGGCCCATTAGGCCCAAATCACATTTATATGGCCCGTTAGGCCCAGTCACATCCATATTCATGCTCACATACAAATTCCTATCACACAGCATCAATATTCAGTTTTTGCCTATTATGGGCCCAACAGCCCATCGGGCCCATTTAACCCATCTGGCCCATACGGCTAAATCACAACCCAAGTCCACGAAATCGCCCGTGGGCCTCAGGCAACAAATCGGTTTCCCCCTTACGAGTTTTTGCGCACTCGCAGGACTACCGTAGCCAAACTTTTGGCTTTTCGGCATTTCAGCTTTTGCCGATTCCATTGTGTGTGTGCAATGTATGTACACACCTGGTAAGAAAGCATGATGCGATCTCCGTAGCCCAAACCTACAGTCGATATCACCCTTCAATTAATCGCATGCTTAATATGTATTTACTCAAAAACCGAAACCTTACCTTAACCTTACCTAGAGCCCAATCCTTAATCGTTTTTTCCTTGATCACGTATTTCTTAGATCTGTACAAATCTTAACTATTAAAACTCGAATAATAGGTGACTCGTATCCAACACAAGTCTCCTTACCATAACTATGACCATTCGGCCACCTTAGCCAATGGGAGAAGAATACTTACCAAAACTGCAACACCTTAAGGAGCAATTCGGCACTAAAAATTAAGATCCATTACTAATTCCCTACCAAATTTTATTAGAAAGAGTGAGGGACAATAATTGATACTAAACAAAAAAAACCGATTGGAAGAGCAACACTTACACTAGATTCGGTCAAAGAGTATTCGGCCCTTGGAAGATTCGATTTTTCGACTTTTCAAACTAAGTATGGTGAATAAGGTTTATTTGGTACAGATTAAAGAAGAAGAGTAGTAGAAGAAATCGGCAAATAAGATTTTGTAGAGGAGAATAGAAATCGGAAAAAAGAAAAGAAAGTAAAATAGAGGGTTTTCGGCTTTTTGGAACTTGAAAAGAAAAGGGTTTTCGACTTTTGGAGAAAGGGGTTTCTGGCAACAAGGTGAAGAAGAATTTCGGCAGTAGCCTGGTAACCCTGTATTTGGCCCCTATTTATAGCCCTTATAGCTGAATTTTCCATGCCCAATTCCCAATTTGGCTTCATCACTTCTCCCTTCTCATCTCCTCGTTTTTCTCCCTGATAACCCCTTGATCTTTTCCTTAATTTTCTCTCCTGAACACTTCCCTTGGAGTCTATTTCCACGCCACTTCCATCCTTCTAGAAAGCCAAAATTAAACTTCTAAAAATACTAAGCTAGGATTCGAACCTTGGACCCCCTTGCTAGCTACTAACGCCACCTCACTACACCTTATGTCGCGTCACTTAGCCACTCCACCACAGGCTCTTTTTGTGCTATTTTCCCCTATTTTTATTTAAAAGCCCAACTACTTGCCAACCTTGATTCTTTTAATAAATAAACTATAATTTCATTTATCCCTAAGTTTTAATTAAGACCTACTATAATTATCACTGGGCTTGGAATATAAAACACAATTTTTCTCAAAATCGAAAACAAAGAAAGTTCAGGATTTCAGGATTTTTGGGTTTCGGTATTTTTGGGGCGTTACATAAATATTATTCTGACTCGAATTCCTGGTCCCGAAACCACCGTTCCAGTTAGGGTCAAAATTGGGCTGTTACAATACCTACCTCTGATTGAATTTGCGTATAATAACAACTATCAATCAAGTATCAAAATGGCACCTTATGAGACTTTGTATGGTCATAAACGCCATATGCCATTGTATTGGACTGAGCTTAGTGAAAATAAGATACACGGGGTTGACTTGATCAAAGAAACTGAACAGAAGGTGAAAGTGATCCGTGAAAGTTTATAAGCAGCATCAGATCGTCAGAAATCTTATGCGGACTTGAAACGTAAAGATATAGAGTTTCAGATCGGAGATAAAGTTTTCTTGAAAGTCTCACCGTGGAAGAAAATAGTCAGATTCGGTTGTAAAGGCAAATTGAATTCGAGGTTTATTGGGCCGTATGAGGTCATAGAACGTGTCGGGTCCAGTTGCTTATAGACTATTGTTGCCACCTAAGTTAGAAAAGATCCACAATGTATTCCATGTTTCGATGCTTCGAAAGTATCAATCTGATCCTTCACATGTGATTAGCCCGTCTGAGATTGAATTTCAGGCTGATATGACCTACGAAGAAGAACCGATTCACATTTTGACTCGTGAGGTTAAAGAGTTACGAAATAAGAAGATCCCATTAGTTAAAGTATTGTGGTATAAACACGATGTTGAAGAAGCAACATTGGAACCAGAGGATGCAATGAGAGAACGCTATTCGAACCTATTCACTGGTAAGAATTTCGAGGACGAAAATCCCTAAAGGGGGAGAGTTGTAATAGCCCGATTTAGACCCTAATCAGAACGGTGGTTTTAGGACCACGAATCCAAGTCAAAAAAATACTTAAAAATTATTTTCTATGTTTATTTTGTGTGAATTTATATCTGTGAAATTTTCGTGATTTAATTTTGTCATTTAGGTGTCTGATTAAATAAAAGGACTTAATTGCGTAGATTCAAAATTTGATGGTTTTAAGTATAAGGGTCAAATTGATGTTGGCTTATTAAATGGGAGACTTTAAGTTGTAAATAGGCCATTATTAAAATAGGTGGACAAGAATGGACATTTATAAATGAAAATATAATATTTTAAACTAAGGTTAAAAAGGTAAAATAAATGTTAAGTTATTATATATCATATAACATAAAAATAAATTAAGTTATGTTCATATATTACCATCCACCGAAACCATAAATAAGAAATAAAAAATAAAAAGAACTAGCGTTCGGCTTCATTCAAGCTTGATTCAAGGTGAGTTCTAGCTCGGTTTTTGATAATTTCTATGTTTTTGAGATCGTTGCTTCGAGTACTACAAAACCCAAGCTTTAATTTTTTTATTTTGATGAATATTTTATGTTGTTCTATTATTGATAGCTTGTGATTTTTGTTGTTTGAGGTAGGAAAATGGAAGATATGTTTGAGATTAACATGTTTTGTATTGGAATTTTTGATGATTTTGAGTAATTAGGACTTAATTGCAAAAATAATTATTTGAGGGACTAAAATGTGAAATAAATTGAATATATGGGCTTGTTTGATAGTGGGTAAGATTCGGCCCAACATAAGTATTTGGAAATTTTGTGTATTTTGTGTTTTGTGCAATAAGGACTAAATTGTAAAAAATTATAAATGTCAAGGGTAAAATGGTAATTTGCCCATTTATGTGTTTTTGGACTAAATTGAATGAAAATATATTTGAATGAGCTTAATTTGAATATGCTTAGATCAAGAACCAAAGAAATCGGATTTGGACCGGGGAAAGTTGTCGACTAGCAGCCCTGTCCCGTTTTACGACGTCCGAGGTAAGTTTATAAGCAAATAGACGTGTTTATTGATAATTTAATGTTATGTTTACATGTTGTTATGGAATTTTAAAATTATATTATGGTATGGCCGAATGTGTTTGAATATGGTTACTACACTTCCGAGTTCGATTCGATTGAGATATGACATCCGAAAGCCCCGTATGAACCTTAGGAATAGCTAGGATACATATGTCATGACATAGGATTCTGATATATGTGTGCGAGTAAGTCCATGGCTTCAATTTATGATTTCGATATGTGTTTACAAGTAAGACCCTGTCTGGGACAATGGCATCGAAATGTGGCTACATGTAAGACCACGTCTGGGACGTTGGCATTGTACGATATATGTGTGATTATCCAAGTGTCCTACCCAATTTCGAATGGTTCATCGGGCAGAGGTAAAATGTGATCGGATGTGTTGTATGAGCAAAAAGGGACAGGTATGATTTAGTTTATTGGTTATCGATGATAAGGTAAGTATGTTATTTATTGATAAAATGTGTTATGTATGGTATAAAGGATAAATTTCCATGGTTCACATACGTGTATTCGGCCTTGAACAAATGGTGTATTTATTATGGAAATGATTCTTGGATTGCACTTATATGTACCCATGTATATTTGGCTAAGAAAGTAAATTATGTACATGGTCTTATAATTGGATTTTTGAGCTTATATAAATATGTATAATTGACTTGTGAATGAGTAGTAAATATACTATGAATAGCTCTTATGTACATGCGTATGGATGATAAGATATATATGCGGTTATATGGTTAACCTATGTATATGAAATTATATTAAGACATATGAGTTTTGCATTTTGTGTATGTGAACTAGGTGTAATAGGAATATTCGGCTTTGATGGTTAAATGATACTATTTTAGTTTTGACTATTTATTCATTCGGTCAAGTGGCATTATAAAAAGAAATAATTATATAAGCTTAAAATTACTTCATACGAATGTATTTATAGATGATTGGATTTAAATGTAAAATGATAAAATATTCTGGTTAGTTTTGTTAATTTTGTTAACATCATTGGGTTATTTATTTGCTTATAGCTTACTAAGCTAAAATAGCTTATCGTGTGAATATTTGTTTCTGTTTTATAGATTTTGGAAAGTCAAGTTACAAGCTCAGGGATCGGTTGCGATGCTCATCACACTATCCATTACTTTGGGTACTTTTATAAGTTAAATTAGAAATTATGGCATGTATAAGCTAAAGTATGTTTTGGGAATGAAAATTTTGGGTTGTGTATAAAGTCATGCGAAAATGGCTAAGTAATTATCCTTAAAAATTAGCTATGTTAAGCTCGATCATCGTCCACTCTGCTTTATAATTATGTGTCATGTATGCATGAACTTGTGTTAGGTATTGCGTGTGTTGAAGTATGGATATTGTCATGTTCCTATTCAGTTTATGCATATGTGATTGAATGTTCACTAAGTTTGGTTGATGATAAATAGTATATATATTATGTGGACATTTGATGTGTTTAAATGTTATGTACTTTATGTTAAATAAGGTCTTTGCTGCAGGTAAGATACATATAATTTATGTGTACCTTATTTTATTGGTTCGGTCTTGATATCTTTATGGGATGGTATATACATATAAGAATGTCATTTAGACAAATTAATATGTTTGCATGCATATAATGAGTATTTATGATGTTGTCGTATGGGTTAAATCAACCTTAGCAATAGGTGGTTAAAATTTTAAGTTTGTTGGGTAATATCAATGGATATATGTGACTGAGTATTTGATCATGACTTAATATGGATGCATAAAATGGTCGATTAAAGTTTAAGTAATTCAGTGGTATAAGTGCATTTTATCTTAATTCATTTATTTTGGATGTTCAAAATGTTTCAAGCTTTGGTAGTGATAATTGTGGGTAAAGTTTATATTATCGCATGAAATGTTCCCCATATATCAATGAAATCGATATAGACATTTATGTTAATAAATATTTGTATAAGTAATTATATGATCGGTAACGTCTCATAACCCTAATCTGGCGACAGATACGGGATAGGGGTGTTACAGATCAAATAAGAATAGGCAACTCAACTTGATTTCGGGGTATCTATTAGACTTGCTACTAGTGTGGGCTGTGTATAGAACACTCCTAGGCCCAAAAGCAAATATTGCGAAAAATATCATCCTGGTGAATGTAGAGGGAAAGCAAGGGCTTGTTACAAGTGCAGAGCCATTGACCATTTTATTCAAAACTATCCTCAATTGCAAAGAGATGAGGAAGAACAAAAAGAGAAACAGTTGGCCACTTCTCAATGAAGTAAACATTTAGGCCAAAACAGTGCTACTGGAACAGCTCATTCGGGTATAAAAGGTTCTGTTGCCCGGTCAAAGGCTAGAGCACCCGCACGTACTTATGCCATCTGAGCTAGAGAAAAAGCTACAACTCCAGATGTGACTGCTGGTACATTCTATCATTTTGATGTTATTGTATATGCATTGATTGACCCTGGGTCCACACATTCTTATGTTTACACTGCATTAGTAACAGAAAAGAAATTGTTTGTTGAGTCTACTGATTATGATATTCAAGTCACTAATCCATTAGGCCAAAGTGTGATAGTTAATTTAGTGTGTCGAAATTGTCCACTGAAAGTAAACGGCTATGAATTCCCTGTTGATTTGATGTTGCTACCCTTTCGGGAATTTGATGTTATTTTGGGAATGGATTTGTAATATCCTGATTTTGGGCCTAGTCGGAATAGTAGTTTTGTGACCAAAAAATCCGAGATAGAAATAATTATTTTATAATTATTTTGATGTTTATGATATGATTGCATGATTGTGTAAAAATTTCGTGATGAAATTCTATGCCTAAAGTGCTTAAATTGAAATTAGGGACTAAATCGAATAATTTGCAAAACTTGCATTCTAGAAGTTTCTAGTATGAAATTGTTTTGAAATATTAATTAGGAGGTCTTAAGTAGCAATTTTACCAATTTCTAAGTTTATAGACAAAAATTGGACATGGATGGAATTTTTGGAAAGTTTAGTAGTAAGGGCATTTTGGTCATTTAGGGGTAAAATGAATTAAAATACAAAATTAAAAGCCAATTTTGCTCATCTTCAACCCCATGGCCGAATATAGCAAGGAGAAACCATGGATAGGGTTTTTCAAGTTTTCAAGCTCGATTGTAAGTCCATTCTAGCCCCGTTTTTCAAGTTCTTTACGTTTTTGGAGTCCCTGTAGCTCGATTTAGCTTATGCTAGCAATAATTTAACCTAGGGTTTATATTTGGAAAAATACCCATAGGTGAAATTTGTGTATTTTGGTGTTTTATGATAGAATATGAGGTTTTAAATTATGTTAGACAACTTGTGCTACTCGGTTTTAAGTGAAAACGAGCAAAAGGGCTTAATCGGTAAAAATAACTAATAGTCATAAGTACATGTTAGAGTGAGAATTTGATATTTCCATAGAAGGGAAAAATGATCAGCATGTCATAAAACATAAGAAAATAGGCTGAAGTTTAATTTACGAGCTTTGGAGCAAAAGTGTAAATATGCAAAAGTTTAGGGGCAAAATTGTAATTTTTCCAAAATATGATTTTGGGTCAATTTGAATAATGTGAGTCCTAATTAGACTATATTTTAAATGATAAGCAAGGAAAACTGAAATTCGGGCTAAAATGGGGAAAATACCAAGTTGTGGACGAAATGGTAAAAGTAGCCATTTTCGCATACTAGGTAAGTTCATATGTAAATGTTGGTAACATAGTTATTATTTTAAATGTTTTTATGTTATTTAAATGATATGATAATTATTATGAAATATTATACTCGTGATAATTGTTTGATAATATGTCAAATTATGTGATATACTTGGAAAATGTGAAATACTACGAGAGTATCAGTATCGTATTCCATAGAAGATGGTTGAGACACATGATTGGGAAAAAGGTCCTGTTGAACCTTAGGAATGGATTAGGATACAAGTGACATGTCACTGGGATATTTGGGCATCCGAGCTCGTTGAGTTGAGTCCGAGTTCACTTATGGATGCAAATGTCCGAACTCGTTGAGTTGAGTCCGAGTTCGTGAAATGTAACTAGGCATCCGAGCTCGTTGAGTTGAGTCTGAGTTCACTTATGGATGCGAAAGCCTGAGCTCGTTGAGTTGAGTCCGAGTTCGCTTATGGGCGGGTTACATAGTAGCTTGGCTACATATGTGGCACTTATGTGCAAACTTTCCATGTATCCGAATTATATTCCGATGTGTTCAACGGGTAAAGTTCTACTCAAATGGAGGAATACTCAAGATGAAAGGGACGTATTGGCAAGTGTTGTGAAATGGATACTTTGAACAGGTATGTACTTAACCCTCGGGTTGAAAAATCGATATAACAACAATATGGTAAGATGATAAATGAAAATATGATATGAATGTCTTGGTGATGATTATGCAAATGATGTTTTATGTTTGCTTATATGGTTATGTTACTTTCTATTTGCATGTGAACTTACTAAGCATTTATGCTTACTCCCTCCTTTTCATTCCTTGTAGTGTTGACAAGCCAGCTTGGAAATCGGGAACGGTCGGAGGCACGCTCACACTATCCGTATACCATCTTGGCATAATGGCTTGTATATTTTGAGTATGGCATGTATAGTATTATAATCATTTTGTATATATGGTCTTATGATATGGTTATTGAGTAGTATAAAAATGCTTGGTAATGATTAGCCATTGGAATGGCTAATTATGATCATATTTGGTGTTATGTATGTCAAATTGCTAGTTAATCCATGGAAACCATGAAATAGGTAAAATTTACCATAAAATAGATTCAGACAGCAGTAGTGACGTGAATTTGAAAAATCATTAAAAATAGTAGAGATATAATTAGATGATTAATAAAACATGGAATTGAATAATTATGAGTCTATTTTCATATGGAAGAAACGAAACAGGTATATGAGTTATATTTTATGAGATATTTAAATTTTTGTGAAACAGGGCCAGAGCGATTTCTGGATCCCCTGTTCTGACTTTGGAAATTCACCATAAATTTTATAAAAATAATTAGAAGTCATAATTTATATGTACAGATTTATTATTGAGTCTAGTTTTATGAGAAATAAACTTCATATTCATTGAAATTCTGTACAGAGAGATATCTAATTCGTAATACACAGAGGTCAGAGCAGTTGAACCTTGAAACAGGGGAGAATTTAACTAATAAACTGTACTAATTGGCCTACCCAAAAATTCTAGAAAAAATTAGTAAATAGATATATGAGTCTAGTTTCAGGGAAAATTTACGGAATTGGATTTTGAGTTTCATAACTCGAGATATGAATTTTTAAGTGACTGTGATGCAGTTAGCCAGCTTGTCTGGAATTTCTAAAATTAAATTGTTTGAGCTGTTTAAGCAATGAATTAAGTCTGTTAACACCTCGTGTTCGACTCCGGCAACGGTCTCAGGTACGGGGCATTACAGGATTGGTTAATGAAGCATGATGATGTAGTAAATTGTCAAGAGAAACGTATTGATCCAAAAGGTCAGACAGGGGAGGAAATTTCGGTTGAGTCAGAGAACCCAAATGATACTATTAGAATTATCTCAACTTTTTTTGCTCAGAGATTGTTTCAAAAAGGTAATGAGGCATTTTTAGCCAACATTCTTGATACTCAGGATTCTGAATCGAAGTTAGAACAGTTACCAATTGTTAATGAGTTTGTTGATGTGTTTCTTGAAGAATTGTCAGGTTTACCACCTGATCGTAAAGTTTAATTTGTAATTGATGTACTTCTGGGAACAGCTCCGATATCAGTAACACCAAATCGTACGGTGCCAGCTGAGTTAAAATAATGAAAGACTCTGTTGCATGAGTTATTAGATAAAGGGTTTACCAGGCCGAGTAAGTCTCCTTGAGGTGCATTTGTCTTATTTGTGAAAAAGAAATATAGTTCTTTGAGGCTGTGTATAGACTACAGACAGTTGAACAAGGTTATAATTAAAAATAAATATCCCTTGCCTCATATTGATGATTTATTTGATCAACTGAAAGGTGTCGAGGTGTTTTCAAAGATAGACCTTAGATATGGGTATTATCAGTTAAAGGTTAAAGAGTGTGATGTGCCGAAGACTGCTTTCAGAACTTGGTATGGTCATTTTGAGTTTTTGGTAATGCCATTTGATTTGACCAATGCTCCTGTTGCTTTCATGGATTTAATGAATCAGATTTTTCAACTTTATTTGAATAGATTTGTGGTTGTGTTTATCGATGATATATTAATCTATTCAACGATAGAATCCGAACATGCACAACACTTGAGAATTGTGCTACAGACATTGAGAGAAAAGCGGTTGTATGCAAAGTTCAGCAAATGTGAATTTTGGCTTCATAAAGTCAGATTTCTGGGTCATATTGTATCAATCGATGGGATTCGAGTTGATCCGAGTAAAGTTTTTGCTATGGTAAATTGGAAAATTCTGAGAAATATTTCAGAAGTGCGAAGCTTTCTGGGTTTAGCATGTTATTACAGACGTTTTGTCAAGAAATTTTCGATGATTGCCTCGCCGATGACCCAATTACTATAGAAAATGTAGAATTTGTATGGGCTGATAACTGCCAGAAGAGCTTCAATCAGCTGAAGAAAATGTTAACAGAAACACCAACCTTGGCTCTGCCAGAATCGGGTGTACCGTATGTTGTGTACAGTGATGCGTCTCTAAATGGAATGGGTTGTGTATTGATGCAGTCAGGAAAAGTAGTGGCCTATACTTCTCGACAATTAAAGCCATATGAGAAGAATTACCCTACACATGATCTTGAGTTGGCTGCAATTGTATTTGCTTCGAAGATTTGGAGACACTATTTATATGCTGAAAAATGTTACGTGTATACGAATCACAAAAGCTAAATGTATTTGATGACTCATAAAGAGTTAAATTTGAGGCAGAGACAGTGGTTAGGATTATTGAAAGATTATGATCTGGTTATTGACTATCATCCAGGAAAGGCTAATGTGGTTGCAGATGAACCTAGTCGGAAATCGTCTTTGTTAGCATTCCGAGCGATGAATGCTCGTTTATCATTTAATGAAAATGGATCTGTATTAGTAGAATTGAGAATGAAACCTATGTTTCTTCAACGAATTTAGGAATTACAAGATGAGGATCCGAAGTTGATTTTGAAACGACAGATGGTTCAGGACAATTTGAGTTCAAAGTATAGCATCGATGATAATGGTATGTTACATTATCGTAGTAGAATTTGCATTCTAAATAATTCAAATTTGAAAAATGATATTCTTTCTGAAGCTCAAAGTAGTATGTACTCCATTCATCTGGGTAGTACGAAGATGTATTGTGATTTGAAACGGATGTATTGGTGGTCGGGTATGAAACGGAAAATTTGTGAGTTCGTAGCTAAGTGTTTGGTTTGTCAACAAGTCAAAGTAGAACATTAGGAACCAATGGGTTTGTTACAACCTATCATGATTCCTGAGTGGAAATGGGAGCATGTCACGATGGATTTTGAATCTGGATTACCTGTGACTCAAAGAAAGAAAGATTCAATTTGGGTGATTGTTGATAAATTGACTAAGTTAGTACATTTTATTCCAGTCAGAACAGATTTTTCACTTGAGAAGTTAGCGGAATTGTATATATCTGAGATTGTGATGTTACAGGGTTCCAACATCTATTATTTCTGATCGAGATCCGAGGTCTACTTTGAGATTGTAGAGTAAGCTACAAGAAGCTTTGGGCACTAAGTTAAATTTCAGCACAGCATTTCATCCTCAAACAGATAGGCAATCAAAACACGGAATTCAGTTTCTGGAAGATATGTTGAGATGTAGTATACTTGAGTTTGGAGGTAATTGGGAAAGGTATTTACCATTGGCTGAATTTGCATATAACAATAGATATCAATCTAGTATAAAAATGGCACCATTTGAAACTTTTTACGGGAGGAAGTGTAAGACACCATTATATTGGTCTGAGTTGAGTGAATCCAAGTTAGGAGTCGATTTAATTCGGGAAACTGAAGAAAAAGTTTGAATCATACGGGACAGATTGAAAGCTGCTTCTGATCGTCAGAAATCATATGCAGATTTGAAAAGAAGAGATATAGAATTTGCGATTGGTGATCAAGTGTTCTTGAAAGTCTCTCCATGGAAAAAAGTATTGCAGTTTGGTAGGAAAGGGAAATTGTGTCCAAGAATCATTAGACCGTATGAGATTGTTGAAAGAATTGGCCCGGTAACTTATAAATTAGCTTTGCCTCCTGAATTTGAGAAGATTCATAATGTGTTTCATGTATCGATGTTGAGACGGTACAAATCTGATCCTCTGCAAGTAATTTCTCATAGTGAAATTGAGTTGCAACCAAATATGACGTACTCGGAAGAACTGGTGAAGATTTTGGCTCGAGAGATTAAATAATTGTGAAATAAACAGGTACTGTTAGTTAAAGTATTATGGCATCATCATGGTTCGGAGGAGGCTACTTGTGAAACAAAAGAATTGATGAGACCACAATATCCAAACTTATTCTCAGTTAACAAATTTCGAGGATGAAATTTCCTAAAAGGAGGAGAGTTGTAACAACCCAATTTTCAGTGGTGTCGAAAACAGTGGTTCGAGACCACTAAATCTAACGAGTGAGTTCGAAAATTTTATTAATGAATATTTATGAGTTAAATAGGATTTAGGATGACTTTTGAAATAGTGATTTGTGTTTTAGAAGAAAGTATTAAGTTAAGTGGTTTCGAAAACGAGGTATCGAGATTTTGATTTCATAAACCGAACTGTAAATTTTTTTATAGATATTTATGAAGGGTCATTAATTTAGTATTAAAGTTTCGTTAGAAAATTTTAACGTTTTGATAGTTAATTAAGTAAAAAGGACTAAATTGAAAAAGGAGCAAAACTTACTAATTAAAGAAATAATGATACAATAGCATGAGTGATAAATAAGGGAGGACTAAAAAGGAAAATAGACACCTATTAGAAGATTGTGGCGGCATAAGCTAAAAGGAAAACAAAAATCATGTGATTAAAGGGCAAAATGGAAACAAATGAAATTAAATATCAAATTGAAAAATCTAAAAGTTTCTAGACATATTTCTTCATCAATTTTCTGGCCAAAAACACCATTGAAGAGCTCTCAAAGTTGGTTTTCATATTTTTCTTCATATCAAGAACCCGTGGATAATTGTGAAAAAGGAAAATTAGCAGAATAGTCCCTAAACTACTACAAATTCCACAATTTAACCCAGGTAAGTTCGTATGGTTAAACTTTAATATTATATGTTAAATTGATGAATGGTATTATGTATTTATTCATATCATTTTTTGAAAATAAAATTATTGCTAAAGTTATGAAATTGAATTGAATGTTCGGAACAAATGGAGTACGGGATTGAGTACAATCGTTCAGTGCAAAGGAGGAATTGACGGCAAATTACCTAAATAAATTGAGGTTCAGCATTTGTTGCGAACTTTCATGTTTACTTTCCGTTTAGCTCTCATGAGCTTCAGTTAACTCATATGAGTTTCAATTAACCCTATTGGGTTTTTGTTCAGCTCTTATGAGCTTCCGTTCAACCCTTGTGGGTTTCCATTTAGCACTTGTGTGTTTCCGTGTAGCCTTCGAGCTTCTATATACGATGTGCTTATATCCGTAGGTCGTTCTCAGATTCAATAAGGTTGGTAAGTGACATATGAAATTAGTATATGAGAATTTAAAGTTATTGATGGTTTTAATATGAATTAAATGAATTCCTAAATTGAAGTTGTAGTTGGCAAGAAATGTAATTTGAGTGATTTATTTCGTTGGTTTGGTTATAGTATGTTCAATGTTCGGTAAGATTTATGTTCAAACCAACGATTTTACTAAGCTTCATTAAGCGTACTTATGTTTGTTTAATGTCTTTGTAGATTAACGTGAGGTTGGGGAATCGGCTCGAACACTATCCAACTTGTTCTAATAGTTTTTCCAATATATATTTTAGTTTATATGGCATGTATAAGGTGATAATGGTTTGTGAAAATATAAAGAGTTATATTTTATTTACATTTCAACCAAACTTATATGAGTAAGTATAAATCATGTATGAAGCGTGTTTAAAATGTTTAGATGATGGACAAATAATAGGTCTATTGAGGCATGGTTGCATATATACCTAGGTGTAAGTTGTTAATTTGATAAGTTAAGATATTTCATTATATGTGATGATATGTTAGTTATAAGAACTTGGTATTGGCTTGAATTGAGGATCTTGTATGATTTATGAGTGTAAAATTTGTTGTGCATAGGTTGATACCAAGATTGGGTGAGAAAAGTGGTCTTAAAATGGCATATTTTCGTCCACACGGACAGAGACACAGCCGTGTGCGACACACGGCCTGGCACATGGGCATGTAGTCTGGCCGTGTATCCCCTACACCTTAAAATTTCGAAACAGAATGCCCAGGATTTTGCACAGGGGTGTGCGACTTGGCCTTGTGACTTATGCACCTTACACACGGCCTATCACACAGGCGTGTGGTTGGCCATGTGACCCAAGTCAGAGAGTTACACAGGTATGGAAACAGGCTGGGACATAGCCGTGTGCCTTACATCAAATGACCACACGGCTAGCCACACAGGCATGTGTCCCCTACACCTAGGAAAATTTTTGAAATTTTGCAAAAAGTCCTCTGAGCTTCCAATTTAGTCTCGATTATTTTCTAACGCATGAATTGGGCCTCTAAGGAACAATTTGATTAAGTATGATTGGTTTCCGATATAAATAGTAAATGTCATGAATTAACTGTATTTGTTTCGTAAAATCTAGTAATGCTCCGTAACCCTGTTTTGAGGACGGAAATGGGTTAGGGGTGTTACAGTTCAAACTCAAATTGGTTAGTGTAATTTAGTCATTTTCTTGTAATTTTTATATTTTTGGAATCCCGATACTTAGGGATACCCGACCCATATTATAAATTTTAGTATTGTTCAAAATTTTAGATGTTGACATTGTTGAATAATTTAAGTATTAGGGATTAAATAGATAGATTTTTAAGTTAGAAATGGAAGATGGCTAAATTGTAGAATTAATTGTTGATTTTGAACAATAGTGACTAAATTGTGAAAACTTTGAAATAAGGGGTTGAATTGGAAAATAGGAAGCTAAATGTACCCTAGAGTGAAATTAGTATAAAAATATGAAGTTAATTGTGAAGGTTAAAACTAGTTTCAGTTTAGGGACTAAATTGAAGAATAAGCAAAATATAGTGTGAAAATTGAAATTTAATGTGAAGTTGAAATGTGTAATATTAATGTGATTTAATTGTTTTATTCCGTAGCTAACGTCGTGCAAGAATTCTCGAGTAAAAAGGGAAAGGATAAAATCAACGTCGAATAGCTCGAAAATTATGGTTTGTGTTTCTATAATCTGAATTAAATAGTAGATTATTGCATATATAATTGTTTGCATATGGTAAGCATTTGAGGTGAGTAATTTGGTACTTTGGGATTGAATTAAATTCATAACTGAAATGAAATGAATTGATTTTTGTATATTATGAAAACTATTGGTTATGAATATATGTGTATTGAGAAAAATGTGATTATTATCAAATTGAATATGATTATATGTGATGATATATTCATGAAATTGTGACATTGGTTGTATTGAAAAGTGAAATGAATCCCTCTTAATTGTATCGAGCTGAGTCGGATATAGATGGCATGCCATAGGATAAAAAGAGTTCAGGGATTACTTCGACCTCGAGTTTTTTAGGCACTGGGTGCCAATTTGCTTTCGTTTAACCTATGAGACACTGGGTGTCAATTTATATAGCACTGGACGCAGTTATTATTTCGAATTTATCTGATAAGGCACTGGGTGCCAAACTGGTGTGTTGTTTGGATCCGTGTATCTGTCTGAGTCCATGTCGTGTTAATAGGGGAAAGTAAAATAATAATTTATCTGATTGATATTGAAATGAAAAAGATGAAAAATGAATATGAGATGAGAAATGAGATATGAAAAGATGAACTGAGATGAGAAACTTGAATGAATTCAAGTATTGATCAAAGATATGAATCATGCCATTGCATGAGATTATGTATTCAAATGTTAAATGAAATACCATTGATATATGCTTATATATTTAAACATGTGAAAATCTTAGTAGATGTGAATAAGGAATGAGCAAAAATT
Organism: Gossypium longicalyx; assembly: GCA_025698465.1. Lineage (NCBI taxonomy): Eukaryota > Viridiplantae > Streptophyta > Magnoliopsida > Malvales > Malvaceae > Gossypium > Gossypium longicalyx. The sequence goes on along the minus strand of CM046996.1, from coordinate 63,683,518 downwards.
ATACTATTGAATTGAAACGCATGAACATAGATTACTTGTTGCATTTTGCATTTTAAATACTTATATCAAGTTTATGTTATTCGGATTATAGAAATACCACTAAGTTTTACTCAGCATGCGATTTTATTTTCCATATGCAAGCTAGGTATTGTTCGAATTATTGCCGACTCAGCATCAAATCACAAATCCCGAGCTCAAGTGTAGTGATATTTCATTTTGTAATGGCATGTACCTAGGGAGTCTTTTGTTGATATTGTTTATAAGATGTTGTTAACCTAGTTACTAGTGAAATGATGGTTAAATGTGTATATGGTTGTAGTTGAGGCTATGTTGGTATGTTAGCCTAGTTTATATTTTGGTATATGATAGTTTAAAGTTTGGTAGCTTAGCATAATGCTTGGTATGTGCTTAGCTTCATATTTGGTAAATTTTTGAAGTTGAAAGTTAGTTCAAATATGGTAAATGTGATATGAATACAAGTCTTGAATGTTTGAAGTGTTGTTGATGTATTTGAACATATAAAATGTGGTACCAATTAGGGTACATTGGTTAGGCATATTAGGTGATGAATTTGGTGTATTTTGGGCATGTTTAATCATGTTTTGAATAGGTTAAATGATTGATAATTGAGTTGCTTAGTGCCCAAGTAAGTAGGAAATGGTAAACTTAAGCTTTCAAGTACTTTTGGGTGCATACGACCTGGCCACACAGGCGTGTGTCACACAGGGGCAACACACATGGGCGTATGACCCAAGTCAGAGAGTTACATAGCCTGGCCACACGGGCATGTGTTTCAACCGTGTGAGGCACACGACCTAACCATATGGGTGTGTGACCCCTGAAATCAAAATTTTTGTCATTATTTCCTAAACTTTCAGAATTATTTCAAATTAGTCCCTGCCTATTTTTGAACTACTTTTAGGGTCCTATAGACTCGAAATAGAGGTTATAAGAGTAATTTTTATTCTGTATTGGGGTGGATCAGCAAACTTAAATTAAGTTCATTCTACTAACATCATCGAAGATAAATTAAAAAGATAATCATAGATGGAGTATGGACTAATACTCTAATACTAATAATTGGAATAGTCTTGTATGTATCCAAATTTTGACATTCTAGAAAGAATAAATAGTGATAAGAGTGTAGACAGTGAAAGACTAAGTTTAGCAATGTATAAATAGTGATAAGAGTGTCGACAGTGTAAGACCAAGTTTAGAAATGTATAGCATAATTTATTATTCGAATGTATAAGAATCTAGCATGAAAGTATTAGATTGTCGTGACCTGCCCCTACATATTATAATGTTATTAGTTAGTTTATATGTTGATTATGATTGAATTAATTGTTTGATTCATTAGTAATGCTCGTGACCCTAATCCAACGACGGAGAGGGGTTAGGGGTGTTACATTTCGAGTTTTTATTCAATCAACTAGTCGCCATCGTAGTAGGATCTTTTGATCTTCCACTAAAATAACAAGTCGGCAAGAACTACTTATCTCTCAACCTCACAGTCCGGGTCAGTTTGAGACTAAGGTGTTCACGAATAGGTCATACAAATTTTAGGTTAATTCCTACCTAAATGACTTCATAGGATTGTTAAGCCTAGGGTTTAAGTTCTTCCTCTCCCAAACAACTGATCTGCTAAAAAACCCTACATAGTAATTAGTTAATCACACCTTCACTTACTAATTCTCCATAAAAGGATTAGTTCCTCATGGATCTCATGAACACAATAAACTTGATAATAAAGATAAACATAAATAATGAATCAAGATTAAAGGGTTAAGAAAATCCTGAATTGATTTCATAAATGAAGCGCAAAAAATCCACTAGCATTTGATCGAGTTTACAAAACAACGTTCTTCGAAGAACACAAATAAAAATAACTAAAATAAACCTAAAGTCTAAAGGAAAGAAAACTAAAAACTAAAATTACAAAGAAAACTTAAAGTATCAAAAGTTGTCCTCAATAAGAGCCTATTTATAGAGTTAGGGTTGCCATCATCCTCAACCTTAGGTTAGTTGACGTTCTCATGTTTTAATTTCCATTGTGCGGGCCAAAATGCCCCTAGCTTGTAAGTGCTTCCCGTACAAGGTCAATGTCGCAACACATGGACCAAAGGCAGACTTGAAATTCTTATATTCTGCTCCCTCAATTACAACATAAAACTCCTCATGTTGCAACACAGTGACCAACTTTGAGTTCTTATGCCTTTGGATGGTCTCCTACACATTTACTAAGTGCATTAGCTCGCCTTTGGGCTTCATTCGGCCCCTAAGGTCAATTCAAAATACACTTTTTATTGAATTTAAACTAAAATATGAAAACTAAACTAAAACATAATAAAACTAGTATTCAGTCTCCCTAAATGCGAAAACTAGTTTAATCTACTACCCCGAATTCCAGTAGATCAAAAATCATAATCATTTCTGAATGTTTTCCATTTCTTTATTTCTATTCATTATGTTCATTTTGATTCAAACACGCAATTCATTTATGGTTTCAACGAACTAACAGAGGGACCGATTGGACATACGCAATTGAGGCTCAAATGATTTATAATTAAGTTCTAGCTTTTTGCCTATTAATTATAAACTCATTTATTCACAAAGTCATTCCACTATAGTATCATGATTGAGCTCTCCCCAACAACATACCATTACGAAAGCAACTTGATTAGTGTTCGTCCAATGACCTTGCATAAGTGTGTTATCCTCATAGGATATCCTTAATCTCTTTGGGATAATATCCGTTCTCCCAGTATGGTCCTATTTTATCTCATGGTAACCATTAAATCTTCATGAAAATTCAATTACTATTAAATAGTAATCAATTCATTCATCACAAAGACAAATGACGCCACGTTTACTTTTCATCAACCATGTAATGCTAATGAGAGGATATCATTTACCCATGTCTCGGGTTATGAATTCCACTATTGTAAATGGCGCTACATACTACAGAATTCGTAAACCCAAAGCACCAACTTTTGGTTCCTTATCTATTTGAACTCAACAATTTACTTACATTAAAGTTTACGAGTCACGCATACATAGTTCGTCATCCACTCAAGATTTAGTTATGTCACACTATGAATGTCACAAGTGAATAAATCCATAAATGAATTTACGATCTATTCTTTTTGGGTCTAGTTCAATGTACTATCAGTCTAGTCAGTCACATATATAAGAGTCATCCGCTCCTATGCCCAATAGAAAACATCTCCCCAATTGAATTTGATAGACGACATATTAGTCTTTCAATCAGTTTGCTCATTTCTGATTAGACTAAGGACATGTTTAGGTTCGTCTACTAATACAAGTTGTCTTTTTGTATCATGATCCGACCACGTGATCCCGCTCAATATTAGTTTAAACATTAGACAACCAATGAGCAACATTTGCTTCCATTTTGCTTTGCGTGCTAAAATCATGTGAAGACAATATACAAAGTATTAATGTAATTCATGAATAATTTTATTAACCAATTTGTTCGAAAAATTATAAGTGTACTTAGATAAAAATACTACACCTAGGGCACCAAATCCAACAATTTGTCTAGAACAATAATTGACTTTTTCATGAAGGAAGATGTAACACACTTATGATGAGATCATTGGTCAATCACACTTATGATTTAACTCAAAGAGATTAAGGATATTCTATGAGGATAACACACTTATGATGAGATCATTGGTCAATCACTTATTAAGTTGCTTTCGTAAAGGCATATAATAAACGAAGAGTAAAAACTTAATTATTAATTATTTTAGCCCTATGTCCAATTAGTCCCCCCTCTTTTGCTTGATATAACCTAAAACGAATTGCATGTAGGACCGATACTATGGAATGAATGAAAAAGACAACTAAGAGAAACAAATTACATGTATCACTATTCATAGTGAATGTTTTTTCTCACCAAGTATAAAAGATGACTTAGAAATTAATTAATTTTTTTGAATTATTATTTAATTAAATACAATTAAATAATTAAATTTTGAAATGAGAATTAACTTAATTAGTCATCATAATTTTATGGAAAAATGCAATTAAGTATATTTATTTATAAATTCTAATGTGGAAAAGTTTCCATGACTCTAACGAGATCAAAATTAGGTTGAGAAAATCATTTAACTGGATTAATTAGTTAATTAATATTCTAAGAAATAGAAAAATAGTTATTGGGTTTGATAAATAATAAGTGTTAGATAAAAATCAAGAATTGTACCTAATACACAAGATAGGCTCAATGAGCCCATCCCAAGCCCAATGAGCCCATCCTGTGTGAAAAGGGTAGCAAACCTTAGTATTCGTTAGGGTAGCCACCACCCCAAGGGTTTCCCAAATAGAAAAAAAAAGTATTTTTTTCTATTATAATATTATTATTTAATTATCCCTTGTTCAAGTAAAACTCTTGTATTATTTTCTTATAAATAAGAACTATGAGATTATCAAAATTTAAACAAGTCAACTAATAAAGCAACAAAATTTATTTACTATCAGAAAATAGTGGTAATTTATTTACAAAAGTAAATTATATTTTTTGAAAAGCTCAAACTTTTCAGCTCCTGTAGGGAGAAATTAAATTTTCAATTAGAAATTAATAAAAGTTTTCATTCTGTGCATTCAATTCGTTTTGTTTAAGCTCGCATTCAAAGCAATTCGAAGTTCGAGGATAGCAAAAAAGATTGTTTGGTAGAAAGTGAGAAACAACTTAAACCGCCTTACACAAAGCATATGTAATAATTTAGTTTAAAGTTTTTTATTATAAATATTACATGACTCGATTTTAAGAAAAATCTTAAACTTTCGTTATGACTACAAATATTATTTTCTAAACTAATTGTTCCAACAATGGGTTCCATGGGCTGAATATTGTTATAATACTTCTTTCCATTATGTGCTAGAAACAACTCCCTTCTAGTTTGTCTATGGTCATGATCCACTTCATTTGTTGTCTTATGAGGCAGGTTCTTCTAGTGTCAAGGTTGTTGGCACTGCATTAATGGATAAGGATAAGGCTTTGCACAAAGTTAGAGATAGCCTGCTTCAAGCGCAACAACGCATGGAGACTTATTATGACAAGGGTTATAGAGATGTATCATTTTTTTGGTGACTTGGTTTGCCTTCAGTTATAGTCCAATCGTTATTGTTCTCTTAGGCCCTAGTATTCTCATAAGTTGTCCCCTTCATTCTATGATCATTTTTCAATTATTTGTAAGATTGGTCTTATGGCATATGAATTATAATTATTTTCGAGCAACAAAATTTATAATGTTTTTCATGTTTCTTTATAAAAGGCTTTTAAAGGTAATAACCCTCCTAAATCAGTTACACTTCCATAGATAGAAGATGGTTGTGTTGTTCATACTTCTACTTTTATTATTTGGATTTATATCAATCGTGGTCAATAAGAGCTTTTAGTTCAATGAATTGGTTTACTACTTGAGGAGATTTGGATATTTCGTGTAGCTTATTCTGACTTTGAGTTTGAGGATAAATTCTTTTTATAGGAGGGAGTAATGTTGTGGAAGCTTTTATAGGTTGCACATATGAGAGGAAAATGTGTTAGCTTAAGTTCTTAAAGTGAAATTATTTAATTTTTATTTTACATTACTTTTACTTTAGGTTCAAGTTTACTTTAAGCTATTTTTAATTGTTTTATTTATTTCTAGAAATATATTTAAGGATGTATTGAAGAATAAAAACATAAGCAAAATTTCTATTTATTTTTCAAGAGATCTAGGTCTCTCTGTAAACGAGTCCTAATGGTTTTAATCTCCCTTTGACGAGCTAATTATCAATCACCATAGGTTGTTTTAGGGATAGTGATAAAGGGAAGACAATCGCTTCCAATGTTCCCATCAATCCCCCAATGAATCGATCCTATTCTCATGTTCTCAACAGAGCTACTCTTTCACTGCCACCTGAAGCTCATTGACCGGACCTAAGATGCATCCTTTTTCTCTCTCTTTTTTCTCACTTGTTTTATTTCCCTTAAAAGCCTAATATCTACAATGCTTTTATATAACGAAACAAAATGCCAAATACTATTACAATTACAAATTATACCTCTTTTTCTTTTATTATGGCCTTTTCACTTTCTTTTTATAAGGCAAGCCATGATAGCTCTCTTCTTCTTCTTTTTTCCTTTGAATTTCTTCATCATCTAACCCTATTTATAAGTTAGGAACTTGACACAAAGAACCTCAGCGACTAAAAACCCAATCATTTTTTTCCGTTGAGCTATCAATATCTCTCTTGAGTCGCCTTTCCCTTTTATGTTCATAGCCCCCGTTGTTGCAATACTCAAGCCACTTTGGGTTCTTTAACCAGGATCACTTCCGAAGTTATTCTTACTGCCCACTTTTCTTCCCTTACCTTCTCCAATGCCCTCCTTTCACTCCACCTCTCTTTCGAAACCAAAACTTTCAAACAAAAATCCATTTGCAAAAACTTCCATGTAAGGTTTATGATTCTCCTCTTGCCACCTCATTTGTCTCTGAAACACAAGTTCTAGTTTTAAAAATGACATTAGGTAACCCCTAATATTTCATTTTGTTATTCTTTATGTTTCCTCGACATGTATGTCATTTTAAGGTAGTTTATTTTCTTGAACGAAACATGTTAAAAGAAACTGAGGATATTGTTTTGTTTCTTTAAGTTTTTTTCTTTTTTTTTTATTTTTATTGGTTTTTTCACTGTCAGTAAAATAAAGTCATGTTAATAAAAAAAAAAAAAGCCCATGTCATCCAACCGTTTTAGACTTAACTAAAAACACAAATTCGAATATTTTGGTGATTAAATTAAAAATTTTGATAATTGGATGACCAAAACAAAAACACATTAAAAGTTTACTGACTAACTAAGTAGTTTGCCGAATTTCATAAAAAAAATTGATATGAAAATTAAATATAATTTTGGTTAAATTAGTAAAATTGAGATGATAAATAGTATAAAGTTTAGATTCAAATCTCATAATTCTCATATTATATATATATATATATATATAAATTTATTAAAATATAAAAAGACATAAATACTCTCAAAATAACATTTGTTATTTGATAAAAGAAATAAACTTTTACTAATTGAGTTGGAACAAAGTTGGTACCACTATCTTCATCACTCTCTGTTATATAGTTAGATATAGGTATACATATATAGATACTAAAAGTTTAGAATTAATATTTTAGCATTTAATTTTTTATTTTATGAAATGGCACCTAAATTATTTTTATAGTTGGTTTATTTTTTAATTATTTTACTAACCATTTTATATTATTATATTTTATTAAATTTGATATAGTTTAAGATAATTTTATTTTATGATTCAATATTGGTATTGTCCTTTGTAGTAAAAGTAAATTTTTAAGATTTGTGTCATGAAAATATAATTTATCAATTTTTCAAACTTAAGATTCACAAAAATCACGGTAACAACAACAATTTTTAAATAAAAATGCTAAAATTTTAATTCATGTTTAAGAAACTTAAGATTATGAATACAATTGATTGTAATTACTTCAAGGTTTTATATTAATCAACATCTAAAATTTATTACCAATCAATGAATTATATAAATTTTTAAAGTAATATTTGTTATTATTTCTTTGTGGGACCACAACACTCTATGTGACTCCGCCTATGTGTATAATTATATTACTCCGAAAATATTAATTTCTATTTATCAATATTTAATATTATGTCACATATAATATTGGTATTATTTTCTTCAAGATAATATGTTTATATAAAATTTTAATAATTTGTTTTATATAGATTTCAACATGAAAATTAATATCATGTTCATATTATTTTATGTGTTATTATCTTTTAGTTACGTTTTAGATAGATAGACATTATTTGATAAATTATTAAAAAATTTAAATAAATTGAAATTTTAACATTTTTAATAATTTATTTTTTTCATATGTTTGATAATTAAAATAATAATAATTTAATAGAATTTTTATATACAAATAATTTAATGAAGAATCTTGTCAATTAGTTTAATTTAATTTAGTTTTAAAATATATTATTTTATAAAAATTATGTTTAAAATTTAATTTTGTTTAGAATGAGATGAAATGTTTAAAAGTTAAAAGGTAAACATAGAATTTTTTTTTCATAATTCATAATTTATATTTACTTATTACTTAATTTTAAGTAATATATTAAACATATTTTATAACTTAAATTTTCAATACTAATTTTTCAACAATTAAAATTTTCAATTTCTCAAATATCATCTTATTAAAATATTTTTTAAAAAAAAGTCAAATTCAAAAATAATTTTCATTTTTACAATTTTTTTCTCAGAAATAAAAAGGTTTTAAATATCATAAATTTGTAATACAAAATGTTATATAATTTCTAAATAACTAAATTTCATAAGGGTAAAGATTCAGTAGAAGTTACAGGAGAAAAAGAATTCCATAGAATGAACTGGTATTGAAGAAAGCGTGTAAAACATGTGACATGCACGTGAAATCCCGACGTCGGTGGGTGGTATGAAGGTGTGTCACCTGCTGATTTATGAGAAATCTATATACTTGCTCACATGTGACGTTGACGACTCCTTTTAAATTTTGGTTTAATGCATTATTTGAGAGTTCAACTCTTTTTCTTTTCTTTTTTTTTTTTTAAGTTAGTTTATAAATCGGGTAATTGTTTTTAAATTAGAGTTTCAATTTTTTTTATCAAGTTAGTCTTTAAAATTAATAATTGTTTTCACATTAAGATTTAAATTTTTTTTGTTCAAATTAGTCCTTATATTTCTTTAAAAAAGATTAGAAAAAAATCAAATCTTAATGTAAGAATAATTGTAAAGTTTAAGGACTAAAAAGAAATTTAAATAATAAAAATAAAATAGGAAAACAATTGAAAAAGATGAGTCTAAAATTTGGTAAAAGAAGAAAAAAAATTAGAGGTAGGGTGTGGGTGGGTGGGTGGGTGGGATGAAAATTCTGTGGGGGAGGGAAATTCCTTGGGCGCGAGTGGAAAGGAAATTTTGATATATTAATAACAAAAATAGATAAATAAATAAATATTAAGTGAAAAAGAAATGAAATTTAGATAAATAATTAATGTGAAATATAAATGTAAATTAGATTTGGTCGTTATTTTAATTTTATTAAAACTGTTGTTTGATAAAATAAAAAAAAGAAGAAGAAATGTGTAAATGAATATATGATAAAGAGATAAATGTTGGTTTATAAAGAAAATGAATCTTCCTTTTTTCTAGTTTATGTTTGAATTCCTTTGGGTGGTTTTGCTTAGCTTCTATATATATAAAATTACCACACACTTTATTTCAGCGCTAAATCCTCGCTCCCATCAATTTTGTTCAATTTCCTTTTCTTTGAAGCCCCATTTCTATAAATTCTCCTTCTCAGAATCATCCAACACCACCATGTAAATGCCACTCCTCCCTTTCTTTCTTTACACACTTTCAACTTTCACGTTTCCCTTTTTCTTCCAGGTAATGTCTCTCATTTTTCTTTCTGCTTTTTAAGCCCAGAATGTTACTCATCTCATTGTTTTCTTGTTAATTATTTCACATTTTCTTCGATTTTATGGACACTTCTGCTTCATTTTAATTTTTTTTTATAGATTTATTTCTTTATTTTTTAATTGATGGGAAGCACTGTATTTTTTTTTTTTTTTTTTTTTGTATTTGAATCTCATTTTTCTGTTGGGTTTTCGATATTTATACTTGAAAGAGAAAACCGAGTCAAGAAAAAAAAATCAAAAGAGCTAGAAATTTTCAGTGTCCGATTGTTTACGGATTGGCCCTGAAAATCATTTAAATGAGGAAATTTTTTTCCCCTTTTCCTTCATATTTTTTGTTATTTATGAATTTAGGGAAATTACTGTATTGACTGAAAATATGTTTTTAATATAACTTGTACAGATCTTTATTGTTGAAGAAAACTTCTGCAAACAATGACTTCGGCTAATGGCAATGCTTCACAAGTGACCAACAATGGCGATGTAAGGAAACCCTTCAAAATCTTTATTGGTTACGATCCGCGTGAAGATCAAGCGTATGAGGTCTGCCGCCATTCTATCTTGAAACGCACTTCTATACCTGTTGAGATCACACCCATTGTTCAATCGGATCTTAGGGCAAAAGGCCTTTATTGGCGCAGCAGGGATCAGTTCGAGAGCACGGAGTTCTCCTTTACGCGGTTCCTAACACCGTACTTAGCGAATTACGATGGCTGGGCAATGTTTGTCGACTGTGATTTCCTTTACTTAGCTGATATCAAGGAGTTAACCGAGTTAATCAATGACAAATACGCGGTCATGTGTGTTCATCACGATTATTCCCCGAAAGAGAAAACGAAAATGGATGGTGCTGTGCAGACAGTTTATCCCAGGAAGAATTGGTCTTCCATGGTGTTGTATAACTGTGGTCATCCGAAGAACAAAGGGTTGACACCAGAGGTTGTGAACAACCAAACCGGTGCTTTTCTTCACAGGTTCCAGTGGCTTGATGACAATGAAATTGGGTCCGTCCCGTGTGTTTGGAATTTCCTGGAGGGGCATAACAAGGTTGTTGAGAATGACCCCAAAACATTTCCGAAAGCTATACATTATACTCGTGGAGGACCATGGTTTGAGGCATGGAAGACTTGCGAGTTTGCTGATCTTTGGCTGAAAGAGATGGAAGATTACATGAAAAAGAAATCAAATGTGAGTTAAGTCAAAATCCCAAAATGGGTAAGTGGTATTTTCTAGTATCTGTTAAACTAGTATGCCAATTCATTCCTGCCAGTGGTCACATTATTATTAGATATTGAATTTGTATTGTGAATCCTAAATCTAAATATGCTTTAGGGAAGGTGTCTTCTTCTACATGGTAGTCTATCAAACAGGTATTTGCATGCCTCGTATATGTAATCCTTTGATTATTTATTGGTTTCTGACTACATTTGGGATATGATCCCTTGGTATGTTATGCAGAATCATTAATTATTTAATGTTATTCAGATTTTTCAGTTTTCTGAAATCATTCATATTTGTATGGCATGAAAGTATGATCCTTTGACATATATGAAGGGGATTTTCTTTTGTAATAAGATGGTGAAATTGATAGGTGCAATCTTTTTGCCGTTGAGTTTCATAATTTGCAAATTTGGTTGGCGAGGGTGAGTGAGAATTTGCTTATTGATTTGCAAACATTTCCATTTTTTGTTTGCTTTAAATATCTGGTTTTGGTTAACTCTTTTGATTTCATCTTTTTTCTATTATTAACCAAGGAATCAACTCTTTATTTTATCTCTCTTTTGGTCCCTTGTGGGAAATTGTTTTCGTGAAAACTTTTGAGCTTTTTAATGAACGGTTTGAATTTCAAAATATATCCATTTTTTCGGTTTGCTATTTAATTTTTTTCCAGCACCTAAACTATTATTATTTTTATATATTTTAATAATAAAAAAAACATATATCATAAAGGCTATCTTAATGAAATGACATGAAAAAAACAACTCCAAATGGAAGTTAATTAGAATTGCAATGATTTAACCTGAAAAATCAAGCCTAAAATTAAATAGCTCAAATCCGAAATTATACAAATTTGATATTAGTCCAAACTTAAATAAAACAATTTTAAAATCCTAATTGTTCCAATCTAGATTAACTTTATAACGACTCAGTTTTAATGGTGTCAAAAATTATAGGTACGGGACTCCATTTCCGTAAACTGAGTTTGTAAGTTTTTAATAAAGGTAATTACAGATTTATTATATAGGTAATTTAGTCGAATTAGTGATTAATTAAGGTTCATGAATTAAATTGTAAAATCCAATAGGTATAGATTTTTAATTAGAAAAAGACTTAAAAGTCTAAAATAGCAATTAGATCATGCCAAGTGGGTGTTAGTGTCACGGGCCAAAGTTCTAAGCCCGTGACCATAGCACAAGATGCGTCCCATGGAGGTCGATCGATCAGATGGGGATTATTTAGCCCACATGAACTGGCCCGATTCCATGAATTGTTGGAGAAGCCTATCAGATTGAAGCCTGGATGGCCCAATAGCAAAGATATGGCAACTTAGGCTATTTTAGGTAACTAATCTTAAAAGATAAAGGGAATCATATCTTGTAAAGATTAGATTAGATTTGATAAGGCATATCTTGTAAATCTCTTAAATCATGGGATATCGTTAATCTCGTCCGTCGATGTAAATGTATCTTGACCAGATTTGGTTACAGGGGAGCTCAACTATAAATAGAGAGCCTCCCCTCATTTGTAAACCATCCATTGTATGTTGAATTCTTAAGAGTAATAGAATTCTTGGCATTTACTCAAACACCTTGTGTGCATTCTTTCTTTGGCTTTCGTTTGCTTATTTGTTGCTTCTTTTGGCACAATCGCTCCGCTATTCAATTTGGTGCCTTGAAGGAGTTCTTAAGGAATCCTCATTTTTGGGAGAGAAGGTCGACTTGGGCGAATTTGGGACGAGCTAATTGCCTAAGCCGCATTTGCGGATTGCGAGACGAAAGGTCTAGCCCCGTGACAAGTGGTATCGAGCCAGTGTTGGAACCAAGTGATATCTAAAGTCGTTGGTTCAAGGCACCGTTGGGATGTCGAAAGAAGTTGTTGATCGAATGAGCCGATGCGGACCGTGGGAGGGTAGAAAAGCAAGTCGCTCGAGGACATCTTTGTCAAGATTGGAAGATCGAGTTGTTAATCTCGAAGAATCCGTAGGGAACATGAAAGAGATGCTTGAGTTGGTCGAGGGACGCACAGATGGGTTTGACTCAATGGAGGAGCAACTTAGAGATTTTGTGTTGGATTCTCTCGGTGCCAATGCGAGAAAAATTTGAATGAGTTAGTGAATTCCACTACTGGAAAAGTCGCGAGAGAGATGAGAATCTCGAGGATATGATGTTAGCCATGAAGAAAGAGATCGAAGAGCTTAAGGGGGAGCTCACGATTTACAAAGCTGCTTTGAGTAATGGGATGTTGTCTTCAAAGCCGAAGCAACAAGCAATGGATGTTCCCAAACCGGAGAAGTTCAAAGGTGCAAGGTCCGCAAGAGACGTGGACAACTTCTTGTGGGAAATGGAGCAATACTTTCGAGCGTTGGGCATCGAGGATGATGCAATTAAGGTAAACACCGCTTCAATCTATTTTATCGATGTGGCTCTCTTGTGGTGGCGTGTAGGTCCACGGATGAGAAACGTGGAAGGAACGCAATTGGGACTTGGGAGGAGTTCCAAAAAGAGTTGAAGAAGCAGTTTTACCCACAGTATGCCGAGAAGGAGGCTCGGGCTAAGTTGCACCGTCTCACGCAACAAGGCACTGTTCGGGAGTATGTTCGGACATTTAGTGAGTTGATGCTTCAAATCTCCGACTTGAGTGAGAAAGAAGCATTCTATTGGTTCGAGGATGGGTTAAAGCCGTGGGCAAAGCAAGAGTTGCGTAGGCAAGGGATCACCGAACTTACTGTAGCCATGGCTGAAGTAGAGTCCTTTGTTGAACTTGGTCCAACAAAAGACAAGTTTGAATCGTCTCAGCCCAATGGAAAGGGTAATGGTGAGAGAAACCATGAAGAAGATGAAGAGGGACATAACGACGATGGCCGCAATATTGATAGCATAAGTGGCAATGAAAAACCACGAGATGCGAAGCGGGAAGCGATAAGCGCAAGTGGCAATGAGAGACCACAAGATGCGAAGCGGGGATCCAACAACCCAAGGGATAAGGGGAAGAAAATAAAATGCTTCCTTTGTCAAGGACCACACATGTTGCGAAAATGTCCGAAGAGATCGATGATTTCGGCTATCCAAACGAAAGTTGAGCGAGAAAGAAGAGGCGAAGCCTATGAGGGGAAGAACATCGAGGGTCGGTTCGATGGTTCTTATTCCTAACAAAAGGAATAATAGAGAGGGTTGATGTTTGTGGACATCAACATTGCAGTCGAAGCGGAGTGCTCTTATTGATACGGGAGCTTGGACTTGTTCATATCGTAAAAGGTCGCTAAGAAGCTTGGTGCATCGATTAGGAAATCGAATAAGAAGATCAAGACGAAGAAATTCGGAGGAGTCCCCAAGCGTGGGAGTAGTTCGTAATGTGGAGCTACAAATCGGTGAATGGAAAGGCAAGGAAGACTTTGAGGTAATCCAATTAGATGATTACGATTATGTGCTTGGTTTAAACTTCCCTGTGAGATTCGCACAGTTTTGTTTCCATACATGATGAAATCCATATTGTCACCGGTCCGTCATCAAAGATTGTTGTGCCAGTGCATCGGGATATGAAGGTTGGGACCAAGGTGTTGTCGTCTATACAACTAGTCGAAGATGTTTCGTATGGGAGAAACGTTAACTCGACAGAACGGAAGACTACAGAAGCCACTTCGAAAAAATTAGTAGGGCGTGAGTCTGATATGAGGCCTGTGGAGTCGACTGTGGAGACGCCACCTTTGGGGAAGGTGGATTGTGCATCAAATTTCGATAGGAAAGAAGCGATGCAAAAACAGTCGAAGCGAGTAAATGCCGTGAGTAAGGTACATTGCAAACACTCTGATAGTGTTTTGATTTCTGACTTGTTGGCTTGGCAAGATCGTAGGGGCCCTTTCAAAGTTCATAAGCAAGAAGGCCGATGGACTGTGGGTGGAACGAAGCCAAGATGTGGGAATCGAGGGGATTCCAATGGGACCAAGTCAGAATTGGGGCAAGTTAAAGTGGAGACTTCTTGCCAACGAGATGTACCAACGAGTGCAACGGCTCAAGTAAAGAGGCGACGGAAGCCGAGGCAAAGGTTCCGAAGAAAGGGACAACCTGATTGCAAGGCAAGTCGGGAAGAGGCCAAGGCAACGAGAGAGTTCCAAGGCGAATCAATCCAGTTTCATTCGGAAGTCGCAACGAGGGCGTTGCGAGAATGGGTGGGGGAAAATGTCACGGGCCAAAGTTCTAAGCCCGTGACCATAGCACAAGATACGTCCCATGGAGGTTGATCGATCAGATGGGGATCATTTAGCCCACGTGAACTGGCCCGATTCCATGAATTGTTGGAGAAGCCTGTCAGATTGAAGCCTGGATGGTCCAATAGCAAAGATATGGCAACTTAGGCTATTTTGGGTAACTAATCTTAAAAGATAAAGGGAATCATATCTTGTAAAGATTAGATTAGATTTGATAAGGCATATCTTGTAAATCCCTTAAATCATGGGATATCGTTAATCTCGTCCGTCGATGTAAATGTATCTTAACCGTTGGTTCTGGAGGGAGCTCAACTATAAATAGAGAGCCTCCCCCTCATTTGTAAACCATCCATTGTATGTTGAATTCTTAAGAGTAATAGAATTCTTGGCATTTACTCAAACACCTTGTGTGCATTCTTTCTTTGGCTTTCGTTTGCTTATTTGTTGCTTCTTTTGGCACAATCGCTTCCGCTATTCAATTTGGTGCCTTAGAGGAGTTCTTAAGGAATCCTCATTTTTGGGAGAGAAGGCTGACTTGGGCGAATTTGGACGAGCTAATTGCCTAAGGCCGCACGGATTGCGAGATGAAAGGTCTAGCCCCGTGACATTAGTGGTTGGTCATATTAATAGTGGAATAACTAAATAAATTAAAGTTAATTAAGTTGTAACAACTCGTTTTTCAGTGGTGTTGGAAATGACAGTTTTAGAACCTCATTTTTTATGTTCGAGTTTGTAAATATTATTATTTAATATAGCATATAGGTTAATTAAAGTTTTGTCCTTTAATTTTGTTAATTGGATAGTTAATTAAGGTACAAAAACTAAATTGTAGAAATCATAAAAGTCTAATCACTATAAAATTATAATTAACCAAAGGCTTAAAATTTTATTTAAGAATTAAATGAAGGCCTAATATGGCAAATAAGCCATTTTATGTGTAACTGGACGGTTTGGTGGGTTTAATGGATAAAATAATGTTAAAAGTTCTATGTAATGTAAAAAAAAAAAGAATAAAAAAAAGAATAAAACATATAAGAAAAAGGTTGGTTAGCCATTTTCCACCCTCTTCCCCACCGTTTGAACAAAAGAAAATTTGAGAAGCCATTGTTTTAGCTTTAACACATTGGCCCTTGTTAAAAACAACACAAGATCGTTGAAAAAGAAAAGAAATGCGAAAGTCGACGACGAGTGACGCGAATTTTTTATTTATATTTCTATGACCCGAAACTAATTTAGTTACTACATATTCATGACATACTACATTATACAATATTGATGTAAGCTATTAATAGTTATTAAGTGAAATGTTATGGTTGGAATTGAATATTGAGATAAGGACTAAATTGAATAGAATAAAAAGTTACATGACTTAACCGATACAAGAAATTGGTATGAAATTGACATGATGAATTGATTTTGAATTGAGAATGATGGGATGTGAATTGAACTGTGTGATGATATTGCAAATTGGTTCCTCTATTAGTTATATAGGTCTATACTTTGAGATAATTAATGATACATTACGATATCAGTTGAGATGCAGATTGACTATGTAATGATCCTATAGTCAGGGGTGTCAGAAAGTGCATTCTTGATACTCCGTTCCCATAAATTAGACTCGTAAATATTTATAATAAATATTTACGAAGTTAGGTGTATAGTTAATTAGGTTTCAGTTAAGTAAATTTGTATGAATTAAAAATTATTACAGTATAAGGACTAAATCGCATATAGGGTAAAATTTAAATTATGATTTAAAAATAAGAAGGAATTTTACCTTTATTTTTTTAAGTGGACGGTAAATGGGTTAAAACAATTAATGATATGATATATATATTATAATAGTTATATATATAAGTTATATTATAATTAATAAACTAAAAGTTAAAAGTATGTATATGTATTATATAATGTATATGTATATGTATTATATAATGTATATTATAAAATAAATGAAATTATAATAGTATAGTAAGTAGAAAAAGGAAGAGAAAGACATGCAAAACAAAGAAAGAAAAAAGAGAAAGTCACGTACCGCTTAGGGACTTTTAGGGTTCAATCTTTAATTGGTTAGTTAATTTAGTCTCTTTTCTTGTAATCTTTATATTTTTGGAATCTCGGTATCTAGGGCTACTTAATCCATGTAATTTTGGCATTGATTAAGATTTTAAATGTTGTTATTATTAAATAGTTTTAGCATTAAGGATTAAATTGATAGATTTTTAAATTAGAAATGGAAAAGGATTAAATTGTAGAACAAATTGTAAATTTTGAGTATTAAGGACTAAATTGTGAAAATTTTGAAATTTAGGGGTTTAAGTAAAAATAGGGAATTAAATTTATTTTAAAGTGAAATTTGTATGAAAATATAGAATTAAATGTAAAGAATAAAAATTAGACTCGGTTTAAGGACTAAATTGGAATTTAAGCAAATATTGAGTCAAATTTGAAGTATTCAATGTGAAAATTAATTGTGTTTTATTGATGTATTTTAATTGTTTTAATTCTATAACTAACATCGTACCAGAATCCTCGACTAAAAAGCGGAAGGATAAAATCGACGTTGAATAGCTCGGAATCTACAGTTTGTGTTTCTATAACCCGAACTAAGTTGTAAATTATTACATATGGTAAGCATTGGAGGTGAGAATTAATGTGCTTTGCAATTGAATTGAATTAATAGTTGATTTAATTGGACTGATTTGGCATATGTTATGAATGTAATGAGTAATTAGAAATTTGAAATGAATATGTGTCATTGTGGTAATGTGCAAATATGACAACTGAATACTGGTTGTATTTGAAAAGTGAAATGAAACACTATTAACTGTATCGAGCTGAGTTAAATATAGATGGCATGCTATAGGATAGAAAGAGCTCAAGGATTTCTTCAACTTCGAGTTGATGAGGCACTGAGTGCCAATTTACTTCGGTTTAACCGATAAGACACTGATGTCAATTTATATAGCGCTGAGCTCAGTTACTACTTCGAATTTATCCGATGAGGCACTGGGTGTCAAACTGGTGTGTTGGTTGGATCCGTCTATCTGTTCGAGTCCGAGTCATTTTAATAGGAGTAAATAAATAATAAAGTTCTATAATTGATATTAAAATGACATGGTATGAGAAATGGAAGTGATATAATGAATTGAAAATAGAATGTGAAATATTTTGTAAATACATGGAATATATGAGTTATATAGTAATGAATTCAAAATAGAATGGATAATGCTATTGTTTAAATGAAATGTGGATTGATATGTGAAAAGCTATTTATATAGCTATGTATTGAGATATTTGTTAAACAAACAAATATGATAGCATGTGAAATTGAAATAATGGTATATTGCAAATATAAGCTTGGACAATATTATGTTCATATAATTCAAATTCTGCATTTTTGTATCATTATATTCTTAATTGTTCAGATTATAGAAATATTACTGAGTTTTACTCAGCGTATGGTTTTGTTTTCCATGCGCAGGTTAGGTACCTCACTTTTGATTGCCGATTCAACATCCAGCAACGATCCTGATCTCAAATGCAATGAAGTTGATCTTTTGTGTTAGCATGTACCTAGGATGTTTAGTTGATAGTTATTTTGTCGATGGATTGTAAATAAAACTATAAATGTAATGTTGGTTGGTGTATATGTAATCATGTGTTTGTGTTTGATGCCATAATATGGTATGTTGAATTGAACCAAGATAGGTTAGGTGTTTGTGAATTTTAGTTGATACTTAGGTGGTTATGAACTAGGCTAAATGGAGTGATTTTGGTATGTTTATAATTTGGATTTGAATGATGCAATAACGATATGTTTTGATGATATAAATGTGGTACCAATGAGGGTACATTGGTTAGGCACTTAGGATTATTGTTTTGGCGTATTTTGAGTATGTCTGATCGTGTTTTGAATAGGTTAAATGAATTGTTTTTGAGTTGCTTAATGCCCAAGCAAGTAGGAATGGTAAAACTGTAGTTTAAGGCACAATTTAGGTTCACACAGCCAGACACACGAGCGTGTGACTTGGCCGTGTGAGACACACGGCTAGCACACAAGCATGCGAGGCCATTTCGAATGGTACACAACCTGACACACGGGCGTGTGGCTTGGCATTGTGACCCAAGTCAATGAGTTATACAGGCACGGACACGGCCGTGTCCCTACTTGAATGCCCATACGGCCAAACACACGGGTGTGTGACTTGGCCGTGTGACCTCTGCAGTTAAAATTTTTGTAATTATTTCCTAAACTTCCAGAATTGTTTCAAATTAGTCCCTGACTATTTTTAAACTACTTTTAAGGTCCGGTAAACTCATAATAAGGGTTGTAAGAGTAACATTTACTCTGAATTGGGGTAGATTAGCAAACCTAAATTAAATGCATTCCACTAACATCATCGAAAATAAATTAAAAAGATAATCGTAGACGGAGTATGGACTAATACTCTGATGCTAATAATTTGAATAGTCTTATATGTATCCGAATTCTAACATACTAGAGGGGATAAATAGTGATAAAAGTGTAGACAATAGAAGACTAAATTTAGAAATGCATAGCATAATTTATTATTCAAATGAATAAGAATCTAGCATGAAAATATTAGATTGTCATGACCTACCCCTGCATATTATAATGTTATTAGTTAGTTTATATGTTGTTTATGATTGAATTAATTGTTTGATTCGTTAGTAATGCTCGTGACCCTAAATCATAGACAGAGAGGGGTTAGGGGTGTTATAGACTAATTTGAGTATCCATCTTGAAAATTTGAGTCAGGTTAATAGTATTTTATCAATGTGTTTTGTGATTAAATACAATCGAATTGTTGTAATCCTATGATACCATATGTGAATCAAATAAAACCGAGCCCTAGGGGTCGAAATGAATTCAAACGAGTCGAAAGACTCCAATAACAAATGAAATAGATGATATTAGAAGTGGTAAATTGGAAATAGGATTGATAAGAGAATGTTTTGGTATTGATATGTTTAAAATGTTGTTATTATAAGCATAATGAAATGTTTATATAGATTATATTGAAGTGGGATGAATTGATGTTAGCTTTGTATACTTAACATGTTTATACTGAAGATGTAAAACTTGATAACTCCAAGTTATAAGTATATGGTAGATATATGCGTATAGTTATACATGTTTACTTAGGGTAGAATTGTAAATATTAATATTGCACACTTGAATTATAGAAATATCACTGAGTGATTCGCTTAGCGTATGGTTTGTTTTTTGTGTGCAAGCTAGGTTCAATTTAGGTATAAAAACACATCAACCTCAGTACCCAAGCAACACTTTCGAACTCAGCAAATTTTGTTTGTTTCCTTTTCTGTTTATAACTTGGAATGTACCTAAATAGTTGAGTCAAGTTATTTTGATTCTAAACTTTTTTAACTATTGAAGTTGTTGTGTTAATGCTTAATTTTGGTTAAATAATCATATTATATGTATAGGTCTTATAAATTCTTAAATGTGTTCAATATGGTATGAAAAGTTGGTATGTGGAAATGGTGATTGATTTTAAGTACATGTGTAATATCCCATTTTTCAATGGTGTCAGAAACAGTAATTTCAAGACCACAATTTCGGCTAATGAGTCCGTAATTTATAGTTATTTAATATTTTTTAGGTTATGTGATTGTCATATTAAGATTTGGTCAGTTGATTTTATGGTTTACTTAATTAATTTAAGAAAAAAGACTAATTTGTAAATATCATAAAATCTAGTCATAACTGAATTGTAATGATTTGATAGCTTAATTAACAAATGAGAAAGGACTTATGAGATAATTATTCCATAATGAATATAGATCTAGGGTAAAGGGTTTCTAATTTGTTAAATTGTATGTTTATTAATAAGGGTAAAATGGTAATTAAGTAATTAAACTAAAGAATAATAAAAGTAAAAAAATTTCTATCATCTTCTCTAAGGTTGTCTCCACTGAAAATTAAGAAGGAAATCCCCATTTTTGGAGCTTTAGGTTTGGCCATCACATATTCTTTGCATGTAAGCACGTTTTAGATATGTTTCTTATAATTTTTATATTTTTGAGATCGTTACAACTAGGCACAGCTAACCCGTAGCTTCATTTTTGAAACTATAAAAGATTTTGGATGTTTCCATTGATGAATCCATGTTATTATTTATGCTAAATGATGAAATTGAAGTATTGGTTGTTGATTTGAATTAGTTTCTTAAGTGATTTTTTGTTGGTTTTTAGTTAAAAGATTAAATTGATAAAATATTAAATTTAAATAGAAATTTTGTGAATTGTGAATAATTAGGGATTTTACTAGTTTAGAATGAAATTTGGCTAGCATGGAAAATTGTAAAATTTTGTTAAATTTTGTTAAATTTGGAATTTTGAGTTTAGGGACTAAATTGTGATAATTGTAAAAGTTTAGGGAAAATATGTAAATAATGAAAACTTAAAGGTCTCATGCATAAAAATAGTTTGATAATGTATATGAATTTAATAAATTGAATTTAATTACTGTATAGATCAAAAACCGAGTCAAAAAGACAATAATTGTGAAAAAGGGAAAATTGTAGAGTAGTCCCTGTGAATTAGCCGGAAACGAATTGTAGGTAAGTTCATAGTATAAAGGAACAAGGTTACATATTTATAATTTATAATGTTTTGAATTAGTTTAAATTGAAATGTTGTTGATTATTTGACATTTGATTGTTAATTATAATTTGTTACAAATAAGTATAAGGTAAATATGTATTTATTTGGGAAATGGTTGTGAATATGAGTTATTTGATCTTGGAAGTGCCTCTGATTGATTAATGTGATGAATTCAATTAAAATTCTCATTTCAACGTAGTAATCGATTAGGATACGATTGGCATGCCAATAGGGTTTGAATGCGCGCTTGTACAGGTTTGCTTCAGTGCCTTTAATTGCATATTCGTGCCTCTGTCTGCATTTCGGTGCCTCTGTTGCACATCATTGTTGCCTTTGGTGTGGTGTAGCTTCCTGAGTATCCGAGTCAAGTTACTATAGTTCATCAGGCGATGTATCAAATGTCTTAAAACTTATCTATTTGTTCAATTTTGTTGGGCAATTATTGTACTACTAAATGATACATGTTGCTATTGATACAAACTCGGTTGATGTAGTTTCAAGTCGTATTTGTGTGCTCAATCGAGAAATTGAGTAAGTTGTGCTTCGTTTCAAGAAAGGCTGAAAACGAGTAGAAGATAGGCTCAAATAGGGGTTCAAAGAATGTTTAGGAAGTGGATGGATAGGTTTGGCTAAGGCAAAGGTTGAACCAACAATATGGATGATTGTTGACCCAAGTCTTAAAAGCACTTAGTTGGATAATTCGGTTTAGGAAACAACAAATAAACCTTGACCCACTATCTAACGAGATAGGAACTGAAGGTATAACAAATGCCACACTTAAAGTGATAAGTTCAAATAACAAATGAAGGAAATAACGCCACAAGCCTAGCTTGATAAGTCAGATCAGTCCCAAAGAGAACAAGAAGATTTGAATTCTCACAAGTTTCAATTGACTCATAAAATTGGCAAAAAGTTTATACAACCAGTTAAATGCAAGGTATTTATAGTCCTAAGCTATGCCTAACCGAATAGTCACAAGCAATCAGATTAATTAAGCTGTTAATGTGCTGAACTAAGCTTAGTTAATAAGTACAAAACTTTTAAAGACCTCTAGGCCTAGGTGATGCCAACCATCAGGTAGTTTAGTATTTCAAGTCAGCTAATTTAATGAGCTGAATACTTAAGCTGAAAGGATTCAATGATTGAGCAACCAAGATGATTATGATCAGCTTTAATTCTTCCTTGGGCAGTTGAATGATCATCAGCAAAATTAATGTGAATGTGGCGCATAAGCAGCCCAATTGGTGTGAACACTTAATCTCCAACAGCCTCCAAGTGTGAATGGACGAAAATGAATAGCTTCCATGGTGTGAAAACATTTTGTGAGCTGAACGGACTTGTGTGAACAGCATCTTGGCTATTAAACTCCACGAACAGCCCTTTAAAGAAGAGTAAATAGCTGCGGGATTTTAAATTCAGCTTAATGCTTCAGCCAAATTCATGTCCCTATTAATGTTGTCCATGCATTAGCTGAATTTAGTTGAATGGTCACCTAAAAACATCAATTAAAATTTGGTAAGGACACATTAACTTGCTCAATTAAGTTGTCTAAGTCTAAGACACTTTAAATGGCTATTTGAGTTAAGACAAATT
Source organism: Gossypium longicalyx (assembly GCA_025698465.1). Classification (NCBI taxonomy): domain Eukaryota; kingdom Viridiplantae; phylum Streptophyta; class Magnoliopsida; order Malvales; family Malvaceae; genus Gossypium; species Gossypium longicalyx. Next base: position 63,660,333 of record CM046996.1, on the reverse strand, counting down.
AAATAGATTTCAGGCAAATTAAATGGTTGTGCAAATTAATACAAATTATTTAACTAAGATATATTTAATGCCGAAACATATTAAATAACTAAAGACACATTTAATACTTAAACTAAATATTATTTAAGTTTATTCCAGCAACTAAGTTACTCAAAGTGCACAATTAAATAAAGCTAAATTTGAGCTAAAACCGAATTAGATTTTCTAGCAAATTGATGCACAAGCTAAAACCGATTAATGTTGAGCTCAATGAGCTTGGGTGAGCTATGAACGAGCTGAATGAGCTTGTAGAAAATTGCATGGAACACTTGAATCGGGCATTTTTGATTATTCGATTATTCCAGCAAGGGTTTCCAACCCACGCTTGCTTAATTAAGGCCTGCACACAAATGAACAAACTAAAATTAAGCTTCATTTTGCACTTAGGCCCCTCTTGTTTAGGCGAATCTTGATGGCATCGAGTTGTGTCATAACATGATGCGGTCGGGATCGCAAGTGTCAATGATTATATTGAGAAATTTTAGATGATGATTTGGTTATGACTTTTGGAAGGTATCATTTATGATGTAAATGACTATATACTAATATGATGTGGTCTTGCATTTGAATATTAGGAATTAGAACTTATCTTCTTGTTTATCTATTGGTTGAGGTAAGTTATATGATATATATATAGATATATGCTATGCACTTATAAGACTTCTCAAGCTTATTTTTTTCATTTATGTCTCTTTTGTAGTTAATGTTTTGTGAATTGACTGGACAGATCGTTTTGAAGCATACACTATCCAGCCATCTTGGTAGCTTTTGTTTTGTTTGGGAGGGGAGGATGTGGCATGTATATAGGTGTTTTGTTGTTGATATGTAAAGTGTTAAATTGTTATAAATAGTTAATGTGGTTGAATTTGGATGGGTACTTATGTTGATATCGGTCAAGTTGATCTTTAGTGCCATATATATATGTTATGTGGTGATGTTTTGAAATGGTAATTGGTAGTAGATAATCATATCTTTGGTAAATCTTTGGCTGATGGTTTAAGCATGAATGGATGTTTAAATGTTTAAGTGATTTCTTAGTTGCATTATTTGATTAGTTGATTATTAATTGTGGTACCTTTGAATGACATATTGGTTAGGTCTTATAGGTTATTTGTTACGATATATTTTAAGCGTTTTGGTATGTGGTTTAGTCATGTTAAAGCTTGTAGGAATGGTGTGACTTGATGTACAAAACTTAAGCTTGATTTATCTTGATTTAAGGGTAACATATGTAACACCCCAAAATAGAGCCTAAGAGTTTTAGGGGAATTTTAGGAATTTTGGCCTATATGAGCTCGGAATTGCGTAAGGTTGGTACTCGATAGTTTTTTCGATTATGGCATCGTAACTATCAAATCCATTTTTAAAAAAGTATTCTAGAAACCCTTAATTTTGAAAAAGGACTGAGTTGTAACAAAGTCTAAATAGTGAGCATTTATGTGAAATTAAACCAATTTTAAAAATTGAACCTAAAAGTCACCCCCACCTATAGTTTTCACGTTTTCTTTATTCCCTTTAAGCTTGTACTGCCCCTTGCTCTTCCCTAGCTATTTCCATTGATTTTTTATTCTTAAATCACAATACATTGATTTTCTATCATTCCTAAGTCATATATTACCATAAATCTCCAAGAAAATACCCAAAACACCATAGATTTCACCATCCTCTTCAAACGTGGGTTTTCTGAATTTTTATCAAAACTCATTCATCCTCTCAACAAAGGTAATCATTCATGTCACCAGTGGTTTTTAATGTTATTTAGACTCTAAACATGAATTATTAGCCCTCAAATCGCAAGTTTTAAATAAAAGCCGTAAATTGAGCCATTAATGGTGGATTTCGGGATTTTGCATAAAAACTTAGTTTCAAAGTGTTTTTAAACTTGTTTTAGCATGATTATAAGGTTTTTAAACTTATCTAGAAGTTTCGTTAATGATTTCTCATGTTTTAATGAATTTTAAGAAAATTGCCCAAAAGATGTAAAAAAATGTCGATACCATGAATTGAGTAGATTTGTCTAGTTTGAAGGTTGCGAATTAGGTGTAGATGATTAAGTAGATGAACGGAATTGATTTTATGCAAAAAGGTTGAGTATGGATCGAGATATTAGTATATAAGGTTTGTTATGTTAATAGTTTAAGTCACATGAGAACTTAGCTTAAGGCTTGTGTTTTAGTTGGTTTGAGTGGAACATTGGTTGATATTTGACTGTGGTTATTATGTGATTTAAATGTGTAAAGCTTCAGATTCGTTAAAGCTTGCTACGAGCTAGAGAAACGTTAGTTGAGTTTTCGGTATTCGACAAAAGCATAAAGTGGTGAGTGTGTGGAATTGCTACTCGTAAACACGAGTCATGTGTTATTTAAGAATTTAGATGTAGCCTAAACCCCTACTTTAAATTTTGTGTAAGCTTTCTTGAAACTAAACTTGTCTTGTGTTTATGTGATTATGCAACATGCATGATATGAGATTTGTAGATATGGTGATTATTGTGAAAAGTGTAGTTGTATACATGCATTAAATGTGTAATATATATGTTATATGACTATGCTAGTGTTTTGCAAAAGATGCTAATATGCAGTGATGGTGCATGGATAATCGGTAAGTAATATGTGTTATTTTTCGGATATTTTGGCTTTGTGATCTTTGAACCATTGGATATAGTTGGCATGGGATAGGATTGTGAGTACTCACTTAAATGTATAGAGGTTTTGGGCATTGAGGCCCTGGGACATGTTTGAAGGGATAAGGGAATGTGAGCTAAGCTCCATTCAACGAGACATGTGAGGGGAAATAAGGAGAGTGTTAGCTAAACGTTTCACTTTTGGGACATGTTTGACTCTAGTCTATGTGGTGTGAGGAGATTCGTTTATCTGATGTGTGATGATAGAGCTCACTACATGTTTCATAATCCAAGTGTCATCTTATCTTATGTTATATAATTGTGTGGAATATGTTCTATGCTTGAATGATTATGTATATGTGTTATGAGAATGACCTTTAGACTATGTATGATTTAGTACTATATGATGCTAGACTTAAGAATGTACTACTTATGAATAAATATTCGGTTGTATTGCATGATGATGTGTTTATGTTGTGGCCGTTCTTGCATTCACTGAGCTTGCAAAAGCTCATCCCCTCATTTCAACATTTACATATTAGTGTCTTCACAGTGTGGGCGGTGTCGTTTTCAATGGAGTGATCCAAGGAAGTGTGGTTATTCTTCGTAGGTGCTTATTTATTCTTATTTGTTTTGGGGAGTTGGGCAATGTGATAAAACCTTTTGAGTTGTTAGTCTTCAGACATTTAAATCGGCTTATACGAATTTCATGTTATTCTTGTGTTGGAATACTTAGTCATTGATACTAGCATGATGATAATTTTCGAACTTGATTTTGGTATTTCGTGCTAAAAATTGGGTCGTTTGAATAGTTATTTAACTTAGCACTTGATGCATGTTGTTTAGGAACTATTTGAGACAAATTATTTGTTTTTCTTGTTGTATTTTTAGCTCCAATAGCAAAGGTATCAATATTGGGCTTTAAAAATCGATACCTCTATGAATTAAAACGTACAGGAAACAGAATAGAGATTTGGCATCGATACCATTTCTTGAGTATCTATACTCGGGGGATAAATATCAATACTTTATCCTATGGTACTGATATTTTTCGATAGATGGGTTTTTATTCGAGGAACAAAATACTCATTTGGTATCATTTTTCCAAGTGGTATCGATACCACTCAAGGGAAATATCGATACTTGGATATCAGTATCGATACCTACGGACATTTTTATAGAATTTTTCTAATTAGCCCCTAAGCATAATTCTAACTGAATATATGATTGTTTAGCGAATGATTTGCATGTAATAATAATTAACCATTTGGACAATTTAAAACTTACTTGGTTAACAAAAGATGATCGATTTACTTGAATCTAACTTCCTGTTTAATGTAAACGAGACGAGATGGTGGTGTGGCATCATGTATTCTGGCCTGGCGACCAGGTCGGGTATAGGATGTTACAACATATGCTACACACAGCCTAGGACAAGGGTTGTCACACGACCGTGTGCAACACATAGTTACCTCACACGGCCGTGTGTAATTATTCTTTTTAAGTGTAGGTTTCACACGGCCTGTGACACGGCTATGTGTCTCAAAACAATTTATGGTGCAGTTTGGCACACGACCTGTGACACAACAATGTGACCTAACTTCGAATACACACATGGTTTGGCACACGATCCGCGAGATGGTCGTATGGCCTTATTTCGAATATACACATGGGCTGGGACATGGCAGTGTGTCCAGACTTCGAATGTTCACACGGTTTAGGCTATGTCACATGGTTGTGAGACTCCTGTTTACAAAATTTTTAAGTTTTTCTAAAAAAAATTTATTTGTTTCAATTTGATCCCTGATTTCTTCCAAACTGTTTACAAAACATTTTTATCTTAGATGAGCTCATCATTTTGCATGTCATTTGTACATATACCTTGTGATAGTCTCATTGAGTTTCTAGGAAATCTCGATGGATTATCCAGACATTGTCAATTCATACGAATGATCATTTTGAGTATGCACTCCCGCGAACCTCATATCTTACGGCGGGATTACTATTCCAGGCTAAATCCCTCGCAATATAAACTCATAAGGTGATATCGGGATTACCAGTCCAGGCTAAATCCCTTATGCGACAAACACCCTTAAAGAGCTCGGATCTGAATTACCAGTCCAGGCTAAATTCAGACCCTAATCGGATTACCCATCCGGGCTAAATCCACAATGCACACATATTCTTCGGGAGGCTCGATCACTCAAGGAACACCAGTCCAGGCTAGATCCTTTTTATACTTGAGATCTTGACACAGTCGAGCTAAATCCTTTCTCGCAACACATGCAAGATCTCAAGTCTCATGTAAATCATGGTCTATCCATCGAATTCCCTTTCCAACCTCAACCGAGACATTATCCAATAATTCATTATTAAAGATGCAATTCATACATTTCCATGTCATCAACAATGCAATTATCATACATTCACTAAAAATACAAATATGCATGTTATAGGTTTACTTCGAGTTATCCAAACTTACCTGGTATTCGTTTCGGAGCTGTGTTTTTGTTATTCCGAAACCTGGCGTTTACCTCGATTGACCTCTAGAATTTGTTTCTTGGGGTCTATAACAACAAAATTATATCATTAATTCACTACATTACACTTTTCAAGTTTAATTTCTACCCCGGTCCAAATGATCATTTTGCCCCTAACCTTTGACATTTTTACAATTTAGTCCCTAGGCTCGTATAATGAAACACATGAAATTTCTATCTTACCCAAGTGTATCCAAACACTTTTCTCTCTTATGGAAACCCACATTTTCCATTATTTTCACATTTCTATCACATATTTAACAACTTTTGCAAAAAGGTCCCTTTAGGGGTTTTTCATGAAAATCACTTAAGAAAATATGTTTAACACACCTTCAACTTTCATACCCCTCCATAATCCACCAAAGTACAAGAAACTCATGCATGGGTAAATTTTTAAACATGAACCCTAGCATGAAATATGGGTAGAAATGGAAAGATAAAGCTACTGGGATTTCAAAAATACAAAGAACATTAAAAACGGGGCTTGGGAGCACTTACTATTGAGCTTGGAAAGCTTGAAAACCCTAGCTATGGTGAATCTTCAAATTTCGGAAGCCATGGAGAAGAAAGTGGCTGATTTTGGCTTATTTTTCCCACTTTATTTCATTAAAATACCAAATGACCAAAATGCCCTTAAGTCTTTTCTTTAAAATTTCATCCATGCAAGCCCATTTTTGTCAAAAAACTTTAAAATTGGGCAATTTGCTCTTTAAGACCTTATAATTTATAATCTAAATCAATTTCATAAAATTGCTTCTAGAATCCAAGTTTTGTAATTTATTCAATTTAGTCTCTAATTTCCAATTGGACACCTTACTCAAGGATTTTCTTCATGAAACTTTAACACATGCATAATATCATATCCTAGGTCTCATAATAATTATAAAATAAATATTTTGATGTCGGATTTGTGGTCCCAAAACCACTATTCTGACTAGGCCCTATTTCAGGATGTTACATTTCTCCCCCCTTAGGGACTTTCGTCCCCGAAAGTCTTACCAGTAAGCAGGTTCGGATATTGGTTTCTCATGGTTTCTTTTGGTTCCCATGTAACTTCTTCCACACCATGTCGATGCCATAGAACCTTTACTAAGGTCACACTTTTATTTCTCAATTGTTTAACCTCTCGGGCCAAAATCTTGACTGGTTCCTCTCCGTAAGTCATGTCTGGCCTAATCTCAATCTCCTCTAGTGAAATCACATGAGAGGGGTCTGATCGATATCGTCTTAACATGGATACATGAAACACGTCGTGAATCTTTTCCAATTCGGGTGGCAATGTCAAACAATAGGCTAATGGTCCAATCCTTTCAGTAATCTCGTAAGGTCTGATAAATCGCGGACTCAGTTTACCTTTCCGACCAAATCTCAACACATTTTTCCATGAAGACACCTTTAGGAATACTCTGTCCCCAACTTGGAATTCAATCTCTTTTCTTTTCAGATCAGCATAAGACTTTTGCCTATCCGATGCCGCTTTTAAACAGTCTCGTATTACTTTAACTTTTTCTTCAATTTCCCTAATCAGATCCACTCCATGAATCTGATTTTCCTTAAGTTCTGTCTAGTATAATGGAGTTCGGCACTTCCTGTCATACAAGGTCTCATAAGGTGTCATTTTAAAACTTGTTTGGAAACTATTATTGTAGGCAAATTCTACCAATGACAGATATTTTTCCTAGCTACCCTAAAATTCGAGGATACAACATCACAACATATCTTCAAGAATCTGAATTGTCTGCTCAGACTTACCATCGGTCTGAGGGTGAAAAGATGTACTAAAACTCATCTTCGTCCCCAAGGCTTCTTGTAGCTTTTTCTAGAATCTCGAAGTGAACCTTGGGTCTCTGTCTGAAATAATCGATAATGGTACTCTGTGCAATCTTACTATCTCAGAAACGTATAAGTCGGCCAGTCTATCAAGGAAATAATCTATCCTTACAGGAATAAAATGAGCCGTCTTAGTCAGCTTATCCACTACGACCCATATAACATTTTTCTTTTTCAGAGTCAAAGGCAATCCTGCCACGAAGTCCATGGTAACTCTGTCCCACTTCCATTCGGGAACTATCACAGGTTGTAATAAACCTGAAGGCACTTGATGTTCAACTTTAACTTGCTGACATAACATGCATCTTGACACAAACTCAGAAATATCCCTTTTCATACCATTCCACCAATACATTTTTTCAAATCGTTGTACATTTTGGTACTTCCAGGATGAATAGACAAACGACTACTATATGCTTCTTGCAATATTTTTTGGATAAGTTCATCGTCTTTAGGTACGCATACTCTCTCTCTAAACATCAAACACCCATCAGGACTAATCCAGAAATCTGATTCAGTCCCTGACTCACATTGAGCCCTTTTTGCTTGCAAGTCACCATCATTAAACTGAGCATCATGAATTTCCTGCAGAAATGTTGGCCTAGCCTCTAGCTCTGCCAAGACCGAACCATCATCAAGCAATGTCAAAGGAGTATCCATGGCTTTCAAAGCAAATAAGGATTTTCTGCTCAAAGCGTCGGCGACCATATTCTCCTTTCACGGATGGTAGTCAATGATCAGATCATAATCCTTAATTAATTCTAACCATCTCCTTTGTCTCAAATTTAACTCTTTTTGAGTCATCAAGTACCTCAAACTCTTGTGGTCTGTAAAGATACGACACGTTTCACCATATAAATAATGCCTCCAAATCTTCAAGGCAAAAACAATCGCAGCAAGCTCTAGGTCATGGGTCAGATAATTCTTCTCGTGAGGCTTCAATTGTCGTGAAGCATAGGCTATCACCTTGCCATCTTGCATAAGCACATAGCCCAATCCATTTAAGGATGCATCACTGTAGACCACGAATTCTTTTCCCGATTCAGGTAGCCCTAGAATAGGAGCTTTAGTCAGCAATGTCTTTAATTTCTCAAAACTTTGCTGACACTTTTCCGTCCATTCAAACTTAACATCATTCTGTAGCAACCTCGTCATTAGAGTCGCTATCGTAGAAAATCCTTTTACAAACCTTCGATAGTAACTGGCTAAGCCCAAAAAGCTTCTAACCTCGGTTACATTTTTAGGTGATTTTCAATCAACAATAGTAGAGATTTTACTTGCATCAACTCGGATGCCTTCACCCGAAACAATATGACCCAAAAATCCAACTTCTTGGAGCCAAAATTCACTCTTGCTAAACTTAGCATACAGTTGTTTTTCTCGCGAAGTCTACAATACAATTCTCAGGTGCTTCGCATGTTCTATCTCACTTTTGGAATAAATCAAGATGTCGTCAATGAACACAACAACAAACTTATCCAAATATGATCGAAAGATCCTATTCATTAGATCCATAAATACGGCCAGTGCATTCATCAGCCCAAACGGCATAACAAGGAATTCGTAATGACCATACCTTATCCTGAAAGCTGTCTTTGGCACATCTGATTCCTTGACACGTAACTGATAGTAGCCAAACCTCAAGTCTATCTTAGAGAACACAGTGGCTCATCTTAACTAATCGAATAAATCATCAATCCTTAGTAAAGGATACTTATTTACCTTATTCAGTTGCTGATAATCAATACATAATCTCATTGAACCATTTTTCTTCTTTACAAACAACACGGGGGCACCCCAAGGTGAAAAACTTGGCCTCGCGAATCCTTTATCCGTCAACTCTTGCAACTATGCTTTTAACTCTTTTAGCTCGGTTGGTGCCATTCTATACGGAGCGATAGAAATAGGAGTTGTCCCTGGCATCAATTTAATACCAAACTCAATTTCTCTCTCAGGAGGTAATCCTGGTAATTCCTCTGGGAATACATCTGAATACTCACATACTATTGGCACAGACTCGATCCTCAACTCTGTTTCCTTAGTGTTCAGTGCAAATGCAAGATAAGCTTTATACCCTTTCCTCATGTACCCCTGGGTAACCATTTTCGTGATTACATTCGGCGGTGAACCCAATTCTCTTGATTTGACCCATAAAGTCTCACCATCCAGACATTTTAACTTAATATACTTACTACCACAATTCAGAGTTACATTATGAAGGGCTAACCAATCCATACCAAGTATTACATCAAATGGTAGCAATATAAGGTTAGCCGAAAAACAATGACCTTGAATCATCAAAGGACAATTCTTACAGACTTTATCAACTAGAACCGATTTTCCTAATGGGTTTGACACTTTAATAACAAATTTCGTAGGTTCAACGGGTATATTCATACTAGCCACCAATCTCATGCAAACATAAGAGTGTGTCGACCCCAGGTCAATTAAAGCAATAATACTAGTATTAAAAAGGGAAAAAGTACCCGTGATAACGTCAGGAGCAGAGGCTTCCTCTCACACGCGTATTGCATACGTTCTTGTCGGGGCTCTAGCCTCTAGTCTTACAGTATCTTTAGCTGCGACTCGACTGCCACTAGTACTTCCAAGGTATCTTGGAGGTCTACCTCGTGCCATAGGAGCACTCGACTTCAGAGTTACTTCTACTTCATTTTCCGTTCGATCTAGGCTGTCTCTGAGAAAGTGGTCAAGAGAGCCACATCTGAAACACACACTGCTTTTTACTCGGTACTCTCTGAAGTGAAATTTATTGCAGTTCTTACACTTCGACTTTTGATCATCTACACTCCCCATACTAGTCATCATCGGGGAGGAGGATTTTTGACTTCGTCGTCTAGGACCCTTCTCTCTACCCGAATATCCAACTGATGATGTAGAGCGTTCATGCTGGCTCCTAGCTTTCTTCGTGGAGAATGAGAGTGTTCTACCACTGGTCCTTTTGCTCGCAACTCGAGCCTCTCTTTTTACTTGCTTTCTTTTGTTATTTAGCTCATCGGCTTTCTTTGGCCCGATCAGCCAATGTGGCGAACTCCCGTATTTCAAAAATTCTGATCAACAATTTGATGTCCTCATTTAAACCCTCCTTGAAGCATTTACACATTTCTGATTCAGTTTGGACCCATTGGCCATGCATCTTGACTTAGCTGCATCTGAACTCTCTCTCTCATATTCCGCTACAGTCTTGTTCCCTTGTTTGAGTTCCAAGAACTCCTTTCGCTTCGAGTCTAAAAACTGTTGGCTAATAAATTTATTCCTAAACTCTATTTAGAAGAAATTCCAAGTAATATTTTCCTTCGGCACTACCGAGGATACGTCTTCCACCAGTGGTATGCAGTATCCTTCAAGAGGGACATGGCACACTTCAAACACTCCTCGGGTGTGCATGACATTTCATCTAACACATGTGTAGTATTTTTGAGCCAAAACTCTGCTCTTTCAACGTCATCATCGACTTTCGCTCTAAATTTCTTAGCCCCATACTTTCTAAGCTTGTCTACAGGGGCCTTACCGATTCTTACCGGTGCCATACCTCGTGGCACATCCTCATCAGGTTGGTTAGGGGGTGGGGGCGGTCGTGGTATGTTGGGGCGATTCCTTAGATAATCCCCAAACCATTCGTCCATCATATCAAAGAAGGTGGCTCGGGTCTCTTTCCGGCCTTCAGACATAAGTCTCCTACTACTACTAGATACAACTTGTTGTACAAAAGCTGGAGCATGGCTCTCGGCTCCCTCGGACTCACCTTGTACTTGATTGAAAGACATTTACTATATTTAAAATAGTTTAAAAAATTAAGAGATGTCACACTATCAACATTCGAATAATGGCATGTATAGCGAACTTTAACATCCTCTACGATAGTCCTAGAACTGACTAAACTGTAGCTATGATACCACTAAATATAACACCCCTCGCCCGTATCCAACGCCGAGATAGGGTTCGAGGCGTTACCGGTAATTCACATTTACAAACTTATACAATCGAGTTACTGAATATCGTTCATAATTTAAAATTTTTCAAACGTGTGCACTTTATCTCTTATACAGGCCTCTGAGGCCTAAAAACACTCCTAAGGGCAGTACGGAACAAAACCGAAATTGTTCGATAGACTTGGGGCACTTTAGGAAATTTTCCCTTAGTTGAAGTGTAACACGCCCGTGGGGCTTAGAACACGCCTGTGTCCTTTTTCCAGTATGCAACACGGTCAAGGCATGCGCCCGTGGGCTTAGCCCGTGTGCTACACTGACTTCAACCTTACTATTCTATTAAATAAACACGGCCAAGGCACACGCCCGTGTGCTTATCCCGTGCTCCACGCTGACTTAAAATTTCAGGTGCAGGGGACACACGGTCATAGCACACACTCATGGGAGTAGCCCGTGTGTCACACACGGCCTAGACACATGCTCGTGTGTCTACCCATGTGGACCTTGTTAGGCTATTTTCCAAGCCTTAAGTCACCCTCTACTAGCCAATTTCACTTATAGATTTCTATAGTGCATATTCGGGCCAAATTATTCATTTGTAAGTATGAAACTTTGATTAACCTCATTGCATGTGAACCTCATGTCATTGGTTTCATACACGCTAAGTTAATTCTTATCTTGCATTTAATGATTTATATATCTGCTTGGCATATTAAGATTGGCTCATTATTATAACTCATTGCCAATTATAACTAAGCCATCGTATATGAATATAAGCATGCATAGATTTGTAGGGCATAACCTATTTCAAAATGAGCCAATTCTCATGGCCAAATACAAAAAAAAAAAAAAAAAAGATAAACATATTTTTACATGCCTTCACTAGGCAAATCAAATGACATATATAACAAAATACTCGAAAATCCTATACATGCCATTGGACAAAATAGAAATATCTTTATACCAAAGCTTGTCTAGTTGATAGTGTGTTGACACTCCAATTGTCTTCTAATCCTTATGAGTCCTTGAGCTCTGAAAAGTAGGGAAAAAAGAGGGGTAAGCATTTACATGCTTAGTAAGCCTGAATAACTGGAAATAAACTTACCGATTGTTTAGCATACATCCATAATAGATAATGAAACCAATGGACATGAAAATGGTTTCCCTATCACATGCACTCAATCAATGAGTTAGTCACATAACAAATACCATGAACATTTTTATCCTAGATAAGATCATCATTTTGCATGTCATTTGTACATATACCTTGTGATAGTCCCATTAAGTTTCTAGGAGATCTCGATGGATTATCCAGTGAATTTGGTTGAAAACAATTGTTGCAAAGATATTACTTTTAGAAATATATAAAATAAATGATGTGAGTGTTGTTTATTCTTCTCAGATTTTCATATCACTCATTTTAGAATTTTACTATTATCTTTTACCAAGAATAATATTGTTGAGAGCATCCACTCCTTCAAAACAAGTGTTTGAAGTGTGGTTGTCAAACAATAGACTGATTCCTCAATCGAGCTTTTAGACGGAGAACAAGAATCGATCAACTATTGAAAAACTTGGGAGTCAGTCTCCTAAATAACTATCATTTTCTTTAAATGTATTTTCTTTTTGTTAAATTGAATCAAAACCAAACTCAATTAAGAATTATAATATGATATATCACTACAAAATAATTTCATTCGTGATTAATAGTTTCTATATTATTTTTATGGTAATAGAGAAAATATATTTTGATCGGCGGATCTTGGAAAAGATTATAGTTAATAAACTTATTTTTTTTATATAATAATGAGCTCCTAAACTTAGAAATAGCAGATGTTTTAACCTCATTTAGTTGGATAGCTAGTAGGAACTAGAAAAGGGTATGGAGAGGGAATTTGGTGAATGAATCGGCACCAAAATGGATAGGTTACTTAGGAAGGGACAAATGTAGTTAATGGGCAGGAGCAGGGGGGTTGCATTTGCTGTCTATGCTGGGTAGATAGAATAGGAAGGTGGAGGCAAGAGAAGTTCTTCTTCTCTACTAGTCTTGGTGTTGATGTTGGAACCAATTCACAGAATAACAAGACAAAGGAAACATATGATATCCATTTGTGGTCCATTCTTCGGCCGCTACCTCCTTTGGCGGTAAGTAATTGGAGTAGCATATAACTAATAAAAATATCAATTGTATTTTACCTTAATTTCTACATTACAACAAAGAGTAAATTGATCTTTTTGTTAAAAATTTATCTATTTCTATCGTTAAAAACTAGTCTCTGTATGTCAATATAAGGTCAACGTGGTATACTACATGTTAATATCTAGTTATTCTGTTAATCACACTAATTTTTAATAAAAATAATTATTTTTTTCTTTAATATAAAATACAATGATTAATTTATCTATTTTTTAAATTAAAAAAAAGAGTAAAATATACTCTAATTCCTTATATACATACCTCCATAACAATTTACTACCTATATTAATTAAACTCTATACTATTCATGAAGCCTCCCAAACGTTGATGTCTTGAGCCAATACACATCAATTCAAAGAAAAAAGAAACATAAAATTAGAATAATAAAAGAAAAATATTTCATACCCCAAAAAAATTTCTCTCTAACATCTACTATAGGCACTCTAAAAACTATCCCTCCCTCTCTTAAAAAATTTATTTCTTAAAAGTAGTTATATATATTATTTAAGTTTTAATCACTCACCCACGTGGTGGGTTGGTGCGGCTTTGTGGTTGGGTCTGTAATAATAATAATAATTAGATATGGCAACCCACAACGTAGATGATAAACAAATTTATGTAAAGACATATTTATAAAAAGAAATTATATAAAAACAAATGAAGATTGAGTCGATATGGAAAATTTTTCTCTGTTTAAATTTGAACCTTTTTAGATTTAAATTATTCTTTTTATACATTTTATATTTTTATAATAATATTTGTTATTCTTTAAAATATTTTTCAAGATATTCAATTGATATATTAATTTGGTTAAGAGTTATATAATTAGATTATATTAAAGTTGAAGGTTTAAAAATTGATGTGTTATATTTTTGTAGAAAAAATATGTTATTGAAATTTTAAAATGTGTAAATTTGAAGTACAAAAAACTTAAAAGCTAGTTGAGCTTACTTTAATAATGTTTACTCTGTGCATGGAATAACTTTAAAATTCTTGACAAATTTTTACTCTATTAATGGACCTATAAAATATAAATTATTAATTATTGGATCCACCGGATACCTTCTTGATATTATAATACTTTATTATATTTCTAATAATAATTAAAATTAATTTCAGATGAACCAAAAAATCATTTCTAATATATATATATATATATATATATAAATATAAACGTGTAAAGTGGTCTCCAGAACCTGATATAAAACAATTTAAGGTTAAATTAAATTAAAGAGTCTGCATGTTTCAAGAGTAAGCCTTTCGCTTTAATTTCAAAATTATTATTTTGCATAAACCCTTAAAAAAATTTTTAATCTTTCTCGACCAAAAGAAATAAATTTGAGAAAATATTAATTTAGTAAGATAAGATAAGAGCTTGAAATTCAAAATATATTTACTTTAATATTAAAATAAAGGGCTTTTATGAGTAAAAGTCATAAGTTAAGGGCTTATTTAACTACAAAAATAGATCAAGGGCTTGTTTAAACACAATATAATAAATTAAAGGGGAATAAAAATAAAATAATAAGTAAAGAGGGCTTACAAGACAATTAGCCACATTTAAGACTTGGTGCCTCCACGGGCACCCTTTCACTTTTTCTTTTTTTTTTCAATAGCCACTTAATATGAAAAATTTGCATACCAATTCCTTGAATACATTTTAGTCCAGTATCGCCAATTTGACATGTGGTAGTAAGACCATACTATTTTGATATATAATCTAATGGACATGCCATTTCAATTATTTATTTTATTTTATTTTTTTGTATTATTTAAGTAAAAAAGCTAGAATTATTCCTCTCACACCTCTTCCCATATATTTAATATTATAGCTAAAACCCTCTCTCGAGTTCAACATGCTTGTATAACGTTTTGATGAGATGATATAACATGCTCCATTGCAGGATATAAAGGTCGCTGATTGGTCCGAGCGTGTTGCCCCATTTTTTGGCCGGCAGTGATACGCCAAAGCATTTACCGGAAGGGCTTCATATCACTGCTACGTAGTGGTAACTATGTTTATAGCTCATAACTCTTAAACTAAGCTGATAGGAGAATAGGAGAGAGTTGTTGATGTTGCTCTTATTGTGTGTTGATATCATTAGGATTAAAAGCCATAAAAGGTGCATTAGTGATGCCATTGATGATCCAAGGGTACCAGAAGGGTGTGATCAAGTTCGCTATCATTACATGCCGGAAACCCGAGTAAATTGCCACGACAACCAAATGTTTGACTCTGCTGCATTAATTTGAAACATAATTGATCTTCATAGTTGTAATAAGGGTGTGTCAGTGTCACCCCCAATTGCTTATTTCAAGTATAAAATAAAGTAAGTCTGGGTTTCCTCTCGTTTCTGGAACTTGTTGGTCTTATTGTAGGCCAATAAAATCAATCAGTCTATAAAACGAAGTGTTACACTTCAAACTCTTGAAAGAAGAATTGGGACCTCTAATTCACAACCTCAAATTATATGTAAAAGAAAAACAAATAAATAGAAAGAAGCATGAAACCATAGACACAAATTTATTTTGGTTCTCTCTCTCTCTCCATTCCGAGCATGAAACCAAAAAACTATTATTTATCTTCTTTCGTTTCTTGTCTCTTTCCATCCGTTTCTCCCCACCCAAAAGGAAAACGTTGGGATAGGTGTGGTCGGCAGCTGAGCCATACTACAATGCCTTCCTATGGTACCGGTGTATCTTGTTTTTATTCTTCTTTTATATCATGACATCTATAAAACCTTTATTATTTCTTATTGAATTAATATTAATAATAATAAAAAACCATATCATATGCTAGAAATATATTGTGTGTGAGAAGGAAAATAAAATATTTTAAGAAGTAAGGGACGAAGTAGGGAAAATATTTACTAAAATTGTTCACAGCATCCACCTCACATCACCTCACCTCACGAAGCGAACTTACAGTTCCATTATTTTTCTCTATTTTACCCTTCATACACTCCCACAATCACCAAAACTGCCACCACCACTATAATTGAAGTGGATAAAAATTATTATAAATAAGTGACATCTGCTTGCAAACTTCTCATTCCCATTCCCATTCCCATTCCCTTATTTGTATTTTCCTTTCCGCGTCTTTCCCTTTTCTTTTTCCTGTTTCCGTAGCAGGCAAGATTTATGACGATGCATGGCGAGACTGCTGCAACGAGCACGCCCGATGCACGTGCGTTGCAGGAAGGGATAGCGGAGTTCTACGACCAGTCGTCTGGGCTTTGGGAAGACATTTGGGGTGACCATATGCATCATGGTTTTTATGATCCGGATTCCAATGTTTCAGGCTCCGATCATCCAGCTGCCCAGATCCGAATGATCGAAGAATCGCTCCGTTTCGCTGGAATAACCGGTTCGTTTTCTTTTCTTTTCTATCCACTTGTCAAATTCCATTAAAATCAAAGGATAAAGAATAAGAAAGCAGTAATATTCAACTTGAAACCAAACCTGCTCAACCCAAACTATTAATCTGGATTCAGTGGTTAAAAGCCAGCTCAGGTTTCTACAATCTTGTCTATGCGCTGAGGTTTGTATTTACAGTTACTATTTGAAATTAATGCCACTTTAGCATATTCGTCAAAAGACCTTCCGAAGGGTTTAAGTAAAATTTGAGAGGGTTTAATTAAAAATATTAAGCTAAATAGAAGAGTTTGAGTAAGAAGTTAGACTCTTTTAAAATATAAGTTGAGCTCAAGTTTAAATATTTAAAAATTAAACTCAATTCTACCAATTTATTTTATTTTTAAGTTTATAATATTTTATATTATGTTATTTTTATATATTATTTAATTTAAAATATATTAAAATAAAATTTACACGAAATATATAATACTATTTTAATATAAATATTAAAATAATATAAAAATTATATAAAAAAATTTAATAAAAATATATTAAATAGTAATATAAATATTTATTTAAAAATATTTAAAAATAATATATACATGCTTAAAATAATTTTTTTTAAATATAAAATATATTAATATCATAATTACTTTTATTTTGTGAGCCCTATTTCTTTTTTTAATATTCAATTCTTTCTAAAAAGTAGTACTCATCCATTCAGTGAATATGGTTGAAAACAATTGTTGCAAAGATATTACTTTTAGAAATATATAAAATAAATGATGTGAGTGTTGTTTATTCTTCTCAGATTTTCATATCACTCATTTTAGAATTTTACTATTATCTTTTACCAAGAATAATATTGTTGAGAGCATCCACTCCTTCAAAACAAGTGTTTGAAGTGTGGTTGTCAAACAGTAGACTGATTCCTCAATCGAGCTCTTAGACGGAGAATAAGAATCGATCAACTATTGAAAAACTTGGGAGTCAGTCTCCTAAACAACTATCATTTTCTTTAAATGTATTTTCTTTTTGTTAAATTGACTCAATTAAGAATTATAATACGATATATCACTACAAAATAATTTCATTCGTGATTAATAGTTTCTATATTATTTTTATGGTAATAGAGAAAATATATTTTGATCGGCGGATCTTGGAAAAGATTATAGTTAATAAACTTGTTTTTTTTTTTTTTTGTATAATAATGAGCTCCTAAACTTAGAAATAGCAGATGGTTTAACCTCATTTAGTTGGATAGCTAGTAGGAACTAGAAAAGGGTATGGTGAGGGAATTTGGTGAATGATCGGCACCAAAATGGATAGGTTACTTAGGAAGGGACAAATGTAGTTAATGGGCGGGAGCAGGGGGGTTGCATTTGCTGTTTATGCTGGGTAGATAGAATAGGAAGGTGGAGGCAAGAGAAGTTCTTCTCTACTGGTCTTGGTGTCGATGTTGGAACCAATTCACAGAATAACAAGACAAAGGAAACATATGATATCCATTTGCGGTCCATTCTTCGGCCGCTACCTCCTTTGGCGGTAAGTAATTGGAGTAGCATATAACTAATAAAAATATCAATTATATTTTACCTTAATTTCTACATTACAACAAAGAGTAAATTGATCTTTTTGTTAAAAATTTATTTATTTTTATCGTTAAAAACTAGTCTCTGTATGTCAATATAAGGTCAACGTGGTATATTACATGTTACTATCTAGTTATTCTGTTAATCACACTAATTTTTAATAAAAATAATTATTTTTTTCTTTAATATAAAATACAATGATTAATTTATCTATTTTTTAAATTAAAAAAAGAGAGTAAAATATACTCTAATTCCTGATATACATACCTCCATAACAATTTACTACCTATATTAATTAAACTCTATACTATTCATGAAGCTTCTCAAACGTTGATGTCTTGAGCCAATACACATCAATTCCGAGAAAAAAGAAACATAAAATTAGAATAATAAAGGAAAACTATTTCATACCCCAAAAAAATTTCTCTCTAACATCTACCGTACGCACTCTAAAAACTATCCCTCTCTCTCTTAAAAAATTTATTTCTTAAAAGTAGTTATATATATTATTTAAGTTTTAATCACTCAACCACGTGGCGGGTTGGTGCGGCTTTGTGGTTGGGTTTGTAATAATAATAATAATTAGATATGGCAACCCACAACGTAGATGATAAACAAATTTATGTAAAGACATATTTATAAAAAGAAATTATATAAAAATAAATGAAAATTGAGTCGATATGGAAAAATTTTCTCTGTTTAAATTTGAACCTTTTTGGATTTAAATTATTCTTTTTATACATTTTATATTTTTATAATAATATTTGTTATTCTTTAAAATATTTTTCAAGATATTCAATTGATATATTAATTTGGTTAAGAGTTATATAATTAGATTATATTAAAGTTGAAGGTTTAAAAATTGATGTGTTATATTTTTGTAGAAAAAATATGTTATTGAAATTTTAAAATGTGTAAATTTGAAGTACAAAAAACTTAAAAACTAGTTGAGCTTACTTTAATAATGTTTACTCTGTGTATGGAATAACTTTAAAATTTTTGACAAATTTTTACTCTATTAATGGGCCTATAAAATATAAATTATTAATTATTGGATCCACCGGATACCTTCTTGATATTATAATACTTTATTATATTTCTAATAATAATTAAAATTAATTTCAAATGAACCAAAAAATCATTTCTATATATATATATATATATATATATATAAACGTGTAAAGTGGTCTCCAGAATCTGATATAAAACAATTTAAGGTTAAATTAAATTAAAGAGTCTGCATGTTTCAAGCGTAAGCCTTTCGCTTTAATTTCAAAATTATTATTTTGCATAAACCCTTAAAAAAATTTAATCTTTCTTGACCAAAAGAAATAAATTTGAGAAAATATTAATTTAGTAAGATAAGATAAGAGCTTAAAATTCAAAATATATTTACTTTAATATTAAAATAAAGGGCTTTTATGAGTAAAAGTCATAAGTTAAGGGCTTATTTAACTACAAAAATAGATCAAGGGTTTGTTTAAACACAATATAATAAATTAAAGGGGAATAAAAATAAAATAATAAGTAAAGAGGGCTTACAAGACAATTAGCCACATTTAAGACTTGGTGCCTCCACGGGCACCCTTTCACTTTTTTTTTTTTCAATAGCCACTTAATATGAAAAATTTGCATACCAATTCCCTGAATACATTTTAGTCCAGTATCGCCAATTTGACATGTGGTAGTAAGACCATACTATTTTGGTATATAATCTAATGGACATGCCATTTCAATTATTTATTTTATTTTATTTTTTTGTATTATTTAAGTAAAAAAGCTAGAATTATTCCTCTCACACCTCTTCCCATATATTTAATATTATATCAAAATAAAAATTGTTATATTATTTAATAATCAAATTATAAATATTTTAAAACTCTATACAAATATTTTATCCAAAATATTTCACTGAACTTTTAATTAATATTAACTTATGATACCTATTATTTCTTCTATAAAATAATAAAAAAAATCTTTAAAATAATATAATTTACCTTGTAAAGTAAGTATTTTTATCCGATGAATCAGGTCAAGCGTAAGCATAATATTAATATACTTTATACTTGTCTAAGTCCCGCCTTGACTTTAACTTGCTACAAAAACTATCCCTAATTTAAGTGAGAGGTAAAGTGGCAATTGAAATGGGTTCCATTTAAAGACACACAAATGTATCATTGGCCTATTGTAGGTATGCTGTTATTGAATAAGGGCGTTTCAGATTTTTTATAATTTATAATATCTATAACTAAAAATCAATACCATTTATAATATATATATATATATATAACTAATAATTTAATAAAATAGTAAATAATTTAGTTTATGCATATTTTAATAGGTTTGTGTCTTTTCTTTTCTTTTTTTCAAAATTAGGTTTCAGTTACTTATCGTATTTTATTTTCGTGTATTATCCCTCTCCATATATATATTTGTTAATGATAAAATTTAAATACAGAACAGCTCATAGTTGGGACCCGTCCAGTTGCAATATTTTGGATTTTGAGCATCTTTTAGGAAGTAGTTGGAATGGTAGGGTAGTTGAATGTTAACTTTAGTTGTTTATTTTAGTTAAGTTTCTTTTTTCACCAATAATTAAATTAAATAAAAATATTTATTTTTGTGTCAGGTTCATGGTATGCTTTGATTAATCTATTATTTTGCATTTTTTTATTATAGTAATTTAATTTCTTTTTAACAAATTTGTATTTTGATTGACCTTTTCATATAATTTTTTAACAAATTTTGTTCAAAGTGACATTCAAGCTAGCCTTAAACGGATACCCGAAGTTGACATAATTTCATTAGTTTTATAGTTATGTTTCTTTACCTGAGCATAATTGTTTCATTTCAATACACTGTATTTTTCCCCCTGTCATGCAAACAAGTATACTCAAACAACATTAGCATGGATTAGCAGTAGCATGAGTTCAAGAGGATGCATAGATCTAATACACCAAAATTCTCATCTTTCTTCTATGGTGTTTATTGAAATAAAGAATATGATGTTTCAAGAAAATGCAGTTAACTATAAATATGACAACTTATTGATCTATAGATGCAAACAGCCCCCGAGTCCTTGTTTGCCGGTACCTTTGAATGAAGATGATCTTCTAACAATTGCTTTTTACCTCTCAATTGGCTTATTCAGATGATCCAGCAAAGCAGCCCAGGACAATAGTTGATGTTGGATGTGGGATAGGAGGCAGCTCTAGATATTTAGCAAGGAAATTTGGAGCAGAATGTCGAGGCATTACTTTGAGCCCTGTCCAAGCTGGAAGGGCTAATGTTCTTGCTAAATATGAAGGACTAGCAGACAAGGCATATGTGAAAAACTCTTCAGTTCTCTATATTTCAAGCTGGCATATCACTTCATAAATTTTTTCATCTTTGCAAGTGTTTCGTTTTGATGATAGAAAGATAGCTATAACACACTGCCATATTTGCAGGTTTCATTTCAAGTTGCAGATGCTCTGAAGCAACCATTCCCCGATGGTCAGTTTGATCTAGTTTGGTCTATGGAAAGTGGAGAACACATGCCTGATAAAGCTAAGGTTTGTTTTATCCCAATTAATATGCTACATTTTGTCGTTAAACTTCCAAGTTTGTTTGACTTGTTGAGATTAATGGAACTTTGGCATACATGCTATAATTCGCTTAATGGCGCCATATGTTTATTAATTTATTCCCTGCATCCAACACTGGCAGTTTGTTAATGAGTTGGCACGAGTTGCAGCTCCTGGAGGCACTATAATAATAGCGACATGGTGCCATAGGGATCTTGGTCCCTCAGAAGAGGATTTGGAGCCATGGGAGAAAAAGCTGCTAAATAGGATATGTAATGCTTACTATTTACCTGAGTGGTGTTCTACTTCTGACTATGTCAAACTACTTCAGTCCCTATCTCTCCAGGTAATTAATTTTACTTGGCTAAATAGCTAAAACCCTCTCTCGAGTTCAACATGCTTGTATAACGTTTTGATGAGATGATATAACATGCTCCATTGCAGGATATAAAGGCTGCTGATTGGTCTGAGCGTGTTGCCCCATTTTGGCCGGCAGTGATACGCTCAGCATTTACCTGGAAGGGCTTCATATCACTGCTATGTAGTGGTAACTATGTTTATAGCTCATAACTCTTAAACTAAGCTGATAGGAGAATAGGAGAGAGTTGTTGATGTTGCTCTTATTGTGTGTTGATATCATTAGGATTAAAAGCCATAAAAGGTGCATTAGTGATGCCATTGATGATCCAAGGGTACCAGAAGGGTGTGATCAAGTTCGCTATCATTACATGCCGGAAACCCGAGTAAATTGCCACGACAACCAAATGTTTGACTCTGCTGCATTAATTTGAAACATAATTGGTCTTCATAGTTGTAATAGGGGTGTGTCAGTGTCACCCCCAATTGCTTATTACAAGTATAAAATAAAGCAAGTCTGGGTTTCCTCTCGTTTCTGGAACTTGTTGGTCTTATTGTAGGCCAATAAAATCAATCAGTCTATAAAATGCATGGAGAACTATTGTAACATTGTAATTTTAGGCTTTTATTTTCAATCTTGCCTGTCTTGCTCATTCACTAATTTTTAGAGATGAAGGAGAAAGGAGTAAAGCAGGAATTAGCTGCTTGAAGTACAGCACCATCTTTCCCATTAACAAGGGATGTTTGAGGCCTCAAGAATTGGTCTACAATAATCCCACATCATTGCTCCACTTGAATGGTGCTTGTGTCTTAATATAGGTAGTCATGAATTGGTTAATTGAGATTGTGGGGATTAAAAAACCCATTTCACTAATAAAAAAATAATTTAATTTAATATTAATATATTTAAATACGTTAGAATTAAATTAAAAAATCACAAAAGATAACATGGCTTTCATGCATTTCGTTTTCACCAGAGATAAGTACAAGGTATAAACTATGGATTATATATTATCATGAGGCAGGTGTAGGAATAGACAATTTGCTCTTATCTTCTGCACATAAGAGAAATGAAGGTGGAGCCAAGCTTTCGTTAACGTCTACTCAACTTGGTGATGGAACCAATTCACAGAATGAGGAATAAGAAGACGAGGAAGCAGGATTCTTTGGTGGTCCATTCCATAACATTTTACTTCATATTAGCAACAAACTCATAAATTTAACATCTAATCTTTATTATTTTATCACTTTGGTTTTTATCCTTTTTTCCCACCACTTTTATTCTTAGTCTTTAAATTTTAATAAAATTGAATTTTTTTCCATTAAAATTTTAATCCACATATACTTAATAAAAATAATATTATTTAAAATTTCAACAAATATTAAAAAAATAAAAAATAAATTTTTTTAGAAAAAATTATCCGAAATATACATAAAACGCACACAGGTTAACATGTCAATTTTATTAAAATTTTATTAAAATTATTTGAACAAATTGATTCTACATCAATTAAATGTTATCATCAAAGGTTAGATCATTATTATTTAGGTAAACTGTAAAAATAGTCACTTTTGTTTGCCTCGTATGTTTGAAATGTTACGTTTTAGTCACTTACGTTATCGTATTGTTACGAAATGGTCACTCTACCGTTAAACTTTGGTACCTCCCTATCGGCAGTTCTATGTGGCAATCCAAATGGGTTTTAAATGCCAACTTAGATGTCCAGTTGTTGGGACGAAAAGAGGTTTTTAATTAAATAAATTTAATTTGGATTGCCACGTAAGACATCCAAGTTGGTATTTAAAATTCATTTAGACTACCATGTAGGACCGCCGTTAGGAAGGTAATGGAGCTTAACGGTAGAATGATCGCTTTGTAACAAAACGATAACGTAAGTGACTAAAACATAACATTTCAAATATAAGTGACAAAAATATAAAATGAAGCAAACAAAATTGACTATTTTTATAGTTTACCCTTATTATTTTATTACTTTTGCATACAACTTTAAAATTGAGAGATTTTATTAATCCTAAAAGGATATATATAATCAAAGGGTATCACTAACCTCCACTTCTAGCAAAGCTTTCAAATTTTTAATCATAAAAGAAAAGGAAATTTAGGATAGCATAAAGAAGGAATAAAGGATACTTAACAGTTTCATGAGGGGAGAGGGAAACATCTAGGTTGACCTATGAAATCATGAAGTCAATATAGTCTACTACACATTGCTAGGATTATATCATATATATATATATATGTATATGAGCATGAAGGCCCAATTTTCTAATTTCACTTAATTATATGGCTCTCATGTTTTCTACAGCATATTTACTTTTGATTTTATTGATAATATTTTGCTTAGTTGTAATACTCACAACTTTTAATGGGCATTTATTTAAAAGTCCAATTAATTATGTGGTCTTACAGTCCATGTTTTGTTTTTTCAAGCACAACTCTAATGTTTTAGTTCTACTTACCATGTTTTTCAGACAAAGAATTTGATGATTAGAATATAATAAATCTTAGATTTTTTTTAGTCCATCTCTTGGTTGTGATTAAAATCTTAGAATATAATAAATCTTTGATGATTAGAAACTAACCCTAGAGAGGAGGAAAAAAGGCAAAGGAATGACACTTAAGCTTGTGAAAATAGTTGTTCCCATGTAGATTCAATAGACTGGGTACCTTCCTTTCAATGTTTTGTGCAATATTATCCAATTTTGTACATGTTAGTATGATTATTTTGGAGAAATATATTTATATATGGAATATATATATATATATATATATATGTTTTGAGATAGTATAATATCAAATTATGTATTTGTATACATATATTTGAGTCATTATGGGCAATCACGTTTTCTAATTTTGAATTTGCTCCAGATATGCTATTTTCCAACCCTAATAGACGTTAAAAAATGTTGCAATTTTTAATCATCAATTATATAAGTTATTATTAGCGAAAATATATATATTAGTTTTTATTTTAAGTAAATCTTTTTAAATACAATTTACCTTTTCACCTTTTTAATTTGTATCTAGTATTGTTTTAAATTATTTTCGAATTTTTATAATTAAAATTATGTTTAATTAATTCATGATAAAAACTCAATTAAAGATTTAATAATATTTATATATTGTTAGCTCGATTGATCACTAGAAATAGTCAAAAAGGGGGTGAATTGACCTTTTAAAAATTTGGTGGAAGCAATGAATGCAACGATTTATAGTGGTTCGGCTTCAATTGCCTACTCCACTATCTTAGCTTTCCACAACTAAGGATTTTCTCAAATTCACTAATTTTGATCAACCTTTGAGGATAAGGTTTAACCTTACAACTTCCTTACGATACAAACTCTCTCAAAGAGAAACAAATAAGCAAACAAAGAAATAATCCTTACAAGATTAGAATGTTTGTTAATTAAGCACAAATACAAGGAAAACACTTGAGTGGATAGAAAAAAAAAATGAATGTTCACAAGTGTTTACAAGAAGAAGATAAAGAATTGAAGCACAAAGTGATTGATAATGGATTTTTTATGTAGCTTGAAGCACTTGATCTATTGTAATCTCACTTGTTGTGGTAGAACCTTTAGAAGTTAGTATTTATACCCTCTAATTGATTTCTAACTGTTGTGGTTGTTGAGGAATTAAATAAAGCCGTTGAGGATGAAAATATTAGATCATTAAATTCACCTGCAACAAAAGGTATTGATACTTTTTCTATGAGTATCGATACAATTAGCATTTAATTCTTGATTCAATGGCCGTTAAAGTTAGTTTACAACGATAATAAAAACATTTTATTGATACTTGATAAAATGTATCGATACTTTTTATAATTTTTTAAAAAATCATCAAGTTGGAATGCAAAAACCGCATCGATAAAAATACAATAGGTATCGATACTTTTTGTAATTGTTCAATTTTTGTTTCAAGTCAGTAAGCAAGATTGGTATCGATCTTGAAAAAGGTATTAATACTTTATGAAAGGTGTTGATACTTTTTGTGGGAAACAATTTTTCAATCGATTTAAAAATGTTTCAATTGAGTTAAAAAAGTTTAAACCATTTTTGAACTTTGTCCAAACTTTTTCTAAATGTTCAAAACATTTTCTAAGATGTTTGGAAGTCTTGAAATGACTTTTATTCTTTGAACTTTATAATTTTTTTGTTCAAAAATAAACTCTACTCAAAAACTTTTTTATTTGTTATATCAAATAAAACTAGTTTAACATGTATATAAACTAATATATATATATATATATATATAAACATTTTGATCAAAATAATTCACGATGCTAACTATTTGAATTAATTAATAATGTTTCTAGTCATGATAAACTAAAGTATCAACACTAAAATTCGAAAGGTGAGCATAGAGATCATATTGAACCCTCTTTCTAAGATTTAATGAGAATGATGATAATGATCATCTTCTTATATTTTGCATTAGAGAAATAATTGAAAACACTTGAATCCTCGTACGACTTGGAAGTATTTTATCAACTATTCTATGTTTGGTATGAGTATTATATTTTTTTATGCATGTTTTAATATATATTTATGCAAGTTTACAATAAACTAATTCAATTGGTAATATTTAATTACTATTGTGACTTATTTTTAGCAAAGAGAAGAAAAATTTTCACATATTTTGAAGAGATCTAATTTTTTATAGAAGTTTTTGCTCATCTTTTTAATTTCAAGTTTAAAATTGTACTAACCATTGTAATACATATATAATAAATCAAAAATTTCTTTATATTATTACGCTAGTAGCTAAACGAGACATTAAAAGTAGGAGTAGCATTGTTATGTAAAGAGAAATAAGATTAGTGCAGTATTGGTTGTATAAACAAATAGAGTTAATCCATCAAAACCGAGCACGTTGTGATAGTGGAGTTGGAGGTGTGAAGGCCAACCAAAATCTTGAAGATGGTTGAGATTTGTAGTACAGAGTTTAATAGCATATCTTTATTATAATATAAGCATCATACCACATTACAAAGCAACAACAATCCCACCCATTATTTCTATTTATCGTATGAAATTAAAAAGCATAGAGTTTAGAAAGGAGGAGGAGCTGGATAAACCAAGAAAGGCCTTCCACAAGATGTGATTTTTGGATCGCAATAATCCGCATGGAATGCATCCTTGAGCTTGCGCAGCCCATTGTTACCCCCAATCCCTAGTAACAACGATATCAAAACCACTATAACGATGCACATGCAAAGCATGTATATTCTACAACAAAGACACATCTTTAGTCTAAACAACAACAAAAGGAGTTTCTTTTTCTTTTCTTCTTTTTTTTTTTTATGGTTTTATGTGGGGATCTTTTAGGATTTATATAATGTTTGGATTGAGATAATGGGAGGAAACAAAACTACTTGTTTCCATTTTTTATTTTTTATTATTTTTTTTTTTTGTAAACTACTTGAATAATCTTTTAAGTTTTGATTAAAATTACATTTTAGGGTATTTTTGGATGGGTGTTTATTTTTAGTGTTGTGCACTTAATTTTATTTTTATTTTTTGTCTCACGCTACATATCGCTACAGTATTTAAGCTTATCGCCACCGCTGTTTTTACACTAACTATAAGTAAAACCCTTAGTCATTAAATTTGCAAAAGCTAACTTTATCAGGTCACTCATCTATTAACTTTCTATTTAACGAAAGATGACATGTTAACTTAAAAGGTTAATGATTAATTTGATCTTTGAACTATATCTAAAGTATTATTTTAATACTTTTAAAATTTTTTTTACAATTTTTCCAAAATTATAAAAAAATTTATTTTTTTGAATCTATAATTATATGAAAAGTTTTAAAAATCATAAGTTCTAAATAGCGAAATTATTGTAAAAAAGTTTTCAAAACTTTTTCTCGTATAGATCAAAACATAATCATTTTTTACTATAGTCTTATGTATATTTTAGCCCTTGAATTCGGAAATTTGTATTTTGTTGATATCTAAATTTTTCTTTTTAGATTTAATTAGTACCAGAACTTTTTTTAGATACTTGATTGATATCGTTAACATTTTTATTAATAGTCAATAAAATATTGATGTGTGTCTTCAAAAATAAAAATAAAAATATTTTTAATATAATTTTTAGAATTTAAAAACTATTTTTTATTTCTCTTGCTAACAAATCTTGAAAATAGATGTTGGTATTTAAATAAACTTGGACACATATTTGTTTAAGTTTATTTTGGATGTGAATTTCTAGTATTTATTTTTTTTTTTTATATTTTCAAAAATAATAATATAAAAGACCTGATTTTTTTTTTATTTCATACGAATAATTAACCTGAACATATTAATACCCATATCCAGACAAATCTAGACACACATTTGCCAAGTTGATTTTGGACATGCATTTTTCAAATTTTTTTTTTTTATAATTTCAAAAAACAATATAAAAAATTAGTATTTGATTTATTTCATGTGCATAACACCCAGATTCATATGAATTACAACATCCATATGTATAAATTCATTTTAGATATGTATTTTTATAATTAAAAAATAATATTAAAAAGAAAAAAATTGAAATATTTTTAGAATTACCCTCAAGAGTATGATATATTTAAATAAATAAACAAATGACAATAGTTATATTGTCCCCAATAAGATTCCACCTTTTATGTCTTAAATGAAATCAAGGTTGTCTATAGAGGGATAAATGGCAAGTGTTAAGAGAAAGTGTAAGCCATTTGTATAGTGCAACGCCTGCTTCCTCTCTTTTAGAATTTTATTTAAATTTTTATTTTTTTATTTTTTTATTTTTTTAAGTTTCGTATAATTATAGTTGCAAAATTTATTTTATAATTTTAGAAAATAAATTATGAATTTTAAGATTTTTAAAATAATTTTTTGATATTTTTAGAATTACTTTTAAAAAATTTTAAAAGTATCATAATGATATTTTAGCTATAATTCAGGGATCAAATTAGTTATTAATCTTTTAAGCTAACCTGTTAAAAGATAATGGAACTTAACAAACAAATTATCAAAATGTAACAACTCGATAATATTAATGGCCATTATATAACTTTTGAAAATTGAGTGGTTGAAAGATAAATTTAGTCAAAATTTAGTGACTGTTTATGTAATTTACCTATTTTCGCAACAAGTGATAGAAAGTAGTGAAATTGAGAATCTCTTTGTTTTATTTTTTTTATTTGTACCCCATAAATTAACTTAGTTGATCAATATTCTATTTTTTTTAGTTGTTAAAATAAAATACTTTAGTTAATAATATGATATACATTTTAAAATTTTAATAAAATAATCTTGTCAAACAAGAATATTTTGATTTGTTGTTGATTGATCATCTTTAATTATGGATTATTATTAATACTTTATTATGCTTTTATGAATAATATAATGTTTGTTATTTTTTATATTTTATTTTATGAATGATTTTGTTAAACTAAAACAAAATATTTCTTTTACTTTTCACTTTTTCAACTAAAATTTACCATTTTTTATTAATTTTTGTTATCAAAATAAGAGATAAATAGATCACTCAATATTTTACCCTCTTTTATTATTTTTTGGTATCTAAAAATAGTCTAAAATGGACTCGATTCCAACGATGGAATTTTTGGTCGGTGGGAATCATGTTGGGTCTAATACGATATTGGTAAGGCTATTAAGAAAGTTAATTGGCAATCGGAGGAGGATTCGGGGAAGGAAGATCTGACTGTGGATATGTATGGTAGGAAAATTCATCTCCTACAAGGCTACACTAATGGGGACAGATCAAGGTTTGAATCAAACTGACAAAATGAAAGAAGATTTGAGCTCCAAGATGGAGATATGGTCACAGAAATGGTGGATGGAATGCTATTGATCAATTTTTTGGATTGGATTTAGAAGTTTATCGAGCAGAAAATGGCGAAGACTCTTATCATAAAGCTATTGGGTCGTAGAATTAGCTTAAATGTATTACTCCTTCATGTTACTATGGTGTGGAAAACTAAAAGTTCATTTCAATTTATGGATATGGAAAATGACTTCTATTTGGTTTGCTTTAATGATGAGGATGATTATCATAAAGTGATGATTGGAGGGCCTTAGTTCATTTTTAGATAGTACCTGACTGTACGTCCATGGATGCCGAATTTTTTACAGACTAATATTGGAATTGATGCTCAAGTAGTTTGGATTAGGCTCATAAGGTTACCTGAAGGATATTATTCTGATTTCCTAATTCAGGATATTGGGCAAACGATCAAAACGGTGGTGAAAATCGATGCCAATACTGACTTTGTGAGGAGGGGTAGATTTGCCCATTTGGTCGTCTATATTGATATGAAGAAACCGCTTGCACCCAAGTTGAAGATTAATAATCGTACCCAAAGTATAGAGTACGAGTCACTATTGAATATATGCTTCTGATGTGATTGTTATTGCCATAGTTTGGAAGGTTATGTGGACATGAAGGAGAAGACGTCTGATGATGAAGAGGTTCATGCCGATAAGACTACAATTGTAATGAACTTACAACAACAGTTGGAGGAGGAGGCTTTTAGGCTATGGATGGTGGTTGAAAAGAGGTAGTAAAGGAGAGAACGGAACAATAGCAAGGTCAAAAATGAAAAGTTTGACGCACAACCATGAAATGTAAGATTTGCGCCTTTGGAGGAGGATAAGAGAGAAAATTCTAGTGTGATTGATGGTTAGAAAGAGGGGAATCGACATGAAGATTTGAAATTCATTAATAAGGATTTAAAGATCTCTAATAAGAAAGGAAATGAGGCAGCCAAAGAGTCAGCTAGGGAGAAGAAATCGACATCAACTGTTAAGGGTAAATGAGTTGTCTTTGGTAATGGGCCTAGGGTTGGGGTAAATGTGTTGAAACCCATCAATGCTCTTGTTGAGGCATCAGACGGTCTAGGTTCAAGGGGTTTTGATGATGACTCCATTTTGGGCATAGTGTCAATAATGATGATGAGATAGTGCCAGGGTTTGCACCTATTAAGGTTTCGTCTCTATTGAACAAAACCAAACACCGGACAGTCAAGTCATTTGGCAAGAAAAATTCTAGTCTGTTGGGGATGTGGAGAAGTCGGGTTCTTTAATGAAGAATTCGTTTAGAAATGACAATGGTGATGTTGATGGTTAGGACCAACAAGTGGAGTCTCTTGCTGAATGCAATGCACAATTGCAAAAACCACCTAATAAATTGGCGATCGACCCACAACTAGACGTGATTATTTTGGTGACAAAATGAAGGATATAGTTGACATATTGGACCATGGCCCTGGAAAGGCTGTTATGGAAGTTGATGTGTCGAGAGAGGAGGTACGATTTAGCAGAATAGGTTCTGATCACGCTGAGACCAATTGTTAAATTGCTTGTTGATGGGGTTTGCTTCCTGCCACTGTTTCCTTAATTTATGGATACAAAAATTATTTTTTGGAACTACTTGGGTGTGGGTCACCCTTATTTTCACAAATTTGTCTTTGAGTATCTGAAAGATTTCAAGCCAGATGTTTTTTGTTTCTTTCAAACATGGATAAGTGGTGATCATTGTGATCGTGTTGATAATATTATTGCGTGTATTGGAATGGATTGATCCTTTCATATTGAAGCAAATGGGTTTACTAGGGGGTTTGGATTCTTTTGAATAATTCTACTATGGTTGATATTCTGGGTATTCATTCACTGTTGGTACACATGTGGATTTTGGACGTGTAAAATTCGTCTAGTTTATTGTGTTTAACAGTTTATGCTAGCCCTCAACCGAGTACAAAATGGGAGCTTTGAGATGTGCTGAATGTAATAGTAAAATATATTACGAAGCCAATGGTTAATTGCTGAAGACTTTAACTTGGTTTTGGAGGAGTCTAAAAGGATTGGTGGGGCTTCAATTTTGCGGTTTGGGTGTAAATAGTTACGACTGTTCCTTTTTAATAATGGGCTACATAATTTGGGTTTCAATGGCCCAAAATTTACTTGAAATAGAGGAAACTTATCATAAAGGCTAGATAAAGCAATTTGTAACTCCGAGTGGGATTCACTTGTGCCTAATTGCTTAGTCTAGAATCTTTATTTTTTGAACTTCGATCATAGACAGGTTTTGGTTTCACTTAAACTGATGGCTAATAAAGGTCTTAAGCCTTTTAGATGTTTAGTTAGTTGAATGTTACATGGGGAGCTTAAAGGTTTCATGAAGGATAATTGACATCCTAATAAAGATGTGAGTGAGAATTTAGAACATTTTTAAGATGTGGTTTAGGATTAGAACCAACATGTGTATGGTAATGTCTCTATGTGCAAGTGGATATTAGTATGGGAATTAGCTTGGGTTCAGAGAATTTTGAAACTACGGGCTTTGGGAAAACTTCGTGATCGTGAATTAAAGCTTCAACAGGAAATTGAGAAGGTCTTGAAACATGAATAAATTTTGTGGTTTCAAAAATCTAAGGCAAAATGGTTTTCTTATGGTGATAGGAATACAAGTTATTTCTATAATCGCACGACTAGGAGGAAACATAATAAGATTGAGGGCCTTAAAATTGGAGATGGCTGGTGTTTTGATGATGATAAGTTGAAATCCCATGTGGCATAATTTTTCAAAGATCTATACTCGATGAACTATCAAGTCAGTGGTTTGCTCATTTGCCATGGTAAGTTTCCTATGATTCTAAATCTTGATAGAGATAGTTTGCTATTATTAGCTTCCAATAAGGAGATACGTAGAGCTACTTTTGGTATGGCTCCTTTAAAAGCACCCGAGGTTGATGGATTTCAGACTAAAATTTATCAGTTGAGTTGGGATAGTATTGGTGATTCTATCTGTTCACTCGTTCTGCGAATCCTAGGTAGGAGACTGTTAGCTCCTAAGATGAATAGAACTTTGATTATGTTATTGCCTAAGGTTCAGAGATCAGAGAGTGTTACTTAGTTTAGGCCTTTTAGCTTATGTACTGTGTTGTATAAGATTGTTACGAAAATGATAGTTAATAGGCTGAAGCCTTTGATGGATAAACTTACTAAATAAAATCAAGCAAGTTTTGTTGAAGAAAGGAGTATATAATATAACATTATTGTGACTGAAGAGGCCATTCATTCTATGAAAGGCTTCAAGGGTAAAAAAATTCGGGATGGCTATGAAAATTGATTTGGAGAAGGCATATGATAGAGTCATATGAGATTTTTTAGAAAATATTCTCTTAGATGTTGGGATATCGTATTTATTAGTGACTTTTATCTTGAATTGTGTGTCTTCAGCTACATTTCATATACTTTGGAATGGTTATGTTACAGATACTTTTCGTTCTTTGCAAGGAATTAGGCAAGAGGATCCCCTGCCTCCTTATTTGTTTATGCTCTACATGGAAAGGTTGGGGCACCTTATCGAAGACGTTGTTAACCGAGACAGTTGGGCCCCATTGTTCTTATTAAGTAAAGGTCCAACACTTTCTCATTTATTCTTTGCTGACGACCTTATTCACTTTTTTGAAGCGAATACAATCCAAGTTGCTCAAGTTAATGATATTCTTAGCCTTTTTTGCACTTTTCTAGGTAGAAGGTAAATCGAAGGAAACCTCAAGTATTTTTCTCTCTTAATACACCTGTTGATCTTACTAGTGTAATTTGTAGAGATATAGGTATGGTACATGTCAAGGATCTTAGAGTTATCTTGGTATGCCTCTTTTTTATAAAAGAGTTACGGTGGACAAGTTTGGTTTTGTGTTGAATAAAGTTCGTAATAAGTTGAATGGGTGAGAAGCAAGAAGGTTATCCTTAGCGGGTAGAATCACATTAGCAAAGTCTGTCTTGCTTACTATTCTTAACTATTTTATTAGCACAGTTCGTATTTCGATCTTTATCTGTAATGATATTGAAAAGATGGCTCATAATTTCATTTGGGGTTCTACCTTGGAGTCTAGGTAACTAGCTATTGTTTCCTAGAGAGATTGCTGTCGACTACTCGTGTTTGGTGGTCTTGGAATTAGGAATTTAGTTGAGCAAAACAAGTTATTCTTGTTGAAATTAGGTTATCAAATTCTTACTAAAAATGATGTTTTGTGGGTGAAACTAGTGATAAACAAGTGCAGATTATATAGGGTGTTGTCAAATTCCATTGCAAGGAGTGATTGTTCCTTCATTTGGAAATTCTTGATAAAAGTACGGTCGGAGGTGATTGGTAATGTGTTTTGGTCATTAGGAGATGATAGACTTACAAACTTTTGGAATGACGTGTGGATTCCTCAATTCGGTCCGCTTAAGGACTTTTTCATAGGAGTGGGGTAGTCGAACAATATGTTACAGGTGTATGATATGGTGAATGATTGGGAAGACTGGGATTGGCCTTGGATACGTAGTTTGCTTCCTGATAATATTGTGTCTTCTATTGTGACTATGGTTCCTCCGTCTGTAGATGCAAGGTTGAATATGCTTGCTCAAAAATAGATGGTTAGAGATAATTTTTCTTGTGACGAAACTTTCAGGAATTTGTATCAAATCAATTTTGGTGAGTCATCTACCTGTTGGAAACTGTTATGGAAAACTAAGGTACCTCAAAGAGTGTGAGTCTTCCTCTGGGTCTTATGGAAGGATAGCTTATTGTCAAATGGTGAGTGAGGAAGACAACATATGATGAATGAGTGCAATTGTCCAAGATGTGGTTCAGTATTGGAATCAGGTATTCATGTAGTTCGTGATTGTCTATTTTCAAGAGCGGTGTGGCAATCAGTGGTACCAAGTGCGGTTCAAAGTGTGTTTTTCTCCTTGCTACTTGAGAAGTGGTTATTATGGAATTTTCAAAATTCCAAGATTTGGAGATTTGAGAAGTTTGTATGGTCGTCGCTTTTTTCCATTATTTGTTGGCTACTATGGAAGAACCGTAATCTTTTTATTTTTGCTATTAGTAATAATTGTGCTCAAGACCTTGTTGATACAGGGATTGCATGGGCAAGGATTTTTGCTAATTCAAGCATGAGCTCACCTCATCAGAGTCTTAAGTGTCGACTTTGTATTGGTCGCCACCGGAAATAGGATGGGCTAAGCTTAACACAGATGGAGAAATGTCACCCAATAGCAATAATGCTTTGGTTGGAGGGGTTCTTAGGGATTTAGATACAAGATGGTTATGTAGTTTCTCAATGATGGTAAGGACACGATCTTCTGAGTTGAAGCACATGCTGGAAGGTTTACGTACAGCATGGGATAGGAGTTATCGGCAATTAGAGATTGAATGCGATTGTAATGGGCCATTTTTGCCTGGGCCCGAAGAAGAACCAAAATACAAAATAAAAACAAAAATAAGTAAAAGTCTAAATATTATTAACAGTCCATTTACACATTAAAATTGCCCAAATTAAAACCCAAACCAACTACCCTGGCCCAAGACTAACCCTAGCCCAAAAACCAAAAGCCAAGACAGAAACCCTAGCCTCTGCTTAGCGCCGTAGCCACCAGCAGCTTCTGTACGGCCTCTACGCACCACCTCCACGTCAACCTCTATACATGCCAGCAAACGTCGTACCTACACAAACACAAGAAGACAACAATAGCACGGCAAAGAAAACAAATATATTTGTACTCTTTTTTTCTCTCGGCTATAAAAGCCTAAAAACAAACAGTTGTAAGGGGGACTTTTTTATTAGGAACAGAGGCATATATGAAAAAAAAAGATCAATTCAAAAAGAGTTTACCAAAGGTGATTCGTAGATTATTTCTCTACTTTTATTCTTTCTTTCTTTTTTTACTTTATTTTGAATCTATTCGACGAATCTAAAAAAGGAGAGGGTTTACTTACTGTTTTTGGTGTCAATTTAGTCGACGTTGGCTCCTCTGGTCCAAGGGTTGACAGATCTTTGTGGATCTGGCTGAAACCGTGGTTGTGGAGGTACGTTAGTCGCCGATGAAGCCCACGATCGACTGAGAGAGAGAGAGAGAGAGAGGTTAAAAGAGTTTGGTGAGAAAGGTTTTAAGTTTTTTTTCTTTGTTTTTGAAGGAATAGTCGGTTGAATGAGTGTTTTAGGTTTTTTTTCTTTATATATGATAATAAAACGACACCGTTTAGGGGGAAGGGGATCCGCGTGTCAACCCGTTCCTTAGCCCGGATCTGCGTCTATGCGCTTAAAATGGGTAAATTGCACGTTTGATCCCTCTCTTT
Source organism: Gossypium longicalyx (assembly GCA_025698465.1). NCBI lineage: Eukaryota > Viridiplantae > Streptophyta > Magnoliopsida > Malvales > Malvaceae > Gossypium > Gossypium longicalyx. The sequence goes on along the minus strand of CM046996.1, from coordinate 63,624,133 downwards.
CGCGCTGGTATCTGATTGGGCCCTCTATGCATTTTTTTTTTAATTTTCCCTGAGATTTGCGCGTTATTGCAATTTAACCCGCGCCTAAACGCAGCGCTTTGAGAGCTGGTATATTTCCAGTTTTGATCCCTGAGCATTGGAGCGCATTGCTCTTTAGTCCTTCTTTTAATCTCAACAGTTTATTTTATTTATTAAATATCCTTTTAGTTTAATTTTGTTTTAATTGAGTCCTTTTGAGTAGTATAATTCATTATTCTTTTATTCACTTAATACTTATTCTTTTATTCACTTAATACTTATTCTTTATACATGTATATATGTACTTTTTTTGAGTTATCATGATGATTTTACCCATTTTTTATATAAAATCTTTATTTTAAAGCTTTTTATATAGTATGGTTTTAAAGATTTTGTATAAAATTTCATTCAAATGTCTTGTATACTATTATACATATATAGTTCATGATAAAATTAGTTTTTTTATTATATATATTATTAATTCTATGTTATTTTCCATACATAATTTCTTTTCAACCTATTTATATATATATATTAGAACCTTATCTATATAAAATATATTTTATCATATTTTTTTTGTTATTTAAAAAACCTTTCATACTTTATATGTTCTTTAAATTTTTTTATTATATGTATATGGTCAACTTTAAACAGATATTTTATTTTAAAAATATTTTGTACATTATTTGACTCAAATTTTCTCTTTTATAATATCTATTTTAATAATAAGTTATGTATATACTTAGTTTTTTTTTTATGTATAAATTATTTCAAATCTTGCATGTGTTATTCACTTATAATTTTTTTATATAGTTTTTTTATCGTTTCGCATCGTATTAGTTCCTAATGTCTATACTGTTTTGTATATCATGTGTGTTCTATAGATTTCATATTGTTTTATATGTTATTATTTCATGTTGTTAATTAATTTTTTATGTTACTTTCTTAATTTTATTATTTTATGTTCGAAAGCTTACTGTAGTTTGTTTTGATATGTTTCTTTGATATGTGTTGGGTGTATTTATTAATTCGTTTTTATGTTTATGCTATTATCCTTCGTGAAGTATAGTACATTATTCATGTATGTTGTCACATGCTTATAATTTCACCTCTCATTCACTATCATATTACGATTGAAATTTTCAACTTATTAATCCCAAATTAATTATTCCATTTTATTTCAAGTCAACTTAATGCGTTTTCTACAATTGTTTAATTGAAAATTTACTCAAACAAAGGTAATGATTGATGTTTGGGAACTCGAGCAATCGTGCCCTACCGTGCTGGGTTTCTATTTTTTGTTTGTCCAAAATAATCAAATATTCCTCTGAAATTTTATCCGTATTTTCTAAATTCTAAAATAAGGCAATGTTCAATGTTTGGAAATTCGAGAAATCGTGCCCTACCGTGCTGGGTTTCAGTTTTTTGTTGGACCAAATAAGTGAACATTTTTTATAATTTTCAAGTGTATGGGCTTTTAGAAATCGGAATTGATCGTAGTTTCGAGGGTTTAAAGGATCGTGTCCTAACGTGCTGGATGTGATACTGTATTCTTCTGAAACAAGCGAATCTTGATGTCCAATTTGAGTCATTCAAGCGTTTTAAAAGAAACCGTATTTCAAAATATTTTTTTAGACATAAGGACAGCACTTAGTCAGTTTGGTACCAATTTTGGGCGTAGTGAGGGTGTTAATCCTTCCTCATACGTAACCGACTCCCGAACTCGTTTTCTCAAATTTACGTAGGCCAAAATTGATTTAAATGGAATAGAATATTTTATTAGGTGATCCAATCTCACCTAAACAAAAAGGATTGGTGGCGACTCTACAATTTGTTTTAAAAAGTCGATCCTCGTTTTTTTTCTTTTGAAAAAAAAATAGTTTCGACAGCAATAATGCATTGCTTGTTGAATGTTTACTAGTGGGATACACCATCAATAGTAGCCTAGTTGAGCTACGTTTAATTCATAGCTTACTCAACCAAGATTGGAGGAAATGGATTCGTCACATTTCGAGAGGCCAAAATACAGTTTTTGATCGAATAGCCAAGTATGAGTTTAGTAGTCCCTTAAATTTAATTTTTTTTGAAAATCCCCTACATCAGTTCAAGGGGTTTTGTTGTCGGATAATGCTTTGTCTACACGGGTTTAATTGATTTTAATGTACTCGCTTAATATTATTATTTTCAACCAAAAAAAAATCATGTATCTATTCAAATATATATATATATATATCGTTTTTTTTTCTTAATGGCACTCACTTTTTTTTAACCTTCCCCCTTTTTCCCTTTATTATTACTTATCTAAATGTACAATTAAGGTTGAGAAAACAAAAAATTAGAAATCAAAAACCAATCTGAAGAGTTGTTTTTTGGTTCATAAGTTAAAAACCACAATTATCCTCTCTTTTTTACTTAGTTTATATTTATTTTTAATTTTTTTTATAAAGTGAAAAGTAATTATCTTATATTTAAAATAGTGAAATAATTTAAAATTGCATGTAAGAGTTTTTTTTTTTTAGTAAAATTGATTTTTTTTATTTACTTGAAAATTAATATTTTAAAAAAATTAATGAAAAAAATTGTAAAATTCTAGTTGGAAAATTGAATTATTAAAAAAAAAAAGATTGCAAGTAGCGTGCGGAGGAGATATATGGAGTGGGTTTTGGATGTCTTAGTGGTTGAAAATAGATGGACGTTAGGGGCATTGAAGAAATTCAATTTGTGTTGTTGATGGATGCCTTAAAAGGTAAGCAATAAATAAAAATAGGGAGTTTAGTTTTATAAGATTGGCACACACTTTCTTCTTTAACTTTGAGTTTTGGTCCCTCTTATCTTTAACTATATCAATTATCACACTCACATACATTTTTCTTAAAACCACTTCTTTCTTTTTTTAATAAAAAATCAATATTAGTATTTTAATTAAAATAATTGGTTGTGTTAATTATTTCAACTAATTAATATTTCGGATATTAATATTGTAATAAAAAATTTCACATGTCCTTTAATTAATATTTCTAATTTAAGTAATCATATAAATATATACTATAATAAAACTTTAAGAAAGCAATCCAATGTGTCATAGTTAGGGTTGTTTGAATCGGACTAGATCAGTCAATCAGATCGATTGAATAAGAACCAATTGAGGTACCAATTCAGAGAAGGGTAATGAACCGATGACTCAAGAATCAATATGGACCAAGCAAAAAACCGATTAAATTAGGCGGTTGAATTGGATTTTTTACTTTTATGTTTTTTTAATAATTTAGTTAATCGAAACGGACGATTGGTCGAACTAATCAAATCAATAAACTGATGGAATGACTAGTTCCACCACCAGTCTGATTCTAAAAGCCTTGATCATTGTTTAGTCACACTAATAAATTGACAAGTGTACTTATATTTCAATGCTAAAGAGTGAATATTGTTTAATTTTTTAAAATACTATCGAGGCTGAATTATGGGGTATCCATAATGGATTGATATTAGTAAGGAATATGACAGCAAGAATAATCTTAGAAACAGATAGCTTGGCCGCATTAGATTTTGTTCGTGGAAAAGGTGAGATGGATTACGACAATGCCACTCTACAAAATGTCAAAAGAATAATTGTTGGTTATTAGAAAATTGATCTCAAACATATGTTTCATGAAGGAAATCGACTAGGAGATGATATGGCAGCCATGGCTTTTAATTTGGAACCGGATTTTACTGTCTTAATTTTAATTTTATTAAACAAAAGTTTGTAACCAGGCTTAATTGAAAAGGTATTTTTTGAGATTTTAATTCGAATATATATGAATTCTTGACATTTTAATAAAATTCCAAATCTTGGGTGGATGAATTGAAATTGCTTAACTAGAGTTGAAGTTTTGGTAGTTAAATTGAACTTTTGTACAAGACTTGGCTTTGTTCAATTATAAAATTAATTTTCTTTTCTTTTGTACTAAATTTTGACTTCACCTTTTACTTAGTTTTTAAATCCAGATATTAAAGCAAGCCCATTTCAATTTTTGGCCCAGTGGCCTGTTTGTTTTAAGCTAGCAGAAACCCTACCCCATCTATTCTACTGCCACTGGTAAGAAAGGAAGAACAAGACCAATTTTAATTTCAGTTGTACAAATAGTACAAATGTGTCGTAAAAGGGGTACATCAGTAAATTCACAAACAAGTTTACAACACAATTTGGAAACAAAACAGATCACAGCCAGAAATTATTTTATCAACTTTTCCTACCACATCTTTCATGGTTCTTTTTCAATTATTTAATAACATTTTAAAAAAAAATTTCATGTCATTAATACATAATTTTAATAAAATTTCTATACTAAACCTCAAACCTGATGCGAGCCTAATCATATTATGTGATTATGCAGTCAAGTGGGCCTATATTTGGGCCAAGGACCAATCTTTATTTCCAAGAGAATCTATGATTGGGCTAAGATTCCATGGGCTAAATTGGATCTTTGTTAAATTTGTTGAAAAATGTACTCATATTATAGTAAACACGTAACTGTTTTTCTATGTATTTAAACGATGAATAAATAAATAAAGTTGATTCTACATTTCACTGTTATATCTTTTATATTTCTATAATGACTAGATAGTTAGAGGTTTCAAAAAGTGTATTTTCTAGATTCTGTTTTCGTAAATCGGACCCGTAAATATTTTTATTAAATATTTACAGAGTTATATTAGAGGCGAGTTAAATTTTGAATAAGTAATTTTCGTGAAATTAGGAGTTGTTAAGGTACAGGGATTAAATCGTATAAGGGTTAAAAGTTAATTTATAGATTGAAATAAATAGGAGGGACTAAATTAGGAAATAAACCATTAATTAAATGGTTGGGTGATGGTCGGTCATGGTTTAATGAAATTGCATGTGTATATATATATATATATGTCATGTATTAAAGTAACTTTAATAATAATGATAATTTAAATGAAAACAAAATAAAGGAAATAAGAAAGAAAATGAAAGGAGATAGAATGAGTGCATGCAAAATTTAAAAGAAAAAGGAAAGAAAGAAAAGAAGAAGGGAGACGCACGGTTATGGGGTTTCTGAGTTCAAATCTAAAATTGATTAGTGTAATTTAATCTTTTTCTTGAAATCCTGGTACTTAGAACTACTCAACCCATATTGTAATTTTTAGTATTGTTCAAGATTGATGATGTTACAATTGTTGATTAATTAGAGCTTTAGGGATTAAATTGATAGATTTTTAAGTTAGAAATGGAAAGGGACTAAATTGTAGAGTTAATTGTTCATTTTGAGCAATAGGAAATATATTGTGAAAATTCAAATTTAAGGGGTAGAATTTAAAAATAAGGAGCTAAATTTAGCTTAAAGTGAAATTAGTATAAAAATTGAGGTTAAATGTGGAGATTAAAATTAGTCTCGGTTTTGGGACTAAATTAAAGATTAAGCAAAATGCGATATAAAATTTGAAATTTAATCAAAATTGAGTTGTGTATTATTAATCCATTTTAATTATTTAATTCTGTAGCAAATGTCGTTCCGGAATCCTCGAGTAAGAAGGGAAAATATAAGGTCGACGTTGAGTAGCTCGAAATATACGGTTTGTATTTCTATTATCCGAACTAAACTAAAATTTGTTGCATGTTGATATATTTGTCATGGTAAGCATTAAGGTGAGATTGTTATTCAATTAGAATATTAGAATCTATAGTTGTTTATGAAAGCAAAGATTACATAATTGAAAAATATGTATATTGAGAAATTATGGTCGCTATCAAATTTAATATATGCTTATATGTGTGTTAATGTACATATACGGAAATTGGAACATTGGTTGCATTGAAAAGTGAAATGAAACCCTATTAACTATTTCGAGTTAAGTTGGATATAAATGGCATGCCATAGGATAGGAAGAGTTCAGGAATTTCTTCAACCTCGAGTCGATGAGGCACTGGGTGCCAATTTGTTTCGGTTTAACTCATGAAACACTGGGTGTCAACTTATATAGTGTTGGACGCAATTATTACTTCGAATTTATTCTATGAGGCACTAAGTGCCAAACTGGTGTGTTGGTTGGATCTGTCTATCCGTCCGAGTCTGAATTGTATTAATAGGGGAAATTAAATGATAAAAAAATTTATGTGTTGATATTGAGATGACAAGGATGAGAAATGGAATATGAAAGGGTGAAATGACATATGAATTCATGTATTGAACAAAAAGATGAATCATGCCATTGCATGAGTTGAATTACCAAATGCTATATATGAAATGCCATTGATATGTACTTGAACATGTGGAATCTAGTAGATGTAAATGAAGAATGAGTAAATTCGTATTATCGATTTGATACATATGTTTATAACATTACTTCTTACTTTGCTTGCATTTTCACTACTCATATCAAGTTTAAATTGTTTGGATTATAGAAATACCACTGAGTTATTGTAACACCCCTAACCCGTCTCTATCGCCGGATTAGGGTTACGGATCATGTAATAGCCCGAATTTGACCCTAATCGGAACAGTGATTTCTGGACCACGAATTCGAGTCAGAAAAATATTTGAATATCATTTTATATGTTTTGAATGTATGAATTTAGATGTGCTAAATTTTCATGTTTAGATTCGATGATTTGAGTGCTTGATTATTAAAAAAGATTAAATTGCATCAGTTGATTAATAAGCATGCTATCATGGAAATGTTAAAGTGTTATGTCTTTAGAATATTGAGGTTTTGAATGGCAATTATATCATTAATAAATTTATGGATGGTAATGGCTTAATGCATGATGTCTTTATATGTTTATTTTAAAGTTATTTGTGAGATAATTATTTTTATAAGTATTACAAAACATAAAATGGAAAGCCATGCATGTTTGTATCTTTAGGGCCGAATTGAAGTTGTTTTCGTAAGTTGGAGTATTTGTGATGATATTTAACCTTAGACAATTGATATGGACGGTATGGGACATAAAAATAATAATAAAATAAAGCTATGTTATTTTTTTCCAAAGGTTAAACTAGTAAATTATTATTAAGTGAAGTTTTAAAAAAAACAAAGCATTAAAAAAAAAAAAAAAAAAGAGAACATGCATGTAGTTCATCTTGGAGACTGAACAAAGGAGAAAGAAAATAAAATTTGTGGCTTTGAAGTTTCGGCCATTTGAAAGCAAAAATTCAAGGTAAAATTCATGTTGTTTTTGTTAATTTTTAGTATCATTGAATTCCTTGCTTAATTTTCTCTAAAACCCATGAGTTAATTTTTGTTTTGGTGAATAATTGATGTTCGGCCATGAGTTGATAAGCTAAGAAATTTGAGTTTGATGTTAGAAATTAGAAATCAAGTGTTAGATGAATGCCTTTTGTGTTACGATTTTATGTGATTTTGAGTTTAAGATTAATTTGTGAAAATTATTTAATAGGAGGGTTAAATGGTTAAATAAATGAAATATGAGAATTGATATTTGAATAAGACATATTCGGTTTTAGTGTGCCATGGGAAGAATTTAATTATTTTGATGTATTAAGGATGTTTGAACCAAAATGTCAAAGCCTAATTTAAAAGGGGTATTATTTAAATTATTATATTATATGATTTTTGAGTGAAAATAAAATGGTTAATTAATTAAATAAGTTTAAATTTCTTTTAACTAGCTCAAGATTAAAAGAGAGCTGATTTGGATCGGGGGAAGTCGAAGCTAGTCGAGTAATCGTTTTTATCAAAAGCTAATACCCGAGGTAAGTTTTTAAGTAATTAAATATGGTTTATTTTGAACATAGAATGATTTACTATGATGATTCAAATTTTATAATGTATTAGTATGTTAGCCGAATGAGAATTTTCAATGAATTAATGTGATTGAGTTGTATTTGAATGATATCAAAATTTTTGAAAGTGTGTATGTGCTACATGGAATATTATATGATTCAATATATGAAATGTTGTGGAATGATTTTAGGTTTGTGATATTCAGGCATTGAGCCTAGCAAGCCTTGTGCTGGTGATTTTGATCGGGCTTTGTGCCTAGCAGGTTTAGTGTCGATGAATAAATATCAGACTTTGAGTCTAGCAGGCCTTGTGCCGGTGTGAAATTTAGGTTTATACCTAGCAGGTAGTATACCGGTGATTTGCTTTCAAGTCCATGATTATAAGAGTTCAAGTTATTGCGGATATTGAGCAAGTGTAATTGAGCTAAATGACATTGTATATGTTCGGCCACATAGGTAAGTATATGTAAGCTTATATTGAACTTGATTATTCGATTACATGTGAATTATATTGAACTTATATATTCGGTTTTATGTGAAGTTATTTTGAATGTGCATATTTGGCCATTGTGATGTTCTATTGAAGTTGAATTATAGGTTACATGTGATATTTTATTTAACTTCTATATTCGGCCATACATGTAAGTATCTATGTGATAATATATTTGATGTTGTATAATCGGTTATATAGGAAATAATTATGTGGTGATATGTATTTGATATTGAACATTTAGCCAAGGTATCTTATTGTGTAAAAGTATAATATTATTGATACAATTTGTTTAGTTTAAATGTTTTGATTATTCATTGAGTTGTTTAATTTGCTTAAGGCTTACTAAGCTAAGTTAGCTTACTCTGTGTGTTTTTGTTACTCTGTTTTATAGATTTTGGTTGTAAGTTACGAGCTCGGGGATCGTTATCAAAGTCATCCACACTATCATCAACTTTCGGTACTTTTAAAAGTTTATTTTCAAACTTTTGGCATGTATAGGCTAATACGTATTTTGTTTGACCTTGAATATGTATAACTTTAGCCATGCGAAAATGGCTTAATTTCCATGATAGATTCGTTTATACTTGGATATGGTTTGAGCTTACTTTTAGTTGATGTTTTATAAATTATAAGTGAATGAAGTATGTGATATATGTGGTATGTTTGATAATGGTTCGTTGATGTTAGTAAATTTGAAAGTGGATTGATGTAATGATTATCGTATATATATATATATATATATATATATATAAATTTTATGATATAATTATTTGTTTCGGATTAGGTTTTTGGTTTGGGTAAAATATATTTGGATAATGAGTTTAGAAAATGTAACTTATAAGATGTTTATACATGTTTTCATGTGCGAATGTATATTTGTTTGTGATGAATTAAAATTGAAAGGAAAATGATGATAGGTGGAATTGGCTGTGTTTGGTCACTCGGTTTTGATATGTATAAATATAAATAAATATGGTTTAATGATTTAATTTTGATATATGTTTATTCATTTATAAACATGAGCTCAAGTGTTAGCATGTTTTATATATATTAGAAATGCATGATATGAGGCATGCCTATATTCGAATATGCAGAGATTAGTTTAGTTCGATTTGCATGGAAAAATGTATAAGTACTATAATTAGTTATAAGTTTATTAATGGTAAATTATTGAGATTATATTGTTTAATAATGCTAGTAAGTGAGACATTGATAAATGACCATTTAAATAGTGATTTTATGTAATAGTACACCATGAGCATTATATGCATTTTTGCAAAATTAATAATTATGTGTACGTATATACATATACTTTGATTGTTAATTTGAATGATGGTTTGGGTATATAATGAAAGTATATGCATATGTTTATATTTGTTAATGAAAATGTGATTATTTGAAAGGTTTAGATTCGGTTAAATTTTGAGGTATGATTTGTAAATGTAATATGATAAATAAAGTATGTTTAATATTTAATTAGCCATGTGCTTAATATATTTATGAGTATGACTTGTATGAATATCTGAATGTTTGGAATTTTTGTTTTTTGTTCAGTAATGCCTAGAAACCCTAGTCCGGCGACGGATACGGATTAGTGGTGTTACAGATCATTACCGTACAATTAGAAATATTTAACATCTTAACATTTAAATAAACTAAATGTATTATAATCCATTCAATCACATGCATTTTGTCTCCAAATCTAGCCTTCGAGACCCTAAAAATAGCTTTGAAACAATTCAAGACTAATTTGAAACAAATCAAAAGTTTTAAGAAAAAGTTGCAAAATTTGGAAACAGTGGTCACACGGTCGTGTGTTCAGGCCGTGTGCAATCAACCTAAGCCGTGTAACATTTAAACAATGGAAACACGCCCGTGTCCCAGCCCGTGTCCTTACCCGTGTAACTCACTGAGTTGCCTTACACGCTTGTGTGCTAGGTTGTGTAATTCTCTGAGTTAACACACTCCTGTGTGCCAAGCCGTGTGATAGGCCGTGTAACTCACTGACTTGGAACACTAAGACATCTCAAATGACACTCGGTCATGTCACTAGGTCGTGTGACAGCTCGTGCCCCAAGCCTTGTGAACCCAAAATTTACCTAGAATCAAGTCATTTCATAGCAATTTATGTATAACTAACCAATCCATTTGTGCACACTTTCAAGGGACTTAAGCATCATTAAAATACACATAATAATTCTATTTCAAACAACCTAATTCATCTAACCAATATGTCATTCAAAGGCACCGCAATTGCATCCAAACATCATTTACCTAAACATGTCAATATTGCCATTTTCCAAACATAATAACCTAGTTCAAATATATACTAAAACATGTCACAAGTAACCATTTTCAAGCCATCATCAACATACCAAAAGAACCTTATAAAAAAGAATTTGAAAATGACCAAAGTGACATAATTTGGTGAGATGATAAGGTTCACCAAACCAAACATGAAATTTAAAGCTCATTCATACCAAATCACCCTTAACACATTCACAAGGTACCATTACTAAACAACCTATACATGTCATTATTAACCTTGGCCAAAATACACAAAATCTACCAAATTAGTTGTTGGATAGTGTGATAGGTCTTTGACGAGCTTCCAACCAATCGAGCTTTTAATAATCTATAAAACAAAGGAAAATAATTACATAAGCAACGAGTGCTTAGTAAGCTCGTATAAACTTTAAACATAACTTATCATTTTAATAATACAATTCATAGATTAATTATAAACCATTACCAATGCTATAAGCTTAGTAAAAGCCTATACAACATCATCAAACTCACAAGTTAGTATACTTGTTCATGATACATATGAATTCAACCATAAGATATGTCATTTACCATATGCAAACATAACATTTAACTCATCAATGTTGCCATTAGATCATAATTCATTCCATTTGTATACTTACCATTTTATTTTCCTTTTTTTACCCATTTAACCATCTAGAATTATATCGGATACTCAGGAAGCTCACACATAGTGTGCCTTTACATATAACTGTAACATTTCCTTTACATTAATGCTTACACGAGCTGTGAAATGGGTCTGCTCACACGAGCTGTGGGTCGGAATGTAAGCTATATGATGCTGCTCACATGACCTATGGAGAATCCATAACAAATGCAGGACCTTAGTCATCGGTAGGACATTCATGTCCAGCACCCGAAATATGAAATCCTTAATGACATGTCATTTGTATCCTAAGAATTCTTAAGGTCCAACCGGGACTCAATATCTATCAATTCATCATGGTATGGAGACATTCATATATTTATTCATTTACATTAACATAGTAGACATTCAATTTAGATAATATTAAAATGATTGCAGTTCATACGAACTTACCTCGATAACTAGAGCGTAGTAGTATAGTCGAACTAATCTGAAGCTTTAGTTTTTCCTCATTTTAAGTCCAAATGTAGTTTATCTTGATCTAAATAAATAATTTCATTCAATTAAGTATTTCTAGAATTCAATTTAATCCATAATTCATATTTATGCAAAATTACGAATTTTTCCCTAACATTTTAACTTTTCACAATTTAGTCCTTAAGCTCATAACTTAGAATCTAATCATTTTAACCTAAATCCAACTTAAACCATGTTACAAGGGACCTTAAAGAAACTCATATTTATCAAAAATTCTCAACAAAACCTATAGATTTACACTTTTAACAATTTAATCTTTAATTCTAAAATTCATCAAAAATCATTTAACAGAACTTGTTTATTTTATAACAAAGATAAATAATCCATCAACTAACTTCAAAACCTATTCAAAAGCATTCATATAAAGTCTCTCAACCTTTAACAGTTTTGCAAGTTAATCCCCGGGCTAGCTAGATTAAGCTAAAACGAACTCAAAAACATAAAAATCATTAAAAACGGGACTCGAAATCACTTACATGCACCAAAAAGAGCTTAAATAAACCTAAACTTCTTTTCTAATGGTAATTTTAAATGGGAGAGACCAAATGAAGAAGATGAAGCAAGTTTTGTTTTATTTGATTTAGGTTTTAATTATTTAATTACCATTTTAACATTTAAAACCTATCAAAATTTCAATAAAACCTTATCCATGCACATCCACTATCTCCTTAAATGGTATATTTACCATTCAAGTCCTTTAATTTAAGATTTCATAGTCATTGGACCCCTTTAACTAATAGAACTTAACTTTTACACTTTTTTACAATTTAGTTTTTTTTTCACTTAATTAACCATTTAAACATCAAAATTTCTTAACGAAATTTTAATATGACCTTAATATAATCCCATAAACATTAAATAAGTATTAAAATAATAATTTACTCGTCAGAATTGTGGTCCTGAAACTGTTGTTTGCGACATTATTGAAAATGGGCTGTTACAGTTATACTTAGCGTGAGATTTTGTTTTCCATGCACATGTTAGGTACCTTCAACTTATTGTTGACTCAACATCCAACAACAATCTCGAGCTCAAGTGTAGTGGTGTTCTAAATTGTAATTGCATGTACCTAGAAAGTCTTTAGTTGATAGTTGGTTTATTAATGTGATGTTATTTTGGTTTAAAGTGAAATGATGGTTACTTGTATATATGATTATGGTAAAAGCTAGGTTTTGGAATGTGTTTTTAGCTTAAAGCTTGATATCCTAAGTAGCTAGATGTTAGTTCAATATTGGAAAATTTGATATGAATAAAAGTCTTGAATGGATGATGCATTGTTGATATGTTTTAAGAGATAAAATATGGTACCAATAAGGGAATATTGGTTAGGCATATTGGATTATTGTTTTTGCATATTTTGAACATGTTTAATTGTGTTTTAAATAGGTTAAATGGCTGGTAATTGAGTTGCTTAGTGTCCAAGTACGCATGAACTTGAGTTTTAAGGTACATTTAGGTGCATACGGCCTGGGACATGGTCTGTCATATGACCATGTGACACACACGAGCAACACACACGAGCACGTGCCCTGAACGTGTTGTAAAATAGTATAAGTGTAGTTTCCACACGGGCTAGGACATAGTTGTGTGTCTCAAGTCAGTGAGTTACACGAGCAGAGACATGGACTGGGATATGGCCACGTGTCCCAACTTCAAAAGTCACACGGTTTGGGATGTTTCACATAGCCATATGTCCCCTGTTTCTAGGTATTTTTGATATTGCCTTAAAAGTTTTAAATTTATTTCAAATTAGTCTCTGTTCGTTCATAGGCTATTTTTAGGGATCTGTAAATCCACATTAAAGCCTGTAAGAGTATTTTTACTCTGGTTTTGAGTGAATTAGCAAATCTGAATTAGGTGAAGTAGGTCATTCTACTAATATCATCGAAGATAGTAATAGTAGTGTAACACCCCGAATTTTGTGGTTAGAAGTTTTAAGTTAGTAGTTAGGGTTAGAGAGAATGGTGTGCTATTGTGTTTAGTTGCATGTTTAAGTGATAGAATGGGCCTACTGGTCTAGTGATTGAGTGAGTGTTAGTGTACCTCAAGATTTTGGGTTCGAGTCTTTCTATGTGTGTTTTGGAGAAATATTTTTGTTTATTATCGTTTTGTTTTATTAAGTAGCAGCTTTTTTTTAATTTAAAAGGTATAACTATTTATTTTAAAATTTATTTTTTTAGTATTATTTTTCTGGACGTTCTCCTCTTCCCCTATTCTTTGCTTCTTTTCTTTTTAGTTCTTATTTATTTTTCTTTTAATTTTAAAAAATGGTTTTGCTTGTAGATTTTGGAGAGCTTCACTTTCTTGTCGTCGAGTTGGTGTCTGGACGTCATTGATCGCAAATCAGGTGTGGGTTTTGTATCTTTTCTAATTTATTTGTGAATTCTCGATTCGACTTTGTAAAAGTTAGCATTTATTGTGTGTATTCACAAATCGGTTAGTTATGATGTTGTACCACTGTTTTTATGCTTGGAGCTTGTCTGATTTGGTATAATCTCGATGTTATCGAAGGTGGGGGAGTGTTTCGAGGGTGAACACATGTTTTTCGAGGCTTTTCTAGGGTGATTTCGTGACCACACGGGTTGTCACAGGGCTAGATCTTTCGTCTCACGATCCGTACGGCCTTAGGCTTTCCGTTCGTCCAAACTTCCCTAAGTCATCCTTAACTCAAGTAAAGATTCCTTAAGAACTCCTCCAAGGCACCAATTGTAGAGCGGAAACAATTTATGTCGAAAAAAGCAACAAAAGAACAATAGAAAGAGCGCACACAAAGTGTTTGAGTAAATGTTATTTATTCTCTTATTCACAAAGAATAATGAAGCGATTAATGGAATAAGTACAAATGAGGGGGAGGCTCTCTATTTATAGTTGAGCTCTCCCAAAATTGACGGTCAAGGTACATTTACATCGACGGACAAGATTAACCATATCCCTTGATTTTAAGGATTTACAAGATATGCCATATCAAATCTAATCTAATCTTTACAAGATATGATTCCCTCAATCTTCTAAGATTAGTTACCAAATTAGCCTAAGTTGTCATATTTTCATTATCTGGCCAACCAGGCTTCAATCTAACAGGCTTCTCCAACAGCTTCCTGAATCAGGCCAATTCTTGCAGGCCAAGTAATCCTCAAATAAATAATAGACCTCCATTGGATGCATTTGGTGCGATGGTCACGGGTTTTGAACTGCGGCCCGTGACATTCTCCAGCACCCATTCTCGTAACATCCTCGTTGTGACTTTCGAATGGCACTGACTTGATTCGTCTCGGTCTTGTCTCAATGCCTTAGCTTTTTTTTTCTTCAGGACTTTTGCCTCGGCTTCCGTTGCTTCTTAAGTCGAGCTATCCCACTCATTGCATTTACTCTAGTCAACTGTCCCACATGCATCACTTTTTTTCCTTGAAGCCTGATGCACCACCCACCTCTCCCATAGGTGGAAGCCTTGCCGATGACTCGGCCAACTCCGATGCTTCACTCGAATTGAGCCTCATTGGTCCTTGCTTCACTATTTTCATTACAAATTTTTCCCCTAAGTTCAATGACAAACTCACATCTTCCTTGGGTGGAAGCCCCTCCGATGACTTACGAAGCTCGTACGTTGCCTTTCTTTTGACTATGGCTTGTTTTAGACAGTTTCACAACTCATACAGACCATGGCACAAGAAGCACTTTACTCACTTCTTTTTGCTCCTCTTTACCCTCTTGGCTTTAACTTTTCCCTTACTCGAACCAAGCTTCTTGGGCTCCTCGTCTGCTCCATCGTTTTCTTTGATGACAGACTTCCTCAGACACTTCTGTAACCTATGTGGACCATGACATAAAAAGCACTCCACTGGCTTCTTCTTGCTTTCGGCCTTCTTGGCTTTGACACCCATTGCGCTCGATCCAAGTACCAAGGCCTTATCTATCAGCTTCTTTTTAAGTACGAATTTCTTCAAACATTTTTTCAACATGTGTAAACCGTCGTAGAGAAAGCATTTCAACTTGTCTCTTTTCCACTTGGGTTTTTTCTTTCCAACTCATGGTTTTCCATTAGCAGCATTGTCGTTGTTGCCATTACCATCAACATCTTCCTTGCGATCTTTTTCACATACGCCCCTTTCTTCGGACTTGGAAGACCTAAGTTTGCCTTTCCCTAGACCAAGCTTGACCACAAATTCTACTACTGTCATGGCTTTTGATAGCTTTTGGACACTATTTGTTCCACCTCATATCTGACCCACAGCTTCAATACATTCTGAAAAGCAAGTAATATTTTTTTCTCAATCACATCTGAAACTTAGAGCATGAGTTCCTTAAACTCTCGAACATGCTCCCCTACTGTGCCCTATTGTGTTATCCCTTACAACTTTGTCGGAGCGTCTTCCTCGACAAACTCTGGGTAAAACTGTACCTTCAACTCACATTGGAACTTTTGCCACGTCCTAATCTCACATTACCTTTTATTTGTCATCCTGCATCCCCACTATAAAAGCGCAATATCAGTGAGAAATATTGAAACAATGTTTAACTTAACCGCATCATCCACGATGCCTTTAGCACGGAAGTAGTTATCCATCTTCCATAAGAAATTGTCCACATCGCATATAAACTTTGTCCCCACAAACTCTTTCGGGTTCGGGACATCCTTGTTACTGAGTGTTGCACTTGACACTCCTTTTCCCACGGCTGCTCAGTACAAGGCCAGCTCTTCCTCTAGCGTCTCTATTTCTGTGCTCAAAGCTATCATCGGGGCCATTTTTTCCTCATTCAAAGGCTTTAACATGGCTTTGAGAGCATCGTTCCTCTCCGTCAGCTTTTTCCTTTAAGAATCTAGTAGCTTTTGCACGTTATCCCTTTGGGAAGTGAGCCACATGGTCATAGGACTACCGAATCAAGTTCTTAATACTTTCCCCAATCATATTGTCTGACTCTTTTGTATCCTCTATGGACTCCTCAAGTTTACCCACGTGTTCCTCAACAGCCGACAGCATCTCTCTAAAAGTTTTTCTGGCCCACCTTTGTTCGAACTCTTCTTTCGACATTCCAACGGTGCCTTCAAACCAATAGCTCAGATACCACTTGTCACAAAGCTAGATCTTTCGTCTCGCGATCCGTGTAGCCTTAGGCGATTCATTCGTCCAAACTCAGCTAAGTCAGCCTTAACTCAAGTAAGGATTCCTTAAGAACTCCTCCAAGGCACCAATTGTAGAGCAGAAGCGATTTATGCCAAAAGAAGCAACAAAAGAACAACAGAAAGAGCGCACACAAAGTGTTTGAATAAATGCTCTCTATACTCTTATTTACAAAGAGTAATGAAACAATGAATGGAGTGAGTACAAATGAGGGGAGGCTCTTCTATTTATAGTTGAGCTCCCCCAAAGCCAACGGTCAAGATACATTTATATCAACGGATGAGATTAACTATATCCTTTGATTTTAGGGATTTATAAGATATGTCATATCAAATCTAATCTAATCTTTACAAGATATGATTCCCTTAATCTTCTAAGATTAGTTACCAAATTAGCCTAAGTTTTCATATCTTCATTATCAGGCCAACCAGGCTTTAATCTAACATGTTTTTCCAACAACTTCCTGAATTGGATCAATTCTTGCGGGCCCAATGATCCCCATCTAAACAATAGACCTCTATTGGATGTATTTGGTGCGATGGTCATGAGCTTTAAACTGCGGCTCATGACACGAGTGGCCACATGGGCGGTCCACAAGGCCATATGCATTTAAGAATCAGGGTTTCCAGGTAAAATTTGGTGCCACATGGTCCTGTGGCCGATTTGGGGATTTTAGTCGATTTCTACACGACCGTGTCCTCTGGGCACACGGGCGTGTGTATTTGGAAATTAGGGATTTAGCGATTTGGTGCCACACAGTCGTGTGGCTAATTTGAGGATTTAAGGATTCCACATGAACATGTGTTTTAGACACACGGTCGTGTCTGGTGGGTACATGAGTGTGTGAAACCCTCATACGGTCATGTCTGTCCTGTACTCTATTTTAGCACAATTAGATAAAGAGTTACACGGCCTGTTCACACGGCCATGTCTTTGACTCACACGGGAATGTGCCTTAGCCACATGGCCGTGTGCCTTTCTCCACACAGGCGTTTTGACCCCTACACAGCCAGAGCACACGGCTGTGTGCCCTAAGTCACTTATTTTGATTCTGTGTATGTTTTGATCTGAAAACGTACTTGTATGTGTTTCGACTATTGGCTAGGCTTTAGTGAGGGTAATTAGGTCTCTATATCTGTGGCTATGTGTTTTGCTTGTGTTATTTGTGACTGTTGTGTGTGAGATGACTGATTTTGAACCCGATTAACTGGATGTGTGTGCATATTTATTCTGTGTAATTGACTGTCGATGTGTTCATTATTTCTGTGAGATTATATGCACTACATACACTTGTATAAAGTAAAATTTTGGGTTGGTTGCAAAGAGAAGGAAGATTGATTTTGATCTGATCTGGCAGTTTACTACAACTTATTCGTACAGCAGTTTGCCGCACTATACCGCATGTACATTAGCTTTGCTGCGTACTATTATTTGATCTGACAGTTTAAATTGCAACATGTCTGTATAGTATATTACTACATTGCACTATACTGCATATATACTAGCCCTGCTGCGTATTATTATCTAAGTGGCTTAGTCCATATTGATGGTGTGTAGGGTTGGATGGGCCTTTCGAGGTCCTATTTGGTGTGTTTGGTTGGAATAGCTCTTTTGGGGTGTGATTGGAGGACAAAGACAACTTAATTCAATAAATAATCTAAACAAGTCTGTAATCTCATAAAAGAATCAAAGTGGGCTTGTGATTCAAATACTTAAAATGATTATTATGTCATCTACAATTCCAATTGAGGAGATGACTAGTCTTGGCTATCGGAGCAGTTGATTCTAAACCTGTTTGTGAATTAATTCACTTGTGATGTTCATGGTGTGATTTACCTAAATTCTAAGCTAGTCACTAACCATGCATATGTAACTTATGTGCTTTGATATAAGTAGAGGCTTATGCTCTAAAAATGATCGGGTCGATAGCCGTTATATTAGGTATATAACTTGTGTATGGTATGAATTTACTAGCAACAATGGAATTCATAGCTCGATTAAAGAATTAACAATATCTTCTCATTAGTATTGTGTAGATTGATAAATATGAAACGTTACTACGGGTTGCTAGTTCTAGAACGAGCAATTTATCAAATTCATTTGTTGACAGTGATCATATTAATTATTAAGAAGACACAATGGTGACAATGAAATAAAATAGGATTGTATTGAATGAACGAATTTAACTTAAAGGAATCGAGGATATCATATTAGGATAACATTATCGGAACAATTCTTCTAGACAAAATTGTAATTATTAGAGTCTAATTATAAATGTCCAATTGGTCTTTCTACTAGCTTAACAAAAGCTCGACTGGACTACATTTGAATCAGAAAGAAATTCTACGTATTTGGAAATAATTTAATTAAGTCAATCTATTTGACGTGGAATTAAATTTGACGGTTGTGAGAATTGTTCAACTAGAGAATTTGATTAAAGAATGTTGGAATAACAATCATGACCCACCTTAGTAGAATAATGATATTATGGATGTTTGCGACACTATCGGCGGATAAGTGTATGGTGTCGCATAACTCGATTGTGGGTAGAATGTTAGAATTGTCGGCAATGATAGATACATCAGTGTTGTTATCGACATTGGCGTGTAATATGGTCTTGAGGATGGAGGTGGTGCAAAAAAATACCTGGAGAAGGTGTTGATGCATGGTATGATGGTGCACAATGTGGTGCTTGTGTAAAGAAAATGAGATTAGTGAAAGCACCAGAAAAATATGAACCATACTGACCGAGAGGTTATGCACCCATCGGTGCCTCATGTAAGGTTAGAATTGATAATGACTCCAACGAGGCATTTACTCCCGGCCTAGGATTCATATGGGGTCTTCTTGGCCTCTTACGATGACATTTTCTACTCCTTTCCTCATCCGACAGTAGATATGGCTTACCGTGAAGTCTAAACTATTTCATCTAATTCGAAGAGGTCGCCAAATCTGGTGGGAGAATTAGTTTGTATATAGGTATGAAATCGTACTTATGCTCCCAAATATAGATATATTTAGCATGGAATTTAGGCCAATTTTCATCAGTTCTCCCTCGCAAGTCAATCTTGTATAGTTCATTGAGCTCCTAGAGTGACAACGGAATACTTTACCTAAATCCAAACTTGCACATCACTTGATCAAATTTGTGCATCTTGACTATTGAAAAAACTATTAATAACACATTGACATTCCAAATATTGTGATTCGCCAAAAATTCATTCGGGATGCATTCTTGAATTCTCGGATTAGCGTATGGCATCTATTCAAACTATAGTAAGAAATTATAAATTTTATTACATACCTAATATTAAATTTCAAATATTTTCATAAATATTATATAATTTAAAATTTTAAAAACTAATATCGACTTTTAATCATTGATCTAACAATAGTTGGATATCTTCAAGTTCGTATGGTATATACCCACATAACTTACGTCATTGTTCCACCTATTCAAATAATATGTTATTTCAAAAATATAATAACAAAAAAAAATATTATGATAATTTTATTATCAAATGAATTTTACCTCAGAACAAGTGAGAATTCAAAAGGGGCATTTACTCGATGACATATAAATGGTAGTTGATGCCATGCCCATGACTGAAGGAGTATACAACCACCAATTTTTTTTGTGGTTCCGTCGCCTAGCACATCTCTCGATACAATGTCGCCAATACAGTTGATCCCCAACTAAGTCGCCCCGCTTTTTTCAAGCAGGCTAGTTCTAGTAGCCACCTTAAATGTACTGGATTTTAATATTTATCGGGCATTAAAAGACCCTTGATTAACCTCAGGATGAATGCTCATGCGTATTTTTTTTCAACGGTACTCGCAGAGTTGTCGATATAATTGAAATTGTCTTCTAACCATTTCATCTCTATCCGACTAACACTACACTTGTCCAACACCTTGCCAATACTTACTTGCAACTTGGGCTCTAATCACCAACGCCCACTACCCCCGTAATGACTGCCCTATCCACCAATAAACTGAGTTGTAAAGTAACGTCCTCGAGTGTAATTGTACACTCACTGCATTGAAGATGGAATGTGTGTGTCTCGAGTCTCCATTTTTCCACCAAAACACTAATAAGTGTAGTATCCAATTTAGTCCTCTTGTACATATGAGACACGTGCAAGAATCTCGCCTCTTGCAAATGTTGTTCAATAACACACGGTGCCCTCGCATTTAAATTGTGTATGTACGTCTCCATAATTCGATTTTTAGTCTGATTCTATAAACATAAAAAAATTATAAAATTAATAATGTTAACAACTTAATAATTAACTTAATTAAATTTTAAAAAATTAATAATTTTTTTCTTAGCATTTGCAATTGGATGCCGAAAATATGTTTGTCATCCAAACCAATAAGCGACATTGACATTTTTATAAACTATAGAAATAAAATAAAATCAAAGAAATTACAAAATATAAAATTAAACCAACTAAAATTTGAGAGAAATTAAATGAAAAAAATGAGAACTAAATAGTTGAAAGAATTTAGAGAATATGATTTAAATGCAAAAGAAAGAAAATGAATTGAGTTTATATAGCAAATAAACTAGTCGTTTTTAGCCGTTGTATTTTTTGACCATTGAAAAAAAGTTATCTTGGATGAAAATGTGTCCAACAAGACGCGTTTTCAATTGAGGTGTTAGTAGGGACGCTGAAAGCACGTCCTGCTAGACACGTTTTCTATTTCTCTCTTCAAAATTGGCCTATTTTCCTAAATTTTAAAAAAAACTCCTAATTCCATAATTAACTTTTAAAATTATCCTCTTCTAGCTAATTAAGGGTTTTTTACCTCAATATTATAAAAAAAAAAATTTGTACACCAAAATAGGTTGTCAGCCAGATTAATTACGAAAATGGTATGTTTTTTTAGGTCGTGCCTACCTGACAGGCACAACCGATTTTTTTAATATTAAATTTTTTTTTCATTTAAAAAATTATTATATATATTTTTTTTTCGGGGTAGTATACAACCCGTATATATGGAAGCATACATACATGTTGTGCCTTCTTGGTAGGCACAACTAATGGGGCCCACATGCTTAATTTTTCCCTATATATTCCCCCGAAAATCAGATGAAGAACATACAAAAATTTAGCAGCAAAATAGAAGTAAGAAGAGAGTGAGAAGAAGGAAAGAAAGGAAAGCAAGAAGAATAATAAGGTATTTTAATTTATTTATTTTTAAATAGAATGTAGAATTTTGTTAGAAATTTTATTATTTAAAAGTTTGTTAGATTAATAATTTTGTTAGGTTCTAAATGAAAAATTTTGCATTAAAAATTTTATGTAACTTTTTTGCTATTCGAAACTATTTTGAGAATTTTGAATTTTTTTTAACAGATCTAGTATTGAATATGAAGAATCAATTTTTCGTATGCGTTTATTTTGATGGAGAAATTTTGACAACAAGCGTAGGATGTATATTTGAATGTCGCAAACAAGTAGCAATGAGATTCAATAGAAATATCTCTTTTGATGATATGAAGGAAAAAATTAGTGAAAAAATTTATAAACGTTGTGGGAGAAGGATCTCGAAACTTTTCTACAAGTTTCCAGTTTCGATGGATCCCATAAAATTCACCGAAATGGAACTTGTAGACGATGAAGACATGGAGACAATGGTCGGTTTTTATTGTGGGACTTGGAGCAACTAAAATGCACCGATTCAGTTATTTGCTGAGTTAGCTGGTGTGGAAGAAACTGAAGATGCCACTCCATTAGGTGAAGAAGATGGAGCTCAAGAACCGTGTATGGTGGTTCCGGTATCATACGTTGGTAGTCAATCAACTATACATGGGATCAACATTGATCTTAATGCTGCATCCGAGACTACTGTGGTTGGTGATGATGTATACCATAGTAGTGATCCTTCTAATCATGAAGTCGATAGTGAAAGTGATCCCGACGTGGATGAGGTCCCGGATGATATTGACGATGAAGGCATGAATGAAGAAGTAAATGTTAATGCGTCTTCAGTCGGGAACCAGATTCGTCGTATTGTGATACATAATAATCTTGGGGTACACATGTCTCGGATAGACCCCGATGAGGCGTATGTAGCCGAGTTCCCAGAGTACCTTGAAATATAATCTGCTCATCGGATGGCCGTATATTCTGATCCTGAGGAGTTGTTCATGGGCCAGAGATTCGAAAATAAGGAAGAGTGCGTATTTTCCATTAAACGGTATAGTATGAATATATCAGTAGACTATAAAGTCGTCGTGTCTAAACTGACATTATATATTGGAGAGTGTTGGAGGTCAGCGGAAGGCTGCAATTGGCGGATACGAGCTGCATTTATCCAAAAGTCGCAGATGTGGGAGATACGAAAATTTTTTGGGCCTCACACATGCACTTCATCACGTATGACAGAAGATCATCGAAAACTTGATTCCAAAACTATCTGTACGTGCATCATGCCAATGGTTGAAGACATGCCGACCATTAAAATTTCGGTACTGATTGCCGAAATACAGGCACGATTCCAGTATCGAGTATCATACCGGAAGGCATGGATAGCTAAACAGATGGTAATGGAGTAATTGTACAGAGATTTCGATGCATCATATAATGAGTTACAGGGATGGATTGCTGCTATGAGGGAGTACGTACCAGGGTCTGCCATTGAGTTGCAGACACGACCTTATTATGGCCCGGATGAGCAACTACAACTGAGAAAAAGAATTTTCCAACGGATGTTCTGGACGTTTGATCCATGTGTACGTGCATTTCCCCACTGCAAGCCGTTTGTGCAAGTAGATGGGACATGGCTATACGGTAAATATACATAGATTTTACTTCTTGCGATTGCTCAGGACAGGAATAATAACGTGCTCCCGATTGCGTTTTCCATCGTATATAAAGAGAATATGGAGTCGTGGGAATTCTTCCTTACAAACCTGCGGAGGTATGTTGTTAGTAATGATAGTATTTACATCATCTCCGATAGAGGGAAAGGATTAATTGCTGCCATTAGGCGTTCCAGTGTGCCATGGAGATCTATTTACTGCATACGGCACATTGCGTCTAACTTTCATCGAGATTATAAGAATACAGACTGGAAGAGACAAGTTGTGAAAATGGGTAAAGAATAACCTTATCCTTTCAATATATAACCTAATGTTTTGTGATGAGACTGTAACTTATATTTTCTTAATACATACACAGCGTACGAGCTTGAGCCACACATTTTCCGGCAATGGATAACTCGACTTGAGAATGACATGGAAGGTCAAACGAACACATCTTTTCGACAATGGTTGGGTACCATGGAGCCGTGGCAATGGGCTCAAAGTTTTGACGAGGGCTTTCGTTATGGTCAAATGACCACAAACTTGGTGGAGGGCATCAACGCTGTGTTATTGAAAACACGACATCTTCCGATTTCATCTATCTTCTCGGCTACATTCTACAGGTTTGCTACCTTGATGCCAAGAATGGGTCAGCAATAAGTCAACCAGATAGAGGCAGGACACGTGTTTGTCGAATATGTCAAGGATGCAATGGTTGCAAACCGTCGGATGGCGAGGTCGATGAATGTAGAAGTATATTTACGACGTAATGAAACGTTTCGCGTTACAGAGACCATCGGCCGTCGACCCGGTATACCACCTAGGTCCTACGGAGTTGATCTCCGAAATAGACGGTGCGATTGTAGGAGGTTCCAGACACTTCATTATCCTTGTGCACATGTTGTAGCAGCTTGTGCTAAAGTCTCGCTCAATGTAGATCAATTTATCGATGAAGTGTATACCTTCGAACGCACGTTGCGTGTATGGGAGAATGAGTTTCCCGTACTTCCTAGCCTATCTACTTGGGAGGTTCCTCCGACGACATTCGAGCTTGTCCCAGACAAAGGGTTGTGTAGGAACCCAAAAGGTCGTCCGCAATCATCTAGAATCCGTAACAAAATGGACATTAGAGAGAAATCCGATGGGAAGTTGTGTGGAGTTTGCAGATTACCAGGTCATAATCGGAATAAATGCCCGCTCCGAAACTACCATATTGGACAATCGTCGCGATTAGATAGAAATTAAGATTTTGTTAATTACATGTTGGAAGAAAAAGTCCTGCTAAGTAGTATTAAATGAATTTTTTAAGCATTTTAAAATTGATTGTTTTTAATACTCCTCTTTTTTTGCAATTATGTACTTCAACCCAAGCAAATCCAAAATTCGCCTTCGAAGCACATGTTTATATACAATTTACATACTTACTCCGGGTGAAGCATGACTATTTGTGTTCATACATACGTAACTCGGATTTATTATGTATTTCATTTACTATTATAATAACGTTCTTCAACCGGGGGAATGATAACTATCCTTTGTAATTAAATGATAAAAAAACTCATTACATAAATAGTCATTACATAATTTGCCAAAAATAAATTAAATTGATAAATAAAATGCCAAAAAATTTATTACATAAAAAAGGAAGTTATTTATATTTCAAACCCCCTAAAATTGATGGTTTGATGGTGTGGTTCTAGGGGTATATTTTTGTGGAGCCCGACGTTCACATTGCGGACGACTACGACGATCAACGTTCTCTTCATCTGTATGTGGGGGTGTGTGAAACATAGACGAAAAATCATATGTCTCAAACACCATCAATGAACTTCAGCCGAGAGAAGTAGAATATGGAGGTGGATATGGGCCGGGAGGAGTAGAGTACGGCGGTGGATACGACTCTGGAGGAGTTGAGTACATAGGTGGATACGGGCCGGAAGGAGTAGAGTACTGAGATAAATATGACCCGGGATGACTGGAGTACTGAAGTGGTAGTGGGCTGAAGATATCAAACTCTGAATGATATCTGTGGCCTGAGGAGCCCGAGAAATAGTCATCGCCCCCTAAATCTGGATGATAAGAACTACCTCCAGAGTGTAGTTCCGGCTCTGGCTCCTGCTGTGGCTCCGGCCCTGGTGCATGATTCGGATCTGGAAGATGTTGCCAAATTCGTGTCGTATGTGGGGGGACTACCATCGACCGCCCACCAAACAAAAATGGTTTCCCTATCTCACAGTACCACTGTAGGTACTGTAACGAGGGCTGAAGATCCAAGCCACGATCCATCTGAGGTACCCTCTCAAACCGGTTGTTCCACATTGTAACATATTCTTTATGCTCATCTCCCTAATCAAGCCCATGCCTCCCCCTCCTGGTCATCCCATGGATATCCCCCAATCGTACTGGTGGACTCGGGATATATTGAATGCAACTGAACTACCGAAGTACTCGATCGCCATGATACCACTCCACTATCTGAAAATTAATAACGGGTGCACTAATGCACCATAAGTTTGAGTGGACGCGGGCAGACGAGGGAATAACTGCCATAATTTCTAGAATAGAATACGGCATCCAAATGAACTGCACAGTTAATCATATTTTTTGTATTAACGTAGGTCGAGTGAAATAAAATAATAAAATAAAATTGATATTGAAAAAACTTACCCCCTCTCCAGAATGATTCTCGATCATCAGGCGGTATATCGGAACTTTGTTTGACCTTTCGATACCCGGATTTGTGCTCCATCTAAGAAAAAAATTGTTAGAACAACATAATCCGAAAAAAAAGTCAACTAATTGTTACAACGCATAAAAATTCATCACCTATTAACGAGTGGAAATATATATGATTGGTGACTAATTGATGCCAAGAATGGCATCCGGTAAAGTGCCCACGATTGCAGCAGCATGAGGCATCCGCCTATGTCCATCGCAGAAGGATCTGTCGTCCGACAAAGTTCTCGATACAACATGGCTAACACTGCGGACCCCCAACTGTATGAACGGGTGTTATGCAAATTAGATAATAGGGGTAAGTACATCAAGTGAACAGTACTGCCGTTTGATTCCATCATAAGTACACCCCCTATAAGGTGCATAATGTAAGCTCGAACGGCCTGCATCACCTCCCGTTCATTGGCAGTACTCGGCAAATACTCAAAATTGGCCTTTAGCCATGACAACCTCAAACTGGCAAATTTCCCCTCACTTGGCGAGCGTCCAAGTAATTCATAGCAAAGGGTTGCCGGCCTGGAGATCGAACTTACTCCCGTGACCGCATTCCCGTCGATGGGGAGCCCGAGCTGTACTGCAACATCTTTTAGAGTGATGGTGCACTCCCCGCACGGCAAATGAAATATGTGGGTCTCCGGACGCCATCGCTCGACTAAAGCGGAAATCAGGTCATATCGCAGATCAAAAGTCCGGATCAATGCTGCTGATCCGAACCCGGCTAACTCCAAGAACGGTATTAGGCGTTCATCTGGCTGAAACCCTATACTATTAACACGGCCTCTCAATACGTGGTACGACTCCTGACATTATTATATTAGCGAAATAATTAATACAATATAATTTAATTCAACAAATAACATGACTATGAAATAAAAATTTTATTACCATCTCCTTAATGGTACTTGATATGTGATTTGTATTATCAATCAAAGAACCCATTTGTTACAAATTTGCAATTAAAAAAAAATTGAATTCAGTTTTTCTTATTTCAAAAGATACAATAATTTTTTTAAATTTTAGAAATAAACACAGTAAATATCTCATAATTTCTCATTTTTTACCTATAATTTTTTTATGTTAGATAACAATAATAATACAATTAAAAACATATAAACTATCTAAATATAAAAAACATACGAATTAAAAAAAAAGAACTAGAAACATACCTAATTAGAAGAACTTCCAAATAACCTATAAAATTATGTAACAACAAATTTAATCAACATTTTAATAAATCAATAAAAAATATCAAATAAATATATAATAATATAAAATTACATTATATAAAAATTACATTAAAAAATCACAAAACACTAAACTATAAACACTAACAATTTATAATCATATACTAACACAAAATAACTATAAAATTATTTTTTTAAATACATTACTAAAAAAAATCACAATACATTAATACACACTAAACCACTAAACACTAACAATATATAACCTAATCTTAAATTACTAATAAAATAGCTATAAAAATATTTTTTTAAATATATTACTAAAAAAAATCACAATACACTAATACACTAAACCACTAAACACTAACAATTTATATAACCTAATCTTAAATTACTAATGAAATAGCTATAAAAATATTTTTTTAAAATATATTACTAAAAAAATTACAATACGCTAATACTAAACCACTAAACACTAACAATTTATATAACATAATCTTAAATTACTAATAAAATAGCTATAAAATTATTTTTTTAAAAATATATTACTAAAAAAATCACAATACACTAATACACTAAACTACTAAACACTAACAATTTATATAACCAAATCAACTATAAAATTATTTTTTAAAAAAATATATTATTACTAAAAAAATCACAATACACTAATACACTAAACACTAACAATTTGTAACCTAATCCCATAAATTATTAACAAAATAAATAACTATAACAAAATACAAAAAAAAACTAATAATTTATAACCTAATCATAAACTACTAACAAAATAATTATACAATTTTTTAAAAAAAATTTACATACTAAAAACTCACAAAACACCATAATTTTATAATAAATTACTAAAATAATACATTACCTTTTTTTTCTTCTTCTTCCTTCTTCTTCCTTCTTCTTCTCCTTCACCTTCCTTCTCCTTTCTCTCCTTTCTTTCTCACAGTCAGTGGATGCTTCAATATAGGGGGGACCATGCTTATAAGGTCTCCCATAAATTTTTTTTCCCATGAGTGATAAGACTCATGCATGAGAAAAAAATGGGCTGCATGCAGGAGGAAGGCAGCCTGTCAGGCTCGACCCGTTTCGAGTATTTTTACCCGTATAAAACTTGTATTTTTACATATACATTAATATAAATATTAAAAAAATAATATAATAATAATTTTTTAAACAAAAAATTTAATATTAAAAAAATCGGTTGTGCCTGTCAGATAGGCACGACCTAAAAAAACATATCATTTTCGTAATTAATCTGACTGACAACCTATTTTGGTGTATAAATTTCTTTTATAATATTGAGGTAAAAAACCCGCTAATTAACCCTTCTTTATATATTAAATATTTATTTTCTCCACTGGGTATGGTGATATCTAAAATTATAAAATCAAATGATTATTTCAAATATCATTATTATTTTTCTATGTAAAATATTTCAAATATTATTTTTTTTGTCTACATTGTAGGTATGATAAATTTTAATATTATAAAATCAAAATTAATTTTTATTGTATATATAAATAAAGAGTTATGAATTAAAACTATTTTTTACATAATGATATATAAAATAAATATTTTTATTATATAATTACATATTTATTAATTTATTTATATAAATAAAAGAGTTATTAATTAAAAAGCTCAATTAAAAAATAAAAGATATAAATGTAAGTAAAAAGGAATCGAACTTAAGATTTAAAGACAAAACCATTAATATCTAATTTCCCCCTAATTTCCAATTTTAGGACTGGCAAAAAAAAATTATAGTTTAAAGAGACGGTGCGTTTCACTAGAATATTGAGGGTGAAACTTTGGTTGATAAGGTGGTCTCATTACTCGCCTCTTTCTCTCTGCGCTTTAAAACATCAGAAAATGGCGTCCTATTTCATATCTAGTGCTCGCTTTTGCACTTCCAAATTCCCAATCGCTGTGCATCTATCAAGGCCCCTCCTTCTCCCTTCAAAACCCTCAAAATTTCCATTCTCTTCCAACAGATTTATATCTTTCCAAAACATCCCTGCCAAATCCCCACCTCCGCTTCTTTCATCTTCCTCAACCTCCACCCCCCTCCAACCAATGGAAGAACTCCCTCCTAAGCTCCAAGATATCATCAAGCTTTTCCAGTCGGTTGAAGAACCCAAGGCCAAGTACGAGCAGCTCATGTTTTATGGCAAAAACTTGAAACCCCTCGATGCCCAGTTCAAAACTAAGGACAACAAAGTTGAGGGCTGTGTTTCTCAGGTTTGGGTCAGGGCTTACCTTGATGAAGATAAGAATGTTTTCTATCAAGCAGATTCTGATTCTGTTTTAACCAAAGGACTCGCTGCTTTGCTGGTTAATGGATTGTCTGGAAGGCCTGTCCCGGAAGTTTTGAAGATTTCTCCTGATTTTGCTGTGCTTCTTGGGCTGCAACAGAGCTCTACACCTTCAAGGAACAATGGGTTTCTGAACATGTTGAAGTTGATGCAAAGGAAAGCACTTGAGTTGCTTATTGAAGCTGAGAAGGGTAGTGGGTCTTCGGGTAATGGCCAGATTGTGAATGATAACAGTGAAAAACCTGTTGAGAGTTCAAGTTTAGATTCAAAAGCTGATGAGAATTCTGGTGTTGGATCGAGTTCTTTAAAAGGTAGTGAAGAAAGTTCAAGTGGTTTGGGAAGTAGAGGAATGAGGATCAAAGAGAAGCTGGAAAGGGAGCTTAGTCCTATTGAATTGAAAGTGGAGGATGTTTCTTATCAGCATGCTGGACATGCTGGTGTGAGGGGCAGTGATGGGGAAACACATTTTAATCTGAAAATTGTGTCCAAGGAATTTGAAGGGAAGAGTTTGGTTAAAAGGCATAGATTAGTTTATGGTTTGTTGGATCAGGAATTGCAGAGTGGATTGCACGCCTTGTCTATCGTGGCAAAGACACCCTCTGAAGTTGAAGCAAAATGAAGAGATGTTCATGAGTAGTGAAAAACATGGTCTTTTTTAATACATTTTAATATGCGTTACTTTGTAGGTTCTCCAAAAGTGCTTAACTGAGAAATGAGATTTTTTGTACCTCGGATTTTTTTTTTCTGTAAATAACTGCCTGTGTGGCTGTTCTGTTTGGATAACTTTTCAAATTATTCTTAGTTTCCTTATTTTCTCATATACAAGTTCAGGGATTTGGTTTGAAATAAATGCGCAGCTCTGAGGTGTGTGGACTTGAAGGCCTAATCCTACATGAGGGACTGTTACTAAGGTGGAAATAATAAGTAATGCATCTCTTTGTTGATTTTTTCCCTCTATTTAGTTGTCATTATATTCATAGCATGTCAATAATCGATAATGGTATCCGTTTTTCTAGTATGTAAAAGGTTTTTAAAACATGGCTGTTCATTATCTTATATCATTAGATTTAATTGTTAAGGCTGTTTAAACATAATTAAGTTGAAGCAAAATAAGGAGTGGTTATGGCTAGTGAAAAATATGATCTTTTAAAATATATTTAATATGTTTTACTTGTAGGTTTGAAAAGCAGCTTAACTGAGAAGCTGGATTTTTTACCATTCATGAATCAGTTTCGCATTAGCTGGTTGTTTAAGTAACTGCTTGTGGGCTGTTTTGTTTGAATAACTTGTAAAATTATTCATTACTGAGGCTTTCAATCATGTTCTTAGTTTCCATGGTTTTTCATATAGAAGTTCAAGGATTTGGCTTGTAGTAAAAGTGCAGCTGTGAGTTGTGTGGACTTCAAGGCCTAATCCTTAATGAGGGATTGTCACTAACATTGATATGATAAGTAATACATCTCTTTGTTGATTATTTCCCTCTATTTAGCTCTTTGTACATTCATAGCATGTTAACAATAAAAGATCGTGGTTCTGTTCTGTTAATATGTCAAAGGGAACATGGTTGTTCGTTCTATGTCTATCATTAAAATTAATAGCTAATGCCGTTCAAAGATAATTAAGTTGAAGCAAAATGAAGAGTTGTCATGGCTAGTTAAAAATATGGTTTTTTAAATGCATTTGATATGCCTTACTTTGTAGGTTTACAAAATGTTCTTAATGAGAAATCAGATATGCCTATGTGGCTGTTCTGTTTCGATAATTTTTCAAACTGTTCATTAATGGGGCTTTCAGTCATGTTCTTAGTTTCCTTGGTTTTTCATATAAAAGTTCTGGAATTTGATTTGAAGTAAATGTGCAGCAGCCGTGAGTTGTAGACTTCAAGGCTTAATCCTACGTTGGAGACTATCACTAACATGGATATGATATGATAAGTAATACATCTCTTTGTTGATTCTTTCCCACTATTTAGCTCTTTGTACATTAATAGCATTTTAACAATTGAGAATACGGCATGTGAGCTGAACATTTGACAATAGTTCCCATTTCTTTCTTTTGGGGGCCAGTACATAGATTAGGGGGCTCTCGGTTGTAGTGAGAGTCAGATAAGGAGAATTAAAACATTAAGAATTTCATATAAGAGGATGGTGTGTTGAAAATCGATGCAAGATGTTAATGGCATATTAGATGCATAAGATGTAGTTGGATATCTCAATATCCCAATGGATTACCACCTAGTTGGTTTTTGCAGGTGGTTGCTTTCGGCTGCTATAGACAGTAGACAGCACATCTTGCATTGATCTTTCTTACTTTCCCTATTTTTTATGATCAATAGTTATGGTAGTGGCTAGTTGTGTTAATATTTATTGGTTATCACATCTTTTATGTAAAGAAATGTGTTTCACTAAACATTCCAGTGTTGATGATACCCGAAATTCGATAAAGATTATGTGTGAGCCACGTGGTAACTTTTAACCAGTAAGTCCAGAGCTTTGCTGTGCATCTATCTAAACGTTTTTAATTGAAAGCTATTGTTGCTTGGTTTGTGAGCAGCATTGAGGGACTGCAAATGTCTTGTATGCAGCTGAGCTGCTGCCATACTACAAAGATAAAGATGTTGGTAACGCTCTATATTAAAATTTATGTTGTATGGTGATCACCTATATCTAACACAACTCCAGACATGGTCCAAATGCATGAAATCTGTGTTTGACACAACTGAGTCTAAGTTCCAAACCTACATGCCTCATAATTTACCTTCCAGGGCTTTCCTAAAATCAGATTGTTGTTAATCATTCATTCATCTTCTTTCTATATTGATATTTATATTTTTTATAATTAAATTTAAATGTAATATTTTTTATTAAATTAATAACAATTACTTCCAGTCTAAATTAATACCTTGTCTTATTAATCGAAATGATCACACATATTCTCATTGATTTGATGAATTAAAGTAGAATAATTTATACGTATGTGGTGTTTAACATTTTTTCTATGTCACTGAAATGAGAATGTGAAATGTAACATTATAATGTTTGTTATATGTAACACAATATTGATTAAAATTATTACTTAACTCGTAAATTAACACTTAAATTATATTATTATTTCTATTTCAGTGTATAATTTTTTTTAATCACAAGCGGCATCTAAATTTTTTTCCAAGTTGATTATTTGTTAATTCTACGTCATGTGGCAAAAAAGACAAAAAAATAATTTATTTTCTGTATATATATATATATATATCTATCTTTACTTTATATTTTTTCTTTCTTCTTCCTCTCATCTTGGATTTCTTCTATAAATTTGAGTATTTTGGATTTTATGGTTTCAATTAAGATTTTCAGAGTTGAAGAGATGGTTGAACCAGTCATGCCATCAGACGGTTTGACCAGTTCAATCAAATATATTATTTAAAAAATCATAAAATTAAAAATAGAGAAACCGGTTCAATTGATTTTTTAGTTCAATTTAATTGATTTGTATCGACTTGTGAGTTACTTAGTCAACCCCAATCTTCAAATTGATAGCCCGACTGGTTCCCGATCCAACAAGTTCGACCAACTAGTCTGGTCCAATTTTGAAACACTAGTTTTTATTGATGAAAAAACTTTTTTATTCAGTAAGGTTGAGCTGTGAAGTTTAAAAACAAAATTAATCGTCAATGTCTCAATCATGGGAGGCAAATTTCAAGCATTATTGGCATTGCCAAATATGATAAAAAAAAAAAAAGAGAAAAAAGAAAAAGAAATAAATAATGTAAAAAAAAGAATTAGAAAATATTTTTACCTTTAAAAAATAATTATTTGTTAAAGTTGTATGGTGTGGCAGTCTATTATTGGTTAGAATTTTTTTATTAGGTATAATATTTTTTTTAAAAATGGGTAATGGAAGAATAATTTAGGTATCACTTATAAAATATATATATATATATATATATTAAATTGGGAAAATAGTAGAGTATGTGGATTAAGCTTTTAAAAAAAATAGATTTAACTATTTAACTTAATTATAAGAGAGTTACATTGATACATTTTTTTTTAGTATGGTGAAGATTTAAACTTAAGGTACTCAATCAATAGGCAATAACTTGGAGTTATGATGGTAAATATAGTTATTTATTTTTTGGTACATTGGTATATTTGATTTACTAACAACTTTACTAGGAATGTGATAGTAAATTTCGAAATTAGCCTCATCAAATAAAATATAATTTTCAATTATATTTATTATTAACAAAAGTTAGTTTATTATTTAAAAATATGTAATTTAACTTATTTATTTTTAAGTAATAATAATGTATTTATTTTAAATAAATATAATATAATATATTTATCTCAAATATATATGATTATTTTATAAAAAAATTAACATTTAATTAAATTTAAAATAAGTTTTAAATACTTAATATAGATTTAAATTAGAATAAAATTTAAACTTAAATTTGATAATACTTAAAATAAATTTAAATTTGAATAATTTTAATGATTTGTAGTTAGAAAAAAAGAAGGGTGACATTGTTTCAATGCTAAATTTAATTTCCATTTTCCAATAACATCGAAAAGTTACTGGTTTTTTACCAATATAGTATTAAAAAAATACTTAAATGGTACAAGGTAAAAATTAATTACAGAAATTGTTTGTCCAGGGTGGTGCCGCCTCTGGCAATGGCGTGAGCACCCTGGAATCTGACAAAATCAGTTAAAAAAAATAGCAATAGTAGAAAGCTGAAAAAAAAAAAGCTGAAGCAAAAGAAAAAAAAGAGCGACAGAGAGCGTGCAGTGTGGAGGCCATGCGCAAGAAGCGGCACTGGTGGTGGGCTGCCACAGCAAAGACTGATGGTGTGCAGTGCGAGGCGGCACCGTGGATAAGACCTCTCATGCATGGGCGTTTTGGTTTTTTTTTTTTTATGTTTGAGACCATATATTATGGTTCCTTACCTCATTTCGGGGAGAAAGAAGGAGAAGAAGAAAAGAAGAGAAGAAGAAGAAGAAGAAGAAAGAGAAGCGGGCGGCACTGGTGAGGGAAGAAAAAGGAAAAAGAGAAGGAAAAGAAGAGGGAGGGAAGGAAAAAAAAGGAAAAAAAAAAGGGTAATTTTTTTAAATAAGTAATTTATTTATTTTAGGTGTTATTATTATTATTGACTGATTTTGATTTAATTTAAATTTAATTTATAAATTTATTTTTTTACAAGATGTTATTTAGTTAAAAAGAAATATTAAGATATGTTTGTATTTATTTTATATTTTCACTCATTCCTAATTTATTTTTAATTTTTATTGAAGTAAAAAAGCCTATGTATGTTATGTGCAAAGAACGTTTTATTATTATTATTATTATTTTATGTAATTTATTTGTTAAGTGTGTTTTAGGTTGATTAGATATATTTTTTATAAAGTTTCTTTGGCATGTTATATTCTGATTATTTTAATTTTTTTTATTTTTTATGTGATGGGGTTTTTATACTATTTTACAAAAATAGTATAAAAAATAAATTCTTAAAAAAATATCTTAATGAAAAAATAAAATACGAAAAGAAATAAAATATGAAATTTTTTTTGGAGAAAGTGGTGTTGGCAGGTTTTTTATTAAAATAATATAAAAAATAAAATAAGAAAATAATATATTTTTAAAAATAAAATCTGAAAATTTTAAAAATACGAACAAAGGGACAAAATTAGGGTTATTTACTAAATTAATATAAAAAAAACTAAAATATTACATTTGAAACATTATGTACTAAAATAATATAAAAAAATAAAATACAAAAATAGTATATTTTAAAAATAAAATATGAAAATTTAAAAAATACAAACAAAGGGCCAAAATCAGAGTTATTTACTAAATTAATATAAAAAAACACTAAAATAATACATTTGAAACATTATGTACTAAAATAATATAAAAAATAAAATACGAAAATAGTATATTTTAAAAAATAAAATTCGAAAATTTTAAAAATACAAACAAAGGGCCAAAATCAGGGTTATTTAAAAAACACTAAAATAATACATTTGAAACATTATGTATTAAAATAAGATAAAAAAATAAAATAAGAAAATAGTATATTATAAAGAATAAAATCCGAAAATTTTAAAAATACAAACAAATGGCCAAAATCAGGGTTATTTACTAAATTAATATAAAAAATACTAAAATAATATATTTAAAACATTATGTACTAAAATAATATAAAAAATAAAATACGAGAATAGTATATTTTAAAAAATAAAATCCGAAAATTTTTAAAATATAAACAAATGGTCAAATTCAGGGTTATTTAAAAAACACTAAAATAATACATTTGAAACATTATGTACTAAAATAATAGAAAAAAATAAAATACGAAAATAGTATATTTTAAAAAATAAGATCAGAAAATTTTAAAATTTTTAAAATTTTTTATTTCCCAATGAATTTAATTAATTACATATTATAATATATTTTAAAATAATATTGAACAACTTATAATGTGTTTTTTAATTATTATTGCATCACTCAAATTATTATTATTAAAAAAATAAATTAAATTAAAATATATTGAACTACATGACGGGTGTATTAAATATATTATATTTTAAACTAAAATATTTTACTTATTAAATATTTTAAATTATAATAAAAATATTTGTATTTGAGTTGGATATATTTATTTTTTTAATGTAGTATAGCAAAAAATATGTTGTCGAAAAAACTGTTTGCTATTTTTTGTAATTAAAAGCAATATATAAAATTTAGTTATTCTAATAAATAATTAAAATTCATTAAACATTAAAATTAATAATCAAAATTTATTTTCAAATTGCAGGCGTCGCAATGGCTTCATTGATCAAGAAGGATCTTCCTCACATATGTGACACAGTTAATAATATGGTAAAATATTGTTATTTGTTAATCACGGGTTCCATTAAAAAAAGATCTACGTAATTTAAGAAAATAAATTATGTTATTATAACTATTTTCTGTAATTTAACATTGTCAGGACTCGTACTGCGTATTAAGGGGTCGGGTAAATGGTTTAGGATATTCTCTGGATGCACGATTGATGCCCTACTTGGAGCTAGCTGGATTCGGGTCAGCAACATTGACTCAGACATTTGATTTGCGGTACGATTTAATATCCGCATTGGTCGAGTGTTGGCGCTCGGAGACCCACACTTTTCTTTTGTCGTGTGGGGAGTGCACTGTCACTCTGAAGGATGTTGCATTGCATTTTGGGCTCCCAATCGACAGGAATGCTGTCGCGGGCGTAAGTGCGATAGCTGAGCCAGCTGCACTTTGTTATAGCTTACTAGGAGCCTTGCCCGGCGATGATGAGTCCAATTTTTCGGAGTTGAAATTTACATGGCTGAAAGCCAATTTTGAGCATTTATCAGTTAATGCCACTGAAGAAGAGTTGATGTGTGCAGCTCGAGTGTACATTATGCACATTATAGGGGGTGTACTGATGCCTAATTCGAACAACAACAAGGTTCATCTCCAGTATTTACCACTATTAGCTGATTTGTGTAATGTTCGTTCGTATAGTTGGGGTTCCGCAGTTCTGGCTATGTTGTATCGTGAGTTTTGTCAGACGACAAAGCCTGATGTCGTAGACATAGGCGGATGCCTTGTATTGTTGCAGTCATGGGCTCTTTATCGGATGTCATTCTTGGTATCGGTTAGTCACCAACCATACGTATTTCCACTAGTTAATAGGTAATAAAATTTAACTTGTTATTAATTGACAATTTCTTTATAATGATACTATTCTAACGATACTATATTTACTTGAAAATTGTTTTCGTAGATGAAGTATTTATTCGGGTATCGTGAGGTCGTACACTGTCTCGATATATCGTCTGATGATTGAACAACATGTCGGGGAAGGGGTAAGAAATTCAAATATTCGTGACATGTAATTACTTAGTATATCTTATGCAAACCGTGTTAAATTTTAGCCATGGTATTAATCGTGCAGTTTATAT
This sequence comes from Gossypium longicalyx, assembly GCA_025698465.1. Lineage (NCBI taxonomy): Eukaryota > Viridiplantae > Streptophyta > Magnoliopsida > Malvales > Malvaceae > Gossypium > Gossypium longicalyx. Next base: position 63,586,269 of record CM046996.1, on the reverse strand, counting down.
GGATGTCATATCTTAGACTAGAAATTACGGCTATTATACCCTCGTCTGCCTACGTTCATTCTCAATTGTGGTGTACTAATGCACCAATTATTAGTTTCAATGTAGTCGAGTGGTACCACAGGGATCGAGTACTACGACAGTTTGGTTGCATCCAGTATATCCCGGATCCGTCAATGCAGGTGGGGAAGGTTCACGGCATCAACAAGAGAGGGAAACATAGAATGCATTGGGGGGTTGTGCACCGAAAATTTGTTGAGGTGTGGGATAATCGGATGGGTCAAAGACCTCAGATGGATATGTCTTCCGATTCGCAACCATCGTTAGAGTACATACAATGGTACTCTAGTATGGGGAAGCCATATTTACTTGGTGGGCAGTTGACTGTAGTCCCCCCGCACGTGCAGCGACATGAGGTATACGAGTCAGTGGCCGATATAGAGTCCGATCCATAGCCAGATCCCGAGTCTGAGTCCGAGCGATTTCATTCACATTCGGCTGATACTTCTTACCATCCAGATTTGCCGGCTCATGACTATTTCCCGGGCTCGTCAGGGGGCAGATACCATTACGGGTTTGATATCTTTGGGTCATATCCACCGCATCACAGCACTTCTCCTGGCCCATATCCATCACAAGTACTACCCTCGGCCCGTATCCACCGCAGTACTCCACTCTCCTTGGGTTGTATCCACCGCAACGTGGCACTCCTCCCGGTTCAAGTTCATCGATGCCATTCGAGCCATATGATTTTTCTTCCATGTATCAGACACCCCCACCTGCGATTGAAGAGGAAGTTGGTGGTCGCAATCACCCACAACGTGAACGTCGACATCCGCAGAAATATACCCCGAGGACCACACCACCGAACCATCAATTTTAGGGGTTTCTTGGGTTTTGATATTAAAAAGTATGTATTTTTTAGTATATATTTAATTAGATTAATTAGAACTTTGAAAAGTGAAATAAAATTTGACCATAACGTAAATTAGATTAATTTGGACATTTTGAACATTAAAACACTAAAACTTGTAACAAACTTAGTCTTGTGATATAAATTAAATACATTACAGCATTAATCTAATTGGAACAAACTTTGCAATATAATTTTTTATATAAATTAAACACATTACAACATAAGCTCAATTCCTGCCCGATCGTGACGATTGGCCAACATGATAGTTTCGCTGCAGGCATTTACTCCGATTATGACCAGGTAACCTGCATAATCCACAATGCGACCTCTTGGATTTCTCCTTAATGTCCATTTCATTACGGATTCTGGATGATTACGGACGACCTTTCGGATTCCTGCGTAGTCCTCTGTCTAGTACAAGCTCGAAAGTCATTGGAGGCACCTCCCACGTAGCCAGGTCAGGCAAGACAGGGAACTCATTTTCCCACACACGTAACGTGCGCTCGAGTGTGTACACATCATCGACAAATTGTTCAACATTAAGGTTCACTTTAGCATACGCTGCCACGACATGTGCACATGGATAATGAAGTGTTTGGAACCTCCTGCAATCGTATCGTCTATTCTGAAGATCAACTCCATAGGACCTAGGTGGTATGTCGGGTCGACAACTAATGCTCTCTCTAACACGAAATGTTTCAATGCGTCGTGAATATATTTCTACATTCATCGACCTCACCATCCAACGGTTTGCAATCATTGCATCCCTGACATCTTCGACAAATACATGTCCCGCCTCTATCTGGTTGACTTGTTGCTGACCCATTCTTAGCATCAAGGTAGCCAACCTATAAAATGTAGCCGAGAAGACAGATGAAATTGGAAGATGTCGTGTTTTCAACAACATAGCGTTGACCCCCTCCACTAAGTTTGTGGTCATCTGACCATAACGAAAGCTCTCGTCAAAAATTTGAGCCCATTGCCACGGCTCAATAGTACTCAACCACTGTTGGAAAGATATATTTGTTTGACCTTTCATGTCACTCACAAGTCGAACCATTCTTTAGCAGAAAATATGTGGCTCTAGCTCGTACACTCTATATGTATTAGGAAAAGATAAGTTACAGTATTGCCCTAAAACATTAAAACTTATATTTAGAAGATAAGGTAATCATTAACCCATTTTCACAACTTGTCTCTTCCAGTCTGTATTCTTGTAATCTCGATGGAAGTTAGCAGCGATATGTCAGATGCAGTAAATGGATCTCCATGATACACCGAAATGCCTAATGGCAGCAATTAATCATTTCCCTCTATCGAAGATGATGCAAATATTATCGTTGCTAATAACATACCTCCGCAGGTTGGTAATGAAGAATTCCCACGATTCTATGTTCTCCTTATCTACGATGGCAAATACTATCGGAAGCAGGTTCCTGTTATCGTCTTGAGCAACCGCAAGAAGTAAGATCTGTGTATATTTTCCATATAGCCAGGTCCCATCCACTTATACAAATGGCTTGCAGTAGGGAAATGTGCGCACAGATGGATCAAACGTCCAGAACATTCGATGGAAAATTCTTTTTCCCGGCTGTAGTTGGTCATCCGGACAGTAATAAGGTCTTGTCTATAACTCAATAACAGTCCCCGGTACGTACTCCCGCATAGTGACTATCCATCCCTGTAGCTCGTTATACGATGCATCGAAATCCCCATACAATTACTCTATTATTATCTGTTTAGCTATCCACGCCTTTCGATATGATACTCGATACTGAAATCGTACCTGCATTTCGGCTATCAGTATCGAAACTTCAATGGTCGACATATCTTTCACCATTGGCATGATATACGTACAGATAGTTTTGGAATCAAGTTTTCGATGATCATCTGTCATACGTGTTGATGTGCATGTGTGAGGCCCAACAAATTGGCGTATCTTCCACATCTGTGAATTTTGAATAAATGCAGCTCGTACCCGCCAATTGCAGCCTTCCGTCGACTTCCAACATTCCCCAATATATAATGTCGGTTTAGACACTGTAACTTTGTAATCCACTGATATATTCATGCTATACCGCTTAATAGCAAAAACGCACTCTTCTTTACTTTCGAATCTCTGGCCTATGAATAACTCTTCAGGATCGAAATTTATGGCCAGACGGTGAGCAAGAAGTATTTTAGGGTACTTGGGAAACTCAGCTGCATGCGTCGCGTCGGGGTTTATGAGCGACATGTGTGGCCTAGGATTATTGTGTATCACAATACGTCGCATCTAGTTCCTGACTGAAGACGCGTTAATGTTTTCATCATCATTCACATCTTCATCGTCAATATCATCAGACACACCGTCCACATCGAGATCACTATCACTATCGACCTCTTGATCACAAGGATCACTACTATCGTATCCATCATCACCAACCATATTAATATCGAATGTAACATTAAGATCGATATTGATCTCACATATAGTTGATTCACTATCAATGTACGATATTGGAGCTTCAATATCAAATGCAATGAGATCTTCATTTTGCTTCGGTTCTTGAGCTTCGTGTTCTTCATCATATGCAATGAGATCTTCATTTTGCTCCATACCGGCTAACTCAGCAAATAAGTGAATCAGTGCATTTTTATCACTCCCATTCCCACAGTAAAGAGCAATCATTGTCTCCACGTCTTCGTCGTCTACAAGTTCCATTTCGGTGAATTTTATGGGATCTATCGAAATTGAAAACTTGTAGAAAAATTTCGAGATTCTTCTCCCACAACGTCTAACAATTTTTGCGTTAATCCTTCCCTTCATATCATCCAATGAGACATTTCTGTTAAATCTCATTACTATTTATTGTCGACATTCAAATATGCATCCAATGGTTGTTGTCAATATGATTCCATCGAAATAAATGCATACGAAAAACTGATTATCCATCTTCAATACTTAATTTGTTAAAAAATAAACAAAAGTTCTTAAAACAATTTTGAACAACAAATAAATTACTTAAATAAAAAATTAATTAATCAATATGCAATTTTTTTCATTCATAAGCTTAGACTTTTTTAGTTCCCATTTTGTACATGAACAACATTTATCTTTACATTTAACCACTTAAATTCAGTTCTACGTTTTCTTCCATCTCCGATCCAGTGTCTTCATCTGGGATTTCTCTACTATCCAATTTAGAAATTCTTGATTCTCTTCATATTCATCTTCTACAATCCAATTTGGAAATTCCTCGGGATCTTCTGCCTCTTCAATCTTTATAACGGGTATTGAATATACAAGTTCTCTTGGTAATTTCCTAACAACTAATTTATCCATCCATGGTTTGTCAAACACATTTTGCTTCCCAGTCAACTTTCGTGAACCTATACTTTGTCTCGCTATTTTCCTTGCTCTATAAGAGATTACAAACTTTGTGAAGTTTATAACTAGATTCCAATAGGTTCATGGTACCGATATCTTCCAAAGTTCGTCTAAAATGATTTGATACTCCCGTTCTATTAATGTCCCTCTAAAGGTTAAGTATTGCACTTTATTATTTCTAATCATTTCATGACCCTTCCACAACACTTTTTGCATCTTTCGATTTACGATAATAAGGTGTTGAACAATGTCTTCTTCTGGTTTTATTCTGTAATCTTGCACTTCTCTCATCATCTTATCAACTTTCTCTCTTTGTGCTAAAGTTAATGTTGTCATTTCTAACAATATGTATAACATAATTATTTTCAGTTGTTATTACTAATTAACAATTACTTTATAATAGTTTTATTAATATAAAAACTTTCAAATATATTAAAATAAAACATAACATTCACAATAAACACATAATTAATCTAAATACAAAACTTACTAAAAAATTACAATAAACAAAATAACTTTTAAAACAAAACATAAAAATAACACTAAACAAACTACATAATACTAACAAAATATTTTTTTCTTATCATAATCTATTCTATTTAAAAATAACAGAAAAAGAAGATACCTTTTATTTTTTCTCTTCTCTTCTCCCTCTCTTCTTCTGTAATCTTCTTTTTTTTTTTTACTGAATTTTTTTCTTTCTTCTCTTCTCTTCTCCCTCTCTTCTGCAAATTTTTTTTACTACTGTGTGGCTTCGTTTTAACACTAAGGGTTTAAATAAGGGTCTAGGGGTTGGGTGCCGCCTGTGCCATGTCAGCAATTAGTGCCGCCTCTGACAGAGGCTTCACCAATATTTTTATATTTTTTCTCGCTTGACTTTTTTTCAGCTTTTTCATCTGTTTCTATTTTTTTAATCGATTTTTGTCGATTTCGGGGTGGTGGTCACGCCATCGCTGCAGAGGCGGCACCACCCTGGACATACCATTTTCGTAATTAATTTTTGCCTTGTACCATTTGAGTATTTTTTTTAATACTATATTAGTAAAAAAACCTGAAAGTTACTTTCTCACTATTATTCAAAACAATCACAATATTGTATTTGAGGTGAAGTGATTCTAAAAATAAATTATATTATTGGGAAAGCTAATAATTTTTTTATTAAATTTTTTTGATAAATGATCATTTTTCTTCATGCAAAATGCCTTCGTATTAACGTTTAAGAAATTTAATGCTTCTTGAGTAAAGCCTCAAGTTCAATTTTTATAGATACAGAAAATAATTTTATTTTATTTTATACAAAAAAGAGGAATTAGAATAATTACATACAAACTTTGCCTTTACTGCAAGCATCCTCTTGCAATAGAGGAGTAAGGGTGGGTTTGGATGGACAATAAGGTACGGTGTGATGTGTTTAGCTTACTTTTTGACTCACGTTACAATATCGTTATAGTATCTAATCTCACCATCACTACTATTATTACACTAACCGCAAGTAAATGTACTGCTCATCCAAACCTATCGTAAGACTAAATGGAGGTGACTCTAAAACCTTCATACCATCGTTACAACGTTTGCTAGATGGTCACCACATTTGTTGCCTTCTCTTGGTTAATAAAATTTCAATAATCATCCAACAATATACTCAGTGAGTGTTATTATAACGAAAATAATATTAAAAGAATTTTAATTTTTTATTTTAAAGTTTAACTTGACTCGACTTCAAATTTAATTAAAATTTAATACGAAAATACGAGTGGTAGCTACACTATTGCATGTTTAATAGTGGTATGTATAATCTCCTAATTCAAGTGTTATGCATGTTAACCAAATTGAAAGATTAATATTTATTATATGGATTTAAAAAAATATGATTTATATACTTTATGAAATATAAAAATTTTTAAATATATTTTTTACAAACTTCTTTTTAATTAATGGGATAATATATAAATTAGTCCTTAAACTTGTTTATTTGTATGTAGTTGGTCTTTAAACTTGTATTTCACTGTTAATTTATGTTGACGTAATATTTCTAATCAATATAGTGGTGCCACGTGATAATTTCTCAAAACACCACATGACAAGCATAATTTATATATTATACTTGTCACGTTTTATATTGAGAAATTGCCATGTGACATTATGAATTGATTAGTAATATTACATCAATACAATTAACAATGTTAGTGCAAAGATATCGATGTGGCAAAATGGTGGTCAGAATTTTAATAAAATTTCAAAGTAAAACGTATTTATAATCTTTTCCTTTGTTCAATAAATAATCGGATTTTAAAAATACAGAATTAATCAATCCTTAGTCAAAAGTAACAGATTAAACACAAACTAACGGAGATTTGAAGGCAGTAGCTGACACGTGTCCTGATGTATCCAGGTTTTACATTTTCATTTTATTTTATTTTTTATTTTTTTAAAAAAATTTAATAATAATCATCATCTATCGCATTTGAAAAACATTTTCTTGTCATTTCTAGAGAGAGAGAAAGGGAGGGAGGGAATAGTGACAGAGTGAAGCATTTCTTAGATGATGCAACTGACCAAGTTTCAGCGGAAACCCTAATTTTCTTGAATGAGGTTTGTTTTTTTCGCTCTTCGAATTCTTTTTATTGAGATTATTGGGATGAAGTTTTGGTTTTTGATTTTGGGTAATGTAAGTTTTAGTTGTTCCATTTTAAACTTCTCTTGAATTAATAACTAAGAGAAGAAGAAGAAGAAGATGAATGGAAAAGGAAAGGGTCAAAATTAACTCAGGAGTTGGTAGGCAGGAATTGTTGGGTTTTCTTTGTTTAGGAATTTTTAAGCCTTTTATTATTATTATTTTGGTATCAATCCTAGTAGGTGTTGAGAGAAATGTGAGTTCAGTTGTAGTCTTTGGTTATTTTATAATGTTTTTGGTATTAGAATTTGAAATTTGCTGTATTCTCATTACATTAGGAAGTAATATATCAATTTTTACTATTTGGGCAAAGTCTAGCTTAACTTAATCACCCTTATGCATTATTTGTTGATTTATCATGGACTTTTTCCATCTTATTTGATGACACAGACGCACCCTTACGGTGGCATGTAATGAATGATTTGGTAGAACAGTTATATCGTTCTTTGATTTTAGTTTAGCATAATATGAAATTAAGTGTCCATTGCAGATGACTACTTTTCTTATGATTGACCTCATAGATTTTTTACTGAACCCAATAATCAAATCCCGAATCATAAAACTTGGACATAATTTTATAACTGATGAGGTTTCTCTGAGTTTTTGATCATGTCTATTTTTGGGGGGGGCATTGATTTGCTGGTGTCTGACCCCTGGTTCAACTGTTTTTAAGATGTTATTTGGTGTTCAAAAACTACTTGACTGCCTAAACCAGGGAGAACAATTGGACTTTAAGCATTATTATATGGTTTAAATACATGTATGCTTGAGATGTCCAGCATGTTATGTCATTTTCAACATTCTAACTTGGATCAATATTTGCTTAGAGAGGTTAACCTGCTCTATTGTACATTCAGCAGCTTAATTGCACATTTGTTCCTATTCAGCTTGTTACATAAAGCCTAGTATGAGGAGAATAATGTGGTTATTTGTTTAAAAGGTTTTTGGTTTTATCCTCGTATGCTTTTTTATGATGTTGACTTGATTTCCTGTGATAAAAGTGTCTTTCAAGAGCCGGAAACACCTTCTGTCTATGAAACAATTCTATCGGAAAAGCTATAATGTTTAGAGAGTCTGTGGGATGTCGGGAGGGTAGATCTTGATTCTTTTTTTAAGCATTTAATTTCTCTCAAATTTAAAATCATGCATTTTAGGTATTTTACATCTTTTGTTTCGAGTCATGAGACCTTGTTCTTGTGATTTGTAGAATGCTATTTCACCTAACTTTTGTTCTACATGGATGGTAATGGAATACTCTGCATGTTGACTGTAGGTCATATTTGGATGGTACAGAGTTATCCCCTCTTACCCCTCACTTGTAAGATGAATACAAGAGGCGGTCAAGTATCTAAGGGTCAGAAGTCAAACAAATTTCAGGGTGGGGGACCAAATTGGATTCTTATTGCTGGTGGTGCCTTGTTAAGTACCTTATCAATCCGCTTTGGTTGCAAGCTGAAGCAGGCACTTGACTCAAAGCAACAGTACGATGCTACTACTAGCTTGAAAGGTATACAGGTATCTATTGCTTCAATAATTTGTATCCAATTCGTAACTGCTAAATTTTGGGTTTGTTACAGGGAACGGAACTTCAGACAGGAGGAGACCATCAGGTTGTCGTTTACAGTCAAACATGTATTCCTTTAGCCAAGACCATGATGCTTGTTTCAACTGCATGTCAGGTGTGTTGCAGCTATCTTATAAATTGAGCTGTCCAAAGCTTGTATATATAAGCACTTGCTGTAGTTTGGGTCTTTAAGTGGGGTGATAAAATTTGTAAATATAAGCTTGTGTGTGTACACACGCATATAAGCACTTGCATATTGGCTTTAAAGAGAAGAAACAAAGTCTAGTTTTCCTTGCGGATGGAGCCTTTTGTGAATTGTTGTAACCTTGAATTGCTCACCTTACAGTATTAATACTTGGCAGCTTCAGTTTCTTATAACTTTTTAATCATACTTTGAGCCTTGAGGTGGTGATATGCGACTGACACTGGTCTTTTATGAAAAACGAGAAGTTAGACCAACATAGTTCTGAAATGTTGGTAGCATTTGTATTTCCCTTGGCTATATTTTGCTCTTCATATTGAGAGGAGGTCCATTTTAAGTTCCTTAAAGCGCTCTAGTTCTTGCCTTTCATAATTTGGCTTGTCATAGATTGATAAATTCTCCAAGGCTTCGACTCTTTTGGTAGTGAAAGTCAAGGTTTACTTTTGTGTTTATTATTATTATTATTATTATTATTAGGGTAAACTATAAAAGTAGTCACTTTTGTTTGCCTCAGATTACATTTTAGTCACTTATGTTTGAAATTTTACGTTTTGGTCACTTACGTTATCGTTTTGTTACGAAGTGGTCGCTCTACTGTTAAACTCCGTTACCTCCCTAATGGTGGTCTTACATGGTAGTCTAAATGGGTTTTAAATGTCAATTTGGATGTCCTACGTGGCAGTCCAAATTAAATTTATTTAATTAAAATTCTATTTTTATCCTAACAACTAGACATCTAAGTTGGCATTTAAAACCCATTTGGACTGCCACATAGGAATGCCGTTAGGGAGGTAACGAAATTTAACAGTGGAGTGACCACTTCGTAACAAAATGTTAACGTAAGTGACTAAAACGCAATATTTCAGACATAAGTGACTAAAATGTAATATAAGGCAAACAAATGTGACTATTTTTGAAGTTTACCCTTATTATTATTATTATCTATTGGTTTCTTATATAAGTTTGGTTTCAAAACAGGAGCTGGAAGCATAGGGGAGAAGCACCCACCAAATGGTCAGATGCCCGAATCTGAAATTGCTTTACCTCTGGTGACAGTTCCTTCGACTGATTTTAACAAGGATAATGGTGTCATGTGGGCTTCGTCTCCCGATCGCCTTGAGTTGCCCCCAAAACCATTCCATCATTCTAACTGCTCCGACTCGCCATGTGTCTCAGAGTCTGGCTCTGACATATTTAGCAAGCGGGAAGTGATACAGAAACTAAGGCAACAGCTGAAGAGAAGGGATGATATGATACTGGAGATGCAGGATCAGATTGTGGAACTGCAGAATTCACTGAACGCTCAGGTGGCGAACTCAACTCATTTACAATCACAGCTGGATGCAGCAAATAGAGAATTGTTTGACTCCGAGATGGAAATCCAAAGACTGAGGAAGGCAGTCGCAGATCATTGTTTAGGACATGTTGGCACAAATGAGAAGACTTCAAATGCTACAGCTTGGCCATATGATATAAGAAATGGACATGGCAATGGGTACGTTGATGGAGAAAACAACTTGGGATCCCCTGAGAAGGGAAGGGGATATGGGGAGAGAATTGAGATGCTGAAAAGAGAAGTAGGAGAGTTAAAGGAGGTGATAGAAGGAAAAGAGTACCTATTGCAGAGCTACAAGGAGCAGAAGATGGAGCTCTCCATGAAGATCAAGGAGTTGCAACTGAGATTGGATTCCCAGCTTCCCAATATTTTGTAGGTAATGATTAGGTTTTTGTGCATTCTTGCTTGTCTTCCCAAGTTTCTTTCTTTGATTTGAGGATAAAAAAAAAGTATAGTATATGCCTCTTTTTCTCGTTTCTTTTCCACTATCATTTGGGCTTAAGATTCATGTTAGATATATATGTTCTTTGCATGTGCATCTCTATGTATGAGAATGAGATGTGTAAGAGAGAAAGAGGGAAAAACACAGTACTAGGCATCATTATAGTGGTTTTGTTAATTTTTAACGTTTTTCTTGCTTGACCACTGCCTCCTTTCTTGTAGAAATCTTAAACCAAGTGCTCTTTTCCTTTTCTAGTTGGTCTTGTTATCTTTTGTAGTCATGAAACTATATTGGTGAGGCATACTGTATTTTTCAGGGAAAAATATTGTTAATCTAGCAAAAATGCAAGCAAAGGCATACCGAACAAAGACAATAAAAAAGTAAACTTGTGGAATTACTTACTAGTATACCCCTGAATTTATTAGTTGGGCTAGATTCTAATCGGATTGGACCCATGATAATAGATTTTTAATAATAAAATGTTCACTTTATCCTTTTAATATTTTAATAATGCATTTCAAAGGGTCAAACATGCTTATGGATAAAATCAAGTTGGTGAATGTAAATATATTCGAATGCACGGCCATTTGATTCTTGACATTCAAAGCACATGCCATTCTTGAGGTCCATTTCCAAGTTCCCTTACGCCTTACCTATCAAAATCTATCTTACCAGCTTAGTTCATAGTTGTCTTGAACAAAAAGTAAACGAAGTGATCTGCTTTGAATTTGCCCATTTGGTTTGGGACCGGGTGACTGACTGTACACAGCATTTACCGGGGTGAAGCAAAGCCGTCAGTGCAGAACAAAAATGGTGAGCATAATGAAACCGTCCTTGTATGCCTTCACTACGTGTTTTCTTTTACAAATGAGGCAAAAAGAGATTAATGGAAATGGAGATACCAAAAGCACTTTATGACTTATCTACTGTTCAAATCAAACTCCCCAACTTCGCGCCAGTCATTCTGCACACTTGTATCTCCATTTTCAGTCTCTTCATCGTTCAAGAAATCTTCAGATGGTTCCTTCTCATCCCTCTGTGCATTGCTCCCCCATCCATTCATTATCTCATCAGGGTTTACGCCCTGAGGCTGCTCCCTAATGTCATGACCAATTGCAAGGTTGTTTCCTTGAGACCCAAGTGCGTTTGCCCTTATAGGTCCTCGAGCCATTAGTTCAGCATGAGCTTGTGATTCAGCTCGAGCTTGCTCTGCCTGAACCATTGCTGCCATTCTCAACTTAGCCTCATGAGCCTCTCGGCCAGCCTTCTCCCTGGATTCTATTTCTGCTCTCAAATCAAGCAACGCTTTCTTCTCTTCTTGGAGAAGAGCTTGCTCAATCATCAGCCTTTCCTCAGATCGGAATTCCCCCACACCTCGTTTGCGAGATATTATATTGAAGGCAAGAGCCTGTTTCTCAAATGTGGCTGTGAACTCTGCAACTTTAGCAGCAATGTTGTTATCCCACTGCTGGGAGCGAGATGGCATCTGGCCAGTTGTGTCTGAATCAAGAATTTTATCATCCTCCTCTGCTTCATAGTCTGCTACTACATGGTAAGGTAGTAACCTGACAGTTTCACAACATAAGTTTAAAAAACAGAGAGAGAGATCAAATATTTATCCCAATATGATTATGCAATTAGCAGACCAAAGCTTGCTTTTCCTATGCTTCACCATATACCCTTTCTTCCAAATAAAGTTTGTAAAATATTTGACCCAAAAATTTCCCATGAATGAGCCCCCATATTATTTCGAAAATATTCAATCAAAAAGTTCAGGAGAATTTTCCCTTGCAGCTATATATGGCATGTATGCTAGATTTCATTCACCATAAAGGATTTCATTTTCACAATAACTACTCCCTATTTCCTTTTTCTTCTCTTTTTCGTTTCTCCATGCTCTCTCTTCGAAGGAAATTTGATAAAAAAAAACTTCAGAAAAATGTTGATTAAGGAAGCACTGTAATGCAGAAACTTTGAAGCATATATCAAAGCCCATCAAGAGGCCAAATTTAAAATAGCAAGGTCCATGTATTATCCATGGATAATGTAAAGCAGTGCTCACATAAGATGTGTGTGTATTTCCACAATTCCACATTCTTGGATTTATTGAGTCATACAAGTGAAAAGAAGCAAGGAAACAAAAAGACATTCAATAGCAAAAAAAATTTAGGAGCCTGAGTACACTAAATGAAGCACAAAAGTTGTCTCCAACTTCAAAAGTGTTTCCTGAAAAACTCTTAGTCCTGTATAAAGCGGAAATGAACATGCATAGAGAGTCCAGGACATGATGTTTCAAAAACCATAACCAAGAGGAATGCAAAACAAAGTCTGAATAAAGGGTGAAGTATCTTGTGAATTGATAGCAGGACATGAGGACATTCGAAACACTATGAAAGACTTGGACATAAAAAATATTATTTAGTCACTCTGCCAACTCCAATGTATTCACGCAAATACAAATATAACAGTTTGCTTACAGGAACACATGAATGTTAGCTGCCACTCAGTGATTTTGACAACCAAGCTCAATGCAACAGGGAAGGTACAATCTTATGAATAAAATTTAAGCATATATGAATATTGATCTTTTTCATTTATTTATTTAATAATTCACACTTTTCCCCATGAAACAGGTGACAAAGCTGAAAGTAACTAAACTTTCTAGCTGAAAGGATTTCTGCCAAATGGCAATTTGCTCTGAAAATGAACATCTCCAAAAGTTTTTAACTGATGTAATCTCCTATGTGCAGAGAAACCATGCAAAAAGTGTATTTCTCAAGTATTTTCCAACCATATGTAGGTGAATCCCATAATTTCATCCACCAAATTGCCATGTGTCAGAACACGTCATCAATTTATTCCGTCTTATGCATATGAACTCCAATTGATTTCTAACGAAGACATGCGATTAATGTACTCTTCTAGATATATGTCTTCAATCTCAGAAGAATTAGACAAAACAAAAACTGACTACATGAAACACATCAACATCAAATTTGATCATCCCTTTAACTCCCACAGTTTCTGGAGATCTCATTTATAAACAAATCCCAACATGTCAAAAAGCATAACATTATCATATATAACCTATTCCCATATCTTTGTAAATGGTCCTTCAATCCTAGTAGTACCGAGAAACTTATGCCAGTAACAAATAAAAAATCCTAATTTCTTTACAAGATATAACATACTATCCTAACAATAGAAATCTACCCAAATTCTCACAAGCTGATTTGCAAGCCTACAAGTTTCTACTTTCTATTAGAAAATAACATAAATCTCCTTATAAATCAAATTCACAAATGCTAGACATGCGAGCCCAGGTTCAATAAAATAGTAAAAGGAATCCATTACTCAAAATTCCCATCTTTTCAGACTCACTCGAGGAGAAAAAAAAAAGAATTAAGAAAACCTATTCTTTCGCTTCCAAGAAGGCTCATTCTTTTGACACCCCAAAAGGGAAAAAATGAAGAATCAAACAAACCCAGAATTCCATTCCCAATGACTTGCATAAAAAATTAAAGAAATCCTACACAAACCTCTCACAGGCATCTTCAAGGGAAGAAAAAGGCCGCTTGAAATCTGGGTGACAAACACGCCAGGCATCCTGATAAGCCATCTGGAGCTCCGCTTGATTCAAGGGTCGGATCTGCTTCTGCTGTTGGTTTGGTTGCTGTTGCTGTTGCTGTTGCTGTTGCTGCGGCGGCGGCTGTGGTTGTGGCGTTTGTTGCTGTTGTTGTAAATTAGGGGAGGAATTAAGGTTAGGGTTAGGGTTAGGAATGGGGGTAGAATTAGGGTTTTGTTGGATGTTAATGGGACGATGATGAAGAACACCAGGAGTAGTACGTAAATGGGCATCTATGTTTGAAGGGAACCTAGAAATTGCTTGTTGCTGCTGCTGCTGTTGTTGGTTTTGTTGGGCTTGTTTTTGAAGTTGTTGTAGGAGAAGAAATTGTTGTTGTTGTTGTTGTTGTTGTTGCTGCTGTTGTTGTTGCTGTTTTTGTAAGAGAAATTGCTGCTGCTGCTGCTGCTGCTGCTGCTGTTGATGATGAGCCATTGCCTTTGCTTCCTCCATCTCTCAAATCTTTTTTGCTTTGTTTTTCCTCTGTTTTGGTAAAATAAAAGGAGGAAGTAATTGCTGGGGAAAACAAAAGAGTTGGGCCTTGGAATTCATGAATTATTAGATACAGTGCGACAACGAAACAATCTATTGGGCCCACTTAACACACGTAAATCAATTATATTCAATTTCCCCACTTAATTAAATAATTATAATTTGATTGGCTAAATTTTTTGAAATTATCTTTCTTAAATTTTAATTGGTATAATAATAATTTTAGTCCTCTATTTTTATAATTTCTATCATTTTGACCCTAATTATATATAAAAAGATAAAAAAATTGATATTCTTTTTAAAAGTTTAGAAAATTATAAGAATTAAAGATTAAAATAAAAGTGGATAAAATTTTCAAAAATAGATAAAACGAGAAAGAATGAGGGAAAATCATTTTTAAATCCTCCAAAGTTCTCTTTGTATATTATTTGTATAAAATATTAAATACCCATTCTTTAGAAAAAAAAAACAAGTTGTTTATTAAGTGGATGTCCATCAAGATCAATATAAGTTTTGATGTACTTTAAATTCTAATAGTCATTAGAAGTATCTCTACTTCATTTATATTTCTTATGCTTAATAAATAGAGACTTTGGAGAAACTTTGTAAATATCCCGATTGATCAATAAAATACGCTCTCTCTTTTGCTTTCCTAATTTAATCAATTTAATCTTTTTTAAATCCTCCAAAGTTCTCTTTGTATATTATCTGTATAGAAATTATCAAATACCCTTTCTTTAAAAAACCATAGAAAAAAAAATCAAACAAAATTATTGGTTCTCTGTATTTTAGGTAGCATTTAGGAACTAGAATTTGAATTTCAAAATTTTAACTTTCAAGTTTATTATTTATGAATTCATCACTTTCAAATTCAAGATTTTGAATTAATCCAAATTTATTATTTGGATAATTCAAATTTAGATGTGGATTTCAATTAAATCTAAGCTTTAAAAACATTTTTTAAGTTTAATTATTTAGGAGAATTTTGAACATTGTTGTTTAAACTAGATTGGACTGACCAGTCAAATTGAGAATCGGTTAGGGTACCGATCCAGAGAAAGGCATTAGAGTGGATGATCTAGAAACCAACTAGTGTGTCGGTTTAGAGAAAGGCATTAAACTGATTGATTGGGCTGAACCAACAGTGAAATTGATTAAACTTGTTTTTATCTATTTTTAAATAATTTTTATTTTCAATTAAACCTATCAAGTCGGTCGAACAAGTTAAATCAAATATTGGTGGTCGGAACGGTTCACCTACTGATTTGATTTTGAAAAACTTGAGTTTCGTTTATGATGTATTATAAATAAAAATAATTGTCTATTGTTTGGGTTTTAAAGGAAGTGTAAAAGGACATAGAATAAAAAAGTTATGATATTTTTTAATCAATCTTAGATTTTAAAAATTCTCAATTTTAAAATGAATTTTGAAATTCAAATTTTAAATTTCATAAAATTGGACTTGGGTTTACCAATATTCAAATCCAACATTTTATTTATTGGCCAAACAAATAATTTGGATTCATAAATCCGAATCCGAATTTTTTCCTCAAATTTAGGTATTCAAGCATCACATAAATGAATTGGAAATTTGAATTGAGTTCGAAAAAAATTTGTGGTATATTTTATTTTGTTTTTTTTTCTTTCTAAAAAATGGCATTAGTCTATTTCACAAGCCTTTGTAATATTAGTTTTGGATGTTCTTTAAGAACATGAAACTTGACTCGAAGATATTATTAATTTAGTTTCAAGAAACACTGAGAAAGCATGTAATGATATAACACTTTTTTTTTGTTCTGTTGTTACTTTATTATTAAATTCTATTAAATGATCTTTTTCTTTATTTCCCATACATACTAGTTCTTCAACAACAACATTTTCGAGATTTTATTTTTCTAGATTATTTTATATAGAATTTTCTATTTTTAATTGAGTTTTTTTTTATAATTTTTATATAGAATCAAGGTCAAATAGATAGAAAGTATAAAATTTGAAGACTAAAATTGTTATTATACTAATTAAAAAAGTGTCACTTATCCATTGGGCAACCAAAAAGGACAATTTAAAGAATTTAGTGACCAAATTGTAACTTTTTCAGTTAAGTAACCAAAACGAAAACTTATCCATACTTCAGTGATTATTTATGTTGTAAAACCCCTAACCCGTATCCGTCACCAGAACAGGGTTTCGGAGCATTACTAGAATTTACAGATCATTTAACAAAAATTTCACTTCATATAATATTCATACCTGAAATCAATCAAATTTAATTATAATGTCCTTTATGTGAGCCATCAAGGCCCTAAATATTTATCGAGACTAAACCAGAAACTCAGAAATTTTTTCGAAAATATTTAAAAGTTTTCAACAATGCAGAGATCACACGACGGTGTCATCTGGCCGTGTGTCGCACACGGCTGAGACATACACCCGTGTCTCTGCTCGTGTGGATGAAATAGGTCATTTTCCCTAGCCTCATTTCTTGCCCAACTTGTCATCAAACAAACCAAACATTTTAGAACATCAACATTATAAAGCAAATTATGCATACCAAAATGCCAAAACACATATAGGTGAATATTTAATCAAAATAACCTATACATGCCATTATAACCAGAGTCAGATTATCCAAAATTACCAATAGAACCAATGGATAGTGTGATATAGCTTCGATAGGCTTCCAGCCCATTCGAGCTTCCGATAATCGGTTCAATGCATCGTATAAATAAACATATTACCATTCAATCAATAGCTTGGCACTTGCCTAAGCATCAAACAACAACACTTGTTAGTGTACTTGCACATATTTCATATAAATTCAACATTGATATACTTATTTTCTCGACATGTCACACTTGAGTTTAATACTCGTCTTAACTTACATAATTTCCTTGTATCAACATATTAAAGATAATCATATATGGACATGTCATGATACATATCATTCTCTTACTGTTTCTTCATAAACATATATCATTCATTTCATTATATCAATATTTCATGTACCATAATTTCCATGTATTTCATGTATATTTATTCCGGTAGTAGTTCATATTGAACTTAACATTAATCAAATTCCATGTACATATACTTTCCACACCATGTGTCCATATAACATTTACAAATCATTATATATATTTCAGGCATATACGGGTAATAATTCATGTCGTACTCATATTGTTTCATATTAGAATTTTACCCATTAAATCAATTAAAGTATCGATGATTACACGAGTAGTACACTCAAGGTGTACAAATCTATAATCATAGATGAACATATTCATCAAACAAATTCCATGTTCATATAGCATTATTTCCTACTTCTATATATCATGTATCATCATTTTCATGTATTTCAAGAATATTCGAGATATAAATTCATTTAAACTCATATTTCTCATTTTGAGAGTTTATATCCGTTGAATTATTGAAATTTCGATGGATACTCTAGTAGTACACATAAAGTGTACAAATCATTAACCCGTCAATTCCTTTTTAAAGGTACCCATTAGGGCACTTATTTTGAGAGCACATTTTCGAGCCACATATTATACAGCAGGATTACCAATCCAAGCTAAATCCTGTCTATAACATATGCTATAAAAGCTTTGTCAGGATTACCAGTCTAGTTAAATCCTTTCTGTGACAAATACTCTAAAGAGCTTAATCTGGATTACCAGTCCAAGCTAAATCCATACTTTAACATATGCTCAAAGGCTCAATTAGGATTACCCGTATGGGCTGAATCTTTTCGATAATGAGGTCAATAGGATTACTCGTCTGAGCTAAATCCATTCTGTAACAAATGCAGGACCTCACTCCATTTGGGAAATCACCTTTATCCATCGAAATTCAATATTCATACGGAATTTAACCCTTTTCAAATATTTCCGAGCATGTGTTCATTTCTTGCATTCATATCATTCATATTATATACATGTACTAATATTCCACATTCTAACTAATACAACATTCAATCTTAACATATTTACATGCTCAATTAAGTTACACGAACTTACCTGACAAAAAATTGCAAAAATACCAAGTTTCAAGGGCATTTTGGTAATTTTTCATTTCCCTGATTTTCACCCAATCTTGATCTAAATTAATAATTTCATTCAATTTATTAATTTAGACAATAAACAATTCATTTCCCTCAATTTGGTCATTTTTGACATTTTTAAAAATTATCCCCTAAAATTTTACTTTTATTCAATTTAGTCCCTGAGCCTAAAACAATGTAACACCCCTTACCCGTACTCGAGACCGGGATAAGGTACGAGGCATTACCGGACGAACATACAAACATCCAACTAAAAATACATGTATGAAGTTTCTATTCTTATCATTTTGTCCCTTATATGAGTTTACAATGCTCAAACATACCTTTGAAGTGGTTCGGGACTAAATCGAGAACATATGAAGGACTTAAGAAAATTTTTGCATTTTGGCCTCACACGCCCGTGGGCTTGGGACACAGCCATGTCCCTAGCCCGTGTGGAATTTTGAATTTTATTATTTTTTCGATCAAGGTGCAGTGGTTTTCACACGGCCTAGGCACAATCCTGTGTCCTTGGCCAGTGTCCTCCCACACGGCCTAGACACGCCCGTGTCGTCACCTCTGTCCGAAAACCTGGACATTCTATTTATGATGTCATCATTCATTTAGGGGCACACGGTTAAGGCACACGCCAGTGTGATTAGGCCGTGTACTCCACACGGTTGAGACACACGGCCGTGTCTCCAACCCATGTAGACACTACAAAGCATGTAACGTGAAAATTTGGGGAAGCAGAGGACACAAGGCTGAACAACACGACCGTGTGTCACACACAGACTAGACACCTATTAGTGTGTCTATCCATGTGGACCATTTGGAGGCTATTTTCCAAGCCATTAGTCACCCAAGGTCTCTCATGCCCTCTAACATGTATATCACTCTACCATTTAACCCATATCACAAGCACATATACAATTTAACATGCATATAATAGAAACATCATAGGAAGACATCTCAAAAGGTTATATGGACCAACTCACTTGGCCATATACAAAATGATCATTCCAACTAGAGCACCAATTCTTTAAACTAGACACATGACACATATACAAAATAATAATCACCTATACATGCCATGATTCAAAATAATCAAATGTATTATACCCAAAGTTTAGTTGATAGTGTGACCCGAGCTCCGACGTTCCCGATTCTTCGAGCTAGCTTGACGAACCTAAAAGGGATGAAAAAAGGAAGGGGTAAGCTATAAGCTTAGTAAGTACACATACAAATAAAGTAAATCTTATTTAGACTTTAGAATATCATTTATATCTTTGTCACTATTTCAAAGCTTTCATCAAAACGTATGACCTATATTTCTAAAGATATCACATAAAGATATGCATTGCCATTAACCATTGTGGTCATAAGAGTACACAAGTTTAAGCACGTACCTTTTTACTTCCATGCATACATATATACTTTACCTAGCTCACTTTCAAACTACATGTGCATTACCCGTTGAACGTTTGGAATAATGAACAGGATACTCGGATACATATGCACCGAAGTGCCATAACATAACATAGCACGCCTCTCAACAGGGCTCCTAAGAGCACCCGAACCTAGCATGCATCAAATAATCACGCCTCTAAACGGGGCTACATAAGCTCCCGGACCTAGCGTGTACCACATAATTACATGCCTCTCAACGGGGCTATATAAGCTCCCGGACCTAGCATGTTTCATGCCATCAAATGAGCTCATACATACATAGCCATCCTAGTAACATGTCAATTGTATCCTTACCTATTCCTAAGTTAAAATGGGATTTTTGGACTTTCGTCTCTTTGTCAAACATTCTCAGAATGTTGGCCTCATAACATATGACATTTTCAAATACAAATGCTAACACGGCAACACTTGTAAAATAAGAATAAAACATCAAAACACATTATAGCAACAAAGTAGCCAAATAACATATTATTTATTTAAATATTATTTGAACATTTAAAATGCCAATTAAAGTATTTATTTGCACGTGTACTTACCTCGGTACAAAATATTCGGTATAGTCCCTAAGCCTCAAACGCTTTGCTTTTGCCTTTATCAAGATTCGGTTCTCTTCTTTCTTGATCTATAATAATAAATTTAGCTCATTAACTTCATACATTACTCAAATCGACCCTAAATTCATGCTTTGATAAAATTACCATTTTACCCCTAAACTTTCACTTATTCATAATTTAGTCCCTAAGCTCGTATGTTGGAATGCAAGTGATTTCTTGGTTACCTAAGTCTAGCCGAATGCTTCTTGTACTTATAGCAGCCCATAATTCCTTCATTTCACACTTTTCTACCCATTTTCTCAACTTTTACAAATAAGTCCTTTTTAGGGTTTCCATGCAAAATCACTTAACAAAAGTTGTTCTCCATACCTTAAACTATCATATTCTTTCATAATCCATCAAAATACATCTAACTCATGCATGGGTAATTTTCTAAAAATAAACCCTAGCATGAGATATGGGTAGAAATGAAGAGAGCAAGTTGCAAGGATATCAAAAATACAAAGAGCATTAAAAACGGGGCTAGGATTGACTTACTATCAAGTTTGAAAGTTGAAGAAACCCCAGCTATAGTACCCTTGAAGTTTCGGCAGCAACATGAGGAAGATGAGCTGATTTTTAGCTCTTTTGCCCTTTTTAATTCATTTAATATCCAAATGACCAAAATACTCTTATTCACTAAACTTACAAAATTTTCCTTGGATGTCCATAATTGTCCAATATTTTAGAAATTGGGAAAATTGCTCTTTAAGACCTTCTAATTCATAATTCAAAACAATTTCACACAAATTATCCCTAAAACCCAAATTTTGCATCTTATTCAATTTAGTCCTTATTTTCTAATTGGACACTTTATTCTTAAAATTTCCTCATGAAACTTTACCACATGCATATTATTATATTCTAAATCTCATAATCGTCATAATCTAAATATTTTAAAGTCGAATTTATGGTCTCGAAACCATTATTCCGACTAGGCCATATTTCGAGGTGTTACATACAAATTAACCATTTTTAATATAAACTCATGCTAGATGAATATTAATATATATATTTTTCCTCCTCCTCATCCTCTCCATTCCACATCCTTAATGTATATAATTTTACTATTTACTTATATGTAATCAAACTGTCCACTTGAGTCATAGTCACCGAATTATTTATATCTTGAGCTATAGAATTCTAAATCAAGATCTGCTTGATGTTTTAAAAACTAGACTCAAATATCTTTCTACCATAAAATTTTCAGAATTTATAGTTTAGCTAATAAGTACAGTAAAATCTTCAAATTTGTCCCTATTTTGCTGTTTGACAGCTTCGACCTTTCTTCACTAAAAATTAATCATCTCTTAGTACGGGATTTGGATGACGTTCCTGTTTGTTTCTATTGAAAATAGACTCATTAAAAATTTAAAAATATAAATTTAAACCCCCAAGTAATTTTATACAATTTTTATTGATTTTCCAAAGTCAGAATAGGGGAACCTGAAATCATTCTGACCCTATCTCACAAAATTTATTATAACTCATAATTTACAATTCTATTGCTTACACCGTTTCTTCTATGAAAAAATAGACTCAATAAAATTTAATTTCATATTTTATTCAACCTCTAATTCGATTTTCACAATTTTTTGGGATTTTTCAAAGTTAGACTACTGCTACTGTCTAAAACTGTTTTAGTGCAAAATGTTAATTACCAAGTTACACCCTTATTTCTTTTCTTTACAATATTTTCCATCACTTTCTCTTATTGCCCCGCACTAACATATCAAGAACATAGAACCTTATATAAGAAAACTCTGCATTAACAACATTTCCATGCTTTTTCAACAATATAAACTTAAAAATATATTGAAATCTTAATGTTCTTACCTTGTCCTATTGATTTCAATCTTTAACTTGATTTTCTCTCTCCACCAACTTTTATTTCTTGAATCTAACTTGATATTCTAACTCCCCATAGCTTCCTTAATATTTTTCCCTCTTGGTAGCTACGGAAATTCTTTTGATTTCTAAGTGAAAATAGTGGATTTTTGGGAAAGAACCAAATTGTAAAGAAAAGAAAATTTCTTTCTTTCTTTTCTCTTCATATGTTGGAATGTATGGGAAGATGATGATGATTCTTCATCTTTCTTTCCTTATATATACTAAATAAAATAATAATAAAATAATAAAATATCATTTAAAAATCAAATCAAAATATTTATAAAATAATATTTATTTATTTAATTAATCTAAAATATCTCCAACATCATCATTATCTTCTAAATTTCTCTCTCTTTCTAATTGACCATTTTACCCTTTATGATTTTTTAAAATTCCATCTTTGAGTCATCACTTAATTTGGTAAAATTTAGTTTAGTCCCTCATAATTCTTCACCTATTTAATTTAGTTCTAATTCATCCATTTTTCTTAATTTCTAGATCATTCCACCCTTAAAATATTTGCACTATTTGTCCTTCAACTTTTTCATATTTACACTTTAACCCCATAAGTTTTGAGTATTTACTCTTAGGCAAAATTTTTTTCTCACTTTTACAATTTAGTCCTTTCTTGAATTAATATATCATAATATACTTCCCAACGTTGTCATAACTCAAAATTTTCTTTTTTGTCACTTTGTTTCCTTATTTTACTATATCAAAGATAATATCTTACAGTAGAAATTTTCGGAGTATTACATATATAACTTACCTATTCTTTAAAAAATATGAGATATATATGGATAATTTTATAAAACTTTAATTTGTTGAACCTTTTCAAGGGAAATTTATATAACTTTAGTGAACTTTTTTGAACTTTTGTTTATTGCTTAATTACTCAATATCCATATTACTCCATATTATTTTTTAATTATAAAAACTTATTTTCATATTATTTTTTAATTATAAAAAATTAGAAAATAAAATATAACAAATAATTTTATTTTGTTGTAAATACATTAATAATGGATGTCTATAACTCCTTTAAACCCTTATTAGAGTGATGAGATAAAACTCTCTAATTCATTTATGACCATGAGATGTTTCAATAAAGTAATTAAGAATGCTTAGTCTACATTTGTTGATTGAATGCAAATGAGCTTATAAATAAAGCACATTGTAAGTGAAAGTTTAATATGAAAATTCTCCCGTATTTTTCATCTACCTTTAACTTATTACTATTATTTTCTTAATTTTTCTATAACACAATATCAGCACGAGCCTTTATAAGTTCATAGTGAAGCTCACGTCATTGCAACTATATATAACTTGCCCGTAAAACTCCCGTTGAATTATATATGATAGATTGTAAAAGATTTAATATCGGTATAGATTTTGATTTGATGCTCTTGACATTGGGGTGTCTTAGTATCATATAAGTTATTTTGAAATAAAAGTTTTCTATCAATGAATTTTGAATTTTCTTACTTTTTTTTTTATAAAAATAAGTAAGACTCAACGTTGAACAAGAAAATTGTTATTAGAATTTTCGTAGAAGAAAAGAAATTAAGGTAAATTTCACTTATCACATTACATGCTTATATGTATCACTTTTCATTCATTTTTTTTAAATTTTATATTTAAATATGAATTTATAATTATTTTGAAAAAAAATCCAAATAATAGCTTCAATATATTCATTCTCTAATAATTTACATTCATTCATTAGCATAGCTAGTTGTCCTAATTAATAAATATAGAATGCATATGTAACATATAAATATTAATAAAAAAGTACATAATATTATTTAATAATCAAGTTAAAAATCAATGTAAAATTTTTTTTTCCTCTAACTCCAACTATGTCCATCATTCTCACTTTCATTACTGATGATAAGCTTTCTAGTTATAATTTTTAACATTCCTTTAACAAATTTTTTTTCCCTTTAAAAGTGCAAAGTTTGCACTTAAAAATTTTATTTGTGTAATTTTCGAGGTTAAATTTTCGAAATCGAATAAATTAAATATTAAATTATATTATTTTAAAAATTAAATTTAAATTATTATTTAATTTTACTTAAACTACACCGTTTCAACTTTTCTTATTATTTTCCCTCCTAAACCCCACCATTTTTTCCAAATAAAAATCCCTAAATCAACATATACTGATAGAATAAAGTTCCTTCTTCATCCTTTTTTTTAGTTGATCTTTCTTCTTATTTTTATTTGCTTTTGTTTTCTTCTTCTTTTTTTTTTTTTTTTTTTTGTTGTTTAAACAACACAAAGATAAGTCAAGTGCCAGCTAGAGCACAGTTAGACAAAGACAAGGTTTTGAGAGAAGTCAAGTTGCCAATGCTTTGTAAAATGCTAATGTTTTGAGAGTAGGTTTATGCTATATTTTGGACTTTTACTTATGTTTTCTATTATAATTTTATTGTGTTGTTGTTTATTTGGGTTCATGTTGTGTTGCTTTTATTTTTTCCATTTTGTTTAAACATAATATATATGTTATTAGTCACTTAGTTTCAATTATGCGTTTTATCAATTAATCCAAAAAAAAATTTATACCAAAAAATATTTTTGTAAAACAGCAGAGCCAACTGAAAATAAATTTTATTTATTTTTAAATTTTTTTTCTAACTGAAATAAAATAATTTGAAAAAAACATTATTTTTGAAAAATAAATAAAATTTATTTTCAGTTGGAATCCGCTTTTTTACAAAAATATTTTTTGGTAGAAAAAACTTTTTGGATTAATTGATAAAAAAACCTCTCTATTTTTAGTATTGAAGGGAAATAAAAAGAAATAATTAACAAAAATGGTTGATGAAACAATTTATCATTTTTGAGGTTTGGTGTTGCTACATTGACACGCCATACCTTAAAACCTTTTTTTAGCTGACAACGGAAATAGAAAATTTACATGTTAAGTCCTTAAATATTTTAGGTCGTCACATTTTATTCCCGTGTCACCAATTTGTCAGACGACACTAACAGAACATTGCAGCAAACATGCCATTTTAGCAAATAATCTCATCGGCGTACCATTTAAGTTATTATTATTTTTGTATTATTTGGGTAAAAAAGCCATAAAGTCATTTATACCCCTATTTACTCCTATAACTTTTTTAGGAGTTTGTCAAAAAAAAAAAAAAACTCTCTTAGGAGTTGGTTGTACATATTTAAGTATAGTTCTCACATTATTTTACAAAAAAAAAAAAATTAATCTATCTTATTTAGGCTTAACAAATTTATTGAATTACTATTTTGAGTATTTGAAAAAAAGTAACAATGTTTTATTAATATCACATTTGATTTACACTATTACAAATAACAAATTCTTAAAATTCATTTAAATAGTATAATCTAGTCTCATCATAAGTATCACCTCAATAAGGTAAGCCCCCTAAATTATTTGAAGATATATTAAGAAGAGTTCCTACCATCAATTCATCACTTCTTGAAGTCTAATGTCACCCGACTAGCCATATCACACGGTTCTCTCTCATTGGCTCCAATAGTATCCTTATATTGATATCTGGCACTCTAGACTCTACACTTATGAGATATAGTTCTTGATGGTTGAGGTCCACTCCAAGTTGATCTCTCTATATGAATACCCCTTTGTAACACCAAGGCAAAAAGAGAGACTTAGAATAAGGCACAAGATCAATCCTATCAACCAACACTTTGACAGAATACTACCTCAACATCTCTACCCTTCATCATAGTGGCACTCTACACTACTTAAAGTATAAATACTTTCATTTTAGTAACTCTCGACGTGAACCACCGCCGTTATACTATTCTGCACATTGTAAAACTTAATTGTTATAACAAATATTATTTTAAGGGTTGATATCTACATAATTCATATCTTATTGTAGAAATAAACATGTAAAATTAATTAATTTATTTTATGGTAGGAATTAGGTTAATTTTTAGAAAATATGTTGAAAAAAAAATGAGAAAGTATGTTGAAATTTTTGAAATTTATTGATCTACGGGGCGCGTTTTTCTTCTCTATCCAAAAACAATGTAGATATAAGGCGTGTTTTCCTCTCTTTCCAAAAGCAGTGTAGATATAAGGTGCTTTTTCACTTTGCAAAATTTTTTTCTTGCAGTTGGAAATTAAAAGTTTTTAGATTTATTTGTGTTCGTGTTTAAGATAGACATGTTATAATTTTAAGGTACGTTTGAATTTACGGTGGTGCCATGGAGTTGGGTGACCTAAAAATTCCATCTGCTATGTTAGTATGGAGCCATCACCCGAAAAGCCAGATCGCGTTGCAACTCAAGGTCCAAGTTGACGGTGATTATATATATATCAGGTTGAAGTGTAACTAGGGCTTCAATTTTACAAAGGTTATGCTGTCAAGGGATGGAGCATAAATGGAGCCCAAGTTGACAGTGGTTATGCGAGCCCGACAACGAGTTTTTCCTCGTATAATGAGGATACTTTATAAAACCCAAACAGAAGTATGAGGAAGAAAAATGCAGTGACGTTTTAGTGTAATCAAGTAATTTGTTTTATCTATGTCCACTAAAAGTGGTGACACCGTTATTATTACTTGTGACAAAATTGGGGTGTAATAGGTTTTACTAACAAGGTCACTACTTTTGGTGGTGATGGACAACACAAATTACATAATCGTACTTGAAGACCCCTGCATTTTTCTTCCTCACACTTCCGTATGAGTTTTATAGAGTATGCTCCTTTAACAAGGAGAAACTCATTGTTGTGCTCGCATAACCACCATCAACTAGGGCCCTAGTTATGCTCCATCCTTTGACAGCATAACCTTTGTAAACTTGAAGCCTTAGTGACACTTCAACCCGAGACGGTATAATCACTGTCAACTTGGACCTCGAGTTGCAATTTGATCCCAGCTTCTCAGGTAATGGCTCCATACTCATACGACAGGTGAAATTTATAGGTTACCGAGCTCCATGACATCACTGTGAAACCAGACACAAGTTAACACTATGACTATGTCTCCCTCAAAGCTAGAGAGAGAAAAATATTTAAACCCAAAAATTTTAACACACAAGAAAAAGAAAAAAAATTAAAGGAGACTGAGATATGTTGGAGTAGGGGATGAGAATGACCATTTATGATGGGGCGGGGTAAAAAGGGAAAATTTATCCCAGGAATCTCGGGTTACAGGGGCCCAAAGGCAAAATAAATCAAGTTGGCCTGGTCGTTGAAACGACTAGAGAGAAAATGCCCTATAGGAGTTTCAACCCCCACCCAACTTGATTGTTTCTACCTTTGATCCCCCTTTAACCCGAGATTCTCAAGATAAATTTCATACATTACTACCTTGCTGAAAAATACCTCTGTGGGGGAGCGTTTTCTCCCCTAAAAATTTCAACTTTAACTGTATACCTCAAAAACTCATGATGCCCGGGGCATGTCTTGTTTCTGGAATCGTTTTATGTGTCTCAAGGTATAAGCTCTGTAAAATAAATTCAATATAATCCATTGAGCTTCCATACCGATCTTTCAAAAAGATTGTTTCCATAAGAAAAAACTTAATTCCGTACCTATGTTGTTGTCCAAGCAAAGGTAATTTGTCAAATTATGTGTAGGTCTTTTAATTTGGATGATGAAAACTATTTTTTTTTTACTATTTTCTTAATTTTAAGCATGTGGAACTGGTTATTTGGTTCAAGACAAGTAGATGCATCAAAGTTGTTATCCATTACAACAGATAAATTTGTGATACCAAAATTGAGTTTATTTTTGTGTTAGTCTAATTTGAAGATTTAACATTCAATCGAAGCATAACATTAAAGAGCTTCAAACAAGGATTAGGCGTAAAGTGAGGATTCGAAGAAGAATCTTGAGCTTGAAATTTAGATATATTTCGTCATTAAACCCAGTTAGATATGCCATTTTTAAGATCACTGGGGATAACGAGCTGGAGACGGTGATCGAATCCCATTGCTGTAATGGGAATACTGTACTAGATTTATATGCTAACTTCATCAAAGAGGACAAAGGTGGCCCAAGCTCAATTACATTGTGTCCTCCAAATTCCACGCCAGATCAATAAGTAAAAAGTCTGACCACACGGTTGTGCGATGGATTCACATCATTACTACAAAACTCATACTAAGACACTCCCAAAATCATCATCAATGGTGAAACATTCATTAGTTTTGCCTATCGATTACAACTTCGAGAGACAGTTGGGCGTATTTTGTTATCAGGCCTACGACACACTCGTATGACATTTTGTCAATGCCTTTAATTTCAACTTCGACATGTCAGTGTTCAACCCTAATAACAGACACACAAGTACACCATCAAGTTACTAGGGTGGGCCAAACAGAAGTGATTTTGGGATTGACATCGAATTTATAAGAACAAATGATCTACTCTCAACAACTTCAACTGACGGGGGCACATCTAACTTTGGACTTGCAATTGGGGTTGATAACAAAGAGGGATAGGAGTATGAAGAGAACTAAGAGGGAATGAATTGGATGTTGTAGAAATTGTAGTAATTTGAGAACCAAATCCCATTCCTACTGAATCAGAAGACAGTGGATTTGACGGTGAAGCTTCAAACATTGCTCGATGAGATGACCTAGGTTTCACAGTGTACGAACCCCCACCCCACATGCGTATTGTTGATCTTTCTACTGAAGATGGTTTAGAATTCCCAAACCTCTTTCGTAGAAGACTAGGGCATGCGAAATTTGGCCACTTAAAGGTTGTGATGAAGTTTGACTCCAAAGATACTTTTGTAGCTGTAGTCAAGTGATATAGCATATAGCTTGGCGTCAACTTTACCGTTACATGCTCCCGATCCAAGAAATATGAGGTGAAATGTTTAATGCATAGAACATGATATACATGGAAAATTATGACATTTATGGTTTTGGATGATAAAAAAGTTTATCGCTCCACATAAATGTGTTGCAGCTAGTATGTATCATGGTTGAAAACATCAACTAGAACTTTGACATTTTTCTGACATTGTATTACGTATGGGATCTAATTTATTATTTTCTAGGCATGCTGAACAATAATCTGAAATTAGATTCGGACATGATATTTGACTTTATATTACCCATTGTCAAAGCGATTTCTAGGATTCCAGTCCCAGTTTTGATCGCACACATCCCTAGTGAGTTCGATTACACTGTGTCCTACCACAAGGCATGTTTGACAAAGCAGAAGGCATCGAAAAAGATGCATAGCGGGTGAGAGAAATCTTACAATGAATTGTGGCAATGATGTCAGGTACTGGAGTGATACGTACCAAGTTTCGTAACCGATCTGTAAAAGGAGCTTGCGTATTACGATGATCACTTGGTCCATGGAAAGACTTTCAATAGCTTTTGCATAACTATATTCCGATACTGTAAGCCACTTGTCCAAATTAATGGCACACTCATGTACGGAAGATGCAATCATCGATTGTTGTTAGCTGTTAAACAAGATGGTAATTGAAAAATCTTGTCAATAGCTTTTGCAATAACTCCTGAAGAATCCAATGATGACTGAGATTTCTTCATAACTAACCTGAGAAGGCATGTTGTGCCGCAACTCGATACATGCATCATATCCTATAGGGGCACCGAAATATAGACTACACTTGATAGATGTTTAAGCCTATAGGATCGTGCGTACCATAGATATTGTTTACCTCATATAAGGTCTAACTACATGGGTCGATACAATAAGGATGCAGAGTGACAACATGTCATTAACATGGGTGCAATGTGCATAGTATTTCTTTTATGTATAACAATTTAACATATACATTTGGGTCGCATTTCTTGACTACAATATTGATTGTCATCGATTGGGTTTGAACTCATCCAACATTGATTCCATGAATTGTTGGAGAGACTATGGGTTGTAAACTGACAGGGTACGACATACCTCAGTAGGATACCCAATGAGCAGTGGACACAATCTTATGATGAAGGACTACGATACGGGCTAAAGGGGACGTGTCATTTTCTGGTAACCTCAATGGTCAAGGAATTGTATTTTCAATTAGTAGGTTTGTTTCCAAAGCGGATTGAGACGTACATGAGACAAATAAAGGGCGATTACATTTGGTGTGAGTCAATGTTGAAAAATATTAGGGAAAATACTGAAAGAGAGAACTTAATGTCTTTAGTCTGTCACTTGCGATGATATCTAATATTTAGGGTGACAGAGTCCTATAGACTCAACCAATGAGTTATCGGGAGAGCATATCGTTTAGACCTGAGACAAATGACCTACGACTATGGGAGATTTCAAGCACTGTGTTATCCATGCGCACATACAATTGCAACATGTGCCTCGACACATGTAGATTACATGACCTACCTTAGTAAAGTTTACAAACTTGAACGCACATATAACGTTTAGAAATCTGAATTCCCACCTGTCCCGAATGAAAGCATGTGGTCGCTTACCTCGCACACTCCTTTCGAGTCGGAATTGGATAAGAACTTGCGGCGCAAGCTAAAAGGTTGACCGAACTCAACTCAGATATGAGACAATGTGGATATTTAAGAGCGAAGAGGCACATTGAGGTTATTAGGTTACTGTTAGGGGTGAGTATTCGATCGAGTTGAGTCGAATCGAGTAAAAAAATTTTGAGTTAGTCGAGTTGACAAATCCTATTTTAGCAACTGAATTCAATTTGAATTTTTTTCGAATCGAGTCAAAAGATTTCGAATCGAGTCGAGTCAAATTAACGAATCTTATATTTATACTCAATGTTCCGTTTACATGGACCGATTATTTTATAAGTAGACGAAGTACAAGCTTTTAGATTAATTTTGTGTAAAGGAAAAAAGGAGAGTGGGGCGATTCGGGAAGGAAAATAAGACTAATAGGTAAACATTTATCAAAACAATGTGGTTTTGCCTTTTAACTTGATAGTTTTGATTTTTAACTTTAGAAAAGGTAAACATTTATCAAAACGACGTAGTTTTATTTTTTTATTTGGATTTTCGGATAACTTGAATTAGAGGCGAACGTTCGATTGAATCGAGTGAAACCGTTTGAGTTAAGTTAGAAAAAAATAATAATGTTAAATTAAAATCTTATACAATATAACTATTTCTATGTTAGAACACAAAAATTTGAAAATATTTTTTAAGCAAAATAATAAAAAATAAGATATTTTAGTATGATAAATTTGAATAATTAATCACTTATTTAGATTCCAAATTATTATTTTATTAAATTTATATATTTTTTATATATTTTTTAAAAAATTATAAATTTTTTAAAAATATAAATTTTAGAATTTCTATAAATATTTTGAATTTTAAAAATTATTTTCAAAATTTGAAAATTAGTTTGTAATTTTTGTTAAGAGAGAGACCAATTTGCTTTTTTACAAAATTGATAGGGTCCAAAACAATAATTATACTAATCTGTTATTCAAATTATTCGAGTTATTCGAATTTTAAAAATACAACTCGACTCGAACTCAAAATCCAAAATTTCTTATTTGAGTTGACTTGAATAATTCGAATAACTCGATTTGATTAACTCGAAATTTAAAATTTTTTTTGATTTTTTTGAATCGAAACAAATTTTGCTCACCCCTAGTTACTGTAGGAACACAGTACGTACGAAGCCAACATTCTTGGAAAAACGAGTTTGGAAAATAAATCGGAAAATAAATTTAGGGAAATTATTTTCAAAATAAATCAGAAAATAAAATTTTAAAATTATTTTCAAAATAAGATCTTGGTTGTGATATCTAAAGTAATAAACACTTAAGCAAAATTGTACCTTTTTTATTTATCTAGGATGAGCATTTAGACCGCATAATTTTTTTCGCTACCCTCAAGCTCACGTCTGCCGAGTATGGGCTCACTTCGAACCAGAAAATTTTTCACAAAAATTACCAGTGAGGTAATTTTATAATTTCTTTAAACTTTTGGGTCAAGTTGTAAATTATAAAAATATTTCTAGAAATTTTCTAAAATAATCTGTTTAGAGAATTTTCTTTCTACAACTTTCTTTTGAATTCAAATATATAAAATAATAACCCAATGCTCTCTTTATATAGGAGAGTTTAGAGAGTTCAACTATGATTAAACTTAATAACTTTAATATTAAATTTAATCTAATATTAAATCTTATTAAAATAAAAGAATGTTTATCTATAAGATAAATATTTAATATTAAGATAATTATTTTAATATTAAATTAATAAAATACTATTAAGATAAGTATTAAATTTAATTTAATATTAAAACTATTAAAATAATATTATTTTTGAAATAGTTAATGTGAAATCAAATTCTCTGGTAGAGTCCTAGTAAAAGTGTAACTTTTCCACTGCTCAACCATCGTAGGCCAAGCTCATGCCACCACCAAGACGCATCGTTCCCAATGCCATACCGCACCGCGTGTCCGTGTGCGGTGATGCAAAGTGCGACACCCTTATGGCATCTCGAGCCGGTTCGGCTACTACCGATTTGGTCCGGGTCATTGACAACCCAACTAGTCCGCTCTAGCCACCGGTTAGATTGTCGGTTTGGTTTCACATACCTGGCCCGATTCGACTAGTTTTTGGGTCATGGTCTCAGTTTTGGGCTCTCGAGCCCAATTTACGATCTTAGGTCCAATTTTTAAGTTTGATTACCTATTAGGCGAATTGTTTGACTTGAAAATTAATTTCCAAAAATATCATATTAATTTTAATTAATTTGATTAATTTAATTTTACTTGATCAAAATTAATTTTCCTAAAAATCACTTAGATTTTCTAAATTAATGTTTCAAGAAAATTCTTTAATCAAATTCTCTAGTTGAACAATTCTCACGACCACCTAATTTAATTTCATATCGAATAAATCGACTTTATTAAATTATTTCCAAGGATGTAGAATTTTCTTCCGATTCAAATGCAATTCAATCGAGCTTTTGTTGAGCTAGCGGAGGGACCAATCGAACATATACAATTAGGCTCTAGTAATTGCAATTATGTCCAGAAGCATAATTCAGAATTACTTAATCATTGAGTCAGTCCACAAGAAGTTCAATGATTGAAAACTCCTTATTGTATACTCTTTATGAAAATAATTCATCTAATTGTTTTCTCCAATGACCTCGTCATGTGCGTGTTACCCGCATATGATACCCTTAATTCCTTTGAGTTAAATCCGTTC
The DNA here is from genome assembly GCA_025698465.1 of Gossypium longicalyx. NCBI lineage: Eukaryota > Viridiplantae > Streptophyta > Magnoliopsida > Malvales > Malvaceae > Gossypium > Gossypium longicalyx. Next base: position 63,552,515 of record CM046996.1, on the reverse strand, counting down.
ACTCAATACAATCCTATTTTATCTTATTTTTACCATTCTTTCTTATTAATGATTAATATGACCACTGTCAACAAATGATTGTGATGAATTGCTTGTTCGAGAATAAGCAACCCGTGGCCACATTCCATATTTATCAATCCACAAAATGTCAATGAGAAAATATCATTAACTCTTTAATTGAGCTATGAATTCCACGGTTGCTAGTAAAGTCATGCCATACACAAGTAATGTACCCAACATACTAGTTTAGAGCATAAGTCTCCACTTATATGAAAGCACATGAGTTGCATACGCATGGTCAGTGACTAACTTAGGATTTAGATAATCACACCCTGAACGCCATAAGTGAATTAATTCACAAACAGATTCAGAATTAATTCATCTTGGGTCTAGTTCAGTGTATCATTCTACCAATGAATACATCTATGTATCTACCTATGGAGTCAACTGCTCTGATAGCCAATACAGTCATCTCCCTAATTAGAATTGTATACGACATAATAATTCTTCTCAGTATTTGAATCAAATACTCACTTTGGTTCTTTTTCGAGATTACAGATTTATTTAGATTATTTACTGAAGTAAGTTATCTTTCTCGTAATGTAAACATTCTTACAATGCCACTTATCTTCAGTTTGAACTTAGACAATCAATGAGCTAATATTTTCTTGTAACAATTTCGCTATGCATGCAAAATATGAAAGACAAAAAATACAAAAGATATAATTGTAAAATGTGAAATTAACTTTATTTATTTATTCATTATTCAAATAAATAGAAAACAGTTACATGTTTACTACAATATGAGCACATTTCCCAACAAACATGTCCACACCTCCTGGGAACATCGAGGAGAAGAACTAATTAAAACACTAACTAATTCATTGGTAAGCATTAACTTATTCTTTTATTCATTAATTTTTTCTATAAATTGTAAGTTAATATTAATTATTGAAGTCAAATATATTACAATATGCAAGACAAATTTTTATTCTTTTCTCGTACCTTTTCAGTAAATCTTTGCTTTTTAAAAATATTGAAATAAAAAAATGGACGGAGAAAAAACTTAAATAAAAAAGTAATAGAAATTAAAAAAAAATAATTCGAACTCACCATACAATATGGTACAAAGCAAACCAATTTAATAAATTTATTTTATAGATTGTAAATAAGTGTGCATTTGAGATGTAAAACAAAGTGTACAATTTGAGAAAAATCACAAATAACATAATCATCGACATTCCGAATTTGTGCCACAATCGGGTGGCCATCGGGTACACCTAAGGTCTTGTCGCACTATTTGGGTTGGTAGCTCCTCATGTAACCCCTAAACCCGACCTAGATAATATGGTTGAATCTCAAAGATCACATTGGCCATGTTGATGGCACAGAAAAACATTTAAATACTTTTTTTCGACAATCGTCATACTTTAAAATCAGTATTTTTGATTTACTTAAGAAAAGCTAGGTAGTGTCTATAAACTTCCTTTAGAAAGAATTTATCAGAAACTAATTAACTTAGGAAAAACTCGAGTTTTGACTATTTACAGAAAATGTAATATTTCAAGGAAATGTCGCAGTGAAAAAAAATAAGTAAATCTCATTTGTTGATTTAGAATCGTAATTAATTGAGTAGATAGATTTGAGTTTTGAAAAATGAAGTATTGAGTTTGAAATAACAACAATGAGTTGAGTTTGTCGTTTAGGTTGAAAAATCTAGTTTTTCTTACTAAAATTATAAACCGTCTTAGATGATAGTTTTAAAAAAATCCAATCATGCAATATCGTCCAAAAATCCAAAATCCAAATAAAAAGTCCCAAGCTACAGTCTAAAATAATTAATAACAGTCCCAAAATACCAAATCATAAAGTATGATAGTTTATTAGAAAATATCCGAGTGCATGTCCGTAAGCCTAGCCCATATCCTAACCTCGATTATGATCTGAAAAATTAGAAATTTAAAGGGGTGAGCTTTTTAAGCCTAGTATGGGTAAACATATATAGCAAAAAAAATTATGACATAAATCTTAAGTACAACATAACATATTTACGGAAATATAGTTCACAAATATATATATCAATATACATATCAGCAATGTTGATGCGAAGCTTTTTCAGAAACAGTGCAACTTTTCAGAAAATATTTCCTACCCAACTCTGTTACACACCACAATCGAGTTTCACCAGAACTCGTTCATCCAATAATACACCAATTATGTGGACAAGCCACCAGATAACGCAGTCAAGCTGCTAGATACAGAATATTGTGGTCAAGCCACCAGATTTGCAAATATACTGCCAGATAATATGGTTAAACCACGGAGTAAAAACTTAGTGGTATTTCTATAATCCAAATATCAAAAGATATGAAATAAAAAATATACAATCTAAATATTACAATAACCATATCACATTTCATTTATTTCACAACATCTCAATTCTCATACTTGTTATATAAATAGCTTTTCACAATATAATACACATATCATCTAACATCAATCATAATGCAATTTCATTTAATTACCCCTATTAACACGACTCGGACTCGGACGGATACACGGATCCAACCAAGCATACCAGTTTGGCACCCAGTGCCTCATCGGATAATTTGAAGTAATAATTTGATATCTAATGTCTCATCGGCTAAACCGAAGTAAATTGGCACACAGTGCCTCATCGAATTAATCCAAAGTAGTAAATTGATGCCCAATGTCTCATCGACTCGAAGTTGAAGAAATCCCAGAACTCTTCCAATCCTATGACATGCCATCTATATCCGACTCAGCCCGATATAATTAATAGGGTTTAATTTCACATTTCAAAAACAACCAATATCCAATACAAAATTTTCATATAGTCACGTATACACATGAATTCAATTTAATTCAATTCAAATAATCAATAAAATCATAATATATATACCGATTCAATCAATTTCCATCAACTTTAATTCAATTCAATATCAAAATGCCAAATACTCACCTCAACCACTTACCATAAGCATTAAATTAAAATACAACAATTAATAACTAGATTCAGATTATAGAAATACAAACCATAAATTTCAAGCTATTCTTCGTTGACTTTATGTTTTCCCTTTTTAGTCGAGGGTTCTGGTACAACGTTAGCTACGAAATTAAAACAATTAAAAATCATCAATACAACACAACACAATTCAATTTCATATTGAATATTTCAATTTTTTCTCAAATATCGCCTAATTTCCAATTTAGTCCTTAAACCGAGACTAATTAGTCATTAAACTGAGACTAACTTTTATTATTCATATTTAATTCTTTATTTTCATGCAAATTCCACTTTAGACTAAATTAAAACTCCCTATTTTCACAAATTCCTAAATTTCAAAAATTTCACAATTTAGTCTCTATTATAAAAAAATTACTATTTGTTCTACAATTTAATCCTTTTTCATTTCTAGCTTAAAAATCTATCAATTTAATCCCTAATACTAAAATTATTCAACATAGACAATGTAATGCCTTAAAAATCCCGAACTTTCTTTGTTTTTGGTTTTGATAAAAATTATGTTTTTAGAAGTTTAATTTTAGCCTTCTAGAAGGATGGAAGTGGCGTGAAAGTGGACTCCAAGGGAAGTGTTCAGGAGAGAAAATTAAGGAAGAGATTAAGGGGTTATCAGAGAGAAAAACGAGGAGATGAGAAGAGAGAAGTGATAGAGCCGAATGGGGAATTGGGCATGGGAAAATTTGGCTATAAGGCTTATAAATAGGTGCCGAATGTTAGGGTATGAAGCTTCTGTCGAATTTCCTCCACCCTGTTGCCAGAAACTTTTTTCTTTAAAAGCCAAAAACTCTCTGCCTTCTTTTCTTTTTCTTCTTCCTTGTGCCGAATTCTATTTCTCCTCTACTCAATATTTTCTTTGCTTTAGCCGATTTTTCTTCCTCTCTTCTTTGGTGCCGAGTAATCAATTTTTTCCATTCAAATCTCTAAGAGCCGAATATCCTTTGGCCGAATACCCTTGGTGCCGCCACTACTCTTTCCACCCAGTCAATTCTAGTGTAAGTGTTCGCTCTCCCAATCAGTTTTTGATAATTATCGAGTATTCAGTTTCTCACTTCTTTCTAATTGACTTTAGTAGGGAATTAGTGTCAGATCTCGATTTTGGATTCCTGCCGATTTGCTCTTCAGATCTAAGAGATATACATGATTAGTGACCAAAGTAGAAGCTAGTAAAGGCTTAGCGTTTAGGTAAGGTTAAGGTGAGATTCTGGCTTTTGGTAAAGTATTCGATAAGTATGTGAGATTAATCTTTGAGTGATATCGATTGTAGGTTTGGGCTGCGGAAATCACAGCACACTTACTTACCAGGTGTGTACATACACTGCACACATACAATGAATCGGCCAAAGCCAAAAAGCTGAAAAGCCGAAATGCCGAAAAGCTGAAAGTTTGGCTACGGTAGTCTTGCGAGTGCGCGAACACTCATAAGAGGAAACCGATAGGTTACCTGAGGCCCACGGGCGATTCCGTGGACTTGGGTTGTGATTTGGCCATATGGGCCAAAATGGGCTAAATGAGCCCAATGAGCTACTGGGCCCATAATAGGAAAAAACTGAGTATTGATGCTTTGTGATAGAAATTTGTATGTGAGCATGAATATGAATGTGACTGCCCTTAACGGGCCATATAAATGTGATTTGGGCCTAATGGGCCATATACAGGTGATTTGGGCCTAATGGGCCATACGAATATGATTGGGCTTAATGGGCCAGATGCAGGTATGTGAAATTGTTAGGCTTTGTAAGGGGATTTTGGACCTAGTATATGATATCCACATAAGACTTAATTAATATATTGCGACCGTGGACAAGTCAAAGGGTTAAGGTGTGGCAATGGGTATATGCATGTCTAGGATTGGATCTAGGGAGAGCTTGGTACTTAAGCGGACTTAATGACCCACCTTTTTTTTTTTGGAATCCTACCTAGTGCATAGTATTCATTCATCTTAGCTCACGGGACTTGTTAACAGGCCAAAATAAGTGAAAATCGTAATTAAGGAAAAATTATCGAAATGCTCCTAAGGGCAAAAATGACCAAAATACCCCTAGGTGTTGAATGTAAGTTTTGTGGATGCGACATGTATACGTATGATATTCTGCTTAGGTTGCATATGGGTTGAGAATTATGGAACGGAGGAAGTATATGAGGATCGCATGGTTGCTTGACAATCGTGGATCCACTGATGGCTTTTAAATCCCAATATGTAAATGAAGGTAGTTCTGCAATTGGGCTACCATGGTGTGTGGGTTGGGTGGGTCGATATTTATATCCCCACAAGGTGTGACGGGGGACGGAGCCGGTGTGTAGCAGATGGATAATTGGATGGGATTGCATTACATGAATGATGAACGATGAATGGTATTTTTTTGAATGCTTGTTTTCTTTGAGGGTTGTACACACTGAGTTTGTGAAAACTCACCCCCTCTTTTATTTTATTTTCAAGTGATGCTCAGTAGAAGGTTCGATGTTTGGAGGGACTCTGGATGGCCAGCTAGCAAGATAATTTGGACTTGTTTTTTTCAAGCATATAAGTTTTTATTTAATTAAGTATGTTTCAGATCAGATTGTAATAAAGTTTTCATTATGTTATTATTACTTGAATTATTATTATTATTATTATTTTCATTGTAATTTACAAGAAGTTGAACATAGGTTTCCTAAATTATAGTATGTTTTCTACGTTTCCGCAATTAAATTTTTTAATGATAAGTTTTCTTAAATCAAATGTTTCAAACAAAGTTTTCGCAACTGAAATGTGTTTTTTTTTTGTTAATTAAGGTTTCTTTTATTTTAAGAAGGGTTTTCAATGAAAACACGATTTTTGCTAAAACACTTCAATGTGACACACCAGATTCGGCTATAGCGTCTGGGCCAGGTTTGAGGTGTTACCTTTAGTGGTATCAGAGCCCAAGTTGTAAAACTCGGGCTGTGAATTGAGCCTTATTATTATTTGGTTTCTTTTTCTACTTATTATTTGGATTTTAAAAAAATATATTTTGGATCGCGATGCTTTGAAAAAAGAGAAATCTTGCTGAGTGTCACACCGAGTCTCCGACGTCGAACCAAATAAGTACTTTTATTTAAGTTTTTTTAAATTGTTATACAGTAGATAGTTAGAGGGCTACTCTAGATGATGGTTAGAATAGAACCAAAGCCTGTAGGATTTGGAAACTGTAGAGGATTTTCAAAAAACGATCTTCTCTTTAAATATTTTCATAAAACATCTGTGTAATTATTAAACTAACTAAAACTTCATAAAATTTCTATTCCAGATAATACGCGAATCGACGATGAGTGCTAGAAAATGGGTAAGAGGCCGTGGCCGAGGCCGCGGAAGCGTCAGGGCTGAATTGTCGGCATCGGGGCATATGCCCGATGTTAGAGTAGAAGAGGCTCCAGCCTCACCGGTGTTTGGGAATAGACTGTATGATCTGGCTGCAGGAGAAGATACATTAGCGCAGGCAATGCTAAGGATTTTGGAAAGGGTCGCTGGGCCCAATAATGGCAGCAAAAATTGGGGGTCCATTTCGGAACGACTTCGATCGAATGGGGCTGAGATCTTCAAGAGCGTGGCTGGTGGGGCTCCTAATGTTGGGAGATATTGGTTTGAGGCCACTGAAAGAATAGCGGAGGATTTGGACTACTCACCTGAGCAAAAGTTGAAAGGGGCGGTGTCACTGTTTAGGGAGGAAGCCTACTAGTGATGGTTGACAGTGAAAGAGGGCACCCAACAGGAGCGAGTCACCTGAGAGTTTTTCAAAGCTGCATTCCAAGGGAAGTATGTGGGGGCAAGCTATGTGGATACTAGGAGGAAGGAGTTCCTAAACTTGACCCAAGATAATAAATCGGTGGCAGAGTATGAGGTGGAGTTTCTACGCCTTAATAGGTATGCAAGGGTAATGGCGGTAACGGAGTATGAGCATTACGTTAGGTTTGAGGATGGGCTTAGAGATAGCCTCAAGGTACTGATAGCTCCGCAAAAGGAACGAGTTTTCTCAGAGTTGGTGGAGAAAGCAAAGGTAGCGGAAGAGGTAAAATGCACTGAGCACCTAAACCGGGAGAAACAAAGGGGTAAGAATAAGAGGAAGGCTGAGACCCCGGGTGTTGGACAGAGGCCTAGGGCCAGGGCCATAAATAATGGGCCTGTTAGAGCAGGGCCACCTGCTGCTAATCCAGGGGTGCCACCTTGTGCTGATTGTGAGAGAAGGCATGGAGGCGAGTGTTGGAAGAGAATGGGAGCTTGTTTGGCTTGTGGGTCTATGGAGCATTAGATCAAGGATTGCCCTTGAACGCTAGGTCAAGAGCCAGTAGTGGGTCAAGGAGGTGCTCAGCCACCAAGGGGTGGACAGCTGCCGCCAAGGTGTTGTGGACAGGCCAGGGGCGGTAACGACAATGGACTTGGACACGGAGCACTAGGTGAAAATACGGGCCATGCTGAGGCAAGACAGCTAACTTTGGTTTATGCTGCTCGTCGTCGAGAAGACGGGGATGCCCCAGATGTGATAACGGGTATGTTCTTTATAAATGAGTTATCTTACACAGCCTTGATTGATATTTGATCGACGCATTCATATGTTGCATGCAATAAGCGGTCTTAATGACCCACCTTCTCTTTTCTGGAATCCTATCTGGTGCATAATATTCGTTCATATTAGCTCACGGGACTTGTTAACGGGCCAAGATAAGTGAAAATCGTAATTAAGAGAAAATTACTGAAATTCCCCTAAGGGCGAAAATGACCAAAATACCCCTAAATGTTGAATATAAGTTTTGTGGATGCGACATGCATACATATGATATTCTGCTTAGGTTGCATATGGGTTGGGAATTATGGAACGGAGGAAGTATATGGGGATCGCATGGTTGCTTGACAACCGTGGATCCACCGATGACTTTTAAAGACCAATATGTAAATGAAGGTAGTTCCGCAACCAGGCTACCATGGTATGTGGGTTGGGTGGGTCGATATTTATATCCCCACATAGTGTGACGGGGGACAGAGCCGGTGTGTAGCGGATGGATAATTGGATGGGATTACATTACATGAATGATGAATGATGAATGATGTTTTTTTTAATGCTTGTTTTCTTTGAGGGTTGTACACATTGAGTTTACGAAAACTCACCCCCTCTTTTATTTTATTTTCATGTGTTGCTTAGTAGAAGGTTCGATGTTTGGAGGGACTCTGGATGGCCAGCTAGCAAGATAATTTGGACTTGTTTTTTTAAGCATATAAGTTTTTATTTAATTAAGTATGTTTCAGATCAGATTGTAATAAGGTTTTCATTATGTTATTATTACTTGAATTATTATTATTATTATTTTCATTGTAATTTACATAAAGTTGAACATGAGTTTCCTAAATTATAGTATGTTTTCTATGTTTCCGCAATTAAATTTTTAAATGATAAGTTTTCTTAAATCAAATGTTTCAAATAAGGTTTTCGCAACTGAAATGTGTGTGTGTGTGTTTTTTTTTTGTTAATTAAGGTTTCTTTTATTTTAAGAAGGGTTTTCAATGAAAACACGGTTTTCACTAAAACACTTCAATGTGACAAACCAGATTCGACCATAGCGTTTGGGCCAGGTTTGGGGTGTTGCAGACAACACTTAAAAACTCAATAATTTCTAAAATTTTGACATGGGTCGGGTAGTATTTAATACCGGGATTCTAAAAACATAAAAATTACAAGAAAAATGGACTAAATTGACTAACCAATTGAACTTAAAACTTTGAAACCCCTAAGCCTTGTCTTTCTTCTTCCTTTTTTTTTTCTACCTTTCTTTCTCTTTCTCTTTTTATTTATTTATTTATTTATTTATTTATTTATTTATTCATTCTTTATTTGTTTGTTTTATTATACATTAATATATTATTATTATTATAAATATACTTAAATGTTAAGTAAATATATTTTATTATAATATATATTAAATTTTACATATATTTTTACTTATGCCGCCTAATTTAAAGATAATTGCATAATTGCTTCTTTGGTCCTTTTATTTTTTTAATCTATAATTCAACTTTTGCCCTATATACAATTTAGTCCTTTTACCTAATTATTCTTAATTCATGCAAATTCACCTAACCAAAACCTAATTAACCACACAACTAACTTCGTAAATATTTTTAATAAAACTTTACGAGTCTGATTTACAAAACTGGAGTATCAAAAATGTATTTTTCGACACCTGTGACTATCAGATCGTTACCAGATGTGCTTGTGTTTCTGGCGGCATTGACATGTAATATGATACGGTGGGTGGCAGTCGTGCGAAATATACCCCAAGAGAAGGTGTTGATACAAGGAATGATGGTGCATGCTACAGTGCTTGTGTAAAATAAATTGATGCTGAAGGTGTTGATGTAGGGAAAGATTGAAAGTGTTGTGTTGTTTGTGCAAAATAAACTGGGTTAGCACAAAAAATATGTGAACCATACTGACTGAGAGGTTGCACTGCAATCAGGTCCTTGTGTAGAGCTAGAGCAGATGTTGATCCCCCTGCGACATGTTCTCCTGACCTAGGATTGATGGGCTCTAGTCTTGGCATCCTATGACAACATTGCCTACTCCTTTCTGAAGCTGGTAGTAGATACGACTTGCCATTATGCCTGAACCAATCCATGTAATTCAGAGATGTTGCCAATTCCAGGTTAAGAAATGATTCATGTAACACCCCAACCCGGCCCAGAAGTTAGACCTGAATCTGGCGTGTCACATTGAAGTGTCTTTCGAAAACCATGTTTTCATTAGAAACCCTTCTTATTTAAAATGTAGTACATTGAAAACTTCTTAATTTTATTTCCAAAAATTCCTTTTTACTTTGTGGAAGCTAATTCTAAAAGTAACCGATTTACGAAAACATGATGTTTAAAAGTTAAGTTGCGAAAATGTAGTGTTCTGAAAACAGTTGTTGTTTTGGAAAACCACGATCTATTTTTAACCATTATAAAACATAGTAAATAAAAATCCCAAAGTAAAATAAAAACCAGAATTAAGAGAGGCCTTATTACAACCCAATTAAAAAGAAATACACAACAGTAAAATAAACAAATCTGAAAACATAAGCAGTGTGTGGCCATCTCTGAGTCCCTCGCAGCACCGAACCACCTAACGCTGGAGATTACCTGCACAATTAAAAACGGGGTGAGTTTACGAAAACTCAGTGTGTAATCCCCTTACTAGAGTAATGTCATCATATATACAAAAAGTAAAAGAAGCAGTCTAGGCCAAAGCCCGAAGCGAAAGAATGATATGATGCAGTCTAGTTCAAAGCATACATGGGCCAAAGCCTACCACAATATCATTTGGGTCATAGCCCATAACAGAATCAATTGGGTCTAGCCTAAACCAATAATCAGTGTCAGGTGGGCCTTATCCCATATCAACCTCAATTGGGCCAAAGCCCATATCGCAATAATATCACTATAATATCATACATGCAATGCCGTACAACTTACCCCAATAATCCAACCGTTACACACCAACTTCGTCCCCCGGTACACATTATGTGGGGATATAAATATCGACCCACCCATCCAATACACTTCAATGATAGCTCGGTTGCGGTACTACCTAACGTTGTAGCAAGCTGCTACTCATATATACGACTTTAAGCCTTCAGTAGCAGTATTATAATTGGCACAAAGCCATCGGTAACTGTAATAAGTTTGGCACATAGCCATCAGCGACGGTAATATAATCGACACAGAGCCTTCAGTAAATATGATCGACACTGAGTCATTAATAAGTATGTTAGGCATATAGCCACATGTAAATACGTTTGGCACAAAGCCATAGTCAAGATGGCACAGAGCCATTTTTAGGTTGGCACAGAGCCATAATCAGATTAAGTAGCACTAAGCCGTTCATCGGTCCATAGTCGTCTCGTACGACCCGTACAACCTTAACAGATCAATACGAATGTTCGGCTTAAAGCCTTCGATGGATCCACAGTCGTCTCAACGACCCGTGCGATCCTACCAGAACAATACTTCCTCCATATCAATGTCCCAACCCCATGCAATATGTCGTGTATGTCATGCCCAATCATCACACGTTATGCAGAATGGCCATGCTCAGTAACAATCATTTAAACGTATATTAAAAGCATATCAATTTTACAACCACAGTCAAGTCAGTTAAAACACAGTCATACAATCACAATCAATCAGTCAAATTCATAGTCCAAGTCAGTCATTTACCCACAAGGGCAAAACAGTCATTTTACCCCACAAGGGTATTTCAGTAATTTTACACTACAAGGGTAATCTGGTAATTTTACAAATCCAGGGTATTTTAGTATTTTTACAAATTGAGGGTATTTCAGTAATTTTACAAATCAAGGGTATTTCGACAATTTTACAAATCGAAGGTATTTTGGTAATTTTACAAATCGAGGGTATTTCGATAATTTTACAAACCAAGGGTATTTTAGTAATTTTATAAACTGAGGGTATTTCGATAATTTTACAGACCAAGGATATTTCGGTAATTTTACAGACCAAGGGTATTTCGATAATTTTATAAATCGGGGTCTTAACGACTCAACAGGAGGTCCACCGTCGCCTCGAGCGACTTAAGTAACCTAAACAGACCTAACGATGTAAATGGGCCTAAGACCCATACTCAGCCCAAGTGGGCCCACACGCTCGTGTGGCCCAACTACTTCCCACCTAACAGTTAAATTTACATAAGCGAGCTCACGGGGCCCATCGGGCCCAGTACACGAGAACACTCGTGGCGGCCTCTACAGTCTATCACCCCTGATCTGTGGGCTCGATTTACCACACGAACGATCGCACGCTCTTGAAGCCTCAAATGCCGAAGTTTTAGCTTTTTGGCTTTTGCCGACTTCCAACAAAGAAGGGCACGAATACACACCTGTTTAGGAAAATTCCTCATTCTTATGACCACTTCAACCATAGAGTTCCAGTCCAACTCCACCTCCTACACAGCTCAAATAGCAAATAAATACTCCACTGCGCATCCCAAGACTTGAACCTCAGACCTCACAGTTACACAACACACCACCTTGCCACTCCACCATAGGCTCTTTCTGTGATAAAAACATCCATAATTAACTTTAAGACATATGTGCCAGCATCCAGATTCACTTAAGAGAAAAACCAAAATGAATTGTAAGAGCCAAGACTTGAACCCAGGTTCCCTTGCAACCTTAATGACGCCCCAACCACTAGACCACATGCTTCCTTGTGTAATTTATTTAACACAATAATTTAAAAGGCCATCATCCAAGCATCTAGGGTTTTATTCATTTAATACAAAAAATTTTGCTAAAGCCTAGGTTTGAGCCCAAGATTTCTCCAACACTTCTTAGGGCCATTAACCACCAAAGTAGACATTTAATTGTGTCATTTCCTTGCACAATTAAATACTTATATTCAACCTCCTTACAGACCCATACTCAAGGCCCAATACTTCTAGGCCCAAATTCGGGGCGTTATAGTTCACGTGTTGGCAAGTAATCGTACCTACACTACCAAATCTCGATATACTTCTTGTGGAATGTTGGTTAATCTTCCTCAAGTCTCCCTTGCAAGTTGATATTGTGCAAGTCATAGAGCCCTTGGGGTGGCGGTAGAATACGTTGCATACACTCAAACTACTACATCACTCGATTGAATTTGTTCATCTCGACCGTTGCAAAAATGATCAATGACATTTTGACGTGCCAGATGTTGTGATTGGCCAAAAATTCTATCGAGACGTATTCTTGAATCCTCATATCTACATATGATATCCAAACAAACCGCAATAAAAATTTGCATGGAAACAAACTATAGTAAAAATTTATAAATTTTAGCTCGTGCCCAATATTTAATTTCAAATGCTTGAATAAAAAACTGATAACTTTGAAATTCATAAACTAACCTCCTCTTCGATTTGTTGATCTAAAGATAGTCGAGTATCCTTGAGCTCGATTGGTATACCGTTGTGTCTCGCAGGGTTGTTCTGCTTATTCAAATAATATGTTAATTCAAAATTACAACAATGAAAAATTAAAACGATAATAATATTATCAAATGAATTTTACCATATTACGAATGAGAATTCATAAGGGGGTCCACTTGAGGGGCATAAAAATAGTAGTTGATATCATGCCTATGATTAAAGAAGGAGCATGCAACCGCTAATTTTAACTTTTTCGGTTTCATGGCTTGACACATTTCTCGATACAATATCGCTTGACACATTTCTCGATATAATGTCGCCAGCATTGTTGATCCCTAACTAAGTCGTCCCGTTTCTTTCAAGTTGGCTAGTAGTAGTAGCCACTTTAAATGTACCATATTTCAAGATTTATTTGGCATAGAGTAGACCCCTAATCAACCTCAAGATGATTGCGCGCCCTGGTTGTTCTTTTTCAACATTAGTTGCGAAAGCCTCGATAGTTTTGAAGTTGTCCTCCAACCATCTTATCTCAATCCGACTACCCCTAAACTTGTTCGACACTTTCTCTAATAGTTGCTCGCATGTTGCATTACAATTGACACTAAGCACTAACCTCGTAACGACTTCCCCATCGATCGATAGACCGAGTTGTAAACTAACTTCCTCGAGTGTAATTGTAAACTTATCGCAGGAAAGATGGAATGTGTGTGTCTCCAGTCTCCATCTTTTGACCAAACCATTGATAGATGGTGAATCCAATTTAGTCCCTTCAAGCATGTGAGCCACGTAAAAAATCTTGCATCTCGCAAGTGATCATAAATGACCTCCGATGCACCTTCACTTAAATTGTTTATGTACGTCTCTGAAATCCGATCTTCGGCTTGAGTATATAAACATAAAAAAATAATAATGTTAACATCATAATAATTAATTATTTAAAATTAAATAATTTAATAATATTTTCTTACCATTTGTAATTGAAAGCTAGATATATGCTTGTCATCTAAACGAATAAATTGATTTGCCATTTTACAAATTATAAGGAATAAAATAAAATCGAAAAGAATAAAATTCAGAGAAAGATTTAAAAAAATAATTGAGAAATAAGAAATGAGAATTGAGTTGAAAAGAATGAAGTTTGGAGAGGTTTGTATAGAAAAAGTTATGTCTATTGAACCCCATGTAATCGTTGAAAAAAATAGTATTGAAATAATTACTATTTAAAGGAAAATGTATCTTACATGACACGTTTTCTTATTCTAAAAAAAATAATGGAGATAGGTAAATTAAAAAAAAGAAGAAGCATACTTCCTCAATTTTTTATTTATTTTTATATTCAGCATATTTCTAAAAATGAGCTAATGAAAAAGCAATGGAATTGATTTCGTTTGTTTGTTGACGATCCACAACCACAAAATAAACAAAAATGGAAGATAGGTAGCCTTATAAACTCAAACACTATTTTCTCTTTCGTCTAGTCCATCACTCTACTACACCCAAATGGAAACTTGGTTCTTCATCCTCGTCATTGCTGTCTCCATTTCCCTTATTCTCAAAGCCTTCTTCAACCTCTTCTCTCCTCCCAAAAAGCTTACCCACACTCTCCCTCCAGGCCCTTCCACTTTCCCTATCATTGGCAACTTCTTATGGCTCCGCAAATCTTTCTTCGAAATCGAGCCAATACTCCGCAACCTTCGCAAAAAGTATGGTTCCATGGTCACTCTCTACATTGGTCCTCGCCCCTCCATCTTTGTCTCCGATCGTTCCCTTGCTCACCAGGCGTTAGTCCAAAGCGGTTCACTGTTTTCCGACCGCCCCAAAGCTCTTCCTATTAGCAAAATCATGAGTAGCAACCAACACAACATCAGCTCCGCCCCGTATGGACCGAACTGGCGGGTTTTGCGGCGGAACCTTACATCAGAAATTCTCCATCCTTCGCGTATCAAGTCGTATTCCCATGCACGTAAATGGGTTTTGGACATTCTTTTTGATATTTTGCAATCAAAGGCTAAAACCGGAGAACCAGTTCAGGTTTTAACTCATTTTCAATATGCTATGTTTTGTTTACTGGTTTTAATGTGCTTTGGTGACAAGCTTAGTCAGGAGCAGATAAGAAAGATCGAGGATGTTGTGCGAAGAGGGCTGCTGGGGTTGGAAAGGTTCAATATACTTAACTTTTGGCCTAAGGTGACCAAGGTTTTGCTTCGTAAGCGATGGCAGGAGTTTTTTCAGCGACGTAAAGATCAAGAGGATGTGCTGATACCACTGATAAGAGCAAGAAAGAAAGCTAAAGAGGAGAAATTGAGTGATAAGAAAAGCGATGATTATGTTTTGGCATACGTTGATACTTTATTGGATTTGGAGTTACCAGAAGAGAAAAGGAAACTTACTGAAGGAGAAACTTTTAGTTTGGCCTCTGAATTCCTTAATGCTGGCACTGATACTACCTCCACTGCTTTGCAATGGGTTATGGCAAATTTGGTGAAATACCCTCATATTCAAGATAAGTTATTTCTTGAAATTAAAGGGGTTGTGGGAGATGGAGAGCAAATCAAAGAAGATGATTTACAAAAGATGCCTTATCTGAAAGCAGTGATATTGGAAGGGCTAAGAAGGCACCCACCAGGGCATTTTGTGCTTCCTCATTGTGTGACAGAAGACACTGTGCTGGGAGACTATTTGGTTCCCAAGGATGGAACTATCAATTTCATGGTGGCAGAGATGGGGTGGGATCCAAAGCTGTGGGAGGATCCCATGGCATTTAAGCCAGAGAGGTTCATGAGAAATGAACAAGTGTTTGATATAACAGGGAGTAGGGAAATCAAGATGATGCCTTTCGGTGTTGGGAGAAGAATTTGTCCTGGCTTTGGCTTAGCCCTTCTTCATCTGGAGTATTTTGTGGCAAATTTGATCTGGAAATTTGAATGGAAGGCAATGGATGGAGATGAGATCAGCTTGGAAGAGAAGCAAGAGTTCACAGTGGTGATGAAGACTCCATTGATGGCCCACATTTCACCAAGGAAAGAGATAAGGTCTTGATGTTTCTATACTTAAATTTAGAAATGAGGTACATATAGTGATGTATGCGTGTTCCGTATCTTTCTCAGACACGATTCTCTATATAAATATCTTTTCACTTCAATTATTATTATATGGAATAATAGCTTACACGTACAACTTTCCATTGCTTGCCCGGGTTGGTTCTTCATAAAATTTTAAATCTATTTGATAAGCTTTAAATTTTACGGAATGAAATTGTTAAAGTTTAGATTCGGTTTATATTATTTTAAAAAAAAATATAATACATTAAAAATATTAAAATAAATATTTTTAAATAAATTAAAAATAAATTTTAAAATTTTTTATACTTAAATAATTATAGGTGTAACTTAACAAATAAGTATATTTAAAATAGTAACAAAATTAACAATAAAGTAAAAGTTATACGATATTCAAACAACAACAAAATAATAATAATAATAGTGAAATGATAGCAAAATAATGAGAAAATATAAAAAAAAATTATAAAAAGAAAACAACAAATTCTTTTTCTTTTTAATAACTCAAGTCAAGTTCGGACAAAAAAAATCTTATTCGAGACTCAACCTATTTTCTAGACGAATATTATCTTTTTATTCAAATCTATTTTTTAAATTTATATTTTTATTCAAACCTTTTTATTTTTTCAAACCGATACCTACCATGTACAGTTTTACTTAAATTTCTATAGCATTTGTGATGCAAACTTTAATGGAAAATAAGGTAAGATAATATTTTTACGATTTACTAGGGTTAGTCATTGTTATCATCGCTTTGTGCATAGTGAGGTCATGTGTCGCTCTCTATGTTGTCGTGTGTATAAAATGACAAACCAAAGAAAATAAAAGCTTCCCAAACGCATTTACATAATTTGAATGATTGCCAAACTAACTTCCGCATTTAATTATTTTTTTTTTTTATACTTAACCACAATATATTTTTACACCCCTAAAATATACTTTCTCTATCTCTGGTTACATATTGATTTTTAGTGATAATTTTTTTAAACTAATAATTAGATTTAATTTATTAAAAAATAAAACACAAAGTCCAAAAAAATAAATAATAGAACAAAACAGAAGAGAAGGCCTAACATTTAAAAAATGGCCCAGATTAAAAGAAATATTAAAAAGGAAAATAAATTAAGAATAGTCTAAAAACTCATAATTATCACCACTACTTTGCCCAATCAGAGAATTTTGATGCCCGTCTTGTCTATCAATCTACCATTTCGTCTTAATGACGGTTCTAGATTTCCAAGGAAAGCTTTTATCACCTAAGCCATTGATCTACTAGTTTCCAACTTTCCTTCCTTCCTCTTCTTCTCTGTCCATTTTCAATCCAGTTTTCGCACTCTATTATATTCTTTCTGACTTTCAGCATATCCAGGGACGCTCTCAAACAAGTATATCTCATCCTTCTTCTTCAACGATTCAGTTGCTAATGTATGGGCTAAACCATTTGCTATTCTTAGGATATATTCAAACCTAATGTTTCTAGATCTAGACATTATCTATTGAATATCATGTATATATGCTCCTACATGTGATTTATCTTGTATTTTTGCCTTGCTCTTTTTGATTATTGATAATGAGTTGCCTTCTATAATGATCTTTGGCCATTGCATGTCTATTCCTATTTGGGCTGCTTTGCAGCAAGCGAGCACCTCAGCAGCGAAGGCTGAGGCCACTTCTTAATGAATCTCTAAGCACGCTAGAAGAACATTCCCTTCGCTATTTCTGGCCATAATCCCTGAAGTCGATTGACAAAGTCGCCCATCGTATGCTCCATCATAATTGATTTTTACTTACTGACCAGGTGGGTACTTCCATTTTTTGACTTCCTGTGAAATTTTGGAGGTTTTTTTTTCAACCCCATTTAGTTCTGTGATATAGCTGTTGGCAAAGCTTGCTATTTCTTTCTCAGTTTTGCTTACCTTCTCATGCATTCTAGCATTCTTTTCTCCCCAGATTGCCCATAGCGTAAAGAAAAATAATCTACATTGGGAAATAGTGTTTTGAGCAAAAACCTATGTGAGCCACTATAGAAACTCCAAATTAGATTCCTGTAAGAGATTTGGGATTGATAATTCTATCCACACTGACACTGAAACAGGAAATTCGTGGAAGAGGTGATTCATAGTTTCTGCTCCTTTTCCACACCGAGGACAAATTACAATATTTGTTAGCTTCGTATGCTGTATGTTAATCTGTGTAGGCAAATAATTTCAAGATATTTTCCAGACTGTAATCTTTATTTTTGAAGGTAGATTTAGTAGCTATAGTTTTTTGTAAAAATTCTTGTAGTCGGTTTGTAAAGCATAAGCTCTAGGATCGTTTTCAGAAATTTGTAATAGTTTATAGACGCTACGAACTGAGTATTCTCCCGAAGGTTCACCATTCCAGGCCAGAAAATCGATGTGAGGTTCTTTTGCCAAAGGAATATGGAGAATCTTTTCGGCTTCTTCCTCTGAAAAGGTATTGACAATCAACTCCTGTTTCCATTTTCATCATTAGTATCAATTAGCTCAGCAACTTTATAATCACGCATATTATTAACAAATGATGATAATATTAAATTTCTTGCATCTGGAATCCAAGCATCGTTAATAACTGAAATATTCGTGCCCCTACCCACCTTTCAACATAGTCCTTCCTCTAAAATGCCCTTTGTCGCCCATATGCTATTTCATATATACGAACTATTATTCCCCAAACGTGAATTTAAAAAATCCTCATTCGAAAAATATTTCACTTTAAGTACTTGCGCAACTAAAGAGTTTGGGAAATTTAAAATCCTTTATCCTTGCTCTGCTAATAATGAGATATTAAATTTAGTCATACTCTTGAAACCCATTCCTTCCTCTTCCTTAGGGCGACATATATGTTGCCATTGACTCAAATGTATTACTTTTTTCCCTGCCTTTTTGCCACCAAAATTTAGCGAAAATGTTTTCTAACTCCCCACATAATGATTTTGGTAGAAGAAAATAGGACATAGCATAGGTTGGTATTGCCTGAAGCACTGATTTAATGAAGACCTCTTACCCCCTTGTGATAGTAACCTAGTGCTCCATCCTTCAATTCTGGAATAAACCTTCTCTTTAAGATTTTGGAAAGATTCTTTCTTTCGTCTGCCAACTGCATTAGGGAGTCCTAAGTACTTTTCCAGGTTTGTTGAGCTCCTTATACCTAAACATGTCGAGATTTCATCTTTTATTCCTTCTGATGTGTTTGAACTATAAAAGATTGTAGATTTATTAAAATTCACGCACTAGCCTGAGCATTTTTCGTATTCCTTCAAAATTCCTTTCAATAACATTGCTCCCTTGTTTGTTACTTCACCGAATAATATACAGTCGTCTGCGAAAAGTAGATGTGATATCTCTAGACCTCTCTTTTTGGCTTTTGCACCTTTTAACAAACCCTCTTTCATTGCCAATCTCATCAACAATGAAAGTCCCTCACTATATATAAGAAAAAGAAAAGGACTAAGGGGATCTCCTTGTCATAGCCCTCTAGTAGGTTGAAAAATTCTTCCCCTTCCTCCATTAATATTTACTGCATAAGAAGCTGTGGTAATGGATTTCATAATTAGTGCCACCCATTCCTTTGCAAAGCCCATACATAGCATTACTTCTTTTAGAAAACCCTATTCAACTCTATCGTAGCTTTACTTATGTCAAGCTTCACTACCATATATCCTTTTTTTCCTGTACGCTTTTGTCGAAAAGTGTACAGAATTTCATAAGCTAAGGGCATGTTATTAGAGATTAATCTTCTAGGAACAAAAGCGCTTTGGGTTGTATCAATACATCTCCCAATTACTTCTTGAAGTCGATTTGCTATTGTTTTTGCCACAATTTTGTAAATAACCGTACACAAACTAATAGGTCTATAGTTGACAAGATTTGTGGGATTTGGGATTTTTAGAATAAGCACAATATCCGTTAGATTAAGAGAGCCAAAATTCTGACCATTATTCAAAATTCCCAACTAGAAATTTGTGACATCTTTACCTACAATGTGCTAATATCTCTGAAAAATAATGTTGGAAAACCTTCAGAACCTGGTGCTTTAGTAGGCCCCATTCCTTTCAAAGCCAAATGAACTTCTGCCATATAAGTTGATAGTAAAACAGTATTTATATCAGGCGAAATATTATTTTCTATGCCCATTAAGATATGAAATAGATCCCCAACTCCATTTGATGTAAATAACTTCTGAAAAAATAAGGTAGCAGCTTCATTGATCTCAATTTCATCAGTAACCTCTCCTCCTTCATCTAATTCCAGTCTAGATATTATGTTTATTTGTCTACGGATTGAGACATACTTGTGAAAAAAGGCTGAATTCTTATCCCCTAATTTAAGCCAATTTTCCCTTGCCTTTTGTTCCCAGTACATTTCATCTTTATCAATTTTCATATTAAAATAAACCTTGGTATCAATAATCTTTGCCATCGTGTCATCATCCCTTTCTTTCGCCATCAGTATCTCAAGTTCCTTAGTTAGCTTCCTTTTTAACCCCTCTCGCTCTTTTTTAATTGTGCTTGCCCATCTCTTTAAATTGGACTGTAGTCTTTCAAGTTTCTCAATTATTGTGTCTATTAATGATTCCCATGAAACCTTGATTTCTTGTTCGACAGACTCCTCTATGGTCCACCACGCCTCAAATTTAAACCTTGGACTTCCTGTAAAAATGTTTCCACTTTTTGTAATTAGAAGAAGTGGGCAATGATCCGACATCAAATGGGTTATATGATGAATGTTACCTCTAGGAAAAAGATGCCTCCATTTTTCATTTGCAACTCCCCTATCAAGCTTTCCTTGATGTTTGTTTCTAGAAAATTCCCTCTTTCCCATACAAACCAAACTCTCAAATACCTTATATCCTCTAATTGACATTCCTATAAAGTTTTACGGAAGGCCTCTATTCTTCTCTCTTCTCTTGGTATACCTCTACTTTTTTTCAAAAGAATACATGATTTCATTAAAGTCAACGCATACTAACCAAGGATGATTTTGATCTTGACCTAATTTTCTTAACAGATTCCAAGAAACATTCTTGTTATTTACATAAGGTGAACCGTATAATCCCGTGAATCTCTATTCTTCTTTGACACTTTCCTCCTTAATCATTACATCAATGTGACTTTTTGAAAAACTCCTCAAATTAACCGTGATATCCCTTTTTCATGCCAAACATAATTAACCACAAGAACCTTCTACTTCAACGTCGATCCTATTTAGAAAACCACAGCTCCTTATGACCATCCCTATACATTTCTTATCAATTTTTGTCTCCATTAAGAAGACCATATGGGGATTGTGCTGCTTTAATAAATACCGTAGTCTCTATACCACCCGTGGACCCTCCAGTCCATGGGCATTCCAACTTATGTTTTTCATTGCATCCGGTCGGCTTGCCTTTTGGCAGCTGCCAATCTTATAAAGTTTGGAACATCACTTTGGTCCATGTTTTCAATCACCACAATTGAGGGAGCTTCACATTGAACCTCTATTTCTTCGTGTTTCAATCTTTTTGCTCCATCTTCTTACAAAATTCCTATACAACAAGTTCTATTTCCTTCTTCTGGGGATTTCCTCTTCCTCGTAATGCTATCCTCCTTTCTTTGGTTCATCATGGCCACTGGAGCTATTCTTTTCCAGCTTGTTTTCTTGACTAAATTTGAATTATTTTCCAGTTTGCTGTTACTTTCATTCACCTTTTCAGCTTTCTTCATTGTAGATCCTTCCTTTTGCTTCTTCATCCCCTCTTCCAATTCTGTCAGTTGTAGTTTTTCTTGAGGCCTCCAAATCATATTATTCCTATCTTCAGGTGTTTTAATACAAGTTGGTAACAGCTCGGTAACTTTTGTATAAGAGCATTGAGGCACCATCTTTTTTGAGAAAGCATTAAATTTCATACTCTCATTCTCAATTAACTTTGATTCTGCTTTTAATGCCAAAAAGTATGGTGGATCATCTCTAATTTTATTCTTTTCTGCAGAATTTAGCCCAATACAGTCGTTGAGACCATGCCCCATTCTTCCACATCCAAAACAAAACATCGGTAACTTTTCATACTTAAAAGAAATCCACAATTTATTTTTATTATCGATTGAGACGAAAATACCTCTTCGAAGGGGTTTCTGCACATCTAGATTTATTCTCAGTCGACATGAATCTCCAATAATGTCAGATTTGATTACCCCTCCAAAAGTAACTCCAATGGTATGCAAAAGATCATTTTTGTCAAATTCTGGTAAACACAAACCTATCTTAATCCAAAACGGTGAAGAATTAAGTTGAATCTGATTTCTTTCCATCGGTTTAATCAACCTATCAAATAATATCAGGTTTTTACAAAACAGCCATGGCCGCCCTTCCATAATTGTCTCCAGATCTTCTTCTGAATCAAACACAATTAGAAATAGATTTTGACCTGCCATCTAAATCTCAAATTTTTTCCTTGTCTTCCATATTCTTTTCATCTGTGCCCTAAAACTTTCCAGATTGTAGAGCTTTTTTGTCCATATTGTACAGATCAGAGTTGGTTTCACACTCGGTACCACCATCGAACATTTAACCGATAATTGAATGAGTTTTTTTTTTAAGAGGGAGATCTCATCACTTCTCTTTCGATCGTCGCCACCACTTTTCTCCATCCCAAGTTGCAGCACTTACTACTTTCTCTAGGACTCTAAGAAAAGCACTCTTGGGTCTTCAAAATCTCACTCTTTTTAGTGATAATTTATTTTAGATAAACTTTTGAAAAAAATATTATAAAAAAGTTTTAATAAATTAATTAAAAAAATATAATGATTTATTTGTTCCTTCCATTTTACATTTTAAAAAAAGTTATTTTAGCATTTCATTTGACTTTTTGTATCTTTTAACCCTTAAACTTGCACGATTTGTCAAATCACCCTAAAATAGATGAAAAAATTAATATTTGTTAACTTTGCGGATGAAGCATACATGTGGATGCGACGTTAGTAATTAATTAATTTTTTAATTAAAAAATTTAAAAATTTTAAAAATTATAAAAAGTATTTTTAAATATTAAAAAAATTAATTACTAACGTGACATACACATGGACTGCCAAGTGGATGCCACATTAACAAAGTTAACATACATTAATTTTTCTATCCATTTTGAGGTGATTTGACAAACAATGCAAGTTCAAAGGTTAAAAGAGGCAAAAATTTAAATACAGGGCTAAAATATTTTTTTTGTAAAGTTGGAGGGCCAAATAAATCATCATGCCTAAAATATTTTTATAATATTTAATTTATAACACCCCAAACTCGTATCCGTTACCCGTAATAGGGTTACTGAGTATTACCGACCAATCGAAACAATTAACAATTAATTCATGAATGATCATAAGCATATATTAAATCATCAACAAAATGCGAATCATCCCTAAATCGAGCTTTAAAGGTCTTAAAATTTCCTTAGAAACATTTCAGGTCTAAATAGAAATCATTTTAGAAGTTAAAGAAAAAGTTGCAAAATTTTGACTATAGGGGTCATACGGTTGTGTGACTCACACGATTAAGATACACGCCCGTGTCTCAGGCCGTGTGAGAATTCGGAGTAGGGACACATGAACTTATCCTGGCCCAGGTAATTCACTGACTTGGGTCGCAAGGCCAAGTCACACACCCATGTGCTAGGCCATGTGACACTTGAAATGGCCTTACACGCCCGTGTGCCAGGCCGTGTATTAGGCTATGTAACTGCCTGACTAGTATGCAAAGGAACTATAGGGGACACATGGCCGTGTTGCCACGTCGTGCGTCACACACGGCTGAGACACACGCCTATGTGTCGGGCCATGTGGACAAAATATTTACCTAAAACAAGCATTTTCCAAAACGAAATCAAGCATGATCACTCTACCCATCTAAGAACATTTGAAAAGGGTCTTAAGTAACAACAAAACATAGTCAAACATGCTCAAGCAAGCATCTTAAGTGCCTAACCAATGTGCCCTTATTGACACCACATATAATTCTATCATCAACAATCAATATACCATCTATAGGTATCTCAATCAAACTCAAACATACAAATCATTGAATTTGGTAAATGCACAACCTACATATATCATTCCAATTTAATTACAACCCAAGGGACACAAAGAATAACTTTACTTTATTTACCAAACAAACAACCTAGGTAAATTACCAAAATGACCAAACCATTTAAGCAAACATTACTTTCAAGTATTGGATAAAACTTCAAACATGTATTTACAATCATTTAAACTTATAAATTCATATTCCTAAGGACTTACTAAACAAAAAGGACACTATCACTAAATTTGCATCCTAGGTATATACCAAAAACACAAAAGAAAACATCACCAACATTAAGTACGAGATTCTTGAAGGATGCCAAATCCAGTTCTACTATTTATCTAACCTGCAAACATGCAAATCAATTTACATTTAATAGGTTTCATTTATTAGCTAACCAAAAGAACAATCAATAATATTATGAAATTATGAGTTAACCAAATGAAAATTTCAATTCTTTCGATATTTCAAGTAACCTTGTCGTATGATCTATTAGCTACATGGCACCCGGTGCCTAGCGAGTAAACCGTAGAGGAGATTACGCCCAACACTAGTTGGGTTAACCGACAGTATTGAATGTGAGCCCAGCTCTAGTTGGGTAAACCAACAATGTTTGCGCCTAGTGCTAGTTGGATAGACCGACGACAATAAATGTGAGCCCAGCTCTAGTTGGATGAACCAACTGTGTTTGCGCTCAATGCTAGTTGGATAAACCGACGATTGTGTGCCCAACACTAGTCAGACAAGTTGACAAAAATTACCCCCAACGCTAGTTGATTATATCAAAAAAATCCACAGTGAGCCCAACTCTAGTCGAATATATTGACGATTGTACAATTATTTACTTCCACAATTTCCTCATTCATTTTCCTTTACATTAAATTGATAATACACATACATTTTATATCAAGAGCTAGATTAGCATTATTTAATTAAATAGTAATTAGAAAGATTAAGTTTGAGTCCACAAACTTATCGAAATTATGCTCGTGAATAATTATTCAGTAGCTTTCTTGTTAGATTCGTAAAATAAATCTAAAAATAAAACTTAATAAACCAGGATCTATCATGTCAAATCATCAAGAATAAATCAAGAACAAAACTAGATGCGGAAGCGTACTTGAATCCATGAATTCCTTGAAATTTTTCCGAATCTTGGGGATTTGATCTTCCAAATTAGCACACAAAAAATTCAAAGAATATTTGCTCTCTATTTCTTAAGAATGGGATATTAGAAAAGATATCTTATTATGTAATTTTGGGACCATAACCCTAATATTTATAACCTTGGCATATTAGTTTTAATTCCTAATTAGCCCATCATTAATTAGAATTTGATTAGAACTCAATTACTAGAGTATCTACACATATTTGACCTATACTTTATTTAATAATTAAAGCCCAATAAAACTTTAACCAAATTAGATCACTTTTAATTTGGGCTAACCTATCATGATAATAAATAATAACATGTAATTACTTTTGTTATATATGTGATGTCCATATTTTCCAACAATCTCTCACTTGGACCACATATATATACTAATTACTCTATAATTACATGTCATTATATAACCTTATGAGCTCAAAATTTTACTATCATATCCAAAAGGTATTTCGAACAATCTCATCAATTAATTATGTTAACATAGAACCAAGGCGACTTTTGTTAAATATATCGTAACTAAATCCATTCATGATCATGTATATTAACACAACCAAATGATATAGATCAAGTATGGATGTGTAGCATGGAAATTATATGCAATATGATTTAAACATGTCTATTTCCAACTAGTCCTCCTTAGTGAGATCAAGCCTTACCAAAGTCAGAGTGTGAATAAACCAAATAAACTTTACTTTTTCAGAAAATAAACTTAATATCTTTAAATTGAAGTAACTGAAAATATGTCTATAACATAAAAGCATTTAAAAATACAAACTCTCATTAAACCAAATATCCTTTAAATGACATTACACCCATATGAGCAGTGTGCTCTTATAAAACCTTAGGTGTAGTTCCTTAGTAAGCGGATCCGTAATCATGCAGTTTGTCCTAATATGCTTTATAAGCACCTAACCACTCTGAACTTTTACTTTAACAACCAGGAACTTAAAGTTTATGTGTTTTTACTTTGATGTGCTCCTATTGCTATTGAAATAAAAGACTGCAATTTGTTTTCACAATTTGCACCTTTGTGACAAAATCTTGTATCCATATTTCGTCAAAATCGGAGTCTATATACCTGATGATCTTTAACTGATTAGACCTCCGATATGTGAGCATGTAATCTTTTGTTCTCTGAAAATACCTTATAACCCTCTTGGATGCTATCCAATGGTCCAAACTAGGGTTGCTTAAAATATCCGCCTAACATCCCAATAGTGTACACAATATTCCAATATATACAAACCTAAACGTACATTAGACTTTCCACTGCTAAAATGTAAAAAATCTAATGCATTTTTGTAATACCAAAATTATTCTTAGGGCATTGATTGAGGCTATACTTATTATTGATAAGCAGTATGTCATTAACATATAAAACCAAAAATAGAACCTTACTCCCACTAAACTTATGGTATATATGATTATCAGTAAAATTCATCTCTAAACCGAATGAGATAATCATTTGGTAAAATTTGTAATATTATTGACAAGAAGTTTTCTTAAACCCATAGATAAAGTTCTTTGCAAATCATTAACCTTGCATCATTAGGCACAAAGCTTTTTAATTGCACCATATAAATGTATGATCAATATTACCATTGAGAAACCATTAACTTAATATTCATCTGATGTAGCTTAATGTCAAAATATTCCACTAAAGCCATTATAACCATTTCTCTAGTGGACCTTTTTAATGGCATTCATTCTTGAGGTTGTTGAGTTTGTTCTTCTGGAACAATTACCTCATCTTGAATAGGGAGTTGTTCAACATTATCTTATTGAGATTCTGGATTCACTTCTTAATCAATGATAGGTATGAGGACCTAAACATCGTCAAAAGTGATAGTAGGAACTGAGTTGTAATCTAATTCTTCCTCAAAAGTAATGTCTCTAACCTTATTTCTCCCTCCAAACTCAAAATCCTCAAAATGTTGCAATTCTCGTCTAAAAAATATTCCTAATTGTGGGATCATAAAACTTATAGCCCATAGATTACTCAGAATTTTCTTGACCATTATACTTTATAAACATCAAAGAAGTCCAAAATGATGTTATATACTTTATAAACATCAAAGAAGTCTAAAATGATGTCATCTTAACCTTATCGTTTTTAGCAAAACGTTTCTCAATTTCATCAAGAAAACCTTGGCCTGAGTAATCTCTTCAGATCTTGTGCCCTTAAAGGCTTTTGGAATGTTGTAGTTCATAATAATTAGACTCATGCGATTTGAATGACCCCACATCTCAAAATCCCTTTTAACATAAGGGGTGCTTTTCGTCGTAAGAGGTGCAAGTTGTTCTTCCCTTAGTGCAAGGTTTATGTCTATACAACCAAGCATTATAAATGTCTTTTCCATTCCTTAAAATTAGTCTCATTAAACATGGGTATAGAATTTATATTAGCAGATATTGTGACAGCAAAAGATAAACTAGTTGAATCCAGAACAAAATAGATAAAAACAAGCTCACATCAATATTCATAAGTAAACAATAAATTTAAAATAATGGCTAATCCCATCTCAAGATACCAAACAAAACATTAATATCAAGTCTTTGGACAGTAATATTAACAGTAAACGGTACTCTTATTATAACAATCAAACATTAACAATAAATTATGTCAAACAATTAATTAATCTTTGGACTAACTTATTGCTCACATAAAATACCTTATAATTGTCTCACATTTATCACCACAGATGTCGTTGAAATTCTGCCAAATATTAACTTACCTTTGGGTTAATTAATAAACGCTTGGATCACAAAAATATATAATAATCTTGATATTTTAAATAAACTAATCTACACAAAAGAGGTCACTTTGGCGGCATTTTGTTTCAACTAATCTATTTAAAATATTAGACATCCTTAATTAAAACCTAAAGCCAAAATCTGAACTTATTTGATTCAAAATATTTCTCTTAATTTCATCTTTCAATCAAATTAAAAGATAATAGTATATATATGTATATATTTATCCCAAAACAACATACAATGATGTTCGCAAATATAATAATAGTTGAATAAATCATAAACCATAAGATTTCAAATTTAAACCAAAATAATTTGAATAAAGGTAAACTTTATCATATTAGACACTCTATTAATATTTCATCTTTAGACAAAATATTAACTTGGAAGTGATATATTAGTGTAATAATCAAACATTGACATTAAGAACATGTCGAACCATAAATCTTCCTTGGGGCCAATTTATTGCTCACATGTAAAATCGAATAATTGTTACATGTTTATTACTATAGTTGCACATGTAATATTATTAACTTTCATCTGGGCCAATCAATATTAACATAACTTAAGTTACATGCACACAACCTTTTATATTTTAAAACAAAATAATTTATACAAAAAAATCACTTTGGTGACTTTTTACTTCAATTAAGTTATTTTAAATAATATATAAATATACCAATATTCAAATTTAAAATTTCAAATTTCCCCAATAGTCAAATGTCAAAACTATTTTTTTATTGCTTTATAGACTCCGAAATAATCCAAAATAAGGTTGTCATAATCATGCAATAAAAAACCGAAAACCTATATTTTTGACTTTTTTTTTGTTCCAAAACCATATATATCAAAACCAAACAAAAATAATATAGTGGTTCAAAGCCAAAGAATTAACAAGCATATGTATTCATAATTTTGGCATGGATAAAAACACCAAAATAATTCACGCATATACATGTATTCATAATCAAATATAAAAATTTACCTTGAATTTACCATGTAAATCCAAAATTATATTTATGATTAAACATATATTCACATTAATACTTGAAAAATATTTTTAAGTCAATAAATCTAAAAAAAAAAAACAAAATCATAATAGTTGGCATATCCCACAATTCATACAATAAACCATATCATCATAATTTAACCAAATATTTGGAACCATAAGATGCCAAAACTTAAGATTATAGAACCAAACTTAAAACCAAAATATTTAAATATGTATATAGTTGGCATGAATTTGCACAAAAACACCCATACAATTGAATATATAACCATAACAATAAAAAAAAAAAACAATTTCAACGATATTCATCAAAACTTAATTTCACCAATTAAACTATAAAAGATATCTTATTGAATAATGATTATAAACACCTATTCACATAAACTATAATCATACATTAATCCTCAAAATCATTGATATGCATATATTATATTTACACATAATATATACACAATTATAATAATATAAAAATAATACTGGCTTGCCTTACATATTTCATGTAAACTCCAATTTATATTCATGACTAAAGACATTATCATAAAACTTCTTTATACGCACAAATACTTTAAAAAAAATCCATAACCACTAAATATAAAAAGAATCTCAAATTATATAAAAGTCTTTATATGCACAACTGCTTATGAAAATTAATAGCCACCATATTTAAAAAAAAATCCAAATATTTTAATTTTATTAGGGTTCCGGAAGGACTAAAACTTATATAAAATAATTATAATAGAAACCAAAAGTAATCATTCGTATATATGAATTGAATTCAATGGTGAATATAATTCATAATGAATAAAGACAAAAGATGATAATTTCATATATATTCAACCACAAACATAAAATTTAAAACAAATAGCGCGAAAAAAAATCTTACCAATATTCATTTATTCGATTATCAAGTGAATTAACTTTCAAAACCAATTATACAACCTAATTGGAATTCTTCAATTGTAAAAAATTGTAAGTATGTAACTTTAATTTGATAATGACTTTAACCAAAATTTGTAAAATAATTGTGTGAAAAGAAGAGAAAGAAATCTCACAAATCAATTTTTATCAATTGATTATAAATAAATAAATAAACCTTTATCTTTCGAATAGCATATGCAAATATTAAACTAGATTATATTTATAAAACCCTAAAATTTTATTTAAAGAATCAAAACCCAAAAATTTATCAGGAATATCAAAGATTCAACATAATATATAATTAAAATATCAAATCCATAAAATTAAAAAAGAAAAACGAATCAATCCAAAAATAATAAAGAATCAATTCATTCTCAATGATTCAACATGACAAAGCTTAGATGCCACTTGTTAGATTTGTAAAATAAATCTAAAAATAAAACTTAATAAACTAGGATCTATCATGTCAAATTATTAAGAATAAATCATGAACAAAATTAGATGCGGAAGCGTACCTGAATCCATGAATTCCTTGAAATTTTTTCGGATCTTGGGGATTTTGATCTTCCAACTTAGCATACAAGAAATTTAAAGAATATTTGCTCTCTCTTTCATTAGAAAAGATATATTGTTGTGTAATTTTGGGACCATAACCCATAATATTTATAACCTTGGTATATTAGTTTTAATTCCTAATTAGCCCATCATTAATTAGAATTTGATTAGAACTCAATTATTAGAGTATATACACATATTTGACCTATACTTTATTTAATAATTAAAGCCCAATAAAACTTTAACCAAATTAGATAACTTTTAATTTGAGCTAACCTATCATGATAATAAATAATAACATGTAATTACTCTTATTATATATGTAATGTCCATATTTTCGAACATTTCTCTTTTCCATGATTGGTAATGAAAGCTCTTGTTTCTCAATCTAAAAATATTAATTTAATTAAATCAATTACTCAATAATTATAGTTACACATTTAACCATTAACAAGTGTTATTCAATCAACTTAATATTTGCCACAAATATAACTAGACATCCAATGTCTACAATAATGTCCTCATACAACCGAGTATATTTATATATAACAGTCCTTATACTCTTAGAATTTATCACTCATTGCCATGCCATCTAAAATTTAAGAGCAGCTACATCCTTATCCATCAGTTCCATTCAAAATCATCATACAATCGCATTAAAATGACAATTGAAATTAACATCTCTACTTCATTTAATTATTTTTTTTCCAGCTCATAAACCTTCAAAGAAAAATAGCCTTTGCATGCCAAATTTCTCCCAACAACCTTATTAAACTCAATCTCATTATTCAATGTGCAAATTATAAGATTATCCTTAACAAGTTTTTCCCTAAAATATCCATGCATTTAAGCTCACCATTAAATCCAAAAAAAATAAAAAAAAATTAAACTACATCTATGGCATTATCCACTACTTCCAAAATTTCTCCATTCTAGCATTAGGATTCAAAAATTTCTCCATTCTTTATATATATATTTTTACTCTTGGAAAATTGAAAGAAAAGAAAAAATTGAAGGAAAAGTAATGTTATTTTTATCCATTGCTTAGTAGAATTCAAAAATGAAAAGAAATAAAATAAAATATTTAAAAAATGCATTTTTTTTTGTTTGCCATTGTATCCAATAGAGCGAACCCATTGATTAATCTTCCATATTTTGTAAGCTCATTAAGTGGTAGATGCTGATCATGAGAAAAAAATACTTTTTTTTCCTAATTTTAAATGATTGATTTTTATGCATTAGGATAGAAAATGATCATCTCTCCCTTTTTTTTTTTTTTCACTTTTCCACGTGTAAAGAAAAAAACATAACTTAGATCTAAGTTGATTTGATGGTCAATGTTAGAAATTGAAAAAGAAAGCAGTTTGAATTTTGATTAACAAATTTGTAAAAGGGAAGGGGAAATGAAACTTTCAATTAGTGCAGGAGGTGCAAGCAAAGAAGATCATAGGGTAACGATTTTAACACCAAATGGTTTAAATAAAAACTTTCGAATAATTTAATTATTATTTTATAGATTTTTAAAGTTGAGCTATATGTTTTCATGAAGTGAGGTTTCAATATCTTGCAATCATCAAGATCATTTGAAAGCGCTCATATAAAATAAATTTTGTGACTCAGCATCACCTCTAAGATGAAAATCACAACACCCACGCTTCACATACATTTTATAATTTATTTTATATAGTTTTACTTTTTATTAAAATGTGAAGAGTTTTGGAGATTTTTAATTTTGTTACAAGTTTTTATTGAAAATACGAAGCTTTTAGAAATTTTTTTTATATCTACGGTTAATCCTCTATAACATCATTTCATTATAATATCTAAGTTTATCTATAACAACAATAACCAAGAAGTATAAACTACACTCTAACTAAATTAATTCCCTATTATAATTAATTTTTTTATATCTGCTTTTTCTCAATCAAACATTCTCAATCTAATTAACCCTGAAAGAGACCAAAACCTTATAAGTTGAGCCACCAACCTAACCCATATGTTGATGATTAAGAGTTGAGTGACGCGATGTATTTGGAACAACTCCAACAAGATGCAAGAATGAGAGCACGAAGGGGCCCTCTAATCAACGTGAATCTAGATCCAAAAAAATAAATTTCTTGAGCAACTGCGTGGTTGTGGATATTACAACATCTTCTAATTCCACTTTGCAAATGCTTATTAGAGACTTAGAGGTAGAATGATAGTCATAGCCAGAGAAAATGGGAATAATGTTATCCATTTCGAAGAGGCCCCGGATATCATGGTGGAGTGCACAATTTGTTTAGATGGAGGTTTTTTCATTTTCGAGGAATGGAGACCAAAAGATTCAAGGCTTACCACTTGAGTATTCTTTTGAGCAAGTCACAATTACATTGTAGACAAGTAGTTTTACTTGATTTTTTAATACTCATTTCTTAAGGGTGTGGTGATTATTGATCCACTACTTGCCAGCTTCTTTGTTCAAGCTTCTTTGAACCAAATTTGATTCAACATACTCAGGAAGAAATTACTTGTTGTTATCAGAACTATATATACATATACTTGGAATTACGAAAACATGGACTTCCCAGCTTACCTTGAAGTACATGGATAGCGTTTTAGAACTTCAAATTTCTTGACTGCCTCCTTCCACCAAGAGCATGCTGGTAAGGAATGGTTGTGAATATCCCCCGCTTGAATTTTGCTGCACAGATGGATAAAAGAGATAATTAGTGAAACATCATAATTAATTTCCAAACTGAAATCACTTAAATTTATGCCTAATGACGTCATATCATTTGCTTCATTGCTTCAATGATACAAATATTAACCCCAAGTATAAAATAATTAATATGTTAATTTTTAATTGCCAAACTAACAAGTGGGTGGAATTATTTTCTTTTTTCTATCATTTCCATATTTTATTTTTGAGATGGGCGGAATGTTTGTTTCGTATTTTTGGGATAGTACACCTTACCCATGCAGCACCTCCAGTAGGTGGTAATGTGCACACTTGGTGAAAATGTGGTTTAAAATAGGTCCAATTCTGATGTTAGTCTCTAGATTTTTGGTTTAAGTATTATTTACTCCTAGTTAATCAATTTAAGACATTTTTCTTAAATCCTATATTTTGCAAATTTTTAAATTTCATTCCATTGGAAGCAAGCTTAGAAATTTCGAATTGAATAGCTGGATGTGATCAAATCCAATGACATTGCAATTACCTACTAACTTTGGACTCAAGGTTAGAGGTTCAAATTATTCCATCATTTGAATTGAGTTGGTGAATCTGACCAAATTACTTGACAATGTAATTAGAATCCTAGTTGTTACCTATCAAATTTGGAATTAAACTTAGACGTTCAAATTATTTCATCACTCAAATTTAACTAATGAATATTGTTGGTGTGTGGAGATAAAATAAACTTATGAGAAATTAATAGACTTCAAAGCATGTATCAATGTCTTTTTGTTTAAGATTCTATTCACCCCACCTATATTATAGTATACAAAAGAGTTACTAACAAATGAACCTCGAGGATATAATGAACCCCAATGACTGTCTACATTTTGCACTGACAGAAACAATCCACTAAACACTGAGCGGAGCATAGCAAGGATATCAATTTCTATAAAGAATTTCTGCTGTATTCTTTATAGAACAGTCTAAGAATATAAAAGATTGTGAGAAAATAGAAAAAAAATTCTATGTTTTTTTTGGGTGTGTCATATAAATGAAATTTCACTCCTATTTATAGGAGTTCTCATGTCTCTTTATAGTGACATAACTACCCAAATAGATAGTCACATCTTTAGCAATAAACATAACTATTTAATAGATATCTACTTGAATAATTATGACCATTTATTATTAATTAAGTGACAAAGTTTTGGTAACAAGTGATCTAACTCATCACTATAAATAGTGACAACTCTTGGTTAATAACCTAGTGACATAATTTTTTGGTTACTTATAACTTTTCATTTGCAACTATTGAAACATTATATATATTTTGAAAATGTTCCAACAATCTCCCCCCCCCATTTTCAAAATATTCTAGATTTTGATAATCTTGGAAATCAATTGCATAAATGAAGTTGTCTTATGATTGAACCTTCACTTAGTGAATACATGTTAAAGTTAATTGAAATTGCATGGTAGACTATGTTTTGAACCAACTATTCAATTTGATTAACCGAACACATCTCACACAATATTTTCAACACCAATTAATGCACAATATCCAGGGACACTATTATG
The DNA here is from genome assembly GCA_025698465.1 of Gossypium longicalyx. Lineage (NCBI taxonomy): Eukaryota > Viridiplantae > Streptophyta > Magnoliopsida > Malvales > Malvaceae > Gossypium > Gossypium longicalyx. Next base: position 63,517,783 of record CM046996.1, on the reverse strand, counting down.
GCCATGTGTCTATAACCTCATTTCATGAGTGCTATTAGATCCAAGCCCTTGAGCTCCTAGAAGCCGTCACACTTCCACTCACATAGGTAGATCCCATCAAGAGTATTCCCATAATTATAACACTCTAATATATTTATATTATAGATCTATTAAGAGTATAATACCCATCCTTCCCCGTATCATTACGGGTACCTAACACTTTTTATCTCAGGATGATATATTATATATTATTTTATAATGCTAGTAGTCACATACTAATAATGTACTTTGTCTCATTCAACTCAAGACTTGATGTTATACTAAACGTTGAGTTGGGTTTCCATAATGGATGACTCAAATATTATAGGCTTGTACCTCATCCTTAAATTTTCAAAATCTTAACATAGCTATGTTAATTATCTATACCACATAGACCAACATCCCCACCATGTTTAATTACTTATTCTTTCGTAAAAGAATGCTATCAAGGATATCCTTTTTACTATTTTCAAGTTATAGTGATCACTTTATCTTTTATTATCATGAAAATTTCATATTTTGCTACTTTACTTCTTTTTTGATATCTAAGAAATTAATTTCACAATCACCAAATATATGAAACCATACATCATGTCTTTTTCACCAAGTTGTTGTAAAGAGGCCTCGAATCCCTTAGTGAAACTAGACAACATATTTGCTATTCGTCATAGCTTCTTCTTAAAGACAATACATGACTTTAAATCTTTTTTTTTTTTTTTTTTGCATTCATAGTCAAATAACATTATTTTCCTTAATACACCACATATATACAAGGGTGTAACATATATAGTCATATTAGGAAACCATCAATTATCCAATCTAGTGACTATAAAATCACACATTAATTCACCTTTCACTATGGACATTATCAATTACTTTCTAATTATGATCAAAATCATGTTCATCACCTAAATGGGTCAAATAACATTCATATTGCTATTTACATACTCATGAGATTTCTGATCCTTGGCTTCCAAAGTAAATTTCAAAATTTACTACATCTCAGAATTTTTATAGAGTTATGAAATTATAGATCATATCCAAGCCATATATAAAAAATCACATGCACCATCATAAATATGCACAATATGATCTCGATTTCAAATATATAATTATCACATTATATATTCTCACTAGAAGATTTCAAGCCAAAATAGTGGTCTTATTATATTAACTAATGATTTCCACTATTCTACATTGACTAGAAAATTTAACCATGCATATGCATATGACTTATTTCATTGCTAGTCAAAACCACTCCTAGAACCCCTCGTGCTCACCACAGATGTGGTTTGACGCCTATTGTAGTTTATATGAATATATCAAGTTGGCGATTTCATGCTGGATTAGAAGAAAACCCCTCGTCGTTTTTGGTTCTCTTAATGCAGAAAAACACTACTAAACTTGATCATCCCTTCCTACCTCTCTCTGGATCCCGAACTTTGTCCTTCTCCTTTATCATATATTCTAGTTTCTGTACCTTTGTAATAAAACATCTAAATCTCTTATTCCAAGTGCTTCTACTATCATTCAGATTTCTTTGTTAAGTCTCCACTCAAACTTTACAAACAAATCTTCTTCTGTTGGTACCAACCTAAGGGCATACTTAATCTAACAAATTCTCTTTCATACTGAAAGATGGTCAATCTTCCCTGTCTCAAGTTCAAAAATTCTCTCTACATTTGCTCAACAAAGAGTTGATTTACATATTTCTCTCAGAATTTCTATAGAAAGAATTCCCAGATAACTTGTTCTGGTGGTGTGATGTTCCTCATCGTATGCCACCATTGGTAGGATTTATCTTTCAACAAAGAAACCTCATATTGTAGATTACAAATCAGAATGCATTGTAATTCTTCAATAGCTCGCAATACTCTCAATAGCCAATTTTCTGCTGCCACTAGATCATCGTCTTTCCCCCCTTAAATTCCTTGGTGCCTCTCTTCCTCATTTCCTTTATCGGATCACTCTATATTATGTAGGGAACTTGAATAGGGGGAGCCAAGGGCTGAACTGGGTTGTCCCAAGATTGTGACAGTAGTGGTGGAGCAATTGTAACAACCCGTTTTTAGTGATATCAGAATCGTGGTTTCGGGACCACAATTCTGATGAGTAAATTATTATTTTATTATTTTAATATTTATGAGATCTTATTTAGGTCGTATTAAAATTTTGTTAAGAAATATTGATGTTTAAGTAGTTAATTAAGTAAAAAGGACTAAATTGTAAAAAAGGGTAAAAGTTGAGTTTTATTAGTTAAAAGGTTTAATGGCCATGAAATCTTAAACTAAGGGACTTGAATGGAAATTATACCAATAAATGGGTTAGTGGATGTTTATGGATTTGGTTTAAGTGAAATTTAGATAAAATTTTAAGGTTAAAATGACAAATAGGTAATTAAAATGAAATTAATTAAAGAAAAATAGAAACAAAGGTTGTCATCTTCCTATTTTCTTTCTTCTTGGCTGGAACCACCATTTTTGAAGGGAAGAGAGATTTGTTTTAAATTCTTCCTTGCATGGTACGATTTTGTGTCCCATTTTTAGTGATTTTTATGTTTTCGAGATCATTTTAGCTTAGTCTAGCTAGCCCGGGGTTTATTTGTAAAACTTTTAAAAGTAGAGGGACTTTTCATGGGTGTTTTGAATGAGTTTTGATGTTTGTTGATAGATTATGAATCCTTGTTGAAAAATAAACAAGTTTTGTTAAGTGGTTTTTGATGAATTTTGAAATTAGGGGCTAATTTTTAAAGGTATAAATTCTAGGGTTTTATATTGGAATGATGGTAAAAATGAGTTGTTTCCAGGTCCCTTGCATGCTTGATTAGCATGGATTTAGACTAAAATGGTTAGATTTTAAGTTATGAATGTTAGGGGTAAATTTGTAATTTTACATAAAATAAATTTTGGATTAAATTGAATTTTAGAGGTACTTAATTGAATAAAACTATTGTTTTAGATCACGAATGTGTTGACGATCGTGGAAAAGGAAATATTTCAAAGTAGTTCTTGTGCTTTGCGGATAATGTAAACTAGTCTTGTAAGTTCGTTTTATATTTACGTATAGTTGAATGAAACTCCTTGTTAGTGATTTAATCTTTAAATTATGTTATGTAATTATGTTTAAGTGTTGAATCATGATGTTATTCAGGCTTTGTGCCTAGCAAGCTTAGTGACGGCGTTATTCAGGCTCAGTGCCTAGCAGGCTTATTGCCGGTGTAATAAAGGTTATCATCCTTTAGAAATTTGGTAATTGATAGTAAATGAGTTTACTTATCGAACTTACACTATTATTTTCATCTTGGTAAAGTGGCATGTAATAGGAGAAGTCTTTAGTGTAATGATGTTGTTGGTGAATATGTAAACGGTAAAGTTTGGTATGTTTATGTTTTGATGTTAATGAATGGTAAATAGACTTATAATGCTTGTTTAGGTAAGTCCTTTTGTGACACTTTTAATAATAGATGTATATAACATTTTGGTACAAAATGTTTGCTTGAAATGGTCAATTATGATGTGTTTTAAGCTTAATATAAAATGGGGTCTTTATGCATGGATTGTGGTATTTTTTACATGTTTAGGTAGGTATTGTTTGTATGTGTTTGAGGTGATTTTGAATGGAATATTGGTTAGTTGTATTAGGACCTTGAAAGGGCATTTTGATGTATGTTTTGGTAATATTGAGGTTCCTTTAAAGTATGCTTAAATAGGTTAAAAGGTCATGCATGATGAGGACTAGGAAATGGCTTGATTTTAGGTAAAATTAGGTCCACACGGCCTGAGACACAGGTGTGTAACTTAGCCGTGTGAGACACACAGCCTGATGACACAGTCATGTGTCATCTATTGATTTTTAGGGTGTAAGTTAGTGAGTTACATGGCTTGGCACACGAGTGTATGACACGGTCGTGTGACTCTACTCAGAGAGTTACACAGGTGAGGACACGGGCTAGGACACGGTCGTGTGTCCTTAGTTCAAAGGTTACAAAGCCTGAGACGCGGGTATGTGTCTCAACCATGTGAGGCACACGGCTTGGCCATAAGACCATATGACCCCTGTTTTGTAAATTTTGCATCTTTTTCCTAAATTTTCTAAAAGCTTTCAAATGGATCCCAATTTGTTTCTAAGTTATTTTTAGGGCCCCAATGGCTCGATTTATGGATTTTATGCATGTATGTAAATGGCTTAAATAGTGGTTAAGTTGTTGAATGATTTTAAAGTTTAAAAGTTTTCGATTGTACTATTGTAACATCCCAAATTAGGGCCTAGTTGGAATAGTAATTTCGGGACCACAAATCCAACGTAAAAATCTTATTTCGTGATTCTTATAAGGTCTAGGATAAGAATGCATGCCAGTGTAAAAATTTCATGGAGAAATCTTTTGCCTAAAATGCTCAATTTGGTATTAAGGACCAAATTACAAAGTATGCAAAACTTGAGTTCTAGAAGCTTTTAGCATGAAATTGAGTTGGATTATAATTTAGAGGTCCTTCAATAGAAATTTTACCAAGTTCTAAAAATTTGGACAGAAATGGGCATGCATTGATAAAAATTAAAGGTTTAGCAAAAAGGGCATTTTGGTCATTTTGTTAATTAAAGAATAAAAAGGGAAAAATAAGCCAAAAATCTTGTCATCTTCTTCATTGAGTGCCGAAATTCAAGGGGTTCCATAAGCTAGGGTTTTCAACATTTCAAGCTTGATTGTAAGTGCTCCCTAGCTCCGTTTTTAATGTTCTTTACATTTTTGAGATCCTCGTAACATGCTCTATCCATTTCTACCCATATTTTAAGCTAGGGTTTATGTTGAAAATTTGACCCATGCATGAGATGATTGTTCTTTGATGATTTATGGATGATTATGAAAGTTAGATGTTAGATAAACATCTTTTACTAGGTGATTTTTCATGAAAACACCTAAAAAGGGACCTATTTGTAAAAGGTATAAAATGTGTGATAGAAATGGGAAATAGAAGAAAATATGGGCTGGTATGAACTTAGAATAGGTTCGGCTAGGCTTGGGTAACCAAGGAAATACATGCATTTCGTTTTACGAGCGTTAGGACTAAATTGTAAAAATGTGAAAGGTTAGGGGTAAAATGGTCATTTTGTCCAAAAATGAATTTTGGGGCTGAATTTGAATAATGTGATAGGATATTAATTTATTTTATTTATATAGACCCCGAGAGACCAATTTTAGAGGTTGACCGTGGAAAACAAAAGGTTTCAAAATAACCGAAATCCAAATCCGAAACATCTTCCAGGTAAGTTTGTGTAACTCGAATGTATACTTTTTATTATTTAAAATGTATGCTCTGTGATGTTATCAAATTTGGATATTCATGGTATAATAATTCATGTTATATGAATGAAATAATGAAAAGAGGACTAAGAGTCCCGGTTGAATGAATAGGATGTCCGATGGATTTTTCTAAAAAAGAATTGACGATAAAAAGGATCTAGCCCGGACGGGTGTTCCTTATGTGATCTAGCCTCCCAAAGAATATGTGTTTAAATGGATTTAGCCCAGACGGATAATCCAAACTAGGATTTGAATTTAGCTTGGACTGGTAATTTAGATCCGAGCTCATTAAAGTAATTGTCGTTGCAGGGGATTTAGCTTGGAATAGTAATCCCGACTTTACTCTATGAGTTTACACTACAGGGGATTTAGCCTAGACTGGTAATCCCGCTGTAAGGATTAAAGTTCGCGAGAGTGCGCTCGTTGAAAAGGGTCACTAATATGAATTGACGATAAATGAGTTAGTACGCTATAAGTGTACTATGGAATATCCATCGAGAATCCGAGGAAGTTCAACGGGATTAATATGAGAAATGGAATTGAAATGCGTCAACGGGATTAATATGAGAAATGGAATTGGAATGCTTGTAATGATGAGCTTATCTAAGACTATTATTATGTATTGTTATGTGACTAACTTGAGGATTGAGTGCATGTGATAGGAAAAATATTCTTTTCTTGATGGATTGATTATCTATGTAATTGTATGTCAAAATGACTGGTAAGTTTTCTTTCCCATTATACAAACTTACTAAGCATGTTAATGCTTACCTTGTTTTATTTTTCCTTGTCTTTTAGAGCTTGTGGACTTGTAAAGATTGGAAGACGGTTGGAGTATTGGTCACACTATCGACAAGTCTCGCTTCGGTATAAAGAACTTTTATTTCGTTATAATGGCATGTATATGGTTTTTTTTATCATTTTGTTATATGTGTCATTTGGTTAGCCAAATAAATAGCTTATGAAGATATGCTAATTCATTTTGTATACGGCCATGAGATGTGGCTCATATTGATATGGGTTGTAACCCTACTAAATATACATGTTTTAGATTAAATGTTTCACGTGATGTGATTGTATGGTCTAGCATGGATGGATGTGTAGAATGAGGCCTAATAACTTGAGAATAGTCATGGCATAAAATGTGTAATGTGATAATGATAATCCTTAATACAAAAAGGGTAACTTAGTATGTGCTAAACAAATAAGATGAGGTTAACATGCAATAGACTATACCAAAGTATTTTAAGGGTATGTCTAGACCATGATAAATACCATTGAAGCTATTAAGTGTGTATGGATGTTAGAGGGTGACCAATGGCTTGGAAAATAGCCTTCAAATGGTCCACACAGGTAGACACACGACCATCTATCTAGGCCATGTGTGACACACGGTTTGCCCCCATGGGCGTGCTGTCCGACCGTGGGTCCCCTGCACCTTGAAATTCCAAGTCAGTATGCATGGTAGTAAATACATGGGCAGAGACACGGCCATGTGTCTCAGCCGTGTGGAGGACACGGCCTCTAGCCACGGGCATGTGCCTTGGCTATGTGCAGCTAAATGGTTGCTGACGTTATAAACAGAATGTCAAGGTTTTTAGACACGGGTGATGACACGGGCGTGTTCATGGCCGTGTGAGGGACACGGGCGTGTGCTAGACCGTGTGAAAACCTCTGTAGGTTCAAAATGAAAAATAAATCCATACAGGTAAGGTATACGGGTGTTCCCCGAGTACAAGGGCATGTGTCCTGTCTCCACACGGGGGTGTGAGGCTTAAAGCATAAAATTTTCCTAAGTTTTTCTCAAGTTCTCGGTTTAGTCCTGGACCGTTATTAATGTATGATTTTGGTCTCGTAGGCACATAATATGGACATTGGGAATACGATAGATGGTTTTTGATTTGGAACAAAATTTTTATGACCCGATTTTACATGAACACTTTCAAAATTATATGGTAATGCCTCGAACCTTGTCTCGATCTCGGGTACGGGTAAGGGTGTTACAACTTTAATGCTCCATAACCTTAATCCGGTGATGGATATGGGTTAAGAGTGTTATAATAGAAGCCAAAAATCTATTGAACCACTGCCCCAACATATCAAACAATATGTTTCTTTCTTTGATCCCCATTGCTCTCTACTCTATGTAGGAATTAGACGAATAGGTTGGGAGAGAGGAACGTTACTTTCAATTTCCTCATTCGCCATATTTCTTATATCTTCAAACATTGAGAATAAGTATATACTATAAATTTAGTTCAGTAAAAAATAAAAGGACTAAGCTAGAATAATATAACATTTATATCAGGACACATCTCCACAATCATTATATGAGGATCGACTAATTTGAAGTTTTGATACTTTGTTGTAACACCCCTCATCCGATCCAATTGCCAAACTCTTGCTATAGAGAGCAATTATATTCACCAAAACAATTGTATGCAACCGAGTATAGGCTTGGTCAACTTCGCATTTTGTGATTATTGTAGATTTACATTATATACAACAAACTTCTGGTAAATATAAAAGAATTTGTACAATTTGACAATTTAACCTCAAAGGTTCAAATTAACAATTATTACAAAGTTTAAAAAAAGCTTTTCTAAAAAATACAACACGAGATTTTAAACCCATTGGGTGCCCTGATATTTATACATGTTACAACCAAAAGGTGTCAGGCTCACGGTAGGCTTGAAGACTCTGGCTTAGTCCCTCTCAACGTAGACATGAAACCGAATTAGAGAAAATCATGGTAAGTTCCTAAGAAACTTAGTGAGTTCAAAGATAAGTTACTTTCCTTTTTGATAGCTAGCTTAAGAGTTTTCCATGAGTTACACTCAGGCAGAACTTATGCATACATATGGCGTAAATGGAAACAAAACATGTAGAAATAAATTTTCGCAATTAATACTTGGGCTTGAATTTCACAATGGAGCAGTATATGGCACATGAGTGTTCCTCCCGCAAAAGATCATAACACTCATAGTCTCTACATATACACTTGTTGTGAGTAAACTTGACAAATAATCCACCATGTGAACAGATACCTTATGGATTCACTTGGTGAACAGTTCTGCAGACTCTTACATGCGGATTTGTAAATGTGAACTCATAAAAGTGAATTCATAGATCAGATTCATAGATACAGATTCATAGATGCGAATTCATACATGTGGATTCATATGTGTGAATTCATAGATACAGATTCATAGATGCAATTTCATACATATGGATTCATAGATGTGGATTCATATATGTGAATTCATATATGTGGATTCATAGATGGGAATTCATACATGAGGATGCATGGATGCAGACTCATAAATGCAAATTCATAGATATGGGTTCATACACGTTGATTCGTAGATGCAGATTCATAGATGTGGATTCATAGATGAAAATTCCTACATGCAGATTCATAGATGCGGATTCATATATGTGGAATCATATATTCGAGTTCATAGATACGAATTATCCCGCAAACTTTCATATGGCGGAGTCCTACTATAACACCCCGTTTTTAGTAGTGTCAGAAACAGTGGTTTCGGAACCATGATTCTGACAAGTGAATAAATATTTTAATAATTATTTAAAGTCTATGGAATTATATTAGGGTTGTCTTAAATTTTGTTAAGAAAATTTAAAGTTTAAATGATTAATTAGGTAAAAAGGACTAAATCGTAAATGTTGCAAAAGTGGGTTTCTATTTGTTAAAATGATGAAATGGATGTGAAATATTAATCAAATGGACTTAGATGGTAATTAAAACACATACTAAGATAGTGGATTCTGATGGATAGGTTTTATGGTATTTTAAATAATTTTTAAAGGTTAAATTAGTAATTTAATAAATAAATGATAAAGATAACCTAAAACAAAATATCATATTCCTTATTATTTCATTCTAAAATCGATTTCACCATTATAGAGGGAAGCAAGTTACGGGCAAGCTATTTGCTATTGCATGGTATGTAAATTTGTCTCGTTTTTAGTTATTTTTATGTTTTTGAGCTCGTTCTAGCTTAATCTAGCTAGCTTGGAGGTTAATTTGAAAATTTTTTAAAGGTTGAGGGACTTTCCATGGATGATTTTGATGTGTTTGTGATGTTAATTGATAGATTATTAATTTTGGTTGTTAAACAAACTTATTTTGTTAAGTGATTTTTGATGAATTTGAGATTAGGGATTAAATTGTTGAAAGTGTAAATCCATGAGTTTTAATGTGAAATGTTGGTAATTGTGGGCTGTTCCAAGGTCCCTTGTAGAATTGGTTAACCTAGATTTAGGTTAAAATGGTTAAAATTAAAATTATAAGCTTAAGGACTAAATTATTAAAAGTTAAAATAGGAGGGTAAATTCGTAATTTTATGATGATGTGAATTATGGATTGAATTGAATGCTTGTAGTTAATTGAAGTACTTAATTGAATGTAATTATCTATGTCACAGCCCAATTTTCAGTGAAATCGGAACAGTGGTTTCAGGACCACAAATCCAACCCAAAAATAAAATTTATTTTTATTTTATTACATGGTCCGTATTATAATAGACATGTCGTGTAAAAATTTTGATACGAAAATTTTATCGATTAAGTGCTAAATTACGAGAAGGACTAAATCGCATAAAATGAGAAAGTTGAATTCTAGTAGCTATAAGGATTAAATAGCTATGGAATTCAAATCTAGAAGTCCTTATATGGAATTAGACCATTAAGAAAAGTATATAGACTTTCTTGGTGACTCATCCACGGAAATATAGAAAAAAGGCAAGGATTAAATTAGAAATTGAAATAATTTAATTAATTAAAAGATGATAAAAGGAAATATCATCTTATTTTGTCATCTCCAACCTTAAAAATACATAGAAACCCTAGGAAAGAGAGAAAAAACTTTCAAGGCTTAATTGGGTAAGTTTTCTTGTCCTGTTTTTAGTAATTTTGATATTTTTAAAACCAAGATAGTCTAATCTATCTATTTGAGGCATCAATTTGAAAATTTATGAAGGTTTTAAAAATGGGTCATAGATGTATATGATGAAAATTAGAAATTTATGGTAGAAAATGACAGGTTGTTGATAGATAAACAACTTTTACAAAGTGAATTTTGATGAAAACATGATTTAGGGACTAAAATGTAAAATTATAAAATTTGATGAAAAATTTTGAATTTTTATTAATACATGTGCTATAAATTTTGTAATGGGGCTTTGGTTAGGCTTGGAATAGGGAGTAATTTGCACAAGTTTCATTTTCCGAGCCTAGGGATGAAAATGAAATTTATGGAAAAGTTAATGGTAAAATGGTAATTTTACCTAGGACGTAAATTGAGTCCAAATGAGTATGAAAAATGAGAAATTAATGATTAAAGTTATTTATATAGATCCAGACAACACAAATTTGAGGTTAGATCGAGTAAAAGAAAAGGTTTCGAATTAGTAGATTTAATACGCAAACAAGTGTCGAGGTAAGTTTGTGTAACTTAATCGAGCATGTAATTATGTTAATCGAATGTTGTGTTTGTATGTAATGTAATTTATATTGATGAGCATTACTTGTATACTATAATGAAAAATTGAATACATGCTTGTAATGGTGAAAAGGGGGTTAAGTCCGGATTGAATATTAAATTTCGATGATTATATGCGCTTTCCCGAAATGAATAAGGTCTTGCATTTGTTGCGGATGAGATTTAGCTCAGACGAGTAATCCCATTGACCTTATTATAGAAAGGATTTATCCCGAACAGGTAATCCCAACACGATACCTCTCGAGTATACATTATGATTAGGATTTAGCCTGGACTGGTAATCCTAATTAAACTCTTCTAAGCATACGTTATATAAAAGATTTAGCTTGGACTGATAATCCTGTTATACGATATATGGCTCGAGAGTGTTCCCTGATTAAGTGCCCTAATGGGTACCATTGAATAAGAATTGACGGATTAATAAATCGTACACCTCAAGTGTACTACTTGAACATCCATCGAAATTTCAATGATTCAACAGACATAAAACTCTTGACATGGTATGAGAATTATGTGATAAAATGGTAGTGTCTTGAAAGAACATTGCAGGATGAACTCATCTATCTTTACTTGATATGCATGTAAGTTTTGTGACTAACATGTTTGATTGAAGGCATGTGCTTAGGCAATTTTGCTAATGGATGGAAAACATGATGTTGTATGCTTAGATTTAATAAACAAGATTGATAAGTTTAGTTTTCGTTATACGAACTTACTAAGCCTGTAATGCTTACTCATTTTATTTTCCCCTGTCTTATAGTGCTCGGAAGCTCGTGAAGGTTGGAGATCATTAGAGCATCGTCACACTATCAACTAGCTATTTTGGGTATATATAGTAGAATCATTTTGGTATAATGGCATGTATAGGACAACTTGGTCGTACGTGACTTGGAAATGATGTTTTATAATCTAGCTATTGGAATGGCTAGTAATGGTTCATTTTGGTATGACTCAGTAGGCTATTATGATATATATACGCATATGTTATATTAAGTACTTTTGTTCAAATGTTGTTAATGCCTAAGTTAAACTAAGGTAAGATTGTGATCATGTATGCATGAAATGATATGTCATGTTAAATTATGAAAATTGCCTAATTTGAATGCTTGAAATGGTTGGATTGTGTTTGGTATGTTTTAATGCAGGAAAATGGTAAATTTGGGTGACAAATGAGACTAGGAAATGACTTTATTTTGTCCACACTGGCAGACACACGAGCGTGTGTCTAGACCGTGTGTGACACATGGCCGAGTACATAGGCGTGTAGTTAGGCCGTGTGTCCCCTGCACCTTAATTTTGAGAAATAGAATGCTCAGAATTGAGCACACGGGCAGAGACACAGGCGTGTGTCTCAGCTGTTTGTGCTACACGGCCTAGAACACGGGCGTCTGTCTTGGCCGTGTGAAACCTGCACCTAATTCAAATTGAATTAATTAACTATACGGCCTAAAACACGGGCGTGTGGCATGGCCATGTGGCTCAAGTCAGAGAGCTACCTAGATCAAACATCGCCTATAGCACAGGCGTGTCCCAAGGTCACACGGGGGTGTCCCTTGGACAACATTGGCGTGTGAGCCCTGCAGTTTGGAAAATTTTTGTAATTTTGTAAAAAATTCTTAGAGGTTTCGATTAAGTCCCGACTCGTTTCTAATGCTCATATTGGGCCTTGAGGGTCCATTTAAGGGACTTCACAAATGACCTCGGTTAATGAATAATAACTTGCCTGAATTATCTGTAAATGTTCCTAAATGTTTCGGTAATACTCCCTAATCCTATTCCGGCGACGGATACGGGTTAGGGGTGTTACAATCTATTTATATCAAGATAAACCACAACTGGATTTAAACCGAGAAAAGGTGAAAGATTTGGATTAGTCTTCCATTCTACTTCTATGACTATAGTTATCGAGGTAAGTTCGTATGGATTATAATCGTATTAATGATAGTTAAACTAGTTATCTACTATAACGTATTTGTTACAAATGGACTTGAATATACATGTATTGATGCTTTGATTGACTGATAAATAGTCTCGTTTGGACCTTAAGAATTCTTAGGATATGGATGACATGTCATTAGGGATTTCATGTTTTGGGTGCTGGTCTTGTATGTCCTACCGATGGCTGAGGTCCTGCATTTGTTGCGAATTCTCTACAGCTCGTGTGATCAGACCCATTTAACAGCTCATTTGAGCAGTATTGAAAAGGAAAGTTACTATTATATGGAAAGGCACACTATGTGTGAGTATTCCCGAGTATCCAATGTAATTATAGATGGTTCAGTGGGTATAAAAATGGTTAATGGTAAGATATGCATACAATTGTATATTGATTCATGATTTTATGAAAAGGTTAATATTATAAGTGATGTGTACATGAAAATCTACTTATGGTATAGTTGATTATATGTATCATGTATGAACTTACTAACTTGTGAGTTTGGTGGTGATTATATAGGATTTTACTATGCATATGGTTGTGGTAATGATGTTATGCTTATTTTATAACTTGTGCTTAAGAATGGTAAGTTATGTTTAAGTTTATACGAGCTTAATAAGCACTGGTTGCTTATTTAGTAACTTTCTTTTGTTTTGTAGATTATTGAAAGCTCGACCGGTTGGAAGCTTGTCAAAGATCTATCACACTATCCAACAAACCTTTCGGTAGTTTATGTGTTATTCTGGCTAAAGTTATAAATAGGATGTATAGGATCTTTTATAATGTTGGTACTTGAATGTGTTAATGGTTATTTGGTATGTATATGCTTTTGGAGTTCATGTTTTGTTGGACTTTAATGTCTTAACAAGTTAGGTCACTTTGACCATTTTTAGAACTTGTAATATAATCATTTTCGCTATGTTGTGATGATATGTAAATGGTTATATGTGATGTTATTTGGTAGTTAAAGGAACTAGGTTTTTTTGTGCTTGAGTTGTGGCTATAATACTTTGTTTTGGTTAATGATGTTTTGGTATAATTGTGGTGCCTTTAAATGGCATATTGGTTAGATGAAATAGGATGTTTGAAATGGTATGTTTACAAGTGTTTGAAAGGTGTTTAGGTCTTTTGAATGTATACAAAAATGGGATGGTTGATTAGGTGTTTTTTGGCCTTAAAATGGCTTGTTTTGAGGGCCAAATTATGGAGCACACAACCTGGGACATGGTCTGTCACATGATTATGTGTCGCACACGGCTTGGCTACATGGTTGTGTGTCACTTGTTAATTTTGGTATATTAATTCAGTGTGTTACACAGACTAGTAGTTAGCCATGTGTCACAAGTCATGGAGTTACACGATTTGGCACACAACTTGCAACACGGCCATGTGACCCTACTTAGTGAGTTACATGGTTTGAGACACAGGCTGGGACACGACCATGTTTCCCTTTTTTCAAATGTTACATGGCCTAGGCTACGTCACACGGCCTGGCCATACGGCTGTGTGACCCCTATTTAAAATTTTGCTACTTTTTTCCAAACTTTCTGATTTATTCTGAATTAGTCCTGAATTGTTTCTAAATTTAATTAGGGCTTCGAAAGTCCATTTTAAGGTCCAAATGTACATGTATGTTAGGGTATTGATGAGTTTTAAATGATTATTGTTAAATGACATTATTGAAATGATTTCATATTGATTGATTGGATTTGTATGATATTGCTCCGTAACCTTAATTTGACGACGGGGATGGGTTAAGGGTGTTACATTTAGTGGTATCAGAGGTACGATTTTGTCGGTTCTTGGACTGAACGTAGCATGTACGGAGTCTAGAAATATATGCAATTATATAACCTGTGATAGTGTGATATCTCCTGACTCAAATTGAATCATGTTTTTATATAGATAAAAGATGTTACCCAATCGAGTCAATTCTGATGAGATTGAAAGTAATCCACAAGCCTCTGTTCAAGGAGCAGATAGTACTGGGCCCGTAGCTGAGGGCTGAGGAAGTGAGGCGAAAGAAGCCTTCTTCCAGATGATATCTGAATGGTTCTCTGGGTTCGTTAGAATGAACCCTATGGCTCAATGATCTCTACGCCCTCCTGTACCCCAACTTGTCCCCTCTATTTCTCAAGGCCTGAAACTAGTACGTGTAAGTAAGCCTCTGATAGATTAAATACTTAAGTATGAGGCAGGAGAATTTCATGGAATAGCTGAAGACGACTGTGAAAAAGTCGAGTTTTGGTTAGAAAACACTGTGAGGGTTTTTGACGATCTGTCTTGTTTTCTAGCTGATTGTTTAAAATGTGCGGTATCTCTGTTAAAAGGCTTAGTGTATCAGTGGTGGAATACTTTGATTGTTGTGGTACCCAGGATCGTGTGAATTGAGATTTCTTTCAGGTAGAATTTATAAAGAAATATGTTAGTCAAAGGAAAGAGTTCCTAGAGATGAAGTAAGGTTGTAGATTTGTAGCGGAATATGAAAGAGAATTCGTGCAACTCAGCAAGTATGCTTAGGAATGTATACCAACAGAAGCTGTTATGTACATACGGTTTGAAAATAGGTTAAATGAAGACATCAAATTGTTAGTAGGGATTCTAGAATTAAAAGACTGTGGTATTGGTGGATCGAGCACAGAAAGCTAAAGAACTTAGTAAAGCTAAAAGAAATAAAGATTTGAGGTTCGTGACACTAGTAAACGACTTATGGGAAAATTATTTTCATCTTTATCGAAGAAATCGAAAGAATTTCACAGTCGTACATCAGCTTTGACTAAACTTTCAGAAAAGAATAAAGGGAAGTAACATTCAAGTTCGAGACCTCAGGATACTTCCATAGCAAGTGTGGGGAGTGTTAGTAATAATAAACCTGAATGTCAACAGTGCAATAGACGACATTTCGGTGAGTGCAGATTGATAGATGGATCATGCTTCAAATGTGACTCATATGATCATTTTCTTCGAGACTGCCCTAAAAGATTTGATAGAGAGCTTAGAACACTCAGTCGAGTAACACGACTACGAAAGGGAGGCCACCCAGAAATAATGGTAATGCAGGGAATAACCGTAGTGGAACTAAAGATTCTGCAATTAGATTTGAAGCTCGGGCACCAGCTAGGGCTTATGTAATTCAAGCTCATGAGAAAGCTTCGGCACCTAATGTGATTACCAGTACATTTTTTATCTTTGATACTAATGTTAATGCTTCAATTGACCCAGGGTCAACGCACTCATATATATGCACAACTTTAGTGTCGGATAAAAAAATACCTTATGAGTCAACTGAATTTGTGATCAAAGTAACAAATCCTTTAGGTCAGTATATGTTAGTTGATAAGGTTTGTAAAAACTATCCTCTAATGATTCGTGATTGCAACTTTCTAGTTGATTTGATACTATTACCATTTGATGAATTTGATGTGATTCTTGGTATGGGTTAGTTCACTCTTCATGATGCTGTTGTGAATTGAAGACAAAAGCAAATTTTATTGAAATGTTAGAACGGTGAATTAGTCCGAATTGAATCAGATAGTTATGATAGTTCAGCTAATATCATTTCAACTATGTCAGCTCAGAAATATGTCAAGAAAGGTTGTGAAGCGTATTTAGCTTATATATTTGATTCCAAGGCTTCAAAATTGAAATTAGAAGTAGTTTCGACTGTTTGTGAAATCGCGGATGTGTTTCCAAAAGAGTTACCAGGGTTATTGCCAGTCAGAGAGGTTGAATTTGCTATTGAGTTAGTACTAGGGACTTCTCTGATATCAATAGCTTCGTATAGAATGGCTCCTAAAGAATTGAAAGAGTTGAAATCGTAGTTGTAAGAATTGATAGAAAGAGGATTTGTTCGGCTGAGTTTTTCTCCTTGGGGTGCTTCTGTACTGTTTGTTAAGAAAAAGGATGAGTCAATTCGATTATGTATCAACTATCGACAGCTTAATAAATTCACGATAAAAACAAATATCCTTTACCACGTATCGATGATTTGTTTGATCAACTGAAAGGTGCGACATTGTTTTCAAATATTGATCTCTGTTCTAGATATTATCAGTAATGGTTTAAAGATTATGATGTCCCGAAGCCTGCTTTTAGAATCAGGTATGGAAATTATCAATTTTTAGTTATGCCATTTGGTTTAATTAATGCATCTGCTGTGTTTATGGATTTGATTAACAAAATATTTTGGCCATACCTAGACAGATTTGTGGTTGTATTCATTGATGATATTTTGATCTATTCCCGAGATAAAATCGAGCATGCACAACATTTGAGAGTAATATTGCAGACATTGCGTGAGAAATAGTTATTTGCTAAATTTAGCAAGTGCGAGTTCTGGCTTCGGGAAGTCGAATTTTTAGGACATGTGGTATCGGCGGATAGTATTAGAGTGGATCCAAGTAAAGTATCAGCTATTGTAGACTGGAAGCTTTCGAGAAATGTTTCAAAGATCAGAAGTTTCTTGGTTAGTTGAACATTATCGGAGATTTGTAAAAGGGTTTTCGATGATTTTTACACCGTTAACGAAACTACTTTAGAAAGATGTTAAGTTTGAATGGTCTAAAAAATGTCAACAAAGTTTTGATCAGCTAAAAGTTTTATTGACCGAAGCTCCTGTGTTGATTCAGCCTGAGTCCAGCAAAGAATTTTTTATCCATAGTGACGCTTCACTAAATGGTTTAGGCTGTATTTTGATGTAAGAAGGCAAAGTGGTAGCTTATGCTTCCCGTAAATTGAAACAGCACAAGAAAAATTACCCGACTCATGATTTAGAGCTTCTAGCTATTGTGTTTGCTTTAAAGATCTGGCGACACTATTTGTACGGAGAAAAATGTCATATATTCACGGATCATAGAAGCTTGAAGTATTTGATGTCGCAAAAAGAATTAAATTTGAGACAAGGTAAATGATTGGAACTGCTGAAAGATTATGATTTGATCATCGATTTTCATCCAAGAAAAAATAATGTTGTTGTTG
Source organism: Gossypium longicalyx (assembly GCA_025698465.1). Classification (NCBI taxonomy): domain Eukaryota; kingdom Viridiplantae; phylum Streptophyta; class Magnoliopsida; order Malvales; family Malvaceae; genus Gossypium; species Gossypium longicalyx. Next base: position 63,500,029 of record CM046996.1, on the reverse strand, counting down.
ATGCTTTAAGTAAAAAATCTTTATTTTTCTTTTGAGTATTGAATACTCATTTGATGTTGATTGATTATGGTTCTATTGTAGCAGAATTAAAAGCTAGACCGACATTTTTTGCAGTAGATTTGTGAAGCTCAGAAAATTGATTTCGAGTTGATTGCTAAATGAGAATAGATTGAACAGGCGCCTGATTCATAATTTCATGTTAGTTCTGATGGTAGTTTATATTTCTGAAATAGGATTTGTGTTACGAGAAATTCTGATATTATATGGAAGATTTTACAGGAAGCTCACAGCAGTAGTTATTTGATACACCTTGGCAGTAAAAAAATGTACTATGATTTGAAACTAATGTACTAGTGGCCAGGTATGAAACGAGTAATTTTAAAGTTTGTATCAAAATGTTTGATTTGTCAGCAAGTCAAAGCCGAACATTAGGTACCTTCTAGACTACTACAACCTGTTACTGTTCCAGAATGGAAATGGGAACGGGTTACAATGGATTTTGTATCAGGGTTACCTTTGTCCCCGCAAAAGAAAGATGCTATTTGGGTTATTGTTGATCGTTTGGCCAAATTCACGCATTTTAGTCTAGTACGTATGGATTATTCACTTGAGAAGTTGGTAGAACTATACGTTTATGAGATTGTTAGATTGCATGGGGTGCTAGTGTCTATTATTTTCGATAGATATCCACGGTTTACTTCTCGATTTTGGAGTAAATTACACGAAGCTTTGGAAACTGGACTACATTTCAGTACAGCATTACATCCAAAGACCGATGGTCAGTCTAGGTGAGTGATACAGGTACTCGAGGATATGTTCTATTGTTGTATTTTAGAGTTTGACGATAGCTGAGAGAAGTTTCTTCTGTTGGTTGAATTTGCCTATAATAATAGTTATCAGACAAGTATTAAAATGGTGTCGTATGAAGCTCTGTATGGTCGAAAATGTATAACTCCAATATACTGGATTGAATTTAGTGAGAAAAAGCTATTCGGTGTTGATTTGATTCGAAAAACTGAAGAAAAATTCAAAGTAATTCGTGATTGTTTGAAAGTTGCTTCTGATCGTTAGAAATCATATGCAGATTTGAGAAGAAAATATATTTAATTTCAAGTTGGTGACGGAGTGTTCTTGAAGGTATCGCCTTGGAGAAAGGTTCTCCATTTTGGTCGAAAAGGAAAGCTTAGTCCACGATTCATCTGGCCGTATGAGATCATCGAGAGAATTGGGCCAGTAGCTTATCGTTTAGCTTTACCATCTGAGTTGGAGAAAATACGCAACGTATTCCATGTTTCGATATTATAGAGGTATTGATCTGACCCTTTACATGTGATTACGCCTGTTGATTTTGAAATCCAGCCAAATGTGTCATACAGTGAAAACCGATCAAAATTTTAGCTCGGGAAATTAAAGAATTAAGGAATAAAATTATAGCTTTAGTTAAAGTTCTTTGACAACATCATGGAGATGAGAAAGCTACCTAGGAACTGGAAGAAGCTATGAAAGTGCAATACCCTAACCTATTTTCTCGTAAGATTTTCGGGGAAGAAAATTCTTTTAGGGAGAGAGTTGTAACAACCCATTTTTAGTAATGTCAGAAATAGTGGTTTCAGAACCACAATTTTGACGAGTGAATATTTATTCAAAGTCTATGAGATTATATTCGGGTTGTATTAAAGTTTTGTTAAGAAAATTTAAAGTTTAAATGGTTAATTAGGTAAAAAGGACAAATTTGTAAAGGTTGTAAAAGTGAGCTTCTATTAGTTAAAAGGATCAAATGGATGTGAAATCTTAATTAAATGGACTTAGATGGTAATTAAAACACATACTAAGATAGTGAATTGATGGATAGGTTTTATGGTATTTTATATGATTTTTAAAGATTAAATTAGTAATTTAATAAGTAAATGATAAAGATAACCTAAAACAAAGTATCACATCCTCATTCTTTTATTCTAAAACCAATTTCACCACTAGAGAGGAAAGCAAGTTTCAGTCAAGCTATTTGCTATTGCATGGTATGTAAATTTGTCCTGTTTTTAGTTATTTTTATGTTTTTGAGCTCGTTCTAGCTTAATCTAGCTAGCTCGGAGGTTAATTTGAAATTTTTTTAAAGGTTGAGGGACTTTCCATGAATGAGTTTGATGTGTTTGTGATATTAATTGATAGATTATTAATTTTTGTTGTTAAACAAACTTGTTTTGTTAAGTGATTTTTGATGAATTTGAGATTAGGAATTAAATTGTTGAAAGTGTAAACCCATGGGTTTTAATGTGAAATGTTGGTAATTATGGGCTGTTCCAAGGTCCCTTGCAGAATTGATTAATATGGATTTAGGTTAAAATGGTTAAAATTTAAGCTATGAGCTTAAGGACTAAATTGTGAAAAGTTAAAATAGGAGGGGTAAATTCATAGTTTTATGATAATGTGAATTATGAATTGAATTGAATGTTTGTAGTTAATTGAAGTACTTAATTTAATGTAATTATCTATTTAGATCAAGATAAACCACAACCATATTTAAACCGAGGAAAGGTGAAGCTTTGGATTAGTCTCTCATTCTACTTTTACGACTATATTTATCGAGGTAAGTTTGTATGGATTATAATCGTATTAATGATAGTTAAATTCATTATCTTCTATATCATATTTTTTACAAATGAACTTGAATATACATGTATCGATGCTTTGAGTAATTGAAGAATAAATAGTCTCGTTTGAACCTTCAAAATTCTTAGGATATCGATGACATGTTATTAGGGATTTCATGTTTCGGATGCTGATCTTGAATATCCTACCAATGGCTGAGGTCCTGCATTTGTTGCGAATTCTCCACAAATCATGTGAGCAGCATCATGTAGCTAACATTCCGACCCACATCTCGTGTGAGTAGGCCCATTTCACAGCTCATATGAGCAGTATTGTAAAGGAAAGGTTACGGTTATATGGAAAGGCACACTATGTGTGAGTATTCCTGAGTATCCAATATAATTCTAGATGGTTCAATAGGTATGCAAATGGTTAATGGTAAGGTATGTATACAAATTGGATATTGATTCATGATCTTATGAAAAGGTTAATGTGACAAGTGATGTGTACATGAAAATCTACTTATGGTATGGTTGATTGTATGTATCATGTATGAACTTACTAACTTGTGAGTTTGATGGTGATTATATATGATTTTACTATGCATCTAGTCCTGGTAATGATGTTATGCTTATTTTATAACTTTTGCTTAAGAATGATAAGGTATGTTTAAGTTTATACGAGCTTACTAAGCATTAGTTGCTTATGTAGTTACTTTCCTTTGTTTAGTAGATTATTGAAAGCTCGGTCGGTTGGATGCTTTTCAAAGATCTATCACTCTATCATGCAAACCTTTTGGTAGTTTTTGTGTTATTTTGGCCAATGTTATAAATGGCATGTATAGGATCTTATAAATGGCATGTATAGGATCTTTTATAATGTTGGTACTTGGATGTGTTAATGGTCATTGGTATATATATGCTTTTGGAGTTTATGTTTTGTTGATGGACTTTAATGTCTTTACAAGTTAGGTCACTTTGACCACTTTTAGATACTTGTAATAGGATCCTTTTTGGTATGTTGTGATGATATGTAAATGGCTATATGTGATGTTATTTGGTAGTTAAAAGAACTAGGTTTTTGTGCTTGAATTGTGGCTATATTGCTTTGTTTTGGTTAATGATGTTTTGGTATAATTGTGGTGCCTTTGAATAACATATTGGTTAGATGAAATAGGATGTTTGAAATGGTATGTTTATATGTGTTTAAAAGGTGTTTAGGTCTTTTGAATGTATGCACAAATGGGATGGTTGATTAAGTGTGTTTTGGCCTTCAAATGACTTGTTTTTAGAGCCAAATTATGGAGCAAACGGCCTGGGACACGGGTTGTCACATGGTCATGTGTCACACACGGTCTAGCTAAACGGCCATGTGTCACTTGCTAATTTTGGTATATCAAGTCAGTGTGTTACATGGCTTAGCACACGGCTTGCAACACGGCCGTGTGACCCTACCCAGCGAGTTACATGGTTTGAGACATGGGTTGGGACACAATCGTGTGTCCCTTTGTTTGATTGTTACACGACCTGGCGACACAGTTGTGTGACACTTGTTTTTAAAATTTGCTACTTTTTCCTAAACTTTTTGATTTGTTATGAATTAGTCCTGAATTGTTTCTAAATTGATTTTAGGGCTTCAAAAGCCCATTTTAAGGTCGAAATGTACATGTATGCTAGGGTATTGATGAGTTTTAAATGATTATTGTTAAATGATAGTATTGAAATGATTTGATATTGATTGATCGGATTTGCATGGTAATGTTACGTAACCTTAACTGGCGACGGGGATGGGTTAGGGTATACGTAAAGCTTTAACATGAAAACTTGAGGAAAAGTCTAGTGAACTTTCATAACTTATGTATGCCTATGGCCATGGGACTTGCATACATACATGAGGCTTTAAGCCTTAGACTCTACAGAGTCTTATACTTGAGAAGAACCCTCGTAGGGTTATCATATACGTGTACACAAATATCTCCGTATAGTCTATCCGAACCTTCGCAAAGCCAAATAACGTGCATCACATTAACTCTCATTATATACTTTACATACTTCCTCACTTCTCATATATCACTCTAGTTTCAACAATTCAACCAATTCATTCTATTCGCAAGTACACACTAAACGTGACTATTATCATTATATATGCGCATTATATCCAAATGAATAATTTGCATAAATCAACTTCATCAGTTATAGTTTAAACAACATGAAATCCATTCATTTCATATGTGCATGTTTACAACCACAAAATTTTCTAACTAATTATTCTCACCATGACACACACATAATATCACAACATAGTTGAATCCCACAACAAACCACATGTAACACCCCGAACCTGTATTCGTCGCCAAAATAGGGTTACGAGGCATTACCGGATAATACACATCATACATATACATTTATGCATTCATAATCAAAATCCATTCATCACATTCACATTGTCCCTTATAAGGCTCTACGAGTCCTTAAAACATGCTTAGAAGTGGTTCGAGACTAAACCGATAACATTTGCAAACTTTGAGAAATATAGAAATTTTCTTGCATTCAGGGTCACACGCCCGTGTCACAGGCCGTGTGAAAACAGGGCATACATACTAACTTTTACACACGGCTGGAGACACGCCTGTGTGCCTTGGCCGTGGGAAAACTAGAGGGTATACTGACTTGGCCACACAGCCGGCCACACGTTCATGTGCCAGCCCGTGTGCTCAACCATGTGGGGCGAAATTAGGCTTGGTTTAAGCCACATTTTCCACCTTACTAAAGCACACCTAAACCACATCAACTTGTACCATTTCTAAACATTCAAAGGCAACCAAAACATGCCATTTAATACATATAACATGTCACCTTAATCATAACCATTACATTACTCAAAACCATGACCAAAATCATATCAAAACAATATGTCAATTCCAACAAATTCATCTATCTTTCTTATGCATTACTCTCATCATATTATCAACTAACTCATGCCATAAAACACCATATTATCATCTCAAAAACAAACCACAATATGCCAACTTCCAAGCACCATTACTCTAACTTACCACTATCCAAAATGGCAACCATATAACCATGTTAGCAACCATGATAAACATGCCAAAAATATAAGGCAACATATACATCACATACATCACTTAGTTCAATGCCAATTTAAATGGCCATTGGAACGACAGAAATGTGCAAGTGTACACAATCGCAACAAGTAATAAAGTATGACGTAAATGCCGAGTTATCGTACCCACAGGGATTGTGAAAAGAATTATTTTTGAATGCTATTTAAAACACTTTGATGAAGAAAAAAATATTTTGTTTGACGATGGTGATTAAAAACTAAGATTTTAATCTAAGTAAACTAAATAAATAAATCTCAAATGCACGATTTCAAAATACGATTTTAATCAAGATGATATAATTGTGTTAGATTAATTACATTTCTTAACTTAGAATTATTAAACTTGTGTTTATATTGTTACGAATAAATTCACGGCAACTCGGTAATTTGCTAACTTATGAACATACTGATCTACCAAAATCCATTTATCTCTTGGACATATCCCTATATCAATTCAATCGATTAAACAAATCTTAATAGGCAAATATGTTATAGCACATACATACTTATTAAATTGAAATAATCTCTTAAACATATTCCTATGTCAATTCAAACAATTAACTCAATTTAAGAAGCACATAAAAGACTATTTGAGGTAACAAAGTATTCTTACCTTGAAACAGTTTAATCGCAATAATCTTACAAGTTATGTAAGGCAATTGTATCGTCAGGTACCATTGCTAATTTAACCCTCAGCTACCTTAGATGATTAAACATGCACTGATTAAGTACTATGTCCATTAATTACAATTTCAATCCGTTTAATTAATTAATTCATTAGTTCCCTCACAATTATAATGCAAGAATAACTTAGGCATGATTTTACTTAATCAAGCATTTTTACCGAGGCTTATAACAGCATAAACACAGTTTTAACAATTTAAGAGGACAAAATGCAATCAACCCAACACGAATTAAATTCAAGCTAAGCTGATTAAAATAACCATTCCAACAACATAAATTTCCATAAATATGTTCATCACAAAAACAACAAAAATTAAAGAGATAGGGAACAAAACAAGAATCAAATCCGGTGTTTTTCCGTGGCTTGACTAGGTTGCTCCGTTCTTCCTTCTTTGTTGTCCTCGTTGATCAAGGCCGCTATGAACACTCAATTGCTGCTCCAAAATGGCTGAAGAAGATCCCTTTCTCAAAAGGAGAAATCGGCAAAAGAGTAAGGAACTTTGAATGGGAAAATGAGAGAAAAAGTAAAAGAGGAGAGAAGAATTGTGAGATCCTGAATTAGGGCCTAATAGGAATAGTAGTTTCGGACCACAAATTCGAGATAGAAATAATTATTTTATAATTATTTTTAGATCTATGATATGATTGCATGATTGTGTGAAAATTTCGTGAATAAATTTTATGCATAAAATGCTTAATTTGAAATTGGGGACTAAATTGAATAAGTTGCAAAACTTGCATTCTAGAAGCTTATAGTATGAAATTGGTTTGGAATATTAATTAGGAGGTCTTAAATAGCAATTTAACCAATTTCTAAAATTTTGGACAAAAATGGGCTTGTACATGAAAATTTACAAAGAAAGTCATTAAGGGCATTTTTGTCATTTGGTAAATATAGTCATTAAAAAGGGAAAAATAACACAAAAATGGACTCATCTTCTCCATAACGGCTGCTGAATTTTTCTTGTCACCATAGCTAGGGTTTCCGACATTTTTAAGCCTTGATTGTAAGTGATTTTCATACCCGTTTTTAATGCTCTTTTCGATTTTAAAATCTAGAAAGCATGTTCTATCATTTTCTAGCAATATTTTGAGCTCAGATGCATGTATGAAAATTTACCCATGTGTGACATAATTGTATTTTGATGAATAATGAAGGAATATGATGGTTTGATGTGTGTTTAATAACTTTTACTTAGTAGTTTTATGTGAAAACACCTAAAAAGGGACTTAATTGTAAAAAAAAAGGGTAAAATTGATGGTAAAAATATGATTTTTTGGTGTAAAATATGGGATGTTATGGACACTAGGAAATTCAGTTATGCTTAGATGTCATGGGTAATGCATGCAACTTATTGTACAAACCTAAGGACTCAATTGTAAATAATTGAAAAGCTAGGGGTAAAATGGTAATTTTTATCCAAGCCCGTATTAGGGGCAGTTTTGATGAATGTGTATATTGAATAAATTAATTTGGTATTTTAGATCAAGAGAAACGAGATTCAAGTCGTGATCGAGGGAAAAATAAAGTTTACGAGGAATAGGCTCGATTTCTAACATTTTGTACCGAGGTAAGTTCATGTGTAAATGTGATAACATAATTGTCCTTTTAAGTAATTTAATGATATTTATATGGTATGGTGATTATTATCATGAAATATTATGCTTTGTGGTTTTTATTGAGTAATATGCAAATTATGTGAGCTACTTGATAAATATGAAATGCTACCAAGTATCGGTTCCGACATTCCGTGGAAGATGGCAAAGATATGTGATCAAGGAAAATCCCGTTTGAACCTGGGGAATAGATTAAAATACAAGTGACATGTCACTAGGATATTTGAGTTCCGAACTCATTAAGTTGAGTCCGAGTTCACTTATGGATGCGAACGCCCGAGCTCCTTGATTTGAGTCCGAGTTTGTTTATATAATTTCCGCAGGCTATTGAGTTTGTCTAGCTATGGGTATGGCACTTATGTGCATTCAATCCGTGTATTTGAATTATATTCCGATGTGTTCAACGGGTGAATCTTAAGTGAATAAGAAGAATACCTAAAACAAAGGTGACATGTTGGTAAGTGTGGTGAATGAGAAAATTTGACAGGTATGTGCTTAAACCCTCGGGTTGAGAACTTGGTATGATGAAATCGTGGTAAGATAGTAAATGCAAATGTAACATGAATGTCTTGGTGATATTTATGCAAATGATGTTTTGTGTTGGATTGCATGATTATGCTACTTGCTATTTGCATGTGAACTTACTAAGCATTTATGCTTACTCCCTTCTTTCCATTCTTTATAGTTTTGACAAGCCAGCTCGGAAATCGGGAACGGTTGGAGGCTTGTTCACACTATCCGTGGACCATTTTGGTATAGTGGCTTGTATATTTTGAGTATGGCATGTATAGTATTATAATCATTTTGTGTATATATTCTTATGATATGGCTATTGAGTGGTAAGAAAATGTTTGGTAACGATTAGCCATTGGAATGGCTAATCAAAAATCATATTTGGTGTTATGTATGCTTAATGTGCTATCTAATCCATGGAAATTCATAAAAAGGTGAAATTTGCTATAAAATAGTATCATGCAGCAGCAATGACGTTAGTTTGAAAAATCACTAAAAATAGTAGAGACAGAATTAGATGGTGAGTAATGAAGTTGAAGCTTATTAAGTCTATTTTCATAGGGAAGAAACAAAACAGGTAAATGAGTTGTATTTCATGAGAAATTTGGGTTTTGGAGGAATAGGGTCAGAGTGATTTTTGAATCCCCTATTTTGACTTTATAAATTCACTAAAAATTGTACAAAAATAATTAGGACTCATACTTTATATTTAAAGATTCATTATTGAGTCTAATTTTAAGAGAAATAAATGGCATAGTCATCAGAATTCGGTACAGAGAAAAAAGTGATTCGTAGTGAACAGAGGTCAGAGCAGTCAAACACTGAAACAGGGGAAATTTTAACTAATAAGCTGTACTAATTGGCCCAACGAAAAATTCTAGAAAAAAATTAATAAATAGATATATGAGTCTAGTTTCAGGGAAATTTTATGGATTTGAATTTTGAGTTTTGTAACTTGAGAAATGAATTTTTTTTAGCGAATGTTACGCAGATGGGTAGTTTATTACGAAAGGTTAAATAAATTATTTGAAATTGTTTAAGTGATAATTTAAGTCTGTTAACGCCTCGTGTTCGACTTCGGCAACGGTCTCAGGTAAGGTGGTGTTACAAGAATTGTGAGAGAAGAGATGTGAATGAGGGATGAGTTGAATGATCAGCCAAGGGGGTTTTTATAGCTGAATGTGGCAGTTGAAATTTGCTTAAAATAGCAGCCAAAGAGCCACCCTTGGCCGGCTTCCCATGTGACAAAGTTGATGGCTTCAACTTTGCTAAATATGGCTTGGGGAAAATCTACAAAGCCACCAATTGTGGAGGGGTTTAATTACAATTTGAACAAGTCTTCAAGGGCCTTGTAACACCCCTCACCTGTATCTGAAGTCGGGACAGGGTTCGAGGCGTTACTGGACTTAAACATTCACAAACATGCAAAAGCGGGCCATAAAATTTCATCCAAATTAAAACTTTTCAAACACATGTAAATCATCCCTTATACAGGCCTTCGAGGCCTAAAACATACATCGGGGGTGGTTCGGGACTAAACCGAGGGTTTAGAAAGCTCTGGGAAAACTTAGAGAAATTTCATGAAACAGGGTCACACGCCCGTGTGGACACAGGGACACGCTCGTGTGTCTTCAACACACCCGTGTCCTCAGATTGTGTAACTCTCTGTTTATGACTTCAGCAAAACAAATTGATCCACACGGCCAAGCCACAAACCCCTGTGCTAGGCTATGTCCTCCAAATGGCTGAGACACATGGCCGTGTCTCTGCCCGTGTAGCCAACACTTAGGCTATTTTCCAAGCCTTATGTTATCCTTAATTCTCTTCCATACTTATACATATTATAGACACACATTATAATATCAATTTAATGGTTAATGATCCTTTAGTAAAATTTCATTAAAACATTTACATGTTGCCATACATGTGTTTATTACCTATACTCATGTTACACCAAGTTAGACATTTCAATTCACATTCTACAATTGTCCGTATTCAATCACTATCAACTTACTACAATGCCACACATTCATTCCATGGCCACAACCACCTTGAATGGTCTTAGAGCATTCATCATGTACATGTGTTATACTAATCATTCATAACAACCAATTATAAACACATCACAAACATTAACACATAGCAAGAATAATTAGGCTTACAAGCCATAACCATTTAAGCCACATCTCATGGCCATATACAATAAATCAATATAAGCCAATACATTTGGCTAATCATAACAACATCTAACATAAAAACTAGTCCTTATACATGCCACTCACTTGAAAGTATTTAATACACATATGACAATACTCCGAAGTTGTTGGCTTGATAGTGTGATGCTGCCTCCGACGGTCTCCAACCCCGAGCTGACCTGAGAACACTAAGGAAATGGAGAGAAGGAAGTAAGCTTAAAACTTAGTAAGTCCATATGAAAATAATAAGCAAATTATCAACATGATTCCATGAAAATGTAATCATAATTACACTTTTGCTGATTTTCTGGTCATATTGTTTTCTCGAGTCATAGTTACTAATTTATTTATATCCGGAGCTACAAAACTCCAAATTAAGCTCCGTTAATTTTCTTTGAAACTAAACTCATATATCTTCTGACCATAAAATTTTTAGAATTTTTGGTCTAGCCAATAAGTACAGTTTATTCATTAAATATACCCTTGTTTCATTATCTGACTATTACAACCTCTCTTCACTAAAAATTATTTATATCATGGTACGGGACTCCAAATTGAGAATCGCTAATTTTCATAGAAACTAGACTCAAATATATTGTTACCATGAAATTTTTAGAATTTTTTGTTTAGCCAATTAGTACAGTTTATTCATTAAAGATACCCCTGTTTCACTGTCTGATAGTTCTGACCTCTCTTCACTAAAAATTATTTATCTTATGGTACAGCTATCGGATGTTCTCCACATAATTCCTCTTGAAAATAGACTCATTAAGGATTTTAAGAATTCAAATTATGACCCATAATTATTTTTTTACAATTTTTAATGATTTTCCCAAATCAAAACAGGGGATTTCAAAATCTTTCTGACCCTGTCTCACAAAAATCCAATTATCATATAATATGAAATTCTTTTTCCTTCACCGTTTCTTTTATGAGAAATTCTTTTATGAGAAAATAGACTCATTAAGATTTAATTTCATATCTTATTCAACCTCTAATTCAATTTCTACCATTTTTTTTATTTTTCAAATTCACACAACTGCTGCTGTCCAAAATTATAAATTTCACTTTTACATAATTTCACTTACTCCATTCTATCTTACCAAAAGATTCGCTCAACTATCGAGCACATTGCTCACAACTTTTCACATAGATATACTTGCATTTATTCTTCACATAGTCATGTACAAATGTATTTTCACTTAGTAAATTGCCCGTTGAACCCATCGGAATATTAACAGATATCCGGTGGCTTGTGCACAGAAGCTCTCTGGTACGCATAGTAGCCCGCACTTAGTACTACACATGCGACCTATCAATCTGGTACACGTAGTAGCTTGCACTTAGTACTACACACGTGACTTAACCATCTGATACACGTAGTAGCCTGCACTTAGTACTACACACGTGATCGAAGTTAATGGGTACGCATTGTAGCCTGCACTTAGGACTACACATGCGACCTATCAATCTAGTACATGTAGTAGCCTGCACCTAGTACTTCACACGTGACTTAACCATCTGATGCACGTAGTAGCCTGCAGTTAGTACTACACACGTGATTGAAGTTAACGGGTACGCATAGTAGCCTGCACTTAGTACTACACATGCGACCTATCAATTTGGTACACGTAGTAGCCTACACTTAGTACTACACATGTGACTCACAACAGATCATTTTTATCTCTTCTATTCCGAAAGTTCAATCGGGAAATTCTTCACTTGTCAACATTTTACTAGCTCGTTCTTAGTCAATTTCTATTCGTAGTTTACATTAATTGATCATTCTATAGGCAGCCACATCTCATATAATAAAAAAAAAGATAATAACATAAAAAGAATCGAAATATTATTTACATACAAACTTACTCATTTCAAAAAAAACATAATATTCCATCAAACTTCCAAACTTTTACCGGACATACTCGAATTGTGGCTTCATTCACATAGCAATATCTCATAATCACATGGTATTGCAACATTTTCATCATAATAGCAAAATATCAAGAACATGTTATATCATCAAAAGAATCATATAATATCAAATTATTCACATATATATACTTAAAACTTGTGTACTATCGAAGCATTAGCATTCAAATACAATATTGCATTATTAAAATCACATGAACTTACATCGGGATCGAGTACGACTATATATTCTAATTTAGTCCATAATCTCATTCATTTCCAATCTATGCCCGAATCTCATTTTCCTTGATCTATAATACCACATTTAGCTTACTAATTAGTCACATTATTCATATGGGTCTAAAAATCATACTTTTATAAATTTGCATTTTGACCTTTAAACCTTCACATATTTGCACTTTGTCCCTTAGGATCGTAGAATGATTTTTATTCAATTTCCAACTGTAGCAGCCCCTAATTTCAACTAAATCACACTTTTATGACAAATTTTGTAACTTTACAAAACGGTCCTTTTTTTACAATTTCACCAAAAATCACTTAGTAAAAGTCATTTATTACACATCGAGCATTCATATTCTACCATTAGACATCAAAACACATGCATGTCATCCATGGGTAAATTTTTAAACACAAACCCTAGCTCAAAATATGGGTAGAAATGAGTAGATCTTGTTACGAGGATTTCAGAAACGTAAAAATCATTAAAAACGGGGATAGAATGGACTTACAATCGAGCTTGGAAGCTTGAAAAACCTAGCTATGTCTTCTCCATGCAAGTTTCGGCCATGGGGTAGAAGATGGACAAAAATTGGCTTTTAATTTTGTTTTTAATTCATTTTAATTACTAGACTACCAAAATGCCTCTAACTTAAAAATATTCTATTTCACCCATTTCATATCCATTTTTGTCCAACAAATTATCCAATGGTCTAATTACCATTTAAAGGCCTCCAATTTAAAATTTCATAACAATTAGAAACCTCTAACATGTAGAACTCAACTTTTTTACTTTTTACAATTTAGTCCTTTTGACCAAATTGAGTGCTCAAACGTCAAAATTTTTGAGCAAAATTTTCACGAAATCATCCCGTGAAATTGTAGACCATAAAAATATAATAAAAACAAATATTATTGTGTCAAATTTGTGGTCCCAAAACCACTGTTCTGACTTGGCCCTAATTCAAGATGTTACAAGCCTCTTTGCAAGCGTAAATAATTAGCTAATGAGCTTAATTGGGTCAGCACTTGGACGGTTTTGGGCTGTCCTTTTCTTAGCCGGTTCAGTTCACTCGGTTCGATTTAATTAGACCACTTTTTCATGATTAATTAATAATAATTTATTAACCCAAATTAACTTGGATATAAATTAAAATTAATTATATTATGAATTGATACACATGATTTTGGACTGTCTTAGGCTGGAAATTAATTTGCCTTGGTACTTCAAATTGCTTCTCGGTTTTGTGCTTCTAGCAGTGTCTGCTGAGCCATTTTTCTCCCTTTTTACAATTCAGTCTAAAATAACCAAAATTAATCAAAATTAATTATAAAATTAATGAAATTCAACATGTTCATAATTTAAGTACAATTTAATTATTTTATAATAATTAATTATTTTTTGACAAGAATTTACCCGAATTCGCATGAATTTAAGTTAAAAAGGGTATGAAAAAGTGTCTAATTTTTTGTATTTCCAGCTAAACACACCAACATTTACAACATTAAATTAGCCAACTCACATGGCTAACATCATATCACAAAACTTATCATTATCTCACTAGCCTATACATGCCATACACCATATTTACAAGCTTCAAAATTACCTACAAGATGATCGACAGTGTGATGACGTTTCCTAATGATCCTCGAGTCTGAGCTAGCTTCGATAATCTATAAAATAGTGAAAAATAAACACAGTAAGATATAAAAGCTTAGTAAGCCATATACAAATAAAGCCATCATATGAATATTTTCATATCAATTCAAATATGCTAAACATAGCTAAACACCTTCAAATTCACAAACCTTTCTCATTATATACATATTCAATATCAAAAATTGAGTCCTTCAAATAAGCAATCTATGAATAAGCACATATAGATACACAAACCTTTCTTAATGAATACTTATTCAAATTCATATGTAATTTCATCAATTACTTCTCTTTACAATACTCGTATGAATCTCATACGTACTTGAGTCACTTAACTCATTCACACATTCTTTCTCGACTTGCCTTTGCTTGTTGAACCATTCCAAATCGTTAAGGATACTCAGAAATCACGTAAGCTCGTACAATGCCATATCCCAAATATGGTCTTACATGTTGTCACATATCGATGCCACTGTCCCAGATAGGGTCTTATACGTAATTGATTAACGATGCCAATGTCCCAGACATGGTCTTACACGTAACCATATAATGATGCCAATGTCCCAAACATGGCCTTACACATAATTGCAATACAACGCCAATGTCTCAGACATGGTCTTACATGTAATCTCATCTCGGTGATCCTAATGTCATGACATTTGTATCCTATGTTATTCCTAATGTTTGTACGGAACTTTCAGATGTCGTAACTCTGTCGATTCTTGCTCATAATTGCTCGTTCAACATTCATAGAAATTAAACCATAATAAAATATATATAATTTATTGTAAAGACATTTATTTGCATATGAACTTACCTCGTAGTCAGAATAGAATGACTAGATCGACTATTTGTTAACTTTCGATTTCCCTCAATCTAAATTCGATTTCTTTCGTTCTTGATCTATATACATTCAAAATTAACTCTTTTGTTCATCAACACATCCAATTTAGTCCACAAACAAATATTTGGGCATTTTTGCACTTTAGCCCCTAAAGTTTCACATTTATTCAATTTAGTCCCTATTTCACAAAAACAAAATTTACACAAAATATAATAATACCCATGCTTAGCCGAATTCTCTATAGGTCCCTAGCAGCCCATATTTATCATTTATTCACACATTTAACCACTCAATTTACACTTTTCACAATTTAATCCTATTTAGGCATTTTACTCAAAATCACTTTACAAAACATATTAATCTATCTACAAGATTTCATAATTCATTATCAAACATCCAAGAACACATTAATTCATCAATGGAAACTTTCAAAATCATCAACACTTTCAAAAATTAAGACACGGGCTAGCTAGCACTCAAAGAGACGATCACAAAAACATAAAAATCATCAAAAATCGAGCTCGAAACATACCTCAATTAAGCCACAGAAGTGTCAAACCCTAAATGAGCTTCAATATTTTATTTTCTTCTGATTTTCAGTGAAGATGATGATAATGAAGCCAAATTTTTTGTTTTATTTTATTAATAATAACATTAATAACCAAATAACCAATTTAACCTTAGTATAAAACATATAATATCATCCATTTAATGCCCATTTATGTCAAATTCCACTATAAATGGTCTAATTTAAACATAAGGACCTTTCATTTAATAAGCCATAGCAATTAGGCACTTTTAACTTATAACATGCTACTTTTGCATTTTACGCGATTAAGTTCTTTCGTCAAATTAAGCACTTAAACGCTAAAATTATTTCACGATATTTTCACACATACATATTCACATGCTATAAGCACCAAAATAATATTAAAAAAATTTTCTAACCTTGAATTTGTTGTTCTGAAATCATTGTTCTGATTTAGCTAAAACCGGGTTGTTACAACTCTCCCCTCTTAGGGATTTTCGTCCCCAAAAATCTTACCAGTGAAAAGGTTTGGATATTGTTCTCTCATAGCATCCTTGGGTTCTCATGTAGTTTCTTCAACCCCATGTCGATGCCACAAGACTTTCACTAACACAATTTTCTTATTTCTTAGCTTTTTGATCCCATAAGCTAAAATTCGAATCAGTTCTTCACTATATCATAAATCTGATTGAATTTCAACCTCTGTCGGGTAAATAACATGCGAGGGATCAAATCTGTATCGTCAAAGCATCGATACATGGAATACATTGTGAATCTTTTCTAACTCAGATGGCAATGCTAGCCAATAAGCCACTGGCCCAATTCGTTCGATAATCTAATACGGTCCGATGAATCTCGGACTTAACTTGCCTTTACGACCAAATCTGAGTATTTTCTTCCATGGTGAAACTTTAAAAAACACTTTATCCCCGATCTGAAACTTAATATCTTTATGTTTCAAGTCTGCATATGATTTCTATAGATCCGATGCTGCTTTAAAACTGTCACGAATCACTTTCACTTTCTGTTCAGTCTCATTAATTAAATCGACCTCATGAATTTTATTCTCGCTTAGCTCAGTCCAATACAACGGTCTTCGAAATTTAGGTCTGTATAGAGCCTTGTACAGTGCCATTTTAATACTCGATTGAAAACTATTGTTATACACGAATTCAATCAACGGCAAATATTTTTCCCACGTACCTTCGAACTTAAGAATACAACATCTCAACATATCTTCGAGTATCTGTATGACTCGTTCAGATTGACCATCCTTCTGCAGGTGAAATGCAGTACTAAAATGTAGCTTTGCACCCAGTGCATCTTGTAGTTTCTTCCAAAACCTTAATGTGAATCTCGGATCTCTATCTGAAACAATAGAAGTAGGTACCCTGTGTAATCTCACAACCTCATAGATATACAACTCAGCTAACTTTTCAAGCGAATACTCCATTCGTACCAGAATGAAATGAATCAATTTTGTCAATCTGTCAACTCTAACCCAGATCACATCTTTCTTTCTCGGAGATAGGGGCAATCCCGACACAAAATCCATAGTCACTCTATCCCATTTTCACTTGGGAATCATAATCGATTGCAATAAACCAGACGGTACCTAATGCTCAGCTTTAACTTGCTGACCAATCAAACATTTAGAAATGAATTTTGAAATATCACGTTTCATGCCAGGCCACCAATAGAGCTGTTTCAAGTCGTTATACATTTTCGTGCTTCCCGAATTAACAGATAAACGACTACTATGTGCTTCGGTCGAAATCATCCGAATCAACTCTGAATTTCTTGGAACACATATTCAACCTCTGAATCTCAAACAGTCATTGGAATCAACTTGAAACTCTGAATCAAGGTTCGAATCACATTGGGCTCGTTTTGCTAACATTTCATTATCAACTTTCTAAGCTTCAAAAATATGCTATAAAAACAATGGTCTTGCTTTCAACTCAGCTACAATCAAGCCGTCATCAGATAGGCCAACTGAGTACTCATTGCACGTAGAGCAAATAAATATTTCTGGCTTAATGCATCAGCAACAACATTTGCTTTTCCCGGATGATAGTCAATCACTAGCTCGAAATCTTTTAGCAATTATATCCATCTCCAGTGTCACAAATTAAATCTTTCTGAGTCATCAGATATTTCAAACTCTTGTGATCTGAGTAAACATGGAATTTCTCAACGAACAAATAATGGCGCCAAATCTTTAACGCAAATACAATGGCTGCTAACTCTAAATCGTGCGTCGGGTAATTCTTTTCATGTGGCTTCAATTGTCTCAAAGAATAAGCTATAACTTTTCCTACCTGTATCAAAACACAACCCAGGCCGTTCAACGATGCATTACTATAGATCACAAATTCTTTACCCGATTCTTGTAACACCCCCCGTATCTAAGGTCAGAACAGGGTACGAGGCATTATCGGGCATAATTGTAAACACTCATGCAAATCCGAGCCATAAAATTTTATTCTTTTTAAAAATATTCATACATATGCATGATGTCCCTTAAAAGGGCCTACAAGGCCCTAAACGTACTTTGAGAGTGGTTAGGGACTAAACCGGCTACTTTAGAAAGATTCGTGAAAACTTAGGAAAATTTTCCAAGAAATAGAGTCACACACCCGTGTGGGCATAGGGACACGCCAGTGCCCTCAGGTTATGTAACTCTTTGACTATGACGTCAGCAAACAAAATTTCACCACACCGCCAAGCCACACACCCATGTGCTAGGCCGTGTCATCCACACAGCTGAGACACATGGCCGTGTCTCTGCCCGTGTGGCTAACACTTAGGCTATTTTCCAAGCCTTTTGTTACCATTAATCCCTCATATCTTTACACATATCAAAGTTATACATCATGGCATCATTTTAATGATTTAGCATACTTCACTAAGGTGTATTCTTAACTTTATCATGCTATCATTCACAAGTTTCACGTACTCATATAATATCAAGCCTAGACATAACAATTTATATTCATTGACCTTGTCAAGTGACCTTATTTAAACATTAAGCATTCATATTCAATCATCATTTTCTTATTTCCATATCATACAATTACTTCATGGCTATGACCATTTTAATTGGCCATGAAGCATTTATCATACACATATGTCTTAACACCAATCATGCATGTACCACAAGCATAAACACATCATTGTATCACAAGCAATAGAACTTATCATGGATAGCTAGACTTACAGCCCACAATCATTATAAGCCACATCTCATGGCTATATACAATGAATTAATATAAACCAATACATTTGGCTAATCATAACAACATCTATCATTAAAAAAAACTAAGTCCCTATACATGCCACTCACTTGAAGGTGCTTAATACACATATGTCAATACTCCCAAGGTGATGGCTTGATAGTGTGATACTGCCTCCGACGATCTCCAACCCTGAGCTAACCTGACAACACTAATGAAATGAAAAGGAGGGAGTAAGCCTTACACTTAGTAAGTCCATATGAAAATAATAAGCAATTGCCAGCATGCTTCTCAAGGTAAGACAACTGTAATTACACTTTTACTTATATTCTGGTCATGTTGTTTTCTCGAGTCATAGTTACAAAATTATTTATATCTGAAGCTACAAAACTCCAAATTAAAATCTGCTAATTTTTCTTGAAACTAGACTCATATATCTTCTTACCATAAAATTTTCAGAATTTTTGGCCTAGCCAATAAGTATATTTTATTCTTTAAATTTACCCCTGTTTTGTTGTTTGATAGCTCTGACCTCTCTTCACTAAAAATTAATTATCTCTTAGTACGAGATTTAGATAATGTTCCCGTCTATTTCTCTTGAAAATATACTCATTAAGGATTTTAAGCATATAAATTATAACACATAATTATTTTTGTACAATATTTAATGATTTTCCCAAATCAGAATAGGAGATCCCAAATTCATTCTGACTTTGTCTCACAAAAATTCAAATATCTCATAATATGGAATTCTTTTGCTTACAACGGTTCCTTTGTATGAACATAGACTCAATAATATTTAATTTCATATCTTATTCAACCTCTAATTTTATTTCCACCATTTTTGGTGGATTTTCAAAGTCGGAAGACTATTGTTGTCCAAAACTATTTTAGTGCAATATAATGATCACTATCATAAGATCATTTTCAACTAATCATGAACTCACCATTTCGTGGATCTCATACTCGCTTACACAATAGAGCTTAATATAAACGTCGTTAATTCTCATGGCATACTTAATCATACAAGTTAGGCACATAACAATACATGATAATAATGGTCTTATATGAGCTCATCATTACAAGCATTCCAAATCCATTTCACATATTAATCCCATTGAATTCCTCGGATTCTCGATGGATATTCCATAGTATACATATAGCGTACTAACTCATTTATCGTCAATTCATATTAGTGACCTTTTCAACGAGCGCACTCCCGCGAACCTCAATCCTTACGGCGGGATTACCAGTTCAGGCTAAATCTCCCGTAGTATAAACTCATAGAGCAAATGTCAGATTACCAGTCCAGGCTAAATCCCCTGCAACGACAATTACTCTAATGAGCTCGGATCTGAATTACCAGTCTAGGCTAAATTCAAATCCTAGTTCAGATTACCCATCCGGGCTAAATCAATTTAAACACATATTCTTCGGGAGGTTAGATCAAATAAGGAACACTCGTCCAGGCTAGATCCTTTTTACCGTCAATTCCTTTTTAGGAAAATCCATCGGACATCCTTTTCATTCAACCGGGACTTTTAGTCCTCTTTTTATCATTTCATTCATATAGCATGAATTATTATACCATGAATATCTAAATTTCATCACATCAAAGAGCATACATTTTTAAGTATTAAAAAGTATACAATCGAGTTACACAAACTTACTTGTCGAATCCTCGTTGGGTACAACCGTGCAGCAATTCATACAACTCATTTAATAGTAATTTAACATTACAATTCAAGTATAACAATACATTATTATTATCACACGAACTTGCCTCAAAAGCAATTATGACCAACTATTCCAATTTAGTCCATAATCTCGAACTTTCCCGATTTAAGCCTGAATCTCGGTTTTCTTGATCTAAAATTTCAAATATAGCTCATTTATTATTCACATTATTCAAATTGACCCAAAAATCATACTTTTACAAATTTTCATTTTTACCTTTAAACTTTCTCTTATTTACACTTTGGCCTCTAGGCTCGTAAAATGATTTTTATTCAAATTCCTTGCATTTTAAGCCTAGCCGAATCATTTTCATAACTATAGCAGCCCCCAATTTCCGCTAAATCACACTTTTATGAAAATTTTATAACTTTTACAAAACGATCATTTTCAGCATTTTCACCGAAAATCACTTAGCAAATGTCGTTTATTTAACACCCAACATTCATTTTCTACCATTAGACATCAAAACACATGCATATCACTCATGGGAAAATTTTTAAACGTGAACCCTCACTCAAAATAATGGTAGAAATAGGTAAATCGAGTTACCGGGACTTAAAAAATGTAAAGAACATTAAAAAGGGGCTCGGGATCACTTACAAATGAGCTTGGAAGCTTGAACCAAACCCTAGTCATGGATTCCATAGTAGATTCAGCTGGTACATGAAGAAGATGGACAATTTTGGCTTATTTTTCCTTTTTAATTCTTTTAATTATTAGATTACCAAAATGCCCCTAACTTAAAAATATTCTATTTCACCCATTTCATGTCTATTTTTGTCCAACAATTAACCAATGGTCTAATTACCATTCAAGGACCTTCAATTTGAAATTTCATAATAATTTGACACCTCTAACATGTAGAACTCAACTTTTGCACTTTTTACAATTTAGTCCTTTTGACTAAATTGAGTGCCCAAACTTTAAAATTTTCAAACAACATTTTCACGAAATCATCCCGTGAAATTGTAGTCCATAAAAATATAATAAATATAAATTTTATTACGTCTGATTTGTGGTCTCAAAACCACTGTTTCGACTAGGCCCTAATTCAGGATGTTACAATTCTGGCTGTACTAACACTGGAGCTTCAGTCAAAAGAGCTTCTAGCTAATCAAAACTTTTCTGACATTTCTCAGACCATTCAAACTTTATATCTTTCTGAAGCAATCTCGTCAACGGAGTCATAATCATTGAAAAACCTTTCACAAATCGTCTATAATAGCAGACGAGTCCTAGAAAACTGTAGACCTCGGATACATTTCTCGGAGGCTTCCAATCCTTTTATTGTAGAAATCTTACTCGGGTCAACTCGAATACCCAATGCTGACACAATATGGCCCAAAAAACCAACCTTGCGCAACCAGAATTCACATTTACTAAACTTTGCATATAACTGTTTATCACGCAGAGTCTATAATACAATTCTCAAATGCTCGGCATGTTCGGATTCATTTCGTGAATATATCAATATGTCGTCAATAAATACAACAAAAAATCGATCTAAGTACTGTCTGAAAATTCGGTTCATTAAATCCATAAAGACAGCAGGTGCATTCGTTAGTCCAAAAGGCATAACTAAAAATTCATAGTGACCATACCTCGTTCTCAATGTAGTCTTTGGCACATCAGAGTCTCTAACTCGCAACTGGTAGTAACCTGATCTCAAATCTATCTTTGAAAACACTGTAGCCCCTTTTAATTAATCAAACAATTTGTCAATTCATGGTAAAGGGTGTTTGTTCTTGATTGTCACTTTATTCAACTGCCGGTAGTCAATACACATTCTCATCGTGCCATCTTTTTTTTTCACAAACAACACGGGAGCATCCCAAGGTGAAAAACTCAGTCTTGCAAACCCTCTATCGGTTAATTCTTGTAACTGAGCTTTTAGTTCTTTTAACTTTTTCGGGGCCATTTGATACGGAGCTATCGATATCGGCGTTGTACCCGGAATTAACTCAATGCCAAACTCAACCTCTCAAATCAGTGGTAAACCCAGTAACTCATCAAGAAACACATCCAGATACTCACACACAACTGGTACTGATTTGATCTTCCTTTCAGTCACTTTCGTATCAAGCACATAAGCAAAATAAGCTTCGCAACCCTTTCTCACATATTTCTGAGCTAACATCGATGAAATCACTGCTGGTAAACCATTCAAATCATCTGACTCAATCCAGATAATCTCATTATTCGGACATCTCAAATCAATCATCTTTCGTTTGCAATTCACAATAGCATCATGCAACGTTAGCCAATCCATACCTAGAATTATATCAAATTCATCAAAGGGCAACAACATCAGATCAGCCGGAAAATAGAAATCTCGAATCATCAATAGACAGTTCTTGCACACTTTATCAACCAACACACACTTTCCTAAGGGGTTCGATACTCTAATCATAAATTTAGTAGACTCTACAGGCAAAGTCTTACTGGATACTAAATTCACACATATACGAATGAGTAGATCTTGGATCTATCAATGCAATAACTTTAGTATCATAGAGAGTAAAAGTACCTGTGATAACATCTGGAGATGAGCTTTTTCACGAGCGCGAATAGCGTAGGCTCTTGCAGGTGCTCTAGCATCAGATCTCGTAGCAGTGTCTTGTTTTGCACCTCTACCACCACTCACGGGATGGTCTCCCTCTAACTGCAGTGTTACTCGACCTTGTGTTTTGTACTGTATCTTGCTCGACCAACACAGGGCAATTACGAATGAAATGATCTAATGATCCACATTTAAAACAGGCCCAATCATTCTATCTACAATCACCAATATGCTATTTCCCATAATGCCTACACTCAGCTCAGTTTTGTCTCACACTGCCAACACTAGCAATAGATGTAGCTTGAGCTTTAGAACTCACAGGTTGCTTTTCACGATCTCTGCTTGAATATCTCATCGATGTATTAGAATGATTGAATAAATCTCAGAATTTCTTTGATGCAGACTAATAAGATTTACTAGTTGATCTTTTTCTCGAATCTCTTGCTTCAAAATCAGCTTTTCTCTTTTCTTTGCTGAGATCCTTGGCTTTACAAGCCCTTTCAACTAAAACAACGAATACTTTGATTTCTAGAATCCCAACTAACAATTTTATATCTTCATTCAACCCATCAACGAGTCGTTTGCACATGATTTCCTTAGTAGACACATACTCTCGAGTATATTTGCTTAAACGTACAAATTCTCTTTCATACTCAATGATAGTCATCCGACCTTGTTTCAATTCCAGAAACTCCTTGTGTTTTTTATCAAGGACTCGCTGACTTATATACTTCTTTTGGAATTCAATTTAAAAGAACTCCCAAGTAACTCGTTCTCTAGGAACCACAGATGTCAACGTTTTCCACCAATGATATGTATTATCTCTCAACAAATATACAACACATCTGATACATTCTTCAAAAGTACAAGACAATTCTTCGAATACTCTGATCGTGTTCTCGAGCCAGAACTCAGCTCTCTCAGCATCATCATCAACAATAGCCCGAAACTCCTTAACCCCGTGTTTACGTATCTTATCTACTAGCGGCTTACTCAATCGAATCGGATCTATCACTTGTGGCACAGTTGAGATTTGTTGAGGAACAGGTGGCGGTGGAGGTTGTTGAGTAGTCGGATTCATTCAAACTAACTCCGTAAAGCACTCACTCATCATTTGATAAAAGGCTTGCTTAGTCTCTCCCTCATGACTACTCGTAATCGGCCTAGAATCAGCCAGCGCTGCTCCATGAGCGGGAGTAGGCACATTACTTTCCATATCGTTAGCTAAAGCTCGATCAGGATCCATTTTCCATACAAAAACACACTTTAAGCTGACAGGAATCATCACACTATCATAGTTTATATATATGGCATGTATAGCTACTCTCACATGCTACATTACTCCTAGAATCGACTAAACTGTAGCTCTAATACCAATTAAATGTAACACCCCTAACTCGTATCCGTTGCCAGAATAAGGTTACGAGGCATTACCGGATAATACATGTCATACATATACATTTATGCATTCATAATCAAAATCCATTCATCACATTCACATTGTCCCTTATAAGGCTCTACAAGACCTTAAAACATGCTTAGAAGTGGTTCGAGACTAAATCGATAACATTTGCAAACTTTGGGAAACATAGAAATTTTCTTACATTTAAGGGTCACACGCCCGTGTCAACAGGCCGTGTGAGGAAGACACGCCTGTGTCACAGGCCGTGTGAAAACAAGGCATACATACTGACTTGTACACACGCCCGTATGCCTTGGCCGTGGAAAAACTGAAGGGTATACTGACTTGGCCACATGGCTGGCCACACGCCCATGTGCCAGCCAGTGTGCTCAACCATGCAAGGAGAAATTAGGCTTCGTTTAAGCCACATTTTCCACCTTACTAAAGCACACCTAATCCACATCAAACTGTACCATTTCTAAAAATTCAAAGGCAATCAAAACATGCCATTTAATACATATAACATGTCATCTTATTCACAACCATTACACTACTCAAAACCATGACCAAAACCATATCAAAACAATATGTCAATTCCAACAAATTCACATATCTTTCTTATGCATTACTCTCATCATATTATCAACTAACTCATGCCACAAAACACCATATTATCATCTCAAAAACAAACCATAATATGCCAACTTCCAAGCACTATTACTCCAACTTACCACTATCCAAAATAGCAACCATAAAACCATATTAACAACCATGATAAACATGCCAAAAACATAAGGCAATATATACATCACATACATCACTTAGTTCAATGCCAATTTAAATGGCCATACACAACAACATTTACAATATTAAATTAGCCAACTCACATGGCTAACATCATATCACAAAACTTATCATTATCTCACTAGCCTATACATGCCATACACCATATTTACAAGCTTCAAAATTACCAACAAGATGATCGATAGTTTGATGATGTTTCTTGACGATCCCCGAGTCCGAGCTAGCTTCGATAATCTATAAAATAGTGAAAGATAAACACAGTAAGCTTTAAAAGCTTAGCAAGCCATATACAGATAAAGTCATCATATGAATATTTGCATATCAATTCAAATATGCTAAACATAGCTAAACACCTTCAAATTCACAAACCCTTCTCATTATATACATATTCAATATCAAAAATTGAATTTTTCAAATAAGCAATCTATGAATAAGCATATATAGATACACAAAACTTTCTCAATGAATACTTATTCAAATTCATATGTAATTTCATCAATTACTTCTCTTTTCAATACTCGTATGAATCTCATACGTACCTGAGTCACTTAACTTATTCACACATTCTTTCCTGACTTGCCTTTGTCCGTTGAACCATTCAGAATCATTAAGGATAGTCGAAAATCACATGAGCTCGTACAATGCCATATCCCAAATATGGTCTTACATGTTGTCACATATCGATGTCATTGTCCCAGACAATGTCTTACACGTAATCGTATAATGATGCCAAATGTCCCAGACATGGTCTTACACATAATCGCAATACAACGCCAATGTCCCAGACATGGTCTTACATGTAATCTCATCTCGGTGATCCTAATGTCATGACATTCGTATCTTATGCTATTCCTAAGGTTCGTACGGGACTTTCAAGTGTCGTAACTCTATCGATTCTTGCTCGTAATTGCTTATTCAACATTCATAGCAATTCAATCATAATAAAACATATATA
This sequence comes from Gossypium longicalyx, assembly GCA_025698465.1. Lineage (NCBI taxonomy): Eukaryota > Viridiplantae > Streptophyta > Magnoliopsida > Malvales > Malvaceae > Gossypium > Gossypium longicalyx. The sequence continues at coordinate 63,473,436 of CM046996.1, read as the reverse complement.
ATTCATTGTAAAGACATTTATTTGCATATGAACTTACCTCGTAGTCGAAATAGAGGGATTGGATCGACTATTCATTAACTTTTGATTTCCCCCGATCTAAATCTGATTTCTTTCGTTCCTGATCTATATACATTCAAAATTAACTCTTTTATTCATCAACACATCCAATTTAGTCCACAAACAAATATTTTGGCATTTTTGCTCTTTAGCCCTTAAAGTTTCACATTTATTCAATTTAGTCCCTATTTCACAAAAACACAATTTACACAAAATATAATAATACCCATGCTTAGCCGAATTCTCTATAGGTCCCTAGCAGCCCATATTTATCATTTATTCACACATTTAACCACTGAATTTACACTTTTCACAATTTAATCCATTTAGGCATTTTCACTCAAAATCACTTTACAGAACATATTAATCTATCTATAAGCTTTCATAATTCATTACCAAACATCCAAGAACACATTAATTCATCAATGGAAACTTTCAAAATCCTCAACACTTTCAAAAATTAAGACACGGGCTAGCTAGTACTCGAAGCGACAATCACAAAAACATAAAAATCATCAAAAATCGAGTTAGAAACATACCTCAATTAAGCCACACAAGCGCCGAGCCCTAAATGAGCTTTAATCTTTTATTTCCTTTTGATTTTTGGTGGAAGATGATGATAATGAAGCCAAATTTTTGTTTTCTTTTATTAATAATAACATTAATAGCCAAATTACCAATTTAACCTTAGTATAAAACATATAATATCATCTATTTAATGCCCATTTATGTCAAATTTCACTATAAACGGTCTAATTTCAACATAAGGAATTTTCATTTAATAATCCATAACAATTAGGCACTTTTAACTTATAACATGCTACTTGTGCATTTTACGCTATTAAGTCCTTTCGTCAAATTAAGCACTCAAATGCTAAAATTATTTCACAAAATTTTCACACATACATATTCACATGATATAAACACAAAAAATTATATTAAAATAACTTTTTGACCTCAGACTTGTGGTTTCAAAACCACTGTTCCAATTTAGCTAAAATCGGGTTGTTACACCACACAACAAGGCAACATAATGAAAGACATCTACGAGTATAAGTGTAAGAACTCACCAACAAAATACCTGGAAACTAGTGTTACTTACACCTGCTTAAATTTTCCTTTATCATCTAGGTCTCCACCTTCTTGGTTAGCTAAACATAGTAACCTAGTAACAATCAAAACAGAGGCATTCATATGTAAGACAACCATAATTCATTAGCATGTAGAGAAATTTTAAAGATCAACTGCCACTTTAATCATCATAATCCAAAATCGATGAATTATACCAAAATCCACAAGTTTTCCTTCCTTCTTCTTCAATCAAAAGGTATAGAATATATAAAAAGATTACAAGATTGCTAGATTCTAAATTTCTCAAGTAACACGTTAGTTCCTCCCACATACAGATCGCTTCTTAAACTCTTTTCTCTCTCTTTTTTTCGCTCTCAAAATGAATTAGAGAAGAAAATGAAAGAAGAAAAATGAATACTAGAATGAGAGGATCCCCAAAGAGAATATCGATGCTCCCTTATATAACCCTTCCACTTATGATTACTAAAGACAATATAGTCAGCATAACATATAATCTTCATAATCATAATGTTTCCCACTCAGAAACGTTTAGTTCTAATGCAACGAAACTAAAATTAAAATTGAACTATGTACCAATTAGCCCACAAGACCCACATAATCATACTAGAGGCTGACTAAACTAAAAGTTTTCTAATTAGGTATGCAAGATTGCAGTTGGTGTAGACCTAAAATTTATTTAGCTAGCAACTTTTCTTCAAAAGTGACCAGTAACACCCCTTACCCATGTCCGACGCCTGGACAGGATACGAGGCATTACTGGGCTTAAACATATACAAACATGTAAAACTGAGTCATAAAATTTCAACCAATTCAAAACATTCAAATACATGTATATCGTCCCTTATACGGGCCTACGAGGCCCAAAACATACATCTGGGGTGGTTCAGGACTAAACCAAGAACTTCCGAAAATTTTACAACACTTAAAATTTTTTTCCATGTTTAGAGAGTCATACGCCCGTATGGGTTAAGCCGTGTGGTCACACACGCCCGTGTGGCTTGGGACACATCCATGTCTTCGGCCCGTGTAACTCTCTGCTTATGACGTCGACGACGAAATAGGTTCACACGGCCAAGTCACACGCCTGTGTGCTAAGGCCGTGTTACCCACACGACTGAGACACACGGTCGTGTCTCTACCCGTGTGGCCAACACTTAGGCTATTTTCCAAGCCTTAGTCAACCATAAACCCTCACACATTTATACAACATCAAGGACATACAACATGGCATCCATTTAACGCTTAAACATCTTTAATTAGGTCACAAACATAGCATTTGCATGTTATCATAAATGTGATACACACACTTGTATAATATTAATCTAGATGTGACAATCCATATTCATTGACTTTGTCATTTGATGACCACCTTTACCAATTTTCATAATCATCAACTTATCAAGTGATTTTATTTAATCATCAAGCATGCATACTCAAACATTTTCATCTTATTTCCATATCATACAATTACTTCGTGTCTATGACCATTTCGACTGGTCATGAAGCATCCATCATGCACGTATGTCATAACACCAATCATGCACGTCCAACAAGCATAATCATATCATCACTTCACAAGCATTAAAATTTAACATGGATAGGTAGATTTACAACCCATAACCAATATGAGCTACATCTCATGGCGATATACAATAGCTTGATATAGGCCAATACATTTATCCAAATCACAATAACACATGTCATAAAAATAGGCTCCTATACATGCCACTCACTTGATATTTCTAACATATGTATCAATACTCCAAAGGTATTGGCTTGATAGTGTAATGCTGGCTCCGATGATCTCCAACCCCGAGCTGACCTGAGAACACTAAAGGAAATAGAAAGGAGGGAGTAAGCATTACTCTTATTAAGCTCGCATGAAAAATAATAAGCAATATGGTAATATGCTATTTTTCAATTTCCCTCTTTTTATTCAAAATCCAGATAAGTTATTTTCCTGAGTCACGATCACTAAATTATTTGTATCTGGAGCTACAGAACTCTAAATTGAGAACCGTTAATTTTCCTAGAAACTAGACTCATATATATTTTTACCATAAAATTTTCAAAAATTTTGGTCTAGCCAATAAATACACTTTATTCTTTAAAGTAACCCTTGTTTCACTGTCTAGCAGTTCCAACCTCTCTTCACTATGAATTAATTATCTCATAGTACGAGACTCGGATGACACTGTTGTCTATTTCTCTTGAAAATAGACTCATTAGTTATTTTAATCATATAAATTATATCCCATAATCATTTTTTTTACAATTTTAACGATTTTCCAAATTTAAGATAAGGGAGTCCGAGATTACTCTGACCCTGTTTCACAAAAATTCAAATATCTCATCATATGAGATTCCTTTGCTACACCATTTCCTTTATCTGAACCTAGACTTGATAAGATTTAATTTCATATGTTACTCAGCCTCTAACTCAATTTCCACTATTTTTGGTGGATTTTCAAAGTTGGACCGCTGCTATTGTACTAATCTATCTTAGTGCGACATAATGATAACCATCACAAATTTGTCATAGAAGTTATTCTCATAAACATCATTCATTCATTTACATTATTATCGCAAGTCCATTTCATTTCTTATGTCAAAAACATGCTCATGGGTTTCGAGTACGTACCTGTGCTATCTCTTAGCACATCTATTTAACCAAACATGATATTCATATACATCATACTAGTATCATCTAAGCATAGATGAGTTTATCATTTCAGTATTTCCTTCTATATTTCTCATATTAATCCCGTTGAATTTCTTACAGTCTCGATGGATAGCCCATTTACCGTCAAATTATACAAGTGATCATTTTCAATCACGCACTCTCGCGAACCTTACATCTTACGGCGGGATTACCAGTCTAGGCTAAATCCCCCGTAGTATAAACTCATAGAGAAATGTCGAGATTACCAATCTAGGCTAAATCCTTTTAAATGACAATTGCTCTCATAAGTTCGGATCTGAATTGCCAGTCCAAGCTAAATTCAGTCCTCAATCGGATTACCCATCCGGGCTAAATCCTTAATGCACTTATATTCTTCGAGAGGTTTGATCACTCAAGGAACACCTGTCTGGGCTAGATCCTTTTTATATTGAGATCAACGGATTACCCGTCCGGGCTAAATCCTTTTCTACAACACATGCAGGATCTCGTATCATGTAAGGATGGCGTATCCATCAAATGTCCTTTTTATTCAACTAGGACATTTTACCATCTTTCATCAATACAATAGTTTCATAATATCAATCATGTTTTCATGGTAACAATTAACATATAATACATGAAACATCAAGACGCATAATACATGGTAGAAATGAAACATTTAAATTTCACATACTATCAAGGGATTAAAAATATCATACGTTGTCACATTAATTATGTACTTACTAATCATGTATCATTATTCTCTTGAATTTCATGCATCATTTTTTCATATCATATTTTCACATTATGAACTCATTCCATCACCTTTCAATGTATTCACTCATGCCATTCATACAATAACAAAAAGGGATTTTTAATTTAAACAAGCATTGCATTATTATTGACACACGAACTTACCTCGGATACGAAAACGACAAAATTACCATTTTAGTCCAAAACTTGTATTTTCTCGATTCAAGCCCAAATCTCGATTTCCTTGATCTAACATTACAAATATAGCTCATTTATTACTCACATTATTCAAATGGATCCATAAATCATACTTTTATAAATTTACATTTTGGCCCCTAAACTTTCACTTATTTACGCTTTGGCTCTTAGGCTCGTAAAATGATTTTTATTCAATTTCCTTGCATTTTAAGCCTATCCAAATCATTTTCATAACTATGGAAGCACCTAATTTCCACTAAATCACCCTTTTATGACCAATTTTTACAACTTTTACAAAACGGTCCTTTCGGACGTTTTCATCGAAAATCACTTAGTAAAAGTCGTTTATTTAACACCCAACACTCATTTTCTACCATTATACATCAAAATAAAAGCATGTCACTCATGATTAAATTTTTAAACATAAACCTTAGCTCAAGATAATGGTAGAAATGAGTAGATCATGTTACCGGGACTTCAAAAATGTAAAGAACACTAAAAACGGGGCTCAGGATCACTTACAATGAGCTTGGAAGCTTGAACCAAACCCTAGCCATGGTGTCCATGCTAGTTTTGGCTGGATGGAGAAGATAATAGCCAATTTTGGCTTATTTTCCTTTTTTAATTCTTTTAATTACTAGATTACCAAAATAGCCCTAACTTAAAAATATTTTATTACACCCATTTCATGTTTATTTTTGTCCAACAATTAACCAATGGTCTAATTACCATTTAAGGACCTCAAATTTAAAATTTAACAATTTGACACCTCTAACATGTAGAACTCAACTTTTGCACTTTTTACAATTTAGTCCTTTTGACTAAATTGAGTGCCCAAATGTCAAAATTTTCGAACGAAATTTTCACGAAAACATTTCGTGAAATCATAAACCATAAAAATATAATAAAAATAATTTTTTTCTCATCGGATTTGTGGTCCCGAAACCACTGTTCCGACTAGGCCTAAAATCGGGATTTTACATGACCCCACAACTTTTAACATTTTCGGGTTTGACATTGTGCATGCTTAAACCCTAGGATTGACGTCCCTAGGAAGTAATCTAGGTAGACAAATAGAAAAGATAAGTCTGTTGAGCACCTCGTGATTTATCCTAGTTTTAAACTGCAAGGTCGAAAGATAAGTGAGTTTTTTACCAATTAATTAATCAGTTAGAGGCTGAAAGGTAAAAACTGGTTAATTATTAACTAATTCACTTAAACCCGAGTTTTGAAGTTAATTACAAGCACTGAAATGAGTTAATCTTCTACTTGCTATTCGAGATTTCGTTGATTGTTAATTTCTTTTCAGTCAATTTAGTTTATTTTATGATCTTAAATTTTTTTGTTATTTTTCGTAATATAACTTTCAGTTATTATTGTTTAGATCTGTTACTATAGAAAATAATATCAAGTTTAATCCATCCTCCCTTGGGTACAATCCTAGGAGTACTTCCTGTACTTGTTGTACAATACTATATTACAATTTGACCTGTACACTTACGGACACCTCTACTTTATTATATATCTTTTTGCTACAGTATTTTTAGTCCAAACGTTTACACGTCTAGCGGTGATCAAGCATATTTGACTTTTAATAGCTTATGCTTTAATATTGTTAAAGTGCAAATTTAAGGGAATTTTGTGGTAATTTAGAATATCATCATCATCATCATCATCATAATCATCAATTCAATTAGCCTTAGAGAGGAAGGAGTGGAGTTTGAACTTTGGCTGATATTCATCCTTATCTTTCAAGAGTATTTCAAGTTGTAGGGAAGCTTGTTTATAAAGGTTTTTATGTGATAAATACTCAAGATAATTAATGGGGTAAAATCAAATTTTGAACGAGTGTTTTAAGCCTACCAAAACATTGTTGGTTGATCACTTGAAGAGGCCAATAAATAGGGTTTTTGTTTTGCACACTGTAGTACGGTGATTAAGTGTTTTTGGCATTTGTATTATACCATTTTATTGGGTTATTTTATGACACTCTTTTAGGTATTGTTTGGAGAGCTTTTTTTGAATGTAATGAGGTTGGGTGAGTGATTTGTAACAATTGGGGTCCGTGTTGGGGCTGCAATTACTTATTTATGAGAGTAAATTGGGCTTAAGCCAATAAGTTATCGAAACAATTGTTGAATAAAATCATCCTTTGTGCAAGGCTCCGTGGAGTAGTACTGGTGAATCCGAACTGTATTAACAAACATAATGTTTTAATTCTCTCCTTATTTTGCGCATTGCTTTATTTTGCGTTGAACCTGTTCTGATTGATTCTGTTCTAACATTAGTTAAAATGAAATTGTTTTTCAGCTGCAAATCAAATTATTTGTTCTAAAAATATTTCGATCACCAGAGTTAGAACAAAATGCAAACCCAAACTTTTACAAATATATTTCAAACGAAAGGATTGACAACATTATATAATAAGGTTAAGACTCTCATATCCGTACATTTCCCATGTAGGATTACAACACAAATACCCCTAAAATAAGAAGCCTATGACAGAAACCACATCTACACTAATGTAGGATTACAAGCAAAGCCAAATCTCAACAATCAAAACCTTATTTTTGGTGAGTGGCACACAATTTTTAGATAATATCACGTGTTTTAAAAATTATGTATAGTATATTTTATCAAATGTACAAAAGGAAAATATATATGCAAACAATAGCATTTATTCCAAGACATATATTTATGATCGCAGAGACTTGAAAGCAACATTGCAGATGAACAGAAATAGCTAATAATTCATCAAGCTACACATCACACTTATTGTTTCGTCATCAATAGCTCAACGTTTACATTATTATAGGAACAGAAATTGAGAGATCGAGAGATCTCCACCATTTAAAGTTCAAATATCAGTAATGTTGTCTCATTTTGTTGCTTTCTTTGAAGCATAACGGTACTTTTGAAAGAAGCGAACCAACGTTTCCATTGGGAACAAGCTGTCTTTGATCTCATCCAACTCTCTAAATCGGTTCTTCCAATTGTGAAGCAAAGGGTATTTGCGAGTGTCGGAGAGCTGAACACCTGCAACTTCCTCAATGGCTCCCAACCATATCGCTATCCACCCGAAGGTGATGTCTAGGAACCCTATTTTCTCTCCTCCGAAGAATTTCTTTCCCTTCAACATTCCTTCAAGCACTTCCATGGCTTCTGATACTTGCTTTATTTCCTTCTTTAACTCCTCTCCTTCAACGTATAACACTTTCTTTGAACCTTCAAGTAACTATAATCATATGTCCCATTACTTGACCATTTCATAAGTAACTAATGAACAAGATGTACTACATATATATATACACAAAAGTTGTAGTAGTTAATATTAGAATTTTATAAATAAATAAATATTATTTTTGTTTCTAAAAGAGAAGATAAAATTACATAATTCATATGTGACAATTTTTTAAAATAGGTTTAATATATAATTTAGTATTTGAGTTAGACAATTTTTTTTAATGTGGTATTTATATTTTTTTTTGTCTAATTTGATCCGTTTATTTGACAAAAGGTATATATTTTGATCCTCAATGATAACAATGTTAACTTTTTATTGTTTAATTCGGGTTTTAGAGTTGTTTTTTTATGAAAATTCATAATTAAATTATAATATTAGTAATTAACTTTCATCAAACCAATCCTAAAACACTAATTGAATCACATCCATTAGACTGTATTTGCAAAATTAAATACAAAATTAAATAAATTCACAATTAACACTAAATTTATTTTATTAACAAAATCATGAAAAACTCAAATCTACTAACATTAGCAATTAACTTTTATCAAATCAACTTTAAAACCTGAATTAAACACTAAATAGCTAACACTGTTATCTTTGTGTACGAAAATATATAACTTTTGTTAAATGCAAGTACCAAATTAGACTAAAAATTAACATAGGTATCATGATAGAAAAAAAAAATTAAATTTGAATACTAAATAATATATTTAACCTTTTAAATAATATATAAGTTTTATGTGAAAAGTAAATATTTTTATAATAAATAATAAAATCTCATATGCATTTTTTATTTTATTTTATTATTGTTAAAATATTTTTATTTTACATGTTATCACCATATAAACTCAATAAAATAAATTATACTAATTAGATTACTGCATGCTCAAAATGTGGGTAAAAAGAATATGTATTAAATATATTTAGTAAGAGTTTACACAAAAGTTAAATGAAGTTTTGATTTAAATGTTTAAAATTTATTGTGTTACGGGTTTAAATTTTATTTATTAATTTATAAAATATAAAAAGATGAATAAATACTTTAATAATAATATAACTTACTTTATACGTAAAAAGATATTTTAATAACTGCTGAATTAAATTGATTTTTGATTTATTTGTGATGTCAACTCAATTAAACGAGATAATAGATAATGATGGGGTATTATACCGGGCCATAACAAGTAACCCTTACTTTAGACACCATTAATTTTCCATGCCACATCTATACAAACGAATAAAAGTCAGATTCATGGTACCACACTGTTGATGCGTTTGCCTAAGAGTTTGAAAATAGTTTTTTTTTTTTTAGTAAAAAGTTGAAAAATTAATAGAGTTTTTTATGAAAAAAAATGTACCTAATTGATTTTTTAGTAATCTAAAAAAAATTAATTAGTCCCTTCCGTTAGTGTAAATTGTTAGTTGACTGGTTTGACTATTAATATAGTTGACATAATTGATGAAAATCATAAAAAAAAAAAAAACTATCACGAGTGACTCTAATAGCTAGTTTTCATACTCTCAGTACAGTGTGCATATGTGAAATATATATTTAATTTTGATGCGAAATATATAAAAAATAAATATTTATATTTGATGTATTAATAATATATTCTTAAAATTTCGATGATATATTATTACTTAATTAACATTGTAGGGAGTTATACCCATTACATCAAATATAAATTGATTAAACAATGATATTAATAAAACTAAATTATGTTATTAAAAAATAAAATAAAATTATAACACACTCACACTTGAATGAAAAATAAAATAAAATGTAAAAGTAATGGGAAAAGAAAATTACAATGAGATGATTATTGATAATGAAATTTAAAAATTTTAAATAATTAGAAACTGCATGAGAGCAAAAATAGGAAATTCAACTATTTAAAAAAAATTAAATTATTTATTTAATCCCATTAATGTTCAAGGTTTATCTTTCTTATATTTTTTTGATCTTTTATAAAGGCAGTATGTATCTCATATAACTTTACCTTGCTTGTCTTTATCAAAGGAGTATGTATCTCTTCTAACACTACTTAATTAGAAATTTATTGAGAGGTGGCCAAATTTTTTAAGAGAAGTTTTTGAAGTGTACTTCGTTAAAAGTTGATGAATCTCTTAATAATAGAGGTGCTATGTTTAACGTGTCTGTATTTAATTTTATCCCTAAATTTTGTCTATTGACACTATGAAGAGTTCGCGATGAGTCCACAAATTCGTTTCACCCACTAAAAAAATGTGAGCATTTGGCCTTGATAAGGTTTGAACCCCACCAAGGGAATTTATCCCCACTAATGCCATATAAAGGTATGGGTTCGAATATTATCAAGACCAAATGCTCACATTTCTATGGTGAGCAAGATGCTTTCACTCTATGAATATATTGAGGGCCCTCTATAGAGTTTGGAGGCAAAATCTAAAGATCAAACAGAGCATAGAAATGTTGGGCACAATGCATCTACTGTTGAGGGGTCCATCGACTCTGATGAACAATACTTCAAAAATTTCTCCCAAAAAAGAGTTCGACCTCTCCCAAAAATTTATAACTACTTTGATTTACATGTACAAATTGTATAAAAACAAATAAAACTAAAAAAAACTCATTTTAAAAATAAATTCAAATGCACAAATGAGTGAAAAGATCTACTTTAAATATAAAAATTAATTGCACTAAACATCCCTAAATTATAGCCCTCATTTTAAATTGATTTTTATATTTTAAATTATTCTAGTTACATCTCTAAACTATTGAGGTTATATCAATTAGGTTCTTACGTTACTAAAATCGTTAATTTAATTGTTAAATGACATATTGAATCTTGTATGACATAATTTAAAATGAAAATTTTAAGAAAAAAAATCAACATTGTTAAAATGGATGTTTTAAAAATCTTAATTTGAATATTTTTGAAGCTTTTGCAAAAGTTTTATCATTCATTCTTTTTTTTAGTTATATTTTATTTTTAATTTCTATTTTTAAAAATCACGTGACAATATTTTATTTTTTTTTAAATTTTATGTGTCATTATTCAAAGATTTTAATAATATATAATATATAATTAAAAGGTTTTGAAGTTTAAGGAATAATTTAAAAAGAAAACAAAAAGGATGAAAAGATGGATTGTGACCCTCAGAAGCGTTGCCAAAAGGTCTCACAACAACGTAATGAGTGAAGCAAAGGAAGTTGGAAGTGAGATAAGAATAGAAAAATATATAAGTACCATTTGGTCAATGTAGAGAGCCCAAAATCTTTCCATTGCTCTGTCGTAAGGATAAGTGGACAAAATGGGATTGTGTTTCCAAGTCTCATCGACGTACTCAATAATGAATAAAGATTCAACAATGGGTTTTCCATGATGAACCAGCACTGGGATCTTCTTGTACACGGGGTTGCAATCCAGAAGAAGAGAGCTCTTGTTGTTTATCTTTTCTTCCACATATTCATAACGGATTCCTTTCAGCTTCAAAACCCAGGCCACCCTGTGAACGTATGGGCTGAACCATGTACCCAACAGCTTCACCTCTTCCTCACCCATCTCCTCCGATTACTTTCTCCTTCCTCCTGTTACTATATATAGAATGAGTCTGCATATATGGCAAGTTTAAGTAACCTGCAAATTACATAAAAGCACAGTGTCCATCCTATCAAACAGATTGAACGACTTGAAGAAATTAGTCGGTAGGGTGGGGACTCAATAATTAAATACTTATGTCGGTGGTCCACAATTTTTAGAGAATAGCATGTGCTCTAACTAATATCTTATGTACGAATAATTTCTCAATTTTACCAAAATTGCATATATACATTTAAAGTCATTTAAAATTAACTTTATCTAGAATAATTAAAAATATTTAAAATAATGATTAGATGTAAATAAAAATTTCTTAATTCAAAATTTACATTATCAATCAATATACTTCTAATCAAACAAATTTTACAATTTAAATTCAACACACTTAATTTTTTTAATTCATCAAACAACATATAAATTAAATATGTATTTTAAAGAGATGCTAAAATTACATAATTCAGATATGGTCCTTCTTTAAATAAATGTTTGTACAGAATAATAATAATGTCATATATATATATATATATATATATAATTTTATTATTTTTTTATTATATTGATGTTATGTAATTAATATTAATAAAAACAATAAGTTATTATAGTTGGCAATAACAGTGGCACTTAGTTTGGACAATTAATTTTTCATATCTAATTTATTTATAAGGCTACATTTATTTTGTCAAATATTAAATTAGGCTGCATAATAATATTACAAAAATGTAAAATTATGGGTAGAATGTGAGGTTATCTTTTTTAGTTTATTTGGTTGGAATGTAACATTTAGGTGTTTGATTGACGGAATGTAAGATTACATAGAAGCACATTTTATTCAATTGTCATTGTTATAATTGTTTTTTTTTAACAAGTTTAATTCCTTTAATATCTTAATTTACATAAAATTATGATAAATTATTGCAATTCTTATTTTCTATTACAATTTATATAAAATTAAATAAATATACAATATTAAAATAAATTTATAAATCATAATTATAATAATTCATGAAAAGTTATTGTAGCAAGAAACATAATTATATTTATAACCATAATTAATAATTTTTTTCTAACAAAATCAATCTCATATTCACTTTATATCATTATATAACACCAACTCAATTAGAAAAAAAAATTTAAAAAAAATTAAAGCAACAAAATTTATTATAAAAAATATTTATATCTTTTAATAATTTTCTTAATAATTTAAAATTAAATAGATTAAATTATAATTTTAAAAAACTCACAATCGATGAGTGATTAAATTAAAAGATTGAATATTCTTTGGGTGCTAAGTTTAAATTTTTTTAATTATCTTTTATAAGGTTTAACCATATAAATTTTTTCATTTTAAATTTTTAGTTAAAAGAAGTTACTTTTCTAAGATATATTGTGTTAGATAAAAATACCTAATTGATATAATATCAGTAAATTAAGATATAATTATATAGTTTTAAAATTTAAGGATGAATTAAAAAAAATGAAATGACAGATTATGACAGTTAGAAGTGTTGCCAAAAGATCTCACCACACAAGAAAAGTTAGACCAACTTAGTGAGTGAAGCAAAGGAAGTTGGAAGTGAGGTAAGAATAGTAGTCAATAATATTGGAAGATGCAGCATTGAATAAGTTATTTATGATGGTCTTCTTTTTGCATGGAATTTTAATTGAAAAGAAGTTATTCTCGAGATTGATTGTGCTTAGGTTATTAAAAGTATTTATGGGAGTTTTAAAGGTCAAGCGAATAGAGACTTGATACTGCGTACTCAAGAATTATGCAGGCGCGAGTGGCAAGTGATATTAAGTGGATTTCAAAAGAAGTGAATTTTACTCCCTATATTCTAGCAGTTTCCACTTGGGTCCTGTGTGCTTCATGATATCCCTACTAAAATTGTTGATCAGACTAGATAATCTTTCTATACTATCTAATTATAATGTTGCCTCTATTTTATTATAATTTACTTTATTTTCTATAAAAAAAATAGTAGTCAATAATGAATAAAGATATGTAAGTACCATTTGGTGAATGTAGAGAGCCCAAAATCTTGGCATTGCTCTATCGTAAGGATGAGTGGATAAAATGGGATTGTGTTTCCAAGTCTGATCGATGTGTACTCAATAATGCACAAAGATTTTACCATGATGAACCAACACTGGGATCTTCTTGTACACGGGGTTCCAATCCAGAAGGAGTGAGCTCTTGTTGTTTAGTTTTGCTTCCACGTATTCATAATGGATTCCTTTCAGCTTCAAAACTCAGGCCACCCTGTGAACGTATGGGCTAAACCATGCACCCACCAGCTTCACCTCTTCCTCATCCATCTCCTCCGGTTACTTTCTCCTTCCCCCTGTTACTATATATACACACACTCAATGATGAACTAGAATGAATCTGCATATATGTCACCTTTAAGTAACGTGCAACACAAATAGAAACATAGTGTCCATCCTATTAAATAGATTGAACGTATAGGGTGAGGACTCAATAATTAAATACAATATAACTAATATGTGAAGTATCGATTGTACCGCAATTTTATTTCTTTCTCTTCTTAGTATCTACTATATATAAATGGGGATTGTCCCCCCTCCCCTTGTCCGACAATTGAAAGGGAAAAAATGATTTAGTTTTTTTAATTGTTATTAGTTTAAAGGAAGATTGATTTGTGTTGGTGTTTTAGGAAAGAAATTTTGATAGTACATGGTAGGTTTTTTTTTTTTTTTTTTTGTTTATTATAATAATTTTGGTATTATGTTAATGTTTTCATTTTAAGTATTTGTTAATATTTAGATAATTAAGATTATATTTATATTTGTAATCATAAATATTATAATTGTGTTTAAAGTGTAGGATAGAATAAGGTAGTTTTAATTTGTTTTTTAGTTTGTAATATAGTTTTAAATTTTTTTTAGTTTGTAATAATAATGATTATAAATATATATTTTTAATAAAAATACTTAAATTTCAGTTCAAAGAATACGTGTTATGGTAAATTAAATAAACTATTTAAGGTTGTGGATTGCCTAGCAAAGATGTTGATTGGATATATGAATGTGAAGTGTTATTTTGGTGAGCCACCTGAGTGTGTTTGAGCTTTACTGGAGGATGATATTCAACAGTCTGGAATAAGGACAAACTCTCAGTAGAGTCGTGTAGTTAGAAGGTTACTTCTATTTCATTTTAGCCAAAAAAATTGTGCAGCTACCGAAATGGGTTCACTGATCAGAGCAACCGACCACACAACAATGATGATTAATGTGCCTGTAAAAAAAATTATTTGTTATTCACGGGTATATTTATAGAGTTGGACGTAAATTCTTATTTAATTGGAATAATTTAACTAATGCAATAATTTAATATGGATGGGGTGAGTATCGCGTGTTGAGGGCACATGCCCATGGTCCGAGCAACTGGCCGGACGAACGTACTATGCCATACTTAGATGCCATTGGATTTGAAACAGCGGCAACGATCCAGGTGTTTGAGTTGAGGGCAGACTTAATATCCACCTTGGTTAAGTTGTGGCGCCCGGAGACCCACACATTTCATTTACCATTTGGGGAGTGCATCATCACTCTAGAAAACGTGGCATTGCAACTCGAGCTCCTAGTTGACGGTGGCGTTGTCACGAGGACAAGTAAAGTGTTTGAACCTACAATACTCTGCTACCACCTCCTCGGACACTCGCCCGGTGATGCTGAAGCTAGGTTTACCAGTTTGAAATTTTCCTAGTTAAAAGAAAATTTTGAAATCTTATCGAGTAATGTCACTGAGTGTGAGAATATGTGTGTTACTCGAGTGTATATACTGCAGCTGATTGGGGGCGGTACTTATGTTAGACGTAGATAATAATAAAGTCCAAATAATGTACTTGCCTTTATTGAATGATTTGCATGTTGCCCATTCGTAGAGTTGGGGCTCAGCATGATACACAAGATATATGCGATTGCTTGATACTGCTGCAGACATGGGCACTGTAGAGGATGCCAATTTTGGTAGTAGTGAGTTACCATCCAAATGTGCGGCCACTTGTAAATAGGTAAAAGAATTTAAAACTTCAATCAATAATTATTTTCTATGAGAATATGTTCTAACGAGTGTGCTTTGTTTTCAGATGGTTTACTTGTCTAGGTATCGGGAAGTCAGAAACCCTCGTTATGTACCAACAAATGATTGAAGCATATGCTGGGAAGGAGGTTATTTTTTCTAAAATAAAATTATGTTCATGTCATGGAATTGCATTCTTTGTGTTATTTGAATCATGTCACTATAACCATGTTATAAATTGTGCAGTTTGTGTGGATGCCATATACTGCACCGAACATTGTTGTCGTCTTTCCTCCGTAGGCTCACAATGATTCACTCATATGGTGCGTTAACGCGCCCGCGTTGAATTTTTCAACCATTGAGTGGTACAACAGGGATCAAGTTTTGTGACAATTTAGGAGCATACAAGATGTTTCGAATGTTTCACATATCTTCGACAATGTCCACATGATTAACAAAAGAAGGAAAGAATTGGGCATTAGAACATCAATAATATATTACATTATGGAACGCCCGGATGGAGGGGCGGCCTCGGCTGTAGTCCTATTTGTTTAATTTCATGCCCTTGGTCCTAGGGGTGAGCGTTCGATCGAATCTAATCGAATTGAATGAAAAAATTTTGAGTTAATCGAGTTGACGAATCATATTTTATCATCCTAATTTGATTTGAAATTTTCTCGAATCGAGTTGAGTGAGATGGAATTCGAATCAAATTGAATCGAATATATTTGTTCGAGTTAAATTTTAAAAAATAATTTTGGGTCCTTGTAACCACTATCACCTATCATAATAAAATTTGTCCACCTTAATCAATTTTTTTTATTAACTTTCATCACCTCATAATTTATTTATTAATCTTTTATATACAGGTTAGCTTTTTTGCTTGCTTAGTTGTTTCAATTATCTTCAGATTCTTATCACTATGTATTTTGGAATTAAAAAATATATTAAATGTAAAAATATGATTTTTTAATAAAAGTTATTTTAAAGATAAAAATGTGAAATTGATACCAATATAAAATTTTAACACGAATAGTTTATGGCATAATTAATAATTCAATTTTAATATAAATATTCAATATGACTAAACAATTCAATAATATAAATAATATAAAATGTGAAATTTAATTTAATAATATAAATAGTATATATAAATAAAATTATTACTATTTATGTTTAGTAATTTTTTGGATAATTTTGATTTTTTATTTGAGAGTAAAGGGTGAGAAGTAAAAGTTTAGGGGGGAAAATTTTGGGGAATAAAAGCTTGAGGGAAAGTAAATGGGGGGAGTAAAATTTTGGAGGGAAAATATTAAAAAAATTTGTGGAGGGGGGGATGGGTTTGGGGTAGGTGGGAGGTGGGATGGGGAGTAAAAGTTTTAGAAGGAAAGTGGGAGGGAGTAAAAATTTTGGGGAAAAATAAAAAATTTTGAGGGTTTTTGGGAGTAAAATTTTGAGAAAAAATAAATAGAAGAGTAAAATTTTGGTGGGAAATGGATTTTGGGTAGATTGGGGGGTTGGGATCGGAAGGGAGTAAAAGTTTTGGGGGGAAAGTGGGAAAGAGTAAAAGTTTTGAGGGAAAAGTAAAAAGATTTGGGAGTTTAGGGTAAAAATGTAAAATGTTATAGTTTGATATTTGAATTATTCGAATTATTCGAGTTATTCGAATTTGAAAACTCAACTCGATTCGAACTCGAAATTCGAAAAAAAATTCGAGTCGACTCAAATAACCCGATTCGTTTAACTCAAAATTTGAATTTTTTTCGATTTTTTTGAGTCAAATCAAGTTTTGCTAACCCTTACTTGGTCCGCTACCAACGTTGGTACATGGAGAACGAGATGCCTTTTTTATTTGGTAGGCAATTGATGGTAGTCCCTATACATATCCATTAATGCATTGAGAAAGTAGACAGAGTTTGGTAGGCAATTGATGGTAGTCCCTATACATATCCATTAATGCATTGAGAAAGTAGACGGAGTCAATCACGTAGTCACTAAGGTCATTTGCCTCATGTTCCCTAACCTGAGCTCGAGCCTAAACCTCTGATGTCACATATACAATCGAAGGCTACTTCTTATCACTTGAAGTTGCGGTTTGACAAATTTGGTACGAGGTTTCAATGCTACGCATATCATCGGGAGATGTCCGATTGCAGTGCTAATTATTAGCAACCTGTTTCATCAATGATGGTTGATATGTTTAGCACCGCACCCCCGTACTTCCGAGACTCCACCCTTCGAGCAAAGCTTTGTGACATACGATTTTTCAAGTTTGTTTAATACACCCCAAGTTTATCTATGAATAATGACAATACAGGTTCGTGTGAGGAGAATATTGAGTATCATGAACAACCTCGACAATAATGAAGGGCACCGCAATGGTTCACCCCACGGATGACTCTATCAAACCACCAATTTTGATGCTTGTAGATTTAATTATTTGTGTTATAAATATTTGGTTCCTATTTAGAATATATTATTTTTATAGTTTTTATCAACATGTATAATTCCAATACTTTATACATAATGTAATATAATTTTTTTGGCTCCAATTTAGAGTACATTGATTTTTACCAACTTCGTAGGACCTAGTCGGGATACCCGTTTAACGGTTTGTGGACTCTATCACGTAGAAAGTTTTCAAGTGTCGAGAATATAGTTTTACATTTATCGACCTTGCTCTCTTGTCATTGACCTCCATTGCCTTCCTTATCTCCTTGACATGCATGTGCCCTGCCTGCATTTGTTGTATTTGTTTCAACCCCATTCTTGGCATCAAAGTTGCAGGCCTATAGAATGTAGTTGAGAAAATAGCTTAAATTGGAAAATGTCGTGTACACTTTAGGATTGAGTTAACCGCTTCTACGAGGTTGATGGTCATATGACCATATTGAGACCTATCACAAAAAATTTGAGCCAATTGTCACAACTCCATGCTCCCAAACCACTCTTGTAATGTATGATTTGTTTGACCATTCATTTCAGCCTGAAGCCTCTATTTGAAACAGTGTTTTTCTAGCTCGTACCTTGCATATGTATTCCGATATGACATGTTACCTTCCATTTTAGTTTCTAAAAATTTTCAGATTTTTTTTTAAAAAGAGGATGAAACCGATAATTACCCATGTCCACAACTTTGGCAGATGCAATAGATGAATTTCCACGGAACATCGAAACACCTAATCGCGACAACTAACCCCTTTGATCTATCAAAGATTATGAAAATGTTATCTTTTCTAACAATATGTCTCAATAAGATTTTCAAGAAAAATTGTCATGATTCCATGTTCTCAAACTCCACGATTGTAAAGGCAATTGGTAGTACATTTCAGTTACTGTCTTGTGCAACCACAACTAGGATGAATCGAATGGATCAAATGTCTAGAACAAACAATGGAATTATTTAATTCATGAGCTGCATATTTAATTTGAAATCAACAGTGGAATTATTTAATTCATGAGCTGCATATTTAATTTGAAATCATCATTTTAAAAACAACAAAAAATATGATAAGTAATTTTTGAAATAAATACAAACAAAAATTTTTTACCCGTGTTTACGAGTTCTTTTTTCCAATCTTTATTCTTATAATCTTTGTGGAAGTTTGTCGTGATGTGTCAGATGCAATAAACAGACCTCCATGGAACCCCCGATTGCCTTATCGCATCAAGCAATCCTTTCGACCTATTTGATATAAGGCAAATGTTATCTTCTCTGACAACATGCCTTTGCAGATTTCTGAGGAAAAATTCCCAAGACTCGAAGTACTCACGTTCCACGATGGCAAAAACGATGGGAAGTACATTTCAGTTGTCGTCTTGTGCAACAACAATCTAAAGTATTTGTGTGTATTTGTCGTACAACCATGTCCCATCCACTTGCACCATCGACTTGCAGTGAGGGAAGGCCCTAACACACAGCTCGAACGTCTAAAAAATCGATGAAAAACTCGTTTCCCCAATTGTATCTCCCCATCCGGGCCTTTATACAGCAGTGTTTGCAAATCAGTCACTGTCTCAGACACATACTCCTACATCCCGGCTATCCACCCTTGAAGCTCGTTGTATGATGCATCCCAGTCACCATACAACTCTCACATCGCCATTTGCTTTACCCGCCATGCCTTTCGGTACGACACTTTATACTTGAATCAAGCTTTCATGTTCGCAATAAGAACCGACACCTAAATGGTGGACGACTCTTTCACCAAAGGGATGATGCAGTTGCATATTGTTTTTGCATCTAACTTTCCATGGTCTTGCAACATACGAGCGGACGTGCATATGTGTAGACCTTCTAGTTTCATTATCATTCACATCTGTGTCCTCCACATTAACGCGGCTCGAACACGCCATTTGCAACCACTTGACGCTTTCCAACATTCTCCTACGTACAAAGACTGTGTCGACTTCGTTACTTTATAATCCACACCTAACTTCAAGCTAAGTTGTTTTACAGGATGTAAACATTCTTTTTTGTTATCAAATTGTTGTTCTACAAACAACTTGTAATGGCCTAAATTCAAAATTATCGGAACAGTGGTTTCGTAACCACAAATCTGATTTAAAGAGAAATTTATTTCAATATTTTTGCATGAAAATTGATATGATAGGAAAATCGTATGAAAATATTGATAGAAAAATTTTACCGATTTAGTGGTTAGTTAGAAAAAGAAATTATTGAAGAAATTGGGTAAAAACAAGGTATCGAGACCTTTATCTCGTAAAACCGAGTCGAAAATAATTTTATAAATATTTATGAAATGTTAGTAATGTGGTATTAAAATTTCGTTAGGAAATTTTAATGTTTGGGTAGTTAATTAAATGAAAAGGACTAAATTGTAATAGGCGTAAAAGTTGCTAGAATGATTAAATAGCTTAAGAGTCTAATGAGAAAGGATTTAAAAGGAAATTAGACCCAAATTTATTTGGGCTGGACGGCAAGGGCATGAAATCAGCAGGGAATTTGATAAATTAAGGGTAAAATTGGAATATTGCAAAATTAACTAAATACAGCTAGGACTAAATAGGAAATATCTAGATTTCTCTTCATTTCTCTTCAATTCCAGCATCTAAAAACGCCATAGGAGGGTTCTCTAAGCTGGTATTTCATAATTTTTACACCAAGTGAGTTAATCCTTGCCTTTTTCTTGTAATTTTTGTGTTTCTAAGACTTTTACAACTAGGTCCTACTATTAAATTCATTAGTTTTTTATTTCATGGATGAAATTGAAAGTCACCATGATTGAGTTCTGTAAGTTTATGATGAAATAGAATGAAATTAAAGTTTTAGTTTATTTATGAGATGATTTTATTAGGTAATTTCAATGGAAAATTGATTTTTAGGACCTAATTGTGAAAATGTTTAGAATTAAAGTCTATTTCTGAAACTATGATTCCTAAAGGTTGTAAACTAGTTTAAGGTGATATAATAAAGTGTTAATTGAGAAAAATAAGCTCAATTGAGAGACTAATTGAGTAGGGACGAAATTCTCATTTATTAAAAGCTTAGGGGAAAAATGGTAATAAACAGTTTGCACTAAAACAATTTGGACAGCAGCAGTACACTAACTTTGAAAAATCACCATAAATTGTATAAATCGAATTAGAAGATGAACAATATATGGAATTAAAGGTTATTGAGTCTAGTTTCTCATAGAAGAAATAGTGTAAGCAATGGGTTTGTAAATTTTGAGATATAATGAATTTTGTGAGACAAGGTCAAAATGAATTCGGGTTCCCCTGTTCTGACTTTGAAAAATCATAAAAAATTAAATAAAAATAATTAGGAGCTTAAATTTACATGTATAGAATCCTTAATGAGTCTATTTTTAATAGAAATAAACTAAAATATCATTTTAATTCTGTATGAAGAGATAATTAATTTTTAGTGAAGAAGGGTCAGAACTGTTAGATAGCAGAACAGGGGTGACTTTAAAGAATAAACTGTACTGATTGGCTAAACCAAAAATTCTGAAAATTTTATGGTAAGAAGATATATGAGTCTAGTTTGAGGAAAAATTAACGGAACTTAATTTGGAGTTTCGTAGCTCGAGTTATAAATAATTTAGTGGCTGTGACTTAAGTAGACAGCTTTGAATGAACTATAAATAATAGTTGAATTATAGAGAATGTTGTATATGAACATGAAATTTATTAAATTGATAGTTAAATTTATTTATTTAGATCCAGAAGATTCAAATACGAAGCTAGATCGAGGAAAGGAAAAAGTTCAGGATTAGTAGATTTTTGTGCACAAACAAGTATCAAGGTAAGTTCATGTAACTTGAGTTATAATCTTAAATGCTTGAAATGTATGTTTTTGATATGAATATGATTTGAATGTTCATTGTATGAAAATTGATAAAACATTGATATATTTGGTAATAATAATAATAAAAAAGGAAGAAATCCCAGTTGAATGAAAGGAAAATTCGATGGATCTCTGAAAAAGGAATTGACGGTAAAAAGGATCAAGCCCGGACGGGTGATCCTATCCTGATATAGCCCTCCCGAAGAATATGTGGAAAATGGATTTAGCCAGGACGGGTAATCCGAATTAGGGTCTGAATTTAGCCTGGACTGGTAATTTAGATCCAAGCTCATTAGAGTAATTGTCGTTGCAGGGGATTTAGCCTGGACTGGTAATCCCGACAATACTCTATGAGTTTATATTACAGGATTTAGCTCGACCGTAATCCCATTGTAAGGATGAGGTTCAGCGGGAGTGTACTCTCTCGAAATGGAAATGTGTGCACATGAATATGAATTGATTTGGATTCGGAATTGTACACTAAAAGTGTACCTCTGAAAATCCATCGAAAATTCAAAGAAATTCAACGGGATAAATATGGAAAAATAACAAGGAAATAGAAATCATGGTATATACTATTGGTACATGCAAATTATTGTACTAACTTGAATGTTGAGTTTGTGCATATTAGGGTAATAATGCATTGAATGGATATATAAATGTTTATTGTATTGTATTGAAAATATTAGGTAAGTATAATTCTTGTTACATGAGCTTACTAAGCACAAAGTGCTTACCTGTTTCATTTTCCCCTGTTTTGTAGTGTTAAGAGCTCGGAGATCGGATTTGGTCGGAGATACATCACACTATCAACCTCAGGATTTCGGTATATAAAGAAACTTTATTTTGGAAATCAATGGCATGTATAAGCTAATAAAGTAAAGGATTTTGTGAAATGAATGTAGAGTTAGCCATTGGTATGGTTAACAAACCTGGTTTTGGGTATGTGATGACGTTATCTTATATATATGCATGAATTTATTTTGAAAATATGTTGAATTGGTTTGATTGATGTGGATTGGTCTCGGTTTAAAATTTACAGGGAAGGTTAGATATCTATAAAAGGGGATATATTGAGTTAAAAAAAATTTTAATTTGTAAACTCTGGTAATACTTCTTACCCTATTCCGACAATGAATACGGGTAGGGGTATTACACAACTCTTTATCACCGAATTCATAATCAAGTAGGTGAGCTGGCACAATATTTGTATATTCTAGGAACTCGCATGCAAGAGCCGCATCAGGATCCACGTCGATCATGAAGGACACAAGATTATTTCTTATAACTATACCAGGGCCTGTGTTCCCGGCCGAATGAGGGTTTGTATTTTCACCCTCTACCAGCTCTTCCTCGTCTATGTCTTCAGGGATTTCATCCAAATCGGGGTCACTGAAATCATCGCTGGGATTACGGTGGGACTGATCGTCATTATCGAATCCTTTGTCTCCATCTTTTATGGTGGCCAACACCTCTGGCTGGATCTCTAGATGAGGACACGAGTTTGGGATGCTATACGAACATCCACCAGTGTTTGGATTTTCAGAAGCTGGCATTGATCGTCCAAAATCCGATTGATCTTTTCAGGAGACGTTAAGATCAAAATCAATTCCAGAGCACTGGCTTACTGGATTTACAACTTGAATGGGATTCGGTTCAGCTATCTCTGCGAACAACTCAACCGGGCTGGAATTTTCTATCTCAATGGGCAATAAATTGCTATCATTGTCCCTAGATCATCATCTTCAAGCTCCATTTCTGAGAACTTGAGCGGGTTAGTTGAAACCAGAAATTTGTAAAACAGTATCAACATTTGCTTTTCACAACGGGTTGCTATCTTTGTACTGATTTTTTGTTTTAAATCTGCTAACGAAATACGCTTGTTAAATCTCATTCCTATTTTTTCCCGACTTTAAAATACACAGCTTTCTTCAGTTGTACTTATCATTTTTCCATCAAAATGAACATAAACAAACAAAATTTGGGAACTCATCTTAAAATTTTTTTGCTTTCTTCTCAACAAAGAAAAAATTAAAATTTTTAATCTCGCTTTTCAATTAATAAAGCAAATAAAAAGCAAACAAAAACTCAAATGGAAGATAAAATACCTATATATATCAAATAAATTTGGTGTCGGCCATCTACTTGCCAGCACCCCAAAAAAAGTTTTTTTTTTTGTAAAATTCACTCGTGCTGGCCATCAGTGTCCCAAAGTTAATTTTTTTTTGTTTTTACTTTGGTGCCGGCCAATACATGCCCAGCACCCAATTTTTTTTTTAAAATTTAATGGTGTCAGCCATCAGTGTACAAAAGTAAAAAAAATTGCATTGAGACACAAAAAAAGTACTCTGGTGCCGACCAATAAGTGCCCAGCACCCAAAAAATTAAAAAAAAATTTACTTTGGTGCCGGCTAATAAGTGCCCAGCACCTTTTTTTTTTTTTTTTTTACATTTCTGGTGCTGGCCAATACATGCCTAGCACCCAAATTTTTTTTTTTTACTCTGGAGCCGGTCATGTAAAAAATAATTTTTAAAAAAATTTTAATGGTGTCGGCCATCAGTGTACAAAAGTAAAAAAAAATTGCATTGGGACACGAAAAAAGTACTTGGTGCTGGCAATTACAAGGCCAGAACCAAATTTTTTTAAATACTAGTATTTTTGTATACCAGTATGATACGATTTAAAAAAAATACCCTGGTACCGGCCATTGGGTTCCCAAAACTCCATTTTACTGTTTATTTCAGGTTATTTTGGTGATTGTTTTTTAACCTAGGTCATTTTTGTAAATATCAAAATTTTTTTTGACTCAGTTTGATAAAATAGCCTTTCATTAAACTATGTTAATTATAATTAATCTAATTAAACCATAATTAAATAAACATTAATCAAAATTAAATCAAATACACTAGATAATGATATCATCCACCACCGTTTAGTCATTTTAAAATGGTCTAATTGTTCAATTAGTCCTTCGATTAATTAAAAATTTATAGCAATTAATTTTTATAAATTTTATAATTTAATCCTTATACCTTAATTAACTACCAATTTGACAAAATTAAGGGATCGAACTTTATTTAACCTTTATTCCAACCATGTAAATGTTAAATATTAATACTTTCAGACTTGGACATTGAAAATGGGGTTTCGAAACCACTGTTTTCGACACCACTGAAAAATAGATTGTTAATAATGGAAAATGATATAAATATGTAGCAAATAAAAGGTTCTCGAATCATATAATTACAAATTAGAAATTCTAAGTTACTCGTCGAAGATTTGGATTTTTATTTCCCTCTCAACGAATCCGAGTCAACGTTAGCTACAAATTAACATAAACGTACAACATTACCAATATATAGTCAATTTACAACCAATAATCAATTTTTACCAATTTTGTAATTTATTCAATTTAGTTCTTAAAACCAAAACTAACATAACTTTCAATTTAAAACTCCAAATTCAAATTTGATTTAACTATGGTCCATTAGGGACCCCTTATTTATTATTTCTACATTCAATTTTACATTTTATTCAGTTTAGCTTCTATTACACGAAAATATCAATTAGATTTATAATTTAGTCCTTTTTCACATCTAAGCTTAAAATCTATCCATTTAACACCTAAAACTTCAAAAACTCAATAATGGAAACTTTCAAAATTTCAACAATTTCACAAATTGATACATTGGCTAGTAAAATCAAGCTCTCATAACCTCAAAAACATAAAAATTACAAGAAAATAACTAAATTGCACTTACAAATTCTTAGTTCAAAGCTTCAAGCTCCAACCTAGGTTTTTTTTTTCTTTCTTAATTTTAGTTTTTGGGGAAGAAGAAGAAGTTCTTCTTTTCCCCCACTAACTCTAATATATAAACATATAAATAGTTTTAAGGCATAATTGCATAAAATACCCTTAATTTTTTGGGTTTGAACCCTTAACCTTTTTTTATTGACACCCTCAACGTTATGATTTTTTCAAAAATCAGCCCAACTTTAATGTAAATGTGAGTTGACCGTCAGTCAAATGGTAGGTCAACGGAATAGCCTATGTGGCATGCTACACAATTTTTTTTTTATTTTTTTCGATCTTCTTTTTTCTTCTCTCTTTCTCCCTTCCCTCTAACTACTATTACAACAACAACAATAATAATAATAATAAAACACACCAACATTTTCATCAAAACCCACACATGCATTTCACTCTATACAAATCAAACCAGTATTCATGATTTCAAATAACAGCTGAATCTAATTAATAAAAAAGAAACACAAATCAAAAAGTAATCAGAGTTTCAAAGAGCAGTTGAATCTAATTTTAAAAAATACAAATCAAATCACCATTCAAGGTTAAAATAACAATGGTGTAACTGTCACGACTGCTATTCTGCAGTAGCAGCACAACCAATAACCACTAAAGACCTCAATAGCAATGTGAAAAAATTTCACATCAATAGCAGCGAGTTGATACCATAAAAAGCAGATTAAGGGAAAATAGAAGCAATTACGGTTTACCATTTTCACTAAGTAGATATCTTTAAAAAAAATTCTCCCTCTCAACAAATAGTGTACAAGATGAGACAGAGTAACAAGAGTAGTATCTAAAATAGAAAATTGAATATAACGAATGATGTAGAGGCAAAGACAAATTTCATGATTGAAGTAGAATCTTCAAGTTAGGTTTATGGTTTAAAAAAAATACCTTATTTAAACCCTGACCTATCGAAAACTTGGAAGGCAAAAGACAACTTGTGACAAGCACTGGAGGAAGAGTGAAGGGGTAAGCAATAGGATCAAAAACTTAAAATCAAATATAGCAGAGAGTAGATAACACAAACCTAACCGTAACTCAAAATCTCATGACTCAAGAAGGAAAAAAAACTTTAGGTTTAGGGTTTAAAAAAAATGCCTTATTCAATTCCTAAGGGTGTTGATAAGTTCAACGAAGTTGGTTTAAGGACTAGAGGAGATGGAGAGGGAGAGGAAGGAGAGAAAGCGAAGGCTAGGACAGAGCGGCAGTAAGAGGCTTACTTGGGGAAGAGTGAAATGCAGGTGTGAGTTTTGATGAAAATGGTGGTGGATGTTTTTTTTTTTTTTTATTGTAACAACAATTTGAGGGGAAAAGAGAAAGTGAGAAGAAGAGAGAAGATCCAAAAAAAAAAAAAAGAATTTTGTTTTGATGACATCATTTATGACATCGTGCTTATGTAGCAGGTTACATAGGCTACTTCATTGACCTACCGTTTGACTGATGGTCAACTCACATTTACTGTTAAAATTGGGCTAATTTCTGAAAAAAATCATAACGTTGAATGTGTTAATAAAAAAGGGTTAAGGGTTCAAACCCAAAAACCTATAAACATTGAGGGTATTTTATACAATTATGCCTAGTTTTAATTAAACATGTTTTAAATTAATTAAATCTTAATTTAGTTAAGCTAATGACATTGTTAATCCAATCGTCCACTATCAAATTTTTGACATGGTCTAATTTTTGTTTTAGACCTTAGGTTAATTGCAATTTAAGTCCTCAATTCATTTTGTAATTAAAAACCAATAGCGATTGGACTTTTATAATTTAGTCATTGGGCCCTAATTAAACGCAATTTCAACTAAATTACTTATTCAAAATTTAATTTACTTATCTAATAACTTTGTAAATATATTTTTTAATATTTACGAGCTCAGTTTATGAAAACGGGGTCCCAAAATCGTATTTTTCGATATCATTGGAAACTGAGTCGTTACAACGTGGGTGAAGATCGTTTTGAAGCTTTAGGGTGAAGATCATCTCCAACTCATCTCATCACAAAATCAAGCCTTGAAGAGAGCATGAATTTAAATCTTTTGGACTTTAGTCTTTGGCATATACTTAGGGATATGTTAGAAATGTTTTGGTTGATTTTAATGAAAGCTTTGGTGCTTTTGATTCATTTTGTAAATCTTGTAAATTGGTTTGGTATGATTTGGAATTGAGTAGAATTAGGTGATATTTAAGGTTCAAACTGGCATATTTGAATGGTTTATTGGGCATGTTTGAATGTTATAAAGGCTGAATTTGGTTGGTATATACCATATAAATGTTGCCATTAATGCTATAGGAAGAAAAAAAATTCTTAAGATTTAAGGTGGCAGGATTGAGGTTGTGATGTCAGGCCTTATGAAGTTGCGACGAGCTCAAGTCAGTGAGTGAGGTCGCAACATGGAATCCATGAAGTCGCAACGAGCACTGAAAGTTTGGACTTTGCAATTTGGTCCCTAAATGACCTTTGATAACCTTGGGAGCTTTTGTAAGCTTGTTTTAAGCTTAGATAAGTGTCTAAATCATATTTAATTGTATTTTAAGCTTAACAACTTGAAAAAAAAATTAAATTGATTTGGAGTGATCGTAGTTGTTTCGGCAACGAATGTGACATCTCAATACTTTGACCTAACAATCGGGTCGGGTAATGAATGTTGCAAGTATAATAAAAAATATTAAAAAATAATGATAAAATGTAAATAAAATTTTTTCGTAATTCAAGATTTACATTATAAAAATATATACTTCTAATCAATACTTACTTATCAAACAAATTTTATAATTTAAATTCAAAACATTTAATTTTTTAATTGATGAAACAATACATAAATTAAATGCGTATTTAGAAGAGGTGCTAAAATTACATAATTCAGATGTGACATTTCTTTAAAATAAATGTTTGTACAATTAATTTTTCACATCAAAATTATCTACGAGGGTACATTTATTTTGTGAAATATTAGATTATGTTGTATGATAATATTATGAAAATGTAAGATTATGGGTGAAATGCGAGATTATATTATTTAGTTTATTTGGTTGAAATATAAAATTTAGATGTTTAATTGAAGGAATGTAAGATTATATAGAAACACATTTTACTCAATTGATCTTGTTATATTATAACAAATTTAATTCCTTTAATATCTCAATTTTCATATAATTATGATAAATTATTACAATTCTTATATACAAATAAGTAAATATATGATTTTAAAATAAATTTATGTTATCCCAACAACAATTATAAATATATTAATAATCAAATTAATAATATGCTCTCTTTTTTTTCTTACAAAATCAATCTCATTTTCACTTTATTTCTACTATTATTAAATAAGACCAACTCAATTAGACAACAAAATTTATTAAAAAAATATTTATTAATTCTTTAAAATTAAATTATAATTTTAAGAAACTCACAATTGATGTTGGATTTTCATTTTAAATTTGGCTTCTGCTGGGTTCCACACTACACACAACAGAACAGTGGAGCAGAGCTATTAGAGGCAGCCGATCACACACCGCCCAAAAAAAAAAAGGATGGGCGGCTGATGGGCCCCGCTAGAATCGGTGATCGTGCAGCTGACCCCCCAACCAAACACACAATTCCCTACCAAAAACTTTTCCCTTTTGCCTTGGACAACTAATCAGATGCTTCCATCTCTGCACGCACCTTCTTTGGAGGTGTATGGAGACTTATTTGAGGATGCATGCATCTGAGTTCAATTTGTATTGATTTTTTTTTTAAATCTATTAAGAAATTAAGAAAATTTAAATTTAATAAAAAAGGAAAAATAATTATTATGGAAGTGGGTCTAATTTTTTCTCTTTTACTTTTCAAAATTTACTACCTATCTCATTGCTAATTGAATTATGTTAAATTTAAATACATTATTATAATTGAGATTTAATTTTTCAAACCATACTTTTGAACATTAAAATTCTGCATACTCAAGTTAATAGAAATGAGTTAATAACATTAGAATCTAATTTTCAAATTATAAGTAGTTATCAAATTCTTGAAATTAAATAAAGAAAGGACTAAATTTGAAAAATCTAACAGGTTTAGGGACTAAAGATAAAATTAAACATAATTACTTTGCGGTCTTTGATTACCCAGTCCAGCCCACTTTTAAAGAAAAGAAAAAAGCAGTAAACTAAAGACGAGTTTCAAAGCCTCTCTCTATTTTTCTCCTCTTTCTCTATCTTTCATTGACATCGATCTCCTCAGTTTCTGAGCTATCAATTTCAAACAAGATTCAATGGGTACGTTCTCGCATCGCATCGCATCGTCTCATCTTATTCTTTTCTTTTCCCATTTCTGTTTTGCCTTATTATTTTCTCTCTGTTTATAGCTGTTTTAAGTGATCCGTTTCTTCCTTTGTTTAGTTAATTTTTTTCTGTTTCTTGTTTAATTTCTATGATGTAACTGAACCAGAGCGTTTTAGCATCAGCGCCGCCTTAATAATTTTGTTCTTTTACTATTAGTTAATGAGCGATGCGATCTCTTTTATGTTAAAATTTATATTTAAACTTGGTTTTTAGGTTTTTTAAGAGTTTCTTTAAAGTATTGTAGTCTGAAGTTAATTTTTCTGTTTGGATCGGGTCTATAGATAGATTTTATGTATACTGCATGTTTGGTTGCTGAGGAAACTGAAGAAAACTAAAAAAGAAAAAGAGAAAAATCCGATTTTGCTTATCAGCTCCGTAGATATTAAAGTTGCCACATTTATCTGTCTGAATTAATGAATATACTAATTCTTTTTAGTTGAGATATTCTTAAATTTTCCTTGATCAATTGATATGGATATTTTAATCTTAAAGTTGCTGATGGAACCTTCATTCTCTTTACTTATACATAATACGGACATTTCGCTTCACAGCCACGACTGAGGAATGTCATTCAATTCAACTTATTGATGGAGATGGATTGTTCAATGATGTTGGAACTGACCGCCTTATCAAGGAAATTAAGCTTGCTGAATGTGGGTTGTCATATGCTGTGGTTGCTATCATGGGACCTCAGAGCAGCGGTATGCTTTGTTATCTTAATGACATCTTGCTTTATACTTGTCCTTTTCTTGGTCCTTAGGTGCCTATTCCTAGGTCATACTGAGCCGCTTATTTGTTCTCATTTTCTTTAATGATACTGAATTAGAAATACTTGGGTTGCATGTGAGAGTATGATAAACTTGGAGTTTGGTCACTGCAGCTTTGCACAAAGGCATATTTTTCATATCTCACTTTGATATGAACTAGTTCCATATGGTATTATGGGAAACTTCTGTAGTTAGTTTTGTATATATCTTTCTTGCATAATTTTTTTTTTTAAAAAAATTCTAACACATGCCATGAAAGATTTTAGTTTTGGTGTTTTATCATGGTAGCTGAGTAAGTTCTGATTGTTCCATTTAAAGTTTTATTTTGTTTTCCATGATCTCAACAGGTAAAAGCACACTGTTAAATCATTTGTTTTACACCAATTTCAGGGAAATGGATGCATTTAAGGGAAGGTAACTTACGTTTTTCTAATAAGTAGTAACACATTGGATTAGTTTCCATTGGCAGAAAGAACTAATGGAATGGGCTTTTTCTCAGGTCTCAAACCACTAAAGGTATTTGGATGGCAAAATGTGCTGGTATAGAGCCTTGCACTCTAGTAATGGATTTGGAGGGTACTGATGGAAGAGAACGAGGGGAGGTGCTGTTGCTAGCTTGCATTCTATCATTTTCATATGTTGTCCAAAAATTGAAACTATATTATTTTATATATCAGCAACTACTTTTGCTTGCTTTGTTTTTTGCCTTCACTTTACCTTGTTAATATAAGATCCTTTTTGCTTGTTTTTGCAAAGCATAGGATTCACGATATCCCTCCTTCCATGCCTCCGAAGGAAAAGGAAAATAAGAATATTTATGGATACACATTTTGATTTATTAATCAAGTAGTTATTTCTCTAAGTGCCTGCTTAGGCTTCCCTTCACTACTTTTCAGTATGCTTATCAACACCTTTTACTTGTGTAAGACTCGCCCATGAATCGAGAAATTAATACTTATTAATGGTGATTAAAGTGGTATGGAGGGAGCCTCACCCATCTAGAAAATGGTTGTAATATTGAAATACTTTTTTATGGTGATTGAAGTTTTCAATTCTGGATTTTATGTTTTTCTTTAATAAAAATTCTACCATAGGTGATATTTATTTAATCGCATAATTTTCCGGTACATAATCGTAGATTAGGGAAAGCTTAAGAAATCAGAATGATCATGATCAAAGAATAAAATTTTGTAACGTACTCTGGGTTTTAAGAGTTATGGATTAAGCTGAATCATATTAAGAGATGGAATTCCGGTTATAATAGCGGAATATGGAGTGAATAATCTGCGTGTATATTTGCTTTGTTTATTTTTATCTGGTCTTCACGTGTTTAATGAAAAATGGGGAAGGAGAGAGCTTACATTATTATTTATATATTTTCTTCATTTCTTTGCCGCATTCCAGGATGACACAGCATTTGAGAAACAAAGTGCACTTTTTGCATTGGCGGTTTCAGATATAGTACTCATAAACATGTAAGGTTTGGCACCTATATGGTGTTTGACATTGTTTTGTACATTAGTTAATTGCAATCAGTAGTATGTGCAAGTGGTTTTCTTGAACAATTTTTCATTTAGGTGGTGTCATGATATTGGTCGTGAGCAAGCTGCAAACAAGCCTCTTCTGAAGACTGTATTCCAGGTATTCACAGTCTCGCTGCCCTTCCTTAGCAGTGCCCTGACTTTCAAGTGGTTCTTTTCTTATCTAATTTTATTTGGTTGCAGGTCATGATGCGATTGTTTAGCCCTCGCAAAACAACTTTGATGTTTGTCATCCGTGACAAAACAAGGGTGGGTACCTTTCTTTTATGGAGCAAGTTGTGCCTGAGGGATAATTCTTTTGTTCATCTTTTTACTTTTTTCCATAAATTTTTTACAGTATCTAAGCTTTATATTGTTATCATGTCTAAGGATTTTTTGATGTCAATGAAGTTTATGGTTTCTTAACTGTTCCTTTTTTACAGACACCTCTGGAAAATTTAGAACCTGTTCTGAGAGAAGATATTCAGAAGGTACAGATACATGGAGCTTATGCTTCTTACATTTCTAAGAGCTTATGCGTCTTACATTTCTAATTAACTTTAGTAATGTTCTCTTCTGACCCATTTTTCTTGGAATTGCAGATATGGGACTCAGTTCCTAAGCCGCAGGCACATAAGGAAACTCCATTAAGTGAATTTTTCAATGTATGATGTTGGTTTGTGAGTTATGCAACATAAATTTAAATGTTTTTGTCCCTCTTTAACTTTTCTAATGAGTATTATTTCTGATGATTTCATGCTATTAACGATAATGGCTAGGTGGAGGTTGTTGCACTTTCTAGTTATGAAGAAAAAGAAGAGCAATTTAAAGAGCAGGTACCTTTTTTAGGCCAACTCATAAGGTCATTCAGTATTCAGAGCAAGCAAACAAACTTTACACTATTGGCTTTGAGAATTTTTTCCCTTTTAAATGGAAAGAAAGACCAAGTTGAATACTTCTGGGTTTATGACGACATCATTGTGATTGTTTGACGACTTCCTTTTTTTTTCTCATTCGTGTTGTTACATTTCCTTTCTCTTATCTTGGTTGTACTGTCTAATTACTTTTCTAGTGATGGCTAAACTAAAAGATCTACCGATTTTGTAATTTTATCTGAATGTTGGATGCTGCTGTTGATATATTAGATTAACTGACATTCAAATGGATAGTTTGTCTGATTCTATCATTGTTATGAAGGTTGCTAATTTGAGACAACGATTCTTCCACTCTATTGCACCGGGAGGGCTTGCTGGGGATCGGAGGGGAGTGGTACCTGCTTCGGGGTTCTCATTTAGCGCACAACAGATCTGGAAAGTCATTAAAGAGAATAAGGACCTCGACCTTCCAGCCCATAAGGTAACCTTTTGAACATTAACTTAAGTGAAAGCTTATCTTGTTTATTTTCTGTTATCTATGTTTCATTTGCCTGTAGGTCATGGTGGCTACGGTACGCTGTGAAGAAATTGCCAATGAGAAGTATGCTGGTTTCACTGCAAATGAGGTATGTGGACATTTAAACATGCGTTTATATTCATTAATATATTCATGAAAACACACATTTTTGGAGCTGGTTACGTTTTATAGAAACTAAAATCAACTTGTTACCTCATGACAGAGCTGGTGTCTGTTAGAAGAAGCTGTGCAGTCTGGTCCAGTAGCTGGCTTTGGAAAGAAGCTGAATTCAATTCTCTATACTTCTCTAACAGAGTAAGACTGCTTTAATAAGATCACAAGATCAGTTTTCCAGTGCCTAAGTTTCAAACAGGTTACTACCTGTATAAACATTTGAAAGAGCTGAGTGGCTTAGGTTAGGCGTTTGAGAGCAATAAAGAAATTATAGAAGTGATTCATTCTTCAAAAGTGACTGTACAGAGTTTTGAGGATAAAATATAAATATAAATAGGAATGTTGTGATAATTGATTGGCAACCTGATGACTTGTGAGTCATGCTGATAATGATGTGTTGCTTTAAATTGGTTGATGAAAATTATATTGATGCATACCTTGGGCAAATAAGAGACAGTTTTGATGATCAATTCATGGTGGTGGTTTTTTCCATATCAGTGATATCAAGTTCTTTGTTCACTTTGGTCTGATTTTAGGTATGATGCAGAAGCCACATATTTTGATGAAGGTGTCAGATCTGCAAAGCGGAAGCAGCTAGAAGAAAAACTGCTTCAAGTGATAGCATGCTCTGTATTCTTTTCCAATATTTGTTGTTTTTGTTTTCTCAGCTCACTTGCTTTTTGTCTTCTGATTTAGCTTGTCCAACCAGCACACCATGCCATGCTAGGACATTTAAGGTCTGGAACTCTTGAGAAATTTAAGGAAGCATTTGACAAGGCTTTAAATGGAGGGGAAGGATTTTCTGTGGCTGCTCGCAACTGCACTGAGGCTTACATGGCTTTGTTTGATGAAGGGTATGCAGGTATGGTTGAACTTCATGAACTTTCTCTTAGCTGAAAACTGACAAAGAATCAAAAACTACAAAACACAAAGTTCTAGAGCTATGAACCAGACAAAAAAAACCATTATAAAAAGGTTTGTTTGGCTATGAAGTATTAGGAAAATGATTTTTTAAGCCATTCCTATGAATCGAAACTTTAAAAGCCTGTCAATCTTGGTTGCATTTAATAAGTTTGGTGCCAGAGATGCTTGTCAATGAGAGTATTTTTGCTCGATAAGGTTGACTGACTACATGTTGAGTGTAACATAATTTTTTCAGATGCTGTTGTTGAATTAGCAAATTGGGATTCCTCGAAAGTCAGGGATAAGCTACGTCGAGATATTGATGCACATGTTGCTTCTATCCGAGCTGCCAAACTTTCAGAACTGACTTCATCATATGAGGTATGACAAGTTATTTCTGATCATTTAGTTGATTTAGGTTATTATTCCCATGGTTATTGACAGTTCTATAATTTCCAGTTTACTTGATATTGAAGCAATATTATGAAGAGTTGGGATAGTGTAGTCTAAAATGCTCTAAAGCAGGAGTTAGTGCATCATTTTCACATTTTTTTGAGTTGGGTTGCAAGGAGGCAAGGTGTTTCGAAGTTGATACCCTGATGTTATGACATTTGTTTTCCTGGTCTTGCTGGTTGTTGAAAAATTCAACTTGTTGCATATGATGTGTGTTACTTTAAAAATTGATTTTGCCCAATTAGTTAAGATGTCATTTTTAGTTGGGTTTTTTAATACTTCACTGTGTTGCTACTTGTTGAAATTTTTGCATTGCTGTGTATGATGAGAATTACTTTAGAATTGAAACCTAATTAACTTAGATGTCGTATTACTGTCTTGATCTGAATAAGAAAGGCCCTCAATTTTCTAGTTCTATTCTTTTGTTGAACGTGAATTTGGGCCCTTTGGTGTTTCCCTTTTCTTCTGATGTACTATATATGGTAAACAATGAGTTACTTCTTGTCATTATTGGCATTGATGTAATTATCTTATCTTGTCTGTTTGATTTCTGTGTGGTGACATCCGCAATGCGTGTTTATATAACTGTTTAAATCAACACTTGGAATCATACCGATAATTATGGTGGATTTGCAGGCAAAGCTAAATGAAGCATTGTCAGGACCTGTTGAAGCACTTTTAGATGGAGCTAATAATGATACATGGCCCTCAATAAAGAAACTTCTCCAGCGTGAAACTGAATCAGCTGTCTCTGGACTCTCCGATGCCCTCTCTGGTTTTGACATGGATGAAAAAACCAAGGAGAAGATGCTAACAAGTTTGGAGGATCATGCAAGAGGTGTGGTTGAAGCAAAAGCTAGAGAAGAAGCTGGAAGGGCACTTATCCGTATGAAGGACCGGTAATAGAGCATTTAAATGTTTGTGTTAGAAGCATTTAAGTTGTCAAATGTTATATATTACCAAAATTGACTTGAAATTTATATACAGGTTTTCGACGTTGTTTAGTCACGATTCTGATTCAATGCCACGGGTTTGGACAGGCAAAGAAGATATCCGAGCCATCACTAAAACAGCTCGCTCTGCTGTATGTTTATGTACTATCAGTTGTTGGTTATAAGAATTATGCTACATTTTATTTTCTGCTAAACTTGGTTTATTTTTTGTTGCCAGTCCTTGAAGTTGCTATCTGTTATGGCTGCAATCCGGTTGGATGATAATGCTGATAATATTGAGAACACACTAACTTCTGCCTTGGTGGACACAAAAAATAATGCTGCTGTAACTGATAGGAGCATTACAACGTTTGATCCACTAGCCTCAAGCACTTGGGAGCAGGTAATGTCTTGTTCTTGCCAGAGGATCTTTATGAGATTTTAGTTGACTATACAAATTGCTTCACCATTGCATACTATTTGCTGACATTTTTATACCTCAAGTGGAAAGTCACAGTTATCTGGGTTTCTCTGACAATGAATTCGTGGTATTCACCTAGTTAATCTGATCCTGAAGTGATTCCAGGGTCTTGATACATTTTCTGTCTCTCTGATGCTGTAACTTCATCTTATGAACATGTATTATGTGTGATTTATTCCTATGATTTTTTTTTTTTTTTTTTGGTATAGGTTCCACCTGCTAAGACATTGATCACACCTGTTCAGTGCAAGTCTTTGTGGCGGCAATTCAGGGTTGAGACAGAGTACACTGTCACTCAGGCCATTTCTGCTCAGGCATGATAATTAAAATTCTACTTTTCTTGAAGATTTTGGTTTATCCTCTTCCCCATCTAATATTGATTTGAATTGTTACTGCATTATGTTAACTAATGCTGCAGAAATTCTGTTGTGTTTCCCCAATTTTTTCACATGTACTACCTCTTTGTAGCATATACATATACTATCAAGTTTTATTCACTGGAATTTAGAATTAATATTTTGGTCTTAAGTCTTTTTTCTTTTTCCTAATTTACTGATGCCTGAGTTTTCTTCTACTTTCAGGAAGCAAACAAGCGTAACAACAACTGGCTGCCACCTCCATGGGCAATTGTTGCCTTGATGGTCTTGGGATTTAATGAATTTATGACTCTTCTAAGGTGCTTGTTGCACTTGTAGTTTTGAATTAATTTTGGTTGGGTAGTCAATGATGTTATTTATCCTTCTCTGTTGTTGGTGCTTACTTGCAACTATCCTCATTGCAGAAATCCTTTATATCTGGGTGTCATCTTTGTTGGTTTCTTAATTATTAAGGCTCTATGGGTGCAGCTCGACATTTCGGGTGAATTCCGCAATGGCGCTGTGAGTTTCAAACTAAAATTTTCTGTCCCTTGTTTATATTTCTGAGCATGCTTCTAAATATTTGGTTAACCAACGACTCTTACTGTACAATGGTTGACACTATTCACTTCAACAGAATTTGAAAACTTTTGGTTATGAAAACTTTAGATTTATAAGCATATTACCGAGGAAGATTTTCAGTTTAAACATAGTTGAGAATCTTTTCTGATTTTCTGCGTTTTAAAACATTTTACTGACATTATTTTGTAGCTCATCAGTTGATATAATATAAATGGAAAATCATTGTTAGTGTATGTTACCTGTTATTTGGATGGAATTTCAAAAAGCAATTATCAATGTCATTTGTGACATTCCATCTTCTTACTAAATGCAATTATTCAGTAAAATAAATTTCATGCTCGTAATTAAGTACTGAAATTATTTTGATTTTCATTGTGATTAATCCTTTTCTTTTGACCGATGTGTAATTTACGGCTTGTTATGCTTGCAGCTTCCTGGGCTTCTTTCCTTATCTACCAAGTTCCTTCCCACCGTTATGAACCTTCTCAGAAAGTTAGCTGAGGAGGGGCAAATGCCTGCAACTAACAGTTCTCAGACAAGCCAAGCGGTAGCATCCAAGAGCTTCCAAAATGGAAGCTCCACAAGCAATATGTCATCGAGTGCTTCATCCGGAATAACTGCATCAGAAAACAGCCCCACAAAAGGAGAATGAGTAACTTATTAGGGAAAAAAATACGTTATTTGTGTTCTGAAGATGCCTGTGTTGTGCTTGGCTTTTATGGTCGGGTGTTTGCCATTGTAATTTATGATAAGATATACAACTCTTCCAAGAATGTTAAGAGAGTAACATATCTCGAAAAGGCATTTATTTTTGTGCAAGTGCCGCATACAAGGGGCCCCACGTTCTGGTGATAGAGCCCCATTAAATAGGCTTATTTTTATTTTTCGTTATTCTCCAGTATAGGTTTAATCTTTATATTTTCTGTTGTTTGTTGGCCTTCGATTTATATTCGTAACTTACTTTAATGGCTTTTTGATATGATTGTAATGTCGTTTACGATTGTTTCTTATTAACTTTCCCAGTTTTTATTAATGTAAACCAACTGTAATTTCACATGGAAGCCATTATAGCAACGGTGTTAACAGGATTTTAGTTGGACCCTGGCCAAAATTTGACGGTAAACTGCTGCCTTTTGGTATGCAGGAAACGCCCTCTCTTTCCGGTTCCTGGTAGGCTAGAACGTGATTGCCTCTGTACCTGAAGTCCCAGCGGTATGCTTGGAAAACCCTGGAGCTGACTCTGCTTCTATGCTACTCTCCAGACTGGATCCTTAGCCTAGTACTGGGTGATAAGTCTCTGAAGTTTGTGATTCAACCTCATTTTTCTCATCAAATTCATTGCCAACTAGCTTTAATGCTTGGGCAAGCTCACCCATTAAGAGAGGACGAGATATTTGGGTTGCACGCACATTGACGCGATTGTAGCCACCTTGGCAATGCTATTAAATGAGATGTCAGATTTTATAGCTGGATCAATGACAATTTCTAAACCTTCCTCAGTTGTCAGGAGCGTTCTAGCCCATGTAACGAGATTTTGTGGACCTGGTGGTTGCGACTGTCCACTGGTTTCCTCGTTAAGAGCTCAAGTAGAACCAAACCATAACTATAAACACGACTTTTGACCAAAAGGTGATCAGTCATTGCATACAAAGGGGTCAAGTTATTGAGTTGTTTATTCAATTGTAACTTAAGAAACAGGCATAGAACATGAGAAAATTGTTTAGGAAGTTGAATTCAACAGCCTACATTTGTGGGGTCTTATTCTGAGAGAAATAAATTACAAATTCCAAGTATATTTGAGCTCAACTAATCTCACCAATGTTGCAGCTTCTCTCTTCTACATTTATAATGAACACTCTCTCTAACTACGCCTTTTTTTTTTAAAAGGTTTTTGTACAAAGTATAGAACAATTTAATC
Organism: Gossypium longicalyx; assembly: GCA_025698465.1. Taxonomy (NCBI): domain Eukaryota; kingdom Viridiplantae; phylum Streptophyta; class Magnoliopsida; order Malvales; family Malvaceae; genus Gossypium; species Gossypium longicalyx. The sequence continues at coordinate 63,433,875 of CM046996.1, read as the reverse complement.
ACAAGGTGTTGCACTCATGAAATGTTCCTTACAATAAACAAAAATTGTGCTTGTTCAATTCAATAACTTGTTGGGCAACCAATGCTTCAATATATAGAGAATGAAGTCTCAGTTATTTTGAAAAGCATCATATTTAATCACCAGAATATCGCCCATATTGTTTATAATTAAAGAATGGATAATGAAGATTGAGATATGATTGTCTAAAGATTATCTCAAATTTGATCACATATCTCACAGTAAATGGAAATATAGTCTTTTGTAATAATTCATATTTATCCATATACTAGTTTCTTTATTATTAATAATAATTAACTCAAATTTGCACAAGATTATATTAAAAATTGCCAATCAAATATGAACTCAATGGCAACAGAAACTTGTTGCACTATAAGTTGCAATTGGGTTTCAACAAGTTAAACCTACAATCTTCCCCTTTATTTATTTTTTACCAAAAACATGCAGCATGCTTTATGCATATAGATATGGAAACTATAATATGATGCATCTTTAACTCCTTAACACAAAAATCAATATCAACAGAAGATAAACAGATCTCAAGCATCCATCAGTATGTCAAAACAGATATCCAAGAACAACATCCAGAAAACATAAAGGTGTTCACAACTAGTCAAACAAATCATCACTAAATCAAAGTAATAAGTTGTAACAGTAAAACGTCAACATCAAAAACCTCAGCAACATAACAGTTCCTCAATAGCAACATCAACCACATCTGTTGCTCAGCTCCTCCTTCTCCCCCTTTTTTTTGCAAAAATGCGAAGAGAGAATTAGTGCCTTATGGCTTGAACATCATATTGATAAACAAGATTTAGTTTTGAGTAGTTCTAGAGAATGAGTTAAACTCTTAATGGATCAATATGTATATTATCACAAAATTCCGGTTACATGAGTATAAAAGATTTACTTTTATTGTTGTAAATATTCGATGGACACGTGGCCTAATAGTGCTAAAGCCAAACAATTCCTCTTACTTGAAAATAAAATACAAGTATGTGTGTGAGTTTCTCTCCTCTAACTCAATATTAAAGGTTTAAATGCTATCTCTTTAACTAAATGCATAGATGGAACAAACCTCCTTTCAACTAGTTCTTCATTTTCAAACTTAATCTCATGTCTTTCGCAAGGTATCCTAAGATCAAACTTATGTTCTTTACAATGATGGTCATCACAATAGTCATTAAAACTCTGCTTGATATTCAAAAAGATATTGCTTTTTCGATTGAGTTTTAGTTCAATTGGCATGGATATTATTGTTAATGTAGGAGGATGTGAGTTCGAGTGCGCTAAAGCGTATTATCCTCCTATTTATGAGTTACGGAGGGGCTATAGGTGGTTCTAAGTGTTGTGTCAAAAAAGAGCAAATATTACCATAACCTCTAATAAGATTGATAAAAAAAAGAAAAGAAAAAGCATTGCTTTAGTTTATTCTTGTATGCTCCACGAATGGTCATATGTTTCCTGACACTGATGTTGGTTGTTGTTGCTATGGTCATCCACAGCAAATTGCTTTTCTTGAGGTTCTTGAATATAATAGTAGTTCGAGTTCAATAGATCCAGGTTCAACATTTCACAGCCTAAAGTTGAATCACACCCAGATTCTTGTATTTGCAAATGAGACGTCGCCTATTGTTTGCTGCTATTGATGAGCAACCTGTGTTTGGGATATGGCAGGCTGATGAAAAACCAAGTCAAGTTCGGCTTGACTATACTCTATTTGGTGTGGAAGCTCTTGGATAATCCTGTAACAACCATCAACAAGGTTATTGGCTTGTGCGTCAGTTTGAAACACAATTGTATGTATGACATGTCTTTCTTAGGAGGATTGAAGTTTTGATGATTTTGGTAATGTTACCTACTCCAAACAATTTATACGCAATTCGGAATTGTCTTTGACAATCATGAAGAAAAATAAGGGGCAATGCATATCTCATCTCTCCAACAATAAGAAAAAAAAGGGGAACTAACAACGCTAAATTATAAGCGTTTCAAGAAGTGGTAGTAACAACACTACTCATGCTTGCGTTGCTTTTAGATTCCAACACAGGAAGTGTGCTCCCGACTGCATTCTTGCCCCTTATTTTCCTCATGATCGTCAAAGACAATTCCAAAATGCGCATAATTGTTTGGAGTTAGCAACATTACCAAAATCATCAAGAACCTCAATCCTCCTGAGAAAGACCTTGTCATACAATTGAGTTTCAACCTAACGCACGAGCCAATCACCCTGTTGGTGGTTGTTATAGGATTATAGCAACAGTGTTAGTAGGATTTTAATGAGAGTAACATAGAAGCAGAGTCAGCTTCAAGTTTTTCCAAGCATTTTTATTCATGAAAATGAGACACATTTTTTTTATGAGAATTGTGCCATTAACTTTTTATTCCCAAGCCTCACAAGAATGCCATTTTTTCATGAAAATTGTTGAGAATCATGCCATTTAACGTTTTATTGACAAGCCCTGCAAGAGTGCCATTTTTTCATGAGAATTATTAAGAATTTTTCCATTAACTTTTTATTCACAAGCTTCACAAGAGTGCCATTTTTTCATGGGAATTATGAGGCTTGTGAATAAAAAGCCAATGGCACAATTCCCATAAAAAAAAATAGGTCTCGTTTTCTTCTTAATATTGGTGAATCAAAATGTAAAGGTAAAAGGGTGACTGAACATTATTCTTTTGACAGATTTAATTCTATGCTAATAAGTTAAATCGAGTTTCTTTTTGATCTTTCAAAGTTAAATGGGAAATCTCTTTATCTGAATACAACAAAGCGAAAATGAGGATCCCAATTGCTAAAGTCAATTTTCTTTTAGGAAAGCAAACATCAAAATATAAAAGAATCAAGCATAAAAACAAATGCAATAAATATGCACTTTGAAAGTAGCATCAACTAAATACAACAACAACAATTAATATTTCTATCACAGAAATAAATTGATATAAGAAAATAAGAAAATAGCTACAAACATTTAATACCAAACCTCTACATCAGTTATGAACAAATTAAAATTTTTCTCCAAAACTTTAAGAGATTTCAAAGACTACCATGAACTAGGCTTGATCCCAAGAAGAGGTCACAAAATCTTAGCAAATATTCAAACAATAAAGAAGAAAAAAATTAACACCCCTTATCTGAGCTCATAACTAAATCCAAGAAAAAATGTCACAACTTCGAGTAAATCATTTTAAAGGTTTAAATTATTCATTCATGTTTCACTCATAATTCAAGTGTATTTAAATGTTCTTGTACCATTTTTAAACTTTCTTTATAACCTGGTTTCGATTGGAGGTCGCTCGAGATCTTTTTTAAAGCAAAATGAGAAAATTTCTAGTCACAGGTCTGTATGTCTCGAGACAAGAATCTATATGTCTCCAGACATTAATCTAGTATTGCAGCAATTTTGGTTCGAAATTTGCTTGTCTCGAGACAAAAGCGCATATGTCTCGAGACATTGCCCTGAGACCGTAGTATTTTAGATTTGAAGTTAACTTGTCTTAAGACCTAGAATATGGGATCCACAAATCAAGTTATAAACATTCCTTAAACAATATCTAAACATCCTTATGTCATTTTCATACATTATTGGTGTAACACCCCTATACATAGTTCGACCCAAGGAACCTGATATAGGAATATTACATTTGGTGCCAAAGTGATTTTGGCTAATCACTAATATTTTTTTTTATAATTTATATTTTAGTCCCTACTACTTAGAACATACTTGATCTTCCTAAGTACATGCCATTCTATTCAAAATATTGAAATAGACCCTCTTGGCACTTGGAGATGTGATGAGATGAATGCTCACAACCTCGATTACAACTCTTCAAAATCACTGTACCTAATTTGTGCACGGAAAACAAACCGTACACTGAGTAAAAACTCAGTGATATTTCTATAATCCGAATATTTAAAAATAATAATATAATATAATAATAGGCACAATTAAATTTATAAGGACATATTAATGTCTAGTATCATATCATAACTATCATTTTTCATTTATTAAACAATATCCTAATTCACACAATTGCTATATAAATAATTATTCACATATCAACCATATTTATTCGTACAATGGCATCAGTCATGCAGTACTCAATTTATGAATACATCATTTCATACCATACTCAATTCATGAGTATATAACTCATATATTCTATGTATTGTCAACATATTTCACATTCTATTTTCAATTCACTATATCACTTCCATTTCTCATATAATTTCTTTTCAATATCAATTGTAACACTTTATTATTCATTTACACCTATTAACAAGACTCGGACTTGGACGGATACATGAATCCAACCAAAACACACCAGTTTGGCACCCAGTACCTCATCAAATAATTTGAAGTAATAGATTGACACCCAATGTCTCATCGGCCAAGCCGAAGTAAGTTGGTACCCAGTACCTCATTGAATTTATCCGAAGTAATAATTTGACACCTAGTATCTCATCGACTCATGGTTGAAATATCCCTGAACTCTTCCAATCCTATGGCATGCCAACTATATATTAAGTACTCACTTCAATTCAATTCACTTACCATACATGTATTAATAAATACGACAATTAATAATTAGCTTCGGATTATAGAAATACAAACAGTAATTCTTGAGCTACTCCTTGTTAATCTTGTCTTTTCCTTTCTTAGCTGAGGTCTCCAGCACAACGTTAGCTAAATTAAAATAAATTAAAATCATTAATACACACAATTTCACACTGAATATTTAAATTTTTATTCAACTTTTGCTCACATTTCAATTTAATCCTTAATCAAAACTAACTTTATTTTATTTAAAACTAATTTCATATTTTCATTCAACTCCCACTTTAGACTAATTTCAACCTTCAAATTTCACCAAAAACCTTAATTTCAAAATTCTCTCAATTTAGTCCCTATTACTCAAAACTTATGATTTATTTTACAATTCAATCCCTTTTTCACTTCTAACTTGAAATTCTATCAATTTAACCCCTAACACTTCAATTTATTCAACATGAACAACTTCTAAAAATTCACTAACTTTTAAAAATTCATTAAATTCTAAAATTTCAATATAAATCAAGTAGTATTTTGTTCTAGAATTCTAAAAACATAAAAAATTTAAGAAAGTGGACTAAATTGACTTACCACTTTGAGTTCGAACCTTAAAACCCTAAATTTTCTCCTTTCTTTTTCTTTCTTCTTTCTTTCCCCTGTTTCCTTCCCCAATTCTGTTCTTTCTTTTTCTTTTATGTTTTGTTATTATTATTATAATATAATATAATACAATATATATTTTACTTATACAATAAGAAATACATGTATTATTATATATATGATTATTATTTTTACACATGTATTTCACCATTACCATACATTTGTCATAATTTGGTTTAATTACTTATTTATTTTATACTTTAATTATAATATAATATAATATAATATAATATAATATAATATATTCTTAAATAATAAGTAAGTATATATAATTATTACAAGTATATGTATAATATTGTTACACATGTAATTTACTATTACCATACAATTGTAAATTTTATGGTTTATTTGCTTAATTAGTCCCTTTACTTTTTTTTATTCTATTATTAAGCTTTCACACTATATTTAATTTATCCTTATACCTAATTAACCTTAATTTAAACAAATTCACCTAACCAAAACCTAATTAACTACACTACTAATCATCGTAAATATTTTTAATAAATATTTACGAATTCGTTTTTCGAAAACGGAGACCCAAAAATACACTTTCTGATACCCGTGACTATTGGGTCGTTACATTTCTCCCCCTTAATAAATTTCATCCTCGAAATTTACCTGAAAAGAGGTGAGGTATTGTGATCTCATTGTTTCTTCCGGTTCCCAAGTTGCTTCCTCTATGCTATGACTTCACCACAGTACTTTTACTAACGGTACTCGTTTATTATGCAATTCTTTTACCTCTCGAGCTAATATCTCAACTGGTTCTTCTTCATATGGCAAATCGGGTTGGATTTCAATACCCTCTGTAACGCCCCAAATTTCTGTAAATTCGGTTTTTGTGATTGTTGAACATGGAAATATTTGAACATTTGTTTGTGTTAAGTTGGCATAAAATATATGTTGGTTTAAGTGGTTATGTACTCTGGAGTGTGTTTAGGAGGTCCCAAGATCGAGCCTTAACTTGGGCTAAATTTTGGTTTTTATTTGAATAAAGCTTGACTTTTGGTTAATGGGCTTATAAGAATTTATTGGTAGGAACTTAACAGAATGGGCCTACTGGTCTAGTGGTTAAGAAGCAAGGGATTATGCCTGAGATCCCGAGTTCGAGTCGTGAGTATGGCTTTATTTTACTGATAAGCTGTGCAGACGTTTGAGTTGGACTAAAACATTAAAGGTTGGGTAGGGTTTATCAGATGTTTGCCTAACCTGTTTTTCTTTTTGCTCTCTCTGTCATTTTCTCCTTTTCCCAAACCCCTTGCTGCCGAAATTTTATTTTATTTACCTTTCTCCTCCATTGTTCTTTCTTTTGATTAGTCTTGGCGTACTGCTAGCGGTTCTGTCGGCTCAGTAAGTATGGTTTTGTTAAATTGTGTGGTTTCTTTTGGAGATCGTTTAAGAGGGATTTAATTTGCTGGTTAGGGGACAATCAAGGTTCTATGGGTCACTAATTGGGGTTTTAAACAGCGAGTAATCGCCGTTAGTCATTGCAAGTAAGTAAATCTATCGTTTTGGGATTTGTCTATTCTGAACTATTCGAATCAAGAGACTGAAAATTTGGCTTACGATTGACAATAATAGGTTCTGGAGTGTTCGGGATTGCGTTAGGCTTCAATCGAAACTAGATGTGTACTCTATTTACGCAGAAAACGAGTTTCAAAAAAAGCCAAAAAGCTGTCTACCAATGCCACACGGGCGTGTGGACTGCCCGTGTGGTAGTCTGTGTTGTGATACACAAGCATGTAACTGGCAACCCAGGTCGTATGCGCGCCACACGGACGCGACGGACACGACCGTGTGAGGCTAGCGAGGCCGTGTACGAGGCACAGGCTTGACCAATTGAGCCATGTAGGCCACACTGGCGTGTGGGCCACACGGGCAGGGCACACGGGCGTTTGAGCCCAATTTGTTGCCCAAGACGACTGTGACCTGACCGTAGGGTTAGTAAGCGTTACTTAGACCCCATACTCTGATTTGCTACTGGATTGTATACAAAAGCATGTGAATTTATGCATGTGTATCTATCTAATTTTGTATATATGTTCTAACTTGATGATGGTATGATCTGATATATGCATATAAGCATGTCATATTATTTATGTTGCATTGCATTGGGTTGAGCTTGTTGTGAAGAGAAGGAAGACTGAAAGGCTTTTAGCCTGTTATCTAGCAGCTATGCTGCATATATTAGATATGTGCCGTATTACGGTACCAGTTGGTGTGTAGGGTTGGATGGGTTGATTTTATCTCCATACTTAGTGTGTAGGGCTGGGTGGGTCGATTCTATCCCCACATGGTGTGTTGGGTTGGACGGAGATGGCGTGCAAGGTTGATGGGCATGGTTCTCTGATAATCTAGTCTGTTACACATGCGATGTCGTATGGGCTAAGGCCCGAGTGTTCTGATTCTGTATCTGAGTGAGTTAAGGTCCACACCGATTCTGAAAATGGCTAAGGTCGAATTATCTGTATTCTATTACCTATTTGTATGCATGCTGTCTGTGGGGATGTACACACTGAATTTGCGAAAACTCACCATTTTGTTTAATTTATCTGTCAGGTAATCCCCAGCAGTAGATGGATCGGTACGACGGAGGGCTCGACAGTGACCACCGCTAATCATGTGTTGGTTTTATGAGTTACACTCTATTTTATTTGCTTTCATTTAATATTTATTTTTGGGATTATTTATGTTTTTAGGCTCGAACTATTTTGGGTTTATTTCGGGATTTTAAATTGTTGATTTTATTGATTTATAAATAGTGACACCACAAATACGTTTTGGAAACTTAACTTAAGGTTTTCGTATAAATGAATGATGTCATAACTTCCACAATAAAGAGATGTTTTCAAGTAATAACTTGAATAGTGACTTCACGACTTAAGTAAAGATAATAGACAGAACGAATTTTAAACTTGCTAAGGTTTTCTAAAAGCACTCTTATGTGACGCTGCCAGATTCGGCCATAATGTCTAGGCCGGGTTTAGGGTGTTGCACAAATAGACACTCAGCGATAGTGACTGAGTATCGCAGGCCATAGTGGTCCATAATAGAAGGTTGTGCTACGCTTAAGGGTAAGATAAAATGAATAAGGCGGATCGCAAGGAAGTAATCCGGTCGCTATTTAAACTAAGTAGGATTTAGTTTGCCATGGTGGCATGGTACAATTTTAGTCATACTAACGGATGGAAGGTAAGCAAGTCATACGAGATTTAGTTAAGGAAAAGAGTCCGCCATGAACTAAACAGACTAAGAAGACTCACCAAGGGCTTTTAAGAAAGTAAGCCGGAAGACCGTTTTAGTAGAGCATAATGGGAGGGAAGAAATCCACATTGGGAATAAGTGGAAGAAGAATTTAAGTAAGAGACAGGATAGAGTCTGCAGAGATGGCAGGGTATTAAAACTATTAAGGCTAATCGAAGGATGATAGAATGGTAGAATGGAAATCGCTCAACGAATTATCCACTCGTGGATAGGATTAGAAATAAGATGGTCCACTAAAACGAGTTTAAGAGAAATGTTGCAAAGGAATAAGGAGTTGTTGTATTTATTATTATCATTTATTTATTTATTTGAACCCCGACAAGGTGGGGTATGTTTGTGAATAAAGAAACTCACTAAGTTTAGTCGAACTTACAAACGATTTGAACCGTGGATGTAAGATTCACGGGACAAGGAACTCGATGAGGGACCGAGCTAGATCGTGATGAGTCAAAAGGGACATCTCAAAAAAGTGTCATACATATAAGATAGGGATCACCTTTAGGAACTTCGCCTTGTTTTTATTTAGATTTCTATGAGTCCGTAGTTCGGACAGTAAACCTTGTATAAAAATTTAAACTTAGTTGTAAGTTTTATATAAATGTAATATGATATGTTTTAATGTAGCAATATCTTAGTATTAATAATAACCCGATTTAGTTGTGAAGCCCATACCTGGATCCAATGATCAGGTCGGGTGAGGGTGTTACATGTGGCATAATCATTTACCAAATATTATGAATGTTAAATGCAAATAAATAAGGTCAATTGTGCCCACATACAACAATCTAGGGTCAAAGATGGCCAAACCTGAAGCTAGGTTACAAATCTTGGGTCAAACCAGCCAAATGTAAATCAATGTCTTAAGAAAATGAAACAATGTCCCAAGACATGCTTCCCTTGTTTCATGATTTTAGCTTCTAATTTTGATATCTCGACAAAATGGAACCATGTCTCAAGACATTGACCCTTATGTCTCGAGACAAAGTCTCATATCTCGAGACTCTGGGATGAATTTTCACTAGTTTAGCTTCGATATTTTTTGTCTCGTGGTAATGGAACCATGTCCTATGTCTAGATTCATGTACCTAAGGGTGAGTGTTCGATCAAAACGAGTTAAAAAATATCGAGTTAATCGAATTGAAAATTCCTATTTTATCGTCCTAACTCGATTTGAATTTTTTTTGAATTGAGTCGAGTGAAATGAAATTTGAGTCAAGTCGAATCGAGTGAAATTGTTCAAGTCAAATTAAAAAATTAAACATGTCAAATTAAAATCTTGTTACAATATATCTAATTCCATGTTAGTGAAAGTTTTCAAGAGAGCTTTTAATAAAACTTTTCTATATTATTAAGTAAAGAATTAAACTTAAATAGAGAAAAAAGTCCTAATCCTAATTGGGAGAATAGTTCCCTTATTCTAATAAACTACTAAAAGATAATAAAAAAAAATATGAATAAAACTTATCTACCTAAATAAAATTTATCTACCTAAATAAATTTAAAATATATACATATTTCAACACCCTCCCTCAAGTTGGTGCATATATATCAATCATGCCCAACTTGCTTACAAGAAAATCAAAGCTTGCCTTAGAGAGTCCTTTGGTGAGTATGTCAGCAATCTGTTGTTCTGAAGGAACAAACGGCATGCACACTTGGCGTTCTTCAATCTTCTCCTTGATAAAGTATCTATCAATCTCAACATGTTTAGTTCTATCATGTTAGACTGGGTTGTGAGCAATACTAATGGCAGCTTTGCTATCACAGTACAACTTCATTGGTGAAGATTCTTTGGTTTCTCGACTCTTCCATAATTCTTTTTAACCACATCATTTCACAAATTCCTTGAGCCATTAATCTAAACTCAGCCTCTGCACTACTTCTTGCTACAACACTTTGTTTTTTGCTTCGCCAAGTCATAAGGTTTCCCTAAACAAATGTACAGTATCCTGATGTAGATCTTCTATCTGTTATTGAACCTGCCCAATCTGCATCTGTATAAGCTTCAATTCCTCTCTGTTCAGATTTCTTGAAGAATAAGCCATTTCCCGGTGAACTCTTCAAGTATCTTAGAATTCGAAACACTGTTTCTTCATGTTCCTCTATTGGGGAGTGCATAAATTGACTCACTAAACTCACTGCAAAAGCTATGTTTGGCCTTATATGTGATAAGTAAATTAACTTACCAACTAATATTTGGTACTGCCCTTTATCAACTAATCGACCTTCTTTATTTCCAAATTTTACATTTTGATCAATTGGTGTGTCAGCTGGGCAGCAACCACTCATCCCTGCCTCTTTTAAAAGATCAATCACATATTTTTTCTGAGAGACCACAAGACCCTTCTTTGATCGAGCAACTTCCATTCCAAGAAAGTATTTCAAATGACCCAAGTCTTTGATCTAAACTCCAATGCTAGATGCTTCTTGAGATGCCTTATTTTATCCATATCATGTCCTGTAAGAATGATATCATCGACATAAACTATAATAACTGCTATTCTACCTTTTTGCGAATGTCGATAGAACATTATGTGATCAGCTTGCCCTTGTGAGTAACCTTGTTTTTTAACAACTTGAGTGAATTGTTCAAACCAAGCTCGAAGAGACTGCTTCAGACCATACAAAGATTTCTTGAGTTTACATACTCGAGTTCCAAATTTTTCTTCAAAACCTAGAGGAGGATCCATGTAAACTTCTTCTTCAAGTTTTCCATTTAGGAAAGCATTCTTCACATCTAGCTGCTGTAAAGACCAATCAAGATTAACAGCAATTGATAAAAGAACTCTAATAAAATTTAATTTGGCCACTGGAGCAAACGTTTCAAGATAATCTATCCCATATATTTGAGTGTACCCTTTAGCCACCAACCAGGCTTTGTATCTATCTAAAGATCCATCTAGTTTGAATTTCATTGTGAACACCCATTTACAGCCCACTGTTTTTTTCCTATAGGTAATTCCATTTTTTCCCATGTACCTGTTTTTTCAAGAGCGCGCATCTCCTCTAAAATAGCCTCCTTCCACTCAGGAACCTGTAAAGCATCTTTCACATTTTTGGGTATTTGTACAGTATCGAGACACGAAACAAAGGTTGAGAATGTCGAAGACAAGGCTTTATAGGATACAAAGTCAGACATAGGATATTTGACAATATTTTTAACATCTTTTCTTTTGGCAATTTGAATATCTAAATCAGAAAATTCATTGGCTGGATTATGAGTTTTACCTGGACTTTTGACAGGATCTTACGGGTCGAATTCTTGGTGATGAATCTGGTGGATTCCACTTTCTTGATTTCGATTTCTTCTTGAGTAAACAATTAACTCATTTGTTTGTTATTTATTCTCATGATCAGGCTCTACACCTTCATCCTCCTTTTCATTAACATTAACATCATTAATTTCTGTGTTAATTATAAATTCGCCTTCCCCATTATTAGAATCCCTATGTTGTATATTCCTAGTCTTTTCTTGATCAATTATAGAATCTTACTTAGTATAATTCCCTCCCTGAAGATTAGAATCAAAATAAGATTATGTTTCAACAAATGTGACATCTATGGTAACAATAATCTTCCTATCAATTGGATCATAACATTTGTAACCCTTTTTATTAGAAGCATAACCAACAAAGACACATTTTTTTGCTCTAGGATCTAGTTTACCTTGGTTGTGAAGATGAACAAAAACACTACACCCAAAAATTCGGAGGGATAAATTTGTGATCAATTTAGAGTTAGGAAAATTATATTTAAAGAGACGAAAAGGAGTACTATAATTTAGAGTTTTACTGGGCATTCTATTAATAAGATATGTAGTTGTTAACAAGGCTTCGCCCCAAAGATAACGTGGTACCTGACTAGTGAACATCAAGGCTCTAGTTACTTCTAAAAGATGTCAGTTTTTTCTTTCTGCAATCCCATTTTGTTGTGGTGTATTTGTACAAGAACTTTGGTGGACTATTCCATGTTTGGTTAAGAAAACATCTAATTGGTCGCTAAAAAATTCCCCACCATTGTCAGTCTGAAGTACTTCTATTTTCACACCAAATTGTGTTTTCACCATAGCATAAAAAGACTGAAACACAATTTTAACTTCAGACTTATCTTTTAATAAAAACACCCAACAAAGTCCAGTATGATCATCAATAAAAGTGACAAACCAACGTTTTCCTGAAAAAGTCGAGACTTTTGAAGGTCCCCAGACATCACTATGAATTAACGAAAAAGGTTTGGAGGCTTTATATTTTTGAGGTGGAAAGAATGACCAATGATGTTTAGCCAATTCACAAAATTCACAATGATATGAAGAATGACTTCTATTTTTAAATAGATTAGGTAACAAATATCTTAAATAGTAAAAATTAGGAAGTCCAAGCCTATAATGCCAAATCATAACCTTATCAAAATCAGAAACAGAATTTAAACATAAAGTAGTTGTTGGTTGACTTAGATGGTCGTCTTCAAGAAAGTAAATTCCACCAAATTCTTTAACATTGCCAATCATCCTCCCCGATACCATGTTCTGAAACTTACAAATAGAGGAGTCAAATATAACATGACAATTTGAAGACTGGGATAATTTACTGACCGATATGAGATTACAAACTAGATTTGGAACATGTAAAATATCATGTAAAACCAAGGAAGATGAAATTTTAACAGTGCCTTTCTCGGCTATTGTCAAGAAGGACCCATCTGCTATTTTGATCTTTTTGTTTCCTGCGCAAGGTGTGTAAGTTGAAAAAAGAAAATGACTACTAGTCATGTGATCACTGGCTCCAGAATCAACGATCCATGTGTTTGTTTTACAAGGCTTGACACTGAAAAAAATAGAAAAATCAGTACCTGATTGGGCAAAAGAGGAATAAGGATTATTGGATGAGTTAGGAATAGAAGAATTCATCCGAAATTGTGGTGATTGAAAAAACTTGTATAGATGCTCTAATTGTTCCTTAGTGAATGGAGACCCTTCCAGAGAACTTTGGCCCTTATAATTTCCATTAGTTGTTTGGAAAGCTCTGCTATCCCCTGATTGTGAACCACGACCATTGCCACTCTTTTTCCTTCTATTTGTCGGTTTCCCATTGAGTTTCCAACATGTTTCTCGAGTGTGCCAATATTTTTTACAGTGATCGCACCAAGGTTTTTTCTTATCTCCAGTGAAGGTTGTTTCAACCATGATGTTACTAGAGATTTTAACCTAGCTCAGATGCCATGAAAGTTTTCAAGAGAGCTTTTAATAAAACTGTTCTATATTATTAAGTAAAGAATTAAACTTAAATAGAGAAAAGAGTCCTAATCCTAATTGGGAGAATAGTTCCCTTATTCTAATAAACTACTAAAACATAAGAGAAAATAGTTCCCTTATTCTAATAAACTACTAAAAGATAAAATAAAAATATGAATAAAACTTATCTACCTAAATAAAATTTATCTACCTAAATAAATTTAAAATATATACATATTTCAACAGTTAGAGCACATAAATTTGAAACTATATATATTTGAAAACTTTTTCAAAGAAAAATAATAAAAAAATACTTTAGTATGGTAAACTAGAATCATTAATTAACTTATTTAGGTCCCCCAAATTATTATTCTAGAAGGTTTTTAATTTTTTAACTTCCGTTATATATTTTTTAGAATTGTTTTGAAATTTTTATAATTTTTTTAAAAAAATATAAATTTTGGAATTTTTATAAATATTTTGAATTTTAAAAATTATTGTGATTTTTTTTGTAATTTTTGTTAAGAGTGACTAATTTGCTCATTTTTAAACTTGACAAGGACCAAAATGGTATTTATACCAATCTGTTATTCGAATTGTTCATGTTATTCGAATTGTAAAATTCAAATCGATTCGAACTTGAAATTCAAATAACTTGAATAACTCAATTCGATTAACTCAAAATTTGAATTTCTTTTCGAATCGAATCGAATTGAGTTTTACTCACCCCACATGTACCCATAAATGAAAGAAATTTCACCTCTTGTTTTTAAGGTCTTAAGACATATTCTTGAGGTCTCGAGACACTAGCCCAGAAATGAAAAAAATTAAGCAAAGTATGTCATGTAAATTGGACCTTTAAAGCACCTAAACACATACAACATGCAATCAAACCAAACCAAATCAATACAAACATGTTTTTCATTCTAAAACAACACTAAAACATATAATCTATAACAGCCCGATTTTGGCTAAATCGGAACAGTAGTTTCGGAACTACAAATTTGAAATCAGAAAATTATTTTAATATTATTGTATGTGTTTACATCATGATAGCATGTATATGTGAAAGTTTCGTAAAGAAATTTTAATGTTTGAATGCTTAATTCGGTAAAAATGACTAAATCGCGTAAAATGTAAGTGCATGTTCTATTAGTTAAAGGTGTCAAATAGCTTTAGCTTTTAATTATGGTTGCCTTAAATGGTAATTAGACCATTAAAATGGTGGGTGGACAATATTGGACATTAATATGATGATTTTAAATGGTTTATAATAAGGTTAATAATGTAATTTAGTATTAAATGATGAATTAAATTAAAGAAAAACAAGATATCATCTTGTTTTCTTCTTCACTTAGCCAAAGTAGGAAATAAAAAACCATTAAAAGGGTTTCAAAGGTTCGGCCCATTCCTAGCTTGATTAAGTTTTAGCTCATTTTTTATGATTTTTATGTTTTTATAATCGTTGCAACTCTATCTTGCTAGCCCGTACCTTAAATTTTGAAACTGTTAAAGATTTTGAGAGTTGCCATTGTTGAATCTATGTGTTCTTTGATGTTTAATGTTGAAATACGAAAGCTTGATGATAGATTTTCATATTTTGTAAAGTAATTATTGATGAAAGTGCATAATATGGATTAAATTGTGAAATGTGTAAATTGTGTGGTTGAAATGTGAAATAAATGAAAGTTTTGGGCCGCTAGGAACCTATAAATAATTCGGCCAAGCTTGGGTTTATTGAAATTTTGTGAATTTTTTGTTTTGTGAAATAAGGACTAAATTGTTAAAAGTGTGAAAGTTTAGGAGCTAATGTGCAAATAGGCCTAAATGTATGTTTTGGACTAAATTGAATGAATGGTTGATTAAATAAGTTAATTTTGAATTCATATAGATCAAGAAAGAAAGAATTCAGCTTTAGATCGGAGAAAAAGCAAGGTTATCGAGTAGTCGACCCGATCCGTCAATTCGGAACACGAGGTAAGTTCGTATGTGATGATTACATTATAAATGTATGTTAAAATGATTTAATATTGCATAAATTGTTAAAACATGATTATGGATAACGTATGCATTGTGGAAACGACTCTACGAATCCATTCGATGATAGAAACGAAAAGTGTGAAAGCTCAGTTGAACCTTAAGAATAGTTTTGGATACTATTAACATGTCAGTAAGTGATACGTTGAGTTGTTTTCGGGCCATGATATTAGCACTTCGGGTGCGTATTTTACCGATTTGGCCACGACCCATGCATATTGGATGATTTGGCTTTGGGCCATGATAATAGTTCTTCGGATAAGTTACATTGATTTGGCTACGGGCCATGGTATAGGTACTTATCATACGAGACTATTGAGTATCCAATTTCTGTTCCGAATGGTTCAACAGGTAAATGAATGATGTTTTTGAGAAAGAGGTTAGTACGAAGCGATACAGGTATGTACAGAACCTATTTGAGTATTAAATAGTGGAAGTTCGATGAGTTTGTATTTGATAATGTTTTGAGACATGAGAAAGGTTTGTAGTTATTGTATATATGGTTTTGTCATGTGTAATTGGTTGATCTGCATTTATTCGATGAATTAAGTTATTCACATATGAGCTTACTAAGCTATGAAGCTTACTTCGTGTTATTTTTCTATGTTTTAAGTGAATCAGGGCTAGCTCAGATCCGGAGCCTTCGGGAACATCATTGTACTATCAGACATCTAAGTTGGTACTTTTAAGTTAAGTTTTGAGTAAATGGCATGTATAGGGACTTTGGTCATTATGGTATATATGAAGCTTATGAAGTTAGCCATTTAAAATGGCTTGTAAATATCTATGTTTTGGTTTATATATATAGCCATGAGTGATGGCTTATTTTGGTATGTTTTGGTATGAATGTGGTGATGGATTTATAGATGCCCAAATGGTTAATTGATTTGTGGAGTATAAAATGCTTGAGAAATTCCTTGATGAGATATGATTTTAGATGTTGTGTTGGTTATTTATAGGGTAAGTTACGTATGTGTAAAATATGGTAAATGGGCCCTATTGTTTGATATTGTTTTGGCATGTATTTGGCTAAGTAAATAGTAGTGATTTGAGATTTGGAATAGATGAAATTTTAATGGAATGAATTGTGCATTTGGTTGGTGATTTTGGCTGCCTAATTGTATGATGAAATAGTACCATTTACTCTTTTATAGGTATACTTGGTTGGGTGGCAAAATGGCTTGGCAAATAGCCTATTTTTGTCCACACGGTATGCGACACACGGTAATGGTATACAGCTATGTATCCCCTGATGATGCTTAGAAATCAAGTCAGTGAGTTACACAGCTTAGACACATGGGCGTGTGGTCAGCTGTGTGGCCAAGTCAGTATACCCTCCAGTTTTCACACAACCTGGCACACGGGTGTGTTTTCAGCCGTGTGATACAAGTTAGTATGTATGCCCTGTTTCCACACAGCCTGAGACACAGGCATGTCTGGAGCCGTGTGAGACACACGGCCTGTTCACACGGGCATGTGACCCCTGTATGGTTGAAATTTTTCTAAGTTTCCAAAATTTTCATATGTTATCGGCTTAGTCCTGAGCCACTTCTAAAGCATGTTTAAGGCCTCGTATGCCCTTATAAGGGACAATGTGATTGTGTTGAATGATTTATGAGAATGAATGCTTTATGTTTGATAAATGTATGCTATATGTTGTGAATTGATCGGTAATACCTCGTAAGCCTACTTCGACGACGGATACGGGTTAGGGGTGTTACATAATTTCAAGTTTTCTAACATAATAGAACATAATTTCAATTTGCAAGTAAAGGGTAAACAAAAACCATTCAATCAACACTTAGAATTTGAATTCAAATCACAATTCATAAGCATCCAATGATTTCAAACTACATCATACCATACCGTTAATGCCAAATATACCAAAACGTACCAAAACCATAAAGATATGTATTCAAGACATGAAAATTCACCTAGAGACCCAGGTACATGCCAAAAACTAACTCAAAAGAAAAGCTTTTATAAAAATCAAATAAATGTAGCTGAGACTTGAAAGTTCAGACACTACAACCCTCAAACTACTAAATGTAGCATGGTACGAACAAACCGCACGTTGAGCATCATAAAGCTCGATGGTTCTAAACAAAAGCCAATCTCATAATATAAAATCATTAAGAAATATAACATATTTAAGTAACAGGAAATTTGCATTAAACAAGAAATATAACACATTAATTTTCAAATAAATCCTCTTATATTTATTATATTAAATATACTTAATATAATCATCAAAATTATTAGATAGAATTAATTCTAGGCATAATGATCTCAACCAAAAAACAAAATAGGCATAATAATAATTTTAGCCTTAACATTTATCCCTTTTGTCACTTTCATACTTATTCTTTTTTTTTCCTATCATTTTGGCCCTCAATATTTATTTTGGTCATTTTTTTTATATGGAAATGCATCTGAATCATCAAAGTTTTAATGGTATTGATTTGCCACAATTTGTGGTGGCAAATTAGGCTCTTTTCGACACTTAACAAGCTTGTTTTTGGCATAATTTAGTGTTATTTTGATTAATTTTACATTTCAGTCTTTAATGTTTAATTTTGGTAAAAATAAGCGTTTTTACACATTTTTAGGTATTTCGAAGACCCATTAGGCCAATTCGGGCCTAGGGAATGACTAGTGGGCTACTTGAGTGTGCAGGACGTCTTTTCAAGCTAGGGAACATAAAAGATAACTTCAGTGTTGCGACACCAGCATGTAGTGTCACAACACCAAACATCGAAACTATTAGGGACGAAACAGAGGCAACGCCATGACGAGGGGCTCTTCGATGTCATGACGACGCGACAAAAACTTGGATAAGGGTGGTCGCATTTTGACAGCCAATTAGGTTTTTTTTTTATCTTGTTAAACCCTACGTGCTTCAAGAGTATTTTAGGCACATAGTACCTTGAATTTAAGCTATATAAGTCACATTATAACCATATTAGAGGGTGGACCAAGACAAACAGATTTCCTTACACAATTTTATTTAGGTTTTAGTTTAGTTTTCTTTCATATTCGCTTAATTGGAATATCTTATTTTTAAGTTAGACAATTGTGAGAAGAGGATGTTTCATAATCGTGTTATTTCATCAATTATTTCATGAGCAATCTCTTATCCTTATTCTTCTATTTATATTTCGTTCATTAAATCTTTTAATTGAATGTTTGTATGAATATTTGAATATATTTTGTGCTTTGTACTTATGTCGCATGAACTGGTTGTTTCGTTAATTAATTAATAAAGAAAAAAATAATCTGAAATTCAATATTTATTCAAGAGACTTAGTGTACTAGAAAGTGACGCTCCTAGTAGAAAATCTAGATAGGTGAGACCGAGAGGGTATTCGTCGTATGCCTAGGTGAGACCGAGAGGGTACCTTAGGTGGTAATCCTTAGTGAAGATGAGACCGAGAGGGCATTCTTAACTAAGGGTTGTAAATACTTAATTAATAAGTAGGTTTACAGTTGATTCTAGGCTAAGGGGACTCGTGTAGTTGAAATTGATAGTTAATTTAAGATTAGTTTTAGTTTAGGTTAAATCAGTTAATTAATTTTATTATTGTTATTTTAGTTTAATTTAATTAGATAATTATTATTGTTTTAGATGC
Source organism: Gossypium longicalyx (assembly GCA_025698465.1). NCBI lineage: Eukaryota > Viridiplantae > Streptophyta > Magnoliopsida > Malvales > Malvaceae > Gossypium > Gossypium longicalyx. Next base: position 63,414,484 of record CM046996.1, on the reverse strand, counting down.
GCATTACTAATTCATAACTCGACTAGATTAATACTTATTTTCTGTAATTAACTTAATAGTGAGATTTTCAAATATGCAATCCCTTGGATAGGATCCTCGAAATACTAACCAAGTGTTTCGTTGTAAACAAACTATATTACAATTTGACATGTTCGTTTGTAGATACCGCACTTAACTTTATATTTTTTATTTGCATAATTTATACTCTCGATGTTCGCACGTTAGGGGTGGTCAGGTACTAACATGACAACTTGCATGATAGTTCACGTGTACTTTATAAAAAAAATTTTAAAATTTTTTTTTAAAAACCCAACAAATTTTAAACAAGTTCATAACATTTTTTTTATTTTAAAAAATGATCTACATTAATAATGAAGTACATGTATACCGTCAATAAAACTATCACGTCAATAATGTTAAAATTTTAACTGTTTAGTCAACTTTTCTATTTAAAACAAAACAATTTAATTAAAATTTGAAAGTTTAGAGTCAATATAATTTTTAAAACAGAATTAAGACTAAAATAATAAAATAGATAAACATGAGGGGTAAATTTTAATCCACATGGCAAATTAGCTCCTTACATGAAGAAGATAACATATGTTTGTATGATGTATTTGACAATAAATATCCAATTACCCATGAAAGGGACACCACTAGTACACGTGGTTGATGATGATTAGGTGGAAATTAACAGAGCAAAGCAAAGTGCGATCGTCCTTTCGTTTCAGAAGAGGCCGCAAAATGCCCTTTTCCACATCCTTATATTTAGCCTCAAAAAATAAAAATTTGAAAAACAAATATCACCAGACTAGACATTCACAATCTTACTACTCCAACCTGCCTATTTGCCAAATTCACTCTATAAATTTACCATTTTTCATATTTTTTTTTAAAAATGAGTTGTCTTACAGGGGCGTATTTAGACTAAATAATTTTTTTATTTATTTAAGTTGTTTAAAGTTTTTAAAATTTTAAATTAATAAAGTTAAAATTATAATTTGATCCCTTTAAAAATAATAAAATTTTGATTTAATCCTTTAAAAATTATAAAAATATAAGTTATTTAAATGGTAGAATTATATTTTTATTATCATAAAAATTTAAATTTAAGTTCGACCCGCTAAAAAAAATTTCTAACTTCTCCCTGATAGAATCCTAAAATAGATAATAAAATTCACTTAAAATTATATTTTTAGTCCGTATGACTTAAATCTAACACTTTACTTAATTTAACAGATTTTGGTAATATTTTTATAATCTTATATGGAGCCTACTATAAGAGAGTTTTTTTACATTATTTATTTTACAGGAGTGGAGGTTAAAAGTTGTTTAAGAATCGAACTTGGGACTCAATCAAATGAAAATTTGAAATATATTTTTTTGTCACTTCACTAATGATTTAATATATAAAATATTTTTAAAAAAATTATAAAAGAATATATTTAAAATTATTAAAATTTAATATACTTACACCTTCGTCCACACTCATAAATGAAAATAAAGTTAAAATACTTATATAAGGAAAGCTAACTCAGCTGATAAAAAATTAATAGACTAATAATCATAATTATAAAGTTAAAATTCTCTCTACACTTGATGCTAAAATTATATCTAAAAACTAATTTCATGAATACCCAAAAACATAAATTCATCAACAAATTCAACTAATATCCTATCAAACACATCTGCATTTAACTCCTGTCTAATTAAGGGATAGATACAATCTAGACTTGATTCATCATATAAGTCAAGAATCCACCTACAAAAATAAAAAAATTAAAAAAAAATAAATATTTTGGTATACTCTCTATCATGGAGTTCCCAAATAAATAAATAAACAGCATGAATGGGAAAAAAAAAGTATATGTTTAGTAATTTACAAAAAATAAAAATAAAATAAAAATTCAAGCCTTCATGTTCTATTGTCTTTTATTAATTCAAGTCCTTGAGGTTGGTCTTCCATGATACTCTCCAATGAAGGTCTCCAAGAATGACATATTCCGAGTACTTTGCTTTGCATCATTACTTTTATAATTTTTTTGAATATTTTATATATTTTTATATTTTTGAAGTATTTTTTTTTGTTTTAATTTATATTTTCTTATTTCTTAGAATCATGATTAAATTAGTATAATATGTAAATATTAATGATTAAATTTGTTTTTTTTTTTCAAAACTAGGATTAAATTAAAGCTTAATGGTTTAAAAGGCCCTTGAACTTTTTCAAAAAAATCAATCTAGCCCATTTGACTTTTTTTTTTTTGCATCCAATTGAGAACTTGAACTAACAAAATTGACCAATAAGCTCTTTGACTAATATTAACTGTTACAACGTTGATGTGGCTGTTAACAACACTAACATGGCGCTCCATGTCAAAAACAATTGTTAGTTGTCACGTCAACAAAAAAAATTAATTTTTTATTGAAATGAACCTAGACACTCTGTTGTCCAAGTTCATTCATTCCAAAACTTAACTTCTTTTAAAAAGTTAAAAAAAAATTTAAATTTTTTTTATTTAAAATCTATACATTTGTAAAACATTATTAAAATTTATAAAAATATTTCATAAATTTTAAAATTTTAAAAAATAAAAATTAATAAAATTCATTTAAAAGTTAAGTCCAGAAAGAATCTGGACAAAGTTATCCAGATTCATTTGGATGGTTTTTCTAAATTATATTAAGTGCAAAAAAAATTAAAAATTAATTTTCTTTAAAAATTTGATATGTGTACATGCATCCTAACACACCAATAGAATTAAAACATCGATACACATTTCAATTTTTCTAAAATATAATTTTAAATATTTTTAAACGTTATATAATTTAGAAAATTTATCTTGAATGAATCTGGACACATTGTTGTCCAAATTCAAATTAAATCTAGACAATCTTATGTTCAGGTTCATTCCAATAAAAAAATAAATATTCCTTTTAAATTGTTTTTTTTATTTTTTTATTTTTTATTGATGTGGCAACTGATGTGACACTACAACAACAACAACTGTCTCTGACATGGAGCACCATGTCGACGCCGTTAACAGCCAAGTTAGTGTTGAACAATCAACATTAGTCAAAGTGCTTATTTAGCCAATTTTGTTGGTTTTGGAGCTCAATTGAGTGCAAAATGGTCGCAGTGGCTTAATTGATTTTTTCAAAAAAGTTTGAGGGCCTTTTAAACCATTGAGTCTTAAATTAATAAAATGGGTATGGCATAATGCCAAAAAAATAGCCCCTAACATTTGACTGTTTGGTCACATTGGCCATTTATCCTTTTCTTTTTGGAGCACTTTAACCCCTAACTTTTTGTTGTCAAATTGGTCTATTTTTAACGAGCATGCTGACGTGACCGCTAAATGTTTAATGGCGCTGATGTGGAAAAAAATTATTCCACCTAGGTACCAACACATGTCACACGTAATTAAAATAAAAAATAATTCAAAAAAAAACTTTTATTTGTTATAAAATAAAGAGAGACGGGGAGAATAAAGAACAAAGAAAATATAAAAGTAATAGGGAATGTACTTTATTGATCAAAAGAGGTGATTACAATGCTTCATTAGAGTCACTATATATAGGCATAAGAAGTATAAAAGAAGTAGAGATCTAATTCTAATAACCATTAAAATTTAAAGTACATTAAAGCTTTATCTTGATCATTATGGACATCCACTTAATAAGACATTCATAACACTCCCCCTTGGATGTCCATTGATAGATAATGTGCCTTGTTAAAACCTTATTAGGAAAAACCCTGTCAGATAAAAACCTAATGAAAGAAAAAGAGTACACAATCTATAATACGTATAATATGCTGCCTCATTAAAAACCTTACCAGGAAAACCCAATGAGACAAAAACTCGATTAAGAGAAAAAGAGTGCAATGCGTATTTACTCCCCTTCATGAAAATATCACATATTTTCTCATATTATACGTATTTAATCTTGAATACTAGTTTTTCAAATGACTATTTGAATGTATTTGCTAAGTATTTATATTACCATTCTTTTAAAAGTAATGAGTGAGGGAAATTTGGGGAAACATATTTTGATCTCTTTAGGAGATTCAACAATAACCATAACAAACTTTAATCGTGATTCTTTTATAAAAACACAAATAGGTATTTTGGATCATTTTATAATCCTCCTTCAACTACTCAAATTTACCACATATGTTCAAATTATTTCAATTCATATAAATAAATAATTTCCCGATAATTTCAATATGCTTCTAGCATTCTAAATCCTTCAAGGATTTTAATATAAACTTTACTATATAGTGATTTATAAAGGTTGTAACAATAACCATTAGACGCAAGTTAAATCTTTTATGAATTTTCAATTTAATAATATATCTAAAGTTTATTGCATCCACCACAAAAGAATATTATATCTTTCATAATCAATGCCAGGACTCAGTGAAATACTTCATATTTTATTCCGCTTTTGCAAAATTACTTCAATTGCACCTTTACTAGCTTTATACCTTTAGATATTTGGACTACTGGTCTAAAAACTCCACGAATTTAATTGTACTTGAGTTACATCTTTCTATTTTGATCAATTTATTCTATATCTATATTTCTCAATAGATATATTCAAGATTCTTCTTTTATTTTATTATTTCAATAATAATATTGCATGCAAAATCATTGTCGACCACTTTTATTATTCAGTTCCACATTTTCTCGAATTGACATAACTTATCAAGATCTCTTATTTTTATTATTTTAAAATTCAGTTTTAGGTACTTGAATCTCTTCTGAAGTTTTACTTATGTTTTACTTATTAGTTATGTCTTGGGTCTCTTTTGAAGCACCCGCCTCCATTATATGACCATCTAGAAGAATTTTTTATCTTTGGAACCGATCAATCTATATAACACTTGGTTATTCTCATTAAGTTTGTAAATACATCTAACAGTTAACTTGTAATGAGTTATCCTTATTGAACTTCTGGTTCAAATTACTCTCCCTCTAACTCATTACAAGTTATTATTTCTCTCCCCCTAATGTCGAGAAAACTATTGAATCAAAATTGTAATCATAAATCATGTCATATTGAATCTCAAATAAAGAAACTTGTAATTAATATATATTCCCAACTTTCTTTGAGGATTCACTCATCTTTGTACGTTGTGGTGGAGCAATTGGAACATATATGCACATACAAAAATTCAAATATGAGAAATATTTGGCTCTTGACCAAAAATCAATTGTAATGAGAGTATTTATAACTTATTGGCTTGATGCGTACAACATATAAATCAACATAATCTCATGCTGAAATAGAAAGTTTAGTTCTTATAAGTAATGATTTAACTATTAGTTGAAGGCATTTGATAAATAATTCAGCTAAATCATTTTGTGTGTGAACATAAGCTACAGGATGTTCAACTTTTATCCCAATTGACATGCAATAATCATTGAAAACTTGGGATGTAAACTCACTAACATTAGCAAGATGAATTGCTTTAATTGCATAATCTAAAATTAATCATTTAAACAAGCAATCTTGCAAACGACAGGTTGTGAGTTGATAATGCATGTGCTTATTTTGTATATGCATCTGCAAAAATCATATGATATCAAAACCATCCACATGGTGGATAAATGGGCCCATATTCATTTCAGAAATATGAGACATTAAATCTCAACTTTAGCTAGTGAGTTTCTAAGAACCAATTTTTATTGAGAACAAGCAACAAATGAGAATTCTTTAAATTAAAAAATCTTTTGGTTCTTTAATGGATGTCCATATGAATTCTCAATTAATTTTCGCATCATATACGATCCAGGATAGTCTAACTGGTCACACCAAGTAGTAAACGCATTTGTATTAGTAGACTTCTGGTTTACTTTAACATGTATTTCGATTGTACTAAATTGTAACAAATTGATAATTTTATTGTCATTCTTTTTATTTTGTATCCACATTAAATATTATTGTGACATTTACTACTGGAAATGTCTAAATCACTGTGAATTCTATAATGCCACTAAGTAAATAAATATAATTTCCAAATAATTATATGTAGTATTTGCTTCAAGGAATATGCCAAAATCTTTAAATGCCCAAAAATCTATTAATAGCAAACTTTGAGAGTGGATCTTATTTTCCACATGTATAACATGTACATAACCAATGAGTTTTCATACATAAGTTTTCCCTCTTACAAGTTTTCATTAGTGATATTTTACCACGTAATTTTAATTGAGAACTTATTCTGAATACTGTAGAGTTATACTCACAGTTTTTTAAAAATACTTGCAACTTTAGATGCATCCAACCATAATAAGCTTTAGATAGAATTATCATATTCTATTGCTCATGAGTAGATCTTTCATAGTCAAATATTTTGCTTTCAATCTTTTAATAGGGATGATGACAAAAGAATATCATAAATATTATAAATTAGTAACTCAATCCCCTTTTTTTATTCATATGAAATATAATCTTTTCCTCATTCACAATCTCAATAAGAGATCCATTACAAATAACTTTTAAAAGTAATGCATTAACCATCACAAATTTTGTACTTTTTAGATAGTGATATATTAGCTCTTCTAGAGCTTTCAACTAATTTTGTACTATCAAATATTGGAATAATATTTGTTTGTTTCAATACCAAATAAGATAAATATTTTCTATCTATAATGATAGAATTTATTCCTACATTTTCATATCCTTCCTTAAAGAATATTAATAGAAACAAAATATTTGGGCATACGCCACATATGCGGCCAATAATATTTCATATTACATATTGATAACATAAGTTATCTTTACCCTTTAAAGAGTTATCTTGAGAACTCTCATTGTTAACTTATTTATTACTATGTTCCCACTTTTAGTGGTCCATTAGTATATCTTTTGTTTTCATTATGTTTACATTCACTTCGGGGAGTGCAACAAATCTAGTAGGACAGACTTATAAACATCCCAATAGATTCTTTATTTCATAATTACCGTCGCAAACATGCGTGAGATTTCAAATCAAAATCTATCTATGCATGTTGTCATGATTAGTCTCCAATTATAATAAACAATAAACAAAACATATTAAAATGTACCTGAAGATCTTTAACATCATCGTCATCACTAAAAGGTATGAGATAATTCGAAAATATTCTTAATTTCATATAGATAACGGTATCAAATCTTTTACCATCCTTAAGAATAAAAAGTAAAATAAGTTAATCAAAATAATGATAACATATAATGAAAGAAGAATGAAAAATAATAATCAGATATGAAATATTAAATAAAAGAAACTTCCTGTAAAAACTTTACACCTTGTTGTCAAAGAAATTAAAAATCATGGAGGATAAATTTGGTCGTCGATAAAAGGAACTATCACTTTGAGCAAGATTGTACTGATAACGTGTTATAAAATAAAGAGAGATGGGGAGAATAAAGAACAAAAAAAATATGAAAGCAACAGAGAATATACTTTATTGATCAAAAGGGGAGATTATAATGCTTCATTAGAGTCTCTATTTATAGGCATAAGAAGTATAAAAGAAGTAGAGATTTAATTCTAATAACTACTAGAATTTAAAGTACATATCTTGATCATTATGGACATCCACTTAATAATATATTCATAACATTATTCATTAAAAAACAATTAAAAACAAAAAACGTAAAACACGCAGACATTAAATCGTTTCAGAAATGAGAAGTTTGATCTTAAAAAAAATACTTGAATTAGATCATCTAAAAAAAGTGCAGAAACTGAACCCTAACTCAAGAAAGTAAAAAAATTGTGCAAAAGAAGATTACCCAAAGCCTGTTGTAGAATCACATTTTGATTTTCAATAATATTATGTAGGATTTCTATTTTGGGGTGTGTTTTTAAAAGTTTTCACATTGAAAATGTTATTTATGTTGTTTCGATTTTGGTTTAGGGTTTTAAAGCGTATGGGTTTTGGTTTAAGGTTGTCAAATTTAGGGATTCTAATTTAGGGTTTTTGATTTTTGGGATTTTAACTTATGGTTTTGATTTTAGGGGCTTTCACTTAGTGTTTTTTATTTTTTGGAATTTTTGTTTAGGGTTTTTTATTTTTAAGTTTGTTTAGGTTTTTTATTTTTGAGGTATTAGTTTAGGGTTTTTGATTTGGCTATTAATTAGAATAGGAATTTTGGGTATTTTAGTTTTTTTTGTTTAGGGTTTTCGATTGTGATACTGAAAAGAAAATAACTTTTTGGTTTTTGGGTTTTTTGGTTTAGGGTTTTTGATTTCGTTAGTGATAGTGGTCGATTCCAAAATTTGAAAAAATTGCATGTTTCATTATACTTTTTGGTTTAGTGCATGCTGTTTATCTGGGGTTTATAATGTTGGTTGGTTGAGGCATTAGTTCTAGGCAGAGTTCAGTAGGTAAACTTATTGAAGTGGTCATTTCGTCTTTTGTTGTTGTTATATTATTATATATATAATTTATATGATTTGATTATATAATTATTAAATCATCTAGCTTTGTTTGCATTTTGTATTATTTATATTATTTAAATATTTTGTTTGTCTACACCTTTTTTTGCTGCACTTTGTTTGTCTGTTAGTATGGAATCTTACTATTTTCTAACTTTTGTAATATGTTTTTTTTATTGTTTAAACTATAGATGTCTGTAGAGAATGAATACTACATAAAGTTGTATGTTGGGGGTAAATTTTTACATGATCCCCATAATAGGTATTCAAGTGGTAAGATGTTAAGGATTAAAGAGGATCCAAATACAATATCATATTTTAAACTGTGTAAAATAGTTAAAAAATGGTTAGGGTTCAATACAGTACAACTAATTTATTTCCATGTACCTGGTAGTGAGACTTTGCAGGATAACCTTAAGGTTGTGTGGAATGATAGTAGCACTATTGACATGTTGAACTACTGGGTTAAGCATAAGGAGATAGAACTGCATGTAGAGTATGAGATTGACACTGATGTTTTTGTTGATGATCATTTACAGTTAACTGTATCATCTGTTGAAGGCTTTGGTGGTGGTAATCAAGGTGGTGAGGTTGAAGCTGATGAAAATGGTGAGAGTGTTGAAAGTTTAAACGGGAAGGGTGTTGAGGTTGTTGGCAATAAATGTGGTGAGGTTGATGCTGTAGGTTAAGGTTTAGATGGTTCCGATGGCTTTGATGGGTTTGAACAAGGTGTTGGAGGTTTAAATAGTGGTGTTGAAAAAGCTGATAAGGAAAGGGTTGAGGATGAAAGTGATAGTGATTCAGAGGATGAGAATGTTTATTTGATGAAGGTGATGTACTTTTCAAATGCTGCTGATGATGAGGAGTTTCAAGAAGCTAGGGAAAAGGTGAGGGAAGTGGAGGGAAAAACCAGCGGAAAAGCTAAGGAAACAATAGTTGATGAGACTGAAAGTGAAAGCTCTAGAAAGCAGATTCAGTCTGAGGTCCCTGAAGAATTTGAGGGTAAAGGACTAAATGATAGAGTTGTCAGGGAAGAAGAGGGAAGTGAGACTGAATATTTTGATAGTGATGATCATGGGAGCATATTTGGGTCAGCTGTGATAGTGATGATCATGGGAGCATATTTGGGTCAAATGGTGGTGACAATAATGATGCTTGTAAAAGAAGAAGTTGGTCCCCCACTTACAATCCAAACTCAGCAAATTCACATTTCTATATTAGGATGTTGTTTAAAGATGGTGAGCAATTCAAATATGTAATTCGTAAGTACTCAATGTGTTGTAGAAGGGAACTTAAGATAATCAAGAATGAACCAAATAGGGTTAGAGCTAAATGCATTGCATCTAAAAATTGTAAATGGATAATATTTACAAGTTACAGTAGCATGTCCAGGTGTCTGTAAGTGAAAAGTTTTCATGATGAGCACAATTGTTGTATTAGTTTTAGAAACAAAATGGTTAATGTAAAAGTAATTTCAAAACATTTTGAACTACTATTAAAGACCACCTAAAAATGAAGTTCAATGAGATACAAATAAGGGTAGTTTCATTGTAATAGCCCGTTTTTCAATGGTGTCAGAAACAGTGGTTTCGAGGCCACCAAATCCGACGAGTAAGTTCGTAAATATTATTATTTAATATTTATGAGTCAAACATGGTTTTAAAAAGGTTTTTGAATAGTGATTTTTGTTATATAAGTGATTTATTGAATTTTAAGGTTAAGTAGTTTTAAAAAATAAGGTATCAGGACCTCATTTCTATAAACTAAGCCATAAATATGTGTATAAATATTTACGAAGTGTCACTAAAGTGTTATTAAAGTTTCGCTGAAAATTTTAACGTTTCGATGGTTAGTTAATTAAAAAGGACTAAATTGTAAAATATGTAGATCACTTTTTTATTTGAGTGATTAAATGGCTCTTTGAATAAATGAAAAATGGATTAAATGGTAATTAAACCATTATGAAAATTGGTGGATGTTAGTGGGCATATAAATTGTTACTGTTTGATTATAATTATAAGGGTGAAAGAGTAAATTATTAAATATGTATGTTATAAACAAAACATGACAAAATTAATTGTCATCTTTTTCATTTGAAGTTCATCACTGAAACCCTAAAAGAGAAGGAAGTATATTCAGCCAAACTTTGGCTTGGTGATTAGGTAAGCAAACTTTGCCCCTTTTTTTTTTATAATTTTTATGTTTTTTAGATCGTTGCAACTAGGTCCAGCTAGCCTGTACCTTCAATTTTGAAACTGTTAAAGATTTTGAATGTTTCCATTGATAGACCTTATGATTTTAGATGTTAAATGATGAATTTGAGATATTATTCATTATTTAAAAGTATTTTATTAAGTGATTTTTTATGAATTTTTTTATTAGGGACTAAATTGTTAAAATATTAAAAATGCTAAAATTAAATGTGAAATTGTTGCATGAATGGGCTGTTTTGGATACCATGAACATTCAGCTAAGCTCAATTTTGGGTAAAAATGGTTAATTTGCATGTTTTGGGCTCAGGAACTAAATTGAATAAAAGTAAAACTTTAGAGATAATTTTGTAAAAATTTCAAAAAGAACAAAATTGCATGAAATGAAAATTTTTTATTGTATAAATTAATATATTGAATTAAATTATATCAAGATCGGGTGGAAAATCAAGGAAAATAAAAAAATTACCAAAATACCCCTGAACTTTGGTATTTCTGCAATTTAGCCAAGTAAGTTTGTATGAACTATAAACACTTAAACGTGAGTTAAATTGACTATTTAATGTGCTATTCTATTGTACATGAATTAATTGATAGAGGTTATTATGCAATTTATTATGTTATGAAATGATAGAAATTCAACGATGTACGGCGACTATCGAGCCCCGTTTGAACCTTAGGAATTTTTAGGATAAAAATGACATGCCATTAGGGTTTACATGATTCTATTTCTGGTCTTGAACGTCCTATCGATGCCTGAGGTTCGGTATGTATTGCAGATACTCCACAGCTCGTGTGAGCAACATCGTGTAGCTATGTTCCGACCCATAGATTGTGTGAGTAGGCCCATTTTCACAGCTCGTGTGAGCATACTTATTCACAGATCGTGTGAGCATACATGTACAGGAATTAACAGATTACAGTTATATGAGTTAGCACACTATGTGTTAGCTATCCCAAGTATCCAATGGTATTCTAAATGGTTCAACAGGCACTATACGAATTTGAAATGGTAAGGGAACGATATGAAATATGACATGTACATATGTGAACATCCTTGATATGGTGATACATGGAAATTATATAGGTTGAGATGAGTTATAAACTCATGAGATACATGTTGTGGCTGAATGGCTATTTATGTTAATGTGCCTATGATTTATATCTTGAATGCTAACATATTTGGTGTAAATGCTTAGGCTTTGGCCAAGTTGTGGATAGATTATGCCATGTTAAACTTATAAGTTATGCATTGATATGGTAAGTGCCTAAATGGAAATATGTTGGTGATCATGAAAGAGTGTAAGGTTTAAATTATGTAATTTCTATTGAAATGGTTATCATGTGGTTAATTCCAAAAGAACTATGTTTAAATGCACTAGTTTGTGGCTATGGTTGAATGATATGCTTATGTCTTGTGTGATATGCATATGAAACAGTGTGGAAAGGTTATGAAATAGTAAGTTCATAGTTTAAGTGTAAAATGATAAAAAAAAAAAGGGAATGATGAGTTGAATTGATGTTGTTATTCAAGTTAAAAAAAGTAAATGCAATGGAAAATAATGAAATACAAATGAAAATAAGAAAATTTGAAAGGGTTTAAAATTTTATAAATCCTACTATGCTAGGGATGATATGTATATGTGATGCTGTGAATTTACTCACTTTGTGAGTTGTTGAATATGGTTTCATGAATCTTGCGGTATTGGTATATGATTATTTTTTTCTAAGCATAAATTTCATATTTGAAATGGATTGATATGACTAAATTTTGTACGAGCTTACTAAGCATTCATTGCTTACGTAGCATTCATTGCTTACGTAGTTATCTTTCTCTTACTTTACAGATTATTAGAAGCTCGACCGGGTTGAAAGCTCGTCAGAGATCTATCACACTATCCAGCGATTATATCGGTAGATTTTGATGTCTTGGTTAAGGTTATAATGGCATGTATAAGTGGACTATGTCTAATGTTTAATTGATGAGTTTGGGATATATATGTCATACTGGTTGATGATTATAGCATGAAATGTTTCCTTGGACTTGAGGTATTTAAGGTGCTATTGATAGCTTATTGGTTGTGGTTAATATGGTCAAACTGGTGTATGTTTTGAAATGACCAAAATTGGTGTGGTTGTTATGTATCAATTACGTCATGTTTTGGCATGAAAGCAGGTTAAGTGGTAAGTGGTTAAATAAGCACATGTATAGGTGTTTTGGTTGATATTTTAGCCATTATGTTTTGGCTTGTAGACTTGGTACTTTGGATGGTTGATATGTTGATATATGTATGTGGTCTTATAATGGAAGTTATACTGGTATGAAAAATGTAGTTGTCATATATGAATATTTTAGCCATTCTCTTGTATCTCCAATTTCTCCCTTTCATTATACTTTCCTAAAATTAGCTACAAACCCAATATTGATACAAAAATAAGTACACCTTTCATTATACTTCCCTCAAATTAGCTACAAACACCAATTTGAATGCGACAATTTATGTCAACAACAAAGTTTGAAGGTATTAGACATACAAAACACAAGAACATGACATCATACTTTTCAAATTATAACATTCCTACATAATGTGAAATATAAGATAAATAATACACTGCAAATAAACATTTTCTTATAAAACTCTTTCTCTTTCTTGAGTGATTTACATTTTTTCTTCAAGCCTTTAATCTTTGTCCTTAATTTAATGTGATCCACAACATCATCTTTGACTTGTTTATAATTGTTCCCCTAGCCCACATTTTGTACACTGCCACTCTTAGACATCTCAACATTACTACTTTTACTACCACATAAACTCTCACACTTCATAATCTGCTTTCTAAGTCTTATAGTCTCTTTTGTAAGTATTCTTTCGCTATCACATAATTCACGTATTACTTCATTTGCCCTATTACACAACTTGTCATCATACCACTTAAAAAATTCACATTCACCAACCTACAAATTACACAAAAAAAGTCGACATTTTATTATGTAAACCTTACAATTCACTCAAAAATCCATTGTTAGGACGAAATGTTGCACCAATTTAGGGTTCGTTTGTTTACATGTAAAAGGTTTTACGGAAATTGTTTTCTGCATTTTCCTATGTTTGTTTCAGAGAAAATAGTTTGGTCAACGGAAAATGACTTACATGTTAAGGTAAAATAAGCCATTTTCCCTCTAAAATAACTTACCATTTTGAAAAGCATAAGTCATTTTTCGGAAAAAAGTTCATCCATAGATAATTTTATTTTTATATAAAAATTAACTTAAATCAAGCTTAATATTATTATATTGATAATAAATTTTATTTTTATTTTTAAAAATATTTAAAATATTATATTTTTCAATATTATTAAACATACATATTTAATTATTTATATTTAGTCATATAATAAATTATTAATATAATAAAAATAAATTATTATTTTAATAAATTATTTAATACTTCAATTTTATTTTAATAATAAAATTTAAAAATAATAATTTTAAATAATATTATTCACATATAATTTAAAATATTCAATATTAATATTTTAATAATAAATATTTATTACTGTAACGCCCTAAAATTTCTATTTCGGCTTTTGTAAAAATGTGACACAACTGTGTATCTGCTTTAGTAGTTAATTGTTCTGGGTGTGTGTGTGAGGTCCCAAGTTTAAGCCTTGCATTTGGCAAATTTTGGTATTTTTCTTACTTAAGCCTTACACTTGCTCAGTGGGCTTATATTGAATTAATTATAAAACCATATCAGATTGAGCTTGCTAGTTCAAGTGGTAAGGGAATTGGTATGTTGGAGGTCATGTGTTCGAATCCCTATGTGAGTAATGGATGATATACTTTGCTCGGCTGTGTGATAGAGTTTTAGTTTTACTAGAATTCTAAGTAGTGGGTGGTTGATGATGAGAGAATAGTGGGGAGTTATCAGAATTTGTTGTTACCTTTTTGTGTTTTTCCAAAATTCAGTTTCTTTCTCTCTAAAGAAAATCTGACGTTGGAGACCCCTTTTCTCTGCGTTTTCTGCCTTTTGGCAATTTATTTCTTTTACTTTTTATTTTCGATCAAGTTAACGTGTCAATCGCAATTTTCAGCTTTTGGGGTTCCTAGGGATTGATAAGTTTGGTAAGTGGTCTCCGTTAGATTTCTTGTATGTTGGTGTATGGGTTTTTACTGGAAGTTTTAATTGCTGTAAGGTTGCATTGGAGACGGCAGGGCTACTGTGGAGTTCGTTTCAACAAATTGAATTATGCACACGGTTGTTTCGTTAATGATAAGTGTGTGCGTGTGTTGTTGATTCAGTGTTTTAGTGATTTAGTTCGTCATTTTAAGGTGTTCGTTACTCTAATTTTAGGTTCTGGAAGGCTCAGGATAGTTTTTGCATCAAATCGATACCAGGTGTGTACCCGAAAATACAGAAAGTGAGATTTTAGCGAAAGCTAAAAACCCCACTATCGACGCCACACGGGCATGTGGTCGCCCGTGTGGTAGGCCGTGTTCCATAACACGGACGTGTGATTGACGAGGCCAGTCGTGCGCGCAAGACAAGGCCGTGTGATGGCCAGGTAGGCTGTGTGTGACACATGGGCTAGACTGATTTGGGCCATGTGGGCTACACGGGCGTGTGGGTCTACACGGGTAGTCCACACGGGCATGTGAGATTCTGGGCTAGGCCGTGTGATCTATACGGTCAAGGCCAAATTGGACCGTATGGGCCACATGGGCGTGTGGGCCCACATGGGTGTGTGATCCCATTTAACTAAAATGTGTTCTAAGGTTGCACGGATCACCCAAGACGACTGTGAACCTACTGAAGGATCAGTAAGCACTATTTAGACCCTTAAATACGTGAACAGTATGTATGATGTATGTACTGAGCATGATGGTTATAAGAATGAATACTGAACTATATGTGTAACTGGTATTCATGTATTAGCATGTCACATACTGTATGTTGCATTGCATGGGGTTGGGATATTGATATTTGGAGGAAGTGTACTGAAAGGCTCTTAAGCCTATTATCTACTGATTATGTGCCGCATTCGGTACTACTTAGAGTGTAGGGATGGGTGGGTGTTTTAAACCCCACATAGAGTGTAGGGATGGATGGAGATTGTGTGTAGAGGTTGGTTGGGTAGGACTCTGTTTACTAGTTAATGAATATCTGATACTGTTACTGTGATGGGCTTAGGCCCTAATGCATATCTGATACTGAAATTGAAATGGGCTTAGGCCCAAACTGCATTTGACTGTTTGTGACGTTTGACTTCTGTGGGGATTACACACTGAGTTTACATAAACTTACCCCTATTTGTTTTATCTATCCAGGTAATCCTCAAACTTAGACGGATCGGTGCGGCGGAGGACTCGACAGTGACTATATGATTATCGAACTATTTTAATTTTAATAATGGTATTTATTTCCTATTTATTTTCTGGGTTATTTTTTTATGTAAATTAGACTCTTGGACTGTTGCTTTTACTTTGGATTTTCCATGTTTCAAGGATTTTTAAACTATAAACTCAACAAAAGCTCAGTTTAATTCAAAACGACGCTTTTCAAAACGGGAATAATTTTCTTTAAATATCACAGTTTTAAAAGCTTCCGCTATAAAATATGTTTTAAACGAATCAAATTAACGAGGAAATGATTTGAAATTTACGAGAGATAAATATAAGGTAATAAACAGAGATAATTTTAATTTGATAACTTTGATTTCAAATCCCATTCCATGTAACATCGACAAATTCAGCCATAACGTCTAGGTCGGGTTTGGAGTGTTACATTTAATGATATCAGAGCCATGTTACAAAACTTGGCTGTGGATTTTGGGTTTAAAACTTGGTTTCTAAAAACTAATTTTCAAATAATTTGAAATGATTTGACTAAGAATGTGGTACATCGAGTCTTCAACGTTGATCCTGTAAGTATTCTGATAGACTGCTATGATGTTATAGATAGTCTGTTCTGAAAATACTCTAGTTAGTGTATACTGAAACTGAAACTGATAGAGACTGAGCTTGCGAAAAACAAACTCTGAATTTATGATACTGCTTTACATAAAACATCTGTTAATAAATACTGAAACCATAACTGATTCATAAAAATTAGTAATATAGATAAATCTGAATAGACATGAGCGTGCAAGATATCCATGGATGGGGTACTAGAGGCCGAGGTAGAGGCCATAGAGGGGCTCAAGTTGAGTCCTCTTCTTTAGGCAACATGCCGAACTTAGATACGAATGAGACGCTAGTGTCACCTATTACCGAGACTGGGTCTCAAGATTTCATGGTTGGGGACGACGTATTGTCTCAGGCTATGTTAAGGATACTGGAAAGGATCATTGGGCCCAACAGAGGATCTAGGGGTCGAGGGTCGATTATGGAACAACTCCGGTCCAATAGAGCTGAACTTTTTAGGGGTGTCACTGGAGTCGCCCCTAATGTGGCTGAGTATTGGATAGATGCTACTGAGAGGATAATATATGATTTAGACTGTAACCCTGAGCAAAAATTGAAGGGTGCAGTCTTGTTGCTTCGCGATGAGGCCTATCAGTGGTGGCTGACCGTTAAGGAGGGCACTCAGCCCGATCGTCTATCTTAGGAATTCTTTAAGTCTGCCTTCCAAGGAAAGTATGTAGGAGCTAGAAACATCGATGCTCGTAGGCATGAGTTTCTGAACCTCACTCAGGAAGACCGATCAGTAGCTGAGTATGAGGCTGAGTTTCTGAGACTGGGCCGCTATGTGCGAGGTATGGT
Source organism: Gossypium longicalyx (assembly GCA_025698465.1). NCBI lineage: Eukaryota > Viridiplantae > Streptophyta > Magnoliopsida > Malvales > Malvaceae > Gossypium > Gossypium longicalyx. The sequence goes on along the minus strand of CM046996.1, from coordinate 63,397,077 downwards.
GGCATCTGAGTATGAGAGATGTATCTGTTTTGAGGACGGCCTTAGAGATAATTTAAGAATACTGATAGTTCCACAAAAGGAGTGAGAGTTTTCCGTTCTCGTAGAGAAGGAGAAGATCGCTGAGAAGGTTAAGCGCATTGAGCGTCAAAATAAAGACCATGAGAGGGGTAAGAACAAGAGGGATTCAGAGCCTTCGAGTTCGGTATCGAAGCCTAAGAAAAAGGCCAGGACTGATGGGTCAGTTAGAGCTAGGCCTCCTGTTGCTCATACTGAATTGCAGCTATATGAAAATCGTGGTAGACACCATCAATGCGAGTGTTGGAGGAGAACTGGGGCATGTTTGAGGTGTGGATCATTAGAGCATCGCATTCGAGAGTGTCCGTTGATGACCGATTAGATGGAAGCTCTGGGTTTTGGTATTGTGCAGCCACATAGAATAGTTCAGCAGCCACTGAGGGACTGTGGTCAGACGAGGGATGGTAACGGTATGGGCCGTAGACAGAGAGCACCAGGTAGAGGTACTGGACAGACCGAGGTGAGGCAGCCTGCTTTGGTTTATGTTGCTCGTTGCCGAGAAGACAGAGATGCTCTAGAAGTCATTATCGGTACATTCTTAATTTATGATGTACCTTACTTTGCTTTGATAGACATAGGTTCCATACATTCCTATGTAGCTAGTACTATGTCTAGAAACTTGGGGATTTTGGTTGAGAGTACTTCTAGTGAGGTGACTGTATTATTGAGTACCATCCTAGCAAGGCCAATATGGTGGCCGATGCGTTGAGCTGTAGGGAGATGACTGATCTTAGAGTGATATTCGCTCGAATTAGTTTGTTCGACGATGAAAGTTTATTGGCTGAGCTGTAGGTTAAACTGACTTGTATAAGATAGATTCAGAATAGGCAGTTAGAGGATGAATCGTTGGGTCTTTGGTTCCATCAGGTTGAAAGTGGCAGCATTATGGACTTTGGGCTAAATAATGATGAGGTTCTCTGTTTCCATGGTCAGATTTGTGTACCGAATGATACTAATTTGAGGCAGTCTATTCTGAGAGAGGCACATAGTAGCCCTTATGTTATGCATCCCGGTGGGAATAAGATGTAACGAGATCTTCGAGAACTATACTAGTGGCCGGGATTAAAAAGAGGGGTTCTGATTTTGTGACACGATGTCTGACATGCCAGCAAGTTAAGGTTGAGCATCAGTTACCTTTGGGTTTGCTGCAGTCGATTAAGATTCCGCTATAGAAGTGGGAGCGAGTAACGATGGACTTCGTTAGTGGGTTTCCCTTGACACCCACTAAGAAGGATTCTGTTTGGGTTATTGTAGATCTATTGACCAAGTCTACTCACTTAATTCCGGTTAGGATCGACTATTCTCTTTAAAGTTGGCAAAACCGTATATCTCAGAGATAGTTAAACTGCATGCGGTTCCGGTGTCGATCATTTCTGATAGGGATCCTAACTTCACGTCACGATTTTTGAAAAAGTTACACGAGACTCTAGGTTCAAGGTTGGACTTTAGTACTGTGTTCCATCCTCAGACCGATGGTTAGTTTGAGAGGGTGATTTAGATACTGAAGGATATGTTGAGGAGTTGCGTTATCGATTTTCAAGGCAGTTGAGAGGAGTATCTGCCTCTAATAGAGTTCGCCTATAATAACAGCTTTCAGTCTAGCATTCAGATGGCACCTTACGAAACCTTATATGGTTGTAAGTGTCGCACCCCCTATGTTGGACTGAGTTGGGTAAACGTCGAGTCTTGGGTTCTGAATTGGTTTTCGAGACTGAGGATAAGGTTAGATTGATTTAGGATCGTCTGGAAGCGGCTTTTGATAGACAGAAGTCTTATATAGATTTGAAGAGGCGTGAGATTGAGTATTCTGTAGGGGACTTCGTGTTTCTTAAGGTCTCGTCATAAAAGAAGGTTCTGAGGTTCGGTCCCAAGGGCAAGTTGAGCCCTAGGTTTATTGGGCCTTACCGAATTCTGAGACGAGTGGGACCGATCACTTATCAGTTAGAGTTACCTCCAGAGCTAGACCGTATTCATGACGTATTTTAGGTCTCGATGTTGAGGCGTTACCGCTCTGATCTTACTCATATTGTCCCTATTAAAAAGATCGAGGTTAGGCCAGATTTGACCTTTGAGGAGGAGCCGGTTCAGATTCTGAATCGCGACGTAAAAGTTTTTCGAAGAAAGTCTATCCCTTTAGTGAATGTGCTGAGGAGGCCACATGGGAGCCTGAGGAGGCTACATAGGAGCCTGAGGATGCGATGCGTCAGCAGTATCCTCATCTGTTCTGATCAGGTAAATTTCGAAGTCGAAATTTCTTTTTAGGGGGTAGAGTTGTAACGCCTCAAAATTTCAAACTTGACTTTTGTGAAAATGTGACACAACTATGTATCTGCTTCAGTGGTTAAGTGTTCTGGGTGTGTATGTGAGATCCCAAGTTCAAGCCTTGCATTTAGTAAATTTTGGTATTTTTCTGACTTAAGCCTTACACTTGCTCAGTGGGCTTATATTGAATTAATTGTAAAACCATATTAGAATGAGCCTGCTGGTTCAAGTTGTAAGGGAATTGGTGTGTTGAAGGTCCTGTGTTCGAATCCCTACGTGAGCAATGGATGTTATATTTTGCTCGGCTGTTTGATAGAGTGTCGATTTTACTAAAATTCTGAGTAGTGGATGGTTGAGGATGAGAGAATAGCGGGGAGTTATCAGAATTTGTTGTTATCTTTTTGTGTTTTTCCAAAATTTGATTTCTTTCTCTCTAAAGCAAAAATCTGAAGTTGGAGACCCATTTTCTCTGCATTTTTTTGCCTTTTGGTAATTTCTTTCTTTTACTCTTTATTTTTGATCAAGTTAACGTATCAAGCGTAATTTTTAGCTTTTGAGGTTTTTAGGGATTGATAAGTTTGGTAAGTGGTCTCCGTTAGATTTCTTGTCTGTTGGTGTATGGGTTCTTACTGAAAGTTTTAATTGTTGTAAGGTTACGTTGGAGACGGTGGAGCTGCAGTGGAGTTCGTTTCAACGGATTGAATTGTGCGCACGGTTGTTTCGTTAATGGTAAGTGCGTACGTGTGTTGTTGTTTCAGCGTTTTAGTGATTCAGTTCGTCGTTTTAAGGTGTTTGTTACTCTGATTTTAAGTTCTAGAAGGCTCAGGATAGTTTCTACATCAAATCGATACCAGGTGTGTACTCGAAAACACAGAAAGTCAAATTTTAGCGAAAGCTGAAAACTCTATTGTCGATGCCACACCGGGTGTGGTCGCCTGTGTGGTAGGCCGTGTGCCATGACACAAGCGTGTGATCGACGAGGCCAGGCCGTGTACGCAAGACACGACCGTGTGATGGCCAGGTAGGCCGTGTACAACACATGGTCTGGACTAATTTGGGTCGTGTAGGCCACACGGGCGTGTGGGTCCATACGGGTGGTCTACATGAACATGTGGGATTCTGGGCCAGGCCGTGTGATCCACATGGCCAATGCCAAATTAGACTGTATGGGCCACACGGGCGTGTGGGCCTACACGGGCAGGCCACATAGGCGTGTGAGCCCATTTAACTGAAATGTGTTCTAAGGTTGCACGGGTCACCCAAGACGACTGTGAACTTACTAAAGAGTTGTAAGCACTACTTAGACCCTTAAATGCGTGAACTGTATGTATGATGTATGTACTAAGCATGATGTTTATAAGAATGAATACTGAACTATATGTGTAGTTGATATTCATGTATTAGCATATCATATACTGTATGTTACATTGCATTGGGTTGGGATGTTAATATTTGGAGGAAGTGTACTGAAAGGCTCTTAAGCCTATTATCTGGCAGCTCAGCTGTAGTTTACTGATTATGTGTCGCATTCGATACTACTTGGAGTGTAGGGATGGACGGAGATGGTGTGTAGAGGTTGGATGGGTAGGATTCTGTTTACTGCTTAATGAATATCTGATACTGTTACTGTGATGGGCTTAGGCCCTAATGCATATCTGATACTGAAACTAAAATGGGCTTAGGCCCATACTGCATTTGACTGTTTGTTACGTTTGACTTCTGTGGGGATTACACACTGAGTTTACGTAAACATACCCCTCTCTATTTTATCTCTCTAGGTAATCCCCAGACTTAGACGGATCGGTGCGGCGGAAGACTCGACGGTGACGATGACCACATGATTATTGAACTATTTTAATTTCAGTAATGGTATTTATTTCCTATTTATTTTCTGGGTTATTTTTTATGTAAATTGGACTCTTAGACTGTTGCTTTTACTTTGGATTTTCACTGTTTCAAGGATTTTTAAACTGCAAACTCAACAAAAGCTCGGTTTAATTCAAAACGACGTTTTCTGAAATGGGAACGATTTTGTTGAAATATCACAGTTTTAAAAGCTTCCACTACAAAATATTGTTTTAAACAAATCAAATTAACGAGGAAATGATTTGAAATTTACGAGAGATAAATATAAGATAATAAACAGAGATGGTTTTAACTTGATAACTTTGATTTCAAATCCCATTCCATGTGACATCGCCAGATTCGGCCATAACGTCTAGGCCGGGTTTGGGGTGTTACAATTACAATTATAAATATATTAATAATAAATGTTTTGTAGTATAAAGGTTAAAATATAAGTCTATGTACAATTCACAGATTTGTAATTCAGTCTTTGTACTTTTATTTTCAAGAATTTAGTCCCTTTACTTTTCAAATTTGAAAATCAAGTCCAATTGTTGACATCGTTAAAATTTTTTTATCAATTTTGTAGATGTCACTTTTTTAAATAAAAAATATTCACTTAGTAGTCATTTAATTAAAAAATGACGTTGTACTAAATCTGAATTTAACATAATATTTTTAATATATGCAAAAAAAATGTAAAATATAAAATTATAGATAAAAATAAATTCAATTAAACAATGAAAAATAAGAAAATCTCAAATGTATGTTTGTTTAATTGAAAACAAATTTTATGAAATATTTTAAAGAAATCTACCAAATAATTAGAAAATATTTTACACAGATTCCTCTAAACACCAGAAAATATTAACTTTTCCAGAGAAGTAAATCATTTTTCAGAAATCATTTTTCGAAAGTCATTTTCAGTGAAACAAATGGAGCCTTAGTCCAATCGACACAAAAATCAAACAAACTAAAAAAATTCCCAATTTCATATGATCCCTAAAATAAAATTGCAAATTAAAAAATCTCAAATTTCATATAAACCCTAAAAAAATATTGCAAACTAAAAAAAATCCCCAATTTCATATGAACCCTAAAACAAAATTGCTAAATATATGATTTCCCGAAAATTTGAGCAACCATAATACCTTCTGCTTGGGTTTAAATTGCTTCACGAAGTCTCTCTCGGAGCTAACTTGTTATAGAAACATGTTATTTTCTCTCTATCATAAACGAACTCCCCTCGTAATGAAGAAATCAGCTTCGAATAAGGTAGCTTCTCCATCGATGGCTTTTAACCACTATTTTCAGACAATATTTTCGATTCTTTTACTGACCCATTAGATTTCAAGCTTCGATTTTTGCAAAATTTCAATAAAGAGGGAGAGGATTTGAGATTTAGGGGCTTTTAGATTGTTTTATCTGTGTCTGTGTTCAAGGGTTTTTTTTATTTTTTTTAATAATTTTAAAATCAGTTGTTAATGTGGCATATAAGACAAAATAATGTCACGTCAGCATTTAATTACATTTGGACTGCCACATCAGCGATTAATGTTGACGGTTAGTCAACTAATGACCACATCAGCATATCTGTTAAAAATAGACCAATTTGACAAAAAAATAAACGTTAGGGGTTAAAGTGCTCCAAAAAAAGATAAAGTGCCAAAGTAACCAAATAGCCAAACGTTAGGGGCTATTTTAAGCATTATGCCAATAGTTAAACATTGAGGGCTAATTTTGTTATTATACCAGACCACATCAACATTCTGTTTGGTGATCAAACTCATTTTAACTGTAGAATGACAAAACTAAAAACTTATCTAACGAGAGTGACTAAAATTGATAACCTATCTAACAAGAGTGACTAAAATAACAAATTTTTGAAATTGGTGACCAAAATAGGAACGTGGGTAAACTCTGGTGACTAAATAGGTAGTTTACCCTTATAAAAAAGATAAAAGTATTATTGTACTAATATAACTTATTTAAAATATGTAAGGTTATTTTAGTAATTTTCTAGACTAAGACGGTGTCATGTTGACTCGTGACATCAACTTAATTGCACACTTAAATGATAATATAGATATACAAACAATGTGGGTGAACATACAAATGTAAGATATTAAAATAAAGTGTTGGTTAAATTGGTAAGAATTTTTTTTATAGATGTTGGTAGCATGCGTTAAAATCTCAACATTTACATTTTTTTTTATTTTTTAAAATAAGAAAATGAAAAAGTACCATCATAATAATATAAATTATTTAAAGTATATAAGGTTATTTTAATAATTTTCTAATTGAGTTGGTGTTGAGTTGACTCGTTACACTAACTCAGTTACACAATTAAATAATGATATAGATGTTATGATAAATATATATATTTGAAAAGAGACGAAATTGCAAGAGTTGTATGTATGTATGTATGTATGTATGTATGTATGTATGTATGTATGTATGTCTATATTATGCACACTTTATTACCTCCATTAATTGTATATTTATATTAATATATTTGATTGAGTTGGTGTCAAAATTGGTGACAACACAAAGATAACTAAATTTAATCTAAATTTTTTCCATTTTAACATTGTACATATTTCATGTGTTATTATTAATTAGTTTCAAACTATATATTTCATTATTTATTATATATTATTTATATATACATTTGTAGTTTAAATTTATAAGTTTCATATATAATGTTTTTTATATTTTTTTAAGAATTTTTTTAAAGTATATAACATAGAAACTAAATTTCATTTAAATAAAAACAATCATACTGATGGAATCAGAAAATCATTTTAAAGCAAAGAATTTAATTCATTGATGTTTGTTGTAATCCATTTTCAAATAAAAAATACCAAAAATAATAAGAAACAATGGGTTGAATTTTGTTATGATACTTGTCCTCAATGGCTCAAAACCAGAATGAGTTTGAGCCAGATTTTATTGAGCTCATGTAATGAGTTCGCAAATCGAGCACACATAATAATAAGCATTTGTCGGATAGATACCTACATTCTCTTGCCAAGTCATACGTGAAGTTGTGCATAGGACCACATAAATATGTGTGAGGTCTAGAATAAGATAGTGTTGACATGAATGAAATCCACCTAATATGTCATATGAGTAAGTAAATAGTAATTGTATCACATAAATAGATAAACCTCAGCATACAGGGAAAAATACTCAACAAATTTCAATTCAACTTCCCAATATTTGGTTGGATGAAGATATGTGTGGCATGAGAGTGAGAGTAAAAGTTTGCGGAATTTGAATCCACCATGCTACCTGAGTCATTTGAGTCATTATAACCTGTTTTTCCCATAGTTTTAGCTGAAAAGTAGAATTGGGACGATACCAAATTATTTTTATAACATCTAAATCGGTGTTAAATTTAAGTAATTTGTGTTTTCCAAATGAATGGAGAGGGCAGTGATATCAGTTTTTAGATTTCATTTCAAATTATGTGTAGTTTCTTTTTTTTTGACAGTATATTATGTAGAGTTCTCATCTTTAAATATATATATATAAATTTATACGTAAAAGCACTCGTATCATATATAAAGTAAGAAGCAGAGATTGAGAAAGAAAGGAAAACAGATGGATTGGAACAGAGGATGTGAAGTTGATCTGTGTTTTCTGGGAGGGAGAAGAAAGGAAATGGGATAGAGTTCAAACCCATTGCTTTGGTTTTTGTTTAATGGCCCAAAATCAATGAAAATTACTGTTGAGAGTGGGATTTGAACCCACGCCCTTTCGGACCAGAACCTTAATCTGGCGCCTTAGACCAACTCGGCCATCTCAACATTTAATCTCTTCATCAAAAACAAACATAAAAACACTGAAAATATGAATCATTAGTCAACCTTAATATTATACATCAACTTTAGTTTAATGTGCAATTTTATACATGAACTTTGATTTTGTACAATCGTAAACATGAAATTTTGGTTTGGTCCAATGCTCATAAATTATTATTACATTTATAGATATAACATCATTTTATGTTTATATATTGCATTATATTTATGGAATATGAAAATAAAATGATGTATTTATTTCTTTAAATGTGTATGATTGAAACAAGAATATTAAAGTTTTATGTATACATTTGAACCACAATCAAAGTGTCCTGTGTATAATCGCACCAAATTAAAATTCGTGTATCAAATTGCACATTAAATCAAAGTTTATGTATCACTTTTTAATAATATTAAGAATGAGATTGGTAAATTATCACATGCTAGTATAGTTCACCTACACTTTGCAGTAGGTTATTTATATTTTTGGTTCAAATAATGGAGTAAAACTTTAATATTAAAATATGCTTTAAATCTATGGACTTATTGTTAATTTGAAATTTTAGTCTCCATATTTTTATTATTAAAAATTTAGTCCTCTTATTTTTTAAATTTAAAAAATTAGGTACAATTGTTAACACTATTAATTTTTCTTAAAAATATATCAATCTTTTTATTAAATCAAATGATAAATGATTGTGTGAAACATAGATTGTTCTGGGTCAATTTATGTTTTTGATCCCACTACTATGTTTAAATTTAGGATTTAGTATGTATATTTTAATTTGACAGAATTTAGTTTTTATACTTTTATAATATCATTAGTTAACCTAAATAATTAAAACCCTTAATTATTTAGCTTAAAATGTTGAGGTCAAATTTTTCTTAAATATACCAATACCAATTCGAATTTATCATGTTGACATATTTTTTCTTTTGGTTAAAAATGTGTGTGTTTTTTTTAAATCACAATATAATTTTAACTAGAATTACTAAAGATAATAACAATTTGGACTAAATAATGTCATTGTAAAATGAAATGACCAAATTATGTCTTTTAAATATAAAGATTAAATTCGAAAAATGAGTATCATGGAAGAATCATAATTGTAATTTGACCATTATTTTATAATGAGAAAAAAGAGATGAATTTATGTACACATGTCATGGAGAGAAGCATGAGGACATTATTTTCATACATACACACATACATATATTTTTTTTCTTAAAAATACCTTTTTAGCACAAATTTTTTTTTTATCTTAGCATGATAAGTTAGAATATGTATTTTTATGAAAAAATTTTGCCTGAACACTTCAACTAATAGTTGAGGATAGTAACTATTTAAATTAATTAATGTCAATAGAAAATCAAATTATGTTAAATTAAAATATATAGGTTAAATCTCATATGTTATCATAATAAAGGGATTATAATTAAAATTTAGGGTTTTTTAAAAAAATAATTAAATGCAAAAATAGAGTATTTTTTTATAGAAACTTTGGGTGTTGTCTGACACATTGGCGGCATCGATGAATTTAAAAAAAAAAGTTTGATAGGAAAAAAAAAAGGCTGAAAGTTGTGGTTTCAACATCTAACAATTAATGTCTCACTTTTTCCGCAGCAAATGGCAACTCAACAACACATTCTTAAAGTACCACTCACCTTACTTTCCCTAAAACCACTTCTACTTTCAGGCTTTTAATGCTTTATCCCTGCATTTCCATTTACCAAATCAGGTTTTTAATGTCTTTTCCTAGCTTTTTTTTTATTATTTAATGAAGGAGATGTCACTTGACACATTGACAGTACCAATTAAAAATATTTTTTTCACATTGATACATTGGTGGCACCTAAAGTTATTGTAGAAAAAACATCATTTTCGTATTTAATCTGTTTCTTATATATTTTTTGTATTTAATTATTTTTTAGTATTATTTTAAGAAAAAACCATTAAATTTTAGGTTGTTAATCAATATATATATTTGAATCCTAGTGTTAATATCCTAACCATTAAACTTTAATATATAACAAATATATATTGATTAAATAAGGGGATAAAAAGAAACATGAATTGAGATGTACGTAAGATGTAAATATAAACATGCATATATAGCTCTAAATCAAAAAAGAAATGCATGCATAGCCTGAAAGGGTGATCATATATGTATATACTATTTATGTCTATTTTACGGTTCATATTTAGAGTTTATAATTATCCCTCCTAGTAATGTTGTTTTTAAGGTTTAAATCCATATTTGAACCTATGTTCTTTTTTTCAAAGTGTAGCATACTTTATCACTACACCCAGCCTTTGTTTGGTGATTATATATGTAAATATCATATCATGCGAAATGAAAATCCGAAAGAAATCAAAATTAGGGTCCCCACAAACTAATTTTAGACTAGGTATGGTGATTTATAAATTTACTTGTTTTAGAATTAACCTAAAAAAAAAATTAAGAAAAATCTTAAAAGAACAAGTGCGATCTACATATCAGATCTAGATTTAGAAATACGATTAAGGGTTATCACCCCTAAGACACCTATCCTAAGATACTACCATTTTAACTTATGCCATTTTTATTAGTGCTTTTATGCTTTCAAATTAACCAAATTATTTTACGCATTATTACAAATTATCAAAAAATAAAATAAAATCCTAAAAATATTAAAATATTAACAATCAACCAAAATTCTAATAAACAATAGAAAACAATAACCGCGAACCAATCAATCAAATATAATAAATAAGAAAAATGATACAAAATTAAAATTAAATAAAACAATTATACAACCAAAATAATTAAACATCCTCGTAGCAAAAATTCCTACAAAAAAAATAAAATAAAATAAAATAAAAAGTGAATTCCAAAAATGATTAAATTAATAATATATCACTTAATTCTAAAAAGAAAGTTTAAGAGTCTTAATTATCAAATCAAATTGAAAATAAAAAACAAATTAAATAAAAATTAATAAAAAATTGAAATTTGAAAACAATGTGAAATCAGAGGGACTAATTGAGTAATTTCCTAGCCTGAATTTCAAAAATTGAATCATATTGAAAACTAAACAGATTAACATTGCAATTAAAAAAAGTAGAATCCCTAAAATATAAATGGAAAACGCGTGGGTCCTTATGTTACAAGTTTCCCAATAATTCACCCTATTTAAATCTTTAAAATCACGTTTTCGGAGAAACAGGTTCTCCCCTCTCTAATGATTTTTAAATCGAATTGGTGATAAAACTAATCAGATAATTAATTATCAATTTGATTGATTCAATCAGTTCAATTAAAAAATTACTAAAAATTGCCAATAAAGATTTTGAAATCTAAAAAGCTAAAATTTTCTCCTATTTTAGGACTTTCCAAATCTAAGAAGATGGTGACCTCCTTATGGCTTAAGGGTTAAACCTAAGTGAGATCGCTATCATTGGAACCTCCTCCTTTTGTCATTCAAAAATCGAGCCTAAAATCTCCCTAAACCCCAAAAGTTCAACATGCATGCTTTGGAAACTCAAAAAAAGAAAAAGAAAACTCGAAATATACCTTTAGTTGTTCTGAGATTGTGTAGCCAATTGATATTCTGATATTAATTATTATTATTTTTTTGTTGATTTTTCGATCAATTCTTTTTCTCTTGTTTTGCTAGTTTTTGTAATGTTGGAAAAAGTTGTTAAAAGATTTTATTTTAAATTTGGGTTCAAAATTTTCTAATCAAATATTAAAAATTTCAATATTACATTGTTGATGAAGTTGAAACTCAAATTTTCATTCTTTTTTGATGATTTTTCTGATATTTTTTATTTATATTTTTGCTTCTTTTACATTTTTAATATTTTTTGAAAATAATATGGTATATAAAATATGGCATAATAATAACAGTAACTGGTTTTCGATGCATTCAATGCTCCTTTTGACCTTCCCTTTGCCACGTGCAGCGCCAATACCTTAAACTGAAATATCATAAACAGTAGGCCTGTGGGCCTCCAAATCGATTGGGATTGAATCTGAACTTTGACTCACTTGAGCCCAATTTGGATTTTAAACTGAAAATTGGGCTTGAACTTAATTTGGATTTAAACTAAAACTCTGGCCTAAATCCGAGATTGAACCCTTAAATTTTAAAAACTGAAAATGGGGGATCACCATTAAATTTGCTTTAAAACAAATCATGAAATATTTTTATTATTATTTTCCAACAAGTTTAAAAATAAAACCATGATTTTCTTTTTTTAAAAGAAATGTTCATATTTTCTAAAAACATATCCAATATCCACCCCATTCCAAATTTCCAAAAACAAACAAAGATCTAGACATTGAGTCACTTTCAATTCTAACTTTTGTTGAAAAAAAGAAAGAAAGAGAAAAAATCAAAATAATTGAATCAAATCAGCAAAAAAATAAAAAAAATAAAAAAAGAAGAACAAACTTGGAGAACCTCTTAACTAGGTTTCCAAACCCAAATGGGAATAGAGCTTTCAACCTCATTACTAGGATTTTGAACTTAAACAGATCTCACCACTAGATCACTAAATCATAAAGGAACCTTAAAACTAAGCTTCTAAATCGCACATGATCCTCTTGATCTGCCATAAATTAATGTGACAAATTAAGCCTTTTTGACACTTAATGAGCATTTTATGACTTTATTTCATACTTTTTAGTATTTATTATATTTTACTTTAGAATTCAACTTTATACATTTTTTAGTGAGTTTTAAAACCAAAATGGCAAAATCATGTATTTGGGAGTTTAACAATTAATTTGAGCTTGAAGAACTCTTGCCACTATGTTCCAAGTCACAACATTAGACCTTTGGTACCGTGAGAACTTGAAGCTTAACAAAAAAAAAAAAACATTGCAATTGAACTAGTGGTGGAGTCACGACATTAAAGGGTGTGAGTCATGACAGTGAGCTCTAGGGTCACGATATTAAGCTCCTAAGCTCGTGACATCAAGGGCAATCACCAAGGTTGTGAAATCCCAACCATCTAAGGGTCAGAGTCGTGACACCAAGGACTAGTGTCGCGACACAGGAGCTTCAAAACATCTCTAGGAGTAAGTAGTTTGGGATGTCGAGACACCAAGGTTTGGGTGTTGTAACACTGAAGCTGTAACACCCCTATACTCTATCCAATTACTGGTTCAAAATATCGGAATGCTGCTACATTTGTTGCCAGAGCAAAAAAAAAATCATATTCTAATAAACTGAGCCTAATATTTTGATGTTACAAACATAATGTTTAAAAGACAACCTGATTTTAATTAAAAACCATGTAAATTTTCGAGTAAAGAATATTTTTTTTTTGTTTCAACCACTTTCAAGTATAAAATAGGGTCAAGTATTGGTACCTTGGCATTAGTACCGATACCTCTGCCCAATATTGATACCAAATTTAAGTTCGAAGTTTTTGAAAAATTCAGCAAAAATCAAAGTATCAATGCCCTTGTCAAAGTACCGATACTTTCCTCATAGTATCGATGCTCTGTATAAGGTATTGATACCATTTTAAGGTTCAATATTGAAAATTATGGGAAATTTTGCTTAAGTACCAAACTTATAGCACTTAAGCTGTAACACTCCTAACCCGTATCCATCGCCGGAATAAGGTTTCAGAGCATTATCGAGTAATCGTAATCTAAATAATTCATTTTCAAACATCTCAAAAATCTTAATGTAATTCATCATTAACATGCATAACGTCCTTTATTCAAGCCTTAAAGGCCTAAAAGTCACTTTAAAAGTGTTTTGGGACTAAATCGGGAACATTTGAAAATTTTAGGAAAAAGTTAGAAAAATTCAACTGCAAGGGTCACATGGTCGTATGGGATTCGAAGTAGGGACACACGGCCGTGTCCCAGCCTGTGCCCGTGCTCGTGTAACTCACTGACTTGGGTCACACGGCCAAGACACACGCTCATGTGCTAGGTCGTGTAACCCTAGAAACGGCTTTGCACACCCGTGTGCTAGTTGTGTGTCTCACATGGCCAATTCACACGCCCATGTGTCTAGCCGTGTGGACTTAAAATGTGCCTTAGACCATAAGTTTACCATTTCCTACTTGCTTGGGCATTAAGCAACTCAAAAACCATTCGTTTAATCTATTCAAAACACGATCAAACATACATAAAACATGCCAAAACAGTGCTTAACCAATGTACCCTCATTGGTACCACATTTATATCATCAAAACATATCATCAATGCATCATTCAAATCAAAATTTTAAACATGCCAAAATCCATCAATTTGACCTAGCTCATATCTACCTAAAACATCAACTTATATTCACATACACATAACAAGCATTGGTTCAAAACAACATGCCAAATTATGGCTTCAAACACAAACATAAATTTATATACTCAAACCAACATTACACTTATAACTTCATTTACAATCCATCCACAAAATAATTATCAACTAGATATCCGAAGTACATGCCAACACAAAAAGATAAACATCACCACATTTGAGATCGGGATCATTGCTGGATGCTGAATCGACGATCAAAAGAGAAGTACCTAACCTGTGCATGGGAAAAACAAAACCGTACGCTGAGTAAAACTCAGTAATATTTCTATAATATGAACAATTAAAGATATAATGATACAAAAATGCATAATTTGAATTATACAAACATACTATTGTCTAAGCTTACAATTACCATATACCATCATTTCAAATTTATGCATATTACCATATTATTTCACACTATACTCAATCTTCAAATGCTATCATATTTAATTTGTTTAACAAATATCTCAATTCACATCACTTGCTATATAAATAGCTTTTCACATATCCATCCACATTTGTTTATACAATGGTATTATCTATTTCCAAATTCACTTCATTAGTACATAACCAATGTATTTCATTCAATCACAACATATCTCATTTTTCATGTTTCAATTCACTATCTCATTTCCATTTCACTTATTTGTCATTTCAATATTTTCTCATCTTTGCCATTTCAATATCAATCACATAAATTATAGTTTTACTTCCCCCTATTAACACGACTCGGACTCGGACGGATACATGAATCCAACCAACACACCAATTTGACACCTAGTGCCTCATCGGAAAAATCCGAAGTAATAACTGCGCCCAGCACTATATAAATTGACACCTAGTATCTCATCAGTTAAACTAAAGTAAATTGGCACCCAGTGCCTCATTGACTCAAAGTCGAAGAAATCCCTGAACTCTTCCTATCCTATGACATGCCATCTATATCCGACTCAGCCCGATACAGTTATAGGGTTCCATTTTGCTTCAATATATATATATCCAATATCAAATTTCATATAAGCACATTATCACATATATACCTATTCAATTCAATCAATATAATTTCAATAAATTCATCACATACCAAGTCAATCCATTTCAATTGTAAAACATAATAGTTCTCACCTCCAATGCTTACCATATGCAAGAAATCAAAATGCAATAATTTACAACTTAGTTTGGATTATAGAAACACAAACCGTGGATTCCAAGCTATTCAACGTCGATTTTATCCTTCCCTTTTTTAGTCGAGGACTCCTGTACGGCGTTAGCTACGAAATTAAAACAATTAAAATACATCAATACAACACAAATCAATTTCACATTGAATATTTCAATTTTTTTACTCAATATTTGCTTAAATTCAAATTTAGTCCCTAAACTGAGACTAATTTTTATTCTTCACATTTAATTCTATATTTTCATACAAATTTCAATTTAAACTAAATTTAACTCCCTATTTTTAATTAAACCCCTAAATTTTAAAATTTTCACAATTTAGTCCCTATTACTCAAAATTTACAATTTTTTTTACAATTTAATCCTTTTTCATTTCTAGCTTAAAAATCTATCAATTTAATCCCTAATACTAAAACTATTTAATAATTACAACATTTAAAATCTTAATAATTGCTAAAATTTCAACATGGGTCGGGTAGTACTAAACATCGAGATTCCAAAAATATAAAAATAATAAGAAAATGGACTAAATTGACTAACCAATTTGAATTTAAACCTTAAAAAACCTTAAATTGTGCGTCTTTCTCCTTTTTTCTTTCTTTCTCTTTTTAATTTGCATGTTCTCTTTCTTTTATTTCCCATTTGTTTTATTATACTTTATTTTATTATAATTATAACATATATACATATATATTTCTTATTATATAATATAACATATAATATAATAAGTTAATATATATAATCATCATTAATGCCGTCCACTTAATGGAACAAGGCATAATTGCTTCTTTAGTTTATTTAATTAATTTTTAATCTATAATTCAACTTTTATCCTATACGCGATTTAGTCCTTATACTCTAATAGCTCTTAATTCAAGCAAATACGCTTAACCGAAACTTAATTAACTATACAAATAGCTTCGAAAATATTTATAAATTGGAAATGGAGTCCCGGGAATACACTTTTCGACACCCCTGACTATTGGGTCGTTACATAAGCCCCTACACTATTAACCTCAAAACACAACCAATCCAATTCACAATTCAACCAAATGAACTTAATTTCAATTTCAATTTCAATTTCAATAATCACATAACTTATCTCAAACTTATTTAATTAAAACTAAGTTTATTGACTAACAAAGTATTCAAGTTCTACAATTTATTCCATTAAACATTTCATTTTCTCCCAACATAACCTATGTACATGACAAATCTAAACCAAAATGTTTAAACATACTCTCTTCTAAGTTTGGAGATGTGATGAGATGAGTTGACCATGACCTTTGTCCTAGCTCATCGATTCTAGCTCCTACCTACGTGTTAGAAAGAAACGTGTTAAGCCGATGACAGTTTAGTAAGTAATACAAGAATTTAAACCTTTATATAACAACTACAATTTCTTAATATATATATATAGACATGTAAATATATGCCATTTATCTTCTTGGCTCTAATAAACAAATATTCATTTCGTGGGACTTACTACCACTTACCATATCACATTAACAGTTTCCTTGATCATATTGCAATTTGTAGCCTATTGTAGACTGAACAGAACACTTACGATATACGAAACAAATACAGAGTGTATCACCTTATACCCTACCCGATTTATCAGATGCGAATATAAGATTCCACCAGACTTAAACACTTAACAACAGATTTTAAAAAAAATTGGGTGAAGACTTTGTTGAACATATTTCTTACCTATTTGTTATCATTCTAAGTCACAGATTCTGAAGATAAACGTTTATTTCATGACAACTGATTCTCAATGATAGTGTAAGTCAATACGACTTAAAACTTTATTAAATCAGACCCAAATGTGGCATATAATACTATTCACCATTTGAAAATATTTTTTCAAAGTGTCCCTCTGTATGCATAATATCGCTTTATAATCACTACTTGGCACATTCCTAGCTTGGTCCTCTTTGGTGAACCGGTTCAAACCTAATAACCTGCATTTCAAATAAACACCCATAAGTCTAATGGAACTTAGGGAGTTCTAACCGGTATTACCTTTTTACATTACTGTCGAAACCCTTGACTTTAAGATTTTGGACTTCTTTCAACTTTTGTGGATACTTTTCTGATTCCTGATTGGTGGATAACCATATGTCAATCTCTACACTTAACCATCTTATAGACATTTCACCCGATTGGTGGATCACAGACTTCAAATCATATTTTGAATCCCATTACATAATTTCTTTATAGATAATAGTTGGATATACTTTTTGGAATGATACTCAATGGATGCTACTCCTGACGGATTCCATTGCAGGATCCAACGATTATCAAAACACCAGTTACATCATATCTTTAAATCAATCCAAACAAATAGACTTACTTAGGAGAATAAAACATTTTAATTCAAGCAACCAAATCCTAGATATCTCCTATATAGGACCTAAAAATTCCAAGTTTAGCGGACACTTACACCACCCAATATTCCAAATATATAAAGTTCCCTATCATGGCTGATCACTATGGCATATTCCCCAGTCTATCATACTATTTTGAGAATTCATTTAGAAAATGCTTCAAAGGCATACCCACATTTCACCATACGATTGATTAATAACTTGTCAGTTAGGCTCATACGCTAGAATTCAATACACAAGTTTTCTAGTTGGCTTGTCACCAAGGCTCTCCATATAAGACCCTGCATAAGATTTACATAATTTTCCATACAAGATCTTCAGATAATTCATCACTCAAGATTTCCAGATTGCTATGCCATTAAGGCTTTCGCCGTACTACGCCACAAAAGCTTTTCAGGTATCTTGCCACAAAGGCTTTTTAGGTAATCTGTGTTTACTGTCCTAGCAAACCATCTCTGTGGATGCCATGGGGCCTCTCCCACATAGTCTTAT
Source organism: Gossypium longicalyx (assembly GCA_025698465.1). Taxonomy (NCBI): domain Eukaryota; kingdom Viridiplantae; phylum Streptophyta; class Magnoliopsida; order Malvales; family Malvaceae; genus Gossypium; species Gossypium longicalyx. The sequence continues at coordinate 63,378,723 of CM046996.1, read as the reverse complement.
ACCTTCACGCCCTCTTGACGTATTATCACATGATGCCATGGGCATGAACTTTCCACATATTTATTCTGTGATTTGCTAGTCCGGTCAGCATTATAGCTGCCCTACCAGAGGCTACAAGATAAATCTCTATTTTCACAGTGTTCTGTCTGTCTGGTTAGTAATATATCTGCCCTACTAGAGGCTACACAATATATCTTCTCTTTACATTTAAACATATAACAAACTCACTTGTATTGGACTCCTACAACAAGAAAGTTTTTTTTTTTTAGATTTTGACCACACACACACATGTAACACTTATTATTATTACCCACGCATTTTAGAGATGACGTACCAACTTTCTAGCAGCAAAGATACTTATCATACAACTTTATATTCAAGCAACTACCGATACTGTAACACTCCTAACCCGTACCCATTGTCGGAATAGGGTTACGGAGTATTACTGTAAAAACGTAACTCAAATAATTCATTTCATAAATCATAACATAATCCACTCAAACACATGAATATCGTCCCTTATTTGAGCCATCGAGGCCTTAGAAACACTTTAGAAATTATTTGGCACTAAATAAAAAATATTTAAAACTTTAAAGAAAAAGTTAGAAAAATTCACATTGCAGAGGTCACACGGCCGTGTAACTTACATGGCTGAGACACATGCCCGTGTCTCAGGCCGTGTAACAATCAAAATAGGGACAAACAGCCGTGCCTATGTAACTCATTGACTTGGGTCACAAGACCAAGCCACACGCCTGTATACCAGGCCGTGTAACCTTTGAAATGGCCTCACATGCCCATGTGTTAGGCCGTGAATAAGGTCGTGTATCTTTCGAAAAGCAACCATTAAAACCTACAGGGGACACACGGTCGTGTAGCATGGCTGTGTGTCACACACGGTTGAGACACACACCCGTGTCTTAGGCCGTGTGGACAAGAAATAGGCCAAATTTAGGCTATTTTTTTCACCCAATTCAAACACACCGTTACAAGCCATTTGCACATACAATCAAGCCTTAAAACATACCTAAATCATACATATTAAGACCAATTCAATAGGTCATTTATCCATACAACCTATATGCCATAAGACACCTCAATCACATACATCAAACATACCTAACATGTGCATATTTGACCATTTATCAACTAACTTGTTTCCATACCAAAACATATCAAAATTGACACACATTAACCATACCATATTAGATTCATGCCATATCAAAATAACCTTACCATTTGGACCACTTCACACATGCATCAAAACCATTTAAGTGACACCAAACTAGCAATTTCCAAATGGTTCCAACAACCAACATATATACATACCAAATTTGACTTATGCACATCTATTCAAAACCTTTCCAAAGCATACCATAACTTGACCATGTTGTCGTCAATCCATCATATACCATTTTAGCCATTTAAACATACATTAATACATTGTCAAAATGACACACATCATTAAGGCATCAAAAGTACCAATGTTACACTAACTACAATGACATATACTTGTCAAACTCATCAACTAACATAAACCACAAGTTCACCTATACATCTACTATAACCTTGATCAAGACATCAAAATCTACCAATATAATCATTGGATAATGTGATAGATCTTCGACGAGTTTTCAAACCGGTCGAGCTTTTGATAATCTGCAAAGTAAGAGAAAGATGACTACGTAAGCAATGTATGCTTAGTAAGTTCGTATAAACTTGAAACATAACTTATCACTTCAATACTATCATACATAGATTAGACATGATTCAACACCAATAATTTAAATTTAGTATAAACCTATTGAACACCATTCAACTCACAATTGAGTATATTTATAAACATCATATACACCTTTCATTCATAACATAATAAGGTCTCATTGGTTGACTTACATAATTATCAACCTTTCCTTAAAACGATGAATCAGTTCATCTAGTTACTTGCCATTCCATTTACTTAGCATAAGCATAATTACATTATTAACTCACGAATTAGTGTATTTATTCATGACATAAGTAAACTTACATATAGCATAAGTAAATTTCTTCTTCACAAGTAAGTCCTTTAACTCAACAATCCTTTTATTTCATCACATTTCATCTCAACTATGAACTTATCATTTCATTAACTATTCTCACCCATTTAATTTGCATAATATATAAGACATAAATATAACATTAACCATAGCCACAAGCTAATGCATTTAAGCATAGCTCTTTTAGAATTAATTACAAAATAAATCATTTCATGAGAAATTACATACTTTGATTCTTACCACTCTTTCATTCACATAAGCAACTTTCCATCTGGTCACTTACCATCTCAATGCATTTCTTTAAAAACTAATAATACAATCCAACCAATAGCTTGGAACAAGCCTAAGCATCATCAACAACACATGTTAGTGCACCAATTCATAATTCACTTGAATAACATAAGATAAGTCATTAAACATGAATAACTTTACTTGAAATCACCAATTCCATGAACATAGTCATACTTTCATTTAACATTTCCTTTTTATTCCTTTTCATAGTTTTCATAATACAAGTCATTTGAATACTTACCGTTCCTTCCCTTTTCATGCCTGTTGAACCACTTAGAATAATATCGGATACGTAGGAAAGCTCACACAAAGTGTGCTAAACATATAGTTCTAGCTCATACGAACTGTAAAATGGGCTTGCTCACACAAGCTGACGGTCGAAATATAAGCTACACGGTGCTACTCACACAAGTTGATAAGTATCCACAACTAATGTCGGACCTCAGCCATCGGTAGGAAATTTAGGACCAGCACTTGAAACATGGTAACCTGGGTTTGCTTACACAAGCTGACGGTCGGGATGTAGCTACATGATATTGCTCAAACAAGCTGACGAGTATCTGCAACAAATGCGATAACTCAGCCATCGGTAGGACATTCAAGACTAGCACCCGAAACATGGTAACCCTAATGATATGTCATTTGTATCCTATATATTCCTAATGTTCAAATGGGGCTCGATAGTTGTCGAACGTTGTTGGATTTCCATCGTCTCTTTACTTGATAAATTGTATAATAACATATATATTGATTCATTTACAATAGAATAACACATTAAACATTCGATTTAATCAACATTTAAGTGATTATAGTTCATACGAACTTACCTAGCTAAATTTGCAGAAATGACAAAGTGTAGGGGCTATTTGGTGATTTTCCCTTCTTCTTGATTTTCTACTCGCTCTTGATCTAAATTAATAATTTCATTCAATTTATTAATTTAGATAGTAAAAAAATTATTTTATGCAATTTAGTCACTTTTGACGTTTTTACAAAATTGCCCCTAACATTTTACTTTTATTCAATTTAGTCCCTGAGCCTAAAACATGTAAATTAACAATTTTTAATGAAAACCCATGCCAAATGAATATTCATGGCATCCAATACAGCCCAAATTTGTGATAATTTCACATCAAATCCTTGTATTTTTACTATGTCAACAATTTAGTCCCTAATTAGCAAATTCATCAAAATTACTTAAGAAAATACTTATAAATAACAAATAATACTTAAAATTCATCATTTAATATATAAAATCACATAAATTCATCAATGGAAACATTCAATATCTTTAGCAGTATCAAAATCGAAGGTACGGACTAACTAGACCTAGTTACAACGATCTCAACAAACATAAAAATTAAAAGAAACAGGTGAAAAGCGGACTCACAGGCATCCATTGAAGCTTAGTCGAACCTTGAAGCTTCTCCCCCTTTTTGTTTCGACTAAAATGATGAAGAAGATGAATAAATCATCTTTTATTTTCTTTTTCTTATAATATTAACATTATAACATAATATAATGTTTTTATAAATTAATAAACATCATTTTTTAAATAAATAACCCCACTAACCGCCCACCAACTTAAGAATGGGTAATTTACCCATTAAGGCCTCCAATTATAATTATTAATCAATTTAACACCTTTAAACTAACAGTAATTGACTTTTTCAACTTCTATGATTTAGTCTTTTTTGCTTAATTAACTATCGAAACATTAAGATTTCTTAACGAAAATTTTGATACAACCTTAATAACACTCCGTTAATATTTATAAAAATATTTATGGCTTAGTTTATAGAAACGAGGTCCCGATATCTTATTTTCTAAAACCACTTGACTTTAGATCTTACCACTTGAACTTAATTTATCATTCATATAACATAAATTATCATATCAAAACCTTTTTAAAATCATATTTGACTCATAAATATTAAATAATAATATTTACGAACTTACTCGTCGAATTTTTTGGCCCTGAAACCACTGTTTTCGACGCCAGTAAAAAACAGTTTGTTATAAATACCCTTCTTTTTTGTCTATACAGATATTTTCTCAAGGAATCATACTTATCTATAAAGGCATCAACCATTTATTTGAAATAAAATGATGTACAAAAGTCAGTACTAGGGACTCACCCAAGACTCACCTATACCTTGGGCCAGAGCTTCTATTTTGACAGTCCTTCTGATCCAGCAACAACAACTGCTTGAAAGATCATGGAACTTTCATTAGAATCCCCATTATAGTTAGTTTAATAACATTTAAACTACAGGTGACCCTCATGTAGGGCCTTTCACTCACACCCTATTGTTCTTACACCTTTCCTCATCTTCATTTCTCAACAATCATAATATACAGAGTTGTAAGACTTAACAGAAGGTTGAATAATTCATTAATTAAATGAGGTTTTGGACCTATTTTATTGAAGAAGAATAGAACATTTTGGTAACAATAAAGGATCAGAACGTAAAGTAGAAAGAAAAGTCATTCGAACTGCCTACTCCTTTACTAGATATATACTCACTGCCCCCTACTGTGGACTTTGACAAGTGCTGATGCTTACCTAACCCAATCTCCTAACTTTTCCACAAAAAAATGTTGAAAGGTAAAGAAAATTCGGTGAAGATCTTCGTTACTATTTTGTCCAGTCACGAAGAGGGTTTAATAAATTCAACTTACTCTAAACTAATCTCGTTATTAGAACCAACACGAACAGTGCTCAATTGAACCAAATGTACTATACTTTGGCAGTGACTCACGTATGGCATAGCCTGAAAGACAATTAAGTCTTTTGTAGTATTCTCACAAACTTGGTAGGCTCTTGTGCCCAACCAAAACTCTAAGGTGTACTCTTCCTTAGGTGTACCCGTTCTCGAGCAAAGTCTTTCTTCACTTGAAGATTCTTTGAAATTAAATATCATCATCGGGTGGATTATTTGTTCGTATGCGCCAATATTTTGACTCGCCATCAAGTCAACAAGGTGGCGAATTATGCTATCACAATGCACCAACAATTTGCAAACGTACTTTACTCATCTTTCTGAATTCACCGATTTTTGGGGTGTGACACAAAGGTGCACCGAAGTGCATTATTAGAATAGAACAACACCAATGTGCTTAATTAGAATAGAACAACACTATAGTGCTTATCAAAATAGAACAACACTGTAGTGCATATCAGAACAGAGAGCACGCTAATTTTTATTTAATGGCATGTCATCTATATCCTAATAGTTCTCATCTCATTTACATGGGCTTTAACACAATCAGTCCATAACATTTATTAAATCAGAGATAAATAAGACAAAACTTTATTTTCCACAAGTGAAATGAAAAAAATTATTAAATATCCATTCGACACGAATTTATCATTGAAAATCACTCATTTAATTTATTCACATCTTATTACATGTTTTAAACATGAAGTTATTTATCGATCAAAATCCTTTTTTTCCTCATCGATTTATTTTGGTGAATTACAATAATAGGGGTAAAGCCCGAACAACAAACGCGACTAATACGACTCGAACCCAGGTCACGTTTGAGGCGATGAACACCCTTGACCATCAAGCCATTACATGGGGTTCTTCTTCATCAATTTTTAATTCCATAACTTTCATTAAAGATGAATACAATTTTAAAAGGTTGGTTTATTCATAAAAAAATTGGTAAATTAAACTTAAGATCACTAAAATACTAGTAAGTTTATATTTTGAATACTTTAACTGTAAAAAGTTGCAAATGTTAGAACTGTAAATAATATCTAATATAAAATTAGAGCTGTAAACCAAGATCTGTCATGTCAAATCATCAAGAATAAATCAAGATTAAAATTAGATGCGGAAGCGTGCCTGAATTCATCGATTTCTTGAAATCTACAGATCTTGGAATTTTGATCTTTCAAATTAGCACACAAGAATCTAGAGAAGGTGACTCTCTCTTTTCTAAAGACGGGATATTAGAAAAGTTAGCTTGTAACTGCCTGTTTTTAGTCAAATCGAAACAGCAGTTTCGGGACCACAAATATGAAGTCAGAATAATTATTTTATTATTATTTTAATGTTTACAGCATGCTTGAATGATTGTGTGAAAGTTTTTTTTAGAAATTTTATTGTTTGATTAGTCAATTTGATAAAAAGGACTAAATCGCGTAAAGTGCAAAAGTGTCGTTCTAATTGCTAAAGGTGTCAAATAGCTATAGAACCTTAAAGTAAGGGTCCTTCAGTAGTAATTAGACCAATATAATGGTAATTGGACAATATTGGTCATTAAATGGACGATTTAAATGGTTTTATAATAAGGTTAATATAGTAATTTGTAAATAAAATTAAATTAATAAAACAAAAACATAAAAATGTGTTTTCATTCATCTTTCTTAACCGTACATAGCAAAGAAGAAAGCCATTCTAGGGCTTTAAACATTCGGTCATTTCATTGCTCAATTGATCAAGAAAAGTGTAATTCGTATCTAGATCGAGGGAAAACTAAAGTTATCGACTAATCGACTTATTTTGTTGTTTTCACATCTGAGGCAAATTCGTATATGATAAATTTCATTATAAGTGTATTGTAAATGCTTTGATATTGTATAAGTTGTGAATACGAGACTTCGGATAAGTTCAACAATGAATTGATGGTAATTCGGCATTCAGAATCCCGGTTGAACCTTAGGAATAGTTTAGGATACTAGTGACATGTCATTAGGGGATACATTGAGTTGGCTTCGGTCCATGATATTAGCATTTTGGGTGCGAGTCATACTGATTTGGCTTCGGGCCATGAATATCGACTGATTTGGCTTCGGGCAATCATATCAGTACTTTGGATATAAGTTACCTTGATTTGGCTTCGGGCAATGGTATAGGTACTTAGTGTGCAAGACTCCTGAGTATCCGACTTTTATTCCAAATGGTTCAACGGGTAAATGAATGATGTGGTTGAGAATGAGATTGGTACGAGATGGTATAGGTATGTGCATAAACCATATTAGCTTTGAATCAAAGAAATGATGAAGAAAGTATATAGTTTTGCGAATGAGTAATTGAAAGGTTTGTCAGTTGATGTGAATTCATGTATCTATAATCAATAGTTGAATTATGTGGTTATGATTATATCGAGTTTATTTTATACGGGATTACTAAGCTTTATAGCTTACATCGTTTATTTTTCTTTGTTTTATAGTGAATTCAAAGCTAGCTCAGATTCGGGGATCGTCGGAGATTTTGTCACACTATCCTACAAACGGTTTGGTACTTTTAAGCTTATGTTTTGAGTATATGATATGTATAGGGACTTTGGTCATGTTGGTTATGTTTTGGTAATGATTTTGGCCATTTAAATTGGCTTGTAAATATATATATTGGTTTGTATATAATAGCCCTGAGAGTTTCCTTATTTTGAGTTAATTTGCTTGTGTATATGTGTATGTGCCTATAGTTTATGTTATGTAAATTGAGGTTGGTTTTGTAATGTTTTTTAATAGTTGGTATTAAGAAATTTAAATGTTGATAGTGGTGATGTTATTTGTTTGTGAATCAAGGTAAAGAATGCATGTTTTAAGTAGCCATATTAATGATATAAGTCTATGAGATTTTTGGGTATAAATGGATTGATTTATTTTGCAACTTGTGTGTATTGAGAAATGTGGTATAGAATATGCATGAATTAGGTTTGAATTGGCTGGTTTAAATGCCTATTTGATGGGTCACGAAACTAACTAATATTTCGAAGAAGGCAAGCGCGCCTATTGAATTGTAGTATAGATATGGTGAGTCTAGAATATTGTATCCACAAGGACTAAAAGTACTAGTAATAACTATCTTTCTATTATTTAGCCTACTAATTAAAGGAGGTGTTTTAATCTAAAATTAAACTAATTAACTATGAACGCGACAGAGATCGAATTGGGAAAATACTTAAGAAAACCAATGTGAGAGACAATACCCATGAAAGAATCCACCTAGACTTCACTTATTATTCTGACTCTGAATCAAACGATTTATTCACTTGTCTTGATCCGTAGAAATCCCTAAATTATGTTAATATCTCTTTCGAGACTAAGAATAATTGACTCTAGGTTGATTAATTGAAATCTGTTTCTAATTAAAACCCCTATCGTTGCATTAACTCGATCTATGGATTCCCCTAAGCATGGAATTAAAATATGTTACATTTATGGTTTATCAAATATCCCCACATTTAAGCATTTGCTTGTCCTTAAGTAAAATCCTCAACTCACAATTAAAATTAATTCTTCTCAACTTATAATCCTCATCAATAGTGTTTCGAAATAATTCAAAAATAATCATGCATTGAAAATTCAACTAAAAGAACATTAAAATCTCAAACAATCCAAGTCGAGTATTTTAACATGAAAACATAGGTATTTCCCCTTATCTAAGTAATTACCTTTAATTCAAAACCAACAAGAGTTGACATTCTTACTAAAGATTCACTCAAATCACTCAAAAGTGTTTAAGGTTTAGAAGTAAGCACTCAATAGTCAATTATGAAAAGTCATTACCATAGGCTTGCATGAAAATCAAATCTCCACCACTATAACTTGAGATGATACACAAATCAAAAGGTCTTTAAAGTTTGTAATGGGGCTTCGGTTAGGGGTATGGGTAAAAGCTAAAAAAGAAGGTTAGAATCGAGATTGAATTGAAAAAAAATAGGCTAATGTTGAATAATTACATCAATGGATAACTAATCATGAATAAAAATGAGCTTCTCCTAAAAAATTAGACTGTTCAAGCTCAAGCCTCATAGAACTAAGTAGTAAACAATATGTATCTTTTTTTTCGAACAATAGAGATAATAATCAATAATATGCATTTTTTTCTTTTTTCTTTTTTTTTGAATAATAAGAAATAATTTACTAACTGAACAAAAGAACATAGTCAGGCATCAATTCAAATCAAATCTCGACAAAAAGAGAGTCAATAAAATAGGAAAAATTCTCAATGAATCAAAAAGAATAAGTTATGAGTTAATATTAAGGGTAAATTAAGAATGGTGTTTTAGGCTCGAAAGGGGTTCACTAAGGGTAAATTATGAAGGTAGGCTTTTTACGGGACAAGTGGGTTAAAGCCTAAGTGCCTTTATCATCTCAGTATATCAAATCAAAGGTGTGATCTCGACATGTATAATCGAAGCAAGTTCTAGAATAACAAATAAATATTGACACACTCATAACCTATAATAAAAGTGTGCAAGAAAAATATGTAACGCCCTGATTTTTGGGATTTTTCGGGTTTCTGTGATTTTAGGTAAATCTTGAAATTTTGGTGTTCTGAATATTGGAATTGCGTTTAAATGTGTTAGTGGGCCTTTAGAAGGCCCAAGCCTAAGTTAAACGCGGTAAAATATCAAGGTTGGATTTTAAGTGAATAGGAGACTTGGTTAAGTGGGTTTTTAAGAAGAAATTCGTAAATTATGACACAAATAAGGCCTTGGTAAAGTGGCAAGGTGGCGCCACTAAGTTCCTAAAAAAAATGGTGTCTGGGAAGGAATTAAAGGTCCAGGGTTCAAGTTGCAAGGTAGGCATACTGTTACTCTTTAATTTTAGGCATGTGCTGGGCATGTGATCACTTAAGTGAATTTCGGCAAGGGCCTTAGGGAGGTTGGGCCGATTGTTTTAGTTGATATTAGGGTTAGGTTCTTTTCTTTTTCTGTCTTGGAGAATTAGGGTTAGCCACCTGAAAGCTTTCTTGTCATTCATCCTTTCGAGTTCTCACAAAAGCCAAAACGCAAATTCCTTCTCCTTGGTGCCGAGTTCTTCTTCCTCTCTTTTCCTCCATTTTCTTTCTTCCTTTTTGCTTTTATTCTAGCCGAAACCTTTCGATCACCTTACTCACCTCCTCTATCGATCCCATCCTCCACAAAACCTTCATAGCCGATCGCTATAAAAGCCGAAATCTCAAAAACTCACTTCTTGTGCCGATTTCTCCAAGCCAAAATCCTTCAGTTATTTTTGTTTCTTTTGATTAAATTTCATCTTCTCTAAACCCTTACTATCTGTCGGCAACATTACTTCAAAGTTATAGCCTCAAATTGTCATCTTCTTCATCACTTAAAAAGCCGAAGTACCATAGATTTAGGGACTTATAGCCGAAACTTCAGATCTCCTGGATTCGAGTTCTACTATCGTTTAAAGGATAGATCTGCATCAGATCTGCATAGAAATCAAAGAGGAATAAGTGGTAAGTGCTCATCACCTCAGATCTAGTCTTATTTTACAATTTAGAAAAGCCGAAGTCCCTAAAATCTAGGGAGGTTGTCTATTTGGGCATAGGGCTTTAAGGGTCTTTAACCAATGATTTCTTTTGGTGATTAGTGTCTTCTAGAGGTTGGATCGAAGGCTTGGATCTTTGGAACAACTAGACTTAGATCTAGTCATCGGTTTTCGGCAAAAAGGTAATATTTTAAAGGCTTTAGGGGAATGGTTCGATTATGGTAGGTGAATGTTGGGATTGGTTATTGTGGTTTGAAATCTAAGAATTGTGGTAATCAATTGTAGGACATTGTAAGGGATCTCAGTGGCAGTCGTCGCGAAACAGGTGTGTATCGAACACCCTTTCATAGTTCAATTCGGCAAAAGCCGAAATGCTGAAATTTCGGCATTTCGTGGGCTTGTGAGTGTGCAAGTGCTCATAAGACGTTTAGAAATCATTTGATCTGAAATCGCAAAGTGGTAAGTTAGTCGTGTATGAAATTTTGTGCACTTTGATAATTGGGCCTCGATAGGCTAAAACTGAGCCCAATGGGCTTACGGGCCCATACGGGTAAGATAATAAAAAAATAGGCAATAGGTATGTTTTGTTAGACTGTAGGATCAAAACTGCTTAAACCGGTAAACTGGTCATAAAACTTGAATTAATGGGCTTAAATTGCTAGTGGACATTGTAGGGCCCATTAAAGGTTTTAGGGCCCAATGGCTAAAATTGTGAAATTGAGATAAATAAATTACTGTGATGACAAATGGGCTAGTATGGACCATATTATTCATGAGAACCCTTAAAACTGAGAAAATTACTGAAATACCTTTATAGGTGGAAAATTTACAGATTTACCCCTAGGAGTAAAATTACTGATATACCCCTAAGGTTAAGGTTGACCTGAATGCATGTTTGACTGTTACTATTTACTGTATGCCATGTTATTATTATCTGATGCATGGGATTGGGTTATTGATGGAGGAAGTACTGAAAGTGGCTTGTCCACGTATTGGAGGCTTTGCCTTAACTTACTAATATCTGAGCAGTAATGCTGCAACTGTAGAGTGTAGGGCTGGGTGGGTTGAGTTATTCCCCACATGGAGTGTAGGGCTGGTACGGGTGGAGTATAGCGGTTGGTTATAGGCTGGGTTGGGCTTGCATACACGAATATGTCTGTTCTGTTCTAGAATGGGCCTATGGGCCATACTGTTATCTGAAAAGGGGCTAAGGCCTAGTACTCACTGTTATCGGAATAGGGCTTAGGCCCAATGGGCTTGAGCTAACTTGGGCTTTGGATGGGTTTTCCATACATACTGAGTTTCCCAAACTCACCCCCTTTCTCTTCCATCCTTGCAGGTGAGCCCTAGTTGGCGGACTTGGAGCTGGGCGGGATTCAGAGTGGCCACGAAGATTAAATTCCTGGTTTTTAAATAAGTTTCAATTAGCTTCCTTTTAAATTTCGCATTTATTTTTGATTATTTCTATTTTGGTTAAAGTTGTAATATGGCCGCTCTATTATTTTTATTTTGGGTTTTTAAAATTACTTAAATCGTTTTCAACTTGAGATTCACATCACTTAAATTGATTCCTTAAAATTGGTTAGCTCTATGGCGCATTTTATAAAAGTTACTTATTTTTAAAATATCACGATAACCGAGCAAAACTTTCGCAATGTAAATGTTCTCAAAGGAAATAAATATTTTAAATAGACTTAAACTTAATTTGTTGTTCGTGGACAAGTAATAAGCTTAAAGTGTGGCAATGGATGTGTGTATGTCTAGGATTGGATCCTGGAAGAGCTAGGTACTTAAGCAGTCTAATTGACTCACCTCCTCTTTTCTTGAATCCTACCTGGTGCGTAGTATCCATTCACTCTAAGCCATAACAAAGAAGGTTTGTTTTTTTTTTTATACTTAACTATTTTTATAATAACATGCTTCTGTCACTACAAAGGTTTACAAGTTTAAACGGTAAAAGTTTCTAAACATCAAGAAGGGTTTTCAATGAAAACATGGTTTTCGAAAAACACTTCAATGTGACACACCAGAGTTGGCCATAATGTCTAGGCCGGGTTTGGGGTGTTACATTTAGTGGTATCAGAGCCAGGTTGCAACAACTCGGCTGTGGATCGGGTCCAAAAAGGTTTTCAAAACTTTAAGCCCAAAGAGGGTATTTTTGGAAAAATCTGACTTTTGAAAACAAATTTTCTGTTTAAAGGAGATAATTTCCAAACTTGTTTTCTTTAAATCAAATGTTTGAGAAATGGATTTTAAAAAGGCCTAAATCTTTTGAGTTTGTCTGAAATCTGATAAGGTGGCACACTGAATCCCCGGCACTAAGTCTGTAAGTATCTTTCTGCTCTATATATATACTGTACTGTACTAAAACTAATACTGTAGATAGTACTGAGCCTTAGATATAGTACTATAGATAAGGTAGTATTAAGGCTACAAAATTGAGACTGTAAGGTAAACTAAGCCTTAGGAAACTGAGACAGTAGCTAAATTGCGATTGCGCGAGAACAACTCTGAAACTTTATCTGTTCATAAGATATTCTGTAATAAAAAATTGAAACAGTAAACTAATATCATAAAATTCATAATCAGATAAATCGATATGAGTACGAGAGCTGCTCGGGGAAGAGGCGGTGGTCGAGGCCGAGGTAGTACTCAAGCTGGATCTTCGTCTTCTGAACACATGCTAGCTGGTGAGGCACGACCACCACGGGTGGATGATAATGGGTCGTATGATCGGGCTGTAGGGGACGACGCTCTATCCCAGGCCATGTTGAGAGTTTTGGAAAGGGTGGCCGGAACTAATGTCGGGCCCATGAATAGGGGGTCCATTTCTGAGCGACTCCAGACCAACGGAGTGGAGGTTTTTAGGGGCGTATCTGGAGTAGCCCCAAATGTGGCTGAGTACTGGCTGGAAGCCACGGAGCGGATCATGGATGACCTAGATTACTCAATGGAGCAGAAGTTAAAAGGAGCGGTGTCGTTGCTGAGGGACAAGGCGTATCAGTGGTGGATCACTGTGAGAGAGGGTACCCAGCTGAGAGGGTAACATGGGAGTTGTTCAAGCAGTCCTTCAAGGCGAAATATGTCAGAGCTAGCTATGTGGATGCACGAAGAAAGGAATTCCTGAACCTAACCCAGGGTGGTAAGACCGTTGCTGAATATGAGGCAGAGTTTCTGCGATTGAGTCAGTACGCTAGTGGCATTGTTTCCACCGAATATGAGCGCAGTGTTCATTTTGAGAATGGCCTCAGGAATGAGTTAAGGGTATTGATAGGTCCGCAGAGAGAGCGCGATTTTGCTGCACTGGTAGAGAAGGCTATGATAGCCGAAGAGGTGAAGCAAGCCGAACGAAAGAACCGCGATAGGGATCGAAACTGATTTAGGAGGGATGCTGGACCAGCTGGTGCTGCAAACCGAAATGTTAAGAGAGCTAGGACGGAGGAACCAGTTCGAGCAGTTCCGGTGAACACAGTTAGACCACAAGCTTATGAAGATTGTGGTAGAGTGCATCTGGGGGAATGCTGGAAGCGTACTAGGGCTTGTCTTCGTTGTGGGTCAAAGGAACATAGGATCAGGGATTGTCCTAGGAGGCTAGGCCAGACTCAAATGGCTTTACAAAGGGCTGTGCAACCTGTGCAATCAGCGCGAGGTGGACTGTCGTCATTGAGAGGTCGTGGATAAGGTCGCGATGGCAATGGCCGTGGACGTGGGGCACCTGGCAGGAGTGCTATTAATGCTGAGGTTCGTCAGCCAGCTTTGGTATATACTGCTCGTCGTCGCGAGGGTAATGCACCTGATGTCATAACTGGTACATTTTTTATCTCTAGCATACCTTATACTGCTGTGATAGATGTGGGTCAACTCATTTGTATGTTGCATGTGACATTTTCGGGGCATTGGGTGTACACTTTGAGGAGACTGTGTGTGGGGTAACTGTGATAAATCCTTTAGGTCACTCGGTTAAGGTAGAGAAACTCTTTAGGGAGGTGCCTTTAGAGACTTAAGGTAGGATTTTCTGTGGAGACTTGATGGAGTTACTGTTCGGAGAATTCGATTTGACTCTAGGGATGGACTGGTTGACCAAGCATAGGGCAACTCTGGATTGTGTAGCTAAGAGGATGGTGTTAAGGACTGTCGAGGATGAAGAGGTAATGATTATTTGAGAACAAAGAGATTACTTGTCCAATGTAGTGTCGGCTTTGAGGGCTGAGAAACTGATGCGTAAGGGATGCGAGGCATATTTGGCTTTTGTAAGTCAAGCTAAAACAAAGGATCTGACTGTGGAGACAGTCAGAACTGTTAGAGAATTCTGAGATGTTTTCCCAGAAGAGCTTCCTGGATTACCTCCGAATAGAGAAGTCGAGTTTGGAATAGATTTGCTACCTGGAACAGCTCCAGTGTCCATCGCACCCTATAAGATGGCACCGAAAGAGTTAGTGGAACTAAAAGCTCAAATACAAGAGTTGTTGGATAGAGGCTTCATTAGACCGAGTGTGTCTCCAAGGGGAGCACCGGTCCTATTTGTGAAGAAAAAGGACGGGACGATGCGTATGTGCATCGATTATCGCCAGTTGAACAAACTGACGATAAAGAACAAATACCCACTGCCTAGAATTGACGATCTATTTGACCAACTTAGAGGAGCTTTGATTTTTTCCAAGATTGACCTTCAATCTGGATACCATCAACTAAGGGTAAAAGAAGTGGATATTCATAAGACAGCATTCAAAACTCGATATGGTCATTACAAGTTTCTGGTTATGCCGTTTGGGTTGACGAACGCACCTGCAGCTTTCATGGATCTGATGAATCGAGTATTCTAACCTTACTTGGACCGATTCGTGGTCGTTTTTATCGATGATATTCTAGTATATTCAGAAACTGAGGAGAAGCTTGATGAGCATCTACATATTGTGCTGCAAGTGCTGAGAGAGAAGCAACTTTATGCGAAGTTTAGTAAGTGTGAATTCTGGTTGCGAGAAGTGACTTTTCTAGGTCATGTGGTTTCTGCTGAAGGAATTAGAGTGGATCCTTGTAAAATTGAGGCAATTTTGGAATGGAAACCACCGAAGTCAGTATCAGAAATTCGGAGTTTTCTGGGTCTGGCAGGCTATTACAGAAGGTTTGTAGAAGGATTTTCTCTGATTGCTGCACCATTGACAAAACTGTTAAGGAAAGGAGTAACATTTGTCCGGGTGAGAAGCAAAGAAAAAGCTTTTGACCAGTTGAAAAAGGTATTGATTGAAGCGCCAGTGTTGATTCAACCAGAGTCTGGGAAGGACTTCACTGTGTATAGCGATGCGTCGCATGTGGGGTTAGGATGCGATCGATGCAAGAGGGTAAGGTGGTCGCTTATGCTTCGCGGCGACTTAAGCCTCATGAAGCGAACTACCCTACGACGATTTAGAGCTAGCATCGGTGATCTTCGCGTTGAAAACTGGAGACATTACTTATATGGAGAAAAGTGTATGATATACACGGACCATAAGAGCCTAAAGTATCTGTTGACTCGAAGGAGTTAAACCCAGGCAACAAAGATGGATAGAGTTGCTTAAGTATTACGATCGTTCGATTGAGTACCACCCGGTAAGGCTAATGTGGTGGTCGATGCTTTGAGTCGAAGGGTTGTTCTTTGATTTGAGAGCCTTGTTTGCACGTTTGAGTACGTTTCGACGATGGAAGTCTGTTGGCGTAATTGCAAGTGAGGCCTACTTGGGTGAAGCAGTTAAAGAAAAAGCATTGAAGGATGATTCGTTAGTTCTTCGGTTTGGCAAGTTAAGAATGGTGAGAATGATGATTTTGGGTGAACATCGACGGAGTTTCGTGCTTTCGTGGAAGAGTTTGTATTCCGAAGGACCCTGAATTGAGGCGTTCAATTCTAAAAGAGGCTCATGGTGGACTTTGTGCTATGCATCCTGGAGGGAATAAGTTATATCGAGACCTGCGAGAGGTGTACTGGTGGCCTGGACTAAAACGAGAGGTGACTGAATTTGTGGGAAAATGTCTGACGTGCCAGCAAGTTAAGGCCGAGCAGCAATTGCCTTCTGGATTACTACAACCAGTGAAAATTCCACTATGGAAGTAGGAGAGAGTAACTATGGACTTCGTGAGTGGGCTACCTTTGACACCCACCAAGAAAGATTCTGTGTGGGCAATTGTGGATAGGTTAACGAAATCTGCCCATTTCATACATGTTCGTACTAGTTACTCACTACAAAAGTTGGCCAAGTTGTATGTGGCAGAGATAGTGCGACTGCATGGGGTGCCAGTGTCGATTATTTCTGATCGAGACCCTAGGTTTACATCTTGGTTCTGGCAGAAGTTGCAGGAGGCGTTGGGTACACGATTGGATTTCAGTACTGCTTTTCACCCTCAGACAGATGGACAGTCGGAAAGGGTTATTCAAGTTTTGGAAGATATGTTAAGAGGTTGTATCATCGATTTCCGTGGTAGTTGGGAGGACTACTTGCCATTGGCGGAGTTTGCGTACAACAACAGCTACCAAGCAAGTATTCAGATGGCTCCATATGAGGCACTTTATGGGCGAATATGTCGTACACCTACGTGTTGGACAGAGTTGGGTGAACGACAAGTGCTTGGACCGAAATTAGTGGTAGATACTGAAAGTAAGGTTAAGTTGATAAGAGATCGATTAAAGGAGGCATCTGATAGACAGAAGTCATATGCAGATCTAAAGTGTAAGGAGATTGATTTCGCTGTTGGGGATATGGTTTTCTTGAAGGTTTCACCTTGGAAGAAGATCTTGAGGTTCGGCAGGAAAGGCAAACTGAGTCCGATGTTTATAGGGTCTTATCGGGTTCTTAAACGGGTAGGGCCAGTAGCATATCAGTTAGAGTTACCACCAGAGTTAGACAGAATCCATGACATCTTTCATGTGTCCATGTTGAGACGATATCGATCGGATCCTTCACATGTTGTGCCAGTGGAGGAGATTGAAGTAAAGACTGATTTGACCTTTGAGGAGGAACCCGTGCAAATTTTAAATCGAGAGGTTAAAGTTTTAAGAAGGAAGTCGGTTCCGTTGGTGAAAGTACTGTGCCGAAATCATGGAAGGGAAGAGGCTACTTGGGAGTCAGAAGAGACTATGCGTCAACAATACCCTCAATTATTTGGGTCAGGTAAATTTCGAGGCTGAAATTTTTTTAAGGGGGTAGAGTTGTAACGCCCTAATTTTCGGGATTTTCTGGGTTTCTGTGATTTTAGGTAAATCTTGAAATTTTGGTGTTTTGAATATTGGAATTGTGTTTAAATGTGTTAGTGGGCCTTTAGAAGGCCCAAGCCTAAGTTAAACGTGGTAAAACATCAAGGTTGGATTTTAAGTGAATAGAAGACTTGGTTAAGTGGGTTTTTAAGAAGAACTTCATAAATTATGACACAAATAAGGCCTTGGTAAAGTGGCAAGGTGGCTCTACTAAGTTCCTAAAAAAAATGTCGCCTGGGAAGGAATTAAAGGTCCAGGGTTCAAGTTGTAAGGTAGGCATACTGTTACTTTTTAATTTTAGGCATGTACCGGGCATGTGATCACTTAAGTGAATTTCGGCAAGGGTTTTAGGGAGGTTGGGCCGATTGTTTTAGTTGATATTAGGGTTAGGTTCTTTTCTTTTTCTGTCTTGGAGAATTAGGGTTAGCCACCTGAAAGCTTTCACTGTCATTCATCCTTTCTGAGTTCTCACAAAAGCCGAAAATGCAAATTCCTTCTTCTTGGTGCCGAGTTCTTCCTCTCTTTTTCCTCCATTTTCTTTCTTCCTTTTTGCTTTTTCTTCTAGCCGAAACCTTCTGATCACCTTACTCACCTCTTCTATCGATCCCATCCTCCACAAAACCTTCATAGCCGATCGCCATAAAAGTCGAAATCCCGAAAACTCATTTTTTGTGCCGATTTCTCCAAGCTAAAATCCTTCAGTTATTTTTGTTCCTTTTGATTAAATTTCATCTTCTCTAAACCCTTAGTATTTTTTAGCAACATTACTTCAAAGTTATAGCCTCAAATTGTCATCTTCTTCATCACTTAAAAAGCTGAAGTACCATAGATTTAGGGACTTATAGCCGAAACTTCAGATCTCCTGGATTCGAGTTCTACTATCGTTTAGAGGATAGATCTGTATCAGATCTGCGTAGAAATCAAAGAGGAATAAGTGGTAAGTGCTCATCACCTCAGATCTAGTCTTATTTTACAATTTAGAAAAAGCCGAAGTCCCTAAAATCTAGGGAGGCTATCGATTTGGGCATAGGGCTTTAAGGGTCTTTAACCAACGATTTCTTTTGGTGATTAGTGTCTTTTAGAGGTTGGATCGAAGGCTTGGATCTTTGGAACAACTAGACTTAGATCTAGTCATCGGTTTTCGGCAAAAAGGTAAGATTTTAAAGGCTTTATGGGCATGGTTCGATTATGGTAGGTGAATGTTGGGATTGGTTATTGTGGTTTACAATCTAAGAATTGTAGTAATCAATTGTAGGATATCGTAAGGGATCTCAGTGGCAGTCGTCGTGAAACAGGTGTGTATCGAACACCCTCTCATAGTTCAATTCGACAAAAGCCGAAATGCCGAAATTTCGGTATTTCGTGGGCTTGTGAGTGTGCGAGTGCTCACAAGACGTTTAGAAATCATTTGATCTAAAATCGCAATGTGGTAAGTTAGTCGTGTGTGAAATTTCGTGCACTTCGATAATTGGGCCTCGATAAACTAAAACTGGGCCCAATGGGCTTACGGGCCATACGAGTAAGATAATAAAAAATAGGCAATAGGTATGTTCTGTTAGACTGTAGGATCAAAACTGCTTAAACCGATAAACTGGTCATAAAACTTGAATTAAATGGGCTTAAATTGCTAGTGGACACTGTAGGGCCCATTAAGGGTTTTAGGGCCCAATGGCTAAAATTGTGAAATTGAGATAAATAAATTACTGTGATGACAAATGGGCTAGTATGGACCGTATTATTCATGAGAACCCTTAAAACTGAGAAAATTACTGAAATACCTTTATAGGTGGAAAATTTACAAATTTACCCATAGGAGTAAAATTACTGATATACCCGTAGGGTTAAGGTTGACTTGAATGCATGTTTGACTGTTACTATTTACTGCATGCCATGTTATTATTATCTGATGTATGGGACTGGGTTATTGATAGAGGAAGTACTGAAAGTGGCTTGTCCACGTACTAGAGGCTTTGCCTCAACTTATCGATCGATATCCGAGCAAAGCAATGCCGCAATCGTGGAGTGTAAATTTGGGTGGGTTGAGTTATTCCCAACATGGAGTGTAGGGCTGGTACGGGTGGAGTATAGCGGTTGGTTATAGGCTGGGCTGGGCTTGCATACACGAATATGTCTGTTCTATTCTAGAATGGGCCTATGGGCCATACTGTTATCTGAAAAGGGGCTAAGGCCCAGTACTCACTGTTATCGGAATAGGGCTTAGGCCCAATGGGCTTGAGCTGACTTGGGCTTTGGATGGGTTTTCCATACACACTGAGTTTCCCAAACTCACCCCCTTTCTCTTCCATCCTTGCAGGTGAGCCCTAGTTGGTGGACTTGGGAGTCGGGATTCAGAGTGGCCACGAAGATTAAATTCCTGGTTTTTAAATAAGTTTCAATTAGCTTCCTTTTAAAGTTCGCATTTATTTTTGATTATTTCTATTTTGGTTAAAGTTGTAAAAAGGCCGCTCTATTATTTTTATTTTGGGTTTTTAAAATTACATAAATCATTTTCAACTTGAGATTCACATCACTTTAATTGATTCCTTAAAATTGGTTAGCTCTATGGCGCGTTTTATAAAAGTTCTTTATTTTCAAAATATCACGATAACCGAGCAAAACTTCCGCAACATAAATGTTCTCAAAGGAAATAAATATTTTAAATAGACTTAAACTTAATTTGTTGTTTGTGGACAAGTAATAAGCTTAAAGTGTGGCAATGGATGTGTGCATGTCTAGGATTGGATCCTGGAAGAGCTAGGTACTTAAGCAGTCTAATTGACTCACCTCCTCTTTTCTTGAATCCTACCTGGTGCGTAGTATCCATTCACTCTAAGCCATAACAAAGAAGGTTTGTTTTTTTTTATACTTAACTATTTTTAAAATAACATGCTTCTGCCACTACAAAGGTTTACAAGTTTAAACGGTAAAAGTTTCTAAACATCAAGAAGGGTTTTCAATGAAAACATGGTTTTCGAAAAACAATTCAATGTGACACACCAGACTTGGCCATAATGTTTAGGCCGGGTTTGGGGTGTTACAAAATATGTGCTCTAAAGGCTCAAATTCTTACAAAAATTTATGACTTTTGATGTCAATCCTATAAATTTCAAACTTTAGGATAATACCTTAATTTAAGGAAACAACCTAGAAATTTTTAATTCTGAAAAATAAACTTATCATGCTTTATTCTCTAATGTCTTAAAGTTTAAACAATCAATGCACAATTACCAATGACTTAATCCAAAACATATCAATAAAAATCATAAATTAATAAAAATTCATTCTAATAGTAATATGAGAAAATTACTTAAGAACAAGACATAATTTAGGGATTTTCTAATAATCATATAAATAACCTCCCCACACTTAAGATATACATTGTCCTCAATGTATGAATATATATAATAACAGTATAAGTAGAATATCATAAGAGAGGGAGAGAAGTGAAACTGCCCTGAATTTTGGATGAAGTCCTCAAATTAGTAACTAGCAGAATTGTAGAGAAAACTAAATGTAGTGCATGATTCTGAGCAAGCTATTAAGAAAATAAACATAATTGGTGGAGAAGATTAAACGATTACTCGATTAGGAACAACCATAATAACTAAAATATAGTTCAAAATATAATAGACAAGTCTTTAAAAGATAATAAGAAACATAAAAGGTAAATAAAATAAAAATAGAAATAAGATAAAACAAAAAGACAAAATAAGAAAAGAGAAAAGGGGTTAGGGTTTTTATGGGGTGACACGGTTGTGTGAGGGTCCCTATTGGGCCATACGACCGTGTCCCACACCTGTATGGCTTGTTTTCAACCTGTACTCATCGAGGGAGGAAAAAAAATAGCCCAATTCTCACACGGCCTCGGACACGCCCATGTGTCTAGGTTGTGTGATTCACATAGCTGAGTCACACGGCCATGTATATCGACCTTCACTTCTTCCACGCCCATGTAAACTCGGGTTAGTGCTCGGGTTACCCCCCGAGAAGCGCTGATTTAGAGTCTAAGCTCGACTTACCTCTCATTCTCATAGTCATGGTGGTTTGAGGAGTTGAAACTCCTCTCTCCTGCTATCAGTTCTAACATCAAAATAAGGTTTAAGTCGATTACTATTTACCTTAAAAGTACCAAATTTAGAATGAGTTACCTCGACTATACCGTATGGGAAGACATTTAGTACCGTAAAGGGAGTTGTTCCATTTGCATTAGGATTTGAAGTGACAACTTGAGGATCCATTTTATCTGACAGTACCTGGTCCCCAACCTTAAACTTGAGGATCCATTTTATCCTTAAGCTCGACATAGTGTTGCTTTTGTTCCTCTTTGACATAAGTCCGTCATTCGTCTAGTTCATCTATCTGTAGCATCCATCTTTTATGGATGGTTCCATTGTTGGCGCATGAACTAGAACGTGGCTCATTTGTGTTTTTCGAATGAGTTTCCTGTAAAGAGGGTTGAATCCCATGATTAGTCTTATTAATAGGATTTATGGAATCATCTTTATTACTTGATGTCTTAACCGAATCACGAGCTTAGAGCGTGATCATATCATCACCTACATGAAGTGTGAGTTCACCTGTACCAACATCAATGATAGTTCTAGCAGTTGCTAAAAAGGGGCGTCTTAAAATTAAAAGGACATCATTATCCTCATCCATGTCTCAAACAACAAAGTCAATTGGGAATATGAATTTATCAATTTTTACGAGTACATCTTCAACAATACCCCTAGGAAATCTAATGGTTTTATCTGCTAATTGAATGCTCATCTTAGTTTGTTTGGGTTTCTTAAGACCTAGATGTTTAAACATTTTGTAAGGCATGACATTAATACTTGCCCCTAAATCAGCTAAAGCATTATTTACATTTAAACTACCAATTAAACAAGGAATAGTAAAACTCCCTGCATCCTTCAATTTGTTGGGTAGTTTATTTTGTAAGATAGCTGAGCACACCGCATTTAGCTCCACGTGCGACAAATCATCTAACTTCTGTTTGTTTTCCAAAAGCTCCTTTAAAAATTTAATTGAGTTGGGCATCTGTGAAGAGCTTCAATAAACGGTAAGTTAATATGCAAATTTTTTAAAAGTTCAAGAAATTTACCGAATTGTTCATTTGTGCGTTCTTTTTTTTATTGCGTTGGGATATGACACACGAGGTGTATACTCCTTACTTATTGGTTTTTGTTTACTGTGGCTTTCATAAACTTTACCTTTACTTACCACGCTTTCTTGCCTTGGTTATGGTTTGGAATCAACTAACTCTTCTTCATCTCGAACAGTAATCGTATGGAGTTGCTCTCTTGGGTTAGTTTTGGTGTTGCTAGTCAAGCTACCTTGTGGTCTTTCTGAGATCAACTTAGTAAGCTAACCTATTTGATTCTCGAGCCCTTGAATGGATGCTTGCGTATTTTTAAGTGCTATTTTGGTGTTTTGGAAACGTGTTTCTGACACCGAGATGAATTTTGTTAGCATCTCCTCAAGGTTCGGCTTCTTCTCTTGCTGGTAAGGTGATTGTTGAAAACCTGGAGGAGGTTGCGGTCTTTGATTACCATGACCACCCCACGAGAAATTGGGATGGTTCCTCCAACCTAGATAATAAGTGTTACTATAGGGATTATTCTGAGGTCTAGAATTGTTACTCATATATTTGACTTGTTTGTTTTCTATGCTAGGGTTGTAGGATAGATATTCTGTGTTGTTCACCCCTCCTCCATTTGTATCGCACTGAATCACCGGATGTACCTATGTAGAACCATACAAACCATCAATTTTTTTATTTAAAAGCTCTACCTGGTTAGATAACATGGTGACCGCGTTAAGGTTGAAAACACCGGCTGCTTTATTAGGCTTTGTCCTCATGACTTGCCACTGATAGTTATTTAGTGCATCTCTTCAATAAATTCATAAGCCTCCTCAGGTGTTTTATTATTCAAAGTACCACCGACGACTGCATCGATTAGTTGCCTAGTTGAGGGGTTCAAACCATTGTAAAAGGTTTGAACTTGTAGCCATAGAGGTAACCCATGGTGATGGCACCTTCTCACTAGGTCCTTATACCTCTCCCATGCATTGTAAAGGGTTTCTAAATCCATCTGTACAAAGGAAGAGATATCATTCCTCAACTTTATCGTCTTAGCCGGTGGGAAATACTTTAACAGAAACTTTTCGATCATTTGCTCCCATGTAGTGATGGACCTTCGTGGTAGAGAGTCCAACCACTCTTTAGCTTTATTCCTCAATGAGAAGGGAAATAATCGAAGGCGAATGGCATCATCAGAAACGCCATTAATTCTTAAAGTATCACAGTACTCTAGAAAGTTAGCCAAATGAGTATTTGGATCCTCATCTTCCAAACAATCGAACTGAGTAAACTATTGGATCATCTGAATGGTGTTTGGATTTAGTTCGAAGTTATTTGTAACAATAACAGGTCTCACAATAGTCGATTCAGCCCCCACTAAATTAGGCTTGGTATAGTCGTACATAGTACGAGGAGTAGGATTCTGATTTACAGGATTTGCGGCAACTACAGGAGGTAGCGAATTATTCTGATTTTCAGCTATCTCCTTGGTAATATTGGTATCGTCCTCTTGCTCTTCCTCTATGTACTGTAGACTCCGCCTTATTTCTCTACGACTTCTGCGAGCTGTGCTTTCACTTTCACTATCAAATAATAGATGTCCTGACGGGTTTCTTCTAGTCATAAACTAAAAGAGCCTGCCAAAAGCAAATAAGAGAAAACTTTAGTAAATTAAAACAAAAACAAAAACAAAAACAAAAACAAAAACAAAAACAAAAACAAAAACAAAAACAAAAAAAAAAAAAAAAAAACAAAAATAAAACAAAAACAAAAACAAAAATAAAAAAAAACAAAAAAAAACAAAAACAAAAACAAAACAAAAAAAAACAAAAACAAAAACAAAAACAAAATAAAAATAGAAAATGGCTAAAGTAATAAAAATTAAATGTTCGTAATATTTTAGTCCCCAGCAACGGCGCCAAAAACTTGATGGGTCACGAAACTAACTAAAATTTCGACGAATGCAAGCGCACCTATCGAATAGTAGTATAACTATGGTGAGTCTGGAATATCGTATCCACAAGGACTAAAAGTACTAGTAATAACTATCTTTCTATTATTTAGCCTAATAATTAAAGGAGGGGTTTTAATCTAAAATTAAACTAATTAACTATGAATGCGACAGAGATCGAATTGGGAAAATACTTAAGAAAACCAATGAGAGAGACAATACCCAAGAAAGAATCCACCTAGACTTCACTTATTATTTTGACTTTGAATCAAACGATTTATTCACTTGTCTTGATCCGTAAAAATCCTTAAATTATGTTAATATCTCTTTCGAAACTAAGAACAACTGACTCTAGGTTGATTAATTGAAATCTTTTTCCAATTAAAACCCTTATCGTCGAATTAACTCAATCTATGGATTCCTCTGTTAGATTTGACTCTAATCCGGCAGATTTATGTCGTCCTATTTCTAGGATTGCAATCAACTCCGCTCAATTATGCTAGATCTACTCTTAAACAGGGACTTTTGCTCCACTGAATAAGCACATCAAACTTGGATTAATATCTTGAAAATATTAAAGCAAAGATTAAAAACACATAATTAAGAACAAGAACAAGTATTTATCATATAATTTAGATAATTAAATAATAAGATCCATCATAGGTTTCATCCTCCCTAGGTATTTAAGGAGTTTAGTTCATAATGTAAAAGGAAAACATCTCAAATTTAGAAAAACAACAAGATATAAAAAACCCAAATAAACTCCAAGAGAAATTTGAATGGAGATCTTCGATCTTGAAGTGGATCTACTTCCGAGATGATTCCAACGGCTTTCTTTGAGTAATTCCTGCTTTCTACTCTGTATGCTCCCTTAGGTCTTCTTCTAGAATGTATTTATAGACTTTTGAATGCTCAGAAACCTTAAAAATTGGCTTTTTTTGCGTGTTTGGGAAACAGGGAGCGATATCGACATGGGCTGGCACATGGACATGTGGCCTGCCCGTGTGGAAAATGTCCAAGCCATGTGGACAATGAAAACTTCGATTTTGGCCTCTTTTTCGCTCCTTTTGCTCCCAAATGCTCTCCTAAGTATAGAAACATGAATTTAAAGGATTAAGAGCATCAAATTCACTAATTCTCATCATAAATCTTCCAAAAATATGCCAAGCATGGAATTAAAATATGTTACATTTATGGCTTATCACTATTTATGCTATGTGATGGTGTAAATTGATGTGTTGTAGGTACCTTCAAATTTGGGTGGCAAATTGGCTTGGTAAATAATCTATTTTTGTCCATACGGGCAGAGACACGGGAGTGTGTCTCAGCCGTGTGTGACACACGGTTATGTTACACGGCTGTGTGTCCCCTGGTGTTGAATTTGAATCCAAGTCAGTATGCTCCACACTACCTCACATATGGGTGTGTGACTTGACCGTGTGGCATAAGTCTGTATACCCTACAAGTTTGGCATGGTCTATTATACAGCCTGGCACACGGGCGTGTATGGCCATTTTTAGGGCACATGGGCTAGCCACACGGGCGTGTGTGTTGGCCATGTGACCCAAGTTAGAAAGTTACACGGGATCAGACACAGGCTGGGACACGAGTTGGGATACGGCTGCTCCCATTTCGAATGTCCATATGGCCTGTGACACTGGCGTGTCTGTGGCCGTGTGAGAGACACGGTCGGGCCACACGAGCGTGTGTCCCTTGTTTTAAGAAAAATTTTCTAAGTTTCGTAAAAATTTCTTGAGTTATCAGTTTAGTCCCTAACCACTTCTAATGTATGTTTAGGGCCTCGTAGGCTCGTAATAGGGACAATATGGTTGTATTTGATTGGAATTATTTTTGGTCGATGATTTTTTATTCGAATTGGATGGTTGTTTAAGTTGTAAGTTCGGTAATGCTCCGTAAACCTATTTCGACGTTGAATACGGGTGAGGGGTGTTACATAGCTTGTGTGTAATTTGGGGATATAACTTTGGCACATTAGCCCTAATTTCTAATCAGCTCATCATCAGTTAGAAGTTAGTTACTAGAGTATCTACACATATTTGACCCATACTTCATTTAATAATTAAATCCCAATAAACCATAACCAAATTAGATCACTTTTAATTTGGGCTAACCTATTATGATAGTAAATAATATGTAATTACCCTTATTGTATATGTGATGTCCATATTTTCCTACAATCCCCCACTTAGACCATATATATATACTAATTACTTTATAATTACATGTTATTATATAACCTTATGAGTTCAAAATTTTATTATCATATCCAAAAAGTATTTTGAACAATATTTTTCATTAATTATGTTAACATAGAACCAAGACGACTTTTGTTACATATATCGTAACTAAATCCATCCCTGATCACGTATATTAACACAACCAAATGATATAGATCAAGTATGGATGTGTAGCATGAAAATTACATGCAGTATGATCTAAACATGTCTATTTTCAACTGGTTCTCCTTAAACCTTAGTGAGATCAAACCTTACCAAAACCAAAGTGTGAATAAACCAAATAAACTTTATTTCTGCAGAAAATAAACTTAATATCCGTAAACTAAAATAACTGAAAATGTGTCTATAACATAAAAGTATTTAAAAGTACAAACTCCCACTAAAACCAAATATCCTTAAATGATATTACACCCATATGAGCAATGTGCTCATGAAAAACCTTGGGTGTAATCCCTTAGTAAGCGGATACGCAATTATGGAGTTTGTCCCTATATGCTTTATAGACATCTAACACTCTGAACTTTTACTTTAACAACCAAGAACTTTAAGTCTATGAGCTTTGACTTTGATGTGCTCCTGTTGTTATTGGAATAAATGACTACCAATTATTGTCACAATTTGCACTCTGGTGACAAAATTTTGTATCAATATTCCATCAAAATCGAAGTCTGTATACTTGATGATCTATAACTTATCAGACATTTGATATGTGAGCATGTAATTTTTTTTCTTTAAAGATATCTCATAAACCTCTTGCCTACTAACCAATGGTTCATACCAAGGTTGTTTAAGTATCTGCCTAACATCCCAACAATGTAAACAATTTTCGGACACATACATACTTGAGCATAATGTAACACCCCTTACCCATGTTCTAAGCCGAAACAAGGTACGGAATATTTCAGATCACGAAAACATGAAATCACACATTTACCTGATCTTACATAATTAATTGCTCTAGCTTGAACAAAATAGATAACATTAACAGATCTACATAAGTACAAGTAAATTATCAAAATTTGAAAAGTAATATTTTAAAACAAATTAATTATGACATATAACAAAATGATTCAGCCCTCTTTACATGCCATAATTCCAAAATAGTGTTTACAAAGTACCAAAAAGTATTGATAGTGTGGATGGGTCTCCGACGATCTCCAAATATCGAGCTGGCTTAGTAATTCTATAAGAAGAGAAAAAGAAAAGAAGGTAAGCATATAGCTTAGTAAGTAAGTACGAAATTGATATTCAATTTATCAAAGTAAAACAATCATACTAGTATATAATCACATATTCAGGACAGGCTATTTTCTGGGGTCCCGGTTTAAAAAAAAATCATATCTCGAGCTAAAAAACTCGAAATCCAATTCCGTAAATTTTTCCTGAAACTAGGCTCATATGTATACTTACTAACTTTTTTCTAGAATTTTTGGTTGGGACAATTAGTACAGTTTATTAGTTAAAGTCTCCCCCTATTTCAGGGTACGACTACTCCGACCCCTGTGCACTACGAACCAAATTTCTTCCTGTACAGAATTCCAACGACCATGCTGTTTGTTTCCCATAAACATGGACTCAATAAGGAATCCATGCATGTAAGGTATGACTCTTAATAATTTTTTTACAATTTATGGTGAATTTCTAAAGTCAAAACAAGGGATCTTAAATTCATTCAGACCCTGTTTCACAAGAATTCAAATATCACACAATATAGAATTCTTTTCTTTCCCTGTTTCTTTTATGTGAAAATAGACTCATTAAGATTTATTTTCATATATCATTTGTATTTTTATTCAACTTCCACGATTTTTGGTAAATTTTTAAAATCATGTAACTGCTGCTGTCCAACACTATTTTATTTCTAACATTCATTCTTGCATAATTTCACCTAGTCCTTTTTGTTATACCATAATTCACTCAATTATTGAGCACATAGCTCCTAAATTTTCATAAACATAAATTTGCACATATCCACCTTATAATAACTTTCACATATTACCACTTTATCGATTTTCCCCGTTGAACTCAACGGAAAAATAACAAATATACCATTGTTTACACATATTTCCCCCTTTCCACACTTATAGCCGAAGCTATCTGATACGCATAGTAGCTTGCACTTAGTACTACACATGCGACCAACAATCCGGTACACGTAGTAGCCTGCACTTAGTACTACACACGTGACCTCACCATCTTATAAACGTAGTAGCCTGCACTTAGTACTATACACGTGATCGAGGTCATTGATTACGCATAGTAGCCTGCACTTAGTACTACACATGCGACTTAACAATATGGTACACGTAGTAGCCTGCACTTAGTACTACACACGTGTATTCACAATGAGTCATTCGTATTGTTCCTGTTAGAAGGTTCAACGGAAAATTCTTTCCTTTTCATTTGTTAACACTTATTCATAATCTAATTAAATTTGCAAATTTCCATCATTTAATCATTCTATGGACAGTCACCAATTCATATGATAACAACATAAAATAACATAAAAAATCGATAAATTATTCATGTACGAACTTACCTCGGTGCAAACTTTAGAAATATTATAATTTAGTCCGAAAGCTTTTCTTTTCCCCGATCACGATCGATTCCACGTCTTTCTTGATCTATAACAACACATTTAGCTCATTTAACACTCATACTATTTATTTCAATCCAAAAATCACATTATGGAAAAATTACGTTTTTTTCCCCTAACTTTTACAAAATTACGATTTTGCCCCTAGGCTCAGAAATTTAATTTCAGTCCTTATTCTTATGTTTTATGACATGCTAAACATTTTTATCTTCTATGGAAACATCAAATTCTCACTCTAACATGTACTTATGAACATTAGGTATTTTTACCAATTAAGCCCTTTTACTCGTTTTCACTCAAAACCGAGTAGCACAAGTTGTCTAACATAATTTAAAACCTCATATTCTATCATAAAACACCAAAATACACAGATTTCACCTATGGGTATTTTTCCAAATATGAACCCTAGGTTGAATTATTGCTAACATAAGCTAAATCGAGCTTCCAGGATTTTAAAAACACAAAAATTATTAAAAACGGGGCTTGAAATCACTTACTATGAAGCTTGAAAGTTGAAGAAACCCTAGCTATGGAGGTGATAAAAATTAGGCAGCAACTAATTGAGAAGATGACCATTTTTGTGTTATTTTTCCCATTTTATTCCATTTAATATACAAATGACCAAAATGTCCTTACTACTAAACTTTCTAAAAATTTCATCCATGTCCAATTTTTGTCCATAAACTTAGAAATTGGTAAAATTTCTATTTAAGACCTCATAATTAATATTCCAAAGCAATTTCATACTAAAAACTTCTAGAACACAAGTTTTGCAATTTATTCGATTTAGTCCCTAATCTCAACTTAAGCGCTTAATGCATAGAATTTCATCACGAAATTTTTACTCAATCATGAAATCATATCATAAACCTCAAAATAATTATAAAACAATTATTTCTATCTCGAATTTGTGGTCACGAAACTACTATTCTGATTAGGCCCTAATTCGGGTTGTCACAATACATTAAACTCCCACTCTTGAGACGTAGGGAATCTTATGCATTTCCTTAATCTTAAAATCATTCTAGGGGTATTGGTTGAGACTTAACTTATTATTGACAAGCAGTACGACATTAACATATAAAACCAAATTTAGAACCTTACTCCCACTGAACTTGTGGTATATACAATTATCGACCAAATTCATCTCTAAACTGAATGAGATAATTATTTGGTAAAATTTGTAATATTATTGACAAGAAGTATGCTTAAGCTCATAGATGAAATTCTTTAATTTGCAAATAATTAACTTTGAATCATTAGACACAAAGTTTTCCAATTGCACCATATAAATGTATGATCAATAGTACCACTGAGAAACCATTAATTTCATATTCATCTGATGCAGTTTAAGGTCAAAATATTCCACTAAAGTCATTAAAATTCTTTCTCTAGTGGACCTTTTTTAATGACATTCGTTCTTGATGTTGTTGAGTTTGTTTCTCTGGAACAATTATCTCATCTTGAATAATGAGTTGTTCAACATTGTCTTATTGAGGTTTTGGATTCACTTCTTGATCAATGATAGGTACGAGAACCAGAACATCGTCAAAACTGATTGCAAGAATTGAGTTAGAGTTCAATTCCTCCTCAAAAGCAACATCTCTAACTTTACTTCTCCCTCCAAACTCAACATCCTCAAAAAATGTTGTAGTTCTCGTCTAAAAAATATTCCTTATTGTGGGATCATAAAACTCATATCCCCTAAATCACTCAAAATAACCAATAAAATAATTGTTCACTGTTTTGGAGTCTAATTTCTTTTCATGTGGCTTATAAGGCATTGCCTCAAGTGGACATCCCCAAACGTGAAAGTGCTTTAGACTAGGTTTTCAATCTATCTAAAGCTCATAAGGTGTTTTTGCAATTGATTTAATGGGTATTCTATTCAAAATGTAAGTTGTCTTTAGAGGAACTGGTCAAATGAGCACTTTCACACATATCATGTTTCAACCTTTCTTCCTTTTACACACAATAAGAAATGAGCTCATTTAGAGTCCATTTCTCCTATTGACAGATGTAACCAATTTTAAATTGGTTAAACTATGCAAGAAGCGATACCAAAACCATAAGAAAAAGCAAATCCTCAGAAAGCTCAATCTTAAGTGCCTAAAGTCTTGAGGCAACTTGAAACATCTCCAAAATGTACTCCCCCATGTTTCCTTGACCCTTATACTTCATAGACATCAAAGATTTTAGAAATGATGTCATCTCAACCTTATTATTTTTAGCAAAACATTTCTCAATTTCGTCAAGGAAACACTTCGCCTGAGTAATCTTTTCAGATTATGTGCCCCTAAAGGCTTCTGGAATGCTGTGTTTCATGATCATTAGACTCATGCGATTTGAATAATCCTACCTCTCAAAATCCCTCTTAACATCAGGGGTGCTTTCCGCAGTGAGAGGTACATGTTGTTCTCCCCTTAGTGCAAGGTCTATGTCTATACAGCTGAGCATTATAAGTAAGTGTCTTTTTCATTCCTTAAAATTAGTCTCATTAAGCATGGAAATAAAATTTATATTAGCAGATATTGTGGCAGCAGAAGATAAACTAGCTGAATATAAAATAAAAACAAATACAAACAAACTCACATCAATGTTCATAAGTAAATAATAAATTCAAGATAATGACTAATTCCATCTCAAGATACCAAACACAACATTAATATCAAGTCTTTGAAGAGTAACATTAACCGTAAATGGTACTCTTGTTGTAACAATCAAACATTGATAATAAATTATGTCAAACAATGGATTAATCTTTGGACTAACTTATTGTTCACATAAATTACTTTATAATTGTCATACATTTATCGCCATAGATGTCATTGAAATTCTGCCAAATATTAACTTACCTTTGGGTCAATTAATAAATGCATGAATCACAAAAATACATAAGCATCTTGATATTTTAAATAAACTAATCTATACAAAAGAGGTTACTTTGGCGACATTTCGTTTCAACTAATCTATTTAAAATATTAGACATCCTTAATTAAAAGCTAAGGCCAAAATCTGAATTTATTTGTTTCAAAATATTTTTCTTAATTTCATCTTTCAATCAAATTAAAAGATAATAGTATATATATGTATATATGTATATATATATCCCAAAACAACACATAGTGATATTGTTAAATATAATAATAGTTGAATAAATCAAAGTAACCCCACATAAGACTTTAAATTTAAACAAAAATAATTTTAATAAAAGAAAACCTCATATCAAGATATCAAACACTCCATTAGTATTTCATCTTTAGACAAAATATTAACTTGCAAGTGATATCTTGGTGTAGTAATCAAACATTGACAATAAGAACATGCCGAACAATAAATCTTCCTTTGGGCCGATTTATTACTCACATGTAAAACTAAATAATCATCATATGTTTATTACCATAGTTGCACATGTAATATTATTAACCTTCATTTGGGCCAATCAATATTAACATAACTTAAGTTACATACGCACAGCCTTTTATATTTTAAAACAAAGTAATTTATACAAAAAGATCACTTTGGCGACTTATTGCTTCAATTAAGTTATTTTAAAATATATATAATTATACTAATATTCAAATTTAAAATTTACCCAATAGTCAAATGTCAAAACTAAAATTTCTGATTGCACTATAGTTTCCAAAATAACCCGAAATAAGTTTGTCTAAATAGCATAATAAAAAACCGAAAACCTTAATCTTTAACTCATTGTTTTAAAAATCATATATGTCAAAACCAAATAGAAATAATGTAGTGGTTGAAGGTCAAATAATTTACAAACACATATATTCATAATTTGGGCATAGACAAAAACACCAAAGCAATTCACGTATATACATGTATTCAAAATTAAATAGAAAAACTAACCTTGCATATACCATGTAAATCCAAAATAGTATTAATGATTAAACAGAGATTTGCATGAATACTGAAAAATACATTCAAACTAATAAATCTCAAAAATAAAATCATAATAGTTGGCATATCCCACAATTCATACAATAAGCCATATCGTAATAATTTAACCAAATATTTGGAACCATAAGATACCAAAACCTATATTATAGAGTCAAATTTAAAACCAAATTCTTTAAAATATTATAGAGTCAAATTTAAAACCAAATTATTTAAACTTGTATTAAGATTGACATTAATTTTCACCAAGCACCCAAAAAAAACAAATCCTGTAAATTTTTTTAATAAACTTAATATTACTTGTAATCTATTAAAAATAATGAAATGTCAATAGAAACTCATGCCTTTCATGTGAGCAGACAAAAGTAAATCAAAGAGACAAACACTATAACCTTTTGAAAAGAAAACAAATAATAATGCCTTCAATACAGTTGCACAAGCTTCATCTCCATGCACAAAATCAACATAAATCATCAAACATGAAAACTTTTGGATTCAAAAGTTAAAGAAAACCTTAATTTTCTTTACATAAATTCAAAAGATTCAACTTGTATGATTAAAAACATTTAGTTCATATATCAAATACATAAAATATTCATAACGAATTAATTTAAAAATAATAGAAAATCAATTTTTTCAATGATTTGATATGACAAGATTCGGATGCCACTTGTTAGAACTATAAATAATATCTAATATAAAATTAGAATTGTAAACCATGATCTGTCGTGTCAAATAATCAAGAATAAATTAAGAACAAAATTAGATGCAGAAGTGTATCTAAATTCATCGATTTCTTGAAGTCTACGGATCTTGGGATTTTGATCTTCCAAATTAGCACACAAGTAATCTAGAGAAGATGACTCTCTCTTTTCTAAAGATGGGATATTAGAAAAGTTAGCTTGTATGTAATTTGGAGACCATAACCCTAATATATATAACTTTAATAATTAAAGCCCAATAAACCATAACCAAATGAGATCACTTTTAATTTGGGCTAACCTATTATGACAGTAAATTATAACATGTAATTACCCTTATTATATATGTGATATCCATATTTTCCAACAACAAAATGATTACTGAACCATTCTGAAGCTTTCGTTTAAGTCGTTGAGTTGTCAAAAATCGTTATTTTATGGCTTTCTCTGTTCACACCGCTTATACCAATTGAATACTCTTCTTCTCCTTTTCTACAATTCAATTTTTTTTCTAACGAATTAGTTTTAAATGTCACGAATCTTTGAACCAAAATTCAAACAGTTTTTTTCTTTGATCTCTAACACTAACCGTCAGATCAACTTAGATCTAAGGTATGTTCTTATACTTGTTGAAGGGTATCGATCTACCGTATTGATTTTTGGATCATCACTTGGAGCTCGCTAGCCGAACTTAAAAAAAAAACTTAATAGCCTAATGACTTAAATAAAAAAACAACTCGAATAGTTTAATGATTATTTTGTAACTTTTTGAAGTTGTTTAACTAAAGCATAGACTTACTAATAATTTAATGAAATTGTATATAATACCAATTTATTAAAAACTCTATGGCGAGGTTATATGCTGATCAGACCTTATCATACGTTGGGTCACCCGCTTAGGCCCAAAGGCCCGTTCGAAAAGTAGGAGGTTTTGGGCAAAATTATAGGGCTAAAAAAAAGGGCTTGGATAAAAAATATGGCCTGTTTTCTAAAAGGGTTGGAACGGATATAATTTTTTTGGCTCGCTCGACTCGAATTAGCCTAATCTTTTTTTTTGCTGTCATTTCATTATTGTTTGCTACTATTTTGTTGTTATTGTTTGGATATTGTATAACTATTACTTTATTGTTAATTTCACTATTATTTTAGAGGCATTTACTTGATAAGTTACAAAATCTTAGTATTATTTAACTATAAATATTTTTTAATGTATTTTGAATTTGTTGAGAAATATTTATTTTAATACTATTAGTTTATTTAATGTATTATATTTTTAAATTTACTTTTATATAAAAAATCTAAAAAATTTTGATACAGTTAGATCAGGATCGAATTTAACATTTGTAATCTAAATCGAGTTTAGATAAAAATTTAAGCACATTTTTCGAACCGGACTAGGCTTAAGCCTAAAAAACATGCTGAAATTTTTACATCGAACTAGGTACATAATTAATTCTAATGCTAATATATACAATTAAATGAAAAGAAGAAAAAGAAAAAGGAATTGAGATGTAAGATTGAACACGTAAGATGTCGATACAACCACACACGCATAGCACGAAAAGGTGATTTAATATATATTTATTAAAGAAAATACTTGGAATGGATTTGGCTGCCCTTATGGGTTCAAGACATTTGACTTGTTGGTAAAGGAAACAAAAGTCAACTTTTGAAATATAGATATGGATATGTTGAAATCCAGTCGTATCTCCTTTTTTGCTGCATTCTCATTCTTTTAATTAAATATCCAACACGTGAAATTATTCAATAACCTTATTTTCAAATTTATATTATAACCCTATCTCAAATTTTCCTCAACAATTTCTTTTAATAATATAATATTTATTCTTTTTAACAAAATAATTTATAATTTCTCTCAACTCATAAATAAGAGAATAATATACTTAAATGCACTCAAACTCACGTCTTCCTATATCGACAATAATGTCCATACCAATCGAGTTAAAACTCAATCAAGATGAAAGTTTTTTTTTTATTATTATTAAAAATATGGGATTTGTTGATGAATTTGAATGCTATTTATTATAAATTTTTAACATTTAATTTTTATATGTGTATGATAATTTTACTAATTTTTAATGAAGATAGGTATGCATGGGTGAATTAATATTTAATTAATACCTCTAGCCTCAGTATCCATTGGTGACCAAAGTATTTCCTTTTTTGGCCGGTTGCAAGGTGGTTCTACAATAGCTAGCTTTACCATCGAATTGATTACCACGTTAATTATGTGAATCATCAAATCTCGTCATATCCATACTAATCACTTGTACCAGGGAAGCCCTCTATTTAGGAATGACTTGTATTTAGAATAAATTAGTTATTATACGTTTCAAAACGATATTCATTAAATTTTTTATAAAATAATAGTATGAAACATATTGAAAATGATTTTTTTATAGATAAATTATAAAAATGGTCATCTAATTATACTTTTCGTTTTATTTTGGTTATTCAATTAATTTTTCGATTTAGTCATTAAACTTTTCAAAATTAAATATTTTAGTCACTCTGAGTTGATATGGACTTTTGCTATTGGTCAGGTAACAAAATTAGCTCTCTAATGTTTAAATATTCTATCAATTTTATCCTAAATATAAAAATTTTAACAAATTTAGCCCTAAATGTTTATAGAATTTGTCATTGTAGTTTTAATTCTAAAAATAATAAATTTGGCCCTCAATAATTACAAAATCTATCAATTTAGTCCTAACCCTAACCCTTTATAACCCATCGGCTAACACATATGAGATATTAAAATAAGAAAAAAAATTACCCTATTTCAAGTCACTTGCAACAATTATTTTTTACTATAATTTAAGCTTCACATTGGACCAAACCAATTGACTTAGAACCTATCTGGAATAATCAACCGCATTACTACCCAATTAGATAACACTGATCTTAATTTTTTTGTATTTTATCCTAACTTTTTAGAGTTATTTTGCAAGTGACTTGAAAGAGGGTACTTTTTTTTTCTTATTTAATATCTTATATGGGTTAACTGTAGGGAAGGCAAAAAACCCTGAATCCAATGGGTTCCGAGCCAATCCAACCCTATAGGGTTGATATTTTTTTTAATTAAAGTTGAGGGACGAGGCAGGTTAATTTTTAAAAATAGTCAAGTTTGGGTTTAGAATAAAACCGCCCCACCCTGTCATGAAATATTTACAAAGTTACCCTTTATGCATATTTAATATTAATTAAATTAAAAAAATCCTTAAAATTTACCACTACTAGTCTGATTCTATAGCCTCTATACTAATCCCCTTTCACACTTGTAAGGTTATATTTCTCATTTTCTATCTTTCTAATTTAATAATTTATTATAGAAACCTTTGTTCCTTTTTTTTTCTTCTGTGTTGTAATCACAATATATGTGTAAATATACATTAGTATATAATTCTTAAAATAAATTAAAATAATTAATAATTAGATGATCAAAATAAAATAAAAGAGATAATCAGGTAACTATTTTTACAGTTTACTCATAAAAAAAATAATTTCAGCGTGATACATGAGAAAGACTAATTTGTTGATTTTTGAATAGAAAAGTAAAAAAAGCAAAAGTGACAGTTTCACCGACAAAACATATATGGGCATTGGGAAATTAATGGATTGGCTTTCAATATCAAAATGAGGCTTTGAATTCCTTTCAAAAGCCCTTGGATTTAGACTTTCTTTAAATTTAATTAATCCTACGAAACCCAAACTCTTTACCATTTTTTATTATCTCATGGCACCTTCGATTGATAATAAATATAATAATAATAATTCATTAGCCACCATTAAAGAAATCAACTAACCTTTTCTTGCCAGGAAAAAAAGATTAAATATTTTAAAGTTTAATTATCACAAAAGAAACTCAAGAAAATATAAATTTGTATTAAGATTTATTGATTATTGGTATATAAGATTACTTAGCACGTTATCTTTATTTGGTTGGAATATAAATTTTTAGTGTTTAATTGATGAAAAATAAAATTATTTACAGAATTTTACTTTAACAAATTTAATTATTTTAATATTTTTAATCTCAATTTTCCATAAATTTATAATAATTCTTTTGTTTTTACATTTTATATACTAATAAG
This sequence comes from Gossypium longicalyx, assembly GCA_025698465.1. Classification (NCBI taxonomy): domain Eukaryota; kingdom Viridiplantae; phylum Streptophyta; class Magnoliopsida; order Malvales; family Malvaceae; genus Gossypium; species Gossypium longicalyx. The sequence goes on along the minus strand of CM046996.1, from coordinate 63,340,310 downwards.
TAAATATATGATGTTTAAAATAAATTTGTACATTAAAATTATAATTGTAACCTCTTAAACTCAGTCCGAGCATTACGATTGAATTTAAAAGTTTACATTGACGATAGGGTGGCCGCAAAGGCCAAATGGACAAAAGACCGCTATACATATTGTTTTGGAAAGACTTGGGGAAAAGAGTTGTAATTTGTAAAACTTCGTTTTTAGTTTAAAAAATTAATTATGCTAGGTTACGCATTTGTAGCGTTGCTTTGAAAACGTTGAGTTTAGTTTTGAAGGCTCGTGCCTTAAAACAATTTAGTAAAGCTCAATAGAGAATGGAACGGTGCATATATTTACTAAACTTATCTTATTGTATTTTAAGCCAAGTTTATATTTAATCCAGTTACATGCATATTGGGCACATTAACAATTTCAGAAAAATTCATGTTTATAACATAGTGCAAAACCAAATAAGAGGCTTGAGTTTAAAACAATTTTGATGGTTCAAGTTCAGAAATATATAAAATAAACTAACATGTCAATTAGAAGTTAAACCAAGTAAACACACTAAGAGGGTGAGCTTATAAAGCCCAGTGTAACACTAATACAAACACACACTGACAATAAAACACACATAAAAAACAAATATATAGCACACTATAGATGCGATTAAATATGATGCATGCCATGATTAGGTAGATGATGCAAGTTTACCCATACCATCCGCTACACACCACGAGTTCCCATATCTTGTCCACCGAACACCAAAACAGTGAAAATATATAAGCCACGGTCGAGCTGCCAAATATTGTGGTTTAACTGCTGTTAATAAATCATAAAGCAGACAAGCTGCCAATATTGCAGACAAGTTGCCAGAACTCCAACAGAACTTCGGGGTGTAGTATCACTGCTAGAACTTCAAAATTTATAATTGTAACGCTTGTTTCCAGTGAAATCGGAGTAATGGTTTCGGGACCACAAATTTGATGTCGTAAAATTTATTTTAATATTAGTTTGTGGTTTACAACATGTTAGAATTATGGTACAAAAATTTCTTAACGAAATTTTATCGTTTGTATGTTCAATTTGTGAAAAAGGACTAAATCGCATAAAGTGCGAAAGTTGTATTTTGTTAGCTAAAGGTGTTAAATAACTATAGAACTTAATTTGGACTTTATGTGGTAATTAAACCATTAAAAGAGATAGTAGATATACATGGAGTGTAATCATGAAAAGTCAAGGTTGGTAAGGGTTAGTAAATTTGATGACTAAAGTTAAATTAAATAAAATAAAAACTAAATGGTCATCTTCCTCCTTTTTCAACTCAAAATTTCAGCAAACTAAGAGCATAGGAAAGCTTGAATTTTCAGCCATAAAGTCCCTTGCATATCAAGAAAAGCCACGTTCGGATTTAGATCGAGCCAAATATAAAGTAGTGGATTGATCGGTTGATTGTTTCCGTATAAATACGAGGTAAGTTTGTACAGTTAAAAATTTAATGTTTATTTATTAAATTGATGAATGATATTAAGAAATCGTTATTATTTATTGTTGGACTTTCAAATAGAATTAAATGTCCAAACAAGTACATCGTAGGATTGAGTACAATCGTTTAATGCAAATGATGAATTGACGGATAAGACCATGGTTGGACCATGACAGTATTTGTATGTAAGACCATAGCTGGGCTTTGGTATTCAAATGATAAGACCATAACTCGGTTATGGCACTACAATTGTAAGACCATGGCAGGGCCATGGCGATTCATGTGTAAGACTATAGTTGGACTATGGCACAAAGAAAATGGTGTACTCATATCTGCAAGCCGTTATCAAATTTGGAAAGACGAGGTAAGTATATTCATCAATATTTAAATAATTCAATGAGCTCAGTGATAATTCGAGGTGATCTAAGTTAATACGAATCAGTATAAGTATTCGTGATAAATACAAAAAATAATACATAATGGTTGAATTCATGCATGGCTAACCTACTCGAGTTTATGTGATAGGCTTTGGGCCGAATTGGAATTTATATATGTTTTAATTATACATATTTAAATTGTGGGTAAATTGGTAAGTTGTATTTATTAGTTATACAAACTTACTAAGCTTAATTGCTTACTCGGTTTATGTTTCTGTGTTTTATAGTATTTCAGAAGCTCGCTCGATTCGAAAGCCATCTATCGTACTATCAAACTCTATTTTGGTACTTTGGACTTTATATTTTGGTTTAAATGACATGTATAGGTATTTTGGTTAATGTGACCTATATTTGGTTGTATAATTAGCCAAATGAGTTGGCTTGAGAATGATATATGTTTTGGATATGTAAATATGTATATATGGCCCTTTGATATGTTGTGTATAGTGACTTTATGAATGCCTTGTTATGGAATGGTATCTTGTGTAGCAAATGGTTGGAATTGAGGTGAGCATGTATGCTAAGTTAGGCACAAGGTCTAAAGCATGTAATTGACCATTTAGGTATACTTTAGAAGTATCTTTGGTATGTTTAAAAGTGGACAAATGAATGTGCTTGCGGATATCATGTTGTATGTGTGGTTTGTGTAAGATACAAGTTTGATATTTGTTAGTTTAAATGCCTATTTGTGCCATAGTTATATGCATATTGTGGTGTGTAGGTTGGAACCTCTTTAGGTGAGAAAAATGGCTTGGAAAATAGCCTATTTTTTCCACACGGGTGGAGATACGGGCGTGTGCCTTGGCCGTGTGTGACACATGGCCAGGGTACAGAGCCGTGTATCCCTTGATACCTCTTTGAAGCAAGTCAGTAGCTTCACACGACCTTACACACGGGCGTGTGGCTTGACCGTGTAGCACAAGTCAGTATATCCTTCAGTTTTCACACGGCTTAACACACGGCCTGGCACACGGGCTTGTGAGGCCATTTCGAAGGGTACACAGCCTAGCACATGGATGTGTGGTCTGATCGTGTGACCTAAGTCAGAGAGTTACACGGGGTCAGACACGGGCTAAGACACGGCCATGTTATCCCATTTCGAATGCCCAAATGGCCTTAGATACCAGCTTGTCTGTTGGCAGCGTGAGATACACAGCTTGGCCACAAGGGCGTGTGTCCCCTGCACTTTGAAAAATTATGTTTTTCCAAAAATTTCTTAAGTGCTCGGTTTAGCCCCGAACCAATTTTAATGTCTATTTTAGGGTATCGAGGGCTCGTATTAGAGACTATATGAATGAGTTTGAATGATTTTTTATTTGAATGAGAATTGTTTATAAAATTTATTGGTATCAGAGCTATGGTTTAGTCTATTCTAGAACTGACATATCGGGTGTGACTCTAGCTATCCATACCATTTATTAACTTGTAATAGTGTGACATATTCTGACGGTTTAAATTATGTTTTTCATATAGTAATGGATCCCAATCGAGGAGACTCCGATAATGTAGAAAGTAACGTGTCGGCCTCAGTTCGAGGGGCAGCATCATCTGGGTCTAGACCCTTGTCAGATAGTGGTGAAGGAGAGGCTAAGGAAGCCTTCTCCCAAATGATGAACGAATGATTCACTGAGTATGTTTGGACAAATCTGGCTGCTTAACAACCTCCATCCCCACCTTATCCCCAACCGATTCTCGTAGCTCCTCAAGTTATAGAATCGGTACATTCAAACAAACCACCAGTTGATAAAATTAGGAAGTATAGGGCTGAAGAGTTTAGGGCTACAATTGATGACGACCATGAGAGAGCTGAGTTCTGGCTTGAGAATACGATTAGAGTTTTTGATGAACTGTCATGTACGTCGACTGAATATGTTAAATGTCTTGTATCTCTTTTGAGAGATTCAGCATATCCGTGGTGGAACACTTTAACATTTGTAGTATCGAGAGAAAGGGTTACGTGGGAATTCTTTTAGATCGAGTTCAGAAAAAAATACATAAGTTAGTGATTTCTTGATAAAAAACACAAAGAATTTATAGAGTTGAAATAGGGTCGTATGACCGTAACAGAGTATGAAAGAGAGTTCATCCGATTAAGTAATTATGCCGGAGAGTGCATCTTCATGGAAGCAATTATGTGCAAACTGTTTGAAGATGGGTTGAACGAAGACATCAAAATTTTAGTCGGGATACTTTAGTTGAAAGAATTTGTAGTTTTAGTTGAAAGAGCTTGCAAAGTTGAGGAGCTTAGTAAAGAAAATAGAATAGCTGATTCTGAGGCTAGAGATTTGAGAAAGAGGTCAACGGGAAAATCTTACCACTCGTCGTCAAAGAAATAAAAATATTTCCACAATCATTCGATCGCTTCAGTGGGATATTCTAATCGAGACCGAGGTAAACAACATGTAGGTTCGAAAGCTCAAGCCACTTCAATAACAAGTGTTAGTAGTGTTAAGGCTAATAGACTGGAATGTTAACTATGTGGAAGACGACATTTAAGAGAATGTCGAGTGAATGACAAAGCCTGTTTTAGATATGGTTCACTAGAACATTTCATTCGTGACTACCCTAAATTATTCGAGAAAGACAAACTTCCAACTACTCGACCAAGTAATACATCTGCTAGAGGGAGGCCACCCCGAAATACTAGAAATATGAGTGGAAATGGAGGTGCTACAAGAGATTCTGCTGTGAGATCCGAGACACGAGTGACATCTAGAGCTTATTCCATTTGCGCTCGCGAAGATGCTTTGCACCAGATGTTATCACCGGTACATTTTCTCTTTATAACACTGATGTAATTACTTTGATTGATCCGAGATCAACCCATTCTTATGTATGTACAAAGTTAGTGTCTAGTAAGAGTTTACATGTTGAGTCCACTAAATTTGTGGTTAAAGTATTGAACCCATTAGGTCAATATGTCTTAACTGATAAAGTCTGCAAGAATTGTCCTTTGATGACTCGGGGTTACAGTTTTTCGACCGATTTGATGCTTTTGCCATTTGATGAGTTTGATGTGATATTGGGTATAGACTGGTTGACTTTGCATGATGCAGTTGTAAATTGTAGACAAAATATTATTATGTTAAAATGTCAGAACGGAGAGACTCTTCGTATTAAAACCGATGATTCAAATGGTTCGCCTATTGTGATATCGGCTATGCTAGCACAGAAATATGTAAAAAAGGGTTGTGATGCTTATCTTGCGTATGTGCTTGATACAAAAGTGTTTGAATCGAAGGTTAAATCAGTACCAGTGGTTAGTGAGTATCTAGATGTGTTTCTAGAAGAGTTACCCGGGTCGCCACCGATCAGAGAGGTCGAATTTTCTATTGATTTAGTACCCAGAACATCACCAATATCAATAGCTCCGTATAGAATGGCTCCGATAGAATTGAAAGAGTTGAAAGCTCAGCTGAAAGAGTTAACGGACAGAGGTTTTGCTCGATCAAGTTTCTCGCCGTGGAGTGCTCCGATTTTATATGTAAAAAAGAAAGATGGATTAATGAGATTGTCTATCAATTATCGACAACTTAACAAGGTTATGATGAAGAATAAGTATCCTTTACCAAGAATTAATGATTTGTTTGATCAGCTGAAAGGAGCAACAATATTTTCAAAGATTAATTAACGATCTAGCTATTATCAGTTGCAAGTTAAAGATTCGGATGTGCTGAAAACTGCATTCCGAACTAGGTACGGGCATTATAAATTTCTTGTTATGCCATTTGGGTTAACTAACACCTCTGCAGTTTTTATGGATTTGATGAATAGAATTTTTAGACCGTATTCGGATAGATTTTTTGTTATGTTCATTGATGATATATTGATATATTTTCGAGATGATTTTGAACATGCTGAGCATTTGAGAATTGTGTTACAGACTCTGCATGATAAATAGTTATTTGCTAAATTCAGTAAATGTGAGTTTTGGCTCCGAGAAGTTGGATTTTTGGGACATATTGTTTCGGCGGAGGGCATCAAAGTCAATCTGAGCAAGATTTCAACGGTTGTTGACTTGAAACCACCAAGAAACATTTTTAAGGACAAAAGTTTCTATGGATTAGCGAGCTATTATTAGATATTTGTAAAAGGATTTTTGATGATTGCAACACTAATGACTCTATTATTACAAAAAGATGTGAAGTTTGAGTGGTCTGAGAAGTGCCAACAGAGTTTTAATCGGTTAAAAGAACTGTTAACTGAATCACCAATTTTAGTTCAGCCTGACTTAGGTAAAGAGTGTGATTTTCAGTGGTGAACGATTTGTGATGTGTTTTGATGCAAGAAGGCAAAGTGATTGCATATGCTTCCAGAGAGTTAAGGACACATGAGAAAAATTATCTAACACACGATTTGGAGTTGGCCGCAATCGTGTTTGTGTTGAAAATTTGGCGACATCACTTGTTTGGTGAAAAATGCCATATATTTACCGATCACAAGAGTTTGAAGTATTTGATGTCTCAGAAAGATTTGAATTTGCGACAATAAATATGGCCCGAATTGTTGAAAGACTATGAGCTAGTGATTGATTACCACTCGAGGAAAGCAAATGTGGTCGCGGATGCTTTGAGTAGAAAGTCATTGTTTGCTCTGAGAGCGATGAATACGCGATTGAGCTTGTTTGATGATGGTTCGATCTTAGTCGAGTTAAAAGCTAAACCATTATTTCTTCAACAAATTTGCGAGGCTCAGAAATGTGATAATGAATTACAAGCTAAAAGAGTGCAGTGTGAGTCGACTATTGAGCCAGAGTTTCAAATCGGATCTGATGATTGTTTGTTGTTTCGAGGTAGAGTATGTGTACTGAAGAATTCAGAGTTTATACAAAAAATTTTACAAGAAGCTTACAGTGGAAACTTGTCTGTTCATTCGGAGAGTACTAAGATGTACTATGATTTGAAACAGATGTACTGGTGGTCAGGTATGAAATGTGACATTTTTTATTTTGTGTCGAGATGCTTGATTTTTCAACAAGTTAAAGCCGGACATCAAGTGCCTTCGAGACTATTATAACCAGGGATGATACCGGAGTGGAAATGGGATAGAGTTACGATGGATTTCGTATTGGGATTACCTCTGTCTCTGAAGAATAAAGATGTTATCTGGTTTTTTGTTGACCATTTGACGAAGTCCACACATTTTATTCCACTGTGTACGGATTTCTCACTTGATAGATTAGCTAAGTTGTATATTTCTGAGATTGTCAGATTGCACGGAATGCTAGTTTCTATCATTTCGGATAGAGATCCGTGGTTTACGTCATGATTTTGGAAGAAACTACAAGAAGCTTTGGGTACACGGCTGCATTTTAGCACGACATTTCATCCTTAAACCGATGGTTAGTCTGAGAGAGTGATTGAGATTCTCGAGGATATGATCCGATGTTGTGTATTAGAGTTTGAAGGTAATTAGAAAAAATATTGACTGTTGGTTAAATTTACGTATAATAACAGTTTTTAGTCGAGTATTAATATGACATCGTACGAAGCTTTGTGTGGTCGAAAATGCCGAACTCCATTGTACTAGACCAAGCTTATTGAGAAAAAGATACACGGCGTTTGATCCGAGTAACCAATGAGAAAGTGAAAGTGATTTGTGACAGTTTGAAAGTTGCGTTAGATCGACAGAAATCATACGCGGATTTAAAATGTAAAGATATTGAATTTTAGATTGGTGATAAGGTATTTCTAAAAGTATCGCCTTGGAAGAGAATCTCCGTTTCGTTCGTAAAGGAAAATTGAGTCCGCAATTTATCGGACCATATGAGATTATCGAGAGAATTGGGCCAATGGCTTATCGACTTGAATTACCGTTAGAGTTGGAAAAGATTCATAATGTGTTTCATGTATCGATGTTACGACGATATCGATCAAATCCTTCGCATGTTATTTTTCCAACCGAGGTTGAGATTCAGCCTGATATGTCGTACACCGAAGAACCGATCAGAATTTTAGCCCAAGAGATCAAAGAGTTGAGAAATAAAAGAATAGCCTTAGTGAAAGTTCTTTGGCAATGTCACGGGATTGAGGAGGCTACTTGGGAACCCGAGGAAACCATGAGAAAACAATACCCTAACCTATTTTCTTGTAAAATTTTCGAGGACGAAAATTTCTAAGGGGGAGAGTTGTAATGGCCTGTTTTCAGTGAAATCAGAACAGTGGTTTCAGGATTACAAATTCGATGTCATAAAATTTATTTTAATATTAGTTTGTAGTCTATAGCATGTTAGAATCATGGTATAAAAATTTTGTTAAGAAATATTATCGTTTGTATGCTCAATTTGTGAAAGAGGACTAAATCGCATAAAGTGCAAAAGTTGTATTCTATTAGCTAAAGGTGTTAAATAGCTATAGAAATTAATTTGGAAGTCCTTATATGGTAATCAAACCATTAAAAAAGATAGTGGATATACATGGAGTGTAATAATGAAAAGTCAAAATTGGTAAGGATTGGTAAATTTGATTACTAAAGTTAAATTAAATAAAATAAAAACTAAATGGTCATCTTCCTCCTTCTTTTTCAACTGAAAATTTCAGCAAACTAAGAGCATAGGAAAGCTTGATTTTTCAACCACAAAGTCCCTTGCATATCAAGAAAAGCCACGTTCAGATTTAGATCAATGCAAATATAAAGTAGTGGATTGATCGGTCGATTGTCTCCACATAAATACAAGGTAAGTTCATATAGTTAAACATTTAATGTTTATTTATTAAATTGATGAATGATATTATGAAATTGTTATTATTTATTGTTGGACTTTGAAATAGAATTAAATGTCCAAACAAGTACAGTGCAGGATTGAGTACAATCGTTTAATGCAAATGATGAATTGACGGATAAGACCATGGTTGGACTATAATAGTATTTGTATATAAGTCCATAGCTGGGCTATGGCATTCAAATGATAAGACCATAACTGGGTTATGGCACTACGAATGTAAGACCATGGCAGGGCCATGGCGATTCATGTGTAAGGCTATAGTTGGATTATGGCACAAAGAAAATGATGTACTCATATCTGCAAGCCGTTCTCAAATTTGGAAAGACGAGGTAAGTATATTCATCAATATTTAAATAATTCAATGAGCTCAGTGATAATTCGAGGTGATCCAAGTTAATACGAATCAGTATAAGTATTCGTAAGAAATACAAAAAATAATACATAATGGTTGAATTCATGCATGGCTAACCTAATCGAGTTTATGTGATAGGCTTTGGGCCGAATTGGAATTTATATATGTTTTAATTATACTTATTTAAATTTTGGATATTTTGGATGAATTGGTAAGTTGTATTTATTAGTTATACGAACTTACAAAGCTTAATTGCTTACTTGGTTTATGTTTCTGTGTTTTATAGTATTTCGGAAGCTTGCTCAATTTGAAAGCCATCGGAGATCGTGTCGCACTATCAAACTCTATTTTGGTACTTTGGACTTTATATTTTGGGTTAAATGGCATGTATAGGTATTTTGGATAATGTAGCCTATATGTTGGTTGTGTAATTAGCCAAGTGAGTTGGCTTGAGAATGATATATGTTTTGGATATGTAAATATGTATATATGGCCTTTTGACATGTTGTGTATAGTGACTTTGCGAATGCCTTGTTGTGGATTGGTATCTTGTGTAGCAAATGGTTGGAATTAAGGTGAGCATGTATGCTAAGTTTGGCATAAGGTCTAAAGCTTTTAATTGACCATTTAGGTTTACTTTAGAAGTATCTTTGGTATGTTTAAAAATGGTCAAATGAATGTGCTTGTGGATATCATGTTGTATGTGTGGTTTGTGTAAGATGCAAGTTTGATATTGGTTGGTTTAAGTGCCTATTTATGCCATAGTTATATGCATATTGTGGTGTATAGGTCGGAACCTCTTTGGGTGATAAAAATGGCTTGGAAAATATCCTATTTTTGTCCACATGGGTAGAGACACCAGCATGTGTCTCGGCCGTGTGTGATACATGGCTAGGGTACATAGCCGTGTGTCTCTTGATAGCTTTTTGAAGTAAGCCAGTAGCTTTACACAGCCTAGCACATAGGCGTGTGTCCCTTGCACTTTGAAAAATTTCAATGGTTTTCCAAAAGTTCCTTGACTGCTCGGTTTAGTCCCGAACCATTTTAATGCCTATTTTAGGGCATTGAGGGCTCGCATTATAAGTCCGATAATGCTCTGTAACCCTGTTTCGGCATCGAATACCTATTAGGGGTGTTACAATAATGCTGATATAGCCCCCAAAACTCCATGAAAATCCTCCAACAACCAAGAATAACCCAATCCCATGAACATGCAAAATGTCATACATACATAGTAACATATCAAGCTATACATTCGTGTTTTCAAGATACTAAGATGAAAAGCTCAGGAAGTATTTGTAATTGCACCAAAAATGAGAGACCCAAAATCCCCTCATGGAATATGAAGGGGTGGCAACCCTAGTAGGAATACTAGGAGCGTGCCATCCACCCTAATCCTACTCTGAGTAGGAAGTGTTTTTCTATTTGAAATACACTTTTCTGATTTAACAATGGTTCTACCTTCTCTCTTGATAAATAGATGGCACTGATAGGTCTATTTACAAACAACTTTTAGATATCATTATAATAGATACTTTTATTCTCTAAGAATTAAATATACTTTTTGAAATAACAAATTTGCCAGTTTTTTATTTGAATAGAGAATTTTAGTTTTCATGCCAAAAGAAAATGAAACTATTTCTAGTTTCTGTGTTTGATTTGTTTTGTTTGAGCCCACATTCAAAGCAATTCGTGGTATGAAAATAGTGAGCAGATCGTTTGGTTGAAAGCCGAGAACAACAAGGACTCGTCTATCCCGAAACACAAGTACGATTTCGGTCTAAGGTTTATTGCTATAAATATCACAAATCGGATTGATTTTTAAATTTTTTATTTTTCGCTGTTCAAGAAAACCATTTTCTAACTGAATTTTTTCCAACAGCAACATCGGTATCATCAGTGGGCAGAAAAAAGAGAAAATCATCAACAAATAGTAAGTGTGATAAAATAGGGCATTTTGGACCTAATTTGATCCCATGGAGATCCTTTGACTCAATTGCACACTTAACTAATCTAGAAAACACATAAACAATGAACAAAAACAGGTAGAGAGATAAAAGAATTCCCTATCTAAGACCCTTAAAAGGAAAAATTGGATTAGAAAAAATTACCATTGACTATTAACTATAATGACAGAAGAAACTCACTCCATAGTTTATAGAACCCATTTTGAATCAAAACCCATTTTCTCCATTACTGTTTTTGAAAATCCTATTCCACACAGTCATAAGCTTTGTTCATATCCACCTTCAACACTATGAGATATTTTTTTCCTTTACTTTCTTACTCGCAAGTGGCAGAACACCTCATTTGTCATTATAATATTGTCTTGGATCTGTCTTTTTTCAATGAATACATTTTGCTTCTAGGTAATCAGCCTCTTTAAATTTTTTTTTAGCCTATTAGTCATAATTTTGGAAATGATTTTATATCTAAAATCCCAACAACTATTCGGTCTAAAATGAGAAACCACCTCTTGGATTTTACCCTTTGTTACCCAAACAATATTGATACTATTAAGTTCTCTCTCTAAATACCCATTTTGGAAAAACTCTCTAATAGTATCCATCATTCCATCCCTAATGATCTCCCAAAATTTTTGGTAAAAGAATCCATAATGCCCTTCAATCCTGAAGCTTTTAAAACTTCCAAATGATTAACAACTTGAATGATTTCACTATCCTTCACTTCTTTAACAAGTGCTTTGATCATATAATCACTTATAACTCTAAGAACAACTTGGAAAATCCCTTGCCAGTCCTTATTACCAACTGTTTTAAACAGATCACAAAAAGAAAGCTATGAAAATTTCCCATAATAGCGTTTTCATCCTCAATCCACTGACCATTCACATCCTTGATTTTGATAATCTTATTTCTCCTTTTCCTTTGCACAGTAGACAAGTGAAATCATTTAGTGTTTTATCACCCCATTTTAGCCAGTTGACTCGATATAATTGCATCCAATACTTCTCCTCTCTACCCCATATTTCTTTTAAATCATTTATCAATCTATTAACCTTATCAATTCCTTCTAGCCCAACATTATCCCCTACTCGCAATTCTTCTATTTTCTACATTAAGTTGTCAATAATTTTTCTATTACTAGGGAACACTTTTTTACTCCAACTCAGTAGCTTCCTGCTATAAACCTTGAACTTTTGCACCATTTAAAAACCTTTTGACCCACTAAATCTTGTAACATCCCATTTTCAATGAAATCGGAACAATGATTTTAGGACCACAAATCCGAGCTAAAAAGAAAATTTATTTTAATATTATTTCATGGTCTGTATTATGATAGGAATGTTATATGAAAATTCTGATAAGAAAATTTTACCTATTATGTGTTTAATTATGGAAAGGACCAAATTGCATAAAATCCAAAAGTTGAGTTCTAGTAGCTAAAAGGATCAATTAGTTATGGAATTCAAAATAAGAGGTCCTTATATGGTAATTAGACCGTTAAAGAAAAGTTAGTAGATATTTTTGGTGATTCATCCATGGAAAATTAGAAAAAGACAAGAACTAAATTGGAAACTGAAATAATTAAAAGATGATAAATGAATTAAAAAGAAACGATATCATTTTATATAATATTCTTCCCCAAAATATACATGGAAACCCTAGGAAAGAGAAAACAAGCTTTCTTGGCTTAATTGGGTAAGTATTCTTATCCCGCTTTTAGTCATTTTATATTTTTGAGATCGGAATAGCTTAATCTATCTATTTTGGGGATTAATTTGAAAATATATCAAAGTATAGAAATTTTTCCATGGATGAATATGCTTAAAATTTGAAATTTATGGTAGGAAATAACAGGTTGCTAATAGATAAACAACTTTTACAAAGAGAATTTTCATGAAATTGTGATTTAGGGACTAAATTGATAAATTGTAAAACCCATGGAAAAATTCTAATATTTAAGAAATTCATGGGCTGTTATTAAGACATGTAAAAATTGGTTAGGCTTGGAATAAGGATTAAATTGCATGAGTTTCATTTTTCGAGCCTAGGGACGAAATTGGAATTTATGAAAAGTATAGGGGCAAAATTGTAATTTTGCCTAGGATGTGAATTGAATGTAATTGAATATGAAATGTGATAAACTGGTGATGAAATTCATTTATATAGATCCGGATAACTCATATTCGAAGCTAGATCGAGGAAAAGAAAAAGTTTCAGATTAGTAGATATTCATACACAAACAAGTGTCGAGGTAAGTTCGTGTAACTAAATTGTGTTTATTTTATATTTGATTTCAGTGCGATATGTGATTATATAAATTTTATAAATGTTATAAATATATGAAATAATCATATGTCTGATCCTGTCCAAAAAATATTAAGTTCTATTTGAATAATGAATTTTAATAGAGTTAAGTTCCGTTTGAATGATGAATTTCGATGGATATATGTGATTTCCCGTATTGAATATGGTTCTGCATATGCTACGGATAGAATATACCTCAGACAAGCAATCCTCTTATAGCCTCTCGAGCAGCCTGTTATATAGTTCCTGCGAGCATCCTAATCAGTTGTGATTCTACATGTATTGTGCACTACCGCAGCTCTTTGTGAGCGTCCTGTTACATAATTTGATCGGTTGTGATCCAGCATTTATTGCGGACACAAACACAGCTCTTCATGAGCGTCTTGATATAGGCTCTTATGAGCTTTCTGACATGGCTCGCTTGAACTCTCTGTTACCTTATCCGGTGTTCCCTGATAATAACTTTTCGGAGTTACCTGATAAGCTCTATGAGCCCTTGATTAATACTCTTATGAGTTTCCTGTTTAGCTTGGATAAGTGTCCTGTTGTATGGCTCATTTGAGCATCCTAATATGTAGCTCGAGAGTGTGCTTCCTGATTAAGTGCCATAATGGGTTCCCCTGATTATGAGTTGACAGTTTACAATTTTGTACACCTTGTGTGTATTATCTGAGTATCCATCGATATTTCAATAATTCAAAGGATAAAAATTTTAACATGAGAAATTATAAGATTAGAAAAGTTATGTCTCAAATACTTCTGAACACCTGAAAGAGTGTAGCATGATGAGCTCATTCATGTTCATTTGAAGTACATGTGAATTATGTGACTAACTTGCTTACTTGAGTGTAAGTGATTAGGCAAATTGCCAATTTGTTGGAAAGCATGTTATTGTATGCTTATTGTATTGAATGTGATTGGTAAATTTAATTCCTGTTATACAAACTTACTAAGCATTAATTGCTTACTAGGTTTTCTTTCCTATGTTTTATAGTGCTCGAAAGCTCACAAAGGTTAGAGATCGGTCGGAACATCATCACACTATCTACTAGCTCGATTTGGTATAAATAGTAAACTAATTTTGGTATAATGGCATGTATAGGCTAACTTTGCCAAATGTTGGTATGTAAATGGTTGTTTGTAATCTAGCCATTGGAATGGCTAGTAATGGAATGATTTGGTATATTTGTAAGGTTATATCATGATAATTACACATGTGTTAAGTATAATTTGATTGAATTATGTTAAACATATATGTCTATAAAAGGCAAGATTATAAACATGATTTCATATGATGATATATCATGTTAGATGTTAAAATTGGCTTGGTTATAATGTTTGAATTAGTTGGTATATGTTTTCAAGTTTTTGTAACAGCCCGTTTTTAGGGTTAATCGGAACAGTGATTTTAGGACCACAATTCGACATTAAAAAAAATTATTTTATTATCATTTTAATATTTACAGCATAATATTAGAGTTGTGTAAAATTTTCGTAAAGAAATTTTACCGTTTGAGTGGTTAATTCTGGAAAAATGACTAAATCGCGTAAATCGTAAAAGTTGAATTCTATAAGTTAAAGGTATTAAATGGCTGTGATATTAAATAGTGGGACTCCTTAAGTGGTAATTATCCCATAAATGTTGATAGCGGAATTCTATGGCTTGGTATAATGGAAAATTTAAATGTTATTAAAGGTTAAAATGGTAAAATGGTTAAAATAAATTAATTAACTAAAATAAAAGCCAAAATCATGTTAATTTCCTTCATTTTCCACCAAATGTAGATAAAAGAAACAGCCATGGAAGTATTTTAGGGTTCAGCCCTTGCTGTCCTTAATTGAGGTATGTTTCGAGCTCGATTTTTGATCATTTTTATGTTTTTGTGATCGTTGCTTCGTGTTCTAGCTAGCCCGTACCCTAATTTCTGAATTTTTTGATGAATTTGTGAGTTTCCATTGATGATAGCTTGATTTTTTAAGAGTTGATGATGGAAAATGATAATTGTTGATAGATTAATATGTTTTATTAAGTGATTTTTGGTAAAAATGCCAAATAAGGATTAAATTGTGAAAAGTGTAAATTGATGGGTTGAAATGTGAAATAAATTGAAAATATGGGTTGATAGTAATATATGGAAAATTCGGCTACCTTGGGTTTGTGCTTAATTTCATGAAATTATGATTTTATGTGATAAGGACTAAATTGTAAAAAATGTGGAATAATAGGGGCAAAAGTGTAATTTTTCAAAATGTGTAAATTGTGTTAAATTGAATGAATTAATGATTAAATAAGTAAATTTTTTATTATATAGATTGAGAAAAATGAGATTTGGATCTAGAATGGGAGAAAACAAAGTATCGGACTAGTCGATCCGTTCCGTCGTTTTAACGATTGAGGTAAGTTCATATGCAATAAGCATTGTTATATTTATGCTTTTAATGCTTTGATATCATATAAATTGTATATACGTGACTATTGTTATGTTTGATGACATATCGGCTAAATATGACACTTAGTGTGCGGTTTGGTATAACTTTGGCTAAATTTGGCACTTAGTGTGCGATTTGAGATAGCTTTGGCTATGTACAACACTTAGTGTGCGGGACATCAAATATGACACTTACTATGCGAGATATTGAAAATGGCACTTAGTGTGCGAGATATTGAGAATGACACTTAGTGTACGAAATAGCGAATGATTCAACGAGCATAGTCAAGACGAGAATTAAAGTATGTTTAGAATAAATAATACAGGTACGTACAGACCTTATGTGAGAATCGAATGAAAGTAAATTGGTGAGTTCATATTATATTATGTATATTAAATAAGAAAGAATTGAGTATAAGTATGTTTCATGTCAAAATATGTTTATTTGACTATAATGAAGTAAATATTGAATGTTATGTGAGATATGAATAATAGTTGTTTAAACTAAATATACATATGTCAATCGACTAATAAGACCATAACCGGGTTATGGCACGTGAAAGAAAGACCACGACAGGGCCTTGGCAATGTATGTGTAAGACCATAGTTAGACTATGGCATCGTAAAATCGATGAATTTGTATCATAAGCACTTATAAACCAGAGAGGTTTGATAAGAGTATGGGTGATAAAAAGAATGGTACCAGAACAGGTATGTATGGAAAACTACTCAAGTATCGAGTTATATGAAGTTGTGAATTTGCGAATGAGGACATGAATAATTTGATGTTAGCTCAGGAATTGATGTTTTAAACGTTAATGATTTATCTATTTCGAATTGCTATATAAATGTTGTGATCAATTTAGGCTCACATATGAACTTACTAAGCTGTGAAGTTTACTTTGTGTTGTTCTTTTTTATGTTTTATAGTATCTCAGACTTTCGTTCGGGTTGGGAGCCAACGGAAATCGCAACACACTATCCGGCTATTGATTTTTGATATTTTTCACCTTGTGGCTTGGTTTTATGGCATGTATAGACTATGGTCTTTTTGATATGGTTTTTTATTTTTTTTAGAAATGTATATGGTCATTTGAAATAGCTTATTAATGATTTTGGTTGATGGTTATAATGTAGCCTTATGAGTTGGCATGGTTAGTATAAAATGTGTATTTGGCTTATGTTATGTATTTGTTTTTTGGCTTGGAATACAAATGTGGTAATAATGTGATTTAAGAAATGGCATGTAAGGTATGATTTATAGATGATGAATTGATATGTTTGAGAGGCATGATTTAGTTGATGGTAAGGTGATGAAAATACGTTTAGAAGTTATGTGAGGTTGGTGATTTTGGCATAATGATTTGGTATATTACGAAAATAGAATTGAATAGTTGAAATGGTTTAGGATAGATGGCATAATATGTGTATGAATTGACATGTTTTACCTGCCTATATATGCATTGAAATGGTATATTTTGGGTTGCTTTATGTGTATAAGAAAAAGGGTGGCAAATTGGCTTTACAAATGGCCTATTTTTGTCCACACGGGCAGAGACACGAGCGTGTGTCTCAGTCGTGTGCGAAGCACGGTCATGCTGCACGGCCGTGTGTCGCTTGGGTTAGCCCTTCGAATTAAGTCAGTATACCCTAAAGGTTTGACACGGCCTAGACACACGGGCGTGTCTACTGGCCGTGTAAGACACACGGGCTAACACATGGGCGCGTGGTCGGCCGTATGACCCAAGTCAGTAACCCCTCTAGATTTCCTACGGCCAAGGCACATAGGCGTGTCTCCGGCCGTGTGGTGCAAGTTAGTATGTATGCCCTGTTTTTGCACGGCCTGTGACACGGGCATGTCTGGTAGCCGTGTGAAGCACACGGGCGTGTGACCCTTATATGTTTGAAAATTTTCTAAATTTCTCAAAGTTTGCAAATGTTATCAATTTAGTCCCGAACCACTTCTAAGCATGTTTTAAGGTCTCGTAGAGCCTTATAAGGGACATTGTCAATGATTTGAATGGAGTTTGAGCATGAATGTATAAATGTATACGAATGAGGTGTGTTATTCGGTAATGCCTTATAACCCTATTTTGGTGACGGATACGGATTAGGGGTGTTACATTTAATTTGTATTAGAGCTATGGTTTAGTCGATTCTAAGACTAACGTAACGTGTAAGAGTCTATCTATACATGCCATATTTAACCTGTGATAGTGTGATATCTCTCGATTCTGACGAGAATTATTTTAATTAGACAGATATGCTTTCCAACCGAGCTAATTCCGATAGTATAGAATGTTACACTCAAACGTTTGAGTGAAAATGTGTTGGTGATGAGTTGAAACTCATAAAGGTATGAATTAGAGTGCATGATATTCTTCTATAGATAAATGTTATAATTATATGAGTAAATGAGTTGGGATGTTTGGTCCATGATTGCTATGTGAACATTTTGATTGTGAATTAATGATTTGATTTAACCTATGATCTATATGTTAATTACAAAAGTGATTATAAGTAAATGATTGTTAAATGTTTTGAGAATGTGGAATTAGTAATGAACTGGTCATTCATAATAGTATGTGTGATGTACATGTTTACATGAGAGTTAAAATTTTAATCTTTACAACTGTCACCCCCTCATCGGTAAAGTATTGTAATGAAATCTGTATTGCATAGATTAAATAAGCTTACAAGTGTGGAATTATAGAGTTCCGTGAGTGAAGGATTAGTACTATGATCAGATAAGAGAATGAGTCCGCAAGTGAAGACAGTAACAGAAAAGATATTGGATCGTGTTGAAAGCTATTCGTAATATGCAAAGTCACTGTTAAAGAAGAAGTTGAATTCGATGAGACGAAAATAATCAGGTATGATGTCTAAAAAACGTATTAATTGGAAGTTCTTCTGAATTGATTTCTGCTAGTGATGAGATAATGTGAGATTATTGATGTCAGAAATAAATAGTGGAATAATGTTTGAATTGAAATGATAGCTGAGTGCAGTGGTTATAGTCGGGCAGTTACTATGGCTTCTTCTAGGCATTCTATGTGTATATTTATTCTCAGAAGTATATGTGACTGTTTAGTTTCATAAGGAATTCTTATCGTATGAGAACGTTAGCTAAACATTTTGTTAGAGGAAAATATTGTTGGTCTGCTTGAGTTATGATCGACATTGTTTTATCTTTCTCTGGTATTCTATTCCCTTGTGTTGATAGGAAAGTCGACGGTAAAATCTGTATGATGCTAGTATTATGTTTCTACTGGTTATTAGTCTATTCAATATACATGAAGATTATAATGCTTCTATTACTGTGGATTTCAGTGCTTATGAGTGACGTTTTTCCTTCTGGAAATTTTTTGAGATATCATCCAAATCTTTATCATTCTATATGGGTTGTAATTTTCAGAAATTCAGTATAGCTCAATATTTTGAAACTTTTGCTACCTCGATTTTATTATGATTCTATATGATTATTTGCAAGAGATACTCTGTTGATGGGGATGACTATATCTAATATGATTATAATTTTTGGTTTGATCATGAGAGTACAGTGGTATAATTATCAGATTTATAGAGGTTATGTTCCTGCACTGATTGTTATTGAAATCATATTCGAATTCCTTTTTTTGTTCAAAATGCATTATTAACAGCTGGGATATTATCTATTTATACAGTTGAGACATCGGTCTTATTATTGCATTATGATTTTTATTTGATGAAAGTGGCTTTAGTATAGTTCATGGCTTCGATGATTAATATATGAAATAGTTTTGTTAATATAATCCTTTTCTAATTTTCATGAAAGGGTTGACATCGACAAAAGTATAAATGATAGCAGATCAAGTTCAATTTGTATAATGGTTATCTTTCTTCAAGTAAATCTGGATATATGTCAATGAATTTAAAACGAGATTGTTATGCTTCATTGAGTTATGCAAATTTTTAAAGATCATTGATTGTATTTGGAAGAAAGTGTGATAAATGGTATGTTTGGGTTATCTTTATAACAAGAAGAAATGATTTCCTTAAAAAGTTATTGTTTGATGGCCAAGATCGATACAATGATTTAGTCTAATTTGAGTTATTTGCTTGAAAGGTTAATGGAGTTATATGTGTTTGAGTTTATCCTCAGGTCTGTAAATAAATTTTGTACGTTCACGAGTTAATTGAGGGATAGTCTGAATGAAGAATTTATATTCTAGAAGACGTGATGCTGAATTATATTTATTGGAACAGTTCTATTGAGAAATGTTTTTGTAAAATAAAGTTGTTTTGATTGAAGAAATCATTGCGCTTGTAAAGTTTGCATGATATGATACTTATTAATAAAGTGTTAAACAGTTGAAGACATTGTTAACTGAGGTATTAGTTCTGGTTCAGCTTGCATCGGGTAAAGAGTTTATGATTTTCAGTCATGCATCATTGAATGATTTCAAATGGGTTCTAGTACAAGAAGGAATAGTGATTGCTTATGCTGTATACAGTAAAGCTGCATAAAAAGAATTATATGACATGTGAATTAGAGATGATTGATAATGTATTCGTGTTGAATAGTTAGTGACATTGATTATTTGGTGAGTAATGTGACAACTTTAATGATTACTTGAGTTAAAAGTATTTAATGACTCAAAAAGATCTAAATTTATGACAACGAAGATGGCTTGAATTGTTGAAAGAAGACAAGTTAGAAATTGATTATCACCCAGAGAAAACGATTACAGTCACAGATGTTCTGAACAGGAAACCTTGGTGTGCTTTACAAGCTATGAATACGCGATTGATCTTATCAGATGATGGATAAATATTAGCTGAATTAAAAGCATTCAGCAAATTTTTGAAATTCAGAAATGTATCAGTGTATTGCAAGTTAAAAAGGGGATTCAACGTAAACTGACTCATGATTTAAAAGTTTCAGATTGGAGCCGATGATTGTTTTTTGTTTCAAGATAGAGTTCGTGTACCGAGAATTCCAGAGATTATGCCATAATTGTTACATATGGCTCATAGTGGTAATTATTTGTTCATTTGGGGAGTACTATGATGTACAATAATCTGAGACAGTTGTATTAGTGAATAAGCATGAAATGCGATATTTCTGACTTTGTATCCAACTGTCTGCTCTATTAACAATCTAATGCTGATCATCAAATGTTTTCAAGACTGTTATAGCATGTGTTGCTATCTGAGTAGTAATAAAATATAATTTCTTGATTTAGCTATAAAGAGAAGTTCAATTCGTGATTTATCGGGCTGTGAAAGATTATTGAGAGAATAAGAACGTATGAGATTATCGTCAGAACTTGAGAAGATCCATAATATGTTTCTTATATATATGAAGTGATGATACAGATAAGATCCTTTATCTATAGTATCTCTTTCAGAAGTAGAAACTCAGCTTGTTTTGGCATATAGCAAAGAACAGATCAGAATCTTAGCTCGTGAGATTGAAAAGTTGAGAAATCTAAGGTTATGTAATAAATTGATGAGGCTAGTGAAAACAAATCACTAATCTATTCTCTGATAAGATTTTCGGGGATGAAAATCCCTAAGAGGGGAGAGTTGTAACAACCCGTTTTTAGGGTTAATCGGAATAGTGGTTTTGAGACCACAATTCGACATTGAAAAAAATATTTTATTATTATTATTTTAATATTTACAACATGATATTAGAGTTGTGTGAAATTTTTGTAAAGAAATTTTACCGTTTGAGTGGTTAATTCGGTAAAAAGGACTAAATCGCATAAATCGTAAAAGTTGAATTCTATAAGTTAAAGGTATTAAATGGCTATGATATTAAATATTGGGACTCCTTAAGTGGTAATTATCCCATAAAATTTGATAGTGGAATTCTATGGCTTGGTATAATGGAAATTTTAAATGTTATTAAAGGTTAAAATGGTAAAATGGTTAAAATAACTTAATTAATTAAAATAAAAGCCAAAATCATGTTAATTTCCTTCATTTTCCACCGAATTTAGATAAAAGAAATAGACATGGAAGTATTTTAGGGTTCAGCCCTTGTTGTCCGTAATTGAGGTATGTTTCGAGCTCAGTTTTTGATGATTTTTATGTTTTTGTAATTGTTGCTTCGTGTTCTAGCTAGCCCGTACCCTAATTTCTGAATTTTTTAATGAATTTGTGAGTTTCCATTGATGATAGCTTGATGATTTTGAGAGTTGATGATGGAAAATGAATAATTGTTAATAGATTAATATGTTTTGTTAAGTGATTTTTGGTAAAAATGTCAAATAAGGATTAAATTGTGAAAAGTGTAAATTGAGGGGTTGAAATGTGAAATAAATTGAAAATATGGGTTGATAGTAATATATGGAAAATTCGGCTAGCTTGGGTTTGTGCTTAATTTTGTGAAATTGTGATTTTATGTGATAAGGACTAAATTGTAAAAAAATGAAATAATAGGGGCAAAAGTGTAATTTTTCCAAAATATGTAAATTGTGTTAAATTGAATGAATTAATGATTAAATAAGTAATTTTTTATTATATAAATTGAGAAAAATGAGATTTGGATCTAGAACGAGAGAAAACAAAGTATCAAACTAGTTAATCCGTTCCGTCGTTTTAACGATCGAGGTAAGTTCATATGCAATAAGTATTGTTATATTTATACTTTTAATGCTTTGATATCGTGTAAATTGTATTTACGTGACTGTTGTTATGTTTGATGACGTATCGGCTAAATATGACACTTAGTGTGCGGTTCGGTATAGCTTTGGCTAAATTTGGCACTTAGTGTGCGATTTGAGATAGCTTTGGCTATGTACAACACTTAGTGTGCGGGACATCAAATATGACACTTACTGTGCAAGATATTGAGAATGACACTTAGTGTGCGAGATACTGAGAATGACACTTAGTGTGCAATATAGCGAATGATTCAACGGGCATAGTCAAGACGAGAATTAAAGTACGTTTGGAATAAGTAATACAGGTACGTACAGAACTTATGTGAGAATTGAATGAAAGTAAATTGTTGAGTTCATATTGTATTATGTATATTAAATAAGAAAGAATTGAGTATAAGTATGTTTCATGTCAAAATGTGTTTATTTGACTATAAAGTATATATTGAATGTTATGTGAGATATGAATAATAGTTGTTTAAACTAAATATACATATGGCAATCGACTAATGAAACCATAACTGGGTTATGGCACGTGAAAGAAAGACCACGGCAGGGCCTTGGCAATTATGTGTAAGACCATAGTTGGACTATGGCATCGTAAAATCGATGAATTTGTATCATAAGCACTTATAAACCAGTGAGGTTTGATAAGAGTATGGGTGATAAATAGAAGGTATCAGTACAGGTATTTATGGAAAACTACTCAAGTATCGAGTTATATGAAGTTGAGAATTTGCGAATGAGGACATGAATAATTTGATGTTAGCTCACGAATTGATGTTTTAAATGTTAATGATTTATCTATTTCGAATTGCTATATGAATGTTGTGATCAATTTAGGCTCACATACGAACTTACTAAGCAGTGAAGCTTACTTTGTGTTTTTTTTTTATGTTTTATAGTGTCTCAGATGTTCGCTCGGGTTGGGAGTCAACGAAGATCGCAACACACTATCCGACTATTGATTTTCGGTATTTTACAACTTGTGGCTTGGTTTTGATGGCATGTCTAGACTATGGTCTTTTTGATATGTTTTTTTAAATGTATATGGTCATTTGAAATGGCTTATTAGTGATTTTGGTTGATGGTTATAATGTGGCCTTATGATTTGGCATGGTTGGTATAAAATGTGTATTTGGCTTATGTTATGTATTTGTGTTTTGGCTTGGAATACAA
This sequence comes from Gossypium longicalyx, assembly GCA_025698465.1. Classification (NCBI taxonomy): domain Eukaryota; kingdom Viridiplantae; phylum Streptophyta; class Magnoliopsida; order Malvales; family Malvaceae; genus Gossypium; species Gossypium longicalyx. Next base: position 63,316,803 of record CM046996.1, on the reverse strand, counting down.
ATGTGGTAATAATGTGGTTTAAGAAATGGCATGTAAGGTATGATTTATAGATGATGAATTGATATGTTTGAGAGGCATGATTTAGTTGATGGTAAAGTGATGAAAATACATTTAGAAGTTATGTGAGGTTGGTGATTTTGGCATAATGATTTGGTATATTATGAAAATGGAATTGAGTAGTTGAAATGGTTGAGGATAGATGACATAATATGTGTATGAATTGACATGTTTTGGCTGCCTATATATGCATTGAAATGGTATATTTTGGGTTGCTTTTCGTGTATGAGAAAAAGGGTGGCAAATTGGCTTTACAAATGGCCTATTTTTATCCATACAGGCAGAGACACGAGCGTGTGTCTTAGTTGTGTGTGACGCACAATCATGCTGCACGGCCGTGTGCCCCTTGGGGTAGCCTTTCAAATTAAGTCAGTATACCTTATAGGTTTGACACGGCCTAGACACACGGGCATGTCTACTGGCCATGTAAGACACACGGGCTGGCACATGGGCGTGTGGCCGACCGTGTGACCAAAGTCAGTAACACCTCTAGATTTCCCACAGCCAAGGCACACGGGCGTGTCTCTGGCTGTGTGGTGCAAGTCAGTATGTATGCCTTGTTTTTACACGGCATGTGACACGGGCATATCTGGTAGCCGTGTGAAGTACACGGCCTGTTAACACGGGCGTGTGACCCTTATATGTTTGAAAATTTTCTAAATTTCTCAAAGTTTGCAAATGTTATCCATTTAGTCCCGAACCACTTCTAAGCATGTTTTAAGGTCTCGTAGGGCCTTACAAGGGACATTCTCAATGATTTGAATAGATTTTGAGTATGAATTTATAAATGTATGTGAATGAGGTGTGTTATCTGGTAATGCCTCGTAACCCTATTTCGGTGACAGATATGGGTTAGGGGTGTTACAGTTTTGGTATAGGTTGTTGGCAAATTTGGGTGAGAAATAAAGCTAGGAAATGGCTTTATTTTGTCCACACGGGTAGACACACGGGCGTGTGTCTTGGCCGTGTGAAACCTGCACCTAATGTGTGGAAATTAAATTGACCACATAGCCTAGCACAAGGGCGTGTGGTAGACTGTGTGGCAAAAGTCAAAGAGTTACACGGGCTGGGACACTACCGTGTGCCTCACATTGAATACCCACACGGCCTGAGACATGGGCATTTCACTTAGCCGTGTGAACCACACGGCCTACTCACACGAGCGTGTGACTTTTGTATGTAAGAAAAATTTTAAAATTTTGCAAAAAAATTTCTGAGATTCATATTTAGTCCCGATTTATTTTTAATCCTTAAATTGGGCCTCGAAGGTCCATTCAAGGTACGATATGATTAGTTTCAGATATGAACAGTAAATTATATGAATTATCTAAAATTGTTCTATAAACTCAAGTAATGCTTCGTAACCTTATTTCGATGACGAATACGAGTTAAGGGTATTACAAATCTAGCATCCCATCCCTCCTTAATCACCTATTTACATCACTCATTTTCAACCCAAACAATATCTAATGTAAACAATTTAGGACTCATTTTTATCACTAACTTCAATATCAACCATGATATGGGAGTGATTAGGCCCAACCATAGGTAAATTTTGAACTAAAGAACTAGGAAATCTTTTGATCCATTGTAAGTTCACTAAGGGACGGTCAATTCTTTCTTTAATAATCCCATCATCCCCTTTATTAAACTAAGAAAATCTTAATCCTTTATACCTCAAATCAAAAAATATTAAACCCCTTCATCATCTCCCTAAAAAGCCTAATCTTCTTATTATCCCTAATTTTTCTACCTTTTTTTCATGATGATGTAGTATATCATTGAAGTCACCCAAACATATCTAAGGACCTATAATACCATGAGATTGCACATCTATTAGCCTCCAAACAACACTCATTTCTCCAAAAGCAGTAGGCCTATAAATCCAAAGCACTCTAAACCCATACCCTTGTTCTCTATCCACATATCAATCAAAATTTATCCTTTCCCAAGCACTTGACTAGAAAAACTCTTTACCACCACACAACCAATCCACCACTCAAACACACAAGATTAACATATTTAGCATTCTCTATATGACACTATTTTCTAACCTATTCTAACTTCTCCTTGTTTTTTGTCTCCATTAGAAAAATAAAATAGGGATCATACTTCCTACACATCTCCTTTAAGCTCTAAACTACCAAGGGAGACCTCACCCATTGATAATTCCAAGATAAGAGCTTCATAGCTCCCTAATGACTATTAAATGACACTCACCAAAACCATCAAAATGCATTGTAACAACGACCTCCCACAACCAAATATTAGAATTTAGCATTTTAAGCTTATTTCTCCTAATATTCCCTTTCTTTTTAACCCTTTTTACATGTTTGCAAACCATACTACTATCCTCAATTTTCCCAATAAGTTTTGACTTAATTATAGGCCCACAAATTTCTTTATTATCTTTATAGTTAACCCAATTTATAGCTTCAACTTTTCTCAATTTCTTCAAAGGCAACTCCTTATTACCTACTATTTTAGAAACATTTCTCTTCAAAGATATCTCACAAAGCCCCTTAGCTAGCACTTCATCAGCCACTCCTACCTCTTCCCCTCAAAGAACCTCATAATTTTCTTTAATTCCCATTTCCTTACAAGAATCATCCGAAGGTAGTTCCATATAATATTCTTTACCTCTTTGCATAGTCACTCCTTCCACAACTGTACGTTCCCATAGAAATTTCTCCTTTACAAGAAAGCAGTATCAATACTTATCTCCTGAACAAAAATGTCATAGGCATTAATAACCATCACTCTTCCTTTGGTCAATATACTATCCAATCCACCACTTTCCTTTCCTACAACCTGCCCCCCATCCTTCAAGCCATCAATATAGTTACTAGACATACCTGTCCCAAACTTACCCCCAAAACCCATGAATTCATCACTACTCATCCTCCATTTACCCCACATATACTCTCCTATTTATTTTTATCCCCAAACAAAACCCTTCCCTCAGTTTCATTTCCCACCCCCAAACTTAATCACCCCATCAGACCATCTCTATTATCCTTATTACCCACCAAACCCTCCTCATCCTCAGTAATATTACCTACCCTTCCACTCTCCCTACTAACCTTATTACTAGAAAAGTTGTCTCCCTTTAGTGGAGTCATTTTCAACTAAGGACAAAACGTCCTTACTTGGCTTTTCTCTCTATTTTTATCCTTGTTATCTTCTCAAAACTTTTGAATATGTCCCAACCTTCCACAATAAAAGCAAAAATAGACAATATCATACTTTATAGTTGCCAAACCTTTGTCATTCCATCTCTTGGAGCCAAAAACCAAAGCACCAATGGAACATTCACATTCAACTCAACCTTGAAACAAAGAAAACTTCTACCTAACCCTTTTTCCCACATACTATCAGAGTCAATCTTAATAACCGAACTAATTTTACTTTTAAAAGTATTAGCATTTCCAATAGTCAACATTTCTAAGGGAAGAGTGTGTAGTTGTACCCAAATATTAACCTTAGAGAAATCAATCTCCTGAATCGCCTTTTCAACCTCCCATTTTCGAATAATCAAGCAGTACCCCATAATAGTCCAAGGGCCATTCTCAATAGTCGCCTCCATGACTCCTTGTTTTGAGAAAGAAATACCATATCTATTATCACCTAGATCTCTAACTTTCTTAAGATGTTTAGAAGACCACATACTTTGCTTCACTCCTTGAACTCCTCTTTTATTGAACACCTTTGATGCATGGATCTTACCAGTCAACATAAATTGAGTAGCCTTCTCTAGATCCCCTTTAGAGACCTCCAATTTAATCTTTAGTTCATCCATAATATCAAACTTTAATCACCCAAAACCAATCAACCCCAAAATAGGAATTGGCAAAAAATGAATCCAGATAAATAGAGTATCTATATTTTATCTCCTAGTCAATAGTAAAAATTAAATCAAAATATTCAAGAAATAAAATCAAAATAAAACCTAAAAACAAGAAAGGAAAGAAAAACCTTAGAAAAACCTACAAATTGCCTATTTCATCCCTAAAAACTCTAGAAAACAAGAAACCCCCAAAAAAAAAAAAAAAAAACTTACATAGTGACCATTTCTCTATAAATGAGAAAGAAAGACTCAAGAAAAAAAAAAAAAGAGAAAACAACTTACAAAAAATCGAAAAACTTTTTAATTACGGATATAAGCGATAAAACTGAATTGAAATAATAAAAATAGAATATAAATTTATCCAAAATTTCAAATTCCATTTAGATTTTAAAATTACCTTATATTTTGACATATTAATACTACTTGAAAATATGAAAGTATAAGATAACATAAATGTTTGAAATCCAAAGAATATAATTTTAGTTTAAACTAGGAAATTACGAGAAACTCAAGCTCAAATAAAAATTATATAGTCGTGTTTTCCATGCACCAAGGCAAAGATATCAACTTTAGGAAAAGAAAGAAAGACAAATATAAAAGTATTTATGTTAATTCAGGGGTGAAGCCAGGGGGCTGGCCCCTGCCCATCCTAAAATGTAAATTTATTCTTTTGGCCCTTAAAATTTTTTAAAAATTTTAAATTAGTAAAGGTAAAATTACACTTTGCCCCCCTAAGATTATAAAAATTCGATTTAATCTTTTATAAATTATAAAGATATAAACTATAAAAAATTAAAATTTCATCCGCCCTAAATATTTATTCTGATTTCCTACCTGTTAATTGGAAAGTTGGTGGGTTGTCAATGTTATTTATCACATGTAATACCCAGGCACCAAGGCAAGTGGTATTTATTTCATACACAATCACGAGAAATAAATAGCCTTATCCCATAGAATTTTATGCAACCAAAAATCCTGAAATTAATTTCATTTTAATTACAAACATTAACATTGTTTTATACTTCAATTCTATATTTACTTTTTAGATTGGAATTCTTTTCTTATTTGGGGTTAAATAGAAAATAATAGGGAGTGCAATGGCTAGGATATTCTTCTCTATATAAATCTCTTTTTTTTTTTTAATTTTTTTAGAAATTCTATCCGTAAAATTACGGATTTAGAATATAGATGCATGTTTAAAAATAACCTTCAATAAATAATGAATATATAGTATAGCTTGAAACTAATTAATCATAATAATACATGAAATATTTACGATATGTTTATAAAACAAGATTGAAAAATATAAATATATCAGATTAATAATACAAAATGTACTACAATTATTTATTATAGTGTTGTTATTAGTCGTGAGTTAATGTCGCGACGTGGATGAACGAAAATATTTTATATTAAAAATATATATTTACAATTGAGTTGAGTTGTAAATACAAGGAAGAAACAAGTATTGAATAATTGTAATAGAATAAACTTGTCGGAATACAAGGTATGCACCTCTTATTGTAGGAAGATTTGAAACGTGGGTATTTTTCTCAGCTGACCAAGACCAAAGATTGAACTAAATCTCCCACCATTGGTTTAGACTTAAACTAAGTGCTACACAAATTGATAATGTAATTGAATTTTGATCAAAATATGGGTGCAGTCTTTGAATCATATAGTCAACCGATGAAACACTGAGTAGTGTAGAATGAGAATATTAAACGGAAATAAATTTCCACAATAATATTAGTCAAAACTTGATATCCTTTTTCTTATTTCTACATAAAATATAGTGTGGAAATGTCAGCAATTTCTTTCTTATTTCTCCCAACAAACCTTTTTGATGGAAGCTTTGAATTTTCTTTCTTTTATTATATTAAAAAAAAATATTAAAACTTATCCAAATTATGCATTTCTCCTTCTATAAATATACCTTTGATAATTGAAGGCTTTAGTTCTCATCCACTTTTGCACAACATGGCTAACTCTTGTTTTGGGTTGTTTTTGTTCTTTGCTCTCTTTCTTAGCCATGGGATTGTGGAACTTGAAGCTTCACATCATGTTTACAGAAACCTTCAAACTGTTCAATCTGCTGCATCTACAGATCAACCTTACAGAACTGGCTTTCATTTTCAACCTCCCAAGAACTGGATAAATGGTATATACATATATGTCTAACCTTATTATATCGTGTTCAAGTTTTGTCTTTTTTTTTTTTTTTTAAATTGTATGTCTAACTTTGTGTCTTCCGGTTCCATGTCATTTGGAAATGGCTGCCTCTTGATGAACAGATCCTAATGGTTAGTGCCTTATTCTTAGATTCATATGATATTTTTAGATAATATATTTAAAATGCCTAAATTACTGCTCTGCTAATTTTTTTACAGGGGTTATGGTTTACAAGGGACTTTATCATCTATTCTTCCAATACAATCCAAAAGGTGCAGTGTGGGGCAACATTGTCTGGGCTCACTCTACATCAAAAGATCTTGTGAATTGGACCCCTCATGAGCCAGCTATCTTTCCCTCCCAACCATCTGATATTAATGGTTGTTGGTCTGGTTCAGCCACAATCCTCCCCGGGGGCAAACCAGCCATGCTTTACACCGGAATTGACACCAAAAACAGCCAAGTCCAGAATCTTGCCGTCCCCAAGAATCTATCCGATCCTTACCTCAGAGAATGGGTGAAGTCACCAAAGAACCCTTTGATGCAACCCACTGCCCAAAACCAGATTAATGCAAGTTCTTTCAGAGATCCCACCACTGCTTGGTTAGGCCCTGACAAGAAATGGAGGGTAATCATTGGAAGCAAGATTAACCGCCAGGGCCTAGTCATCCTTTACAAAAGCAAAGACTTTGTGAATTGGGTCCAAGCCCCTATGCCTTTGCATTCAGCCAAAGACACCGGGATGTGGGAATGCCCTGACTTTTACCCCGTTCCTGTCAGTGGCAAAAACGGTGTCGACACTTCTCTTAATGGTCCATATGTCAAGCATGTCCTTAAGATCAGTTTAGATGACACAAAGCATGATTTTTACACTATTGGCTCATATGATAGCTTGAAGGACATCTATATACCAGACAAGGGATCCGTAGAGAATGATTCAGGCTTGAGATATGATTATGGAAAATATTATGCTTCCAAGACATTCTTAGACAGTATCAAAAACAGGAGAATATTATGCGGTTGGTTGAACGAATCATCCAGCGTCGCTGATGATATCAAGAAAGGATGGGCAGGAGTTCACGTAAGTTTTTTTTTTTTTTTTAAAGTAACTTGGTCTGCTGATAAATCTTGTATAAGATGTGATGAGACGTTGACTTTGCAGGCAATTCCTAGGCAAGTTTGGCTGGATGAATCTGGAAAACAATTGATACAGTGGCCGGTAGTAGAAATACAAAAGCTACGAACAAACCACGTAAGCTTACCCAGCAGATTGCTCAAGGGAGGATCGGTTGTTGAAGTTTCTGGGGTTACTGCTTCACAGGTAAAAGAAAAAAATGCTAAAGTCAACATGTAAATTTCCTCCATAAACCCAATATTTAATCCTCTTTGAATTTCGTGTTGATACAGGCAGATGTTGACATTTCATTCAAGATATCTGACTTTGAGAAAGCTGAAGTGTTAAACCCAAGCTGGACCAATCCACAGCTACTATGCAGCCAAAAGGGTGCATCAGTGAAAGGCGGTGTTGGTCCATTTGGGTTGCTAGTTTTAGCTTCAAAAGGCTTAACTGAGAACACGGCGGTCTTCTTTAGAATATTCAAAGGCCAAAACAAATACGTGGTGCTCATGTGCAGTGACCAAAGCAGGTCGGTCCCACCTACACACTCAACCATTTTCAAACCTCTTCAAATTGCACCCATGCTTGCCAAAACCTCAACTTCTCTGTTTTTGTGTCGACAGATCCTCCCTAAACCAAGCCAATGACAAGACCACCTATGGGGCTTTCTTGGATGTGGACCCTCTTCATCAAAGTTTGTCATTGAGGAGTTTGGTGAGTTCATTTATATTACTTATGTATATAGCAAACACTAAAGTACTGGAGCACTTTGTACTCCATCCGTAATTACACTTGTTCATGTCTCTTTCATTTAACAAATATGTATACGCCTATGGTGAAAGAGGTATAACAAATATGGCACTAGGCCCCCTATCATCATCAAGTGGAAAACTTGGGGACACCATTGTTGAAAAAAGGGATTGGACTTTAGCAGAACCCCAAACTTTCCGGGTTTGGAAAATGGGATCATTTTTTGAAAATCAAATCACTTTTTTTTTTTTTTTTTTTTTTTTTACAGATTGATCATTCAATAGTGGAGAGCTTTGGTGGGGGTGGCAAAGCATGTATGTCAGCTAGAGTTTATCCCACATTGGCAATTAATAACGCAGCCCACTTGTATGTTTTCAACAATGGAAGTGAAGCCGTGAAGATTGCAAATTTGAATGCTTGGAGCATGAAGAAAGCCATAATCAATTGAATTTCTTGGTTCCAGAAACTTATAGAGAGGATATGATTTTATCTGAGATTACCCATCTATCACTTTTTTATGGATTTATTATTACAATAATTTCATAAGCAGAAACTCATTCATGTCAACCCAAACCATTTTTACTATAATTCTATATCCTTTTCTTTTCTTTTCTTTTTCTTTACAATTAATTTTTAAACATTAATCAACATGAAATAATTTTTTTTTAAAATAAACGATTACACATTTTTTTTTTATATTTATGAGGTGCAATTTTCATATTTTAACATAATGGATCTTTCAAAAAAAAAAAAAAAAAAACATGATGCAACATTAAAGAAAAGCCTTAATTAAGATGTATTGGTCGATTATTCAATTGCCAAACAAATTTTTGTCGGGTTTTTATTCATGTCAATTTAAATTATTCGATTCAAACTAGGCCCTCCAAAGATTCTTAAATCATAAAAATAACAAATTAATCCTAATCCATCCTTTTCAAATGAGGGCTAATTATCCTTAATAAATTCCATCCACCTTTTCAAGGACCCAACTAAGAAATAAAAATATATACATTAAAAAATTAAACCTATAATCACTCAACTATTAATAAAGTTACAACTTGGTCATCTAATTATAAAAATTTATAATTTAATCTCTTAATTATTAAAAATTGATTTTTTTAAATTACTCGCCTATTAACTTGTTAAGGAACATCAATGCAGGCGGTTAAGTTACTATTTCTCAAATATATTTGAGTAAATTATAACATTAGTCACCCTATTATTACTAAATTTTCATTTTGGACATACAACTATTAGAAGTTACAAAATCACTAAGAGACTGATGACATGACACATTAACTCATTGGCTTAATAGCTAATTCAGTCCCTGAACTTTAACTAAAATATTAATTTTAGTGCTATTAAATATTTAACAGTAAATCCAAAAAAAGTTATGAAATTATCAAAAAATTCTAAAAACAGATGTAAGATATTCATCATTTACTTTTTGAAATTATAAAAATATTTTTAAAAATATAATTTTGTGAAAATAATTTTAAAATTTGACAAAATTCTAAAAATTTCTTCTTCTTCTTCTTCTTTTTTTTTTAAAAAAAATGCCTCACAGTGTCTTGCTGCACAACTTTATATTATATTATTATCATTTCTTTTTCCTTTCTTGATTTTCTACTCATTTTTTGTTCTTGTTGGTTCTCATTTTTTTCAAGATATTTAATGTAAAATGAATAATTAATCTAAAATTGTAAATTTTAATTATATTATTTAATTATTGATTTAATATTTATAAGGTTTTTTTATTGTTAAAATTATTAATTTAACTGTTAAATGAGACACCATATCTTATGTAATATAATTTTAAATGAAAATTTTAAAGAAAAAAATATTGTAAAAAATATTATATAAAAAACTTGATTTTGATATTTTAAAAATTTTGTAGAAATTATCATTCACTCTTTTTTTTTTACTTTATTTTAAATTTTTAATTTTAAAAGTTATGCGATAATATTTTTATTTTTTTTAATTTTCGTTTTAAATCATATGAGATAAGAGTTTAAGTGTCATTCTATGGCTAAATTAAGGGTTCCAATAATGGAAGGAATTAAAATATTTTAAGGTTAAGGGATTAATTTAGAATTATATTTACAATTTAAGAATGTATGGTGCAATTAACTCAATTTAATATACAATATAATATAATATATATTCTTTTAGTCATTAGTGAAGAAATGATAGGGGAAATGATTGGTGTCATTAGTCAATTTAGAATTATATTTACCTTCGCTTGAGAACATTCCAAGTTCCAGCATCTTCTGAATTTAATAAGTTTTGAAAACCACCAAACTCATGTCCAAATATTTAGAAAAATATTATAAATTTTTAAAATAAAAAATCATTATAAACATGTTTTATTTTTTTATTAATTTTATAATTTTTTGAATTAAATAGTTTAAATTATAGTCTAAAAAAAAATATTGAAAATTAGTTTATGAAATAATATTTAGTAGACTGGTATTGAAGTTTTTAAACTCTACAAGCACAGTATAGAGGTTGACAAGTGTCCTATAAGTATATTCAATAAAATAATATATGAGAAAAATTACCGTGGGAAAAATAGAACTTGTTAGCAATAATAAGTTAAAATTATATGGAAAAAAGAATAGAACATTAAAGAAATAATTTTCGAAGAGGCAATATTGAATCATATTCGAACAATAATGATTATAAAGAGAGATAAAATATTATAATGATGAGTTGGTGATATTATTCTTAAATTAAGAAAAGGGTGTGTGAAATCAACTTGTTTCTTTTTCTTTAGAAACTTTTATAAGTGAAATAATTAATTTAAATTTCTATTTTATATGAATTTTGTAATTATAAATATAATATAAAGTTGATTAATAAAGCATTTTTAATTAAAAAAAAATTCCAAATCATATTCAATTTTATTATTTTGCAAATTGTTATTTTGGTTTTAAAATTACATAAGCAATATTTAGAGGTAATTTACAAGTAAAAAAAAAATTGTGAAAGGTTTATTATCTTTTTTATTTTATATCATCTTTTATTAATAAAGTAAAATTCCCATGTTTTTGTGAAGTTTTATAATAAAATAATTAATCTTTTCCCAACCGCCTTTAACACTATATGCCACGATTCATTTTTAATCAATCTTTTCCCAATCTTGAAGTTGGGGTAAAACCCAAATTTAACTATTACTGCTTAATTCATTTTTAATCAATCTTTTCCCAATCTTGAAGTTGGGGTAATACCCAAATTTAACTATTAATACTTGGATTCATTTTTAATCAATTTATTTGTTTATTAAAATTAAATGTGTAAAATCAATTGCAACGTATGTAAAATTAAAAAATTAATATATATATATATATATATAAACAGAATATGGAAAAACTTTTGAACTGAGGGGGTTATCTTTATTTTTCATCATATTATTAAATTTATATTTAAAAATGACTAAGTTAAAAAGTTAAAATAAAATAGAAGTTGTGATAATTATACGTTAACAATAATTAGAATTTAAATCACAAATATTAGATAGAAAAAATTGTACTAATTTTAAAATAGAGTTATTGCTTGAATAAAACTTTAAGCATAAAATATAGGTGAAAGCACTAAAAAGTAAACAATAGATGAAAGCAAAAGAGAACTTTCTCGTATCATTCAATGCAATACAAATATATTAAACAAATGAAGCTTACTTAAGTGCTTCATTAACAAATATATTAAGCAACTTGCATATTTATTTTCATAAATAAATGGAGGTTTTATCTCATAAATGAAAAAAAAGGGTTAAAGTATGGACATCCACATTCATAGATTTGTAACACTCCCCCCCCCCCTTAAATGTCCATTAGAGAAAAATGTAGCTCATTAAAATCTTTAATAATAAAAAACTATGTGGGATAAAAACCTGATGAAGAAAAAAGAGTACATAATCTTCTATTACAAGTTGCCTCATTAAAAACTTTTACCAGGAAAACTCAATGGGATAAAACCTTGGTTAAAGGAAAAGAGTACAACATGTCTTGGACTTCTCCTTATGACAATGTCACTTAACATCTTTCAACTTCTCTTCACATGGTTTTGTTTGAGTATCTAAATGAGATAATAATTGATCATCCCATGTAATTTCTTTTACTAGCGGTTTATTTTCTTCCCTTAATGTTGAAAACATTGTTTCATCAAAATAATAATCAACAAATCGTGCTGTAAAGAAATTTTGCATCATTGGTTCAAGATAATTATAGAAGGGGATTTGTACCCAACATATATTCCCAACCTTTTTTAACGACCCATTTTTGTCCGTTGTGGTGAACCAATTAGAATATATATTGCACAAGAAAAAAATTCTAAGATGAGAAATATTTTACTCCTAACCAAAGGCCAATTGTAATGGAGAGTATTTATGATAACTTGTTGGCATAATGCGTGTAAATGCTACAGTATGTAAAACAACACATCCCTATGCTGAAACAAGAAGCTTTGTTCACATTAGTGACAGTCTAGCAATTAATTGGAGGCATTTAATAAATGATTCTACTAAATCATTTTGTTTACGAACATGAGCAAGCAGATTTTTAATTGTTATTCCAATATAATACAATAGTTGTAGCGACGTAAAAATTTTAGTCTCGGTCGCTAATTGTGGCGATTTATTGAGAGCTTGGAAATTGAAGTTTGATTTTAAAATAAAAATTGAAATAACGAAAATAAAGAGGGGAGTCGCCACCGATCCTTTTTATAGGTGTGATCGGACACCTAATAAATTTGTTTTCAAAACAAAAGAAGGCCGAGTTTAGGTCTACGTTAAAATCAGAGTAAAGTAGGGCCCGGGAGTCAGTTATGCGCAAGGAAGGTATTAGCACCCTCGCGACGCCCAAAATTGGTATCTTGTCAAACACGTGTTGTCTTGATTTTCAAAAGTACGAGTTCAGAGTAATATTTAGTCGTGATCCGATTGAGGCACGAAGATTTTCAATTCTTTTGATTTTTGGAAAGGTCATACGGTTTTAACACGAGTCAATTGATATTCACCCAACATAGCGATGAAATCGATGACTTAATGTGAAGTCGGTATGTTGCCTTGATTATTGAAATCACTTAGAAAACGAGAATATGGTTTTCGAGGTAATGCAAAGCAAAATTGATATGGAATAAAAATAAATAAATGAAATAGCTAGGTGTATATTGAAGTGAATGTAAATGTGACGAATATATTAAAAACAATACAGATATATGCGATATTAAATGTAATACTAGAATTAAACATGAAATGGAAACAATAAATGTATCTACATAATAATGATATTTAGAATATGTAAAAATATATATAAATAGTAATAGTATTAGCAATATGCCATATATAGTGTTTGAAGTATATGTCTAAGGTGATAAAATATAACTTGTAATGTGAAAATATATACATGATATATACATATATTTATATAAAATAAATATTGAAAAATGCATGCACATAAGAAATATGCACCAATATATATACTAATATAATAACACGAAGAAGAAATAAGTAATACAAAATATTGAAATGAAATAATGGAAACTACTATATATACATATACACGTATATGATGAAATGTATAATAGTATTAATAACACTAATAAGGATTATATAAAAATACATACATGAAATGACATGAGGAATATATACAATTAATTAAAATATACATATGAGTATTACGATACATGCACAACAATATATATATATATATAAATAAAAATAAAAATAAAATACACCGTTAAAAGATACATATATACATACATTCGATAAAGATGTATAGATAAACACATGCTAATATTAATAACGACAAAAGAGTAGTGAAGATATATGTATATGAAATGGGATAAAACTAATAATATTGACAATATATATAAACTATGTATAAGGGCATGTACAGTATAATGTTAAAATGTTTACATAATATTTACATAATATATACATATACATATGTGAAAAAACGTATGTACATGAAACGTAGGAAAAGTATATACATAATAATATTAAAATAAAATAATAAGTGATAGTAGTGAAAAGCATGTCTATACGTATATAATAAACTATATATATTAATAATAATAATAATAATATGGATAATATAAGAAATACATACATGAAATAGTATTTAAGAATATATACATAAGATGATATAAGGTACATACATGGAATAGTATAAGAAATAAAAGACATTAAAAATATATTCATAATGTATATAAAATACATACAATATATACATATATTTAGAAATGATAATAATATATAAAAATACTATTCATACGCTTCATAAGTACGCATACATATATATGATATGAAAAAATATATATATGGAAGATTATAAGAAAATATAATATTGAAAATATATATATAATACATATATAATATAATATTAAAACACATATATATAATATATATAAAAAAATTACATATATAATATAATATATAAATATACTACGTATGCATACATATATAAAGGATTATACATTAGGACATATAATAAATACAATAAATATAATAAATATAAATATTATAATAAATAAATAACAGAAAATGAAAACAAATAAATTGAAAATAGAGCAGTAAACTAACAAAGGGACTGAATCGAACATAAAACATAATTTTGGGGCGAAATTAGAGATAAAATAGGGAAATCGGACCAAATTGCAACGCGCGTGCAACTTAAAGGGACCAAAAGCGCAATATTCCCAACGGTTAAAACGCTGCGCTGCACGGAGGGACTAAATTGAAAATCATAAAAAAATTCTGGGGCCAATATAAAACATAAAAAACTTAATTGTAAAATCCCAGAAAAGCGGAAGGGTCGATTGCGCAAATAGCCCTTCCGTTTAAAAAACACGCGGATCCTTGAAGGGACGGGTCGGGTCGACCCGACCCGGGGCCCAAAACGACGTCGTTTCTCGTTTAATGGGGGGGACCAAATGGTCCCTATAAAAGCCAAAAAAATTTTAAAAAAATCATTTTGTAGCAGGAGAGAAAAAAAAACGGAGAGAAAAGAAGGAGAAGGGAGAGAAGAGAGGAGGGGGAGGGAATCCGGCCTGGTCGCCGGTCACCGGCCGACCGTCGGCCGCATTCCGTCACCGGCGCCGGCCACCGATTTTTGTTTTTTTATTTTTATTTAACATTTGATTTGTATTTTTTGTGTTTTAAATATATATGCGGAAAATAGGTTTAGAAATAGAATTGAAAAATAGAATTTAAAAAAATAAATCACATTGAATGAGCGTTCGATGCCTTTGTTTTTGGTTGCTGGATTGGTGCTATTTTCGTATTCTCTTTGTATTTATTTGATTTTGTTTTGTGTATATTGAAATATCTTTTGTGTTCATAAAAAAAAATCCACCCCTTAAACTGTTTTTACATTCGACTTTTTATAGTCTCTTTTTTACAAGCCTTTCTTTTTCTATTTCTACTTTCTGTCTTTTCGTTGCTGCTTGCAGGGGATGGGCATGGGTAGTGGAGCAAGTGGCCATGGCAGATGGTCAGGAGGTGGTTGCGGCGCTGAGGAGTTGGTGGCCATGGCAGACGTCAGAAGGCTGAAGACCCTAGGTGCGGCGCACCTAAGGTTTGGTTGCTGATTTGATTGGGATGGGCTAGGGTTTGGGCAATTGGGCTAGCTTAGGTGGGCTTAGGGTGTTTGGGTTTTGTAATGGGTAGGTTTAGTTTTTTGTTTTGGGCTTGTTGGGTCTTGGGTTTAATGGGTAAGGGTTGGTGGCAAATTTGGGTTTCTACAATAGTCATTGAAAGCTTGAAATGTAAACTCACCAACATTATCAAAATAAATTATCATAATTGCATAATTTGAATATGTGCCCTGAATTTAATTATTTGCTCAAGTAATCTTGTCAACTTTAGGTTACGAGTTGACAATAAGCACAACCATGACAGTTTTGTAGATGCATCTAAATAGTCTACATGGTGGATGAATGAGCCTGTATATATCACCTTGAATACATTCCAAAAATGCAAGGGGTTCTATCCCAATCTTAACTGGTGATGCTCTCGTAATGAATTTTCCTTGAAAACAAGCAGCACATGAGAACTCATTAAATTGAAGAATCTTTTATTTTTTCAATAGATAACCATATGAATTCTTAATTATTTTTTGCATTGTAGACAACCTAGGATAGCCTAACCGGTCATGTCAAATAGTAAATATATTTGGATCTATAACCTTTTGGTTTACTAAAACATGTGTATCAATTGTACTAATAATTATATAGTACAATCTTGAAGACAAGGCAAATAAATTTTCCAAAGCACATTTCTTTTCAGATACAACTTTTGTGATCTACATATGCTCAATATTTTCCTCATTTGTAGTTTCAATATGAAATCCATTTTGACGGTTATCTTTAAAGCTTAATAAATTTCTGAGACTTTGATGAAACTAGTGCATCGTCTATAATAAAATTTGTCCCTTGGGATAATAATATTGTAGCTTTTCCGGAGCCTTCGATTGATTTTGCACTACCATATATGGTGTTGAAATTTTCATCATTTCCAATCAAATGAGAAAATATTTTTTATCTTTAAGTATAGTATGTTTGGTGGCACTATCTACGAGACATGAGCCTTCATTCTTAATCTTTGATTCAACTAAGGAAATTCATATTCTTTATTAAAAGAAAACATATAATAAGAGATATTGTAAATACTAAAAAAGTAACGAAACATACTAGAAGCATACTAAAGTAACACAAACATGAATAAAAAGAACTATAAAATCATTAGAGAAATATGACATTAACTATATATTTTTAAAACTCTCGATTTCTAGCCTCAAAGAAATCCTCTATATCAAGATGTGTTATATTAGCAAGGTCTTTAAAATCATCATTGTAAGAAAAAGTTGGTTGTACATTATTATTTTGGTAAGCCAAATTTGTTTTAATATGCTTCCATTTCCTTTCGATATAGAGGCTTGATAAAGCTTTACAAAATGTTTAGGCGTACGATAGGCATGCGATCAATGCCCACTCATACCACATCGATGGCACAAACTTTTAGTGTCTTTTGAAGGATTGCTTGGACCATCATCTTTTTTTTTTTTTTACTTCTCTTTTTTTTTCTTTTGGTAGTAATAATAATTGTTGCCACCATAATAACGATAATTATAATGTCCTTGACCACGTCCATAATCATGACCATGGTCACGACCGCGACCACAATTTCTTTCATTTCTATTATTATAATGTATTGTTGCATTCACTTATGGGAGTTGAGTAGAATTAATAGGAAGACTTTCATAAATTTTCATTAATAGCTCATTATTTTGCTCAACCACCAAAAGGCATGAGATTATTCGGATTATTTCTTAAAACCCTTTTATGATATTGTTGATACGTGAGCACATTAGATGCATGAAAAGTTCAGAAATTTTTCTCCAATAAGTTCTCATCATTTTTTTTCTCCACATAATTTTAATTGAGAAATTATTTTAAAAATTGCAAAATCATACTCACTATTTCATAATCTTGCAACCTCAAGTGCATCCAATCATAAGAAGTTTTTTTTATTATAGAATTGTCGTTTTTTGATGGTCGTATCTTTCTTTTAGACTATTCCACTATTCAACTGGATCTTTTATAGTTAAATATTATTTTTTAAATCTTTATGAAGATGATGACAGAGGAAAATCACAGCTTAAGCTTTATCCTATTAGATGCCTCAGAAGCTTGCATAATTATATTTCCAAGACCTTCAGTGTCTAGGTGGATTTCGACATCTAACACCCATAACAAACAATTCTTGTTCGATATATCAAGGGCAACCAAATTCAAGTTTTACAAGGTTTGATACAATGATGTCTAATATAAAACAATGATGACCATTAAGTTATAAAATTAATCAATAGTAAAAATAAAATAAAATCTAAAGTAGCAAATATATCATTTTTTTTATTTATATGAGATTTCATGAACGGATACTATTAGATAACTTTTTTTTATTAAAAAAAAGATTACAAATGTAATGAATTCATTATATAACAGTATCAAATTTATTAGGTTACTCGCATTCTATTAGTATATATTTAATTAATTAATTTTTTTAAACCATTTAATTAATTGATTTAATAGTGTATAATGCTTTAATTACCAACATTGTTAATATCATATTAATGATGTGTAGGTTACATGAAATTAAAACATAAAGATAAGCAATTATTAAGCATGTATTTCAATTATATTTATGATATTCACATAGAAAACAATTGGAACCTTTAATTAATCATCCAAAATAAATAAATGAAAATATATAGAATAAGGACAAGTAACAACCAAATATCAGTTTTATGTATTTACAAGAAACATGTATTTTACCTTGAGTTTCTTTTTCTACAAAGAAGTTACACGATTGAACTATTCTACCTTCAATAAGACAAATTATTATTGAGCAAATCGTGTTGATAACATGTTATAAAATTATCAAATAAAGGGAACACTAAAAAGCAAACAATAGATGAAAGCAAAGAGACTTTTTTTTTCTCATATCTCATTTTTTTTGGTGAAAAAAAAAACAAATACAACCAATTTAAACTAATACAACAGGGTTGTTTATAAACAAATGCAAACCTTCTCCCCTATTAAAGGCTATTTTAGCCATTCGATCAACTTCTTCGTTATCTTCTTTAGAGATATACTGAATTGCCCATCTTTCGAGTTTTTCAGAAGGTGGTGTATGCACCTGATAATAATCAATTTCGAAGACGTTGACTTTAAAATTTGGATAGCTTTAGTAGCCTCCAAGCTGGTTGTTTGAATCAACACTTCTTTTCCTTATTTTTCCTACAATAGTGACAGACCATCCAAAATACCCCATAACTTAGCATCAAGAATTCATCATTTCCCCAATTGTCGACAAAAGCCAATAATCCAATCCCCGTGGTAATTTCTTAAGACCCTCCACAACAGCATAGCTTGAATCTATTTTGATTGAACCATCAAATCTTAGTCTCAGACATCCATCTATCAAACTTGACTCTACTCTCGTCTTTTGTCTCGTAATAGGGTTTCTTATTGAAAGGGATACATACTATTTTGCTCATTTGTATGATGTTTTGATGATCTCCTCTACACTTTATGATAGTCATTGAAAAATAAAAATGTAACGTCCCTTACCCGTGTTTCACGCTGAAACAGGGTATGAGACATTACTGAAAAATGTCACATGCAATCATACGAAACTGTAACATAATTTTTTTTTTTAAAACAATTCAATTTTCAAACTTAATCATGCATCACCATACACTATAGTTTGAAGAATATTAGTCAATATAAATGGTCTTATACAAATAGAGTTATTAAATATTGAAGACCAACATTTTAAGCCAAATTAATTATGACATATACCAAAATAACCAAGTCCTCTATACATGTCATAATACCAAAATATTGTTTTCAAAATACCAAAAGAGTGTTGATAGTGTAAATGGACCTCCAACGATCTCCGAACCCCGAGGTGGCTTGATGACACTATAAGATAGAGAAAAGAAAGAAGAGTAAGCATAAAGCTTAGTAAGTAAGTACGTAAATAATAAACAATTTGTCAACATGATTCTCAAAGTAAAACAATCATAATTGTACAATTACTCATTTTTAGGTTAAGCTGTTTTCTTGAGTCATAGTCACTAAATTATTTATAACTGGACCTATGGAACTCCAACTTAAGATCCGTTAGTTTTCCCAGAAACTAGACTCTCATATATTCTTACCATAAAATTTTCAGAATTTTTGGTTTAGCCAATTAGTACAATTTATTCATTAAAGTTACCCCTGTTTCACTGTCCGATAGTTCTGACTTCTCTTCACTAAAAATTATTTATCTCATAGTACGAGACTACAAATTGAGAACCACTAATTTTTCTAGAAACTAGACTCATTTATATTTTTTCCATAAAATTTTCAGGATTTTTGGTTTAGCCAATTAGTACATTTTATTCATTAAATTTACCCCTATTTCACTGTCTAATAGTTCCGACCTCTCTTCACTAAAAATAATTTATCTCATAGTACAAATCTCGGATGTTGTCCTCATCAATTCCTCTTTAAAATAGTCTCATTAAGGATTTTAACCATGCAAATTATGACCCATAATTTTTTTTTACAATTTTTAATGATTTTCCTAAATCATAATAGGGAATTCCAAAATCATTCTGACCCTGTCTCTCAAAAATTCAAATATCTCATAATATGAAATTCTTTTGCTTACACCGTTTCTTTTATGAGAAAATAGACTCATTAAGCTTTAATTTTATATCTTATTAAACCTATAATTCAATTTATACTATTTTTGGTGATTTTTCAAAATCACACAACTGCTGCTATCTAAAATTGTTTTATTACAAAATTTCACTTTTACATAATTTCACTTACTCCATTCTATCTTACCAAAAGATTCGCTCAACTATTGAGCACATTGCTCACAACTTTTCACATCGATATACTTGCACTTATTCATCACATAGTCATGTACATATGTATTTTCACTTAGTAAATTTCCCGTTGAACTCATCGGAATAATAACAGATACCCAGTGGCCTGTACATATACCACCCTTATAACCGAAGCTCTCTGGTACGCATAGTAGCCTGCACTTAGTACTACACATGCGACCTATCAATCTGGTACACTTAGTAGCCTGCACTTAGTACTACACACGTGACTTAACCATCTGACACACGTAGTAGCCTACACTTAGTACTACACAAGTGATCAAAGTTAACGGGTACGCATAGTAGCCTGCACTTAGTACTACACATGCGACCTATCAATCTGGTACACGTAGTAGCCTGCACTTAGTACTACACACGTGACTTAACATCTGATACACGTAGTAGCCTGCACTTAGTACTACATACGTGATCGAAGTTGTCGGGTACACATAGTAGCCTGCACTTAGTACTACACACGTGAGCTAAAACCATCTTAAACACATAGTAGCCTGCACATAGTACTACACATGTGTTCTCACAATGGATCATTCGTATCGTTTCTATTCCAAAGGTTCAACCGAGAAATTCCTCACTTTTCAACATTTAACAAATTTATTCATAGTCTATTTCGATTCGTAATTTACATCAATTGGTCATTCTATAGGCAACCACATCTCATATAATAACAAAAGATAATAACATAAAAAGAATCGAAATATTATTTACATACAAACTTACCTCGGTGCAAAATATAGAAATTTTGTAATTTAGTCCACAATCTTTTCCTTTCCCCGATCAAGGTTAATTTCACGTCTTTCTTGGTCTATAATAACACATTTGACTTATTAAAATGCTCACATTATTCAAATTAACCCAAAAAATCCTATGGCAAAATTTACAATTTTGCCCCTAAAGTTTCACAAAATTACGATTTTGCCCTTAGGCTCGGAAAATAATTTTTATTCAATTTTCTTGTATTTTAGGCCTATTCGAACCATTTTCATAACTATAGCTGTCAACAATTTGCATTAAATCACACACTTACACACATTTTACAACTTGTACAAACTAGTCCTTTTATGCAATTTCATCAAAAATCACTTAGTAAAAGTTGTTTATCACACTTCAAACATTCATATTCTTCCATAAAACATCAAAATACATGCATTTCATCCATGGGTAATTTTTTAAATATAAACCCTAGCTCAAAATATTGCTAGAAATAGGTAAACCGAGCTACAAGGATCTCAAAAATGTAAAGAACATTAAAAATAGGGCTAAAACAGACTTACAATTGAGCTTGGAAGCTTGAAAAACCCTAGATATGTCCTCCTCATGTGAAATTCGGCCAAGGGGTTGAAGATGGACAAAATTGGCTTTTAATTTTGTTTTTAATTCATTTTAATAACTAAATGAGCAAAATGCCCTTAATGAAAAACTTTGGAAACATGCCTAACCATGTCCATTTTTGTCTACCAACTTAACCAATGGTCTAATTACCATATAAGGACCTCCAATTTAAAATTTCATAACAATTGGACACCTCTAACATGTAGAACTCAACTTTTGCACTTTTTACAATTTAGTCCTTTTGACTAAATTGAGTGCCCAAACGTCAAAATTTTTGAACAAAATTTTTACAAAATAGTTCCATAATAATGTAGACCATAAAAATATAATAAAAACACAATTTTCTATATCAAATTTGTGTTCTCGAAACCATTGTTCCGATTAAACCCAAAATTGGGCTATTACAAAAAAGATTCTTATTTTTCCAAATGCGCCACATGACAAGTCCAAAGTGAGTTGGCCAAACGACCTCCCCAAGAGTGAAGTTCTGATTATTATGCAAATTAGATTAGAGCCACTCTTGTAAATTCTCAATAAAAAAACTAGGTTTGCTTTTTCTGCTGGAACAATCTGTGACCAAACCTCTTTTGCTACCCTATAATCTCTGGTGGCATGGATAACTTTCTTTGGAGCTGCTCCAAAGATCATACAATGGTCACCGTTTGCAATACCAAGCTTTAATCTCTCCACTTGCGTAAGTAATCGCTGTTTGAAAGCCAACTAAAGGAACATACGAACCCTCTAAGGCCCTTGATACTTCCATGATATATTCTAAATTTCATTTTTCAAGTTCCACGAGCTTCCTTTTTTATACGCACTTTTGATAGTGAAAGAGCCGATTGAAGTGCCCATCCAAGTAACTCTATCCACTCCAACATAAGTATTAGGGGGAGGAATGCTAGCAATCCAATCTAACACCTCATTCGGCAACCAGATACGGAATAGTTTTAAATTTCACTAGCCTTTTTCAGTTATCATGTCCCGAATGAGACATTCTTCATCAAGCTTGTTTCAGGATGGGATATGATTTAACAAAAGTCCAATTCCAAGAATCCAATTTTCTTTCTAAAACTTTATGGTATTACCATTACCTTCTAACTAGATAATATTCTCATAAAAGAGAGGCCAAATCTTTGAAAGAACTCTCCAAAGAAAGGAACAATTACCTCAATTAATATTAGCAGGTAAGCCTTCCCTCGCCATATTCTTAGACCTAAGAACTCAATCCCATAAAGCATAAACATTATTCAATATGTTATACTTTAGTTTTAACATGAAAAAAGTGTTCTGATCCTTCAATTGTCGAATCCCCAACCCTTTAGATGTCTTGGATTGACAAACATACTGCCAATTAACAAGGGCCATCTTCCTATTACCCCTAGAATTCCCCTAGGTGAACTATCTAACAGTGCGTTCAATCTCCTCACATATACCTTGTGGGTTCCTCATGGTCTGCATAAAATAGCTGGGTATTATGAGGAAAATCAATTGAGGTAATGTGACTCTACTAGCAAGAGACAATTTCCTTGCATCCCATCATTGAAGTCTAGTTTTAACCTTTTCTACCACAAATCTCAAAGAGTTGTTGGTGATCCTCTCGTGAAAGAGTGGAACTCCTAGATAAGGTTCCATGTTATGTACCCTTCGAAAGTCGAGAGTATCACATAAAATCCTCCCATAATCTTCATCAACTCTTTTTGAAAAATAGATTATCATCTTATTCGCGTTAAACCAATGTCTGGAAAAACCATAGAAATTATCTAGAATCTTCCTAATTATAGACGACTATTCCATGTCAACTTTGCCAAAAATCACCAGGTCATCTGCAAAAAACAAATGTGAGAGTGTAGGTCCTGTCCTAGATAGATGAATGGACTTCTACTTATCTATATTGATTGAGGTATGAATGTACTAACCAATACATTCCATGCATAGGACAAAAAGATAAGGTGATAAGGTACAACCTTGTCTGATACCCCTAATTGGATTGAATTTCTGAGTCGGGACTCCGTTCCACAAGACCTGCATAGATTTATTTGTTGTAGTCGACATAATAACCTTCCTAAGAAATTTAGGAATACCTACAGCTCAAATTGATGCTTCAATAAAATCCCAACGAACTCTATCATAAGTCTTCTTCAAGTCAATCTTAATTGTTATCCATCTCTAATCTTATGCTTACTTATCATGGAATGTATTACTTCCTAAACCAGAATGATATTATCTATGATATTCCTCCAAACAATGAAACCAACCTGCTCCTGTCCAATAATTTTAGGAAAATCACTTTGAAACAGTTAGTAATAACTTTCATGACAAATTTATAAAGAACCAAACAAAAACTGATAGGTCGAAAATGTGCAAAACTTTCAGGATTTGGAATCGTAAGGACCAAAATGACCAAGGTATTATTGAGTTCCTAGTCTATAGATTGACCAATAAAGATGATGCGTCATGAAACTAACTAAAGTTTTGACTATGGCAAGTGCACCTATCAATTAATAGTATAACTACGATGAGCAAAGATATTGTTCCCATGAAGACTAAAAGTACTAACAATTTCTATCGTTATATTATTTAACCGAATAAATCGAGTAATTGATTAAAAACTAAAATTAACTAGATTAATTAACTGATGAACATGACAAAGAACAAAACACGAAAATAATCGAGTAACAATCAAGAAACGAAACAATACCTAGGAAAGAATGCACCTAGATTTCATTTGTCACTATCAATCTAAATTATACTATTTCTTTACTTAGTATCTTGATCTGTAGAAATACCTAAATTATGGTAATATCTCTTTCGAGAGTAAGAGCTATTGATACTAGGTTGATTAATTGAAATTTCTTTCTAATTAGAACCCATATTATTACATTAACTCGTGCTATGGATTCCCCTATTAGATTTGACTCTAATATTGTAAATTTATGTCGTCCTATTTCTAGGATTCCTTGCAACTCCACTCAATTACGTAAGATATACTCTTAAACAAAGTCTATTCCTCCTCTGATTTAAGCACATCAAATATGGATCAATAATCTAGAAATATCAAATCAAGAATTAAGCACACATAATTAAGAACAAGATCTAAGTGTTTATTGGGTAAAATAAAAATCAAAAGACCTAATTCATCATAGGGATCATCTCCCCTAAGTATTTAGCAAATTAGTTCATGCTTAAGAATAAAAACTTCCTAAATACAGTATAACTGAAAGAAATAAAGAAACTCACAATAATCTCTTAAGAAATCAATTGGAAATCTTCAATTTTGACTGAAATCTTCTTCAGAATGGTGTTTTTTGAGTTGTTTTCTTTAATATTCTATAACGGCTCACTCCTATCTTCTTATTTTTGTCATATATATGTCTTAGCATGCCCGAAAAACCTAAAAATCATGTTTTTCTGCTGTTTAGAGTGAAAATTCACTCAATCGACACGACTTTTCACACGCACAGCTGTGTGGAATGGGTAAACCCATGTGGCTCTTGTAGTTTACTCTGATTTTTTGATTTTCACTCGTTTTGCTCCCAAATGCTCTATTGAGCATAAGAACATAAATTTAAAGGATTGAGAGCATAAAATTCACAATTAACATTGAGTAATCACCCAAAAACACATTAAGAATGAGATTAAAATATATTACTTTTAGCACTTATCAAAAGACTTTCTAGACCCAATCACATATGGCTCCCCCAATTTGATCTCACTGACTTTGGAAAAAGAGAGCGCAAAAACCATCACTCATTAGGCTTTCAAAGGCACCATATCGAAAAGAATATCCTTAATTTCTTCCATTGGGACCTCTTTAATCAAGATTAGGAAAAGAGTTAGTAGGGAGCTTTAGCAAGTTAACATGTTGACCACTATACAAATTCTAAAAGAAATCAAGAGCCTTAAATCGAAGTTTCTCCTCGTCATAAATCCATTCACCTCTATCATTTTTTAGGGTAGAAATCTGGTTATGTTTCCTCCTCTGAATCATGCTATAATGAAATAATTTAGTATTTTAGTCCCTAAACTACAACCAATCACAACGAGCTTTCTGTTTCCGAAGCAGTTCGTCATGGTGTAAAATATTTTTCAACTTTTCCCTAACTTTTAATTCAAACTGGCTTAAGGCATTGGAACCCGATCTATCCATTTCCTTTTGAATCTTCACAAGTTTCTTCATCAATTGCCTCTTGTGGGTACTAATATTACCTTAAACAGATTTATTCCACTTCTTTATATTCTAAGTAAACTATTAGATAGCCTGTGCCATATTACCTTTGAAAACCCGATTTTCTTTGACAAAATTTGAAAAGTTAGTGTGTTTTACCTAACCAGCCAAGAATCTGAAGGGTCATCCTCTAGGTAAGTTGACCTCTGAATTGAAACAAAGAAGCAATGGTCTATGGTCAAATTTGACCCTAACAAGATGGGTGACTGAGCAACTAGGGAAAGCTCTAATTCAAATGTCATTTCCGATCACTTTATCCAGCTTCTCAAATATTCCTCCTTGATGTCGTGTGAATGGTGGTCCCTTAAATCCTAAATCCTGCAAATTATTAATGTCAATAAAATCTCCAAAAAGAGAACATCCAATTCCATCTCTTTTACCCCCTCTTTTATTTCTAGATGAAAGTAAAGCATTAAAATTACTGATAGCAGCCCAATGCACTCCTCTAGGCGGTATAACCATACTAAGACCCTCCCAAAGTTTCCTTATTTTTTGTCTGCCAAGACTCCTATAAACAAAAACAATACTAATAGCCTAGGATTGATCTCCCTTTAAAATCCGAACAATAATAAATTAAGGGTGATTACGAATTACCTCAATTGAAATATCATCTTTCCAGCCAAGCTAGATACCCCCCGAATAACCAGTAGCCTCTACTCAATGTGAGTTCTAAAAACCCAAGCTGGCAATGATTTTATATTCTTTGTATCCACTTACTCTTGTCTCAATGAGACTAACAATATCGGGTTTATATTCCCTACTGTATTCTCGAACACGAGAAGATCTTTTGTTGGCACATCTTTGGCAATTCCAAGAAAACACAAATTAATCCACAAAAATTAATTTAAAGAAGTAAAAAAAAACAATCTTACTACTTAGGAGGCCCGACATCCTCCTCTTTATCAGAGGTTGAAGAGTCTCTATCAATCTCCTTATTAGATTAAACGCTAATTAGCTCAATCATAGAGCTTATCGAATCTATCAAGGATACACGAGCGATTCCAGTTTGTTTAAAATGGTCCCCCGATCATTGATGGTTCGGTTAAGCTTATGACTAATGCAAATAGAAGCATCTTTATCCCTCACGATGTTTAATACCCACTTTACCTTTACCTTTACTTCCTTCTGCATTATCATTTATGCATGAGGGTGTGCTTTTATTTAGCTCAGAATTTTTTATGAAAATAACCACCTAATGCTTCTCCAGATCAAGGACAGTTTTATTCAATAAAATATTTGCACCACTCATTTCTTCAAAAGTGAGATTAAAGTGTGTGACAGTTATAGAAGATTTAGTTGGAAAAATTGAAAGATTTAAAGAATTTAATTCGACAACTCATTTGTGTAAATCGGCCTATTGAGCTTCCTCTCGTAGAACTAGCATTTTAGTGGTCAAAATATTTGAATCGAACCTATACAATTATTTAAAAAATTAGCTCTTGCGGTGGCATTAAATGTGCCTACACTTACCTTATTAATTTTATTAGACTTAAATTCCTACACAAGCCTTTTGCCTAATTTTTTTTTGCTAAAGCCCAACTGGAAATATGGCCCAAGTTTATTGTCTTCTTGCTACCCATTATGCCTTGACTATCGAGCTCCAAATAAGACCCAAATCCCTCTTTCTCCCTACGGCATGTATTCACACCAAGGCCTAACACTTCTTTTTTTTTTTCTCATTAACCCTAGCCCTATTCCCTTTTATTTTTTCCACTGAACTCCTCAGTAGTCATTTTTCCCACAAATTTATCACCGATTACTTTAACATTTCTCCCATTTCTCCTACCACATTCCCTTTGTCTGCTTGATGTTTTGCCCATGAATCCTTCTGTCCTCATCGTGATTTTTTTCCACCATCATCCACGTCCCGTACGTCGTTCCAGTTGCTCCCTCAACTCCGATTCCGGTCTCACCTAGATTTGCTAATGCTGAATCTTTTCCATTACCTTGGGTCAGATCTACAACCACTGATGGACATAATTCCTTCACGTGTCCATATTATAGTAAACATGTAACTGTTTTCTACTTATTTAAACAATGAATAAATAAATAAAGTTAATTCACATTTCCCTGTTATGTCTTTTGTATTTGTCTTTATATTTTGCATGCATAGCAAAATTATGACAACCAAATATTAGCTCATTGATTGTCTAAAGTTCAAACTAAAGATAAGTGCCATTGAAATGAACGTTTACATTGCGAGAAAGATAACTTACTTCAGTAGATAATCTAAATGAGTCCTTAATCCCATAAAAGAATCAAAGTGAGAATTTGATTCAAATACTGAGAAGGATTATTATGTCGTCTACATTTCTGTAGAGACATCGATGTACACATTGGTAGAATGATACATTGGACTAGACCCAAGATGAATTAATTCTGAATCCGTTTGTGAATTAATTCATTTGTAACGTTCATGGTGTGATTTACCTAAATCCTGAGTTAGTCATTGACCATGCGTATGCAACTCATGTGCTTTGATATAAGTGGAGGCTTATGCTCTAAATATGATCAAGTCCATAGCCGGTATGTTGGGTACATGACTTGTGTATGGCATGTCTTTACTAGCAATAGTGGAATTCATAGCTCAACTAAAGAGTAAATGATATCCTCTCATTGGCATTGTGTGGATTGATAAAAATGGAATGTGACCACGGGTTGGTTGTTCTTTAACGAACAATTTATCACAGTCATTTTTATGACAGTGACATATTAATCATTAAAAAGACACAATGGTGACAATGAGTTAAGATAGGACTGTATTGAGTGAATAGATTTAACTCAAATGAATCAATGATATCATATGAGGATAACAAACACATGACGAGGTCATTAGACAAAGCAGTTGTATGAATTACTTTCGTAAAAAGTATACAATAAGGAGTTTTCAATCATGGTGCTTCTTGTGGACTAACTCCATGATTAAGTAATTACAAATTATCAGAATGATGCTTCTGGACATAATTGCAATCACTAAAGCCTAATTGTATATGTTCAATTGGTCCCTCCGCTAGCTCAACAAAAGCTCGATTGGGTTGCATTTGAATTAGAAAAAAATTCTACGACTTTTGGAATAATTTAATTTAGTCGATTTATTCGATGTGGAATTAAATTAGGTAGTCGTATAAATTGTTCAAATAGAGAATTTAATTAAATAATTTTCTTAAAAAATTAATTTGGAAAATCTAGGTGATTTTTGGAAAAATTAATTTTGATCAAGTAAAATTAATAAGATATTTTTGGAAGTTAATTTTCAAGTCAGAAAATTGGCCCAATGGGTAATTGGACTTGAAAGTTAGACCTAAGATTGTAAATTAGGCTCGGGAGCCCAAAATTGAGACCAAGACCCAAAAACTGGTCGTATCAAACTCAGTATGTGAAATTGGGTCAACGGTCCAACCAGTGGCTTCACCAGACCAGTCGGGTCATCACTGACCCCAACCAAACTGGCTTAGGGTGTCGTAAGGGTGTCGCACCTGTATCACTGGACACAGCGGTGTCGGTGGCTGCGATGGCAACGTTCCGGCGGCCAACGACAGTTGGTCATCGGTGGTTGAGTTGTGGAAAAGTTACACTCCTACTAGGACTTTACCAGAGAATTTGATTTCAGATTAATTATTCTAAAAATTAAAAAATATTATTTTAATAGTTTAATATTAAATTTAATTTAATACTTATCTTAATAGTATTTTATTAATTTAATATTAAAGTGATTATCTTAATATTAAATTTAATTTAATGCTTATCTTGTAGATAAACATTTTATTATTTTAATAAGATTTAATATTAAATTTAATCTAATTTTTATCTTGATAAATATTATATTAATTTAATATTAAAGTGATTAAGTTTAATCATAGTTGAACTCTCTAAATTCTCCCTATATAAAAAGATCTTGGGTCATTATTTACACATACATGAATTTAAGAGAAAGTTGTAGAGAGAAAATTCTCTGATGATATTATTCCAGAAAATTTCTATAGATATTTTTTTATTTACAACTTGACCCAAAAGTTTAGAGAAATTGTAAAGTTACCCCACTGGTAATTTTTGTGAAATTTTTTTGATTTGAAGTGAGCCCACACTCAGTAAACGTGAGCTTGAGGATAGCGAAGGAGACTACTCGATCGAAGTGCTCATCCTAGACGAATCGAAGATGTACAATTTTGATTAAGTGTTTATTACTTTATATATCACAACCAAGATCTTATTTTGAAAATTTTTTTAACACTCTAGTTTTTCCCTAAATTTATTTTTCGTTGCATTTTCCAAACTCGTTTTTCTAACACATATTTTCCATAGGAGAAACAAATCGTTGAAAGGGGTTCATATTCTACTTTTTGTACTTCACCGTTTACCATTACCTGAGAAATCAACGATTTGTCGAGATTGATAAACACAACCATTCAGGCAAAACGACCTCTATTTCTGTTGTATGTCTGATAATCTAGTTTTTCCACTTTCCTAATCATACCCCTAATAGGCTCAATTATTTCCTTTTATATATAAACCATAGTAGACCCTGTAGTCTTATCCAAGCTATCACGATGCTTGGGTATGATTGTGACAGGCTAAAATCCTTATTCCATGGTTGTACGGTCAAATATTAACCATAGATGATCCAAAGACCCTGAGTCGACACCCGGTCATAATCCTCAATGGCATGAAACTTCACTAAAAAATACTCGTTTTCTACATCCATAAGATGGAAAGGTTTGACCGATCTCCATAGGCTGTTGATTCAATTATGGAGAGTAGCATAGCCAAAGCTCCTTCCCAAAATCTTCAGAACAACTGTTGTCCCCATCTCTTTGAATAATATTTGTTTAATATGGTATGAAAATTCTATTGTTGGAACCCTATTTACCACAGATTTTTTCACATCCCCTTCCAATAGTTTGAAATCTGCTTCACTCTCACTATTAGATCCATCAGAGGTGGACGAGTTCCCCCAATTGTTTTTCCTTCCAAGATACAGTTGGAGGTTGATCTAGATCTATAGTCATATTCGTGTCTGCCTCACAAGATCCTTCCTTAAACCTCACTTTCTTCGTAATACGATCTTCAGAAGACCGGGATTCGTCATTGCCATCGTCACAGATGTATTGCATTTTGACAGAGAGAAATGTCATTTTCTAATTTGAGCCTGTATCTCTTTTTTTTTTTACTTTCAAAAGGGTTCTATTTATAAGCCCCTAACATTCAATGCATTACAAATAAATAAAGCTTAGTTAAATGCTTCATTAACACATACATTATAGGTCAATTTGGATAGCACAGAGTAATTGAATGAAATGTAAATATTAGGATAGTAATTATGCTCTCTTGTAATTACAAAGAATTATAATTCCATAGAAGTGTTTGGCTAATAAGTGTAATTACATCTCAATTCTCTATGTTATGTTTGATAGTACAAATTGTAATTACATATTTACATAATTTATATTATTAAAAAATATTAATTACCAAAAAAATTATTAGTACGATAAAAAATTTCTAAATGGGTAATAAAAATTAAAATAAAATCATCGTATGTAACATGTTAGTCTTATAAATTAGTCGATATTATGATTCCTAATAAAAATAACAAGAAAAATAAATATCATATGCAATTTTATCTATTTGCTTTAGCATTCCATATTTGTTAACTTATTCCCTCTTTAAATTTTTACATATACTCATCATCATCATTAGTTAGTCTCTAACCAAGTTTGCAAACTACTTAGGTCCATATATGGATTTAAGCAAGCATCCAGCTCATGGGATGTAACACCCCTAACCTGTATCTGTCGCCATAATAAGGTTACGAGGCATTACCGATCAATACATATTGTTCACGTTCATACTTCATACGTTGATCACATATATCATCATATTTTATTCATTCATAATCACACTGTCCCTTATATAGGTCTACGAGACCTTAAAACATGCTTAGAAAGGGGTTCAGAACTAAACCGATATCATTTTCAAACTTTGGGAAACATAGAAAATTTTCATACATTTTAAGGTCACATGCCCGTGTGAACAGGCCGTGTGCCTCACACGGCCATCAGACACGCTCGTGTCATAGGCCGTGTGAAAACAGGGCATACATACTAACTTGCACCACACGACCGAGGACATGTCCATGTGCCATGGCCATGGGAAAATTAGGGAGGTTACTAACTTAGCCACACAGTCGGCCACACGCCCATGTGCCAACCCGTGTGTCACACACGGCCAGTAGACACGCCCATGTGTCTAGGCCGTGCCAAACTTGTAGGGTATACTAACTTAATTCAAAAGGGAACCCAGGGGACACACGGCCGTATAACATGACCGTGTGTCGCACATGGCTGAGACACACGCCCGTGTCTCTGTCCGTGTGGACAAAAATAGGCCATTTGTAAAGCCAATTTGCCACCCTACTCTCAAGCACACAAAGTAACCAAATTTGGTACTATTTCAATACATTAATAGACAACCAAAACATGTTATTTCATACACATTTCATGCCATTTATACATCATCCTTTTCACTACTAAACTCCACAACCAAAAACATGCCAATCGAATTGATACTTTAACTAATATCCACATTTAGACACAACCCAAATCATCAAGCATTTACTAAACCAAAATGGCATCCAAACATCATCTTAAATTATACCAAAGCTTACCATATTATGCCATTACACAAGGCAAATTACACATCAAACATAAGTTATTAATAAGCCATATAAAATAACCAAATACATCACCAAAACCTTTATAAAAAGGACTCAAGCCTATACATGCCATATAACCAAATCACAAGTGTACAAATACCGAAATAAAAAACCGGATAGTGTGATGCGATCTCCGCCGACTTTCAACCCGAGCGAACGTCTGAATCACTATAAAACATAGAAAAATAATACAAAGTAAGCTATAAAGCTTAGTAAGCTCGTATGGTAATAAACTCATATTATTAAATAACTGCATTTTAAACGATTACTCAAAACATGATATAATTCATATGATTTCACCATTCAATCTCACATTCATGCACACAGATGATCAAGATTTTCATGAGTTTATTCATTCAAAACAAATATGATTTGAATACTTCTTATCAATTCATTCACATCTTCATATGCATAAGCAGTGATATATATAACTTTATACAATTCAATTTCCATCACCTTTTCTTTAGTCAAGTGAATTATGTGAAATATCATCAAATAACGATATTCCGCATACTATATGCCATATGTATATTTAGTTAAAACAACTATAACTCATATCTCACATATCATTCAATTCATACCTCATTATAGCCAAATAAACACATTTTGGCATGAAACATACTTATACATAAATCTTTCTCATTTCATACACATGATACATTAAGAACTTGCCAAATTTCCTTCATTTGATTCTCACATAGGTTCTGTACGTACCTATATCACTTAATTCTATTGTACTTTCATTCTCGCCTTGACTTTGCCTGTTGAACCATTCGGAATCGTTAAGGATACTCAACAATCACATATAGCTCGTACAATGTCATATTCCAGATATGGTCTTACATGTTATCACATATCGATGCCACTGTCCCAGATAGGGTTTTACACGAAATCGATTAACGATGCCAATATTCTAGACATGGTCTTACACGTAATCGTATAATGATGCCAATGTTCCAGACATGGTCTTACAAATAATCACAATACAAAGCTAATGTCCCAGTCATGGTCTTACATGTAATCACAATAAAATGCCAATGACCCAGACATGGTCTTACATGTAATCTCATCTCGGTGATCCTAATGTCATGACATTAGTATCCTATACTATTCCTAAGGTTCGTACGGGACTTTTAGATGTCGTAACTCTGTCGATCTCGACTCATAATCATGATCATTCAACATTCAATTAAATTCAATAATAAACAATAATTTATAACATAATTTAAATACGTTTATTAGTATACGAACTTACCTCGTTCGCTATAACGACGAATTGGATCGACTAGTCTGAAACTTTGTTTTCCCCCGTTCTAAATTCAAATCTCGATTTTCTCAATCTATATAATAACAAAATTCTCCTATTTAGTCATTAATTCATTCAATTTAACAAAATTTACACTTTTTGGAAAAAGTACACTTTTGCCCCTATTATTTCACATTTTTGCAATTTAGTCCTTATCACATAAAATTGCAAATTCATGCAATTAAGGACAATACCATGCTAGCCGAATTTTACCCATACTACTAGCAGCCCATATTTTTAGTTTATTCACACATCTAACCATGAATTTTACACTTTTCTCAATTTAATCCTTAATTCACATTTTTGCCAAAAATCACTTTATCAAACTTGTATATCTAGCTTCAAACATTAATAAACTATCATAAAACATCTAAATAACCAAGCATTCAACAATGGCATCATTCAAAATCTATAACTATTTCGAAAACAGAGATACAGGCTAGCTAGATTATGAAGCAACGATCTCAAAAAACATAGAAATTATTAAAAACTGAGCAAAAACCACTCACCAATTAATCTTCAAAGCTTGGACGAATGTAGATTCATTCATGGATGTTTTATTCATGCATTTTTGGTGGATAAATGGTGAAAATATGATGACTTTATGTTTTATTTTATGAACTTATCAATTATTTACTTAATTACCTATTTAACCATTAAAAACATTAGTAATTACACCATATACCACTCCAATATCATCCAATAACTCAAAAATGGGCTATTTGCCACATAAGGACCTTTAATTTAATGTTCTATAGCTATTAGACACCTTTAGCTTATAGAACGCAACTTTTACGCTTTATACGATTTAGTCCTTTTTACTGAATTAACCACTCAAACGGTAAAATTTCTTCACGAAATTTTCACACAACTCTAAGATCATACTGTAAATATTAAATTAATAATAAAATAAATTTTTTGACGTCAAATTTGTGGTTTCAAAACCACTGTTCCTATTAACCCTAAAAATGAGCTGTTACATGGGATTAAAGATTTGATCAAATGATCAAGACTTTTGGATTTTAGCAAAACATTGATAAACCTTGTATTCATAAACTTATTATGGATGGAAGTTTGGTTTTTTTATTTCTGTATGTCGATAACATTTTACTTATAAGGAATAAGGTCATTATCATCGGTTAAATTATGGTTAACACAACTTAGCATAAAGGACTTGGGAGAAGTTAACTATGTTCTAGGTATTCGGATCCTAAGGGATCAAAAGAAAAAAATGGTAGCTTTATCACAAGCTTCATACATAGACAACAAAAGAAAGAGAGATATGAGAAATGTTCTTTATGCCTCGACAATAGGAAGTCTTATGTATGTCATGTTATACAGATGTCTAGATATCTGTTTCACAATAGGACTAGTGATTCGATATCAGGGAAATCTTGATTCAAGACACTAGCTAACAATTAAGCATATACACAAATATTTACAGAGAATTAGGGTTATATGTTTGTATATTCTAAAGGGGATCTAACTCCTATAGGATATACAAATTCTAACTTCCAAAAGTGTTGGGGTTTGAGGAAATTGACATTTGGTTGTGGCTTTGTCATAGGCGACGAAGCAATAGTTTGGAGAAGTGTCAAACAGAGTTGCATTACCAACTCCACTACGAAAGCCAAATATGTGGCTACTTTTGAAGCAACAAAAGAAGCAATATGGCATTGAAAGTTCCTTGCAGATCACAAAGTCATTCATAGTATGGAAAAGTTATCATATTATATTGTGACAATAGTGTGACAATAACTAACACCAAATAACCCAAAAACCACAAATCGACAAAATAAATTGATAGAAAATATCACATCATACTGGCGGCAGTAGCAGATGGGATAGTGGATGTAGTCAAAGTCACATCAGAAGACAACCTTACGAATTCATTTACCAAGATTAGTCACTACGAGTTTTGAGAAACATGTAGAGGCTTTGGGAATGTAAAATATTACTCATCTACTCCACTAGGGAGAATAGGACACTATTGAGATCTAATGTCTTTAGTGTAGTGATTACATCTATGTACATGTAAATTTTCAAATATTTTGGTTTAATAAAAACTCCATCATTATCATTAATATCTTTTGTATATTGTTCTCAATGGTTTTTGCACATAAAACAAAATGAAAGCAAATTCTGGCTCATTGATTGTCTAATGTTTAACTATACTAAGTTGTTTTATGTGGTTAGATCATAATGCGGGAAAATAACTTATATTAATAGATAATCTAAACAAGTCATTAGTCTAATCGAAATTGAGCAAGTTCATTAAAAGATTAAATTTGTCAACTATCAAGTCCAAATAGAGAGATACCTTGTCTTTGGTATTAGAGCGGATGACTCCTAAAAAATAAAGACATAGAAATGATACATTGGACAAGACCCAAGTAGAATAACTCCTAGGTCAGTTTATGGATTTATTCACTTGTGACGATCATAGTGTGGCACACATTAATCCTGAGTAAATGAGGGGCTATATGTGCGCAACTCATATGTTTTAATTTATTGATAGTTTGAGTTCAATTGGTAATAGAGCTGAAAGCTAGTACATTGGGTATACGACTTCTGCCTAACATAGCTTCACTTATAATAGTGGAATTCATATCCTAATAAAGGGTAATGATATCCCCTTATCGATATTACATGGTAGATGAAAAATAACTTGGCCAAAAGTCATTTGTTATAAGGCGAATGATTTAATTACTATTTTTTAGTAATTGACTTTTCATGAAAGAATATGTAATGGTTACCATGAGATAAAATAGGATCAAATTGGGAGAACGAATTTTTCCTAAATAGATTAAGGATATCCTATGAGGGTAACACACAAATGATAAGGTTATTGGAGGAGCACTTAATAAAGTAGCTTTTGTAATGGTATATAATAGGGAAAACTCGATCATGGTACTTTAGTGAAATGACTCCATGACAAAATAATGTTGTGATTAATGACGAGGAGTCAAAACTTAATTACAAATTATTTGAGTCATAATTATATATGTTCAATTAGTCCCTTCGCTAGCTCGGGATAATCTTGATGGTTTGCGGTAATTGATGAAATAAAAAATATGAAATGATGAACAAAGAAAAATAGGTTGCATGTATCACTATATGCAGTGAATGCATTTTCTTACTATAAACATGAGATGACTTGGGAAGTAATTAATTTCTTCGAATTATTATTTAATTAAATCTATAATTAAATAACTGAAGTTTAAAATAAAAATTATATTAATTAAGTTACCATAGTTTCATAAGAATAAGTTAATTAAATTAAATTACTTATTAATTCTAATTTGGTTAAGTTATTTTGATTTTAATGGAATTAGAATTTGGTTGAGGAAATGATTTATTTAATTAATTAATTAAATAAATAATATTTTGGGAATAGGAAATATGTTTATTAAGATTGGATAAATCAAGATAGGCCTGGTTCGGTTTAAAAAGAGGGGCTAAACCCTAAGTCCCACAGGGAGTTGCCACCACCCTTGTAGCACACTCCAATTATGAGTCATGTTTTCTTATCAAAATATTTATATTCGGCTATTTCGTATTCTACTGAAACTCTTGTTGTTTTCTCTATAAATAAAGGTTACGGGCTAGGTCAAACACACACCTCTTTTACATCGATATTCTGTCAAATAGAAAAGTTATTTTTTCAAATAATTTCTATCTTTTGTTAGAATTTGTCTTTCAATTCATAGCCCTTAAAGTTTCACTAATGTTTTCATTGATTTGTGAATAGAGCCCATACTCTAGCATACCGATGTCAAGGGTAGCGAACAAGATCGAGTGGTTGAAAGCCAAGAACGACTTAGTCCGCCTCATTCGAAAACACATGTATTATATTATATTATGCTATTGTTGTATTCAGGCTTAAATTCTAAAATGATAGTTAAATTATAGTCATTTTTTCAAATTGGTGTCTAAAATTTTTTGAGTCACAAGTAGCACTTAAACTATATTCTATTATCTAAATTACCCTG
The DNA here is from genome assembly GCA_025698465.1 of Gossypium longicalyx. Classification (NCBI taxonomy): domain Eukaryota; kingdom Viridiplantae; phylum Streptophyta; class Magnoliopsida; order Malvales; family Malvaceae; genus Gossypium; species Gossypium longicalyx. Next base: position 63,278,832 of record CM046996.1, on the reverse strand, counting down.
TTATTAAAAAAATTTAGCCAATTATTTTGTGACATTTGACAATTTTTAACAAAGGATCTAAAAAAAAGTTAAATATTATTTCCTTAAGCTTTTTTAATAAAAAAACTGATAAACATATTACTCTTTTATTCCTCGCTATAGAACTGTAGTCACAAAAAATTCAAGAACTCATCAAAAAACTCATCTGAACCTCCAATAAAAAACAACTCCAATTTGCTTATAGGATTTAAAAAACTTCATAAACAATGTATGAGATCAATTTTCTTTAATTAAATTAAAACTTTTCAATTTTTTTAGACTCTCTCCCTCCCCAAGATTTTTTTTCTTTTTCTTTTTTTTGCATTTATATATATATATATATATATTTGCCATCCTCTTACCATTTTTTTTACTTAGCTTCTTCTCTATATTTCAATTTCATACTTTATCTGTGCTTTTTTCATTATAGAATCTCACCTAATATAAACTATTTTATGCAAAGTATGTAGCAAAGAATCTAAAAGTTACTTTTAAGAAAAAAAATACATATATTTTGAATTAGAGTGAGAAAGGAATCGAAACCGAGGTTTAAAAAAGGAAAATAAGCTTGCCAAAATTTGTATTTTGTTGCTGAAAACTAGGTTTGGTTGAGTTTTTTTATGGGTTCTTGAATTTTATCATCGAAGTTCATGGGTGAAGAATAAAAGAGATGAACATGTTTATAAGGAAATATTATTTAATCTTTTTATTGGATTTTTTAGTTAAAAATTTACACGTATTACAAAATGATTAGCAAAGAGATTTTTTAATGGGTGGAGTAATTCAGGTAACAAGGTATAGTTTAGGTACCATTTTAGGTAACAAAATATGGTTTAGGTACCGACTTGGGAAAATGGGTGTAGTTTAGATATTGTTTTGTTGTTTAAGCGTTGTATTTATTAAATGTTTTGTGTCAAGTTGTTTTTTATAATATTCAAATTATCAAATTTAATTATATGCCACAATAGTCCACTAAGTCTTAAACCGGTTAAGTAATTAAAAACTGAGTAACTCACCAATAATCTCTTGGTTTAGTGACAATAATATTAATTGGGTTCAATTGCAAGCAACCTCATTCCTCACCCTTAATTATCAAAAAAGAAAAACTGAGTTATCTAAACACTCTTCACCTCCAGTTTATGGGTTTTTCCAATTATACCTATAACACCCCTAACCCGTATCCATAGCCAGAATAGGATTATGAGGTATTACCGATCAAAACATAACACATATATCATACATTTATCATCATAAAGCTTTCATTCTCATACATCATTTAATACAACCACATTGTCCCTTATAAGGGCCTACGGGGCCTTAAACAAGCTTTAGAAGTGATTCGGGACTAAACCGATAACATACGAAAATTTTGGGAATTTTAGAAATTTTTCATCTATACAAGGGTCACACGCCCGTGTGAGCAGGCGGTGTGCCTCACACGGCTAGTAGACATGCCTGTGCCTTAGGCCTTGTCTTAGGCCGTGTCGAAACAGGGCATACCTACTGACTTCTATCACACGGCTGAGGACACGTCCATGTGCTAGACTGTGTGAAAATTGGAGAGTATACTGACTTGGGTCACATGGTCAACCACATGCCCGTGTGTCTTGCCCGTGTGCCCTTCTAAACGACCACACATGCCCATGTGCTAGGCCGTGTGCCATTTAGGGGGTATACTAACTTATACCACACGGCCAGTCACACGCCCGTGTGTGAGACCGTGTGGAGCATATTGACTTCAATTCAATTTCAGCACAAAAGGACACACGACCGTGTATCCTAACCGTATGTCACACACGGCTAAGACACACGCCCGTGTCTCTACCAATATGGACAAAAATAGGCCCTTTGCAAAGCCAATTTGCCACCCTTTTTGCACATACCTAAGTAAACTCAATTGGTATCATTTTAAGTCACAAATATGCAGCAAAGTTCACCAACCAATACGTAATCATACCATATCCATTTCAACTAAATTCAATACTCAAATCCATACTGTTTATCTATTCAAATACCAATCAATTTATCTTGCTTTACTAAGCATAATTTACATATATAATTCATCTAACTAAACCAATTCAAATATGCATAATCACTTTAACCACATTCATTCAATATAGGTCTATTACCAAACATTAAAATAGAATCATTGCACATTCATAAAACATCATCAAATTTATCATCTTATGCCAACACCCATGGCCAAAATACACATCCATCAAACAAACCAAATTGACACAAGCCTATACATGCCATATACCAAATATACATAACTTAAAAAGTACCAAAATAGATGATCGATAGTGCGATGAAGTCTCTAACGATTCTTGGGTCCGAGCTAGTTTCGTAAAACTATAAAACATAGGAAAAAATAAACAAAGTAAGCTATGAGCTTAGTAAGTTCATATGTGAACATAAAATAATTCTCATCATTCATTAGCAATTCCAAATAAATGACATAAATTACATTAAAGTCTCAACCACTAAATAAGTATGAAATTCTCAACTTCCATTAGTTCAATACTTGAATAGTTTTCCGTACATACTTGTACCTATACATTTCTATTTCTCATCAATATTTTATCAAACCACTCCAGTTTACCAATGCTTACGATATAAATTCATCGATTTTTCGATGCGATAGTCTAACTATGGTCTTACACATACATTGCCAAGGCCCTCTCGTGGTCTTTCATTCACATGCCATAACCCAGTTATGGTCTTATTATTCGATTGCCATAGCCCGACTATGGTCTTACTCGGCAACTTGCCTTACTCAATTCATACATTTTAATTTAATATCTCAACATTTATCCAATAGAATAATTACTATCTCAATTTCATCCATCAAATAGATAGGTAAACATTTAAGTTACGAACTTACCTCATATTCGAAATTGTCGTATCGGGTCGACTACTCGATAACCTTGCTTTTTCCCTGATCTAATCTTGATCTTAATCAAAGAATATACTAGCCGAACCCTAGCAAGCCTTCATAAGCTTTTCTTTCCTCTTAAACTCGATTGAAGATGATGATTTTAAGCTTAAATTTGGTTTTGTTTTATTTAATACATAATAAGTATACTAATTACCATTATAACCTTAATGAAAAACCATTTAAAACATTCATTAAATGTCCATATATGTCCATTAGCACTAACAATGGTCTAATACCATCATAAGGACAATGAATTTAATAAACCATGGCTATTAGACACCTCTAACAAGTGGAAGGCAACTTTTGCATTTTACGCGATTTAGCCCTTTTTCTCAAATTGAGCAATTAAACGATAAAATTAGCTCACAAAATTTTCACACATACATGCTATCATGTTGTAAACACAAAAAATAATATTAAAATAATTTTTCAACATCGAATTTGTGGTTCCAAAATCAGTGTTCCAGTTTAGCTAAAATCGAGCTATTACAATATCGATACTAGTAATTTATCTAGAATTGGAACTTTTCATATCGATATGGGGTTTTCCCAAAAAATTATAAATTTTTATTTATATATTTTTTTGAATATTTGAAATCAGGATCGAATTAATAAAATATATAAATATCAAGGTTTAAATTTTTAAAATTTTTAAAAATCAAGATTAAACTGATGAAATAAGTAAATATTAAGTGCTAAATTTATTATTCTACGTATTACGTCAACACCAAATAAATATATTTTAATAATGGTGTGACTAAAATAAAAAGAATTTTGGTGACTAAAATAAAAACATTAGGTGAAGAGAAAATTTTGTGTGCTACAAAAAAGTGGAATGTTACAGCTATTAATGATGAGGGGCATGGTTAATGATGGTATGTGTAAAGTGACAAGCATAGTATCTCAATTTATTCCTACTATTTAATTATCTCCATGACCTAATAAAATTTCTTGACTTCACCCTAACAGTAGCTTTTTTCATCATTAAAAAAGATTGTTTTCTATTTCACATATTTGGCACTAGGTGGAGAATCTAGACACCATTGTTGAAAAATGGGATTGCTTTTGTGGATCCCAAACTTTCAAGATTTAGGAAATGAGATCATTTATTCATCATTTTGATCATGCTTTGAAAATTTCTCTTTTTTTTTTCTTCTACAAATTGATTATTCCATAGTGGAGAATGGTAAACCTTTCATCTAAGCAATCAACATGCTACTCACTTGTACGTTTTCAACGACGGAATCGAAGCCGTAAAGATTGCAAAGTTGAATCTTTGGAGCATGAAGAAGCCTTAACCTATTTTTGAAAGATGAATGTGAGTTTAGATTCGACAATCTCTCCAATATTTACGTTAGTAAACCATGAATATCATAAAGAAGATGAAGATGAAAGAAAGAAAAATCCTTTTTTATGGAAATTACCCGTGAATTCTTTTGATCTAAAAGTCACCATCATTTATTTTGGTCCGTACTAAGTTGGCTTAACTTTATATTAACCGTTGACTTACGTATTTTCGTATAACATATTAATAAATAATGAGATTTTATGGGATTATTATTGCAATTAAAAAGATGTTATTATATTACAGAAAGATGGTAGCTTGAAAATAAGGTGGACATAAATTTGAGTTTCAAACCTGCTTGGCATCACTAATAAAAGAAAAATCATATTTTATGGGAACTTTGAGGCATATTCTCAATAAGTAAAGGTGAAGAATTGAATCATAAAATTATGATTTCATATTCTACTCTATTAGGCCTTTACAACGGTATATCATATGCTCAAAATGGTTGAGCGATGAATGAGAAATTGATGCTCAAATTAAGCTATTTGGAAATATTTGTTGAGGAAAAGTAAAAGCTTAGATCTTACATTGGTCAAATACCGAGTGTGAGATGTGTATATATATGAGTACCGTCTTCAAAAGTAATTGAATGACTAAGTTTTGAAACTTGCCTCGCGTGCAAGGGGTGCAAGTCCAAACCCGATGGGGTTGGGGCACACCTACACAATGTGGGTGAAGTAAAATGTTCGAACCGATTGGACTCAAAATGGGCAAACATAATCTTTTTGTATAAGGACATTTATCTTATTTCCAAAATTCTACCATACTAAATGCCTATAAAAGGCTATGAATTCCAAAGAATTTTTTCCACACTCATACTCTCTTACACCGAATTTATTGTGCTCTCAAAACTCTTCTTTTCCTCTCCATATTTTCTAACGTTCCGGTGATAGAAAAAGGCAACGTTTGTTCATTGATCGCTGTAGATTTGCTACTGCTTTGATCATTATGTTGTTATATTCCGGGAGACATTTAACCAACATTTCTCCAAGTATCATAGGAGTGGCCGAATCTGTCTTAAGGAAACTGAGTTAAACAGGCCTCAACGTTTAGTAAATCTCTATTCTTCCTTTCGATTTCAACTTATTGTTACGATTTTTTATTGATTTACGTATTTGACAATTTAAATATAAATTATTCTATTTATATTTTATTTCATATATAAATATGTATTTATTTATATTTAAATATTTTATTCACTAACGTGTTTTCTCTATAAAATAATTTCTTGGATTGATTTAATTCTAGATGTAAATTTTAGTGTTACCTTATAGGATAATAATGCTTCGCATTTCATATTTTAAGTAGCATGAAATGACATTTGTTGGATTAAGGATATATCTTCTGATTTGATTTCAATATTATAGGCGAAAAATATTATCTTTTATTGATTGTATAAATATTGGGTCTTCCCTTTCAGTTGCAGTGTATCTCAGTACCCCAAGGATGCTAGTCATGGTGTTTGATTCATTTCGTATCCACATTCTTTATTTTCATTAATTTATTTGGATTGTGCAGCTATTAGCTTGGTGCATGGAACAGCCAGTTAGTGTTTGTTGTTAAAATAAGGGATGTTTAAGTGGCTCAACACTCAGGGTGATGGTTATGTTAAATCCTACATGACTTTAATTAAGGAATTCCTCCAGTTAGGGGCATGGAGGGTGATGCGTGATGACAATGATAAGGAATGTCTCTATGATGCTTGTGACCCAAATATCTCTGAACTTTGGGTTATTAAAGTTGTCAAACTATGTATGCAAATAGAGTCAGATTGAATTGTGGCATTGGATTGGTGCCAAAATAAAACCCTAAACAATTTTTCAAACTAATTTGAGTACATCACACGTGTCAAGTCGAAATTACAGTGGGTTAAAGGTAAAGTTACTAGGAATAAAAATGATGACATGATATTTATATCATAATTTTTTTTGATTAATTTAAATTAATTAAGATATACATATTAAAATTATATATTATCACTAATTAAAAATAAAACAATTAAGTGATAAAGTTAAATAGAGAAATGATAAATACAAGAGTTTAAATTTTGGCAATTGGGGACACAAGTTCAATAAGTCTAGAAGATTTCAGTAGAAATCTCTAAAGAAGTCAAATAACTTGAAAATTTTTTGACAAACATCGCATCATATTAGAAGAGAAATTGTCTTTCGATCTAGTTCAATTGCAAAAAAGAATTCAAAAGTCGTTTTTGTTAAAACTAACGTCGATTATGGCAATATATTACAATCGCAAAGCAATAAGAAAGAAAAATAAAACACAGATTTTATGTAGAAACTCTTTTAGGGAAAAATCACAAGCAAATGAGAAGAAAATTTACTAAAGCTGAAAATCGAATAATACAAGAGGAATTGCGACTATATCTATTTAAAAGTTGAAAAATCTTATTCTAATCAATGTCAAATAAACAAAATGTAGTTCTATACAGATTTTATTTGTGTCACATGGTCCATACCTGTATAGAATCTGTTTTTAATAAAGTCACCTTTTGATCCAAATCAATTAAAGAAAAGAGGTCCAAATCTGTTTTCAAAATTGTCAATAAATTTGAGTTGGAATATTCATCTGAGAAATTTATGAGTACAAAGTTGATTGGTTGAATTTCTCCTGCTAGTTTTGTTCTGTTGTCTTTGTTTGCTTTTCCTTTCCCTACTATTCTATTATATCTATGAATAAAATGTTAATACAAAGGTAATAACTAATTTTAATATATTTGATAAATCAACGATATAATACCTAACTGAAAATATATATTTATATCCAAAACTAATTATAAATTAATACATTTTTAAATACATCAAATTAATAAATAATATTTTATTATAAAATATTATCATATTCATATTTAAGTAATTCACCTGTAAATTCTGATAGAAAATTAAAATTGACTATTATTTTAATTTTTTTAAATTATCATAATTTTATAATATTACCTAATATTAAAATTAAAATTAATATATATATATATATATATATATATACATTGTTAATAGAATTAAAAAGAACTTCATAAGCAGGAGTAAAACACTATCATATTCTTAGATAATATTAAAAAAATTATAGATAAATCAAAATAGACATATCATTCAATTAACTCCACTAGCAATACACATAATAATATTTATATGAAAAAAATAGTCAATGTTAAAGCTCGTTTCTAATTAGGGATCGATTATGAAATAATCTAGATCTAATGCATTTACTGCATACCGAAGGGTCTTAAAACAAAACTTCATTAAAACATATGTTTTCAAAAATAACTCTTCAAGTTCATTTGAATATGTTGAGGTAAGTTTGAGAGCAGTGATCATTGCACTTGGTATTATAACTTACTTTATTTGTTAGTATATTTGACTAAAATATTTTAATTATTTGCTTGCATCTTTTTTAGGAATTTTTTTTTTTTTTGTAAATAATCTCGAGATTATGATTGGAGTAAGCAAGGTTATTTTTCAAGGATTATAATGCAATCTACTTACCTTATATGATGAGACATGCAATCCAAGAAAATATGAGTTGACTTTATAAAGATTTATCTCAATTTTTTATATCCTTATATTAGGGGTATTTGATTTGATGAGATTTGGGTAGATTAAAGGTTACTTTAGGGAGCTAAATTACTTTGTGAAAGTGGATTCATCCTCTAAATATGAAAGCCTAGTTCAAACTTGAAAGAGGTGATTGATGAGGAAATTTTTTGAGCAGTTAGTGACTCATGCAATGCCATTAGTATTGTCTACTGATGTGCCACAATTTCATATATACAAATAATTCCTTTTTATACTTCTTTAAGCTTTTTTCTTGACTGAGAAAAGGTCAATTTAGTGTTATTAGTGAGATTCATATGTTTTAGTAGTAACTAGTATTTTTGTAACACCTCCCGCTCGACCCGAGCTATGGAATGCTACATTTATTATCAGAACAAAAATAGACAATTATGTAGCATTTAATCATTCAACATGTACAATTAAGTCTCAATCACATTCAATTTATGCTAAACAATCATTTTCACATCTTAAACGAGTTTACAAAAGCTCTTTTGTCAACCCGAGCATGGAATAGAACCAAATTGCGAAGTTTTGAAAATTCAAGACCGACGTTGCGACTTTATCACTTCGACGTCATGACGTCACCAAAACAGTCGTGACTTCATACCATTTGACGTCGCAACACCACTTACTATTGGTCAATGTTGCAACGAGGAAAGTTGGTCATCGAGACGTGGCCCCTATTTTTGGCAAAAATGCACAATTTGGTACTTAAAACCAAAGTTTCCAACCAACTCTTTCAATATGTTCACCAAATACTACTTTCACTTGGTTCAAAACATACCAAAACATGTCAAACAAGTCCAAACATTCAATTTTAACTTCTTAACAAGCAATCAATACTTATTCATCAATTAGACCTAAACAGTTTAATGTCATTAGGACTTAACATCCAAACCATCTGAATATCAATCTTTACCTATGTCATACCACATTAAAACATGTCATTTCACTTAAATTATATATACTTATGTACATATACACATCTATAGCTTATAGGTCTTAAATATGAACTTCAACAATCAAGAATAAGCTACATTGTCCAAGCATACTTCAAGCTACCAATTTTCAAACACACATTCATCTCATTCACCCACTACCTGAGCTGTCATTTTTACCTTAATCTATGACATTCCACATGCCATACATATAGTTATAGAATATCACACCATTTAGCTTAAAAATACATATATTTCCAACACCATATGTAAATCAAAACACCAAAACAACATATCATATGTAATGGCTAAGTCAAATTTACAAAGTAGTAAACACATTCACATACTAAGTTACACACCAAGACTCTTAATACATGCCACAACCTTAGACTCAAAATGATCACATGACTACCGATTCAGTGATTGTGTGAGCTTCGAGACGATCTAGCTTGACGAGTTTCGCAAGGTGAAGATCTACAAGTAAAGGAAAAATAAACAACGTAAGCATATAAGATGTTTAGTAAGTTCATATGTATAACACAAAGCTTACCTTATTCATCCCTAACATTTTAAAGTTACTTTAGCTTGGAACATTTGGCTAGACATGGTAATAAAAAACACCAACATTGTAAACATTTACTTAAAATCAATACCATATGATACTACAAATACTTAACATGCCAATTCATATCACATTAGATAACAATCTAAAATTCACATTTCATCGAGGGATAATATAATCACATACATGTCAAAGTCATTACTCTAATCAATTTTTCATGTTCAATTCATTCGATTACTTTCCATTTGAATATCAAGTTCACTCCATCCCATTTCAATTTCTCATTTTTTATGTAAACCGTTTTGCCCAATGAACTCAAGTAAATGGACTCGAATACATAAGTATCTACACCAAACTAGTTGCTCGTTCGAGTTGAATATATAAACATATCAGTTACCCATCTAGGCTTAAACCTTTATAACAACACATCAGGTTACTTGTCCGAGCTAAACCTGTGTCACATAACATTTGAGAATCCATGAAAAATGTTGGACCTCGATAACATTTGTAATAAATCTCGTTCAAGCGTGCACAATACCCTATTGGCATGCCAATCATATCCTAACATTTACTAAGTTCACACGAGCATCTTTTATACGTATAAACATCACATTTCAATTTATACCAATTCTAGCCTTTCAAACCAATTCACAACCAATTATTTCACAATCAAACATATATACACAAATCAAATGCATAACAACCTAAGCAAATAAATATCATATAAACTTACCTGATCAAAACGGCAAGCAAGTTGATTCTTTAGGGACTAATCGACAATTTTAGTTTTTCTTCGATTAACTCCGTTTTGATCCAATTCTTGATCTATATAATTATTTCATACAATCCATCAATACTAAACATTTTCATAATATGTCATGACATTAATGAACCTATAAAATATCATTTTTTGATACCCTTAAGATTTTACATTTTATTCAATTTAGTTTATAAATTCGAAATAGCCATAACTTCCAATTCTCAATTTTGATTTAAAATCCAACTTCACATACATTTATTAGGGACCCTCTACTTTCTATTTCTACTGAAATTTCACAAAATTTTTTACATTTTATTCACTTTAGTCCCTATGTACAAAATTAACAATTAAACATTACAATCTAGTCCTTTTCACCATCCAAGCTTAAAATCTTTCAATTTCAAGCCTAATTCTTCAAGAAATCAACAATAAAAACTTTTAAAAAATTTAATAGTTGTATGAATTGGTTTATGGGCTAGCAAACTCAATCTCCCATAACCTCAAAAATATAGAAATTACAAGAAAAGGACATGAATTCACCTTAAAATTGATAGTTGAATTTTAAAAGCTTTGAAAACTCTTCTCCCTTTTGTTTTCTTAAGTTTCGATGGTTGGAACTTAAGGAAGATGATAATCTTCCACTAAAATTCATATATATACTTGTATTAATCTTTAATTAATTTAATTAACCTTATTTACTTACTTAATTAAACATAATTTTTAAGCTTAATTAAGACTAAGTGGGATATGTCATCATCCATTTAAGTCCTACTGGAAAATGGTTTAATTACCATTTTAAACTTTTGGTTAATTTCAATTTTATTTCCTAAACCTTTGGCCAATTAAAAACCTATAGCGATTGGACTTTTACAATTTAGTCATTGTACCTTAATTAAGTAATTAATTGACAAAAAATGATGGACCAAACATTAATATTCTCTTATACAACTCTGTAAATATTCATATTTGATATTTATAAACCTGGTTTATGGAAATGGGGTTCCAAATTTGCCTTTTCTGACAACATTGAAAATTGGATTGTTATAATTTTAGTGTTTTTTTTTTTAGTCTTAGTGTTATTTTTGTAACACCCCTAACCCGTGTCCGTCGCCGGACAGAGTCTCAAGGTATTACAAAATAAAATACAATCTTAAACAAATTTATATATAAGAATTATATAATTAATCGTAAAGACAAGTCTCAAGAGTTACTCAAAATTTAAAACATAAAATAACACATCTCTTAATGAAAACATTTTCGCTTCATAGGTATAAATAATAGATACGTCCATCACATGTAATAAAATAAATATATATATGACAATATATACTCACAACTTACATTTGTTTATCATTTCTTATAATCATATGAATAAGGTAATATGCTCCCATAATCATAAACTCTTGACAGATATTCAAGGCATCAAAAAATTAAATAAAATAGCAAGTCAAATGCCATATGCGCATGTCATAGTTTAAATGCATAAATGTACTGCAAAGTTTATGTCATGCGTATTCTATCCTCTTTACACCCTAGTTTCATGACTTATAAAAATTCCATAACTTTATCAATGCACTATATAACCGAATACATATGTTATCAAGCAAGCCGAATGTATCTTATTATTGCATTCTTAGTATAGGCTTAATATAGCACAAACATTTATGTATTACTTATGTATCATGAATTCATGCAAGGTGCGCATTTAACCAAGTGCCAAGTTGTACTTAACATTTAAACATCAAATATATATTTGTATATATATGTATATATATCAAGTAGTCGACTAGGTTAATCATGAACCACACGCATTATTTGTCACTTCATAAACAAATTAAATGAGCTAGATCATAGCTACCCCTCATTTAAATAATGCCACATTTAATATCCTCAACCACACAATTAATAAACATGCATTATACTAATACTATTTCATGGTCGAATCTCTATACCTAGGATTACTACATATATAAGCTTCCATTATCTCTTTACCAACAAATAAATTTGTTAAAATGCTTAAACCAAAGACATGTAGATTGAGACTAAACATAGCAACTAAATTCACATACATACTGCATAATAATATGAAACACATACATAGCTATCTAATTAACTTATGATCGATTTTATCATGTCACATTTAAGATCAAAAACTAAACTTGATATATAATCACCTAGCACAATTTGTATATATATATTCATGGCATACGGCATCTCAACCAAAATAGAATTCAAACACAACTAAACTGAAATAAAGTCAAGCAAAATAATTAAGCCATTTTCGCAATTCTAATTTACAGCATTTCCAAAATATTCAATCTCAAAACTAGCCTATACATGCCATAATTTAAGTTTAGCTTTAAAGTACCAAAACAATAGATAGTGTGATGAGTTTGGCTGACAATCCCCGAACTTGTAGCTTGACTTCAAAATCTATAAAACAGAGTAACATAAAACATAGAATAAGCTATTGTAGCTTAGTAAGCTATAAGCAAATAAACAGCTCAGTAACATATACAATTTGATAAAATACTATATTTCCATGTGCAAAGCTACCTTAGCCGAATGCTCCCATGAACATATTAGCCAAATATCAATCGGCTTCCTAAGTTAAATTATCAGTATGTAATTCATTTCACAAGTATACATATTTATATAAGCTCAAGAATTCATTTAAAACATCACATACACAAAGTATATTCATAGCCTATTATTTACATGATTACATATAAATGTATATCCAATGATCATTTTAATAATATCCACACCACTTGTTCAAGCCGAATACACTTAATTTAAAACATGGAAATTCATGCTTTATATCATATATACTTATATTATCAAACAAGTCATATACAAACTTTATCATTGATAACTAGCAAGCTAATTCATACCTGTCACGTCTTTTGTTCATTTAACACATCTGATCACAATTTACCTTTGCTCGATGAACCATTCATAATTGGATAGGACACTTGGATAATCACATAAATCGTACAATGCCAACGACCCAGACGTGGTCTTACAGGTAGCCACATATCGATGCCACTGTCCCAGACAGGGTCTTACTCGTAAACACATACCAGAATCACAAATCGATGACATGACTTACTCGCACACATGTATCAAAATTCTATGTCATGACATATGTATCCTAACTATTCCTAAGGTTCATACGAGGCTTTCAGACGTCGTATCTCGGTCGAATCGAACTTGAGAGTGTGGTAACCATATTCAAACACATTCGGCTATAGCATAATTTAATCTTAATATTTCATAACAGAATGTAATTATAACATTAAACTATTAATTAAACCCTTCTATTTGCTTATAAACTTACCTCGGACGTCGTAAAACAGAATCGGGCAGCTAGTCGACAACTTTCATTTTTCCCCGATCCAAGTCTGATTTCTTTGGTTCTTGATATAAACATATTCAAATTAAGCTCATTCAAACATATTTTCATTCAATTTAGTCCAAAAACACATAAATAGGAAAATTACCATTTTACCCCTAACATTTATAATTTTTTACAATTTAGTCCCTATTGCACAAAACACAAAATACACAAAATTTCACAACACCCATGTTAGGCCAAATAGTACCCATGCTTATACAAGTCCATATATTTTATCAATTTCACATTTTAGTCCCTCAAATTATTATTTTTGTAATTAGTCCTAATTACTCAAAATCATCAAAAACTCCAATACAAAATATGTTAATCTAAAACATATCTTCCATTTTTCATAATCAAACAAAAAAAATCACAAGCTATCAACAATGGCACAATTCAAAATATTCATCAAAATAAAAAATTCAAGCATGCGTTTTGTAGTACTCGAAGCAACGATCTCAAAAACATAGAAATTATCAAAAACCGACAAAGAACGAACCTTGATTTTAGCTTGGAAGATGGTTGAACCTAACTTCTCCTATTTCTTTTGTTTATATTTGGCTATGGTGGAAATAATAATATGAGCACTTTGTTTTATTTATCGTATATTATAACATTTATATTACCTATTATTATTTTACCTTTTTAACCTTAGTTAATAAATTATAAAATCACTTATATCATGCCCACTACCATCCAACATCGTATATGATGGGCTAATTTCATCATAAATACTCCCATTTAGAAAGCCATTAACAAATAAGTCCTTTACAAAATAAACTACCCACTTTTCAATTTACGCGATTAAGTCCTTTTATTTAATCGGACACCTAAACGACAAAATTAAATCACGTAAATTTCACAGATATAAATTCACACAAAATAAACACAGAAAATAATTTTTAAATATTTTTTTACTCGAATTTGTGGTCCCGAAACCAGCATTTCGATTAGGGTCTAAATCGGGCTGTTACAATTTTGACATTGTGAATAAAATCGAACTTACTTGGTGCTTAAATGTGTATGTAGGAGAGCTAAAGTGGGCATGATGGATGACAAGTGTAACACCCCTAACCCTTATCTGTCGTCGGAACAGGGTTACGGAGCATTACCGAACTTTACAGACTAATTTCGAATATTTCATTACCTTTATTATACAAATTAAGAATAAGTCATATAACATTCATATTGTCCCTTAGATGGGTCCTAGAGGCCCAAAATACACATTAGAAGTGAATCAGGACTAAATCGAACACTTAGGGATTTTTTTTTTAAATCTTAAAATTTTTCTTAAGAGTAGGGGACACACGCACGTGTGGCCGCCCCTGTGGGCATTCGATGTGAGCTAGATGGTCGTGTCCTAGCCCATGTCCAATTTAGGATAGCTATTGACTTGGGTTACACGGCCAACCACACGTCCATGTGCTAGGTCGTGTGTGAAGTGGAAGGGTCACATGGCCAAGCCACACGCTCGTGTGCTAGCCGTGTGTAAAAATCTGGGCATTTTGTTTTGAAATTTTAAGGTACAGGGGACACACGACCCGATCACGTACCCATGTGCCAGGCTGTGTGTCACACACCACTGAGACACACGCCCGTGTCTTTGCCCATGTGGACAAAAATAGGCCATTTTAAGGCCACTTTTCTCACCATATTCTTATCTACCTACACACAACATTGAAATACACTAATATATCTCAACCAAGCAACCAATTCAACCTAAAACATATTTAACATAATATGTTAACACAAAAATCAATTGTCTAAATTTGCCAAACTAATTTCATTCATTGCTTTACCAAAACCTACTCCTAATGATATACTCACAAACAACCACATATATATAATTGTCATTCATAATTATATTTAAAGTTTAGCCCTTTTCAATCCATCCCTATACGTGCCATATAAACCATAAAGTGTACAACAAAATCTATCGGAGTAATCTGGATAGTGTGACCCGATGTGTTTATCCGATCCTCCGAACTTCTTGAAAATCTACAAAGAACATTAAATGACACTAGTAAGCTCAATGAAGCTTAGTAAGTTCGTTGGTTTAAAACATAAATCTTACCGAACATACTATAACAATTCATTTAATTAAATCATTCAATATACAATTCCTACCTATCACAACTCAATTGATAAATTCACTTATTTGAGCTCAAATTCAATAATATCATTGAGTCTACAACAATAATTTCATATGTCACTTACCGAATTACCAACCATTATCAAATTAGTGAACATCTTATGGATATGAGTACATCATATACGGAAGCCCAAAGGCTACACAGAAGCACATAAGTGCTAAACAGAAACCTGTAAGGGTTGAATGGAAGCTTATAAGAGCTGAACAGAAACCCAATAGGGTTAAACAGAAACTCTTATGAGTTAACTGAAACTCATGAGAGCTAAACAGAAAGCAAACATGAGTGTTCGCAACAAATGCTGAACCTCGGTTTACTTAGGTAATTTTGCCGTCAATTCCCCTTTTTACACTAAACAATTGTACACAATCCTGCGTTCCGTTCACTTCGAACACTTGATTCGATTTCGTAAATTTAATAACAATTTTATTTTCAACAAATGCTACAATTAAATACAAAATACCATTCATCAATTAAAATATAACATTAAAATTTAACCATACAAACTTAACTGGACTAAATTGTAGAATTCGTAGTAATTCGAGAACTATTCTTCTAATTTCTCTTTCCTTCGTTGATCCACAGGCTTTTGATTTAAAATATAAAATTATTCATCCATTAGCACATATTTCAGCCTCATTCCACTTTACAATTTATACCCTTCAATTTTCAAAACTATACATTTACCCTAACTTTTATAGTTTTTACAATTTAGTCCCTCATCAATTAACCTATCAATTGAGTTAATTTTTCTCAATTAACAAGTTATTCCATCATTTTAAGCTATTTTGCAGCCTTTGATTCATATAAATTCAGTAACAAACCCTAATTCTTTATTCTTCACAATTTAGTCCTAAAAATCAATTTCTATTGAAATCACTCAATAAAATCATCACATAACAAAAATTAAAACTTAAAATCCATGATAATTCATCATAAACACCCAGCACTTATCAATGGTAACTTTCAAAATTACTCATAAATTCAAAAACTAATGAATTAGATAGTTGGACCTAGTTGTAAAAGTTTTAAAAACACAAAAATGTCAAGAAAAGAGCAAAAATTGAACTCACATGAAGAAAAATATGAAAACCGGCTTTGAGAGCTCTTCAATGGTGTTTTTGGACAGAAAATTGATAAAGAAAAATGTCTAGAAACTTTTAGATTTTTCAATTTGATATTTAAATTTCATTTGTTTCCAATTTTGCCCTTTAATCACATGATTTTTTTTAAGCTTATGCCGCCACAACCTTCTAATAGGTGTCTAATTCCCTATTTTGTCCTCCCTTAATTACTTCTTAAGCTATTAATAATTTTAACAAGTTTTGCACATTTTTCAATTTAGTCCTTTTTAATTATTTGATTATCGAAACGTTAAAATTTCCTAACGAAACTTTAATAATAACTCAATGACACTCTATAAATATTTATAAAAATATTTATGGCTTGGTTTATGAAATTGAAGTCTCGATACCTCTTTTTTCGAGACTAATTAACCTATTAAGTCTTTTAAATGACAAAATTCACTAATTCAAGAATATTTCTAAAATCACACTTGACTCATAATTATTAAATAATAAAATTTTCAAACTCACTCATCGAATTTAGTGATCTCGAATCATTGTTTCCGACACCACTGAAAATTAGGCCGTTACAACTCTCCCCTCTTTTAGGAAATTTCGTCCTCGAAATTTGTTACCTGAAAATGGATTCAAATATTGTGACCTCATCGATTCTTCTATTTCCCAGGTTGCCTCTTCCAAACCATGACGGTGCCATAATACTTTTACTAATGGTACTCGTTTATTCTGCAATTCTTTAACTTCTCGAGTTAAAGTCTTTATCAGTTCTTCTGAATACGTCATATCTGGTTGTATTTCTATTTTAGTATGAGGAATTACATATGAAGAATCAGATCTGTACCGTCTCAACATGGATACATGGAACACTATGAATTTTCTCAAGTTCTAGTGGTAAAGCTAAATGATAAGCCACAAGGCCAATTCTTTCAATTATCTCATATGGTCCAATAAATCTTGGAATCAATTTCCCTTTTCTACCAAACCGTACCACTTTCTTCTACGGTGAAACTTTTAAGAACACTCGATTTCCAATCGCAAATCTATATCTCTTCTTTTCAAATCTGCATATGACTTCTGTCGGTCTGAAGTAGCTTTCAAACTATCCTAGATGATTCAAACTTTTTCTTTGGTTTCTCGGATCAAATCGACTCCCACTAACTTGGATTCACTCAATTCGACCCAATACAATGGAGACTTACATTTTCTACAATTAAGAGCTTCAAATGATGTCATTTTTATACTGGATTGATAACTATTATTGTAGCCAAATTCGGCCAAAGGTAAATACTTTTCCCAGCTATCTCTAAACTCAAGTATACAACATCTCAACATGTCTTTTAGAATCTGAATCACTCGTTCAAATTGTCCGTCAGTCTGGGGATGAAATGTTGTGCTGAAATTAAGCTTAGTACCCAGGGATTCTTGTAGTTTACTCCAAAACCTCGATGTAAACCTCGGATCTCGATCTGAAATAATAGATGTTGGAACCTCGTGTAGTCTTACAATCTCAGACATATATAATTCTGCTAACTTCTCAAATGGAAAGTTTGTTCTGACCGGGATAAAATGTGCTTAGTCAATCTATCAACAATAACCCAGATCGAATCTTTCTTTCTTAGGGTCACAGGCAATCCGAAGACAAAATCCATAGTAACATGCTCCCATTTCCACTTCGGAATCGTGACAAGTTGTAACAAACCCATTGGCACTTGATGTTCAGCCTTAACCTATTGACAAATCAGACACTTCGCCACAAATTCACAAATTTCCCATTTCATACCTGGCCACCAATACATTATTTTCAAATCACAATACATTTTTATACTACCCGGATGAATGGAATACATGCTACTGTGAGCTTCAGAAATAATATCATTTTTCAAGTCTAAATTATTTGCAACACATATTCTGTTGAGATAATGTAACATACCGCTATCATTAATTGTATACTCTGAACTCAGATTGTCTTATACCATCTGTCTTTTCAAAACCAATTTTGGATCATCATCTTGCAGCTCCTGAATCCATTGAAGGAACATAGGTACTCTGCTAGTACAGAACCGTCTTCATTAAGAGACAAATGAGTGTTCATCACCCGAAGTGCAAACAAAGATGACTTTCGACTGAGTACATCTGCAACTACATTAGCTTTTCCCGGGTGATAGTCAATAATCAGATCATAATCTTTTAGTAGCTCTAGCCACCATCTCTGTCTCAAATTCAGCTCCTTCTGAGTCATCAAATACTTTAAACTCTTATGATCTGTATACACATAACACTTCTCACCGTACAAGTAGTGTCTTCAAATTTTCAAAGCAAAAACGATTGCAGCCAATTCGAGATCATGTGTAGGATAAATCTTCTCATGTGATTTTAATTGCTGAGAAGCATGGGCCACTACTTTTCCCAACTGCATTAAGATACAACCCAAACCATTCAGAGACGTATCATTATATACAACATACGGTACACCTGACTCTGGTTGAGTTAAAACTGGAGCTTCTGTCAACATCTTCTTTACCTGATCAAAGATCTACTGACATTCATCAGACCATACAAATTCAACATTCTTTTGTAGTAATCGGGTCATCGGTGAAGCAATCATCAAGAAATTCTTAACAAAATGGCGGTAGTATCTTACTATCCTAGAAAACTTCGTACTTCTGTTACATTCTTTGGAATTTTCCAATTCACCACTATAGACACTTTGCTTGGATCCACTCGAATCCCTTCAGCTGACATAATATGACCCAGAAATATGACCTCATGAAACCAAAATTCACATTTACTGAACTTTGCATACAACTGTTTTTCTCTCAAAGTCTGTAACACAATCCTCAAGTATTGTGCATGCTCGGATTCTGTCTTAGAATAGATCAATATATCATCAATAAATACAACTATGAATCTATCCAAATAAGGTTGAAAATCCTATTCATTAAATCCATAAAAGCAGCAGGTGCATTAGTCAAGCCGAATGGTATTACTAAAAATTCATAATGACCATACCGAGTTCTGAAAGCAATCTTTGGCACATCACATTCTTTAACTTTCAACTGGTAATACCCGAATTGATGTCTATCTTTGAAAATACTACAACAACTTTCAGTTGGTCAAATAAGTTGTAACACGAAGCAAAGGATATTTATTTTTAATTGTAACCTTGTTCAACTATCTGTAATCTATACACAATCTCAAAGAACCATTTTTCTTTTTCTCAAATAAAACAGGTGCACGCCAAGGAGACATACTCAGTCTAATGAACCCTTTGTCTAATAACTCTTCAACTATATCTTTAATTCTTTTAATTCAGTTGGTGCCTTTCTGTACAGTGTTACTGATATAGGAGCTATTTTCGGAATCACATCAATCACAAACTCAACTTCACGATCAGGTGGTAAACCTGGCAATTCCTCAAGAAACACATCAGTAAATTCGTTAACAACTGGTAATTGTTCTAACTTCGATTCAGAACCCCGAGTATCAAGAATGTAGGCTAAAAATGTCTCATTACCTTTCCGCATTAACCTCTGAGCTGAAAAAGCTGAAATAATTCTAATAGTTCTTTTCGGATTTTCAGACTCAACAATAATCATTTCACCTATCTAAAATTTCAGATCAATCCGTTTCTCTTGACAGTTTACTATATTATTATGCTTTCTTAACCAATCCATTCTCAAAATAACATCAAATTCCTGAAAGGGTATCAACATCAAATCAGTAGGGAATTCACAGCCTTTTACTTTTAGTGGACAATTTCGACACATTAAATTAACTATCACGTTTTGGCGTAATGGATTAGTGACTTGAACATCATAATCAATGGGTTCAACAGACAATTTCTTTTCTGATGCTAATGCAGTGCAAATATAAGAATGTGTAGACCCAAGGTCAATTAATGCATATATAATAACATCAAAAAGATAGAATGTACCAGCAATTACGTCTGGAGCTGTAGTTTCTTCTCTTACTCGGATAGCATAAGTACATGCTGACGTTTTAGTCTCTGACCGAGCGGCTTTATCTTTCATATTCGAACGGGAAGCTCCAGTAGCACTGCTTTGGCCTGAACGTTTACTTCTTTGAGAAGTGGCTAATTGCTTTTCTTTTTGTTCATCTTCTTCTTTTTGCAATTGAAGACAGTCTTGAATGAAATGGTCAGTGGCTCCACATTTATAACAAGCTTTCACTTTTCCTCTGCATTCACCCGGATGATTGTAACACCCCAAACCAGGCCTAGAAGTTAGGCCCGAATCTGACATGTCACATTGAAGTGTTTTTCAAAAACCCTTTTTTCATTGAAAACCCTTCTTATTTAAAAACTTGAGTAAAATCCCAGTTACGTTAGTTTATTTTCAACACGTGGTTCATTGAAAAATACATAATTTTATTCTCAAAATCTCTTTTAGTTGCAGAAGCTAGTTTTAAATTAATTACTAAAAACTTGATGTTAAAAAGTTAAGTTGCGAAAGCATTTTGAAAATGTTGCAGAAACGTAGTGTTTGAAAACAGTTATTGTTTTGGAAAACCATGTCCTACTTCTAACAAATATTAAACATACTAAATAAACTTCCTAAATAAAGAGTTAAGGAAATAAAGAGGCCTTATTACAACCCAATTCAAAAACCAAAGTGCTTAACTAAATAAACAAAATAGAAAAACATATGCAGTTGTATGGTCGTCTCCGAGTCCCTCTACGACACCGATCCACCTAACACTAGGGATTACCTGCATAGTTAATAAACGGGGTGAGTTTACAAAAACTCAGTGTGTAATCCCCTTACTAGAGTAACAGTTAGTATACCGAACAGAAGCGATGCGGGCGAGCCCAATAACATGATAAGATGCATCCGATTCAGAGCATACGTGGACCAAAGCCATTTACAATAACATTTGGGTCACAGCCCATAATAGAAACAATTGGGCCTAGCCCATCTCAGTAACAAAATAGAATGTGTGAATGCATGGATGCATGTTATCCCTTCCAACCGTGCACTTGCCTCCGTCTAACCCTGCACTACCTGTGGGGAATAACTCACCCACGCCATCCCTACACTTACAATGTTAGCACCGGTTGCAGCACTAGCCAAAATCACAATAAAGCTGCTAGTATATATACAGCTTTAAGCCTTCAATAGCGGTATTATACAAAGCCATCGGTGACTGTATTATGTTTGGCACATAGCCATCAACGACGGTAATATAATTGGCACACAGCCTCTGGTAAATATGATCGACACAGAGTCATCAATAAGTATGTTAGGCACATAGCCACAGGTAAATACGTTTGGCACAAAGCCATAGTCAATATGGCACAAAGCCATTTTTAGGTTGGCACAAAGCTATAATCAGATTAACCGGCACTAAGCGTCCATCCGTCTACAGTCGTCTCGTGCGACCCCGTGCAACCTTAACAGATCAATACTGGATCCAGAGTCGTCTCGTGCGACCCGTGCGATCCTACCAGAACTTCCTATGTATCAATGTCCCAACCCCATGCAATATGTCGTGTATGTCATGCTCAATCATTACACGTGTATGCACAATGGCCATGCTCAGTAACAATCATTTAAACATATATTAAAAGCATATCAATCGTACAACCACCGTCAAGTCAATTAAATTACAGTCGTACAATCACAGTCAAATCAGTCAAATTCATAATCCAAGTCAGTCATTTACCCACAAGGGCAAAACAGTCATTTTACCCTATAAGGGTATTTCAGTAATTTTAAAACTCGGGGTCTTAATGACCCAATAGAAGGTCCACCGTCACCTCAAGCGACTAAAGTAACCTAAACAGAACTAACGGGGTAAATGGGCCTAAGACCCACACTCGACCCAAGTGGGCCCACACGCTCGCGTGGCCCATTTAGCCCAAATTTAGTTACGGCTATGTGACCTACATAGCCCAGTCCAATATTTATCACTTACCGTGGATTTAATCTGTGGGGCCCACGAGCCCATTGGGCCACATGGCCTATTTTGGCCCAACGAAGCCCTTAATAGCCTATGCTATGCACACGACATGACAAGCCCAACTATTTCTCAGCTAACAGTTAGATTTACACAAGCGGGCTCCCGGGGCCCATCGGGCCCATTCGGCCCATCGAGGCCTAAGACAGCCTCAATACACGAGAACTGTAACACCCCAAACCCGGCCTAGACATTATGGCCGAATCCAATGTGTCATATTGAAGTGTTTTAACGAAAACCATGTTTTCATTGAAAACCCTTCTTAAAATAAAAGAAACCCTAATTAATTTTAAAAAAAAAACACAATCAGTTACGAAAGCCTTGTTTAAAACATCTTACTAAAAAAAAACTTAGTTGCGGAAACGTAGAAAACATACTATAATTTAAGAAATCCATGTTCAACTTCTCGCAATTATATTGAAAATAATAATAATTCAAGTAATAATAACATAATGAAAACCTTATTACAATCTGGTCTGGAACATACTTAAAAAGAAGTAAAAACTTAAATGCTTAAAAAAAAACCCAAGTCCAAATCATTTTGCTAGCTAGCCACCCAAAGTCCCTCCAAACATCGAACCTTCTACTGAGCATCACCTGAAAATAAAATAAAAGAGGGGGTGAGTTTTCGCAAACTCAGTGTGTACAACCCTCGAAGAAAACAAGCATTCAAAAAAAAAATCATTCATCGTTCATCATTCATGCAATGTAATCCCATCCAATTATCTATCTGCTACACACCGGCTCCGTCCTTCGTCACACCATGTGGGGATATAAATATCGACCCACCCAACCCACACACCATGGTAGCCCAGTTGCGGAACTACCTTCATTTACATATTGGGCTTTAAAAACCGTCGATGGATCCACGATTGTCAAGCAACCATGCAATCCTCATACACTTCCGCCATTCCATAATTCCCAACCCATATGCAACCTAAGCAGAATATCATATGTATGCATGTCGCATCCAAAAATCTTACATTTAACACCTAGGGGTATTTTGGGAATTTTTGCCCTAGGGGCATTTCGATAATTTTCCCTTAATTACGGTTTTCACTTATCTTGGCCTGTTAACAAGTCCCGTGAGCTAAGATGAACGAATACTATGCACCAGGTAGGATTCCAGAGAAGAGGAGGTGGGTCATTAAGACCGCTTAAGTACCAAGCTCTCCCTAGATCCAATCCTAGACTTGCATATACCCGTCGCCACACCCTAACCCTTTGACTTGCCCATGGTCGCAATATATTAATTAAGTCTTATGTGGATATCTTATACTAGGCCCAAAACCCCTTACGAAGCCCAAACAATTTCACATACCTGTATCTGGCCCATTAAGCCCAATCATATTCGTATGGCCCATTCGGCCCAAATCACCTGTATACGGCCCATTAGGCCCAAATCACATTTATATGGCCCGTTAGGCCAAGTCACATTCATATTCATGCTCACATACAAATTCCTATCACAAAGCATCAATATTCAGTTTTTGCCTATTATTGGCCCAACAGCCTATTGGGCCCATTTAGCCCATCTGGCCCATATGGCGAAATCACAACCCAAGTCCACGGAATCCCCCGTGGGCCTCAGATAACCTATCAATTTTCCCCTTACGAGTGTTCGCGTACTCGCTAGATTACCGTAGCCAAACTTTCGACTTTTCGGTATTTCGGCTTTTCGACTTTTCGGCTTTTGCCGATTCATTGTGCGTGTGTAGTGTATGTACACACTTGGTAAGCAAGCGTGATGATCTCCTTAGCCCAAACCTACAATCGATATCACTCAAAGATTAATCACGCGTACTTATCGATTACTTTACCAAAAGCCGGAATCTCACCTTAACCTTACCTGAATGCCAAGCCTTTACTAGCTTTTATTTTGATCACTAACACGCGTATTTATCAGATCTGAAGAGCAAATCGGAAGGAATCCAAAATCGATATCTGACACTAATTCCCTACCAAAGTCGATTAAAAAGAAGTGAGGAGTCGAATACTCGATACTTATCAAAAACCAATTGGGAGAGCGAACACTTACACTAGAACCGACTGGGTGGAAAGAGTAGTGGCAGCACCAAGGGTATCCGGCTCTTAGAGATTTGAATGGCAACAATTGATTACTTAGTACCAAAGAAGAGAGGAAGAAGAATCGGCTAAAGCAAAGAAAATATTGAGTAGAGGAGGGATAAGAATTCGGCACAAAGAAAGAAAAGAAAAAAATGGGTTTTCGACTTTTTAGAGAAAATAGTTTCTAGCACAAAATGAAGGGAAATTCGTCATTAGCTTTTCAACCCTCCCGTTCGGCACCTATTTATAGCCCTATAGCCGAATTCTTCAAGCCCAAGTTCCCAATTCGGCTCCACTTACTCCTCACTTCTCATCTCCTCGTTTTTCCCCTTGATAACCTCTTGATCATTTCCTTAATTTTCTCTTCTGAACACTCCCCTTGGAGTCCATCTTCACGCTACTTCCATCCTTCTAGAAGGCCAAAATTAAACTCTAAAAATGCTAAGCCAGGATTCGAACCTTGGACCCCCTTGCTAGCTACTAACGCCACCTCACTACACCTTATGTGGCGTCACTTAGCCACTCCACCACAGGCTCTTTTTGTGTCCAATTGTTTCTTCATTTATTCAAAAGCCCACTTACTTGTCAGTCCTGATTCTTTTAATAATTAAATTATAATTTCTTCTACCCCTTAATTCGAACTCAACCTTAGCTAAAACCTACTAAAATTATCACTTGGATAAGAATATTAAAAACAATTTTTATCAAAATCGAAAATAAAGAAAATTCAGGATTTCAGGATTTTTGGATTTCGGGATTTTTGGGGCGTTACAACTCTACCTCCCTAAAAGAAATTTCGTCCTCGAAATTTACCTTGTTTAAACAGTTGAGGATATGGACGTCGTATCACTTCTTCAGGTTCCCAAGTAGCCTCCTCAGCCTTGTGATTCCGCCAAAGTACTTTGACCAATGGAACGGACTTCCTTCTTAGTATTTTGACATCTCGACCAATTATTTGTATGGGCTCTTCCTCGAAAGTCAGGTCTGGCCTAACCTCAATTTCTTCCACCGCCACGACATGTGAAGGATCTGAGCGATACCGCCTTAGCATGGAAACATGGAACACGTCGTGTATCTGGCTTATTTCAGGAGGTAATTCCAGCTGATAAGCGACCGACCCAATCCGTCTTACCACCCGATATGGCCCAATGAACCTTGGGCTTAGCTTCCCCTTTCGTCCAAACCTTAACACTTTCTTCCACGAAGAGACCTTCAGAAAAACTAAGTCTCCTACTGGATACTTTATTTCTCAACGCTTAAGGTCAGCATGCGACTTCTGCCTATTCGAGGCCTCTTTCAAATGATCCCGAATCAATTTTACCTTATCCTCAGTATCGGCTACTAACTTAGGGCCCAAAACTCTCCGTTCACCCAACTCCGTCTAACATGTTGGAGTTCGACACCTTCGCCCATACAGTGCTTCATACGGAGCCATCCTAATGCTTGCTTGGTAGCTATTACTGTACGCGAATTTGGCTAACGGTAAATAGTCCTCCCAACTACCTCGGAACTCAATCACGCATCCCCTCAACATATCTTCCAACACTTGGATCACCCTTTCCGACTGTCCATCAGTTTGAGGGTGGAAAGCAGTACTAAAATTCAACCTAGTACCCAACGCCTCATGCAGCTTCTTCCAAAATTGCAAAGTGAAACTCGGGTCCCTATTAGATATTATGGAAACTGGCACTCCATGCAATCTTACAATCTCCACCACAAACAGCCTAGCCAGCTTTTGCAAAGAGTAATCAGTGCGAAACGGTACAAAATGGGCAGACTTGTTTAACCGATCCACTATAACCCATATCGAGTATTTCTTAGTAGGCTTCAAGGGTAGCCCACTAACAAAGTCCATAGCGATCCTTTCCCACTTCTAGAGTGGAATCTTCACTGGCTGAAGTAATCCTGAAGGCAACTGATGTTCCGCCTTCACCTTTTGACAGACCAAACATTTGCCTACGAACTTCATAACCTCGCACTTAAGTCCAGGCCACCAATAAAGCTCACGCAAATTCCGATACATCTTGTTTTCGCCAGGATGCATTGCGTAGATACCGCTATATGCTTCTCGCAGAATAGACTGCCTTAGATCATCGTATTTTGGTATACATATTCTCTCACGGAAGCATAACACTCCTTCACCATTTATCCCAAAGTCCGATGTCTCCCCACTCTCCACTAGTTTAAAGTGAGCACTCAAAGTCTCATCCACTAATTGCTTACTCCTTATCTGCTCGACCCACACCAGCTTTACTTTAAGCTCAGCTAACAAGCTACCATCATCCAACAAGCTTAAACGGACGAGCATAGCTCTCAAGTCTGACTTAACCCTACGACTCAACGCATCGGCAACCACATTCGCTTTGCCATGGTGGTATTCAATCGTACAATCATAATCCTTCAATAATTCCACCTACCTATGTTGCCTAAGGTTTAGCTCCTTTTAGGTAAGGAGGTACTTCAAACTCTTGTGGTCTAAATAGATTATGCACTTCTCCTCGTATAAGTAATGCCTCAATATTTTGAGCGCGAACACCACCGCAGCTAGCTCCAAATCATGGGTTGGGTAATTCACCTCGTGAGTCTTAAGTTGTCATGACGCATACACAACCACCTTTCCTTCTTGCATCAATACGTAACCTAAGCCTACATGCAATGCGTCACTATAAACCATAAACTCTTTCCCAGGAACTGGTTAAATCAACATAGGGGCCTCAGTTAAAACTTTCTTAATTTTTCCAAAATTCTCTTGCTACTTGTCCGTCCAAACAAACGGTATCCCTTTCCTCAATAACTTAGTTAAGGGTGCAGCAATTACGGAAAAGCCCTCAACAAACCGCCTATAGTATCCTGCCAAGCCCAGAAAACTTTAGATTTCTAATACTGTCTTGGGTGTTTTCCAGTCTAACGCCACTTCAATTTTCCGAGGATCCACCTTAATCCCCTTGGCTGACACTATATGTCCTAGAAAAGTAACCTCCCTTAGCCAAAATTCACACTTACTGAATATGGCATACAGCTGCTTCTCCCTCAAAGTCTGTAACACAATCCTTAGGTGTGCATCATGCTCATCCTTATCTTTTGAGTACACCAAAATGTCATCTATAAACACTACCACAAACTGATCCAAGTAGGGTTGAAAAACCCGATTCATGAGATCTATGAAAGCGGTAGGTGCATTCGTCAGCCCAAATGGCATCACCAAGAACTCGTAGTGCCCATAACGAGTTCTGAAAGCTATCTTATGAACATCTGCCTCCTTAACCCTCAGTTGGTGATACCCCGAACGTAGGTCAATCTTCGAGAACACCAAAGATCATCGATTCTCGGTAGAGGGTACTTGTTCTTAACAGTTAACTTGTTTAACTGTCGATAATCGATGCACATTCGCAAGGTTCTATACTTCTTCTTCACGAATAACACTGGTGCTCTCCATGGGGACACACTTGGCCATATGAACCCTCGATCCAACAATTTTTGAATTTGTGCCTTAAGTTCCACCAACTCCTTTGGTGCCATCCAATAAGGAGCGATAGACACCGGTGCCGTCCCAGGTAACAACTCGATTCCAAGTTCTACTTCTCTACTGGGTGGCAACCCAGGCAGCTCCTTGAGAAAGACATCTGAAAATTCCCTAACTGCTCTCAACTCCTTAACAGTAAGGCTCTTAGCCTCCGTATCACTAATATAAGCCAAAAAGGCTTCACATCCCTTTTGTACTAACTTCTCAGCCCTTAACACTGAAATCACGTTCGACAGATAGTTTCGGCATTCACTAATCACTACTACTTCCTTATCCTCTATCGTTCTTAACACCATCTGCTTTGCAGCATAATCTAAAGTGGCTCGGTGCTTCACAAGCCAATTTATACCTAAGATTAAGTTAAATTTGCTAAACGACAGTTCCATCAAATCCGCTAAAAAGGTAACCCCTTTGGACTACTAAGGGTACCTTCCTAAACATCTTATTCACTCCTACTGACTGCCCTAACGGACTTATCACAGTCATCTCATTTGCAATAATGTCAAACATATCACTCAAAGACTCAGTCCTATTGCATGCAACATATGAATGTGTCTATCCAATATCAATCAAGGCTGTGTAAGATAACTCATATATAAAGAACATACCCGTTACTATATCTGGGGCATCCCCATCCTCTCGACGACGAGCAGCATGAACCAAAACTGGCTGTCTTGCCTCAGCATGTCCCATATTTTCGCCTGGTGCTCCGCATCCATGTCCATTACCATTACCGCCCCTGGCCTGTCCATGACCTCTTGGCGGCAGCTGTCCATCCCTTGATGGCTGAGCACCTCCTTGACCCACTACTAGCTCTCGACCTAGCGTTCGAGGGCAATCCTTAATCCTATGCTCCATAGACCCACAAATGAAACAAGCTCTCATTCTCTTCCAACACTCGTCTCTATGCCTTCTCCCACAATCAGCACAACGTGGCACCCCTGGATTAGCAGGAGGGAGCCCTGCTCTAATTGGCCCATTATTTCTGGCCCTAGTCCTAGGCCTTTGTCCAACACCCGGGGTCTCAGCCTCTCTCTTATTCTTACCCCTTTCCTTCTCTCAGTTTAGGCGCTCAGTGCGCTTTACCTCCTCCACTATCTTTACTTTCTCCACCAACTCTGAGAAAACTCGTTCCCTTTGTGGAGCTATCAGTAGCCTGAGGATATCTCTAAGCCAATCCTCAAACCTAACGTAACATTCATACTCCATTGCCACCATTACCCTTGCATACCTACTAAGGCGTAGAAACTCTGCCTCATACTCCGCCACCGATTTGTTTCATTGGGTCAAGTTCAGGAACTCCTTCCTCCTAGCATCCACATAGCTTGCACCCACATACTTCCCTTGGAATGCAGTTTTGAAAAACTCTCAGGTGACCCGCTCCGGTTGGGTGCCCTCTTTCACTGTCAACCACCAGTGGTAGGCTTCCTCCCTAAGCAATGACATCGCCCCTTTCAACTTTTGCTCAAGTGAGCAGTCCAAATCCTCCATTATCCTTTCAGTGGCCTCCAACCAATATTCTGCCACATTAGGAGCTACGCCAGCCACGCCTTTAAAGATCTCAACCCCGTTCGATCGAAGTAGTTCTGGAATGGACCCCCGATTTCTGTTGCCATTATTGGGCTCAGTGACCCTTTCCTAAATCCTCAGCATTGCCTGCGACAATGCATCTTCTCCCGCGGCCCGATCATACTGTCTATTCCTAGCCACAGGTGAGGCTGGAGCCTCTTCTACACCAACATTGGGCATATGGCCCGATGCCGACGATTCAACCCTAACACTTCCGCAGCCTCGGGCACGGCCTCTTGCAACTCTTCTAGCACTCATCGTCAATTCGCGTATTATCTGTATTAGAAATTTTATGAAGTTTTAGTTAGTTTAATAATTACACCGATGTTTTATAAAAATATTTAAAGAGAATATCGTTTTTGAAAATCCTCTACAATTTCCAGATCTTACGGGCTTTAATTCTATTCTAACCATCATCTTAAGTAACCCTCTAACTATCTACTGTATAACAATTTAAACAAACTTAAAAATAAAAGTACTTACTTGGTTCGACGTCGGAGACTCGGTGTGCTGCTCAGCAAGATTTCTCTTTTTCCAAAGCATCGCGATCCAAAATATTTTTAAAATCCAAAAAGAAAACAATTAATAATGAAGCCCGCTTCACAGCTCGAGTTTTGCAACTGGGCTCTGATACCATTAAATGTAACACCCCAAACCCAGCCTAGACGCTATGGTCGAATCTGGTGTGTCACATTGAAGTGTTTTAGCGAAAACTGTATTTTCATTGAAAACCCTTCTTAAAATAAAAGAAACCCTAATTAACTTTTAAAAAAACACCTTCAGTTACGAAAGCCTTGTTTAAAACATCTTATTAAAAAAAACTTAGTTGTGGAAACGTAGAAAACATACTATAATTTAAGAAATCCATGTTCAACTTCTTGTAATTATATTGAAAATAAAAATAATTCAAGTAATAATAACATAATGAAAACCTTATTACAATCTGGTCTAGAACATACTTAAAAAGAAGTAAATACTTAAATGCTTAAAAAAAACCCAAGTCCAAATCATCTTGCTAGCTGGCCACCTAGAGTCCCTCCAAACATCGAACCTTCTACTGAGCATCACCTGAAAATAAAATAAAAGAGGGGGTGAGTTTTCGCAAACTCAGTGTGTACAACAATCGAAGAAAACAAGCATTCAAAAAAAATCATTCATCGTTCATCATTCATGCAATGTAATCCCATCCAATTATCCATCCGCTACACATCGGCTCCATCCCCCTTCAAATCATGTGGGGATATAAATATCGACCCACCCAACCCACACACCATGGTAGCCCGGTTACGGAACTACCTTTATTTACATATTGGGCTTTAAAAACCGTCGATGGAACCACGATTGTTAAGCAACCATGCGATCCTCATATACTTCCTCCGTTCCATAATTCGCAACCCATATGCAACCTAATTAGAATATCATATGTATGCATGTCGCATCCAAAAAACTTATATTCAACACCTAGGGGTATTTTGGTCATTTTCGCCCTAGGGGCATTTCGGTAATTTTCCCTTAATTACGATTTTCACTTATCTTGGCCCGTTAACAAGTCTCATGAGCTAAGATAAACGAATACTATGCACCATGTAGGATTCCAGAGAAGAGGAGGTGGGTCATTAAGACCGCTTAAGTACCAAGCTCTCCCTAGATCTAATCATAGACATGCATATACCCGTTGCCACACCTTAACCCTTTGACTTGCCCACAGTCGCAATATATTAATTAATTCTTATGTGGATATCATATACTAGGCCCAAAACCCCTTACAAAGCCCAAACAATTTCACATACCTGTATCTGGCCCATTAAGCCCAATCAGATTCGTATGGCCCATTAGGCTCAAATCACCTGTATATGGCCCATTAGGCCCAAATCGCATTTATGTGGCCCATTAGGCCCAGTCACATTCATATTCATGCTCACATACAAATTTCTATCACAAAGCATCAATATTTAGTTTTTCCCTATTATGGGCCCAACAGCCCATTGGGCTCATTTAGCCCATCAGACCTATATGGCCAAATCACAACCCAAGTCCACGGAATCACCCATGGGCCTCAGGCAACCTATCGGTTTCCCTCTTACGAGTTTTCACTTACTCGCTAGACTATCGTAGCCAAACTTTTGGCTTTTCAGCATTTCGACTTTCTGACTTTTTGACTTTTCGACTTTTGCCGATTCATTGTGTGTGTGCAGTGTATGTACACACCTGGTAAGCAAGTGTGATGCGATCTCCTTAGCCCAAACCTACAATCGATATCACTTAAAGATTAATCACACGTACTTATCGATTACTTTTCCAAAAGCCAGAATCTCACCTTAACCTTACCTGAACGCCAAGCCTTTACTAGCTTTTACTTTGATCACTAACACGTGTATTTCTCAGATCTGAAGAGCAAATCGGTAGGAATCTAAAACCGATATCTGACACTAATTCCCTACCAAAGTCGATTAAAAAGAAGTGAGGAGCCGAATACTCGATACTTATCAAAAACCAATGGGGAGAGCGAACACTTACACTAGAATCGACTGGGTGGAAAAAGTAGTGGCAGCACCAAGGGTATTCGGCTCTTAGAGATTTGAATGGCAACAATTGATTACTAAGTACCAAAGAAGAGAGGAAGAAGAATCGGCTAAAGCAAAGAAAATATTGAGTAGTTGAGGGATAAAAATTCGGCACAAAGAAAGAAAAGAAAAAAAATGGGTTTTCGGCTTTTTAGAGAAAAAGAGTTTCTGGCATAAAGTGAAGGGAAATTCGTTATTAGCTTTTCAACCCTCCCATTCAGCACCTATTTATAGCCCTGTAGCCGAATTCTTCAAGCTCAAGTTCCCAATTCGACTCCACTTACTCCTCACTTCTCATCTCCCCGTTTTTCTCCCTGATAACCCCTTGATCCTTTCCTTAATTTTCTCTTCTGAACACTCCCCTTGGAGTCCATCTTCATGCCACTTCCATCCTTCTAGAAGGCCAAAATTAAACTCTAAGAATACTAAGCTAGGATTCGAACCTTGGACCCTATTGCTAGCTACTAACGCCACCTCACTACACCTTATGTGGCGTCACTTAGCCACTCCACCACAGGCTCTTTTTGTGTCTAATTGTTTCTTCATTTATTCAAAAGCCCACCTACTTGTCAGCCCTGATTCTTTTAATAATTAAATTATAATTTCTTCTACCCCTTAATTCAAACTCAACCTTAGCTAAGACCTACTAAAATTATCGCTTGGATAAGAATATTAAACACAATTTTTATCAAAATCGAAAATAAATAAAATTCAGGATTTCGAGATTTTTGGATTTCGAAGCCCAGGACAACCCCAGTACATAAGAACGCTCGTAGCGGCCTCTACAGCCTATCGCGGATCGCCCCACGTGCATTTACACGCTCGTGAAGCCTCGAATATCAGCGTTTTAGCTTTTCGGCTTTTGCCGATTTCCAACAAAGAAGGGCGTGAATACACACCTGTTTATGAGAACGCGTCGAAATCCACGACCACCAACCTTGGTTAAGCAGGTATGAAATAATCCCTCCTAAAACCAGTGATCAACAATCCTTGGCACATCCTGCATTGAATCTTAATCACTTTCTCCATCACCAACTCATATGGTTCCCTCTATTTAAAGCCAGCTTCTCTCCAATTCTCGTATTAGCTTCCCGATATGGGATTAATTTTAACTATTAGGATTTTTCCACATTCTTATGACCACTTCAACCATAGAGTTCCAGTCCAACTCTACGTCCTACACACCTCAAACAGCAAAATAAATACTCTATTGCGGATCCGAAGACTTGAACCTCAGACCTCACAGTTACACAACACGCCACCTTACCACTCCACCACAGGCTCTTTCTGTGTTATAAATTCATCAAAAATATTCTTAAAGCCTACCCACTAACATCAAGGCTCCTTTAAGAGAAAAACATAAATTTTTGCTAAAGGCCAGGTTTGAACCCAAGACTTCTCCAACACTCCCAAACACTCCTAATCACTTAACCACTGCAGCAGACAATCAACTGTGATATTTCTTCGACACATAAACTTTTATGTGTAGTTTCCTAGCGGCTCCCACACACAAGGCCCAATACTTCTAGGCCCAGAAATTCGGGGCGTTACAATGATACTTTCCACAATATTTGCATTTATGCTTCGGGACATTTTGTACACTACCCACACTAGCTGTAGGTCTAATAGTTACCCTGAAATATTGTTGAGTCACCCTATTCTTATTTGATCGCTTAGACATTAAAGTGGCTCGATTGGACTCCTCTCTAGGCCTTTTAGCCGAAAATATTGAAAATGATTTGGAGGAGCTTCTCTTGTAAGACTCTTTATTTCATCTGTCTCGTTGCATCTTTCTGTTATATACCTTTTCCATTTTTTGAGCATGATCTAACAGAACAAAAAATTCCCGTATTTTTGTGCCCCCATTCATCATTCTAATTTCATTATTTCACCCTTCCTCAAATCGAATACACATTTCTTCTTCAGTTGGAACAATTTCTCAGGCACATTTGCTAATATATACAAATTCCCTCTCATATTCAGCTACTGACCGATTTTCTTGTCGCAGATCGAGGAATTCCCTCTTCTTTTTATCCAGACACCTTTCGCCAACATATTTCTTTTTAAATTCATTCTGAAAGAATTCCCAAGTGATTTTTTCTTCCGGCACCACAACCTTTATAGTCATCCACCAATTATATGCTTCCTCTTTCAATAAGGAAATAGCACATCTCAAATAATTATCGAGGAAACAAGTCATTTTTCAAAAAAATCTTACTATATTCTGAAGCCAATATTCAGCTTTGACTGGATCATTATATGATCTTCCTCGAAATTATTCGGCCCCAAACTTTCTAAGTTTTTCTATCGGAACATGTTTACTGGATTCAATAACCGGATGAGGTGGAGATACAATCGAAGGTACTACTGATGGTGCAGTAGGGGGAGAAGGTTGTTGAGCCTGATTTCTTTCTTGCATAAAGTCGTTAAACCATTTGTTCATAAACTCATAGAACATATGTTTAAGTTATTGCTCCTGCATTGCAGAAATTGTGCCACTACTACTTGCCCTGTGTTCAGATATTTGTACTCTACTATTAGCTTCATCACGTTCAGCATATTCAGATTTATCTAACATCTTCACAATCTATAAGAAAAACAAGGATTAGATTGGATCATACACATCACACTATCACAGATTTATATGGCATATTTTTCTAAACACTTTACACATCACATTCATTCCGAGAATCGGCTAAACCAAAGCTCTGATACTAATAAATGTAACACCACTAACCTTTATCCGTCTTCAGAATAGGGTTATGGAACATTACCGAACATTACGGACTAATTTTAAATATTTCATTACCTTTATTATACAAATTAAGAATAAGTTATATAACACTCATATTGTTCCTTAGATGGGTCTTCGTGGCCCAAAATACACATTAGAAGTGAATTGGGACTAAACCGAACACTCAGGAAATTTTTTTTAAAATCATAATTTTTTTCTTAAGAGCAAAGGACACACGCCCGTATGGCCGACCATGTGGCTCACAAGACTAGGAGACAAGCCCGTGTCTTAGATCGTATAGGCATTCAATGTGAGGTAGACGGTCGTGTCCCAGCCCGTGTCCAATTTAGGGTAGCTACTGATTTGGGTCACACGGCCAACTACACACCCGTGTGCTAGGTCGTGTGTAAAGTGCAATGGTCATAGGGCCAAGCCACACACCCATGTGCTAGCTGTGTATTAAAACCTAGGCATTCTGTTTTGAAATTTTAAGGTACAGGGGACACACGACCAGACCACATGCCCATGTGCCAGGCCATGTGTCACACAAGGCTGAGACACAAGCCCCTGTCTCTGCCCGTGTTGACGAAAATAGGTCATTTTAAGGCCACTTTTCTCACCATTTTCTTATCACCTACACACAACATTGAAATACACTAATATATCTTAACCAAGCAACCAATTCAACCTAAAACATATTTAACATAATATGTTAACACAAAAATCAATTGTCTAAATTTGCCAAACTAATTTCATTCATTACTTTACCAAAACCTACTCCTAATTATATACTAAAAAACACACACATATATATAATTGTCATTCATAATTATATTTAAAGTTTAGCCCATTTCAATTCATCCCTATACATGCCATATAAACCATAAAGTTTACAACAAAATCTACTAGAGTAATCTGGATAGTTTGACCCGATGTGTTGATTCGATCTTCCGAACTTCATGAAAATCTACAAAGAACATTAAACAACACTAGTAAGCTCAATGAAGCTTAATGAGTTCGTTGATTTAAAACATATATCTTACCGAACATACTATAACAATTCATTTAATTAAATCATTCAATATACAATTCTTGCCAATCACAACTCAATTGATAAATTCACTTATTTGAGCTAAAATTCAATAATATCATTAAGTTTACAATAATAATTTAATATGTCACTTACCGAATTACCAACCTTTATAAAATCAGTGAACGTCTTATGGATATGAGTACATCGTATACGAAATCCCGAAGGCTACACAGAAGCACATAAGTGCTAAACAGAAACCTATAAGGGTTGAACGGAAGCTCATAGAAGCTGAATAGAAACCCAATAGGATTAAACAGAAACTCTTATGAGTTACCCAAAGCTCATGAGAGCTAAACGAAAAGCAAACATGAGTGTTCGCAACAAATGCTGAACCTCGGTTTACTTAGGTAATTTTGTCGTCAATTCCCTTTTATACACTGAACGATTGTACTCAATCCTGCGTTCCGTTCACTTTGAACACTTGATTCGATTTCGTAAATTTAATAAAAATTTTATTTTCAAAAAATGCTACAAATAAATACAAAATATCATTCATCAATTAACAAATAACATTTAAATTTAACGATACGAACTTACCTGGACTAAATTGTAGAATTCGTAGTAATTCGAGAACTATTCTTCTAATTTCTCTTTCCCTCGTTGATCTACAGGCTCTTGATCTAAAATATAAAATTATTCATCCATTAGCACATATTTCAGCCTCATTCCACTTTACAATTTATACCCTTCAATTTTCAAAACTATACATTTACCCAAACTTTTACAATTTTTACAATTTAGTTCCTCATCAATTAACCCATCAATTGAGTTAATTTTTATCAATTAAAAACTTTTTCCATCATTTTAAGCTATTTTTCAGCCTTTGATTCATATAAATTCAATAACAAACCTTAATTCTTTATTCTTCACAATTTAGTCCTAAAAATCAATTTCTATTAAAATCACTCAATAAAATCATCACATAACAAAAATTAAATATTAAAATCCATGATAATTCATCATAAACACCCAGAACTCATCAATGGTAACATTAAAAATTACCCATGAATTCAACAACTAATGAATTAGATAGTTGGACCTAGTTGTAAAAGTCCTAAAAACACAAAGATTTTAAGAAAAGAGTAAGAATTGAACACACATGAAGCAAAATATGACAAACATATTTGATATCTCTTCAATGGTGTTTTTGGACAGAAAATTAATGAAGAAAAATGTCTAGAAACTTTTAGATTTTTCAATTTGATATTTAAATTTTATTTGCTTCCAATTTTGCCCTTTAATCACATGATTTTTGTTATCTTTTCAACTAATGTTGCCCTAACCTTCTAATAGGTGTCTAATTCCCTATTTTGTCCTCCCTTAATTACCTCTTAAGCTATTTAATCATTTTAACAAGTTTTGCACCTTTTACAATTTAGTCCTTTTTAATTAATTAACTATCGAAACGTTAAAATTTCCTAACGACACTTTAATAATAACTCAATGACACTCTGTAAATATTTATAAAAATATTTACGGCTTGGTTTATGAAATCAAAGTCTCAATACCTCATTTTTCGAGACTAATTAACCTAATAATTCTTTTAAATCTCAAAATTCTCTAATTCAAGAATCTTTCTAAAATCACACTTGACTCATAATTATTAAATAATAATAAAATTTTCAGACTTACTCGTCAGATTTAGTGATCTTGAATCACTGTTTCCGACACCACTGAAAATTAGGCTGTTACAACAAGTGCATGTTTGGAAGCAATGTTGTGCAAAATAGAAACAAGTCACAACATCATAGTATGTACAGTCGCGATAATACTGACCATTCATGCCATGAAGTTAAATTAGAAGACAAAGTCACAACATCAAAGAGGATAAAGTTGTGACTTCACGTGCTATTTGTTACCTTGCAGTTGGAAATTCAGGGAGAAAGTTACGACATCAGAAGAGCCAACAGCATGATGCCATTCATTGAGGTGCCAAAGGTGTTGAAGTGAGAGACATATGTCATGACATTATATCATGAGATGTCGTGATATCATTATGATCTTGCAAGGAAATGAGAAGTAACTTGTCAATTTCACGATTTGTGAAGCATGATGTTGTGACATTCATCCAACTTATAGATAAATTTAACAGTTACTGAAGAGAATTTTGTGAAATATTGGCACAAAGTCGTGCCTAATGTCACCACATTGCATTATAATCTATGGTAGACTTATCATTTGACCAACTTAAGCCCTTTTACTATATACATCAACTATGTATCAGATTTTAAAAAAGCAGTAGAAAACTTTCAAATAAAATTAGAAAGAATTTTAGAGTCAAGAAGGATATTACTGGTTTTTCTTATTGAGTAGCTAAATTTTCTTTGTTTTGAAGTTGATGATGCAAGTGTAAAGAATTTATGGAAGCATTTCTTGTTTAGAAATTAAGTTTACCTTTAATCGATGAGCATTTCTAAAAGCATTTGTAAATTGTGTTCTTAATTTTTTACATCTTATTAACAAGATGTTTAGAATGATGAATGTTTTGTTTTTGAATTCTATGATGAACTAAATTTTTTAATGGTTGATTGCGAAATTAGATACTGATTAATATTAAAAAAACATGTGTTTAATGGTTGGTCTTGTTATTCAATTTAATTGAGGAGCTTAGTAAAATATAATTGGCGACTCTAGTTAAAAAATTAGGTAAATGAGATCGGAAGGAGATTTTACTGAGTAAAACTTAATTTGGTTGTGCCTAATGGTGAGAACAAGAGGTGAACCATTAACTAAGTGAGACCGGGAGGAGACTTCAATTTAAAGATAATAATCTGGTTAAACATTAAGCTTATGTCTTGCTGAATAGATAATTAGTTGAACAATCAACCATCACATTATTCCTTGTGTTTAAGAAAGAAGATCATTTAGATTAGATCGCTTATATATTTTTATAATTCAATTTTATGTTAATGCATGATTCAATCACACTAATAATCCTAAGTTCTAGTAGATAGGTACTTGTTTAGCTAATAAGCTCGTAAATGCAATTTCTTTCATTATTTGTTAACAATCCTTGTTGGTACAATCCATGGAATACTTCTATAAGTATTTCATTGTAAAACAACTTTCTATACTATAATTTAACTCGGTAATTCTTGTTGGTACTTGTGCTTTAGTTTATTTACATGCATTTTTAGTTATACGTAGAACACGGGGGCAAGTTTTTGGCATCATTGTTGAAGATTGTGATGAATTTTTTTGAAAAGTTTTGTTATTTACATGTTCTTACTGGTTGAATGATATCGATTGGATGAAGACTGAATTAGTTAGTACTTTTTTTCTTTTTTCAATCGTTAAGGTTTTTTTACAAGATAGTGTAGTTTGTAATTGTGTTCTTCTCTTTTTTGTGGAAATCTACATTGGTGAATATTGATAATTTGTGCATTGATTGTCAATTTACTTTGTAGCTGTAACAACCTATTTTCAGTGAAATCGGAACAGTGGTTTCAATACCACAAATCTGAGTCAAAAAGAAATTTTATTTTAAAATTATTGCATGGTCTGCATCATGATAGGAAAGACATATGAAAATTTCAATAAGAAAATTTTACTGATTTCATGTTTAATTATGAAAATGACCAAATTGTATAAAATGCAAAAGTTGAATTCTAATAGCTAAAGGGATCAAATAGCTATGGAATTCAAAATTTGAGGTCCTTATATCATAATTAGACCATTAAGAAAAGTTAGTAGATATTTTTTGTGATTCATCCATGGAAAATTAGAAAAAGAAAAGGACTAAATTGGAAAAAAAATAAAAGATGATATCTTAATTAAATAGAAATATCATCATTTTATATCATATTCTTCCCCAAATTCTATGGAAACCCTAGGAAAGAGAAAGAAAATCAAGCAAGCCTAATTGGGTAAGTAATCTTGTCTCGTTTTTAGTAATTTTTATATTTTTTAGATCGGAATAACCTAATCTAGCTATTTCGGGGATCAATTTCTAAAGTTATCAAAGTATTAAAATTTTCCCATGGCTGAATATGCTGAAATTTTCAAATTTATGGTTGAAAATGAAAGGTTGTTGATAGATAAACAACTTTTGTAAAGTGAATTTTCATGAAATTGTGATTTAGGGACTAAATTGTAAAGATGTAAAATTCATGGAAATTTTTTATTTTTATGAAATATATGTGCTGTAAAATTTATATGTAAATATCGGTTAGGCTTGGAATAAAGATTAAATTGCATGAATTTCATTTTCCGAGCCTAGGGACGAAATCATCATTTATGGAAAGTATAGGGGCAAAATGGTAATTGTGCCTAGGATGTGAATTGAATCAAATTGAGTATGAAATGGATTAAATTGATGTTAAATTCACTTATATAGATTGGGAAAGACCTAATATTGAGTCGGATCGAGGAAAGCAAAAAGTATCGAATTAGTAGATCCTTGTATACGAACATTTATCGAGGTAAGTTCGTGTAACTAAATTGTGTACATTTATATATTTGAATTAAATGTTGTATATGTAAATTTTGTAATTTTCATGTATATGAAATTGATTGAAAATCCGATAATATCCGATAAGTGTTAAATTCTGTTTGAATAAATGAAAATCAATGGATACAAGTTTTCGTATTGATTGTGGCCTTGCATATGTTGTAGATACACCATAGCTCAAAAGAGTATCCCGTATTAGCCCTCTTGAGCTTCTCGTATATGGTTCTTGCGAGCTTCCCGTTACAGCTCTTTGAAGCATCCCGATAGGTTGTAATCCTACATTTGTTGTGGACACACCTTAGCTCTTATGAGCATCCCGATTATAGGCTCTTCATGAGGTTCCTATTAAATTGGCTCTTTGTGAGCTTCCAGATAGTGCTCACTTGAACTTTCTGATATATGGCTATCCGAAACTTCCCGTTACATAGCTCTTTGTGAGCTTCCTGATAGGCTCTTCGTGAGCTTCCTGATTATGGCTCTTATAAGCTTCCCGTTATATAGCCCAGATAAGCTTCCTAATAGGCTCTTTGTGAGTTTTCCGAAATGGCTCTATG
This sequence comes from Gossypium longicalyx, assembly GCA_025698465.1. Classification (NCBI taxonomy): domain Eukaryota; kingdom Viridiplantae; phylum Streptophyta; class Magnoliopsida; order Malvales; family Malvaceae; genus Gossypium; species Gossypium longicalyx. The sequence goes on along the minus strand of CM046996.1, from coordinate 63,237,543 downwards.
TGAGCTTCTTGTGATAAGGCTCAAGAGTGTGCTTCTGGATTATGTACTCTAAAGAGTACCCCCGTATAAGAATTGATGGATCAATGATAAGTACATCTTATGTGTACTACCTGGGTATCCATCGATATTTCAATGATTCAACAAACAAAACTCTTGATATGAAAAAAATGAGAATTAAATGAATTATATCTTGAATATCCCTGAAATACCTGGAAATGGATGTATGATGAGCTCATCTCTATTTTCTTGATAATCATGTAAATTTAATGACTAACTTGTTTGATGAGAGCATGTGTCTAGGAAATTGGGCACATAGTTTTGGATGCATGTTTGTATGCTTACTTTAAATGAATATGATTGGTAAGTTAATTTCTTATTATACGAACTTACTAAGCATTTGAAATGCTTACTCGGTTTTCTTTTCTCTGTTTTATAGTACTCGAAAGCTCGTAAAGGTTGGAACCAGTCGGAGCACAATCACACTATCCTTTAGCTCGTTTTGGTATAAATAGAAAACTTATTTTGGTATAATGGCATGTATAGGCTGACTTGGCCAATGTTGGCATATAAATGGTTGTTTGTAATTTAGCCATTGGAATGGCTAATAATGGCATGTTTAGTGAATATATATATGAGGTTATAATATGGTTAATATATGTGTGCTTGGTATGGTTAGATTGAATTATAGAAAGTATATATGTCTTACAAAAGGTAACTTTGAATACATGTGATGATATATCTTATATAATATTAATATTGGCTTGGTTTTAATGTCTTGAATTGGTTGGTATATGTATGTAAGTATTGATGTAGGTTGAAGAAAATTTGGGCGAGAAAAGTGACCATGAAAATGGCCTATTTTCATCCACATGGGTAAACACACGAGTGTGTGTCTCAACCGTGTGTGACACACGGCCATGCGCACGGGCGTGTGGTTTGGCCGTGTGTCCCCTGCATCCTAAAAATTGAGAAACAAAATGCTCAGAATTAGTCACATGGGCAAAGACACGGGCGTGTGTCTCAGCCGTGTAAAATACACAACCCAACACACGGGTGTGTGTCTTGACCGTATGAATCCTGCACCTAATTTTCAAAAAAATTAAATTGTCCACACGGCCTAACATACTGGTATGTGGCTGCCCGTGTGACCCAAGTCAGTAGATACCCTAATTTGAACACGGGCTAGAACACTGTCGTGTGTTTCACATTGAATGTCCATACTGCCTAAGACATAGGTGTGTCACTTGGCCATGTGAGCCACACGGCCTAGCCACATAAGCGTGTGCCCCCTACACCTAAAATTTTTTTTAAAATTTAAATTTTTTTTTGAGTTTTCGGTTTAGTCTCCCTATTTGATTCTAACGTGTATTTTGGGCCTCGAGGACCCATTTAAGAGACGATATGATTGATTTCGAATATGAATATTAAATGATATGAAATTTTCTGTAATTGATCTGTAAACTCTGGTAATGCTCTGTGACCCTGTTCTGGTGACGTATAGGGGATAGGGGTGTTACTGTAGGATTGTGTAAAGTGTATGCTAAGGACAATTAAGGGTCTTGTGGCATTGGATTCAGAGATTAAGAAGATTTTGAGAAACATTATAAAATCTAAACAAGAAGTAGAAGTACCTTGTCAACTTGAAGGTACAACTATGGATCCACCAAATGACAACCAAAATGGGGAACAACAATAGAGGAGGCTCCGATATTTTGTGATGCCAAATTTAGAAGTAGTCTGAGGTAGTATTTGACAACTAGTTATGGTAGTAAATAACTTTAAAATCAAGCTGATGATTATTCAAATGTTGCAAAACTTAATCCAGTTTAGAGGTACGCATAGTGAAGATCACAATCAACATATCAAATGGTTTATTTTTGTGTGTGGTACATTTAAGTTCAATAGAGTATTAGATGGGGTAGTTCGGTTGAGATTGTTTCCATTTTTTTAAGTGATTAAGCTTTTATGTGCCTAGATGCTCAGCTAACGAGGTCCATTACATCATCGATAAGTTATCAAATAATTTTTATCCAAGTACTTTCTTCTAAACAAAATGATGAAATTAAGAATAGATATTACAAACTTTCAACAAAATTAAGGTGAAACACTTTATGAAGCTTGGGAGTGGTTTAAGTCATTGTTGAGGAAGTGTATGTATCATGGGTTACAAGATTGGTTTTCGTTACAATTATTCTATAATGGATTAGATGGAAATCTTCAATCAACATTGGTTAGAGCCTTGTCTGGCACATTCATGAATAAGGAATACAATGAAGGGTGTCAGCTAATCAAAATGACTATTGCATATAAGCCAAGACCACCATCAGTAAATTCTATAGCCAAGAATGATAAATTCATTAGAATTCATGCCCATCAATAAAATATTATAGAAAGAAATCTTAAAATAAATTTTTCATGGGTAAAGCACATTCATTGAATACTTTGATGGTTGTAAGAGTACTAAATGTGAATAAATACCTATTTTTTCCTTAAGAGAATCATGAAGAGCCTCTTAGTCCTAAAGTATCATATCTTAATGTCATAGGGACATTAATGTATCTTGCAAACATATAACATGATATATCATTTTCTGTAAGCTTGTTAACAAGATTTAGCTCTTCTCCAACACGCAGACAATGAAATTAAGCATATATTTAAATATTTCAGAAGAACCATTGGTATAGGGTTTTTTATTCAAGTGATTCAAGATCTTTCTTAATTGGTTATACTGATGTTAGATATTTATTGGATCCATCTAAAGATCGATCTTAAATAAGATATTTATTTACATATAGGTGTACAATCATATCATAATGTTCAAAAAAAGAGACATTAGCTACTATTAGGAATAAACTCGATATAGCAACGAACAACTAAAATAACAAAGAAATTTGTAACACCCATAACCCGTACCCGTCGTCTGATTAAGGCTACGACGTATTACAATATAATCCAGAACAACCAATAATAGATAGCATTAAGTTGCCAATCTAATTAACATAATTTTATAATAATTTATAATGGAGTAATACATACATTTACGGGCCTTAAATCAAACCTATGTAGCCTTAAAAATAGTTTAGGAACAATCAAGGACTAATTCAAAGCAAAACAGAAAGTTTAGGTAAAATTTGAAAATTTTTAAAATAGGGGTCACATGGCTATGTGACAGGCCATGTACCTTTCGAAACAATTCCACACAGCTATGTCGTAGGCCGTGTTCTAGCCCGTGTATGTAACACCCTAAATTTTTTAAGAATTTATTTGCGAGAATTTGCAGTAATTAGATTTTTGCATCTCTACTTTTGTGTTTAAGGTCTGGAGTTCGAGTTGTATCGTTAAAAGTTTTGTTATTTTCTTTTAAACAATCTCTATCCTTGTGTTATATAGTTAAGTGCAATTCTATGTAAAGTTGTATCAAGAATGAGCTTGTCGGTTCACTGGTTAAGCATTTGTATCTTGCCTGGTCCCGAGTTCAAATCATAGTGTATGCGTTAAGAGAATTTTTGCATGTTTTCAGAAACTGGATGGTGGTTAAGACAACAGTTTTAACATTTCTTTCCCTGCTTCTTCCCTTTCTCTCTTTTCTCCTTCTCTTTTTCTTTTATTTTTTTCCTTCTTTTCCTTCTTTGAATTTTCCTTTTTTGATTGCGTCCAACAAGCTATTATCGGAATTAGCGAAACTCTTAAGCTTGTTGGAGGAAATCTATGTAGGTACTATCGGAAAATCTTAAACCTCTACGAAATGTTGTTCATTTCCTGTCACGTTGCGAAATTGGGAACTCTTTGCTTGTTTGCATAAACTCTTCGATAATTGATTATTTTTGTTCTTTAGGCATGAGTACAGAGGGAGATGATCTCTTGCACATTGTGTTGAGTTAATGCTATCGAGTTATCGGTAAGCAATCGTTGTCGAAAGTGTAACGTCGAGGCTTCAAAATCCTTAGTCAAATGTTAATCTATGTGATAAATTGTTGTTTTAGGTGATTGATTCGTTGTTAAATGGTTAAATTAGGTTTTGGGACTTCTCCATGTTGATTCTACTTCAAACGAGATCAGATGCGTGCCGAATAGCAATTCTTTTGCAAATTTCGGTAGTCAAAAAACATGGCTATCAACTCCACACAGGCGTGTGTCCAGGCTATGTATGGCCATATTAATGCAGGGTTCACACGAGCAACACACACGGGCGTCTGTCTAGGCCGTGTAACTCACTGTTCATGGTATTGGTGCCACACAAGCGTGTGTCCAGGCCATGTAACTGTCTGTTTGTGATTTAGGACCATACGGCCAAGGACATAGGCATGTGCCTAGGCCGTGTGAGGTACACAGGCAAAGACATACGCGTGTGTACAGACTGTGTAACTCACGGTTTATGTTTTGGAACAACACTGGCATGTGTCAATGCCGTGTGAACCACACGAGCAAGGACACGGGCGTGTGTCCAAGCCATGTGGCATATAAATTAGGTCCGAATCTCATTTTTCTGAGGCCATGTGTGTGGCCAACACTGATCCTGACCTCCTCAATGTATGAATTATCTGAATTTGATTGAATGAGGACTCTCTAATGCTCTATGATTGACATATGTATAGCATAACTGTATGTGTCTGATATTGAACTGCACTCTATAAATATGGATACTTGAATACTACATATGTATGGGTTGGGATATTGTGAAAAAGGAAGTACTCTGTTCTAAACTAATGGCTAAGCCACAATGTGGATAACTCTGAATCTTGCGCTTTGGCACATTCTGATTTGGAAGCTAAGGTACGACTTTGTAAACGTGTCAGACAGACACTATATGGTGTGTAGGGTTGGACAGGCATTGAATGCCCTTAATGGTGTGTTGGGATAGTCAAAGATGGTGTGTAGAAGTTAGGGGTAAGAAAATTTGCATATGAAACTGATTTGCACTGTAAATAAAATCGAACTGCTTCTGCTTCTATAATTAATTTGCTCTGTATCTAAACTGGAATGACTTCTGTTGCTTAATTAAATCTCAGGATTCGAGAATAATCTTTTAATTGTATTTCACTTGAATGAACTTCTTTTACGCAACGAGTTCATAACTCACTCTATTATTGATTGGTTTCAAGTGGTTTCAGGCCGTGTGCTAGCCCGTGTAGCAATCGAAGTACCCTCACACAGACATGTCGCGGGCCGCGTGTTAGATTGTGTTCAATTCGATGTTGGGTCACACGGCCATGTGCCAAACTATTCTCAAAACTATTTTGCTACACACGGCCATGTCGTAGACCGTGTACCAGCCCGTGTGAAATCTACAGCTAACACGTTAAGAGCACACACTCGTGTGGGTTGCCCGTGTGTCACACACAGTCGTGTGACAACCCGTGTCCTAGGCTGTGTGTGCCCAAAAATGTCCTAAAACACACTCATTTTTCATCCAAATGCTTAGGTAACTAAATCAACTTATAGCATATGATCACAAGACTTCAAAATACATTCAATAACATCCAAAACATGTTAAATCAATCAATCTAAGACTTAACCAATGTGTCATTAATGACACTGAATCTCAATCACGTAACAATTTCACTATTTTAATTACATCACACAAGACACAACATACTCAAATATAACTTACCTTCAATTCCTTCATACCATACCTAATTCAAGCTAAACTTACCATTTCATGTTCGCTCACTTATGCTTAAACATGGAATTAAACATACATATCACAACATCAAAATGCACAACTAAAATACATTACATGTACTTATGAAACATTATAGAATTCTCCTATTACATGCCATATAAGCCAAATCAAATTCGTATTCTACCAATGAACCTCAGATAGTGTGATTTTTTGAGTTGATCCAGTCGCCCGATTATCCACAAAAATGTAATCTGCAAGAAAGCACAACAAAACACAAGTAAGCTTTTATAAAGCTTAGTAAGTTCATTGATTTAACGATAAAGCTTAATAAATTAAACATAATAATTCAAATAACAAGATTAATGAACTAATTTTCCTGTAAACAGGGTTGTTATCAGAATTCTTGTCAATCAAAGCTCACAAGAGGTGAGAAATGCTTAATAATAGTACAAATCAGTTTTCCATATTTCAATAACATTCAGTGATCAATAAATAATGCTCGATGAATGATATACGGATATAAGTACATGGTTATCCATCCAAAACACACCAAATGTTCAAACAAGCCAATCCAACTGATAACACGCCTCGGTACCAAGTGCCTAGCGCGTAAGCTAACATCCATCCCGTAACACGCCTCGACACTAAGTGCCAAGCCCGAAGGCTTTACATCGACCCCTGATAACATGCCAAAAACACTGGAAATATAACATGATAGTCCGCAACAAATGCTGAACTTCGGTATATTTAGTGGATAGGAAATACACAAGAATCATCTTATCTCATACCAATCTCGTATAGCGCGCAATATAACCTATTGGCAAGTCAATCGTACTTTATCCTACGTTCATCGGCTTAGAGTATTTCAATCAATAATCAATACCATATCAATTCATTATTTTCATTCTCAATTACATGCATCAATATTATCCATCATTTCACAATCAATTTCATATAATATACATTTAAAATATATTAAAATTATCCGAACAAAGTTACCAGACTAATTTGCAGCAACGACAAAGTACATGGTCTATTTAGTATTTTTCTCTTTTCCTCAATTTTCCACTCATTCTTAATCTAAAATAATAATTTCATTCAATTCACTAATTCCAATAGCAAAATTAACTCATGTTATGCAATTAAGTCATTTTTGACATTTTTATGAAATTTCCCCCAAAATTTTACTTTTATGTAACTTAGTCATTAAGCTCAAAACTTGCAATTTAACCAATTTTAACTAAAATTAAATTCAGTCGAATAGTATAACACTCCACTACGGCCCATATTTTCTGTTATTACACATAAAATCCTTGTAATTTTTATCACTTTAACATTTTAGTCCTTAAACATTAAAATTACTAAAAACTACTTTACAAAATAGTCTTATTTAACAACCAAGCTTAATAATCTATCATAAAACTTCAAGAATATACTAAACTCATAAATGGCACAATTCAAAATATTTAACAATTTTACAAATTAGTCTCCAGGTTAGCCAGATTTATCTAATACGAGCTCAAAAACATAAAAATTTCTAAAAATAGGTGTCAAACACATACCAAACAAGGAAACCCTAGCTAGTCAAAGCTTTCTTCATCTCCAACAATGGCTATACGGTTTTACACCAAGGAAGAAGAGAAGAAAAATGATAACTTACTTTGTAATCTTTTAATTTTTATCCATTAATTTAATTATTTACCATTTGACCCTTTAAATTTTAACACGTAAAATCATTACAAAATGCCCATAAATGTCCATAACATATATATATGGTATAATTATCATCTAAGAAGGGTTTAATTGCACAATTAATCCCTCATTATATTAAATTCCAACTAAATAAAATTCTTTTCAATTTAACCTTAAACTAATTAGGACTAAAAGAGCAAATAGCCCAAAAGTTAGTGGATTAATCATATCCACCACCTCTTGGACTTTTTTACCATGGTTTAATTACCATTTTTGCCCCTTTACTATTTTAAATCTATAACGATTAACTTTTACCCCTTTTACAATTTAAGCATTTTACCTTAATTAAGCAACTAATCGTCAAAATTACCAAACCAAACTTCAATTCACCTATAATATGACTCCTATTAAATATTTACGGCCTTAAATTATGAAAACGAGGTCTCAATACCTCATTTTCAAAAACCACTTGACTTTTAGACTAAACCACTTATATTTATTTATTCATTCAATTTATAAAAATAAAATATTAAGCTAGAATTCAATATAATATTATAATTGACTCAAAATATTAAATAATAATACAAACCTATTTGTTGGATTTGTGGTCTCAAAATCACTGTTTCCGACAACGCTGAAAAATGGGTTGTTACAAAATTAAAAAGATCGAACACAAATATTTTACATGGAAAAACCCCTCCGAAGAGGATAAAAACCATATGCAAAGATAATTTCACTAAAACAGAAAAAATGAATAGTACAAAAGATAAAGATAAAACTAAACCCCAAAACCCGAAATAAGAACCCACAACTTAAACACAAAATTCTCTAAAAACTTGTAAAAGCTAATACCTAAATGTGTAATGGGTTACTTTTCTAGGGTGGGAAAATAATCTATTTATAGGCTAAATTTGTAGGTCAAATAATATTAAAATAACCTACACTAATTAGAATTTAAGTGGGAAACTAATATTAAAATAACCTACATTAATTAGAGTTTAAGTGGGAAACTAAAAAACAGAGTTTAATTAGGAGAAGAAAAGTCAAAAAAATACGAGACATAACTCCACAAATCTCCACCTTGACTCGTATTTCCACAACATATTCTTTGTCAAAGCCCACCACGGGATTATCTCGAACTATGCAAGATATTAACTAAGTCAAAGCTGTGTTTAGAAGCTGGAAGTCTTCTAGTCTTTGACTTGTACACTGCCAAATCAAAATTGACCCAACTTTGATTTCCACGAACATAATGCCTATTTTTTCAAAACAAGAGTCTCACGAGATACATTAATATTGTTTGACTCAATGTTAATTATACAACCCTTCAAGTCTAAAATTCCCAAGTAGATGAGATTTTTCTTTAAGTCAGGCACATGGCTGACATCTGACAATGTCTTAATTGTCCCGCCGTGCTTTCTAATCTGAATAGTATCAATATCAGTTACCTTACTATGTGAACCATTCTCCATGCGCACAACACCACCTTCAACTAAACTGTATGTGGAGAATCAGTCCCTGTTGGGAAACATGTGGAAAGAACACTCCGAATCCAAGATCCATTTGAATGTAAACTCAGAGTTATCACTTGTTGACACCAAGAAGAAATCATCACCCTTTTAATTCTCCAAATTAACACCATCTAAATCTTCCTCGTTGCTCTCAGCAGCCCTTTTATTTTACAATTTGTAACAATCTGCCTTGATGTGACCTAACTTCTTACAATAGCGATGTAACGCCCCCACGCCCGAGACCGTCGCCGGAGTCGAGTATGAGGTGTTACTAAGCTTAATTTAACATTTTGAACTTTGAATTATTTATTTCTACATTCACAGCTTTCAAGCTACTTGCGTCACAGTCACAAGAAAAATCATATCTCGAGTCACGAAACTCGAAATCAAGATCCGTAAATTTTCCCTAAATCTAGACTCATGTACCTATCTACTAATTGTTTTCTAGAATTTTTGGTTGGGCCAATTAGTACAGTTTATTAGCTAAAGTTACCCCTGTTTCAGGACTTGACTGAACTGACCTCTGTTTACTACGAACCATATTTCTATCTGTAAAAAATTCATATGATTATGAGGTTTGTTTCTCCTGAAACTAGACTCAATAAGGATTCTGAAGATATAAAATACACCACTTAATTATATCTGTACAATTTATGGTGAATTTCTAAAGTTGGAACAGGGGATCCAGAAATCACTCTGACCCTGTTTCACTAAAATTCAAATATCTTCTAACATATAATTCCTTTACCTGTTTAGTTTGTTTCATGTGAAACTAGACATAATAAGCTTCAATTTGATATTTAATACATCACCAAATTCAATTTCTATGATTTTTAGTAAATTTTCAAACTCACGTCAGTGTTGCTGCAATATTCTGTTTATGGCAAATTTCATCCCTTTTTATGAGTTTTCATGATTAAAGTATCCTATTAACCTTCCATGACATCAAACATAATCTAAACCATAACTTATCATTATCAAGCATTTTCTCAACTATTCCATCACCATATCATAAGATCATTTACACAAGATAGGTATATTGCTATACATGCCATACTTAAATTTACAAGCCATTTACGAAAAGTTCTTAGGATAGTGTGGTGATCCTTCGACCTATCCCGACTCTCGAGCTGGCTTGTCCAAAACTACAATGAGTAAGAAGGAGGGAGTAAGCATAAATGCTTAGTAAGTTCATATGCAAATAATAAGTAACATAACAAACAATCAAACCAATCAACATTAGCATATATCACCAAAATACATATCACATTTCTAATCATTTTTCATCATCTCATTACCTTATCGTGGTTGTATCAATACTCAATCCGAGGGTTAAATACATACCTGTCCAAAATATCCATTTCACATCACTTACCAATATGTCTCTTTACGTCTCGAGTTTTCCTCCATTTGAGTAGAACTTTACCCGTTGAACACATCGGAATATAACTCGGATACATGGATAACTTGCACATAAGTGCCACATATGCAATCAAGCAATCATGTAACCCGCCCATAAGCGAACTCGGACTCAACTCAACGAGCTCGGGCGTTCGCATCCATAAGTGAACTCGGACTCAACTCAACGAGCTCGGATGCCTAGTTACATCTCACGAACTCGGACTCAACTCAACGAGTTCGGACATTCGCATCCATAAGTGAACTCGAACTCAACTCAACGAGTTCGGATGTTCAACCATCCTAGTGACATGTCACTTGTATCCTAATCTATTCCTAAGGTTCAAACGGGATTTTTCTCGAACACATATCCTTGCCGTCTTCCGTAGAATGCCGGAACCAATACTCAGTAACAATTATGTTTAACAAGTAATTCACATAATTTGCATTTTATTCGAAATTAACCACAAAGCATATATTTCATGATAAAAATCAGCATATCACATAATTGACATCAATGACTTAAAAATAACAATTATGCTACATTATTTACACATGAACTTACCTTGGTACCAAAATACAAAGATTTTGCAATTTAGTCCACAATCTTTTATTTTCCTCGATTGAAAAGTCGTTTCCACGTCTTTCTTGATCTAAAATAACACATTTAGCTTATTTAATACTCACATTATCAAATTAATCCTTAATTCAAATTTTGGCAAAATTACAATTTTACCCCTAAACTTTTGCATATTTACACTTTTGCCCCTAGGCTTGGGATTAAACTTTATTCCTTATTCTTATGTTTTACAACATGCTGATCACTTTTCCCTTCTATGGAAACATCAAATTCTCACTCTAACATGTACTTGTGACTATTAGGTATTTTTACCGATTAAGCCCTTTTACTCGTTTTTGCTTAAAATCGAGTAGTACAAGTTGTCTAACATAATTTAAAATCTCATATTCTATCATAAAACATCAAAATACACAAATTTCACCTATGGGTATTTTTCCAAATATAAACCCTAGGTTAAATTATTGCTAACATAAGCTTTATCGAGTTACCGGGATCTCAAAAACGTAAAAATCATTAAAAACGGGGCTTAGAATCACTTACTATGAAGCTTGAAAGTTGACGAAACCCTAGCTATGGTGAGAGTGAAGTTTCAGCAGCAACTAAATGGGGAAGATGACCATTTTGTGTTATTTTTCCTATTTTATTTCATTTAATATCCAAATGACCAAAATGCCCTTAATATCTTTCTTTGAAAATTTTCATGTACAAGCCCATTTTTGTCCAAAATTTTAGAAATTGGTCAAATTCTATTTAAGACCTCCTAATTAATATTTCAAAGCAATTTCATACTAAAAACTTCTAGAATGCAAGTTTTGCAACTTTTTCGATTTAATCCCTAACTTCAAATTAAGCATTTTATGCATAGAATTTCTTCACAAAATTTTCACACAATCATGCAATCATATCATAAACCTCAAAATAATTATAAAATAATTATTTCTATCTCGGATTTGTGGTCACGAAACCACTATTCCGATTAGGCCCTAATTTGGGATATTACAAGCGACATCTCTTGTCTCGCTTCCTTGATGATACCAAAATTGAGGCTTGCCTATCTGACTTGCTATTCGAACCAAACTCATTGTCGAGTTTGTCTTTGCTAAACAGATAACCCTTCACATCCTCGAATGAGAGATTATATCTGCCATAAATCAAGGTTTCCCTAAAAGACTTGTATGAAAAGGATAAATAGCACAGTAATAGCATAGTCTGATCTTCATCGTTAATCTAAACCTCAACATTCTTTAAATTATTCAAAAAAGTAATAAATTGAATGAAGTGATCTCTAAGGTGTTCACCTGCATTCATGTGGAACATGTACATTCGTTGTTTCAGCACTAATTGGTTAGCCAAAAACTTTGTCGCATAAAGGGTTTCTAACCTTTTCCATAAGTTGAATGTCATTTTCTCCATCAAAATCTCCTACAATACATTATTTGTTAGATATAATTGAATCATGGATAGAGCTTTTTTATCTAACCTATCCCATTCTGATTTATCCATGTCTGCAGACTTCTTCTCTGTAAGGACCTTCTCAAGATTGCCCTAAATCAAGATTATTGTCATCCGAACTTGCTACAAATTGAAATTTGTGATGTCATCAAACTTATCAATATCAAACATTGTTTTTTCCATCTTTGAAAGGGTTAATTGCGGAAATCGAACTAGCTTTGATACCAATTTTTTGGGGATAAACTGAATATAACAACGAACAAGTAAAATAACGAAGAAATTGAAAAAATTGAACACAAATATTTTACGTAAAAAAACCCTTCTAAAGAGGATAAAAAACCACATACAAAGATAATTTCACTAAAGTGGCAAATACGAGGAGTACAAAAGATGGAGATAAAACTAAATCCTGAAACCTGAAATAAAAACCCTCAAAATGTAAACACAAAATTCTCTGAAAGCTTGTAAAAGCTAAGACCTAAATGTGTAATGGGTTATTTTTCTATGGTGGAAATATGGTCTATTTATAGACTAAATTTGTAGGTCAAATAATGTTAAAAATAACCTATACTAATCAGAGTTTATGTGGGAAACTAAAAAAAATAGAGTTTAACTGGGAGAAGAGAAGCCGAAAAATATGAGGCCTAACTCTATAGCTACTACCTCTTCAAATCATACAGAAGTAATGTAATGTATGAGGTAAGCTAAAAGTATGTTTAGCTAAAGATGTTGACCCAAAATATCTAGAAGATACTTGGTTTACCTTTATAGGAAAAGATGTCAACTATATTATAAAATGATAATGCGACATGTATAGCTCAATTGAAGGGCGATTACATCAAAAATCAGTGCAAAGTAAAACATTTGAAAAATTAGCATACAAGATTGAAATGTGTCAACCAAGAGATGTAATGTGATGTATCCAGTAAGAGGAGTCTAAAACAACGTTGAAATCTTTTCACTTAACCAAGGTTTTTGTCCCACTGGATTTTCTTGGTAAAGGTTTTTAATGAGTCAACTTGTAATGAGTGATTGTATACTTTTTTTCCTTCATCAGGTTCTTATCTCATAAGGTTTTTCCCAATAAAGTTTTAATGAAGCATATTTTCCTTTTCTTGACATCCAAGGGAATTGTTGTAAATATTTCATAAGTGGATGTCTTTTCAATTGTAACATATGGTGGTTGAAACCCTATAAATGGAGCGCATTATAAGCATATGACATCCAAGTTAAAAGAAAAAATTATCTCATATAGAAAGAAATTTTGTGTTTTATTTTTCTCTCATCTTTGTTTTTACTATTCTTTTGTTTTTGTTATTACTACAATACCTCTTTTGCTTTCATAATATTTTTCTCTTTTTTCTCGAATTTTTTCCATAATTTTAAGTATTTTAAGATATTATTAAATTTTAACAAATAATTTAAATATTAAAATGATTTTAATGTAATATTCTAGTAGTTAAATAACTTTAAATAAATTTTCTTTTTTTAAATAAAATATTTTTTGAAATATTTGAAAAGGATAATATTGATTTTAAAATTTTTTATATTTAAATTATTTAAAATTCTTATATTTCAAAATTAATTTATATTTATATTTATATTTATATTTATATTTTACATTTTAATGATTTTTACTTGTTTTATAAAATATCAAAATTAGGGTTCATTTTAGGTTAAAAAATTATATCAGTCCATGTATTTTTAAAAATTTGAAATTTAGTTCATATATTTTAAAATTTAAAAATCTAAACTTCTTATTTCTTCAATTTAAAAATTCTAGTTTAATCATTATCATAATTTGTATTTTCTATCAAAACTTGTGAATTTAAACTTGTTTATTTTTTGTCAATAATGTGCAACATGAGGACAATCTAATTAACATGCTAAGTTAACAAATTTTGACAAAAAAATTCTAATAATGTTAATAATTGTACTAAAATTTTTAAATTAAAAAAACAAAAAAGTCTTAATTTTTAAAATTTTAAGTAAATTGACTAAATTTCAAAAAAAAAAAAAAAAAAAAAAAAAAAAAAAAAAAAAACAAGTACTAACAACATATTTTGAGCTTTTATTTTAAAACATGAAATTGTATATTTCCACGTTCCAATTTTATTTTTGAAATCAATATTAAATTTCAGCTTATTTAGTTGCTACATTTAAAATCACGTGGCATCATTGAATATTCTAAATGTCACTTTATTATAGGTAAAGTGAACCAACACGTTTAAAGCGCAATTTCCACATTGAAAATTTGATATTTTAAGGACTCTTTGTGACATTATCCTAAAAATAAATATCATGCAATATAAACATAAGAAGACAAAAGACAACTTGGATTAAAAGCCAAGTTGTAAATAAAATTGTTAATTTAACTCCCCCCCCAAAAAAAGCCTAGTTTTCCATTCCATCCACCATTGCCTTCATCTTCGTTCCAGTCGTACCAAACATATTAAAAGAACCTTCTTGCTTCCTCACTTGTACCCCTAAATCCCCATCGCTAAGGGGATCATTCTCTATTATCAAGCAAATAAGGAGATTATAAAACTTGAAAATACTAAGAAAATCAAAGTTTTCAGAATTTGATTGATGATCAAACCGGTCATATCATCGGTTCCCAATTCAATCAATCCAACTAATTTGTCCACTTCAATCAAATAAATTTTAAAAAAAAAAATAGATTAAAAAAGTAAAGAGACGGTTCACTGCCGATTTAACCAGTATTTAGCCTGATTCAACTTGTTCCGTGTGGTTCACAGGTTAATCAGTCCAACCCCTCTCTCCAGGCTGGTACCCTAACTAAACTTAAAATATTCCGGAACCTAAAAAAAATGTAGACAACAATGATGGAACAGTTATACTATATGTTGCATGAAACTATATTAACAGACCATTTACGATTTAGAAACTAGAAACATTACATAGGTTTAGAGTTCCACCGCCACATAACATTAATGGGCAACACCAATCCTCCATTAAAAAACAAGAATAAAAGTTGAATGAGATACTCACAATTAGCGAATATATATTACTCAAAATTTTAAGCAACCAAGAGGGTATCCAAATGCTACTGTTGCTTACACTCTGGAGGGCGCTCACCATGCTGATTTAGGCCGGCATTTGCACTTGCGCTCTGCATCTTAAACAAAACCCAGGTTTAAACAAATCACAACAAATCAGCCATTAAATGATAGCAAACATACGGTACACCATTCCATCATACAACTTATAACTCTCTTGGCCATTATAATAACTCGATGCAGTAAATTTTCAACAAATAAAATAATAAATAAACTTAATTTTTCAAAATATAAATGAAATTATAGGCTCACCTTCTTTTTGCCCTTTCTTTCTTCTCTCTCATCTTCTTCATCCCCATCTTCATCCTCATCACCATCTTGGTCATCACTGTCATAATCACTTTCTAATCCATCATACTCATTCCCCTGAACAGCTTCCCCCGTAAACCATGATACTGCATGAGGAATTAGTTTGTCTCGAATTGCCGAACTACACAAACAATCCAACATTTCATTTGAGAAACAAAAAAATGTGAAGATTACAAGAAAACATAAACAAAACAATGATGTTTCACTTGCAGTATATTTTTCTTCACATTTCAAGAAGGTAGAAACAAGAATTCTCACCAACACTTTCCCCCATTTATCTCTTACATAGCATCAATGACAGTTCTTTCCAGAGAAAAAGGATTTAATTCTCAAAATAGCAATAAATGAAAAGCATTTAATATGCCACACTGACCTTAGACCGACAACACTAATCCAACGAAAACAACAAGCACCTTGGTAAGGTACTAACCAAAGAAATGCATCTTCAAAATAGCTCTCACAAAAAGAGATACCATAGACTCACCCAATGTTATAGTCATGTTCCATTCGATCCTGAAGTTCCTCAGCCTGTTGATAGATATATCAATGAAACTAAGAAGAACACACCATAAAATTATTGAGTTAGCCTTCCTATTCCAAAAGAAAATGTCAAACTTACAAGCTCATCATCAATATCATCATCTTCGGGGATTTGAGGAGGGTTGAAGAAGTTGAAGAAGCTTTCACAATTTTCAGTTTTTGTAATGGGCTTAGCATTCTTCGATCCTTTCTTGGGCTTCTTTTTTAGGACCTTCTGTGTCAGGCATTTCCCAGGATACCATTCAATCTTCGTTCTACAAATTACCCTAAGTTTTATGATCTGTATAGAAGGATAACCCAAAAATTTCTTAGTATAAAAGCATATTTTAACTCACCCAATTGCTTTCTCCAAGATGGGCTCATTTTCATCATCAACCATGTGATATGTTTTTGTCAGGACGGTATTCTTAAAAAAAGGGTTAGAATCAAAGAAAAATTCTAGCTTGAAACCCTTATGATCATCGTTTCTGCTCCACTTGATATCTTTAAGATACTTGAGAGCCCCTTCATCTCGCTCTGAAATCTATATCAGCAAAGATTAAATCATAACATACATTTTCAAATCAACAAATAGAACTCATCAGATAAGGAACTACACATTTCACGTACCTCCTCAGCCAAAATTTCATTCATTTTCATTGCAGTTTGCCAAAAGTCAGGCACTCCTTTTTCTGCATTTAAGATTATGTCAACCCATCTCAGGATTAATGCATTGATACAATTTCAGAAACTTTACATGAGTCACCAAGATTCAATACCTTCTACACATTTATCCCCTTCTTCGTCCATCACAGCTTCATTTGTTTCTCCTTCAACCTTCACTATACCATTCACAATTTCATACCTCTGCATTTTTTAGTTATTAGAAGAAAGAATCAAGATAAAGAGGAATGCTCAAATAAGCTTCCAAGAAATGCGAGAAATATGCATGTGAATAAATCAAAACTCACGAAACAAGAAACATCACAATATGCAAAGGCTTATATATGACATAATGAAGCATTAATGTCCAAAAGAACCCCACAGACCTTAGTATAAAGTGGTTCATAAAGTTTCTGATACTTGGCCTCCAATGCAGCTCTCTCCTCAAAAAACTTCTTCTCCAGTTCATCATGTTCACTCTGCAAAATGAATATGTAAGAAAGTATTCTTCTTTTAAAACCAAACAAAGTTGTAGTCCAATACTCCAATCAATTGTAGGAAGGTGTCAACCTTCCAATTTTATTGAAATCCCATCATCACAAGTGTTAGTAAAGTGAAAATTTATATTAAATCCAACCATAAGTAATATTTCAATAAGTAACTTAAAACCTATAGTAAGTAGAAAAGTTAGACAAGGAAATATGGTCTCAAAGTCAAGAAAAGTTGATAGTAAAAGTACAAAAGAAAACAGGAGAGCAAAGCTTGAATATAGAATGAACTAAACAGTTCTACATGGTATGCATGAGTTGCACTTCCTATCAGGAGTTCAGGTATTAGTTCGATATCTTAGGAGATATAAATGAGTTCTCCTATGAAACTCGGCATATTAACTAGGACAACAAGAGCATAATATTATAAAATAAAATAATAATAATAAAAAACCCACCATAGAAACAAACATGTATGCTAGAATATCAACCAGTCAAGCCTTATGAGTCACCATTCAAGACAACATTACTTAAGAGCAATCCGTATAACAAATTCAAACATCAATCAACATGCCAATAATAATTCTCTAACAAGCACAACATTCTCATTGACATAAGTTACCTTCCAAAGCAAGAAATCATTTCCAAGACAATAAATTGAAAACGAAAAAATGCATAACTCCTACTCCCAAAAAAAATCCACAGGTCAAAAAAAAAAAGTATGAAGGCAAAAGAAGGAAAACATCTCTCAAGTAATAACAAATATAACAACTTTGAGAATCCAAACAATCTAGACTGAGCTATAGCATGTTCCAGGATGTATAATCACATCAATGAAATTGGCAACAAAGAGCATGCCTTGGGTATGACAAAGATTAGATGTGGAATGCAGACATAGAGAGAACATAAGTTTAAAATCAGATGTACGACCTGAATCTCCCTGAGAACCTCAACACGTTTTCTGACATTTGGCGATAGTGTTTCTAGCACATCAGCATGTTGTCCCGCTAAATTTTGAAGCTTATTCTGCAAAAAGCAGCCAAAAGGGGGCTAAACACACTATTGTAAATAACAAATAGAAATAAGACAACTTCACAGTTCACACACCATCAACAGAACAATGTATCAAATGGTGAGCCATCAGGGTTAAAAACTTCAAACTACTACTAAATACAAACAACCTTAAGCATAATTCTCATTCGTTAGTTTCTATTCTACAACATATTTGATATTTCTATTCCATTTTCATATTTTACAATAAAAAAAAAAAGCATTGTAAATAAAAAAGAATCACTTACCTTAAGCTCATTAACCAGGCCGGCGCGTTCCTCAGCACTCAAAGCTGCGGACAAAAGAATCACATTAAAAAACTTACGTAATCTCTGATAATGATAACGAAATCACAACCGAGAAATAGATTTAAAAAATTTACCAATGGATAATCACATGCCATTTGAAAAAAAAAATAATAAGTGAGATGGGAAGAGAACAATTAAGTAGGTATACCAGCAGCGGCGGCGGGGAGGGGGACGCCAAGATCGGATGCGTCATCGTTACTCATCTTTTCTGGCGTTGAAATGAGTATTTGGGAAGCAAGAAAAGGAAAATACAGTGGGAAAGAGAAAGGCAGAACCCTCGGAAACGTGACGCGATGAAGGGCCAAGTTATTTATTAGAGTGCTAAAAGTGAGATTATACCACATAAGCCATAGGCCTAACGAATGAGATACAATGTAAATAAGATTTTGTATGGCTAAATAAACCAAAATCAGATATGGTGGTTAATGCTGCCATGTAAAAGAAATTATGATGTGAAGTAATTTAATTAGTTTCCAACTTCGATTAGTTATTAATGTAAGAGATATGAGTTTAAATGTCTTAAAACACGTTATCTTCTTATTTATAAGTATTTATCGCATTTTTTTAATTAAGCCATATATATATTATAAAGATATATCAGGTACAACTTCAACTCTATTTGGTTGGTTGTGTAACTTTGACTAGGATCAAAGATGATCCTATTGCTTATTTGAATTCCAATTGGTGGAAAACTAATCATCTTTATTTTCTAGCCCAAACAGCATTAGAGAATGCATGGACGTGAATTTAAGAAAATCAACCCAATGTACCTCAAAGATATAGCAAAATGTGCTTAACAATCTACGATGTTACTGATTAAGATGATATCATCAACATACACTAGTAGATATAAGATTTATTACGTACTAATCTTCCTCATAATCAACAGTAATATATTTCCAAAAAAAAAATCTACAATAACACCTCCCCTTCTATTCATAGCCTTTCAATCTCTCTAAGCACAAACTCAACTTCCTAACAAAGATCATGTATAAAGATTACAAAGCGCATAGCCTCTGAAGTTGGTGTATGCACTCAGTTCTAGCAGAGGGCTGACAGTTCATCTAAACATTGTTCAAGCATCAGAGCTGCGTCATTCTGTAGGGTTATAAAATGGAAAAGTTATGACAATGATTTTGCTATAAAAACTATGAAACATTTTTAGTATTAGGAATTGATGATTCATACTGCAAAAACTGGATTGGTTCCGTAGTAGGGTTAGCTGAACAAGTATTGTCATCAATTTGAGCTTAGTCTCGAATTCCCATTTTTCTGCCTGCATGGAGCATCAAAAGCAAAAAGGGTGTTTCGTAAGTGGTCAACACAAAAGTTCAAAAGCAGGATTTGAACAATGATAAGCGACTCACCAAAATGAATCCTTCTTTTCCTGAGCTAATAGCTCCTCAAAGGAAATGTCAGAAATTTCGGTATCTGCACCTTCCATCTGCTCACCAGACTTGGCCTTTAACTCCATGCAAGCACCAATTTCAAGCATCTGTGAGAGAAAGAAAGAAAGAGAGATCAGAATCATGATAGTAACTGTTTAATTGTAATGAGACAAAATAAACAGGGAAATTCCCAACACATGCTATCTTCATAAACACAATTTTAAGATTGAGAAAACATGTTAAGTTTACTGTCGTAACAAACTGCAACCTAAAGAGTTGAAGCCAAACCCGAAAGGTTGTTTATATTCCAAATTCAACCACATGATAATAGCTGTTAAGTTGCACGGACAGATAGGTAATAACAAAATAAAGTTCCATGCATAGCATTTCAAGGTTAACAAGAAGCCACCAAGAATAAAGGCCAAAAGAAGAGTGATGGGAGACAAATAAGCTTTACTTTGTAATAATTTGGGCAATTATGTTCAGTTATCCTTCCTTGAAAACTAAACAGACAACAGAATTAACTCTACCTTGCTATTAGAATATAGGTATGAACTCTACCTTCTTGTATGCCGGTGATAGTTTAAGTTGCTCTTGCAGCCAATTATAGACAAATGCATCCTCTTCTAATCTCTTCTGTTCCATTTCAAGCTTGTATATCTAAACATGCAAATTCATTGACCAATTAACAACTAATTAATGCCATAAGCTTAAGTTTTATCTCATATGGTTGCTCACCTGCTGCCTCAGGCGATCAAATGAAGATCTATCCGCTTTAAATAGCAGAGCCTTTGTTATTGTAAACTTACGTTTGATGACCTCAGACCTGTGGCAAGACCATAGCAAGGAAACTAATCAAGAAAATGCTCAGAGCTAGAAGGAAATGTTTGAAAAGCAAAGCTAAGGATCTGGATTTCTAAAACATGACAATGACTTACTTGTGTTGCAGATCATTTCTGGCCTCAATCAAGCAATTAGCAAATTCTCCAACCTGTATAAGGGAGGATAGTATGTTACAGTTGTTGCATATTCAACCCCACCAAAGATTACAACAAATATACCAGAATTAAAAAGGGCAGGGAACCATCTAAGTATCAAATAGCTTATCAATGCAACTATTAACTAATTTAGAGATAACTTTATACGGAAATTCATAATCTTATTCTGAAATTCTGATATATGGAAGCATTCAATATGAAGCAGAGGGCATGAATTAAACTAACACTGGTTCAGGTTTTCAAGTATAACTATACCAAAAAAGGGCACAAACAGGAGAGTATGAGTTTAATATTTTCCTCAATAAAGAGGAGAGTTAGAATTTAATAAAATATTGGATCAAGTTAACATACTTTATGACTGTCAGAGTATAAAAACACAGGATTCGGAGCACTAACAGATATTTGAAACTTTAACTATGCAGTACACTGAACCCAGCATCTGTCTGGCAGTCAACCTTATTCAAGCATAAAAACTCATCTAAAAGATAATGTTGGATTTTGGGAATCCCAGCAAGATATCAGCTTAAATCAGGCCTAAGTTTGAGAGCCTTGAGTTGGTGTCAAGTTTTAAGCCTTACTATTCCTTATTAACATTGGTACAATTGAATCTCGTTCTCAGCATAAAATGTGCCAGACAAACTCAATACAAATTTGAAATAGCCTATATTCCTACCTTATGCCAACTTTACGTTTCAGATCGATTTCCAAGTAACAGAAACAATATAATTACTTTCTTATGTAGCTGAAAAATTTCTACCAAATACTTTTGTAGTTTGCTCATCTAAGTCTCTAGAACAATAATATCCATTTTGCCAATTGATTTGAAGTCCTTAGATGCTTCCAGCACATTGTCTGCAGAGAAGCAAGCGCCAGAATCTACCACTAAAAACTTGAAACTAGCCTCGCCAAACTTTACCAAAATCCTCAAGTCCCTCAATTAAATACTATTCAATGATACCTTAAACTAGCCTCATCCTTTATAACATACAAGAAAAGATGAAAATTTCACCATGACCTTCTTGTACTAGCAACTTTATAAGAGGCCCAGCTTCTTTAAAGAATACTTGTAGAATTGACTCATGCTTCTTCAGAGACTAATTCAAATTTTTCTCGACCTCTGTATACATATAGTATATTATGATCATAGCCCCAGAAAGATGAGAACACAAGCATTTCTGGCTATCTCAAATGCAGGTAAACAAGACTGCCTTCAATCTAGTTCTTTTTTTCGGAAATACACAGATTTAGTTCATCTAACCTGCAATTTAATTTAGAGCGTCATCTAATCCATTTGAAATGACAAAACTTCAATAAATGATGAGCTCTACAGAGCAGATCCCCATGAAGAGGCCATCCACATGGTTTAAGGGGTCATCTTAACTAAACAGCCAAAGAAAAACCTTGTTTCCTATTACCTCAATTGATTATTCTGTGTCCTAATTCAGGCTAAAAGTTTCAGATTCTCTTCATAAATCTTGTTGAACAAAAAAAAAAAAGCACAAACTCAAATAATTTCAAATTGGATAAGTCTTAACCTCGATGGAAAGCAAAGAATACAAATTTAAACTATTGCTTGAAACAAGAAAGGACTTGATTACACTATTCTTTAGATAGTCAAAAGGTAGTTAAAGAACTGAAAAGCACTTAAAGATATCTTACAATAAGAAGCAACAATGGAACTTTCTTTACTATCAAGATAACCCATACAATAAAGCAACATTCAAAAGCAAAAATCTTAAACTACAATAATTCAATACAAATTATAAAAAGGGTAGCCTTTATTAGTACTTGTCAAGTTAATCAATAGATTAAAGAACATCAAGAAAAAAGTGGAACTTCAACAAACCTGAGCTAATGTCAATCCTTTGTTTCCATGAGACTTAACAAGCTGATCGTATTGTTGCTTGATCTTCCTTTGCGTTGCACTACTCGTTGATGTAAAAGGGTACAAACAAACTAACTGGGGCTTGACCTGAGAACCCGAACAACTCTGACCTGGTTCTTCCCTTTTCTTTCTGTCTTCCTCATTTTCTTCTTCGCCTTTGGAATCCAATCTCTTCTTCTTTCCTCTTTTCTTTTTCTTCTTCGCGCTTTGAGATTCAAACAGGTCCCCTTCTCGAACCGACCCAACTTGCCTCGTTTCTTCCCAGGGATGGCTTTCACCTGTAAACAAATCAGCCCATTGTGTAGAATCAGAAGGCAAGATCTCTAGCAGAAGCGAATGGGGAAAATGGGTGGAATCGTTTTCCCGAGTTTGGGCACTTTTATGGGAGAGAGAAGGGTTGGAAAGGGCCGGTTCATTCTGGGATTTTCCTTGTTCGTCTTGTGGATGTTGTTGCTTATGGAGCCTTTTCTTATAGTAGAAAGAAAATAAAAAGAACAGGAAAGAGAGAGCGAAAGAGAAGAGAAAGCAGATGAAAAACATTTGTAGGGATTATTAGTTTGAAGTTTATGAAACAAAACTAAACATAATAAGAAAAAAAAAGGAAAAGGAATGAATGAATGAAAGAAAAACTAGAGAGGAATAATATTTCAAGGTTCAGCCGCCATTAAAACGCGTCATCAGGACTGGCAAAAAAAAAAAAAAAAAAACAGGAACAAAGAGAGATAATAAAAGTGTTGGATGTTCTGCTGTACGTTGTTCCTAATGGTTCAAAACGAGAGGGGAAAAGGCGAAGGCAGTGTTTGTAATTGTGTAATACGATGATGGTTTCGGGATAATATAATCATAATAAATTGGGTAAATTACCAAAATATCACTTTTGTTTACTTCAGGTTATATTTTAGTTACTTATGTTTGAAATGTTACGTTTTAGTCATTTATGTTAACGTGTTGTAACATTTTAGTCACTGAACCGTTAATAACATGACAAGTTAACGTGGCATGTTAAAATTAATCCTTATACTTTTATTTTTTAAAATAATTTACTTTTTTTCTTTTTATTTCTTTATTTTTCTTTTCTCTTTTCCTCTAATTTTAACAAATAAAAAATATAAAAAAATTTACTTTCAAAAAATTGGAGAAGGGAAGAAAACAAAGGAAGAAGTAAAAGAGAATAAAAAATAAAGAGAATAAAAGAAGTTAAAAAACATAAAAGAAAAAAATTAAATTACTCAAAACGAAAAAATATAGTGATCAATTGTATTATTTAACCTAAAATTTTTGTTTAAAATGATGATCTAATATGTTACATCAGCTTACTATTATACCATTAACAAGAATTAACGACTCAATGACTAAAATATAAGATGAGATAAATAAAAGTAACTATTTTAATAGTTTACACTACTAAATTTTGACTAAGTAGTTTAAATTTTTAAAGCCGTTAGATTAAGGAAAATGATCTAAGTGGTACTGCCCACCCAATATGCTAGTCAATGGGATTGTGTCTCGGTTTTGGTCCTTAGATATAATAGGTTAAAATATGCATACTTCCCTTACTTTTTTATATATTTATTTTTAAGAATTTAATATTTCAATTTTTCTCATTTCAACATTCAGGTCTCATTATTAATTATGTTTATATTCTTTTCTTAAATTTGCTAGTTTAACATTTTAAAATAATAAAAAATATTTACTTGATCATCTACAAAAAAATAATGTAATATACTTAAATTAAAAAAATTTAATAATTTTAATAATTAAATTTATATTTTTAAATTTGAAAAATAAAGAGATTTACTTAAAAATATCGTTGACTTTCCTAAAATTATGTCTTGCTCGACCATTCATTCTCAACATCTTGTGGTGAGATCATTCGTTCTCAGCACACTATAAAATGTCCAGTTAAGTAAAACAATCTCGTACTTATTAAATGAATAACATAATGGGCCCCACAATGTACGTCTTTCACACATTAGATGAGAATAATTTTTTTCATGACAAGCAATTGTTCTCTTGTCCTAGTTCTAACTCTCAACTTTTTCACGTGAATCGCCCTCCTTAAAACTGTCACTTACTCCTCCTTACTATTCTTTCTTCCTGTACTTTGTATCAACAATTGTCAAAAGTCTCATTAGCAAAAATATAGCTTAAATTTTGCATGGCTTGATATTGGCATAAATTAGAAACTAAAAAAAAATATAATGTTACTTTCATTAGTGTAATGATAAATGGTTTATGTTATTTTAAGTACTTGTTGACACCAATGTGTTGTTTGATAAATTAAAAAATTAAGTACTGAATTTAAGTTATAAATTTATTTGATATATTACTTAAAATTAATTATAGAATATAACAAGATTGTTTGAAAAATATATTTTTAAATTATAAAAATTATATTCTACATTTTATCTTTAATTTTTAAACATTTCACCTTGTTCTAAACACAAAAAAATAATATAAATTTTTTATATTATAATATAATATTAAAATAAATAAAATTAAATTTTTTTATACAACAAGTCTATCAATTTTTTTTTATTTTGATTTACCAAAAGTGTGTAAAAAAAATCATTAAAAATATTAATTTTTAATTATTTTTTTCAATAATCCATCAAACAAAGCCCAAATGTTACGTTTAAATCTAGATAGCCTAAGTGTTACGTTCAAATTTAGATAATATAAGGTTTACTTTAGCAATACTTCTCAAAAACACTTATAGGGAGAAACTAAAATTTTCAGCTTCTCCAAAAAATATTTTTGAGTCACTTTTTGGCGTGTGAGAAGCACTTTTTTTTCTAAAAAAGTAATTTGTTTAGGAATACTTCTCAAAAGTGTTTTTAAAAGTAATACTAAACACATTCTATTTAAGTAAGAAAATCCAAAAAAAAGTAGTTTTTAATTTAATTATTACTTAAATTTATCTGATGATCTAATTTACATGATCCTGTTTGCAAATTAAAAAATTATAATTATTTTAATTAAATTATAATTTTATTTAATTTATAATTTAATTTAATTTTTTATAATATAAAAGTAAATATTTTATGTTTAAGTTAGTAAAAAGAATTTCAAATGATATATTTAAATAAAATTAAAAATCCGATGGAAAAATTGAACCCAAAGCCAAAGCAATGAAATTTGATACGATTTTGGTTGGAATTTTGAAAAACTAATGTAATCACAACTTTTGGCGGAAACTAATATTTTGGACAACCCCTTACCTCAATAAAAGATGATAATTTTAATAAAATTATTTAAATATTAGTTATGAAAGTTGAAACGTGAAGAAGCACATGTTATCAATAAAGTAACTATTTGTAATTTTTTTAATCATATAAAATGTATTTTTACTGTTATGTTAGTAAAAATGTGTCTTATAAAGTACATTTTTATTTAAGATTAATAATTTAACTTCTTTAGTTAAATAGTTAAATGTTGGTGCTTTTGTTTTTTTAGCTTCCTTTGGTTTAGCTTTTAATGCCAGTGTGGTGTAGTTGGGATAGATTATTGTTATCAACCTCATTGATTGCTTGTTTGGTTCAGCATTATACTACGGTCAAAATTTATTTCAACCACACTAATAGGCTCAAAAGTGACTAGAGATTTCAGCAGTAGTTAAACCCAATAAAGCAGTAGGTATTTTTAATAGGCAAAAGTACCCATACTTTTATTTATTACTTTATCATTTTATCCTTGAAAATTAAACTAATTTCTTTTCCAACCTTATTTGTTTTTAGATTTGGGAACAAAATAGCCACTTGTTTTTCATATTTGAAAACTAAAACAGTGATTATTGTTGGTTTCTCCCCCTTCTTTTTGCTTTGTTCTTGGTTGTGACTGCTACTTTTTTCTTTACCTAAAGGTTAGTTTTTATATATTTGTGTTGAGTATGGTATCATGTTCACGTTATGTTTTCATCTCGTTTCTAAATTTTTCGAGTTTAGATTGGATTATTGATCAGTTGGGGGTATCTGCAAATATGAGTTGTAGTTTTCACTTCTACAATGAATGCAAAAATTTAGCTTGTAGTTGAGAATTTTTTAAGAATTTTTTAGTGCAGTGTAGTGCTCAGTTATAGTTTTTCTTCTTAATACAAGATTAAAATGATAAACAAACCATAAAATCTTGGAATGAATCTTAACCCAAATATGAATATAATGTTTCTTGTTGTTAAAGTTTTGAAATAATTTTGAGCTATAAAAAAACAAAAAAAAAGGAAAGGAAAGATCCATATATTTGTACGAGAAAAAAATATTTAAGTTGGGTCATTATTTTTTAAGAATCAAGGAAAGATCCATCCATGTAACTTATTGGTAGGAATGCAATACGTTATTTATAAGAATCAATGTTTATTTTGGGTACTTTTGAATCCTCTCCCTTTTGAAGAATTTTTTTGTTTTTTTTACTACAGAGTCGTTCTTGATATCTTGTATTTTTTTTTCATTTAGCTGTGTTCTTAATTCATAATCATGATGGGGATTAACATTTTATTTTATTTGGATTAGATGCAAAAAAATATAAATAAAAATAATTAATTTAATTAAGCTTTAAATAATTTTTCACAAGAAAAAAAAAATAAAAAATTTATTTAAGGGACAACATGAAGAAGACTCTAAATCAAGCAATTAGTGATTAATTATTTTCAATGGAGGATAGGATAGAAAGCCAAATAATTTCCCATTGAGAAATTGGCTACCCATTCGTTATGAATTGGCGGTATTTACAATGAAATGGTATTTAATATTTGTTATGTATTATTCTTATTTTTTATGAAACTATATTATTGTTTCTAATTATATAAAATGAACAAATTAAATGAAATATATTTTGAATGTTTTAAAAAATAATGTTATCAAAATTCGAGTTATGCCTAGAATATGAAGTAGTTTACTACAATTAGTGCTTTTGAGACCAACAAATCTTGAGAAACACAACTTTGAAAGATCACCCTTTTGAAATAATTTTAGCCTTTTCAATCCCTTACATATCTTTGTGTTTGAGAGGCTGAATTGTTATACGTCTTTAGAAAATCTAAATATATGAAACTTAGGTAGTGTGGAAAATCTATCTAACATGGTTATACAATTATCCAAAAAGTAATGAAATGTTGTATGATTTGGTGCTAATGCTAAACTATGTCACATTGACTCTTCATTTTTTTTAAGTATTCATATTGGACATCCTTAGTTTTTTCATTCATATTTGGAAATCGGTGTGAAGACATGATATACATATATGCATGTCCCATATGAGTGAAAATTAAATACTTATATTCTATTACTTTGTTTAGTACAATACATTAAATTATTACAAAGTTTTTGTGAGAAATATTGAATGAGCTTTACAAATGCGTGGATGTATATATACCATGATATCTTAAGATATATGTTTGCTTATATTTGTTATAATGATCTTTAAATGATGCTTATTATGGTATACATATTTATGGTTTTATGTTGGTTGACATTTAAAATCAAAATAATAATAATAAATGGTAAAGACACAAAACTTTGTGGAGGGAGATAGTACATTAGCAACAAAAGTTGTTTGGGATGACGAGTTGACGTTGATATTTTGTGAACTTCGCATGAATGAAGTCAATGTTGGTAATAGACCGACAACTCATCTAAATTCAAAAGGATGGGAAAATGTCATTGCTCTTTTTCAAGGAAAAACACAAAAAATTATGAAAACCTTAATTGAAAAATAAGTGGGATACATTAAAAAAGGAATGGAGGTTATGGAGGGAATTGCTTAAGGAATCTTCAAGTATAGGACGGTGTCCATCTAAAAAGACAGTCGATGCTATCGAAGAATGGTAGGCTGAAAAAATACATGTTAGTATTAACTTTATCATTATTTAATGCATAAAGTTTATTGAAATTAATAATTTACAAATATAAAAATCTTAGTATAACATTTAACATGCTATGTAGAAAAATCTTGATTTTAAAGGATTTAAGAAGAAAGGAATTGAACCACGATTAAATGAGTTAATGTGGGAAATGTTTAGTGGCATTGTAGCCACTAAAGAGAATGCATGGGCACATTTGTCTAGTGTTCTTCCAAATGGGGTTCCTATGGGAGATGATATACCTAATGGGGGATTTGGTGATTCAGATGAACATAGTAATGAGAATGAAGATATTCTTCCTAATGAGGCACCATCAAATCCTTCTCATGAAACTCCTAATCGAAAAAAGCAAACACTTGGGGTTGTACACGATAAAGATAAAAAAATCAAGTTCAAGTAGAAAATCATCAAGAAATACATTAACTACTCAGATTGAGAAATTGTGTGAGAGTATGGCTAGTCCAAGGAATTCAGTGAATGAAATTATTTTTCCTCACTCTCAATATACTATTTCAAATGCAATGGACGCTTTGCGTGCTTTGGGAGATGAAATTCCAAAAAAAAGATGAACTGTACTATTTTTCCATCAAAATGTTTCAAACACTGGTAAAACGAGAAGTGTTTTTGAATTTAGATCCAGATGTTAGGGTTTGGTGGCTTCAACGTGAGTATGTTAAACAAAATCTAATTGCATCATTTTCATCCTTGGTAGCAACATCCTCATTTCCCTTCCAACCATACCATCAATCACCTCCACCATAAGCTCCTTAAAATTATTACTGTAATATAACTATACTACTTTTTTATGTGTAAAACTAATATATGATATTTTTTATGTTTGGTATTTTTATGCTATGCTTTTATTCAAGTTTATGTGTTGTATAGAATGTCACAAAATATTAATTTATTTTCATTTGATTACTTTTTCAAGTTATGGATGAATTTAACAATATGTATAATAGTTTTGATATGAATTATGATACCCTTGAATTAAGTGAAGAAGCTCAATAAAGAATAGCCACAATTGTTACACAAGTTGAGCACAATAATTATCATGAAGAGGAAGAATACGTGTTAAGCAGTGTATTGGTACACCATGGAACTTATTTCACTATGCAACCGTGTATGGATTCAAATTATACAGGTCAAATGTGGATGGACGAAGTACTAAATGGGCATGATGATCGTTGCATGAATAGTTTTAGGATGCCAAAAAATATATTTCACAGCTTGTTGCATGATTTGCAAACAGATTATGGCTTAAAGCATGAGAAAGTATCAGCGATGGAGAAGTTAGCATTATCATTGTACATTCTTGAAAATAGAAAATCAAATTCAAATGCAACAAAGTGGTTTCAACGATCTGGGGAAACTATTAGTCAATTTTTTACTGATATGTTGCATATATTTGCTCGAATGGGAATAGACACGATTAAACCCACTGAAGGTCAATTCGAGGAAGTACCGAACCATATTCAACATGATACAAGATATTGGCGTCACTTTAAGGTAAAATTTACACAATCTTTATATTTTTAAAATATAAATTATTTCTAACTTTTATCTCATTACTTGTATTTATTTTAAAGGATTGTATTGGGGCCATAGATGAAACACATATAAAAGCATGCATTTCGCCTTCTTGTCAAATACCTTATATCGGACGGAAAGGTGAACCAACTCAAAATATTATAGTAGTTTGTGACTTCAACATGTGCTTTATTTTTGCATTTCCTGGTTGGGAAGGAACAACACATGACAGTAGAATTTTTTTGCAAGCACTTAGAAAACAAGAGTTAAAGTTTCCACACCCTCCACCAGGTTGAACTTTAATTTTTTTAGTTAATCTTTACATAAAAACAATATTAAAATTTTTAATTTATTTTTAAACTTGATATTATGTTTTACTTTTTTGTAGGAAAAAATTATCTTGTGGATTCAGCATATCCACAAATGGCAGGTTTTCTAGGTCCATATAGGGGGAACGATATCATTTACCTGATTTTCGTCGAGGTAATCATCGAGTATCTGGAAAAAAAAAAGAAATCTTTAATCATGCCCATTCTCCGTTACGCTCTATGATTGAACGAACATTTGAAATATGAAAAAAAATGGCCAATATTAAGAGATATTTCCAGTTATTTATTCAACAAGCAAGTTTTAATTGTTATTGTAAACATTGGTCTTGCATAATTACATTCGAAGACATGCTTGGTCAAATGATGAGGATTTTTGACAATTTGAGAATATACCCGACATGCCAGTCTTTTCAGGCCATTTTGACAGAGGTGAATCGAGTTCTTCTAACAGTGAAAGTGACCTTGAAATCGCGATATTAAGGGAAACCATTGCAACTAGTTTAATGAATCCATATTTGTAAAAATATTTTATATCATAACCTAATTTCTAGTAATAATGAAACTTGTTATGTTTTATGTTACTATATTTTTTCTATTAAAAATCATCTGTTTAGATACTTTAAAATTTGATCGAAGTATAATGTTACTATTTGTGAAAATAATATTTATCATTGTTATAAAAAATATTTAACTATAAAAAATTAAAAATAATTATCATTGTATTTAATAAATAATTTAAATTGATTATATAATTTATTAAAATGTTTATAATAAAATATTGGAAGATACATTTTAATATTTTATTAAATGAATTTATAAATTCACATATTTTAATAATTTTATAAAAGTAAAATAATTTAAAAAACTTCTATTATATATCAATTCTAATCTGATGTCCTTAATAGTCATTTTTTATTTTCATCTCACCGCTACAGCTGCATTTGAATCCAAACACACTCCACTATTATTTCTAATATCACCGCTACACTATCCAATCTCACTGCTACAGTAACTAATCTCACCGCCACCGCTGTTTTTAACCTCACCGGAGGTAAATACACCGCCCATCCAAACTAAGCCTCAGTCTCGGGTTTGATTCCTCTTTTACTTACATTTGTATTGTTTATTTCATGTTGTTTCAAGCTTTTTTTATTTTTAATTAATGTTTATAATTAATAAATATATTATTTTCAAGTTTTTTTATTTTTAATTAATAACTCTTTTATTTATAAAATCAAATAATTATTGCAAATATCATTATTTTTAGTAAACATAATTTTTATATGTGTAATATTTATTTTTCAATATATATCATAAGTATAGTAAATTTTAGTATTATATATTTTTGTATGTGTATTTGAAATTATTACTTGAAATATTTCGCGTATAAAAATATTTGAAATATCATACCCACAATGTAGATGAAAAAAATAATATTTGAAATATTTTACATATTTGAAATAATAATGATATTTGAAATAATTATCTGATTTTATAATTTTAGAAATCACCGTACCCACAATATAGGTAGAGAAAATAAATATTTGACATATAAATATTATATATAAATATTATATATAAAGAAAAAGATACTAAAATAATTATTTAATATTTTTAAAAAATAATTACATATTTATTGTTTAATTTAATAAATAAAATATTTATTAATTAAAAATAAAAAAATAAAAAAATATATTTATTAATTATAAACATTATTTAAAAAAAAACTTTAAACAACATGAAAGAAAAAAAATACATATTACAATGTTTATAAGAAGAATCAAACTTGAGACTCAAGGATAAAATCACAATTATCTAACCATCTAACCAAAAAAGTTAATGTATTAAAAATATTGATTAAAAATAATAATAACAATCTTAAAACAACATGAAATAAAAAATATAAACAATATGAACTGTTTGGTTGAATGGAATAAAGCTGGAATTAGTAATTCAACTGTTTAGTTGAATGGAATTGAATAGAACTGTAATAGTACTCTTATGTTTGGCTGAATGGAATGATGTTGTAATAGTATAAGGAAAAAAACTAAACTGATCATAGTACCATTAACATTTAGGTAGATGATTATTGTTATTGTTATTAAATTTTAATAGGATTATTATTAAAAATAATTTAATAAATAAATAATAAATAATTTAATCATATTTTAATATAATAATTATTAAATATAATTTAATAAAAATAATATATAATTTAATAATATTTTGAATATAATTATTTTTATATTAAAATATTTTATTTTAAATTATATTTTGAAATTAAATATTTTATTTTATATTTTCTAAGTCTAAGTTTTAATGGACTAATCTAAATTTTTTTTTTGTTATTCAATATTGCATGGAATAGCCTCAAAGAGTAACTATTACAAGAAGACAAGTAATAGGGAAGTAAAATTTAAATTGTCAATTTTTAGTGAAAATATGCTCTATAGAACGTATTTTTAGTTTTCTCTCTCCAAAAATGACATTTTCTTACAAATATAAAAAAAATAAAATCATAAACATTAAAATATAATTTAACCCATTTTCTTTAACATTAACATTAACATTATCATCAATTAAATTAATTAGTTCTACATGATTAAATTCTACTTTTACCTAATTTTCCTCCTACTAATTTGTAGTCACTATTTTTTTTGGCTTTATTAAATTAATGTATTTAATGTACTTTAGCAATGTGATGAACAATTATTATTATTATTATTGACAAAAGTTATAATCTATTTTGTGTAATTTGTGTTAGAGGAGAGTATTTTAATAATTTGTGTAATTGAATCATATTTTGTGTAATTATATAACACATTAGGAACATTGTAATAATGTGTAATTGAGTAATATTTTGTATAATTTTACAAAACATTACAAAACACCCCCTACAATGTTTATTGATATCTAATTTTCATTTTTGATGTGGAAATTAAAGGGAACAGAAAATGTCTTGTAAAAGGAGTTGACAACTTCTTAGTCTTTAGTCTTTAGTCTTTAGTCTTACCCTTGAAATTGGAATACAGAAAGGAGCACACTGCAATTAAAGCCATGACCTTGTTTAAACTAACAAACCAAAACATGTTTCAATTTGTTTTAGCAAATTCATTAATTTCTATTTTTATCCCCAAACTCTATTTTCCTTTTTAATATAATATCTACATTAGTTATAATCCTCCCTAAAATGGAACAATTTAACACCCTTTAAAATTTATAAAAAGCAAAAGTAAATTTGTACTTTGGCTCCCTTAAAAATAATAAAAGTTTGATTTAACCCTTTAAAAGTTATTAAGATATAAATATTAAAATGATGAAATTACATTTTTATTATCATAAAAATACAATTTAATTTAGGCCCCCTTAAAAAAAATTCTAACTTTACCCCTGGTTATATCTTTAAATACGTTTGAACCAATTTTCTCTAATTTATTGTAATAGCAAAGATGTCAAATGAACAAAAGACTCAATTGGTAATTATATATATATTTTAATA
Organism: Gossypium longicalyx; assembly: GCA_025698465.1. Classification (NCBI taxonomy): domain Eukaryota; kingdom Viridiplantae; phylum Streptophyta; class Magnoliopsida; order Malvales; family Malvaceae; genus Gossypium; species Gossypium longicalyx. Next base: position 63,203,387 of record CM046996.1, on the reverse strand, counting down.
ATTATGCTTTTTATACCTTTAGAGTACGAATATAAAAATATGATTTCTTTAGAGTTTATAAATACAAATAATCAAAGTACAAATACAAATACATGTCCGAATAAGCATAAAGTAGAATCAAATTACTATAGCACAAATAAACTAAAAAGCGAAACAATCCAAATTAAAATTAACCAATTAAACTAAAACTCACACATAAAAATAATAATAATAGTGAAGAATCCAAAAACTCCATGTTTACCAATTGTGTCATTACAACATTGACAAAATTAAGTCTTCTAAATAAAAGAAAAACTTTAAAAGCATTATAAACAATACATGTATTCTTGTCCCTTGTCTTCATCATTTGTTTCAAAAGGTGGAGCTTTGGGGTTCAAAGGGTTTGAGAGATTTGAAAAAAAGAATATCGGTGTCACTATTTAAGTACTTTTTCCACCAAAATTTATATTACTAGTCCAAACACTAGTCTTATTAGGTTAATACACTAATAAATTATTTTAGCTAATATGATTTTATTAAAACTATTGCCTGATACACACGGCTTTCATTTTTTGCATTTTATCCATATTTCAACTTAATTTTTTTTATCTCTTTCTATATCAAGATTAATCAAGCTATGCCAATTGTAGGGGATAAACCTAATTAAGCAACGAACAAAATGAAAAAATAAGAATTGAAAAGACGGAACACGTAAATTTTATGTGAAAAACTTTTCAAAAGAGGGTAAAAAACCACACACACAAAAAAGAAGATTTCACTATAATAAAGGAGAGTGCAAAAGATAAAGAGAATTAAAAGAAAAACTCGAAGCCCCACAAGAAAAAACCCTTCGAAATAAAGAATAAATTCTCTCAATCTAAATGTTTTTGTTATGTAAAACCTAGAGTAATTAAGACCTATTTATATACTGAAATTCGTACCATGTATAACTACAACAACTCTAGGTTAATCAAAGTTTAAGTGGGAAACTAAAAACGGAGTTTAACTGGGAGAAGAAAAGTCAAAATAAACTTTGGTCAAAATAAGAGGCATTCTCCCACAAATCTCCACCTTGACTCATATTTGGACCAATTCTCTTGCCTAGCCCTGTTACGAGATTAATTGATTTTTCGTCAAATACTTACCAAGTCCAAGCAATGCTCAAACTTTGTCAACATGTCAGTCGGCTTGTGTTCTATGTCAATTTTAAGAATCTAAACATCCCTTTAAATGATCACCTTTCGGAAAAATGATAACGAATGTCTATGTGTTTTGTTCTCTCGTGATGCATTTTATTTTTGGGGAGATGTTTGACACATTGACTATCACAATATACGACAATTGCCCCTTTTTTACTTACCAGTTCACTGAACAAGCCCCTTAACCAAATTGTTTCTTTTACTACTTTTGTAATTTCTATATATTTTGCTTCAATAGTCGACAAAGCCATTGTAGCTTGAAATGTCACTTTCCAACTAATGACTCAATTCCGAAAAGCAAATAGGTAACCTGTGAGAGACCTTATTGGATCTAAGTCTCCTACATAATCAGAATCAACATATCAAACTAAACCCTTTTGAGTTTTTCCAAACTCTAAGCACATGTTAGAAGTATCCTGTAAATATATGAAAATCCACCTAACAGCATACCGATGTAACTTACCAGAATTGGTCATGTATTTGCTAACAACACTAACAGTATGTGAAATATCAGGACGAGTGCATACCATTGCATACATCAAACTTCCAACTACGCTTGAATAAAGTGCTTTTGACATGGACCTTTCATCTTCTTCATTTTGTAGGGAATTTGAAATTTAGAGTTTATAGTGTGTAGTTAAAGGAGTACTTACTAGTTTTGCATCTTTTTGAGGTACCTTTTATTGTGAAAAAAATAATTTCTCGAAATGTCTATCTCTCAAAATTTTCATCCCAAAATTTTCATTACTACACCTAAATCATTCATCTCGAACTTAGAGTTAAGCATGGTTTTAAGATGATTAACTTCAAATTGATTCTTAGCCGTAATTAATATATCATCAACATAAAGCAACAAATATATAAAAGAACCATTATCAAGACATTGTAGATAAACACAACTATCATACTTACTTCGAGAAAAACCAATACTCAACATGAATGATCAAACTTTTTATACCACTGTCAAGGAGACTGCTTCAAACCATACACAGACTTTTTGAGAGACAAACATGATATTCTTTACCTTCAAATTTGAAGCCTTTTGGTTGTTGCATGTAGATGTCCTCCTCAATGTCACTGTGAAGGAAAATAATCTTTACATCTAATTGCTCTAACTCTAGATTATTTGATGCAACAAGGGCCAAAAACGCTCGAATAGACATATGTTTCACAACTGGAGAGAAAACATCATGAAAATCAACTCCCTCCACTTGACTGTAGCCATTTGCAACTAGTCTTGCCTTGTACCTAGTGTCATTAAAACCCGCACCTTAACACCCATTTGCAACCAATAATTCTTTTATCGATTGGTGGTTTAACTAGCCTCCAAGTCTTGTTCTTTTGAAGCAATTATATCTCTTATTCTATTTGCTAGAATTAGAAGCTTGAATTGCCTCATAATAACACAAAGGATCTATTGAATCAATGCTCTCAGCAACACTTAGAGCATAAGTCACTGGGTTTCCTTCAAAATATTTCTATGGTGGTCGGATTTCTCTCCTTTTCATGTTACAAGCCAACTTATAATTAGTTAACTAAGATGGTGAGGGTACCTGAGGGTCGGATGGAGCCTCAAACAGATCCAAAATAACTTCAAATTTGCAAGAATCAGAATTTTATTGTGCCGTCACGACGTTGTGTGACTCTTCGTCGGGATGAAACCTCTGTTTTTCGTGTTGTTACAATGTTGGGCATTTAATCGTTAGGATGTCGCCCCCTATTTCGGCTTTTGACTCCACCTTGCTCGAGATTTTATTGTGTCTTTAAAAGTAAATGTTCCCTTTTCTGATCGAAACATGATAGATTCATCAAACATAACATCTCTGCTAACAATTATCTTGTCGGATTTCGAACACCACAATTTAAAACCTTTTGTACCGGCAAAGTATCCCAGAAAGATGCATTTAACGACCCTTAGTTTGAGCTTTCCCTGGTTAACTTTAGCATAAGCGACGCAACAAAAAATTCTAAGATTAGAATAATTGGGAGGATTACCTGACCATATTTCCTTTGGAACTTTAACGTTCAATGTTCGATAAGGAGATCGATTTACCAAATAACTTGTCAGGTTTACGGCTTTAGCCCAAAATTCCTTCCCTAAGCCTGCATTAGAAAGCATGCATCGAGTGTAACACCCTTAACCCATATCCGTCGTCGGACCAGGGTAAAGGAGCATTACCGATCATATCTAAACATATCGTATTCATTTCCCAAACATCATAACATTAAAGTCACACATCATTATAGAGTTCCTTACAAAGGTCAATGAGACCTTAATCATGCTTTAAAAAGGGGTCGGGACTAAACCGAACACATACAAAATTTTTCAACACTTAAACATTTTTCTAAGTTTTAAAGATCACACGCCCTTGTGAACAGGCTGTGTGCCTCACACGGCATTAGACATGCTCGTGTGCCTAAACCGTGGCAAAACAGGGCATACATACTAACTTAACCGCATGGCCACAAGATACGCCCGTGTGCCTTGGCTGTGGTCGAAACTGACCTGGGTCACACGACCGACCACACACCCGTGTGTCTAGCCCGTGTACCCTTCGAAATGGCCACACGCGCCCATGTATCATGGCTGTATGACTCACACGATCACCAAACACACCCGTGAGTCTAGGTCGTGTTCGAGACTGACTTGATTAACTCAATTACAATAGACACACGGTCGAGACACACACCCGTGTGCTCAACCGTGTGGGGTGAAATTAGGCTTGGTTTAACCCACATTTCCTACCTATCTCAAACACATCAAACCCACAACATTTTTGCATCATTTGCATACATTTATAGGGAACCAATTCATACATATTCTATGCCATTCATATACCATCCAATTCACTACCCAATTTCACAACCAAAACATACCTAATCAATGTACCAAAATCATCACAACTACATAAGTTTCAAATACATAAACTCATCATTTTATCACATACTTCATACCACAAACCTTGCCAATTCATCATTCCATATTCAAACCATCACATGAACATTATATACATCATATGATTTACCTATCAAACACATTATTTAAGCTAACTTAAAAGGCCACACATACCAACATTTATAAGCCAATTCTCATGGCTAATATTCACAACACAAAACATACCAAAATGACACTAGCCTGTACATGCCATATACCAAATATACAACTCTCAAATAGTACCAAAATAGATGTCCGATAGTGTGATAGATGTCGCTGACGATCCTCAGATCCGAGCTAGCTATATAACACTGTAAAATAAAGAACATTTCACACAGTAAACTTTAAAACTTAGTAAGTTCGCACCATAAATAATCAACAGTTTATATTATACAAAACATCAACTAATAAACACTTACTAATTCACAATTCATCCATCAATTCTATTCTATCTCATTTAATATGTTCAAACAAATTCATCAAGCTTCATACACATAGTATCATCTACCACATAGGTATTGAACATACTTGAACTTTCCCGTATTTATTCATTTCATTCTCGCTTCTTGTTCAAATACATTAATTCATTCAGAAGTCTTTCCATGCTTTAAGAATTAGCAAGCTTAGTGCATCAGTGATTTGCCAAAGCCGTAACAATCTCGCACACTTAGTGCCATTTCAATAAGCCGAAGCTATCTCGGTATCGCACACTTAATGCCTCATATAGCCAAAACTATTCCAACTCGCACACTTAGTGCCATTTGTAGTCGAAGTTATTTCAAACCTCACACTTAGTGTTGAATATAGTCGATTATCACCATGCTCAAACCGTAATCAAATATCTATACAATTTATGCATTATCAAAGTATTAAAACGTAACTATAACATCATTTATCACGTACGAACTTACCTCGTACTCGGAATTGACGATTCAGATCGTTTACTCGATAATCTTCGATTTTCCTCGATCTAAATCCAAATTCCTCTTTTCTTGATCTATATGTATTCAAAATTAACCCTTTTAATCACAACACATTCAATTTAATACACAAACACATCTTTGGGAATTTTTACACTTTAGCCTCTAAAATTACACATTTTGAAATTTTAGTCCTTATTACACAAAACAACAAATATATAAAATTCATCAAAACCATGCCTTGGCCGAATTTTCCTATGGTCCCTATCAGCCCATAGTTATCATTTATTTCACATTTTAGTCCTTCAATTTCTCATTTTCATAATTTAGTCCAAAACACTCAAATTCATCAAAAATTCCAATACAAAACATAGTAATCTAACACATATGTTCCATTTACTATCATCAAACTTCATAAAACTCACATTATCAACAATGGCTCAACTCAAAATCATCAATAATTTCCAAAATTCATACATGGACATGATAGTATACAGAGCAACGATCACAAAAACGTAGAAATTATCAAAAACCGAGCAAGAATCACATACCAATTAAGCCTTGTAAGTGCCGAATGTTCAAAGCATCCAAACCCTATTATTTTCTTCTATTTTCAGCTATGAATGGTGATAATGGCCTTTATTTTCATGTTTGTTTTATTTAATTATAACTTAAATACTAAATTACAAATTTAACCTTAATTAAAACCACCAAAAATTCATGATATAATACCCATTATTGTCCATTAACATTATCAATGGGTTAATAACAACATAAGGACCTTTGCTTTAGTAAGCCATGGCAAATAGACAACTTCATAATATAGAAGGCCACTTTTACATTTTACGCGATTAAGTCCTTTTTTCAAATTAACCATTTAAACGATAAAATTATCACACCAAACTTTCACACATATCTAATCTCATGTCAAACACATAAAATAATATTAAAATAAATTTTTCGACCTCATATTTGTGGTTCCGAAACCACTGTTCTGACTAGAGTCTAAACTGAGCTGTTACAACTTTCCCCCCTTAGGGATTTTCGTCCCCAAAAATCTTACCAGCGAATAGGTTTGGATATTGTTTTCTCATAACATCTTCGGGTTCCCAAGTAGCTTTTTCAACCCCATGCTGATGCCATAATACTTTCACTAATGCAATTTTCTTATTTCTCAACTCTTTGATCTCACGAGCTAAAATACGGATCAGTTTTTCTTTGTAGGTCAAATCAGACTGAATCTCAATCTTAGACGGAGAAATCACATAGGATGGATCAAATCTATATCATCGAAGTATCGATACATGAAATACATTGTGGATCTTTTCTAGCTCAAGTGGCAATAATAATCGATAAGCAATCGGCCCAATACGCTCAATAATATCATACGGCCTGATGAACCTCAGACTCAGCTTGCATTTTCTGCCAAATCGGAGTACTTTCTTCCACAGTGAGACTTTCAAAAATACTTTGTCACCGATCTAAAACTCTATATCTTTTCTTTTTAAATATGCATACAATTTCTGACGATCCTCAACTACTTTCAGACTATCTCGTATTACTTTCACCTTTTCTTCTGTTTCTCTGACCAAATCAACCCCGTGGATCTTATTCTCATTAAACTCTATCCAATACAACAGTGTTTGACATTTCTGACCGTATAAAGCTTCGTAAGGAGCCATTTTGATACTCAATTGAAAGCTATTAATATATGTAAATTTAATTAATGGTAGGTATCGTTCCCACGTACCTTCAAACTCAAGAATACAACATCTTAACATATCTTCGAGTGTCTGAATAATTCACTCGGATTGACCATCCGTCTGCGGGTGAAAAGCAGTACAAAAATGCAATTTCATACCTAAAGCCTCTTGTAATTTATTTCAAAACCGTGATGTGAATTTAGGATCTCTATCTGATACAATGGATAAAGGCACTCCGTGCAATCTCACTATCTGAGAAATGTACAACTCAACAAGCTTATCAAGTGAATAATCTGTACGAACCGAGATGAAATAAGTCGATTTAGTCAATCTATCAACCACAACCCAGATTGCATCTTTCTTACTCGGTAATAGAGGTAAACCCAATACAAAATCTATCGTAATTCTATCCCATTTCCACTCTGGAATCATAATCGATTGTAACAAACCAGATGACACCTAATGTTTAGCTTTAACTTGCTGACATGTCAAACATTTCAAAACAAAGCCGGACATATCTCTTTTCATTCTAGACCACCAATAATGTTGTTTCAAATTGTTATACATTTTTGTACTACCCGGATATACAGATAAAAGACTATTGTGAGCTTCGTTCAAAATCATCTGAATCAACTCTGAATTTCTTGGAACACAAATCCGATCTCGAAATCTCAAGTAATCATCATTATCAACTCAAAATTCAAAATCAGAATTCAAATCACACTGAGCTCGTTTTGCTATTATCTCATTATCAACCTTTTGAGCATCAATAATCTGTTGTAAAAATAACGATCTCACTTTCAATTCTGCTAAAACCGAAACATCATCAGACAAAGCTAAATGAGTATTCATAACACGTAATGCAAATAATGATTTCTGACTCAATGCATCAGAAACAACATTTGCTTTTCCTGGATGATAATTGATGGTCGTGAAACTAACTAAAAATTTAACTAAGGCAAGTACACCTATTGAACAGTAGTATAGTTATGGTGAGACCGAAAATATCGTATCCCTGAGGACTAAAAGTACTAGTAATTACTATCTTTTTATTATCTAGCCTAAGAATTTAAGGGTGTTTTTATCTAAAACTAATTAGCTAATTAACTAATATTGCGACAGAGATTGAAGTTGGAAAATACTTTTGGAAAATCGATGGAGAAGACAATACCCAAGGAAGAATCCACCTAGACTTCACTTATTACTTTTAAATTAGACGATTTATTCACTTGACTTAATTCGTAGAAATTCCTGATTTATGTTAATATCTCTCGAGACTAAAAACAATTGACTCTAGGTTGATTAATCGAAATCTCTTTCTAATTAAAACCCCTATTGTCGTATTAACTCGATCTATGGATTCCCTTATTAGATTTGACTCTAATTTGGTAGATTTATGTCGTCATATCTCTAGGATTGCATGCAACTCCACTTAATTATGAATGATCTACTCTTAAATAGGGACTTTTCCTCCACTGAATAAGCACATCAAAAACCTGAATTAATATCTTGGAATATTAAAACATGGGTTAAACTCACAATTAAGAATAAGAACAAGTATTTATCATATAATTCAAATAGTAATAAGATCCGTCTTAGGTTTTATCTCCCTTAGGTATTTAGGGAGTTTAGTTCATAATAATAGAAAACATCTCAAAATTGGGAAAACAACAAAACATAAAGAAACCCAAAGAACTTCTAAGGAAATTGAATGGAGATCTTCAGTCTTGAAGTAGATCCTGCTTCCAAGCTGATTCCAATGGCTATCCTTGAGGGTTTTTTGCCTTCTACTCTGCGTGTCCCCTTATTCCTCTTCTAGAGTGTTTATATAGACTTTGGAATGCCCAAAATAGCCCAGAATTAGCCTTTTTCGAGTAGAATTAGACTTGGGCTTGACAGGGACATGACCGTGTGCCACGCTCATGTGAAGGTGCTCAGGCCGTGTACAATTTTAACTTGGTTCAATGTCGACAAGGCCATGACACACGGGCATGTGGTCTACTCGTGTGTTACACACGAGCGTGTAGATCACCCGTGTAGAAGTGCCTAGGCCGTGTGAAACACTGAATCAGGCCCAATTTGTCCCTTTTTGGCTAGTTTCTCGCTCCTTTTGCTATCCTAAGCTCTCGTGAGTATAAAACATGAAATTAAAGGATTAGGAGAATCAAATTCACTAAATATTATGATAAATCATCTATAAATATGCCAAGCATGGGGTAAAAATATGTATAAATTATGGTTTATCAAATATCCCCACACTTAAGCATTTGCTTGTCCTCAAGCAAAATCCTCAACTCACAATTAAAATAAATCATTCTCAACTTATAATTCTCATCAATAATGTTCGAAATAATTCACAAGTAATCATACGTTAAGAGCTTAACTAGAAGAACATTAAGGTTTCAAGCAATCTAAATTGAGCATTTCAATCATAAAGTCATAGGTATCCCCCTTTATCTAAGTAATCACATTTAATTCCAAATTGACAAGGCTGACATCCTTACTAATGATTCACTCAAATCACTCAAAGTGTTTAAGGTTCAATAATTAAACACTCAATAGTCAAACATGAAAAGTTATTACCATAGGCTTGCATAAAAATCAAATCTCCACGACTATAAATGAGATGATACACAAATAAAAAGGTCTTTAACCGGGTTGTAATGGGGCTTGGGTTAAAGGTGTGGATAAAGGCTGAAAAAGAGGGTTAGAATCGAGATTAATTTAATAAATTACCAAACTTGGAAAGAAAAAAGCTAATTGCTGAATTACAAAAAAAATGCCAGAATTCGAACCATTCGAAACTAATGATGTGAGCTTCTTCTCAATAAAACAACTTTAAGTTATCGAAGCTCTTTAGAACAATATGTAACTAAATGAATATAAATATACAATTTTTTTTAGAATAAGAATAATAATGGAAAGTACATAATAAGAAAAAATTCAGGAACTGAAATGAACAAACATAGTTAGGTAATTGATCAAATCAAATCTCGATAAAAAGAGGGTCAATAAGAAACGGCGAAATTCTTAACGAATAAAAAAAGGTAAATTTGTGGGTTAACATTAAGTGGAAAATCAAAAAACAATGGTTAGGGCTCAAACGGGTTCACTAAGGGTCAATTATGTGGGTAGGATTTTTATGGGGTAAGTAGGTTCAAACCTAAATGCCTTTATCATCTCAGTATACCAAATCAAAGGTGTGGTCTTGACATGCATAATCGAAGCAAGTTCTAGAATAACAAATCATTGTTGACACACTTATAACCAATAAAATAAGTGAGCAAGAAAGATATATGCTCTAAAAGGCTCAAAATTTTACGATAATTATGGGTATTTGATGTCAATCCTGTAAATTCAAAACTTCAAGATAATACCTCAATTCAGGGAAATAACCTAGCAATTTTACTTCTCAAAAGTCAACTTATCATGCTTGATTCTCTAATGTCTTAAAGTTTAAACAATCAATGCACAGTTACCTATGATTCAGTTCAAAACATATCAATGAAAATCATAAATCAATCAGAATTTACTCTAGTAATGATATGAGAAAATTATTTGAGAACAAGATAAAAATTTAGGGATTTTCTGATAATCATATAAATAATCTCTCAACACTTAAGATGTACATTATCCTCATTGTACAAAGATAGATAATAGCAATATAAGCATAATATCAGAAGAGAAGGAGAGAAGCGAAACTGCCCTGAATTTTTGGATGAAATCCTTGGAAGAGTGAAAACAAGAATTGTAGAGAAAGCCGAATGAAAGGCGTGATTCTGAGTTACTAATAAGAAAATAAACACCACGTGGAAGAGAATTAAGGGATCACTCGATAAAACCAGAAAGATAAATATAGTTGAAAATATAAAACATAAGTTCATCAAAAATAAATAAAAGACAAAATAAAATCAAAATTAAAAAAATAATAATAATAAAATAAATAGACTCAAAGGTCCTCATCATCAGAGTCGTGAGCCGATGGCGCTGGAGAAGCGATTTGGAGGTGGTGGCAAATCTGTCGGAGAGTGGTATCGATGCTGTCGAATCACTTGAAACACTATTGCTCAAAGTACGTGAGTCGCTCGGATATACCTGTCAAAGTGGCAGCAAGAGGGCAGTAACTCGGTGGTGGTGGTAGGTGTGGTTCCTCGTGAGGGGGAGGGACATTATCAATAATGTCTTCTAGGTCATCCTGGTCATCAGAGTGGATGAGTCTGTACTAAGGGGGTCGACTCCACGGTGTTGCTCTATCATCCTCATGTGGATCATGTTGGAAATTCTCTGAAGAGACATCTGGCCGACTTGTGTGAGTGTCGATGACATCTCTGGAGTGTCGAAGAGGCTGAAGTGTCGAGTGACGCGAGTCACGTAGGGGCCAAGGCAGATGGGACCCCTCCTATAGTGATCCGTCTGGTGGCAAAAAGTAGGGGCAATAAAATATGCCAAATCAAATATATGGCCAGTCGTCACACTCCATAAAAAGTACGCGTCGGTGGTGCTAACGACGTCGTACTCTCTCTCCTTCCATTTAAGGTGTGAGCCAAGATAGCATGGATGTAACGTAATGCTGGAGGAAGAGAAGTCGCCTTTGAGCGACTTGCGTCATAGGGGACCGTACTCGCCGTAAGGTCAGTCCAACAGTAAGAGGGCGAGTAGTGTATGTGACAATGAAGCTGTAAAAAAATTCTCGGAAGCCATGAACTCCTCCGTGTAGAGGCCCAAAGCAGTTCCAAACTCTAGTACACTCATGTGCTTGACGAGTCCACCAAGTCTAAAAATGATAGTACCAGGCTCGTCATGTGTATTCATCACATGCTGTAGATGGAAAGTAGTGCAAAATTCCAATGTCAGCTCCGAATAGGTGGGCTCGATAATTGTAAAGAACCAATCCCACAGGGCAGTATCGAGATGGAATCGAACAAGGTGAGTAAGTTGGACTTGCTCCAAAGCGGCCCAATCAATACAACGGCCCACTCCTAATGGTCATACTTGTAAAAGCTAAAACAAGTCATCCTGTGGGCCTGATGAAAATCAAAGCAAAGGGTGACAAGCTTTGGTTGAGGCGCTCGAGGAGGTTGTGCTAGGACCCTTCTGCTTTTTTGAAGTGAGAATGACAGTTTTCTTGCCTCGTGTGTTTGTCATAGTATTCCTGAAAGTAGAATAGTTTAATATTAGTAAAACAGGAATAAATATCACCAATACAACATATCGAGAAACTTAAGAGGAGGCATGTGAATAAGACAAAAGTGTAACTTTAAAGGACTCTAGTGTGAGAAAATAAAAATGGTGGAATTGTATAATTTAGTCATATATACACTAATAGCTGAACATGTAAAAATTGACAGAATATAAATCGAACTAACAGTGTATTAAACTTATTAGCAATCATAATTATAAAAATAAAAGCCAATGCAATGAAAACAAATAAGTGCTAAAGACCCTAACATTAAGAATGACACACTAACTCCACTTGAATATCAAAGAGCCCATGTGTAAAACAGTGGGTGAATGAAAATCAAGAACCAATATAGTGCAATCCTAAATCCCAACTATTCGAAACTAATATTAAAACTACTAAGAATCAGCAGAGTTAAAATTAATCTCAATAAAATAAAATAAAATAAAATAATAATAAGAAATAAAAAAATAGAAGAACAACTGTTATGGTGAAGGGAACGGTCGTGGGAGATGGGGTACGCGGGTGGGGTTGTAGGATGGGGTCGGATGGGACTGATTCGGGCTGACGGTGGTGAGCGAGGTCGAGGAAATTATCGGTCGGGGCTGGGGTGCGAGGGTATGTTGATTGGCTCGTTTGCTGTGCGAGGAAAGAGCGGCGTGAGGGAGATGAGAGACGCGCGCGGGGGGTGGAAGAAGGAGAGGAAGGGAATGGGTGAAGTTGGGGGTCGGGGAACGGGTTGAATAGGGAGGGGAGTTGGTTTGTTGGGGTGAGTGGCGGTGGCTAGTCGGTGGGAGGGCTAGTGATAGTCGGCGGCTAGGGTTGGGGCTTTAGAGGTTAGGAAGAAGAAGAAGACAAAAGTAAAGTTAGGGCTGGGGGTTTTAAAGGGGACACGGTCGTGTGAGGCTTGTGTTAGGCCATACGGCTGTGTCACACGCCCGTGTGACTCAAGTTTAGCCCGTGTTTGTCGTGAAAATTGAATGCCTATTAGTCACACAGCCTGAGACACGCCCGTGTGGTATCCCTCACGCTCGTGTGTCCGAACACACGGCTGTGTGCCTTGCCCGTGTACCTCTCTGACTTGTTAAAAAATTTTGCTCCTGTTTTCACACGGCTTAGGACAAGCCCGTGTGTCCAAACCGTGTGCTTCACACGACCGTATCGCACAGTCGTGTAGATTAAATTTAGGGCCGTGTGGCTCGATACTTGGGGTTTTTTAGCCCTGTGTCCACACGACCTGGGACACACCCGTGTGTCCAGGTCATGTCGGTCACTGTTCCTCCATAAAAAACACGAAAAATAGCTAAAATAAACTAGTTAGCGGTGTTAGTGCTCGGGTTGCCTCCTAAGAAGCACTTATTTAAAGTCTAAACTTGACTTACCTCATATTTTCACGGTCATGGTGGTTCTAGGTGTTGAGACTCCTCACCTCTACTATTAATTCTATCAAAATAAGGTTTGAGTCGAGTACTATTTACCGTGAAAGTTTCGATTTCAGTATGTGTTACTTTGACTGTACCATATGGAAAAGTATTCAGTACTGTGAAGGGAATCGCTCCGTTTATATTGTGCTCTGAAGTAGCACTTCGAGGGTCTTTTTCATCTAACAATACTTTGTCCCCGACTTTAAACTGCTTTGTTTCATCCCTACGCTCATCATGGCGTTGCTTTGATTCCTCACGTACTTTTGGTTTCTCCTTGACATGTGTCCACCATTCATCTAGTTCATCAATTTGTAATCTTCGTTCCTCATGACTTGTTCTGTTTTGGTCACATAGGCTAGAATGTGGCTCCATTACGTTCTTCCTAGGGGTTTCCTGAAAAGAAGTTTGAGCTATAATGTTACTCGAGTTAACAGAACTTAAACAATCGTCTCGATTACTAAATATATTAGCGGAATCATGAGCTTGAAGTGTAATCGTGTCATCTCCTACACGGAGTATCAATTCACCTGTGCCAATATCTATGATAGTTCTAGCAGTTGCTAAAAAGGGTCTTCCTAAAATTAAAGGTATGTCACTATCCTCATCTATGTCTAGAACAACGAAGTCAACTGGGAATATAAATTTATCAATTTTGACAATCACGTCTTCAATAATACTTGTAACGCCCCAAAAATCTCGAAACCCAAAAATCCTGAAATCCTGAACTTTCTTTGTTTTCGGTTTTGATAAAAATTATGTTTTATATTTCTGGCCCTATGATAATTATAGTGGGTCTTAATTCAAACTTAGGGGTAAATGAAATTATAGTTTAATTATTAAAAGAATTAGGATTGGCAAGTAGTTGGACTTTTAAATAAAGTTAGGGGAAAATAACATCAAAAAGTCCTGTGGAGAAGTGGCTAAGTGACGCCACTTAAGGTGTAGGGAGGTGGCATTAATAACTAGCAAGAAGGTCCAAGGTTCGAATCCTAGCTTAGTGTTTTTAGAAGTTTAATTTTAGCCTTCTAGAAGCATGGAAGTGGCGTGAAAGTGGACTCCAAGGGAAGTGTTCAAGAGAGAAAATTAAGGACGAAATTAAGGGGTTATCAGGGGGAAAAACGAGGAGATGAGAAGGGAGAAGTGATGGAGCCGAATAGGATATTGGGCATGGGAAAATTCGGCTATAAGGGTTATAAATAGGTGCCGAATGCTAGGGTATGAAGCTAATGCCGAATTTCCTCCACCCTGTTGCCAGAAACTCTTTTCTCTAAAAGCCGAAAACTCTCTGCCTTCTTTTCTTTTTCTTCTTCCTTATGCCGAATTCTATTTCTCCTCTACTCAAAATTTTCTTTGCTTTAGCCGGTTCTTCTTCCTCTTTTCTTTGGTACCGAGTAATCAATTATTGCCATTCAAATCTCTAAGAGCCGAATATCCTTTGGCTGAATACCATTGATGCCGACATTACTCTTTCCACCCAGTCGATTCTAGTGTAAGTGTTGGCTCCCCCAATCGATTTTTGATAACTATCGAGTATTCAGTTCCTCACTTTGGTAGGGAATTAGTGTCAGATCTCGATTTTGGATTCCTACCGATTTGCTCTTCAGATCTGAGAGATATACGTGATTAGTGACCAAAGTAGAAGCTAGTAAAGGCTTAGCGTTCAGGTAAGGTTAAGGTGAGATTTCGGCTTTTGGTAAAGTATTCGATAAGTATGTAAGATTAATCTTTGAGTGATAACGATTGTAGGTTTGGGCTACGAAAATCGCAGCACGTATGCTTACCAAGTGTGTACATACACTGTACATACACTATGAATCGGCAAAAGCCGAAAAGCCGAAAAGTCGAAAAGCCAAAATGCCAAAAAGTTGAAAGTTTGGCTATGGTAGTCTTGCGAGTGCGCGAACACTCGTAAGAGGGAGATCGATAGGTTTTCTGAGGGCCACGGGCAATTCCGTGGACTTAGGTTGTGATTTAGCCATATGGGCCGGAATGGGCTAAATGGGCCCGATGGGCTGTTGGGCCCATAATAGGTAAAAACTGAATATTGATGCTTTGTGATAGAAATTTGTATGTGAGCATGAATATGAATGTGACTGGGCCTAACGAGCCATATAAATGTGATTTGGGCCTAATAGGCCTATATAGGTGATTGGGCCTAATGGGCCATATGAATATGATTGGGATTAATGGGCCAGATACAGGTATGTGAAATTTTTTAGGCTTTGTAAGGGGTTTTGGGCCTAGTATATGATATCCACATAAGACTTAATTAATCTATTGTGACCGTGGACAAGTCAAAGGGTTAAGGTGTGACAACGGGTATATGCATGTCTAGGATTGGATCTAGGGAGAGCTTGGTACTTAAGCGGTCTTAATGACCCACCTCTTCTTCTCTGGAATCCTACCTGGTGCATAGTATTCATTCATATTAACTCACGAGACTTGTTAACGGGCCAAGGTAAGTGAAAACCATAATTAAGGGAAAATTATCGAAATGCCCCTAAGAGCGAGAATGACCAAAATACCCTTAGGTGTTAAATGTAAGTTTTATGGATGTGACATTCATATCTGCTGCATACATATGATATTCTGCTTAGGTTGCATATGGGTTTGGAATTATGGAACGAAGGAAGTATATGAGGATCGCATGGTTGCTTGACAATCGTCGATCCACCGATGACTTTTAAGCCTAATACGTAAATGAAAGTAGTGTGTGGGTTGGGTGGGTCGATATTTATATCCCTACATGGTGTGACGGGGGACGGAGCCGATGTGTAGTGGATGGATAATTTGGATGGGATTACATTGCATGTTTGATGTACAATGATTCTATTTTTTTTGTATGCATGTTTTTACCGAGGGTTGTACACACTGAGTTTGCGAAAACTCACCCCCTCTTTTATTTTATTTTCAGGTGATGCTCAGTAGAAAGTTTGATGTTTGGAGGGACTCTAGGTGACCAGCTAGCAAGATAATTTGGACTTGTTTTTTTTTTTTAAGCATATAAGTTTTTATTTAATTAAGTATGTTTCAGATCAGATTGTAATAAGGTTTTCATTATGTTATTATTACTTGAACTATTATTATTATTATTATTTTCAATATAATTTACAATAAGTTGAACATGGGTTTCCTAAATTATAGTATATTTTCTACGTTTCCGCAATTAAATTTTTAAATGATAAGTTTTCTTAAATCAAATGTTTCAAACAAGGTTTTTGCAACTGAAAGGTGTGTTTTTAAGTTAATTAAGGTTTCTTTTATTTTAAGAAAGGGTTTCAATGAAAACATGGTTTTCGTTAAAACACTTCAATGTGACACACCAGATTCGGCCATGACGTCTGGGCCGGGTTTAGGGTGTTACAATACCCCTAGGAAATCTAATTGTTTTGTCTACTAATTGAATGCTCATCCTAGTTTATTTGGGTTTCCCAAGACCGAGTTGTTTAAACATTTTATAAGGCATGACAATAATGCTCGCCCCTAGATCAGCCAACGCATTCTTAATATTTAGACTACCAATTAAACAAGGAAGAGTAAAACTCCCTGGATCTTTCAGTTTGTTGGGGCACTTATTCTGTAGAATGGCTGAGCAAACTGTATTTAATTCCACGTGCGACGCCTTATCTAACTTTCGTTTATTAGCCAAGAGCTCCTTTAAAAATTTCACTGTGTTTAGCATCTGCGAAAGAGCATCAATAAACTGTAAGTTAATATGAAAATTTTTTAATAATTTAAGGAATTTACCAAATTGTTCGTCCATGTGGTCTTTCCTCGTCGCTTTAGGGTATGGTACACGAGGTTTATACTCCTTGCTTACCGGTTTCTGTGTACCATTGCTTACATCATCCTTACATTTATCTTCCACATTATCTTGCTTCAGTTTCGGTTCAGCTTTAACTAACCCTTCATCATTGTGCACAGTAATGGCATGAAGTTGTCCCTTGGGTTAGTTTCAGTGTTACTTGGTAGGCTACCTTGTAGTCGTTCAGAGATCAACTTAGTAAGCTGTCTTATTTGAGTTTCGAGCCCTTGAATCGACGCTTGTTAATTCTTAAGTGTTGTTTCAGTATTTTGAAAACGAGTTTTTAACATCGAGATGAATTTTGTGAGCATCTCTTCAGGGTTTGGTTTATTCTCTTATTGGTAAGGTGGTTGTTGAAAACCTAGAGGATGTTATAGTCTTTGATTTCCTTGACCACCCCACGAGAAACTGGGATGGTTCCTCCAACCTGCATTATAAGTGTTACTATACGGGTTATTTTGAGGTCTAGAATTATTACCCATATAGTAGACTTGTTCCTCTTAGATGCTAGGGTTGAAGGATGAATAATCTGTATTGTGCACTCCTCCTCTATTTGAATCACACCTCATCACTGGATGTACTTGAGTAGAGCCATACAAACCATCAATCTTTTTATTTAAAAGTTCTACCTGGTTAGATAGCATAGTGACCGCGTCGAGGTTGAAAACACCAGCTACTTTTGTTAACTTTATTCTCATGACTTTCCACTGATAGTTATTTAGTGACATTTCTTCTATAAACTCATAAGCTTCTTCAGGTGTTTTATTGTTAATAGTCCCACTAGCAGCTGTGACAATCATCTGTCTAGTCGAGGGATTCAAACCATTGTGGAAAGTTTGAACTTGTAGCCAAAGGGGTAGCCCATGGTGAGGGCACCTTCTCAATAGATCCTTGTATCTCTCCCATGCATCATAAAGTGTTTCTAAATCCATCTGTACAAAAGAAGAGATATCATTCCTCAGTTTAGCTGTTTTACCCGACGAAAAATATTTAAGCAAAAATTTTTCGGTCATTTGTTCTTAAGTGGTGATTGACCCTCGTGGTAACGACTTCAACCACTGTTTAGCCTTATTCCTTAAAGAAAAGGGAAAAAACCAAAGGCGAATGGCATCGTCAGAAATTCCATTGATCTTAAAAGTGTCGCAAAATTCCAAAAAATTTGCTAAATGAGTGTTTGAATCCTCGTCCTGCAATCCATCAACCTGAACAAACTGTTGTATCATTTGAATCGTGTTAGGTTTCAGTTCAAAATTATGCGCAGCAACAGCAGGTCTAACTATACTCGATTCATTTCCTATTAAAGTAGGTTTAGAATAATCATACATAGTACGAGGATTCTGATCTACTGGATTTACAGCAACCACAGGAGGTAGCGGATTATTCTAATTTTCAGCCATCTTCTCGGTTGTGGTATGATTATCGTCCTCTTGCCCTTCCTCTATTTATTCTAAGCTTCGACTTATCCCTCTTTGGTTTCTGTGAGCTGTGCTCTCGATCTCATTGTCAAAAAGCAAAGGTCCTGACGTATTTCTTCTAGTCATAAACTATAAAAACCTGCCATAAGTAAAGAAAAGAAAAATTAGTAAAGAAAATTTAAACTAAAAACAAATAGTAAATTGCAATAAAAGTAAAAATGGCTAAAGTAATAAAAATTAAGCGTTCCTAATATCTTAGTCCCCGACAACGGCGCCAAAAACTTGATGGTTGTGAAACTAACTAAAAATTTGACTAAGGCAAGTGCACCTATCGAACAGTAGTATAGTTATGATGAGATCGGAAATATCGTATCCACGAGGACTAAAAGTACTAGTAATTACTATCTTTTTATTATCTACCTAAGAATTTAAGGGTGTTTTTATCTAAAACTAATTAGCTAATTAACAAAGATTGCGACAGAGATTGAAGTTGAAAAATACTTTTGGAAAATCGATGGCGAAGACAATACCTAAGGAAGAATCCACCTAAACTTCACTTATTACTTCTGAATTAGACGATTTATTCACTTGACTTAATCCGTAGGAATCCTTAATTTATGTTAATATCTCTCTCGAGACTAAAAACAACTAACTCTAGGTTGATTAATCGATATATCTTTCTAATTAAAACCCCTATTGTCGTATTAACTCGATCAATGGATTCTCTTATTAGATTTGACTCTAATCCGACAGATTTATGTCGTACTATCTCTAGGATTGCATGCAACTCCGCTTAATTATGAATGATCTACTCTTGAACAGGGACTTTTCCTCCACTGAATAAACACATCAAAAACCTAAATTAATATCCTGGAATATTAAAACAAGAGTTAAACTCACAATTAAGAATAAGAACAAGTATTTATCATATAATTCAAATAGTAATAAGATCCGTCTTAGGTTTTATCTCCTTTAGGTATTTATGGAGTTTAGTTCATAATAATGGAAAACATCTCAAAATTGGGAAAACAAAAAAACGTAAAGAAACCCAAATAACTTCTGAGGAAATTGAACGGAGATCTTTAATCTTGAAGTAGATCCTACTTCCGAGCTGATTCCGATGGCTATCTTTCAGTGTTTTCTGCCTTCTACTCTACGTGTCCTTTTATTCCTCTTCTAGAGAGTTTATATAGACTTTGGAATGCCCAAAATAGCCCAAAATTATCCTTTTTCGCGTAGAATTAGACTTGGGCTAGACAGAGACACTGCCATGTGCCACGCCCGTGTAAAGGGGCTTAGGCCGTGTGCAATTCTGACTTGGTTTAATGTCGACACGGCCAAGACATACGGGCGTGTGGTCTACCCGTGTGGAAGTGCCTAGGCCGTGTGAAACACTAAATCAGGCCCAATTTGTCCCTTTTTGCCCGTTTCTCTCTCTTTTTGCTATCCTAAGCTCTCCTGAGTATAAAACATGAAATTAAAGGATTAGGAGCATCAAATTCACTAAATCTTATAATAAATCATCCATAAATATGTCAAGCATGGGGTAAAAATATGTATAAATTATGGTTTATCAATAATCAATGACAAGCTCGTAGTCTTTTAGCAAGTCTAGCCATATTCTCTGTCGCAGATTCAAATCTTTCTGAGTCATCAGATATTTTAAGCTTTTGTGATTAGAATATACGTGACATTTCTCACCAAACAGTTAGTGACGCCAAATATTCAAAGCGAACATAATTGTAGCTAACTCAAGGTCATGCGTTGGATAATTCTTTTTCATGTGGCTTTAACTGTCTCGAAGCATAAGCAATGACTTTACCTTCTTGCATCAAAATACATCCTAGACCGTTCAACGAAGCATCACTATAGATCACAAATTCTTTACCCAATTCGGGTTGTACTAACACTGGAGCTTCAGTCAATAGGGCTTTCAATTGATCAAAACTTTTCTGACACTTTTCGGATCATTCAAACTTCACATGAAGCATCTCGTTAACGGGTTGCGATCATTGAAAAGTCTTTTACTAACCGTTGATAATAACTGGCAAGTCCTAGAAAACTGTGGACTTCGGAGATATTTCTTGGAAGCTTCCAATCCAAAATAGCCGAAATCTTGCTTGGATCAACTCAAATACCAGATGCCGACAACACATGTCCAAGAAAACCGACTTCTCATTACCAAAATTCACATTTGCTAAATTTCGCATACAATTGCTTATCTCGCAAAGTCTGTAACACTATTCTCAAATGTTCAGCATGTTCGGTTTCATCACGCGAATAAATCAAAATGTCATCAATGAATACGACGACAAATCAATCTAAATACGGTCTGAAAATTCTGTTCATCAAATCCATAAAAACAGCTGGTGCGTTCATTAATCCAAAAGGCATAACTAGGAACTCATAGTGTTTGTACCTCGTACTGAATGCAGTTT
Source organism: Gossypium longicalyx (assembly GCA_025698465.1). Taxonomy (NCBI): domain Eukaryota; kingdom Viridiplantae; phylum Streptophyta; class Magnoliopsida; order Malvales; family Malvaceae; genus Gossypium; species Gossypium longicalyx. The sequence continues at coordinate 63,182,390 of CM046996.1, read as the reverse complement.
TCGGAATGTCTGAATCTTTTACTCGCAACTGATAATAACCTGATCTTAGGTCTATCTTTGAAAACACAGTAGCTCCTTTCAACTAATCAAACAAATCATCTATTCGCGATAAAGGATATTTGTTCTTGATCGTCACTTTACTGAGCTGACGATAATCAATACACATTCTCATTGTACCATCTTTCTTTTTCACAAATAAAACTGGTGCACATCATGGAGAATAACTCGGTTGTACGAAACCTCTACCTATCAAGTCTTGCAACTGAGCTTTCAACTCTTTTGATTTAGTCGGTCCCATTCTGTAGGGAGCTATCGATATCGAAGTAGTTCTCAGTATTAATTCGATATCAAACTCAACTTCCCGGATCAGAGGTAAACCTGATAACTCATCAGGAAACACATTTGAATATTCACAAACAACTGACACTAATTTAATCTTCTTTTCAGTCACTTTCATGTCGAGCACATAAGCTAAATAAGCTTCGCAACCTTTTCTCACATATTTCTGAGCTAACATCATTGAAATCACAGGTGGCAATCCATTCAAAACATCTGATTCAATTCAAATAATCTCATTACTCTGACATCTCAAATCAATCATATTTCGTTTGCAATTTACAACAGCATCATGCATCGATAGCCAATCCATACCTAGAATTATGTCAAACTTGTCAAATGGTAACAACATCAAATCGGCCGGAAAGCAATTATCCTGAATCATCAATGGACAATTCTTGCACACTTTATCAACCAAAACACACTTGCCTAAAGGGTTCGATACTCTAGTTAAAAATTTAGTAGACTCTATAGGCAAAGTCTTACTGGATACTAAATTCATGCATATATACGAATTAGTAGACCCTGGATCTATCAACGCAATAACTTTAGTATCATATAGAGTAAAAGTACCGGTAATAACATCTGGAGATGACGCTTCTTCTCGTGCTCGAATATCGAAGGCTCGTGCAGGTACTCTAGCATCAAATCTTGCTGCAGTGTCTCGCGTCACACCTCTACCACCACTCACATTTTCTGTGTTTCTCGGTGGTCTACCTCTAGCTGCAGTATTACTCAGCCTCATGTTCTAAGCATTATCTTTTTCAGCTAACTCTGGGCAATCTTTTATAAAGTGATCTCATGAACCAAAACTGTAACAAGCTTTGTTATTACTTTTCCCCTAGCAATCACCAAAATGTCATCTTACACATTGTTAACACTCAGGCTTAACATCTTTTATGTTACCAATGCTTGATACCAATGTGGCTTGAGCTTTAGGATTAGTGTATTGCTTCCCGCGATCTCTATTCTGATATCCCGTTGAAGCTGTCGATCGATTAAAGTAATCTCTTGATTTCTTCGACGAGGAATGATAAGATTTATTCATCAATCTCTTCCTCGAATTTCTCACCTCTGCATCAATTTTTCTCTTTTCTTTGCTGAGGTTATCGGCTTTACAAGCCTTCTCAACTAGTACTACAAATTCTTTCAGCTCAAGTATCCCGACTAACAGCTTTTTATCTTCATTTAATCCATCAACAAATCTTTTACACATGATCTCTTCAGTAGACACATATTTCCAGACATATTTGCTTAAACGTACAAATTCTCTTTCATACTCAGTAACGGTCATCTGACCTTGTTTCAATTCCAGAAACTCTTTATTTTTTTGATAGAGGAATCTCAGGCTTATGTACTTCTTTTGAAACTCGGTCTGAAAGAATTTCCAGGTAACTCATTCCCTAAGAAACACCGATGTCAATGTTTTCCACCAGTGATATGCATTATCTCTAAGCAAAGATACTACGCATTTAATACATTCCTCTGGAGTACAGGATAACTCATCGAATACTCGGATAGTGTTCTCAAGCCAGAACTCAGCCCTCTCGGCATCATCATCAACCGTAGCCCGAAACTCTTCAGCCCCGTGTTTATGAATCTTATTAACATGTGGCTTACTCAGTTGAATCAGATCTATTACTAGTGGCACAACCAGGCTTGTTGAGGAACATGTGGGGGTGGAGGTTGTTGAGCAGCCGGATTCATTCGTATGAATTCCGTGAACCACTCAATCATCATTTGGAAGAAGGCTTGATTAGCCTCTCCTCCATGACTACTAGATATTGGCCTAGATTCGGTCGGCGCTGCCCTTGAACGGGAACGGGTGCATTGCTCTCAACATCATCAGTTATCGCTCGTCCGGGATCCATTTACTATATGAAAAACACATTTTAACTGTCAGGAATCATCACACTATCGCAATTCATATATATGGCATGTATAGCTAGACTCTCACATCCTACGTTAGTCCTAGAATCAAGTAAACCGTGGCTCTAGTACCAATCAAATGTAACACCCCTAACCTATATCCGTCGCCGGACTAGGGTAAAGGAGTATTACCGATCATATCTAAACATACCGCATTCATTTCCCAAACATCATAACATCAAAGTCACACATTATTATAGAGTCCCTTATAAAGGTCAATGAGACCTTAATCATGCTTTAAAAAGGGGTTGGGACTAAACCGAACACATACAAAATTTTTCAACACTTAAATATTTTTCTAAAGGTCATATGCCCGTGTGAATAGGCCGTGTGTCTCACACGCCATTAGACATGCCCGTGTGTCTAAACAGTGGCAAAACAGGGCATACATACTGACTTAACCACACGGCCACAAGACACGCCCATGTGCCTTGGCCGTGGTCAAAATTGACTAAAGTCACACAGCTAACCACACGCTCGTGTGTCTAGCCCGTGTACCCTTCGAAATGGCCACACACGCCCATGTATCAAGGTTGTGTGCCTCACACGGCCACCAGACACACCCGTGTGTCTAGGCTGTGTTCGAGACTGATTTGATTAACTCAATTACAATAGACATACGGTCAAGACACACGTCCATGTGCTTAACCATGTGGGGCAAAATTAGGCTTGGTTTAACCCACATTTCCCACCTATCTCAAGCACATCAAACCCACAACATTTTTGCATCATTTGAATACATTTATAGGGAACCAATTCATACATATTCCATGCCATTCATATACCATCCAATTCACTACCCAATTTCACAACCAAAACATACCTAATCAATGTACCAAAATCATCACAACTACATAAGTTTCAAATACATAAACTCATCATTTTATCACATACTTCATACCACAAACCTTGCCAATTCATCATTCCATATTCAAACCATCACATGAACATTATATACATCATATGATTTACCTATCAAACACATTATTTAAGCCAACTTAAAAGGCCACACATACCAACATTTATAAGCCAATTCTCATGGCTAATATTCACAACACAAAACATATCAAAATGACACTAGCCTGTACATGCCATATACCAAATATACAACTCTCAAATAGTATCAAAATAGATGCCCGATAGTGTCATAGATGTCGCTGACGATCCCTAGATCCGAGCTAGCTATATAACACTGTAAAACAAAGAACATTTCACACAATAAGCTTTAAAACTTAGTAAGTTCGCACCATAAATAATCAATAGTTTATATTATACGAAACATCAACTAATAAACACTTAGTAATTCACAATTCATCCATCAATTCTATTCTATCTCATTTAATATGTTCATTCAAATTCATCAAGCTTCATACACATAGTATCATCTACCACATAGGTATTGAACAGACTTGAACTTTCCTGTAATTATTCATTTCATTCTCACTTCTCATTCAAATACATTAATTCATTCGGAAGTCTTTCCATGCTTTAAGAATTCGCACACTTAGTGCATCAGTGATTTGCCGAAGCCGTAATAATCTCGCACACTTAGTGCCATTTCAATAAACTGAAGCTATCTCAGTATCGCACACTTAGTGCCACATATAGCCAAAGCTATTCCAACTTGCACACTTAGTGCCACTTATAGTCGAAGCTATTTTGAAACACACACTTAGTGCCGAACATAATCGATTATCATCATGCTCAAACCGTAATCAAATATCTATACAATTTATGCATTATCAAAGCATTAAAACATAACTATAACATCATTGATCACGTACGAACTTACCTCGTACTCGGAATTGACGATTCGGATCGTTTACTCGATAATCTTCGATTTTCCTCAATCTAAATCCAAATTCCTCTTTTCTTGATCTATATGTATTCAAAATTAACCCTTTTAATCACAACACATTCAATTTAATACACAAACACATCTTTGGGAATTTTTGCACTTTAGCCCCTAAAATTACACATTTTGAAATTTTAGCCCTTATTACACAAAACACCAAATATATAAAATTCATCAAAACCATGCCTTAGCTGAATTTTCCTATGGTCCCTATCAGCCCATATTTATCATTTATTTATATTTTAGTCCCTCAATTTCTCATTTTCATAATTTAGTCTAAAATACTCAAATTCATCAAAAATCCCAATACAAAACATAGTACTGTAACACATATCTTCCATTTACTATCATCAAACTTCATAAAACTCACATTATCAACAATGGCTCAACTCAAAATCAACAATTTCCAAAATTCATACATGGGCACGATAGTATACAGAACAACGATCACAAAAATATAGAAATTATCAAAAACCGAGCAAAAATCACATACCAATTAAGCCTTGTAAGTGTCGAATGTTCAAAGCATCCAAACCCTATTATTTTCTTCTATTTTCGGCTATGAATGGTGATAATGGCCTTTATTTTCATGTTTGTTTTATTTAATTATAACTTAAATACCAAATTACAAATTTAACCTTAATTAAAACCACCAAAAAATTCATGATATAATACCCATTATTGTCCATTAACATTATCAATGGGTTAATAACAACATAAGGACCTTTGTTTTAGTAAGCCATGGCAAATAGACACCTTCATAATATAGAAGGCCACTTTTACATTTTACAGTCCTTTTTTCAAATTAACCACTAAACAATAAAATTATCACACCAAACTTTCACACATATCTAATCTCATGTCATAAACACACAAAATAACATTAAAATAATTTTTCAACCTTGGATTTGTGGTCCTGAAATCGCTGTTCCGACTAGGGTCTAAACCGGGCTGTTACATCGAGCCTTTTCCAACAAAGTTTTGTTTATTCTTTCTGCATCTCAATTTTGCTGCGGAGTTCCAAGAATGGTTCGGTGTCTTTCAATTCCTTCTTATTTTCAGAAATTATTAAACTTTGACGAACAGAGCTCAAAATCATTATCCGTTCTCAACCGCTTCATGGATTTTTTTGGTTTGTTTTTCTAATAGTGTCTTCCACTGTTTGAAGATTCCAAAGACTTTTTTTTTTTTTTTTGTTTCAAGAAATAAACCCAAACTTTTCTATAGTAACCATCAATAAAAGTTAAAAAAATATTTATTACCTCCTTTGAGATGTCAGAAGAAAAACACCATAAATCGGAATGAATGTAATCTAGAGTCTATTTTGTTCTATGCATTGCTGAATCGAAACTAACTTGAGTTTGTTTCCCAAAAACATAATGCTCACAGAAACCCAACTTACAAACTCTAGTGTCTTTGAGAAGACCTTTATTACACAAGACTGACATACCTTTCACACTTATATGACCTAGTCGTATGTGCCAAAGTTTGGTTGAATCAGAATCTGTGGAGAAAAAGTCACGTCGTATCATCGCAATGTTAGGTTGATTCTCATCACGACATGGTGGCAATTTTAGCTTTTTTGATTATCGTAGCCTCACCGGTAATTATTGACTCTTGCAGAACGTATAGGCTATCCTTTTTCTGTTCTCTCATCACAACAAGAGCCTCACGAGAAACTTTTAAGCCATTTGACTCAATGACTATCCTGCAATCAATAGAATCCAAAATTCTAAATGGGATAAGATTTGTTATTTAAATCAGGAACATACCTGACATTTGACAATGTCCAGATAATTCCTTCATGCACCCTAATTTGTACTATTTCGATTCTAGATATTTTACATGGAGAGTTATCCCCATTAGCACAACTCTATCTTTAACTAAATTGTACGTGGAGAATCAGTCTCTATTGGGACACATGATATGGGAGCACCTTGAATCTAAGATCCATTCGGAAGTAAGATGAAAGCTTTCACTCGTTAACACCAATAAGAAATTATCAACTTTGTTCTCAGCTACACTAGCATCAGTAACTTTGGCTTTTTGCCTATCTTTTTCGTCATTTTTTACATCCCATTTAATTTTATTTTGTAGTTTCCAACATTCTACCTTAACGTAGCCTACCTTTTTACGATAGCCACAATATTTGTCACGATTTCTGGATTTGGACCTTGCTTTAAACTGGTTTCAATCTATCTTTCTAGTTTGTTGTCTGTCTCTTGTAATTAGAACTGAGGCTTGCATAACTGATTTTTTTTCCTAACTCATTGTCGAGTTTATCATTGCTCATAATATTCCTTTTCACATCCTCGAACGAGAGATAATCTCTCCCATAAATCAGAGTTTCCCTAAAATTTTTATAAATTTTTATAATAAGAGGGCAAAGAGTATAACAACAACATAGCTTGGTCCCCGTCACTAATCTTTGCTTTGAGATTCTTTAAGTCATTAAGAAGGGTAACAAGCTCACTAATATGAGTTCTAATACACTCACATTCGACCATTTTGAACGTGCAAAAACATTGTTTTAATACTAACTTTTTGGCCAGAGATTTCATCATATATAAGGCTTCCAATTTCCTCTATAACACAAACGTTGTTTTTTCCATCAGAACCTCTTGTAATACATTATTTGTGAGGCATAATTGAATAGTTAATAAAATCTTTTCATCGAACTCTTCCCATTCTGATTAATTCATATATGCGGGTTTTTTCCCTATAACGACCTTTTTCAGACCATTCTGAACCAATATTGTCATTATCTGAACTTGCTACAAACTGAAATTTGCAATTCCCTCGAACTTCTCAATATCGAACCTTGACGCTGCCATGTAACACCCTACACCTAACCTGATCGTTGAATCCGAGCTACAGGCTGTCACTTTCATTGCCGAAGCGACTACGATTAATTTTATTCAACTTTAAACCATTGTAAGATTTAATTCAATCAAACAAACATTAATCACAATAACCAACCATTTACGAGATTTATACGAGCTTACAAAAGCTCCAAGAACAAATCCAAGGTTGAATAGGGATCAAACATCCATCATATGATATCAAATTCAACAGGAGCATTCACTTAAGAACAAACCAAAGGAGACTAAACTAGGTACATGCGAACTTAAAATAAAAATAGAATGTAAAAATGTTGATGAGTTTGGGATTGTTGACTGGATGTTGAAGTCTTAGTTCAAATATCTTGAATTATGCTTAACCTACACATGAAAAACAAACTGTATATTGAGCAATGGAACTCAGTAGTATTTCTATGATTCAAATAACAAAATTTAAAGTTAAGAAAATTATAACATCCAACTAGTATGTCATTCATATCAAGTGGAAAACCAATTCATTTAGCATTGCAATAGAAGTGATCGATTCCAGTTATATGCCAACACCTATCGTAAAGCCTTTTTAAAATTCAATACTAATTAGAGGTGAGCAAAACTCAATTCGACTCGAAAAAATAAAAAAAATTTAAATTTCGAGTTAAAAGAGTCGAGTTATTCGAGTTAATCGAGTTATTCGAGTCAAGTCGAATTTTTTTTCGAATTTTGAGTTCGAATCGAGTTGAGTTTTCAAATTCGAATAACTCGAATAATTCGAATAATTCGAATATCAAACTATATTATTTTACATTTTTATCCCAAACTTCCAAACGTTTTTACTTTTCCCTCAAAACTTTTACTCCTTCCCACTTCCCCCCAAAACTTTTACTCCCCTTCCATCCTAACCCCACAATCTACCCAAAATCCATTTCCCACAAAAATTTTACTCTCCCATTTACTTTTTCTCAAAATTTTACTCCCAAAAACCCTCAAAACTTTTTTATTTTCCCCCATAATTTTTACTCTCTCCCACTTTCCTCCTAAAATTTTTACTTCCTTCCAATCTCACCTCCCATCTACCCCAAATCCACCCCCCCAATTTTTTTAATATTTTCCCTCCAAAATTTTACTCTCCCCTATTTACTTTCCCTCAAACTTTTATCCCCAAAAATTATTTATGTTCGCCCTAGATTTTTACTTCTCACCCTTTACTCTCAAATAAAAAATTAAAATTTTCCAAAAAAAATCACTAAACATAAATAGTAATAATTTTATTTATATCTACTATTTATATTATTAAATTAAATTTTACATTTTATATTATTTATATTATTGAATTGTTTAGTCATATTGAATATTTATATTAAAATTGAATTATTAATTATGCCATTAAATATTCATGTTAAAATTTTATATTGGTATCAATTTCACATTTTATCTTTAAAATAATTTTTATTAAAAAATCATATTTTTACATTTAATATATTTTTTAATTCCAAAATACATAGTGACAAGAATCTGAAGATAATTGAAACAACTAAGCAAGCAAAGAAGCTAACATGTATATAAAAGATTAATAAATAAATTATGAGGTAATGAAAGTTAATAAAAATTTTGATTAAGGTGGACAAATTTTATTACGATAGGTGACAATGGTTACAAGGATCCAAAATTATTTTTTAAAATTTAACTCGAACAAATATATTTGGTTCGGTTCGATTCGAATTTCATCTCACTCGACTCGATTCGAGAAAATTTCAAATCAAATTAGGATAATAAAATATGATTCGTCAACTCGATTAACTCGAAATTTTTTATTCGATTCGATCGAACATTCACCCCTAATACTAATCATGAATCAAACATTTATATCCTTAACATTATAACAATCAATTCCATGTTTACTTCACAACAATAAACCATTAAAGTCTCTTTTTGAAGTCAGTCGACTCATTCATATTCATTTTAGCCTCCCCCAAGGCTCGTTTCCAAATTATTCACACAAAAGTTCATGTATTTCCTTTATCATGTTCCACACACACACACACACACACACACACACACACACATATATATATATATGCACAATTGATGCCATAACATTATACTATTTCATTTCGATATCTTTTGTCAAGTCGTAAACTCATACCAATTTCAAATAACTTATTTCATTACATTATTTTATTGTCAATCTATTTCATTTCATTTTCAAGTTTCCAATTCCAATTATAATATCACATCTGATGGAACCATTTATTTTTCACATATCATATCTAGTAATCATTTTTAATTACATATCTTACCCTGAACTTGGTCGTATTTGCATAATCGTATCATGTACACTGTTCTTATCGTATAGCTATGATTTCATTACAATTCCATCTAGTATATATATTCACATTCAATTTCAGAATCACAATTCAATTCATCATCAACACACAATATCTCATGATAAACGTGTCTTATGAATCATCTTAAATATGAACAAATAACTAGTTAGAAATATATCATATTAACATGTCATTTCCCAAACAGAATCATTGAATTCATCACTATTTCGTACTAACCTTCCAGACTTATAAAGCCAGTTTACAAATTTCTTTCACATTAACAATTCTTTTCATTATCATTATAAATTTTTACATATTAAATCCCTATTAACTTGACTCGGACACGAATGGATACACAAATCCAATTAATACCCCAATTTGGCACCCAGTGCCTCATCGGACAATTTTCAAAGAAAATAGATTGAGCTCAGCGCTCATTGGTATGACCGAAGTAAAAATTGTGCCCAGCACTCATCGACATGTAGTCGAAGTAACCATTTGGCACCCAATGCCTCATCGAAATGTTTGAAGTAACTTGTTTGCGCCTAGCGCTCATCGGTATAACAAAAGTAAATATTGTGCTCAACATTCATCAAAACGTCCCAATTATAATGCGCCCAGTGCTCATCGACATATAGTCGAAATAACTCCATAGGGTAATCATTTATCCAATTCCCTTATAAGTTCAATTCTAATTCTATCGATATCAATATCATCAATTCATCACTCATGATATCATTTCATACATAACATAACATATCGTTTAAATTCCAAACTAGTTTCACCATTTCATTTAGTTTTAATATTTTCACTTTTATTCAATTTAATCATCTATCTCAATAATCAAATAAATTCACACTAATATGATTCGATCAATCATAATCAACTATTAATTCATTTATAGTTCTTCAATTATTTTTCCTCCTCTTCCTCTCCATTCCACTTCCTTTATTTACAAGTATTCGTACAAGAATCGTTAGCCTTAGTATGACACGCTTTTATGTAACATGAAATATCCTTTCACTATTTATACATATACTTTTAACAAAGTTGTCTTCTTGAGTAGTATTCACTAAATTATTTATATCCGGACTTACAGAATTCGAAATTAAGATCTGCTTTTTGTTTTTGAAATTAGACTCAAATAAATTTTTACCATAAAAATTTAAGAATTTATTTCAAAGTAAATTGATACCAGTTTGTTTTAAAACCTCCCTTGTTCTACTGCTAGGCAGTTTCAACTCTTTTTCACTAAAAATTAAATATCTTTCAGTATAAGTTTCATATTATGTTGTCGTTTGTTTCCTTTAAAAATAGACTCATTAAGATTTTAGGAATATAAATATCATCTCCTAAATATTTTTTTGTACAATTTATAATAATTTTTCAAAGTTAGAACAAGGAACCCGAAATCATTCTAATATTGTCTCATAAAAAGTATTATATCTCATAATCTAAAATTTCATTGACCTCTAACTCAATTCTTAAAATTTTTAGTGAATTTTCAAATTCATACTACCACTGTTATCCATAAAATGTTTAGTGAGACATTTTGCTCTTCCATAATTTAATTAAGTTTTTCTCATTTCATTATATAACACATACATTCCAACCAAATTCAATATAGAAATATATAACCATTAAGTTACACAAATTCTTATTTCTGTTCAAATTAGTATTCTAGTTTGATAATCAATATCAAACATAGCATTTTAAACTCAAATGATCATTTTCAATTTACCTCGGTGTCATACTTTGCAAAACAAAATAAATATAATGATTCAATTTATAGAAATACAAACATTACATGAATTAACTTAGTAAGTTCCATATGAACTTACCTAACAAAAATAGCGACCTACAAAACGCCGAGGACTAATCCGCCAATTAGCAATAACAAAAATTTTACATTTTATTCAATTTAGTTCTTAAAACCGAAATAAGCTTAACTATCATATTTGAGCTCTTATTTTTAGACTCATTTCAATTTCATCCTTCAACAGCCTTCTATTATCAATAATTATAGAAATTTCATATCAATTTTGATATACTCATGATTTAGTTCCTATGTTTAAAATTAACAATTTTTACTTTACGAATTAATTATTTTTCATATCTAAGCTTAAAAGTTAATCATTTAACACCAAAACTTCAAACATTCAACTAAAGTAACATCCTCAAATTTTAACAATAACAAAAATTACAACATAAGTTAACTAACTTATAGTACCGAAATTTCGAAAACATAAAAATTACAAGAAACGAATTAATTAAATCATACCAATTGAAAGTTGAACTTTGAAATCACTAACGTTTTCTCCAAACTTTTCTCCTCCTGCGTGGATGATATGAGGATGAAGAAACAAAACTGTTTCATTTCACCCACCCCCACCTCTTTTATCTTTTATTATTTTATTTTATACGGTTTCTTTTCTTTTTCTTTTTCTTTTTCTTATTGGTAGGTTCGTATTTAAAACAATATGATGGGTGGACATTGAGGATGATATGTGATCAACATAACCATCCACCTTCACAACATATGAAGGGACATGCTTATGCAAGGCAGTTGAAAGAAAAAGAAAAAAATTGTTGGTTGATTTGACGAGTAAGAATGTTACACCACGTGACATATTATTGACACTGAAGGAGCAGGACGAGAATAACGTTTCTACACTAAAAACCATATACAATGCACGGTAAAATCTTCACTCATCCCAAAATGTCGGTAAAACTCCGATACAGGTTCTTATGTTGCTTTTGAATGATAAACAATTTTTTACTGAGTTTTCAGTAAATAATATTTCAAATGAATTGGAAAATCTATTCTTCATTCATCCATGATCATTGGATATATAGCGTGCATTTTTGCACGTTTTGATCGTAGACGCAACGTACAAAATGAACAAATATGATCTGCCTTTTGTTCAGATTGTTGGTGTGACTTCAACCAACAAGACATTTAGTATAGCTTTAGCTTTTGCCTTTATCATTAACAAAAAGGAGGAGAACTATAATTGGGCATTAACATGTCTAAAGTTGACACTAGAGGAGTGCATGTACCCACATGTTATTGTGACGGACATAGAGTTGGCTCTGATGAATGCATGCCAACAAGTTTTCCCTGATGCCACTTGGTTACTATGCAGATGGCACATTACTGAAAATATTAAAAAGCATTGTAGGCAGCCTATCAAGTCGCAACATGAGTGGGACTCCTTTCGTGCTATGTGGACTGTACTCGTTGAATCTCCAACGTGGATATTGTACACCGAAAACTACAGAAAACTCCAATCAATGTTGAGTGAATATCCAGGTACAAGCCTCGTTATTCTATAAATAATTGTTTATAGTTTTAGAAGACTTTTTATACATAACTAACATTTATATAAATTCAGGTGTTTTAAAATATCTAGATCAAGTGTGGTTAAGCAAATATAAGGAAATGTTTGTGTCGATCTGGATTGATCGGCATCTCAAACAAACTACGAATAGAGCTGAGAGCCAGCATGTAAAGCTAAAGAAATACCTTTGTGCAAAAAATTCTTCTCTAGATAAATTTGTTGGTTGTATCGATCAGATTGTGAAGTCTCAACTTACATCGATATATGAAAGTTTTGAAAAGAGTAGAATTGTCCTCAAACACAGACACAACTTACTGTGTTTCAGATTATTGCGGGGTTTTGTGGTACTTGAAGCTCTAGATATCCTAGAAGGGGAACTTCAGCGGTCGAGTAGACATCAACTTGACTCTTCAAACTGTGGTTGTAAACTACATCATAGTTGTGGGTTACCATGCGCTTGCATGCTATCAGTCTACTTGAGTTCAGGTGGTATATTTAACAATTATTTTTTAAATTTTATTTATATATTGAATTTTTATAAACTAATGGCATTTCAATGCAGGTGAGTGTATTCCGTTGGATTCAATAGATGTATTCTGGAGGAAGCTTGACTTATCACCGTCAAATTCTATGGAAAATGAGGATATTTGTTATGACGGTGAGTTAGAAACGTTCAAAGAAAACTTCACTAAGCAGTCAAAAGCCGGGAAAAAAAGTCTGTTAAGAAAGTTAAGAGATATATTCGAGCTAAGTAAAACACTCATTAAAGAACCTACAATTCAAAAAAATACGCGTGGACGACCAACCTTGAAGAAAAAACAACAAAAACGAGTCAATTCTATAAGTCAAGCTCCCAAAAGACGTAGCCATTCAATCACGTCAAAATCTGTAGTGTTGGATCTGGTAGAGTTGAACAAAGAACCTGCAAGACATAGTTCATACGTAACCGAAATTCTAGACTTAAACCAAGAGCCATCAGAGCAAGTTTCAGACTTCATAGACTTAAACCAGATGCCTGAATCATGTGACACTCATCCACTAATGAAAGAAATTCCAGATATGTCCACCCTTACATCACACATGTACAAGATGTCAGGGGTCATGGAAATTACAGATTCTGAGCAATATCTGTTTGTCTTGGTTATGGCGAAGATTAGTGGCTCTATGTTCGACATCAACTGCTAGACGAGTTATTGAGTTCATATGATGTCTATGCTAGAGTTTTCACTGATGGAATCGATGAATTACGTAATTCACTGTGTTTCTCACAATCGCCTGCACCAGCAGAACACTAGATGGTTATGCCTATGACAGGTGTCCTGATTGCCAATAGGTTTGGGGTGATCCTCAATTATTTTACCAAGTGAGGTGACATAACTTTCTTTCCTCTTTAGAGAGGTCCGAAACATTTTTAATACCATCATGCTATTACAATTGCACATGTATATGATAATCATAATGTGATGGTACAATTAGAAGGAGATTACCCAATGCCTACCATTTCGGCTTATTGGATCTACCATAGAGCCCCGTCTACAGCTAGATGGCAAACCATGTATATGTCACGTCTGAAATTTTATATACAACTGAAACCTTTTAATCTCAAAACACTTGTTATAACTATAGAGGATTATTGTTGAATAATATTAATTAATTATATTTTAGCATTTTGCTCATATTTTTGTATTTATGTATTCATATATATGTTTAACAATAATCCTATAATAAAAAAATATGTTGAATAATAATAATACTTATATCTTTAATAATAATAATAATAATACTTATAATATTTAATAATAATACAATAATAAAAATATGTTTAACAATTAAATGAGATAAAAAAGTGAGTGGAGATGTGATAATTAATTCTTAATCATTACAGTAGAAAGATGTTAATTACTAACCAATCAATAAAGTAAAAGAACATTAATTAGTAACTAATTATTAATTATAGTAAAGGTGTGTTATTTATTAAGGTGTTTTTTTAGTATGTTGGGGGTGTTTTTAGCCAACCCCCTCCCCCCCCCCTCCCCATAATATTGAATGCAATGATTGGTGGTAAGGTGGAAAAAGACAAATGTTACTAACACCAAAACTAAGCAAATAAACAAGTTGAGAGAGTTTAAAAGAGACCTTGAAAGTCAAAATGTAAAAATGTCGAAAACAAAAAATCTCTTAACTAGTTGTGAATAATTCTTATTTACAGAGCTAAGAAAATGAAAGTTGCAAAACTAAATAATTAATAGGAGTAATAAATGATATTGTAAGTTACAAAGGCTTCAATATTTATTTTATAAGTTCATGATTTTGTTGTTGTTTGTGATTATAAATAGTGAATAAGAGTTTACTATATTTTTGAAAAAAGAAATAAGAAACATTTAGTGTTACAAGAAAATATTAAAAGAAAACTTCTTAACTACTTTTATATATGATTCATCAAGTTAAGCTCTCAGAACATTCAAAGAGTGAAGACAACCTAGGAACTTTGTCATTATTTGGGTGTTTTTCCACTTCTATTTTGGTGGAGTAATACCATATGACACATCTTTTACGAAACATATCTTAGATAGCAAGTTATTTTTAAAGAAGAGTTATTCCTGAATAAGGGTTATTTTGACCTATTTTAAACATGAGTTGTTCTTAGTAGAGGTTGTTCTGAACATGAGTTGTTTTACGGTGTTGCTTTTTTTGAAATAGTCTGTCTTGAATGATGGCTCTTCTAAAATAAACAACCAATTGTTCTAAACATAAGCTGCTCTAAATAACGACTATTCTGAATATGGTTGTTCTTGAAACACAACTATTCTAAATAAGAGCAGTTATGAACATTAATTATTCTCAATTGGAGTTGTTATGAAATGACAGGTACATCAATGGTTGTTCTAAACTAGAACATTGATTTAGACATAGTTGTCCCAAACATAACTATTCACAAATAACAGTTGTTCTATACAACAATTATTTTAAACAAGAATTGATCTTTCGAAAGAGAAATTAATTGAAACAGTACTGCTAATTTTTTCGAGTTAACTCTGCTATTAATTTTGTAAGCGTAATTTCCTGAAACATAATTTTATTTATCTTAGAGAAAGATAAAATATTAATAGTTAAAATTAAAGTATTTACAAAATTTTTAAAATAATTTTTAAAAGAAAGGTATATATATAATATTGATTTTTTAGAAAGCAATAATTTTAAATTTGTAAGAGAGTGATGGTTTTTAGATAGAGTGGAAAGTTTTTATTATAAGGTATGAATTTTTTAATAATAAATAAAAATCAAATGACAAAACTACTTTCATGTATATAAGTATATGATTTATAAAGTATTTTAAGTTTTTTTTATATATATATATTTTTCATGATTGTTTTATTGTCTATGTTCGAGATTATCATATCTTACCAAAACACCCTACACTTGTGTTGATAATATCTAAATTTTTTTGGTCAATTTAAAGACTAAATAATTAATAGTATAGATAAAGCAATCTCTTTATATAAATCTATACATAAATTCCGTGATAAAATGGAACGAATTACATAGGCTATGTTGTCATAAGATAATACACACTCAACAACGAAAAAGTTGGATTAAAATATAGAAACCACATCACTGACCAAAATCAGTAAATGGAAGTTGAGACAATATGAAATAACTGTGATTTTATAATCTTCTCAATCTATTCTTACAAGAATTTAGGAATGAGCCAACTTGAGATTCGCTTCCCAGGAAATTAAAATGGATTACAAAAGGCAATACAAATTTACTAGATAGAAACTAGTGGCTTTTCTTTTCATGTCCTAAACAACTTAACAGTTGGATACAGACTCCGTGAACACCGCGACATGCTTTCTCCGAATTCTGTATATCATGCAGGAATAAACATTGTATATATATACATAGAGCTTATCTGCAATCAATTTTTGCAATCTAAACCGAGCTTTTTCCAAGTGGCGTGCTGTGTATTTGTACAACTTCACCCTGGAAAAGCTGAAAGAAATGGTTGTGAACCCAAAAAAGAGAAGAGCCGAATTACATGCTGCATTTGAGAATTGATAGACCATGTTTGTTTCATGTACTTCTAATGTGTTCCATCAGCTGCAAATGACCTCTACAGAGAGTTTCTTCATTACATTAGGACACGGGTCTCCTCCGAACATTTCGGGTGCTACTGTCACTGAGCAGAAGTTTTGCCCAACACACAGCTGCAAGGACGAGGTGATACAAGTAAATGTATATGAGCAATGAAACAAAGAGCTCTAAGAAAGGCAGCAACAACTAAAGTGCAGATGAAGTAAAGTTAACTTGGCCAGCAAATGTAGATGTCTAGTTACTTGCATATATGCAATAAGGCAAATGTAACATACCCTATTAAAAGCGTCATAAGAGTGATAAGCATGACAGCTTCCTTCGCGGTAGCTTCCGCAGACCCCTTCTGGTGTTCCAAAGCTCGCAAACTTTACCGCCGAGATTTTCTGCCCCATGTCACACTCTAAATGGACTTTTGGCCTTAGGGGTTTGTCAGCTTTACCAGAGGCATGCATCTGGTAATTCATTAGGGTTGGTTGCCACTCATAGATATCGGCACAAACACTGTCGGTTTCTCTGCGAACCAAAGAAATTGCATTGGGGTCGCCACCCCATTCCTCAACCACAACCAACAAATTCCCTGTTGGGTTGAGCCATGAACGTGGAACATGATACCTAAACATTATAGTATTATATCACTAGCCAATTTATCAACAATTCCTTGCTTTCAAGAGAAACTTCAAGCAGACTGATTTGTTTACTTACCATCTTTGAGATGCCTCCCCACAATTAGTTCTACATTTGTTCTCATCATAAGTTCCAGCATAATTACAGACACTGCAATTTCCAGATGCTTTATATGCTGGCCAGTGGCGTCCAATGCTCTGTCCATTTATCCAAATCTGACCTTTTCCCATACTCCGCATATCTAAAGCCAATGGAGCATTTCCAGCTGGAGCATTGAAAGTTGTCTGCAAAATTAAAGAATGTCAACTAATGCAGACTGAAGGTGGCATTCACGTGCAGTTTCATTTCTTTTTTTGTTTTCGGTGAAAACACCATGCAATCAGAACTGTCAACAATAGCTTTCTTTATAGCTATAGGAATTAATAAAAACTGGTTTTATTAGTTTACATGTATTTTGAGATATTTACTTTGTACCATGTCAGTGGCTGCCTTTGTGCCACTAACGACCCTTCTGCCCACTCAACAGATGAACTACCACTTAGAGAATGAAGATTCAATGCTTCCCCCTTAAGGCCAATCTGCAAGGGAATAAATAACCAATTAACTCACTAGCACATAAGGACAACTTGAGAAGAAATACTAGCATGCAAGAGGAAGACCTTGTAAGACCATTTCTGCCACGAGAGATCTCTCCTTCCCTCATTGAGGCCATTCAGTGTAACCGGGCCTAGAACACCGGCATTCCATGTCTCAAAATGTGGACCAACGTTCTGCATTCAAACCAAATATTCAGTCAGTCAAAGAAATTCCAAAATCACAAGAGCAGAGAAGGAGAGAGAGAGAGAGGGAGGGAGGGAGAGAGCATACCGGAAGACCAACAGCAATGCTTAGAAGTGCAATTTTATTGATACCAGCTCTCATATTAACACCTTGGCTGAATGTTAGTTTCGGGAATTCTAGACTTCCATAAGAACTTCCTGACAGAATCAATTGGAGGGAAAAGGAAAAATATGAGGGAAAGAAATACTAATTATCTTTTAAACAATTAGATGGCGCAAGTCTTCCAATTTTTTTTATTTTTTTTTTGTGTATTTAACTTGAATAACCAAGCATTGTGATTTACATACTTTCCAATTCTTTCCCTTAGTAGGCAACATAGTAGGCAACATGCTAGAACTGTTGAAAGCTAAAAGTATGGCACTATATTTCAGCAATTACTAAATATTGCTATCATCTGGACTGGTTCAAAACAAATTAGAACCAACGATAAGCTCACCTGATAGTTGCCCATTGACAAAAACATGCAAAGCATGGCCAGCTGATAAGATGGTAAGAATGGGAGATTTTCCATTCCTGAAGAATTCTTCATCGGGGTCAATCTCAATGCTGGGGATGGAAACAGTACATATAGAGCATTAGAAATTCAAATGCAAGTAATGGAAACAAGTCCAATGAATAGAAGAACTACTGGTTTGCAATAAATGAGTTGAATAAAGAATGGGATTGAGAATTGCAAAGAGATATTACTATTCACTACTTACTCTGTTGTGTACCACAAATAATCAGTCGCATCTCGGGTTGTATTTATCTGCTCCAACAGCCCAACCATTGTGAACGAACTGTCAGTATCAGAAGCTGTCTCTTCACTATATGCCTGCCAAGAGAATCCCCCATGCAGCGGAACAGGGACCATTTTCTTCCGTGCAATTTGGGCACCAACCTGTTATAAAAAGTTTCTTATAATGTTGAAGTTACACTTATTTCGTACAGTCAACAGAAAAAAAGAAAAATCTTAGGTTGGTTGCTCTGGAATTAATTCTATGTAAAAGCTGCAATGTGGAAACCATCTAAATAATAGCATGCTGCAAGATGCTAGCCAGAAATCAGCCTAGCCACATAGTACTGCTGAAAACAGGAATAAAACTAGTTTCAAGTAAATCAAATCTTGCTTCTTACCCTTGCAGTGTTATACACAGTATTCTTGCAGTCAGGAAGAATGCTGATAGACCAAGGTGGCAGGTTGTAGTGCATGTCCCTAAAGGCAACTTTTGCAAATGATTTAGGGTCATAATTTGCAAGGAAAGCAGCACAACCTCCGGACTTATAGTTGAATACATGAGCCTGTATGTTTAGAATGGAATTTAAGTGTAAGTGCATAAAAACAATCCAAAGTAGGATCGAGGTTCATATATATAAGTCATAGTAACCTCCTGATGGACTCCAAGTTGCATCACTGTGGGATCTCCAGATACTAATGCTGATTCACAGAGCTTTATCGCTCGATGCAAATCTTTCAAATGGCCCCACTTGGGTTGCCTTAATAGTCCTGCATGACAAGAACCAATTCTCCTTCAAAACAACCACAAGGACCTAATCCCTAAAAATACTTTCACTAAACATGAATGCTAAAAGGACCATTGATACTTTGTGCATACCGTATTCATCAAGAGGAGCATCATAATCATAGCTGGTAGCAATGAAAGGACCCCCAGCAGTTCGGCCAAAATTTGTTCCTCCATGGTACTTACAGCACAAAAGACAAGCGTATGAGACTCACTCATCCAGTGATTTAAGTTGCACAAAACATTAAAAAGAGACTTTGATTACCATATAATAATTAATGAACGATCCTCCTGTCTGTATAAACCTTGCAACTGAAAATGCCATGTCTTCAGCGGGTCTATAAGGAACTGCCCCCCCAAACTCAGTAAACCTAAACAGTAAAAAAATAAAAGTTAAAAAGAACCGTCAGCAAGGAGACACCCTTATCATCTAGTTAACCTGTAGTCCTTCCAAGCAAGGGAGAACAGCAAAAAGAAAAAAATCTGGTGTAGACAAAAATAGGCTTACCAGCCTGTCCAGGCTTCAGTCCACATCTTTGGTTTGTAGGCCTTGTTAGGCGAAAAGTAGTCGCAGTAGAAACCATTGCAGGTGTTAATCTGTTGGAAGAAAAAATAATAATAAATTGAAAGCTCAAAATGAATTCAAAAGCACACCTCATTGTGCACAGAAACACGTGATAAGATTAGATTATTCCAGTAACCAAAAAGTTCAACAAAAACTTACAAACACCACTGCTTTGACATTTCCAAGCATTAAAAACGCATGTCACCGACACCACTAACCATGTAAGTCCAAATAGGCACAACACTAAATGATGAAAGGAACATGGTCATCCAGTCCAACAAGAATAAAATATACACTCTTAACATATAATACTAGGAAAGAGCAAAGCTGAGCCATGTGCAATGATGAATAATATATCATTAGACAACACACTGCTCACTAGAAACCACACTAAGGAAGATCAAACATAATATGACTGGCCATTAAGATTGGATATGGAACATGACAAGAAAAAGGTTAAAAGATAAATAGGCGTAATATTCTCACAATAGGATCGGGTGCATCATCTTGCTTGCACATGACCCATGGGACACCAGTGCCTAGCCTCACAGCCATTTTAGCTGCCCAGTCGGTGTAAGCTTTACCAGGTTCTCCGATTTCATATTCCACCGGCCCGTATTCATTTTCAATCTGTCAAAAGTAGAAATTATAACTAAACACAAACAGATGGCTAATATCCATATCTTAAACCAAGAAAACTTAGAAAGAAGTGCCAGATCCAGAAATTAACTATAACTATATAATGTACCCATTGGCCTACCTGAGATAGAATAATAGGACCTCCTTGAGACTCGAATAACCTTTCTGCTTTCATCATATTCACAATCATTTTTGTAAATCTTCGCATTTGAGCCTTCATCATATCAATTTTGTAGGGAAAGTATAAAATAAAAAATCCAGAACAGAAAGGGGGGAAAACTTATCAAATTTATGATATATATATATATATCTCAAAAGATTAAACTAGAAAAGAAAATTAAATGAATAAAACGAAAAACATTAGATGGAGTAGTGGAAATTGGCTAACCTTGAAAGGCCCATTGTTTGTTCTGAAATTGATACCGGGAATGTACTTGAGCCACACAGGAAAACCCCTGAAAAATAAAATAAAAACCATTGCTTGAGCTACACTTCATTGCGAATTCCTTCAGATTTTTGGAAAATAAAACCATTTTAGCATTACCCAAAGTTCCACTCAGCACAGACATAAGGACCAATCCTCAGGTGAACATAGAGGCCTGCTTGCTTCACCAGCTTAATAAATTTGACCAAATCGTAGTTGCCTTCGAAATAATACTGAAGTAACAAAAAAAAAAGAAGTAAATTTCAGAAAATTTTATGCCATTAGCTCTATAAACCAAGGGAAAAGCTTCTTCTTCTTTTTTAATGTTGCTTTTTCGTTACTTTGCCAGGAGAAGGCTCATGGCCATTCCAAAAAACATATGTCTGGATCACATCCAGCCCTCCTTCTTTAGCTTTCTGTATGAGATCTGGCCACATCTGTTTAGAGAAAAAAAAAAAAGAACTAAGTTCAAAAGCATTTTCTTAAGAATCAAACACTTACAACATACTACATTAACAAAATGAAATACGTGTATGCAACAATGCATACAGAGAGAAGAAACTTTAGAGCCTTAGATACACCCAGATGACGAAATGCATCAAAAAAAAAAAAAGAGTAAAAGGTTCACCTCAGGTGAGCTTCTTGGATAGTGAATGGATCCAGAAATGAGGATCCTTCTTTGGCCATTAATGGTGATAGCTTTACTGTCATAGGAAACAGTAGAAGAAACTGAACAAACCCAGGAAGCTAACAGAACAACCAACCAATAATTCCACATTACAGGAAACTTGGAGTTTGAATCCATGGCCAAAAAAAATTGAACAACTGACCCTTTTGCTTACACAAAGCAATGCCCTTTTTTTGGGCCTTAATTACACTTTATTTTATTCCCTCCTATCTAGAATGATTGAAGATGAAAGAGACGGAAAGAAAAGAAAAAGAAGAGAAAAAGGGGGACGATATAAACAAAACAGCTAGCTCCTAGCTGGTTTAAAGTGTTGGATTTTGTCCAATTAAGGATCTTTCTTTTATTTTATTTTTTTCTCTTACATGAGAGACTTAACACATTGCAATGAGTGAAGAGCAAAATAAGGCTAAAGGCACACACATTATAGTGGGTTTCCTTTCTTTTCTTTTCTGTTCTTTTCTTTAGATTTGAAGATGCGATGACAGAGCTTCGATTTTAGCAAATGACGAAAGTGTTGGGCAGCTGCATATTATAAATATAGAAGACATGGGCATGGGCCGGGGGGGGGCAAAGTGGGACCCTTTTTTGAAGGCCTTTTGACCCCACGCTTCGGGCCTCACTTTTCACACTTGGGCGGTGCTTTAATACAGCCAACGTGTCCTTTTTCTTCTTTGGAAATTATTAGTGTGATTAAAAATGTAAGAAATGTAAAGCTCTGTTTTGCTTCGCTGTGCATAAAATCTGGCCTTCTTTCTTTCTACACTTTTTTTATTATTATTATCCTAATTATTATGTTAGCATTCTTTTTTTTTTTTTTTTCTTTCGAACACAAAGGCTGTTTAATTACAGTTCATGTTCACAATTAAGATTTACGCTTTTTATTTACTTCTACTAAATAGTATAAAAAATCAAAGAATGATTCTCAATTAAATTCAATTCATAAAAATATTTAATAGTAAATGCTTAATTTTTTTTGTTGAATCAACCATCGTAATGAAAAATAAATAAATAAAAAATATTGAATTTTTTTAAAAATTTTTTAAAAGTTATGAATCTAAAATCAACTTTCACAAATTAATATCCAAATTTATTTGAATCTAAAGATCCATTTGTTCAAGTTTATTCTAAATATTATTTTTAAAATTATAAAAATTTGTAATTTTTAAAAGAGAGAGAGAGAAATGGTGGTTTCTTAATTTTTCTTGTTATCTCACAATAACTAAATCTCATTTTCTTTTTATCTCATAAATAACATCAAAGAAAATAGAGATTTACCTGTTATAAAATAACAAGAAAAACAAGTAATTTGTAACCCCTTACATTCATTTTGAAAGACAGTTGAATATAGAGTGCCGACTCAAAATGAACGTACAAACAATATATAAATACAATTACGAATTTAGAATACATTAGTCGATGCGTTGACCGTTTATGTATCAATATGGGGCCACGTTACAATTACTAGGCTAAAATATCAAAATACAATGCCATGTCTCGAGACATGTCACCATTGTTCTAGGATTTCAGCTTTAATGTTTTATGTCTTGAGACATTGCACCCATGTCTCAAGACATGCATATACAATTTTA
The DNA here is from genome assembly GCA_025698465.1 of Gossypium longicalyx. NCBI lineage: Eukaryota > Viridiplantae > Streptophyta > Magnoliopsida > Malvales > Malvaceae > Gossypium > Gossypium longicalyx. Next base: position 63,158,799 of record CM046996.1, on the reverse strand, counting down.
CTCTTCTTGTCTCGAGACATGTTCCTGTTTCATGACAAGAACTCAAAAAATGTAGAAAATGGCATTCAAGTCATGCAATCATGTGTCTAGTCATTACTAAACATATCAAACATAATTCCGAAAGTTATGCAAACAAATTTGGTATATCAAAACAAATTTAAAACATAAAATTTCATAATCTAAAACACACCAAATAAAATATATAACCATGCAAGTAAAATGAAAAACTAAAACATATTGCATGGTATTAATTTCTTCAACATAGAGTTAATATATGAATGTCTAAAGTTACCGTATAGCACTAGCACGTTTCAAATCCTCAAAATAACAAAAATCAACATCAAGTCCACAATAGGGTAATCAAATACCATAACTCAAAATCGTAGTACACGCCATACACTACTAAAAAACATAAAAGACTGTACGAACAATAATTACACAACTAAGATCCCACTAGATGATACTATCCAACACTTGATTCACTCTTGAATCACCTATAAGTTGGGCACAAAACAAAAATTTGCACACTAAGCTTTCCTCAAAGTTCAGTGGTGCATACCAACAATTCAATAATATTATATATACCAACCAAATTAAAAGCATACTAACAATTAACATATCAATCATTTTAGCATAATTAAATGACATTTAACTTAAAATTTCATAATCACTTCAACCATACACAACTATATGTACATTTATTCAAATACATTCCTCAAATAAGTACCTATACAACACAAGTTCTCGTATCGTAAATTAACTTCAAATCTCAATAAATCATGTCACATATAAACATTATTCAAAGTATGCCCCCATTAAACAAATATGAAAGAAGAGATTCGAATACACATATAATCCTCCAAACACATTAAGCATCCTTCCGAACACACCAAATATGTGCAAAGCACAATAATAAGCCATCTAATCATACTAAAATACTGCATATTAGTGCGATAATATAACCTTCTGGAATGCATAAGTAAGTCAACCCAAATACATCACATCACAAATGCAAATATCATATGGCATGCCAACTATACTCAAAGTTTCATTCTAAATTGTTTAATAGGACTTAATAACATAAATTACATATTATTTGCTTAAGAAACATGGCATTAGCATAACAAAACAATAGCATAACATATCAATAACCAACAATCAACAAGTAACTCGATGAATGTAATGACCCGAATTTCAGTGGTGTTGAAAAATATGGTTTCGAAACCTCATTTTGGTAAACCGAATCCGTAAATATAAAATAAGAATATTTATAAAACTAATATAAATTATATTGAAATTTGATTAAATAATTTAACCAAAAAAGTAGTTAATTGAGGCTCAGGGACTAAATTGTAAAAATCTAATAGCTATAGAGTTTTAATTAGGAAAAGACTTGGGGAGTATATAGCAATTATCCAAAAGACCGAAATAGTAAATAAACGAAATTGTAACATGAGATAGTGGATTTTGATGATGATTTCCATTAAAGAGCAAACTATAATTAAACTAAGACTAATTAAACATAAAATATGATTAATTAAACTAATGAATCAAACTAATTAATCATTAACCAAACTATATAAGCAAATAGATAGTGGAAAAAGATCAGAAATATCATCATCTTCTTCATTTACACCATCCACCATAGCTAAAGTAGAGAAGAAAGCTTCAAAAACCCTTGTTACATTCGACAATTAATTCAAGTAAGTCCCTAAGCCATTTTTCTTTGATTTTTAGAGATTTATGATCATATTAGCTTGATTTAGCTAGCTCATGTATCAATTTGTTCAATTGTTGAGATTTTAATAAGTTGCCATTATTGAGAAATTGATAAATTAGGCTTGAAATTGATAGAAATTAAGCTTAGATAATGGTAATGACTAAATTGTAAAGCGTAATAAGCTTGGTTGTTAACTTTATAACGTTAGGGACCAAATTGAATAAAGTGAAAACTAGTCATGAAATTATTATAGGAATAGAAAGTATAGGGTCCCTAATGAGTGAATGTGAAACCAAATTTTGACCTAATGCTAAATATCGAAATATATGCAAATCCCGAGTTTAGGGACTAAATTGAATAAAATGAAACATATGATTGACATTATATTTGAATATGAATTGGATGAAAATTGATTTTGATTATTTGATGTATTATCGTATGATAGCATGTTTATTTTGCATATTTTACATGTTCAAGTCAATTAAATCTTGAAATAATTCTTGCTAAATTGGTGATATTGTGTTTAAATATTGTCAAGAACGAAATTTGGATGTTTTAATTCAAAGACAAGCAGAAAATGATTAAATTGGAGCATGAGAAATAGAAGAGGCGCTAAATTAGAAATTTGGAGAATTTAAGGGCTGATCAGATTTTTTTGACTTTGTAAAAGTCATATTTATAAAATAAAATCTGATATTTTATTTCATGTAATTAGTGGGTAGGTGGGTTAGCTAATTTTTGTTTATGGTTTGTGTATAAATATGGTGTATAATGGACTTGAAAGGATACACTTGACTCACTTGAATAAGCTGGAAATTGAATTGAATTATTTTTATTCTTCCTATTTCATGCGCCAGTATGCATACTGCCATTTTCATTTCATTTCCTTTTTCTTTGCAAATTTGGCTTAATTGCTTCCCAAGTCCCTTTCTGTTTCCATCTTTCTCCATTACCATAAGTCCACTTCCATAACCAATAAAACATGATTAATTTCATGCTTCACTAAATTTCTAACTTAGTTTTAGACTGGTATTCTTTCCATCAAGAATCGTCAAAAATGAATCCGCACTAAAAATCTTTCATAACGGTATTCACCATATCTCTGGAATATGGGATGGTACAAATTCATCCTTTATAGTTAGTTCAATTTCAACATAAAGTGCATGTTCGGTTGGAGTCATTTTGGTGTACAATTGGGAAGACGAGTCAACCGTGCTGTATTCGGATTCCCACGAACAAATTGGTGTGTCCTGGCGGGGTCATACTAGTGGGATTTTCGTCAAAGGAGATAGTGATCGGATTTAAATGTCCCACGCAGTTGAGGCTATTAATCTGAGTTGGGTTCTTCAGAATGCAAGGTTGTTGGGGTCTTGAATTGAAAACACATGTATCACGATTAGACAAACGGTAATGGTTGATTTGCAAGTCGTACCAGAATCAACTACGAAATGAAGAATTGGCGGTTATGACATTCTTGATCGTTATAACTAGCTTATGGTTTGAAAGAAAAAAATTATTTTCAAGGATCGATTTAGAAACCGAAATTCACCAAGTTTAAGGCTAAGGCTTTATATTTTTGTTTACAAAATTCAAATCACTTTTTTATTTTATCTTATTTTCAATTAATATAATTGTTTATTTCTACTGTCTCATTTTTTCTAAACATTTTCACCTCCTCTAATTTATTTTGTTTGTTTACTTTTCAGCGAGTTCATTTCAAGTCGCGGGCACAACTATTGCCACGACATAAATCTGTTCACAAGAAAAAAATGAATTTGGATAACAATAACCAATCCCTGTGAATTCGACCTTACTACTCTTTACTACTATTTAGAGTTAATTTGTTGTAGAAATTTTTATTTAGTGGTTTTGACGCCCATCATCGTACATAGCTAAAGATAATACTGAGCCATCAAGAAGGAAAGGAAATGTGAGAGTCATCGACAAGTTACACGAGATTTCAGTTTGTACTTTTATGATTCGAGATCAATCTATTCAATTGCATATTCATGTTAAATTGCATGATTGAGTATTTATGTGAGTATATAATGATCATATGAATTGATTCATTGTGATTGATATTGAATATCGAGATAGAAAACTAAATTGAATAAAACAGAAAGTAACTTGAATTAGTTGAAACATGAAATGTAATATGAAAGTGATTGAAATATACTATATGATATTGAGTGTATATGAATTGAGAATAATGATATATGAATTGATTATATAATGTGATTAGATATTTGGTACCCTATTAACTGCTCGGGTTATATCAGATATAGTTGGCATATCATAGGATTAGATTGTGTACGGGTTTATGCACTTCATGCCCCAAGATGCACTTCATGCACCAGGTTGCACTTCGTGTGCTAAGATGTGCTACATGTGCAAGTATGCACTATGTGTGTCAGTTTCCCTTGCTTCGATTTATTTGATGATATACTTATATGCTAGATTAGTAAGTTAGTTGGACAATCCATGTAGTCGTCCGAGTCTGAGTCAGGTTAATTGGGATTATAAATTGTAATATTGGAAAATGACATTGATTTGATGATATGGAAACTATATGTATGCATATATGTAATTCTAGATAAAGAAAGTATATAAAAGATTGTACGATCCTATTAAAATCGAGCCCTAGGGGCCAAATTGATTACGAATGAGTCAATAGACTTCGGAACGAGAATCAAATGGTAAGTTGAATGGTTAATTGGAATTGGTTGAACATGGAAATTGAATAGCTTATTATTAAAGGTATAAATGTTTGAAACCTAAATGGTATTGAATGTTTTAAATGGCACATAGATTGACACTTTTTGAATGGTATGATTTGATGAATGCTATTGCAAATGTTAGGTGAATTGATGTACAACTTGCCATAGAAATATATAAATATTTATGATAATGGAATTACTTGGTATGATAGGATACAAATTGGTTAGACATTGAGATTGAATTCATTGTGACCATTTGCTAATGTTAATGTCGTATTATCTTGAATCATGAAAGTATCGTTGAGCATTATCCTTCAGCATACGGTTTATTTATTTTGTACACAGGTATAGGTGATTCTCAAATTTTAGGGTGGTGAATTCAACATCCATATTGTAGTTATTGACTCAACAAAGTTTGTATAGTTCTTTTCATTTTGATAAATGGCATGTACCTAGGATTGAGCTAGTTCTAAGTTATAAATGGTCAATTTTTTGTAAACGAGTAGTGGATGAATGAAAAGGATAATGGTTTATGCATGAGAAAGGTCTTTTTGAATTTGAGTTGTATATTTAAACTTGTTGATTTTGTTGAAATGTTATTTTAGGTCTTAAGACCAATTATACCTTGTTATATGCTAGGTTGAAAAAATAGGGGATTGGAATTGTAATATTCTGCCTACAGAGTCGTGATACCACCCCATGGATGTCGTGACGCCCCTTGTTTGATGTCACAACACCATCTTGGTGAAGTTTGGAAACTTTGCATTCTAGTCCTCAAGTTGTGAAGCTTGCTTACTATTTTGGAGGTCGCAGAGTTGCAACCCTGAAGTCGCGACTCCAACCTGAAATATTTGAAAATTTTACAGCTTAGTCCTACTTTGACCTCGGGATAGTAAATAAGCTTCCGTAAGCTCGTATGAGACTAACAAATAATTATGTATCATATTATAAACATGTAATATACAATGAACATTATACACAAGCACATAATTCCAATACAAGTATCAAAATTTTCATTGCAAACCAACATTTAGCATAATTAACCATTTGAATTAACAAATTTACCTAAGCTATTAATTTAGAAAGTACATGGAGTATATTGAATGTTTAGATTGCATAAAATGAACTGCCTAAACTTTTATTACTTTCTCCTTTCCCTTATGTTTCAAAGTTCACCAACCTCCTAAACTTCAATTTTATTGCCGAACAAAGTTTAAAGGTGTGTTTGATAAATTGAAATTTTAAATGCTAAAAAATTTTGGTAAATTTTATAAGTGTTAAATTTATATTAGAGAATTGTTTGGTAAACTAGTAAATGTAAGTACTTAATATAATTATGTTGTTTGATAAAGGTAAATATTGATTTTAAAAAATTATTTATTTTTTAAGTTAATCTTATTAATAGTTTTGGATAAAAAAAATACATACAATAGCTTGAATATCTCATTTAAAAAAATATATTTGAATTTTTTAATAAAATAAAGTTAATTTAATTTTTTTTAAAAATTAAGTGATAAGTAACTACCTACTTATTTATTTTATTCAACATTTTTTTTTGTTGAGTAAAAAAGTTAAAATCATTAACTAAAACATTAAATGTTGAAAATTTTGTATGATTTACCAAAAATAGAAAAAGAATTAAAGATCCTAAATCAAATGAAATGATAAAAGTGAGATTCCCTTATTACTTCCTAAAACCATTCAAGAGTAGTCAACCAATCTTCCAACATGAAATCTAATACTTTAATAATAATGATTTAGAACACAATCTATGAATAAACTCAAAATTTCTCTCTAGAATTCTCACTCTACCTCATCAAAATTCACTTAAAAACCCAACATCAATGGAAAAATTCAAGTTGAAATCTAAAGAAAAAAGGTTTAAAAATCATTTTACTTTGTTGAAATTAAATGAATTTAATCAAGAATGAAAGCAAAATGTTGGAGAGAGACAATTGAATCCACAAATTTTTAAGTGTTTTCGTGAGTAAAAATGGTCTTTCAACTATAAATTATCTTTGACATTTCTACACTTGAGACATTTGCCCCAACAATTTTGATTCTCTTATGAATACTCCACACCTCAAAACTCCATCTAACTACTAATTAGTTCTCACTAATAATGAACTACAAAACCCACCCACTACTTGTTCTTGAAAACCGTTTTAACTTCTCGGATTATTGTTTTCAAAGAATTACTAAATTTTTCACATTGAAAAATTTCAAGTCATTATAAAATCTCCATTTCTCTTCTTTTTTTAGAAAATATAATTTTAATATTTCTTTTACATTTTTAATAATGTTTAATTTTTTTTTTATAATTTAAAAACATAGACAAAAGAATCACTAGATTTAAATGAATTTTGGTATCTATTTATTCAACTTTCATTCTAGACTTAATTTTTTAATTAAAGTGGATCATTGCACTAGCATCACGATAGTTGACTCAACATTTGTTAGTTATCACATCTGCAAGATTGTTAGCATCTAATGACCAACTATTAAATCTAGCAATAATTTACTTAATGAATTTTGTTAACTGAAGCTATCAATTAGGTTCAAAAGGTTTGGAGAGGTTTAGTTGAATTTTCTCAATTGAAAAGTTCAATTAGGTGCAAAAAGTATTTTACGAGCTTGTTATACTATTAAGCCTTTAACTTGAGTTCAACTTCATTCGGTCGAGTTTTTTAGATTTTTTTGGTAGGTTCACAATAATTCAGTTTGATTTTTTTATTTTTTTATACTAATTTGAATTTTGAGTTTTTTAATTTTATTTTCACAAAATAAGTTTTATTTTATGATTTTAGACGTTATTTGATAAATTTTCAATGTCTTTTTCATAAATACTTTTAAAAAATATTTTCCAAGTAAATAAAAAGGGTAAACTACTAAAATAGTCACTTTTGTTTATCTCAAGTTACATTTTAGTTACTTATGTTTTAGTCACTTACATTAATGTGTTGTAACATTTTAGTCACTGAGTCGTTAATTACCATTAAAGGTATAACGGTAAGCTAACGTGACACGTTTTATCATTTCAAACAAAAATTTCAGGTTAAATTATATAATTGGTCCCCATATTTTTTCATTTTGAGCAATTTAATTTTCTTCTTTTATGTTCTTTTAAATTTTTTTTCTTTATTTTCCATTCTCTTCTGCTTCTCTATTTGTTTTCCGCTCTTCTCTATCTCTATTTTCCACATAATTAATTCAAAGAAATAGGATTTCAAACATGAGATATCCGCAAAGTAGTTTCACTTGAATGATCTAATAATTAATTTAAAGAATTGAGTTTTCAAACATAAGGCATATGCAAATTATGTCAAACAGTCAACTAAAAGTTACTTGTTAATGTGTAACATTTAACCATTTGATCGATTTAAGGGCTTGGTTGCACAAAAATCATTTGAGGCAGCTTTTGAAACCGCCATTGGAATATGGGGAAGGGAGAAGGGAATATAAAAAAAAGAAAGAAAAGAAGAAAGTTAAAAAAAAAAACATAAAAAGAGATGGACAAGGGAGGAAAATAGAGGGAGAAGTAGAAAAGAATGGAAAATAATGAAAAAAAAGTTAAAATAACATAAAAGAAAAAAAGTTAAATTGCTCAAAATAAAAAAAAATATAAGGACCAATTGTTCAATTTAACCTAAAATTTTTATTTGAAATGATGATTTAACATGTCACGTCAGCTTACCGTTACGCCGTTAACGACAATTAACGGCTTAGTGACTAAAATGTTACAACATGATAACATAAGTGACTAAAACGTAACATTTCAAACATAAATAATTAAAATGTAACTTAAGGTAAACAAAAGTGACTATTTTGATAATTTACCCAAATAAAAAACAAAAATAACTCTTATATATTATTTTGTTGAAAATAATTTTTATATAATATTTTAAATATAAAATATTTATTTTTATATCTTAAAAATTAAAATTAATTATAAAATAAATAAAACTAAAATTGAGTGAAATTCAATTAACCATGATTTTTAACTTACCAAAAAAAAAGTCATTTAAATATCACTGGTTTGAATGGATTTTTGGATTTTCCTTTTAGCTGAAATCCAATTGGGATGGATAAATCATTAATTTAATTATTATCAACAGTTGGATGCACGTGGAAGGAAACTAATTGATCTTGAATTGTGATAAATGTGATAGGTTGGGGAAAACGTGTGTTATATTTATCACAGGGGATTGGTTTTGGTTTGGGAATAAAGGCCACACACACGAAACCAAGTTCATAGCTTCCTATTTTCGACTTTTTTTTGAGTTTAATGCACTTAAATCGTCAATGGTTCACATTGTTTTATATATATAATATGGATTTTTTTTTTTAAAATTACAAAACTATAATAGATTTCAAATTATTTACAAAAATATGATGTTTTTTTTCTAACATTAAGTTGTTAATTGCTTAAATGATCAATTAAGAATGAAATAGCTTGATTGTAGTGACCATTATGGCTCGGCATTGTAAAAATTATATAAGCAAAATAATAATAAAAAAGTCAATATTTGTTTACACTGTTAGGTTTTCCTATGTATGCGAAGCCTAGTTCAATAAGTAATTCCACTATCTTTAATACATAATACAACAAGGAATCACACTCTATTACTCCTCAAGTACAGAGATATTGCATTTGTATCTAAAGACTAGAATACTCACCTCTAAATCCTCAAACTGAGAATTTAGACTCTACACACTTATGGTTTACTATTCAATTTCACTCACACAATAAGTTCCTTAATGAACAAAAACAAAGTGCTCTTGATATGCTCTCATACATAGTCTGTACGAGACTCAAAATATATATTAGGTTAGGTTTGCTAACATACTAGGGATTAAATACAAAACAACTCCTTAAAATTAGCATGTACAAAATAGCAAAGAAAATATACTAACAAAGTCCAATAAATCACAATCTAATAGAGATACAATCTTCTTAGCAAAACAACAACTTGATCTAAACAACTCTCCACAATTCAAGAGTTGTGTTTAATTCAATCCTCTCCAATCTAATGTTCATAGGCAACAGATTGGTTTCCATAAATAAGCTTGTTGGATCTAGTGCCCTAAGTGTAGTATTTTCATCTATGTTCACTTGTAATTTACAACAAATTGGATAATAAAAATATACATTAATTACATTAATACCCTTTGAATATTGTCTTCAATGTTTTTGCACGAAAAACAAAATGAAAGCAAATATTGGCTCACTAGTGATCTAATGTTTAACTAATACTAAGCGGTATTACGTGGTTGGATCATAATATAGAAAGACCACTTGTATTAGTAGATAAACCTAAACATATTCTTAGTCTAATAAAAAAATTGAACAAATTGATTGAAAAACTAATATGCCTTCTATCAAGTCCAATTATGGAGATGTTTTGTCTAGGGCATCAGAGTGTATGACTCCTAGAAGATAGAGACATGGATGTGACTGACTGGACTGGCAGTGCATCGGACAAGACCCAAGTAGAATAGATCCTAGATCCGTTTATAGATTTATTCACTTGTGACATTCATAGTGTGTCATACCTTAATCTTGAGTGAATGATGGACTATTTATGCGTGACTCATATACTTTGATGTAAGTAAAAGCTTGAGCTCAAATAGATAAGAAACTAAAAGTTGGTACATTGGGCATACAACTTCTGTAGTATGTAGCATCATTCACAATAGTGGAATTCATAGCCCACGAAATGGGTAAATGATATCCTCTCACTGGCATTACATGATAGATGAAAAGTAAACGTCGCCATGAGTCATTTGTCTTTGTGATAAATAACTTGATTACTGCTTGATATTAATTGACTTTTCATAAAGATATAATGGTTACCATGAGATAAAATAGAATCATATTGGAAGAGCGAATTTATCCCAAAGAGACTAAGGATATTTATGAGGGTAACACATTAATGACAAGATCTTTGAACGAACACTGATTATGTAGTTTTCGTAATGATATGTAATTAGGGAGAGCTCAGTCACGATACTATAGTGGAATGAGTTCGTGACTAAATGAGTTTATAATTAATAGGCGAAAAGTTGGAAGTTAATTATAAATCATTTGAGACCTAATTATATATGTTTAATTGATCCCTTTGCTAGCTCGTCGAAACCAAAAATAAATTACATATAGAATCAAATGAACAAAAATGGATGGAAATGATGCAGTTAGAGAAATAAGTCACATTCAGAAATGAATTTGTTTTCTCACTAAGTAGGGAAATGACTTGATAATTGATTTAAGTTTTTCAAATTATTATTTATTCAAATAATTGAAGTTTGAAAATAAAATTAAATTAATTGGTCATTGTAAATTCGTTGAATATGGAAATTAAATATATTTTCTCATAGATCTTTTTACAATAAAATTGCCATAACTTTAAAAGGATTTGTTAAATCTAGCCCAACGAAGTCCAAGTGTACGAATAGTATTTATGATAGTAAGGCATATAGAGTAGATCTTAGGAATGTATAGAGCTAGAATTAGACGAAGTATAAGAACCTTATGAGTAGCTTGAAACACTTCGGTCCTGGCAGACACAAGACCTAGCGTACTGTTTTACAGAAGTATAATTAGCGGAGTGGTATTCACTCAAATACATCTTGGCAATGGTGTGGGCGAACTTTGAAGTGAGTACAAGAGAATAAATATTTCCATGTTAGGTTACTAAGGTTAAAGGAATGAGAATTGTGGCTAAGTAAGATGAATTATTTTTAATATGAGTCACACCAATGGTATAATGTCCCCATAATTGTAATCTTGTACCAGTTAAGTTACAAGGTAAGCTGGTCAAGAACTAACTGAATGTGAACCAGGATATTTGAAAGATAAAGGGTGATGCGAGCTCGTCCATGAAGACCATAGAATTGCCATCGGGGCCAATCACTCGAGCCCCAAGAGGTTCCAAGAAGCCGTAGCAAGTTACATTGCTCGAGTTTGGATGGGAGGCATGGCCGAACATCAAGATTCTAGCTCGAGTAGTTCGCTGTGCAATGTGTTACAAGCTGACTTAGCTTGTGCTAGCTCAAGGGAGCTCAATTTGACACTTAGCTAGCTCATTGAGCTAAATGTCTATTTATTTATTTGATGCATTTATGTGGCTAGAATAAATTAATTAGTTGTGTTAGTTAATTAGTTAAATTTATAATTAATTAATTTAATGTATCTTAAATCTGGACATTTTTAATTTACATTACATTATTAAATATGTCTTATATTAATACATAGCTTAAATGTGTCTAGTTTAGGACATCAATTTAATGTGTCTAGCTTAGGGACAAATTTAATTGTTGCTGCTAATTAAATTTGCCTTAGCCGAATTTATGGTGTCCTAACTCATTTAATTTACTGCCAACTAATTTGTCTAGGAGCATGCATGGGACGGCATGGGAATGTGCAGCCATCAAATGCACCCCTTCGTGGACATTAAGAGCCAAAGTAAACATGCATTAAAGGAGCAGCATGCGTGGGACAGTATTTAAAGGGCTGCCGAATTCTTTTCCCAAGCAACGGGCGGCACAATGAATGAGGACTTTGTGAACAGTAAGCATTTAAAGAATGGTTGGACTTTTCATGCATGAACGCTTTAATGAAGCTAGTTGGATGGACACCTTAATGAAGCTGCTGGAGCAATAAAGAAGGCTTGCCGCCCGAATTAAATCTGCTGCTATTTTCGGCACTAAAGACAAGTGATGCTTGCTCTTTTCAAGGCTGGCTGATTATGTTCTCCTAGGAGTATATTGAAGTGTTCACACTTAAGGCTTTTTAGTTGCTAGAGTGCCTTGGCCGAACATAGACATTTCCATTAAAGAGGTCAGCTGAATCATCTCTTTTAGAGACCAACCATTGAAATTTTCATGACAAGAATATTCTGGAAAGGATCAAGAAGCTTCATGAGAGTTTCCTTCTTGCTTAGCCTTTAAGTTGCCGTCCCCTTGAATGCCCATATGGCTATTCGGCTAGCTATGACTTAGTCTATAAATATGTAATGCATTTTACTTTGTAGAGGCTAATGAATAATTTATGAATTTTATCAACTTTGTGAGTTTGTTTTCAACTCTCAATATTCTCCAAAGACTAGTTTGACTTATCAAGAATCCTTGTGGCGTCATTCTATCTTTGTTTCCGAACTTATCACTTTGATTCCCAAAGTGTGGTGTTCTAAGTTATACCGAGGTTCCTATCATTTTCTATAGCGGATCAAGGTCTCCATAAACTATACTATATCTGTCTTTCATTTTCCGACTTAAGTGTCACATAAGTAACGGGTTAGCACACCAACGTTGTGTTAGTTCTTACTTTGGCCCTTAACCGAATTCCATCCCAACATCTACCAAACTATCCATTATCTTACCAAACCATTTTGTACCTAGTTCTTTCCTTCTAAACAAACATTTCTCAAACGACCCTTAGCTTACTCGATTTACGATCGGGCAAACATTACAACTCAAAACTCAACTGAGGTGAGTGCGTATTAAAGGGGGGATACTCAATTAGGTTTCTCAAAAGTTGTAGACCTTGATAAGACAATTCAATAGTGATGCGACATTTATCAAGTTCCAATGAATACTTAGATTATATTAATAAGTCTTTAAGTTTGAATAAAGAGATTTTTCTTCTTCTCTCTTCAAAAATATTGAAATCTAAGGCTGGAGGAAACGACAATATTTCTTTAAGCTAGATCTGAGACACTAGATTTTATCGATGATTTCTTTATGCCAAGGAAAGTCTTATTGCTCTGCAAAAGTAAATCTATGTGAGTGAAAGAAGAAATAAGGCTCTGTTTGAGAACTATCTAGGTAGGATGGTTGTAAAGTTTATTTGGATGGGTGTTAATGGAAAATCTTCTGTTTTTACAAAGCAGTGGTCGCTACAGTTTGAAGAAGACCTTAGGTCTGGAGCCCAAGCTGCTAAACATCTTTATCATGTGAGTCCTTAGATTAACTCTTACATTTGTATTATGCTTATCTAGAAACTTCTATGCTAAGTGACCAAAGTATGAGGTGAAGAATCTGATAAGAAATGTAAGAATTATGAATATGAATGACTATGGTGTGCTTATGCCTGAAAGTAAGAATGAGTTTGATAAGAAGTGCATGTGCGTCTGGTAAGCATAAGAATGTCTGTTACAAGTAAGTCAAGATATAATGAGTTCATGAAAGATGGGTCTAAGCATGAAAAGTTTGTGTTTGTCTTTAGAGTCGTCAAAGTGGTCCATTGGGACTAAAAACACAAATCTCTAAAAAGACAAGTCCATGGCCATGATGTTGAATGACCATATGTGTAAGACTATAACCGGTGGATTATGACATCATATGAGAAGAAGACCATATCGTGTAAGATCGTAACTGGTGAGTTATAGCATCATATGGGGAAATTTAAGGAATGTTATTACCTAATGTGGTTCTCTCTGTGTGTAACATCCTCAAAACCCTTTTGGTCATAAATAATATGAGATAAAATCTTAGCAAAATAAGGTATAAGATCAAAGAAAATGAAAGTTTCCATATATCAAAAGAGAGTTAAATCAAGAAGCATGACATAATGTATTAAGGAAATGGGCTAAATTGTAAATATGCAAAAAGTTCTATGACACAAGTATAAATATAACATCCCTAAAATTGTTATATAATAAAAAGTAGTAATAAATTTAATAATGTATAATTGATTTTTTGGTAAAATGAGAAAATGATATAAAGATGATAAAAGAGAAATATTAAGGAGTATTAAAATGATGATGATGATAATAATAATCATAATAATAATAATAATTAAGAAGTAGGTTTTAGTATATTGATTTAAAGTAAATGCTAAATCGTAAATATGTGAATTTTTTGGCTGAAGTGTAAATATTCAAAATTTAGGGGATCAAAATGTAAAAATAAGAAAGTTGAAAGACCAAAAGTGAAAATAATCCAATTTACTAACATATGGAATTGTCATGTAGGGACCAAATTGAATAGGTGAAAAATTGTGAGGGACTAAATCATAATTTTACCAGATTAATTGATGATTCAATGATGGAATTTTTAAAGATCATAAAGGTCAAAATAATCAATTAGTAAGAGGGAGAATTCTAGAATGTAATGATGATGTTGATGATATTTTGGTGATTTTTTAAAATTAATTAATTAGTTAAATATCATTTTATTAATATTTTACTTAGATATTTATTATTATTTTATTTAGAAAATGGTAGTATAAAAAGAAATGAAGGATGAAGGAAATTTATCATCCTTCCAACGTGAGTGAAAGGGTGAGAAAAGAAGTTTTCTTTTCTTTACAATTTAGTCATTTGCCATGAAAACTTATCTTTTTATCTAAATTTTTTGAAAATTTACTTAAATATTATAGAGAGAAGATGAAGTAGAGATTCTAGAGAATATGTTCATCAATTTAGAAGTAAGAAAATAGTTGATGAAAGTGGAGAAAATGAGAAGAAAAAGGAAGGAAAGTAGTGAAGATGAGAAATGCATGGAAATGAAGAAGAAATGAAGAAATTCTTGACAAAGGAGGTAAGTTTCATACTAACCCTACTTATACTTCAATAGATTGAGTTAAAGATGTTATGAGTGAGATATATGAAACATGTATTTAATTTAAATACTAGAAATAGAAAGTATTTGATGAAGAATCAAGACTTAAAACACTAAATTGGTAAGAGAGAATGTGATTTGTATGGTGAAAACTACTAAGATTAAGAAATGAATATGTAATCTACACATAAAAATAAGTGACTAAATTATATAGTAATCAAAAGTATGAAAATTATGTGTGATTGAATAAAAGATAGTGCAAAGAACTATGAAAATGAAAATATTTTCATTAAAACAGTTTGGACAACAACAGTGACTTAACTTTGAAAATTCACCAAAAAAATATAGAAATTTAGTTAGAGATTGAATTAATTATGTAATTAAAGCTTATTGATTCTAGTTTCATATGGAAGAAACGGTGAAAAAAATGGAATTTTATAGTCTAAGATATATTAATTTTCATGAAATAAGGTTGGAGTGGATCAGGGTTACCCAGTTCTGACTTTGGAAAATCATAAAAAATTGTAAAAAAAAAAATGATTAGTGGTTTAAATTTATATGTTTGAATTCTTGATGAGTCTATTTTTAAGAAAAATAAACAAAAACATCATCCAAACCCTGTACTAAGAGATAATTAATTTTTAGTAAAAAAAGGTCGAAGCTGTCAAGCAGCAGAACAGGGACAAATTTGAAGAATTTACTGTACTAATTGGATAAATTATAAATTCTGAAATTTTTATAGTAATAATATATTTGAGTCTAGTTTCAAAAACATCAAGAGGATCTTAATTTCGAATTCTGTAGCTCAATATATAAATAATTTAGTGACTATGACTCAAGTTGACAGCTTTGATATGAACACATAAGTAAATAGTGGAATTATGGATAATGTTACATACAAGCATGTTATATACTAAAAGTTAAAGATTCTAATAAATATATACATAAAGGATGTAGAATGGAGAGGAGGAGGAAAAATATATGAATATATATATATATATATAGTAGATGAATTTGAAATGTTTTGAAATGGTTGTAAGTGATGGAATGATTAATACATGTGAGTATGTTTAAAAGAATTGATAAAATAATAAGTGAATAATTATTAATTGATGTGATATTGAATTTTTTGTTAAAATTTTATCAAGAATTAAATTGATTGGCACAATTTAGAAATAAATATGAAATATGTAACACCCCAAACCCAGCCTGGAAGTTTGGCTCGAATCTGGAGTGCCAGATTGAAGTGTTTTTCGAAAACCATGTTTCTATTAAAAACCCTTCTTAATAATTAAAAACTTATACCCTTTTTAAACCTTGTTAGAAAGCCTCAGCTGAATAACATTCTTAGCAACTTTGTAAAAATCTTGGCAGTTGCAGAAGCTTAATTTAAAAACAATTGCGGATACGTGATGTCTTGACCAACAGTAGTTACTTTGGAAAACCGTGTTCTAATACTAGCAATTATAAGATCAATAAATAAAATTCCAAATTTGGAATCTAGAAAATTACAACGGCTTTACTACAACCAACATAAAAACATTTAAAAGTAATAATCAAAACTGTAACATAAACAGTGTGTGTGGCTTCCTCCGAGCCCCTCATGACTCCGATCCATCTAAGGCTGGAAATTACCCGAAAGGTTAATAAACAGGTGAGTTTACTAAAACTCGGTGTGAAAATCCCCTACTATATAAAAAGGAAGTCGGTCATATAAAAGAATTAAAAGTCTAGCCCCAGCCCTACTTACAGTTTTAGTATCAATTGGGCCTTAGCCCATTATAACAGATAGTACCAGATGGGCCTTAGCCCATTACAGAATAAGAAACATTATCAGAACTAGAATCAAAATGAGAATCAGAATTAGAATCGGTGTGTAATCGAATCGAATCGAGAATCGAATTAGGTGACAGAATCAGAATCAGTATCATGTAACAGAATCAGAATCAGAATGTGAATACAATCCCAACCCATATCCATCCGTATACACCCCCGTATCAATCTTACACCATGTGGGGAGACAACTCGACCCACCCATCCGCTACACACCACAGAATTTGCAGCATGGCTGCTAGAACAGATATTGTGACAGAGTCACCAGATACAAATATTATGGCAGAACCACCAGAATAGATATTTGTGGCATAGCCACCAGAACGCTTCCTCCATCAATATAACCTAACCCATGCAACATGTCATGTATGTAGAATTTCATGCCCATATTTGAATCAAACAATCACAGTCAAGTCATTCATATCACCAACATGCATTCACAATCAAATCCGTCAACCACACAGTCCAAGTTAGTCACTTGCCCACAAGGGCAAAACAATCATTTAACACCTTAGGGGCAAGATGGTAATTTTACCCCACAAGGGTATCTTAGTAATTCTACCTTACAGGGGTATTTCGGTATTTTTACCCTATAAGGGTATTTCGGTAATTCTACCCTACAGGGGTATTTCGGTAATTCTACCATACAGGGGTATTTCAGTAATTCTACCCTACAGGGGTATTTCAGTAATTCTACCCTACGAGGGTATTTCGATAATTCTACCCTACAGGGGTATTTCAGTAATTCTACCCTACAAGGGTATTTCAGTAATTCCACCCTACAGAGGTATTTCAGTAATTCTACCCTACAGAGGTATTTCGGTATTTCTACCCTACAAGGGTATTTCGGTAATTCTACCCTACAGGGGTATTTCAATAATTCTACCCTACAGGGGTATTTCAATAATTCTACCCTATAGGGGTATTTTAGTAATTCTACCCTACAGGGGTATTTCGGTATTTCTACCCTACAAGGGTATTTCGGTATTTCTACCTTACAAGGGTATTTCAGTAAACTAAAGTATTCTAAACAGGGATAACAATATGAATGGGCCTAAAGCCCATTCTCAGCCCAAATGGGCCCACACGCTCGTATGACCCTTTTAGCCCAAATCTAGCCACAGATATGAGATTCACCTAGCCTAGTCCAATATTTACTACACAATCAAACAACTTATCCAATTGGGCCCATAGGCCCATTGGGCCAACATGGCCCTTTTCGGCCCATCGCGGCCCGAAGTAGCCATCCTAATGTAATATCCCGAATTAAGGCCTAATCGGAATAGTGGTTTCGTGACCACAAATCTAAGATAGAAATAATTATTTTATAATTATTTTGAGGTTTATGATATGATTGCATAATTGTGTGAAGATTTTGTGAAGAAATTTTTGGCATAACGAGTTTAATTTAAAGTTAGGGATTAAATCGAATAAGTTGCAAAACTTGCATTCTAGAAGTTTTTAGTATGAAATTGCTTTGAAATATTAATTAGGAGGTCTTAAATGGTACTTTGACCAATTTTAAGTTCATGGACAAAATTAGGACATGGAAGGAATTTTTGAAAGTTTAGTAAGGAGGGGCATTTTGGTCATTTGGATATTAAATGAAATAAAAGGGAAAAATAACACAAAATTGGTTATCATCTTCCTTAGTTGCTGCGAAATGCCCCTCTCTCCATAGCTAGGGTTTCTTCAACTTTCAAGCTTCATAGTAAGTGATTCCAAGCCCCGTTTTTAATGATTTTTACGTTTTTAAAATCCCGGTAACTCGGTATAGCTTATGATAGTAATATTTTGAGTTAGAGTTCATATTTGGAAAAATACCCATAGGTGAAATTTGTGAATTTTGATGTTTTATGATAGAATATGAGGTTTTAAATTAAGTTAGACAACTTGTGCTACTTGGTTTTGAGTGAAAACGAGTAAAAGAGCTTAATCGGCAAAAATACCTAATAGTCATAAGTACATGTTAGAGTGAGAATTTGATATTGCCATAGAAGGGAAAATTGATCAGCGTGTTATAAAACATAAGAATAAGGAATTAAGTTTAATCCCGAGATTAGGGGCAAAAGTGTAAATATGCAAAAGTTTAGGGGTAAAATTGTAATTTTTCTAAAATTTGAATTAAAGACTAATTTGATAATGTGAGTATTAAATAAGCTAAATGTGTTATTTTAGATCAAGAAAGACGTGGAATCGACCCCAATCGAGGAAAAGAAAAGATTGTGGACTAAATTGCAAAATCTTTATATTTTGGTACTAAGTTCATGTGTAAATAATGTAGCATAATTGTTATTTTTAAGTTATTGATGTTAATTATATGATATGCTGATTTTTATCATGAAAGATATGCTTTGTGTTTTTTTTTTCGAATAAAATGCAAATTATGTGTATTATTTGTTAAATATAAAGTGCTACCGAGTATTGGTTTCAGTATTTTACGGAAGATGGCAATGATATGTGTCCGAGAAAAATCCTGTTTGAACCTTAGGAATAGATTAGGATACAAGTGACATGTCACTAGGATGGTTGAGCATCCGAACTCGTTGAGTTGAGTCCGAGTTCACTTATGGATGCGAATGTCCGAACTCGTTGAGTTGAGTCCGAGTTCGTGAGATGTAACTAGGCATCCAAACTCGTTGAGTTGAGTCCGAGTTCACTTATGGATGCGAACGCCCGAGCTCGTTGAGTTGAGTCCGAGTTCACTTAGGGGCAGGTTACATGATTTCTTGATTACATATGTGGCACTTATGTGCAAATTATCCATGTATTCGAGTTATGTTCTGATGTGTTCAACGGGTAAAATTTTCTAGTGAAATGGAAGAGCACTTAAAATGCAAGTGACGTTTTGGTAAGTGTTGTGAAATGGACACTTTGGACAGGTATGTACTTAACCCTCGGGTTGAAAATAGATACTACAACGATAAGGTGGTAAGATGATGAATGATGTTTAAAAATGTGATATATGTTTTGGTGATACCATGCTAAGGTTGTTTGGTATAATTGTATTGTTATGTTACTTGTTATTTGCATATGAACTTACTAAGCATTTATGCTTACTCCTCATTTTTATTCACTGTAGTTTTGAACAAGTCGGCCTCGGGAATCAGGACAGGTCGAAGGTTCGATCACATTATCCGAAGGACTTTTATTTTGGTAAATGGCTTGTAAAACTTAAGTATGACATGTATAGCAATATACCTACTTTGTGTAAATAATTTTATGATATGGCGGTGATTTGGTTGAGAAAATGCTTGATAATGATAAGTCATGGAAATGGCTAATTTAGATCATGTTTGATGTCATGGAAGGTTAATAAGTTATCTAGTTCATAAAAACTCATGAAAAGATGAAATTTGCCTTAAACAGAACATTGCAGCAACACTGACGTGAGTTTGAAAATTTACTAAAAATCATAGAAATCGAATTTGGCGATGGATTAAATATGAAATTGAAGCCTAATATGTATAGTTTCACATAAAACAAACGAAACAGGTAAAGGAATTATATGTTAGAAGATATTTGAATTTTAGTGAAACAGGGCCAGAGCGATTTCTGGATCCCCTATTCAAACTTTAGAAATTCACCATAAATTGTAAAAAAATAATTAGGTGGAGTATTTTATATTATTGGAATCCTTATTGAGTCTAGTTTCAGGATAAACAAACGGCATAGTCATATAAATTTTTCACAGAGAGAAATATGGTTCGTAGTAAAAAGAGGTCAGTCTAGTCAAGTCCTGAAATAGGGGTAACTTTAACTAATAAACTGTACTAATTGGCCCAACAAAAAATTCTAGAAAAAAATTAGTGAATAGATATATGAGTCTAGATTTAGGAAAAATTTACGGATCTTTATTTCGAGTTTTTTAACTCGAGATATGATTTTTATTGTAACTATGACGCAGGTAGCTAGAAAGCTGTGAATGTAGAAACAAATGATTCGAAGTTCTTAATTTGATAAATTATGTTCGGTAACACCTCAAGCTCGACTCCGGAAACGGTCTCGGGCGTAGGGGCATTACACTACAGCTAGAGTAGTGAGAAATACACACCTGATAGGAGACTGGAGTTAATCCGCGCTCCGAGAACTCTTAGCTGACGCCCAACCCAAACGAGCACGCCATTAAGCGAAAGGGATAAGCCAAGAAAAGTACCTTTACTCTCCTCATGGTTCTCTCTATTTAAAGCCAGCTTCGCATCCACTCTTATCTTAGCTTCACAATGTGGGATCCCTCCATCATCAGAGTTTAAATTCAACACCAACTCTTGCCGCCCCCTGTTAGCAAAATAAATGCTCTTTGATTGCCATGAGTTTCAAACCCTGGACCTCCTTGCCAACTCTATGACGCCACCTTCCTGCCTCTTATGTGGCGCTACTTTGCCACTAGACCACAAGGCTTTTTGTGGCACAATTTCTCCAACAATATTCTTAAGGCCTACCTACTACACTCAGGGTTTGAGTCACCTTAAACCAAAATTTTTGCTAGAGTCCAGGTTTGAACCCAGGACTTCTCCAACACTTCTCAGCACACTTAACCACTAAAACAAGCCTTCATTAATGAAATTTACATGCACAACAAAATATTATAAGCTGCCTTCAACCGCTCCCATGCTCAAGGCCCAAAACTTCTAGGCCCAAATTCAGGGTGTTACAAAATATACATAAAGTGGGTAAGCTACTTTTGAAAGTGCAAGTCCTCCAATGGTCTTATTTGTAAAACTTTGATATTTGTGTTAATTTTTTAAACTTTGTTATTTTTTTATTGAATATCATGTTTTTATGAGGGCTTGAGATTGGAAATAGATGTAAGTGGATGATATGTAAAATAATGTGACGGTTATAACATCTGAATACGATTCAGGTAATGATATAAATAAATAAATAAATAAAAATAAAGCGTGGAACTTGTAGGAAAACGGAGACGACGTCACGATGATAAGTTCGCAATGTCACAACATGGAAACCCTAACGTCGCGATGACAGTTTAAAATTTTTTATGAACTTTACAATTTGGCCTTTGATCAATTGTGGATGTTTTAATGAGCTCCTTAACTCATAATTAGTTCTATCGTAAATTCAATTATTACTAAAATGAGTTAATGATTTACATTAATTTAATAATATGATAAATTGATCTGAAATTTTTAATAGTTGCTTTATCAACGAATGTGACATCCTGATACCCTGACTCGGCAATCGGGTCAAATTTCGTGGTGTTATAGTGTATCCCAGAATAATGAGGGGTAAACCTCTAAGTGTGAGTTTAGGCAAATCCTTATCATTTAAAACACCAGTTAAATGACAACCTTTGTGGAAAAACTCTAGAAAGGCAAGCCTTTGTGGCGAACCTGTTAAAAGACAGCCTTTGTGGTAAAATAATAGAAATGCAACCCTTCATGGCAAACCTGTTAATGGACGCCTTTGTGGCAATCTCTGGATAAGAAAGCCTTTGTAGCTATCTCTGAAAAGGAATGCCTTCGTGGCTCTACCTAAAGAATTACCCTTACGACAACCATTTGAAAGAAATACCTCTGTAGTGAATTCTAAACAAAAAGAAAGGAACCCATAGTGAACTTTAATAAAATGATGTATAAAGTCTTATGAAGGAACGATAAGTATGACGAACTCTGAAAGAAAAGCTTCATAAGAAGTGTTATGGCTAACCCAGTATAGTAACATGGTAAGAACAATGAGACTAAAGTGTACTAGCGTGAGTTGCTAGCGAAAGATATTTTGTCTGTATGGCCATCTGTAACATGAATGGTTAAGCAATCATGAAAGAACAAAATGAAGAATGTGAATAGGGTTAACGATGATAGGAATAACAAGTTATGATCTTAGAATGAAGCGTGACACAAACAGTGCAATGAATGAAATCTTAAGATGTAACCTCCTGAGTCAAAGAAAAGGCAAGAGCAAAGGAGATGAATATGGAATTCTCAAGTATGAATCAGGCAAAGGATGATTTACTCACTAAGTTCTATTGAACTTACCTTTGTATTCTTATGTCACAGGTAAGTCGATCGAGGCTAAGTATAACACCCCTAACCTGTCTTTGTTGTCGGATTAGGGTTACGAAGTATTACAACACATAATAATTCTCATTACATCATAAAAACTAATCAAATATGAATTTAAATGCTATTTATTCATAACCAATAATCATTCATGGCAATCATACAAAAACAAGCTTTAAATCGAGTGTACAGAACTTAAAAATCAAATTGGAAACAATTTGGGATTAATCTAAAAAAACTGAAAATAGAGGTCACATGGCCATGTGATAGAGCCCAGGTCGTTGTGTGGCTCAAGGACATGGCCGTGTGGCTAAAGCGTGTACAATTTAAAATAGGGTCATACAACCATGTCACCAGACCGTGTGCGATTCGAAATAGGGTCACACGACCGTGTTGCCAGACCGTGTGCAATTTGAAATAGGTTCACACAGCCGTGTTGACAGACCGTGTCACAACCTGTGATCGTGTGGGGAAAAACCTGCACCTAAATTAAAGAATCACACTGTTGTGTGGCAGCTCGTGTCACAGGCCATATGTGTCCAAAATTTCCTTCAAAATCAAGTTAACTCACTTTCAAATGCTTGGACTCCAAATAATGCAACAACCAATAATCAAACCTATCCAAAATGTGCCTAAAAAAGTCAAAACATACCAATTCACACTCAACCTATGTACCTAACCAATATGCCCTCATTGGCACCACAATTCAAACATAACAACAATCATTCAATCCAAGACATAATCAACTTGTTAATATTATTCAAACATTCAACCAAATCCCAAATACCTTATGTCAAAATCATCCATTCATATCAAGATTCCAAAGGCTAATATAACCAAACCAAAGTTTCATAAGTCAAGATTCCAAAGGCTAATATAACCAAACCAAAGTTTCATAAGTTACCAAAATACAATTACCATTTCACACCATTTTATCAAAAGGGACATCAAATATAATTCTACCAATTCAAGTTACCAAACATCTATAAACATATTAACATCTTATTTGGCCAAAACATCACCAAGATACCTATTAAACTTTAACATATCAAAGCCCTATTTACATGCCACTTATAACTGAACCAAAATGAACAAAAAGGTTACCAAAATGATGGCGGATAGTGTGACCTCCAAAACTGATCCAATTGATGACGCAGACCCAACAATCTACAAGAATAAATCCAAAAGAGGTAAACTTATATAAAACTTAGTAAGTTCATATAATCAAACATATCATACTTTTAAATTTAATTATAAATCATATACAAACATGAAACTAACTATTCCTTTGTTGAACTCTATCACCAGTACACAATACCTAATAAACAACTGTCAAATGATACCGTAGCGTCTTTCAGCCATGGTCTTACTCACTTCCATCATGACGCCATAGCGTCTTTCGACTATGATCTTACTCATTTTCATAATGTTTTATAATATATATATAAATTCAAACACATAAGTAATTAAATTTGAATTAGTAAGAAGATTATAATAAACCTAATACGAACTTACCTAAACAAAAATAATTACGAATATGATGCCGACGACTATTCCGCTAACTTAGCTTTTCCACAGTTTGAGTCCGATTGATTTGTTTCTTGATCTAAATAATAATTTCATTCAGTTAATTGATTCAGAAAACTTATTAATCAAATTTACGCATTTAAGCCCTTTTATTAACAATTTACAAAAGTACCTCAACATTTTGCTTTTTATGTAATTTAGTCCCTAAACTCAAAATTTATAAATTACTCATATTTAATTACCATCCATGCTAGCCGAATTTCCTAAGGCCTTTCTACAGCCCGTATTTATCTTATTTTCATAAGAATCCCTATGCAACTTTACTATTTTCACAATTTAATCCTTGCATATTAAAGTCATCAAAACTACTTTACAAAATAACCTCATTAACTATCAAGCTTATAATTTTACCATCCAACTTCAAAAACATTTCAAACTCGTCAATGGCATAATCTAAAACATTTAACAGTTTCATGAATTAACCATCGGGTTAGCTAGATTAAGCTACAATGATCTCAAAAATATAAAAATTACTAAAAACGGGATCAAAACCAACTTACATGCATGGTTACAAGCTAGCCAACCTTAAAGATATGAAAATAGTGTTTTTCCCTTCTTCAAAAATCAGTGGAGAGCTTATGGAAGATGACAACATGTTGGTTTCCTTTTATTTTAATTTTACTTAATTATTAATTACAAATTTATCCTTTAAAACTTAACCTAATTTCATGTGATACCTTGTCCTAACTATCCACTAAAAGTCCATATGGTCTAATTATCACATAAGTCCATCAATTAAAATTTCTATAGCCATTTTAACACTTTTAACTGTTAGCAATTAACTTTTGCAATATTATACCATTTTTACTTAATTAACTATCTAAGCGATAAAAATTTTCTAACCAAATTTTAATATGACTCTGTAATAACCCTATAGATAATAAATAAATAACAGAACACTGACTCTTTGGTCGGAATCGTGGTCCCACAACCACTGTTTCCAACACTACTGAAAATTGGCTGTTACAACTCTCCCCCTAAAGGAATTTTCATCCTAAAAAATCTTGCTAGAAAAGAAGTTTGGGTATTGTATTTTCATAGTCTCTTCGGATTCCCAGGTGGCTTCCTCAACAACATGGTGTTGCCAGAGAACTTTCACTAACTATATCCGTTTGTTTCCAAGTTCTTTAACTTCTTGAGCTAGAATTTTAACTGGTTCCTCACTATAGGTCATATTAGGATGTAATTCTATCTTAACCGAAGAAATCACTTGTGAATGATCTGATCTGAACCA
Source organism: Gossypium longicalyx (assembly GCA_025698465.1). NCBI lineage: Eukaryota > Viridiplantae > Streptophyta > Magnoliopsida > Malvales > Malvaceae > Gossypium > Gossypium longicalyx. Next base: position 63,133,128 of record CM046996.1, on the reverse strand, counting down.
TCTCAACATCGATACGTGAAAAATATTTTAATTTTTCTTCAACTCTACTGGTATTCTAAACGATAAGCTACTGACTTAATTATCTCAATAATTTCGTATAGACTAGTAAATCGCAAACTAAGTTTTTCTTTTCGGCCAAAGCGAAGAACTTTCTTCCAAGGCGATACTTTCAAAAACATTTTATTGCCAACTTGAAATTTGATGTCTTTTCTTTTTAAAACGACATACGATTTCTGGCAGTCAGATGTGTAACACCCCTAACTCGTATTCGTCACCGGAATAGAGTTATGAAGCATTACTAGAGTTTACAGATCATGTAATAGACATTTCATATCAACTAGCATTCATATCATAAACAAATCAAAATCAATAATATTGTCCCTTATGTGAGCCCTTGAGGCTTAAAATACACATTAGAAACAAGTCGAGACTAAACCGGGTACTCAAAGAATTTTTTAAAAAATATTAAGAATTTTTTCAAAAGTATAGGGGACACATACTCATGTGGTCAGGCCGTGTGGCTCACACGGTCAAGAGACACACCCGTGTCTCAGGCCCTGTGGGCATTCGAAATAGGGACACACGACCGTGTTCAAACATGGGAGCTCTCTAACTTGGGTCACACGGTCAAGCCATACGCCCGAGTGCTAGGCTGTGTGAGCATACTGACTTGCATTAATAAGATGCATGAGTCACACGGCCAAGCCACACGGCAGTGTGCTAGGCCGTGTGAGCATTCTGTTTTGCACTAATTAAAAGATACAGGGGACACACGGCCATGACACAACAGACGACCGTGTCACCTGGCCGTGTGTTACACACGGCTGAGACACATGCCCGTGTCTTTGTCTGTGTAGACAAAATAGACCATTTTTCTAGCCACATTTCTCACCCAATTTGTCTTCAACCAACATCAACACTTTTGCATATCATCAAGCCATATAAAACTACTTAAAACAAGCCAAACTCAAGTCTTAAATATAACATATCATCACATATATCCAAGAATCCATACTTACCAAATTAACCAAATACACATATAAGCATATTTATACCTAATATACCAATCCAATCCAACTATCAATATGCTTATGAATTTTCCATCATTCAACCATACCAAGTACACATTAAACATGATAATGTCACATATATATACATCAAATTCAAACCATTCAAATGGCTAATCAAAACAAAACAATTGTATGCCATCATTGGCCAAATAAACTTATACATACCATTATAACCAAAATGAATTCACTATATATGTCGAAATGGGCCGATAGATAGTGTGATATGGCTACGACCAGCTTCAAACCTTAGCGAGCTTTTGAGTTACTATAAAACAGGGGAAATAAAACAAAGTAAGCATTTAAGCTTAGTAAGTTCATATGACATGGAATTTAACTTACCATTTATTCGCATTTAGGGTAAGCAAACAAGATATATCCAAAGCAATTTGGCCAATAGCCTAAACACTTATCCTCATCAACCATGTTAGTAATGTATTTCATATGAATATCAAGAAATATGTATGAGCTCAACAATAATCAAATTTCCATATACATATACTTTCCACATCATGTGTCCATATAACATGTACAAATCATATCCATGTATTTCAAGTATATACTCGTAATAATTTGTCTCGAATTCATATTGCTTCATATTGGAACTTTGCCCATTGAACCATTTAAAATATCGTTGGATACACGGATAGTACACACAAAGTGTACAAATCTGTAATCCGTCAATTCATATACAGGTATGCCCATACGAGCATGTAATCGAGAAGCTCTTTCGAGTCATGTAATGGGAAGCTCATGTGAGTTATATAATAGGAAGCTCTTGCGAGCCAATTATCGGGAAGCTCATACAAGCCATAAACGGGAAGCTCAAGAGAGTCATTAATTGGAAAGCTCATGAGAGCCAAATATCGAGAAGCTCGTGAGAGCCATATAACGAGATGCTTATAAGAGCTAAATAACGGGACGCTCTTGCGAACTTATGCAGGACTACAACTAATTCAGGAACCCTTAATAACATGTCATTTGTATCCATCGAATTTCCAAGGTTCAAACAAGACTTAGTACTTGTCGGATATGTGATCAATACTTATACATGGCAATTATACATTTCGCATACATATCATTCAATTTAAACATATAAATATACAAATTAGTTACACGAACTTACCTCGACAAGTATACGTAGACTTGTATGCTACTAATCCGATACTTTTTCTTTTCGTCGGTCCAATTCCATACTAGGTCTATCTAGATCTATACGAATGAATTTAGCTCAATTTAATACAATTCACATTCAATTCAATCTAATACATATCTTTGGAAAATTTACTATTTTGCCCTTATACTTTTAATTAATTACGATTTTGTCTCTAGGCTCGGAAAATGAAATTCATACAATTTAATCCTTATTCCAAGCCTAATCGATTTTCTTATATAACAATAGTAGCTCATGTATTTCATAAAGTTTAAAATTTTTCCATGAATTTTTCATCTTTTCAATTTAGTCCTTAAATCATAATTTCTTCAAAATTCTCTTTACAAAAGTTGTTTATCTATCAACAACCTTTCATTTTCTACCATAAAACGTCATAATTCAACTATACTTAGCCATGGAAAAACCCTAACACTTTAATAGTTTTGCAAATAAATCCCCAAGATAGCTAGACTAAGCTATTACGATATCGGAAGCATAAAAATCATTACAAACGGGACAAGAATGCATACCTAATTAAACAAAAATAGCTTACTTGAACTCAACATCCATGGATAGGGTTTCCATGTATTTTGTTTCAGGAAAGATGATAAAAATAATTATATTTTAATTAATTATTTAATTTATCATCATTATATTATCATCTTTCCAAAATTAACCTTAATAATTTCTTAATTTCCAATTATGAATAATCATCCTTATCTACTAACTCCGCAAAATGGTCTATTTCTTAACAAAATTTTTATATGATATTTCTATCATAATGTAGACTATAAAATAATATTAAACTAAATTTTCTTTCAACTTCGAATTTATGGTCTCGAAACCACTGTTCCGATTTCACTGAAAACGGGCTGTTACAGGATGCAACTTTAAAAAAATCTCGAATAACTCTAACTTTATCCTCGATCTCGCGAATTAAACCTGCTCCAGAAATCTTTATGTCTCTCAACTCAATCCAGTACAAAAGGAGTTCTACATTTTTTTCCATATAGAGCTTCGTACGACACCATTTTAAAGCTCAATTGATAATTGTTGTTATAAGCAAACTCAACCAACGAAATAAACTTTCTCCAACAAACTTCAAATTCTAAGATGCAACATCAAAGCATATCTTCGAGTACTTGAATCACCCGTTATGACTAACAATCCGTTTGCGGATGAAAAACTATACTAAATTTCAATCTGGTACCTAGAGCTTTGTGAAGTTTACTCCAAAACCTAGAGGTGAATCTCGGATCGCAATCAGAAATGATTGAAAATAGAACACCGTACAATTTGACAATATCAGAAACATACAATTCAGCCAATTTCTCAAGCGAGTAATTTGTACGTATGGGTATAAATTTTTCTGACTTCGTTAACCGATCAACTATATCCTAGATCACATCTTTCTTTTTTGGTGTTAATGGTAACTCCATTATAAAGTCCATGGTAATCTTTTCCCGTTTCCATCAGGAATCATAATAGGTTGTAACAATCCAGATGAGACGTGATGCTCTGCTTTTACTTGTTAGCAAACAAGGCATTTCGATACAAATTCAGAAATCTCACGTTTTATTCTCGGCCACCGGTACCTTTGTTTCAAATTACAATACATTTTTGTACTGCCTAGATGTAACAAATACACACTACTATGAGCTTCAACTAAGATATCTCGTTTCAACTATGAATCGTCCAGTACACATAAGCTATTGCGGAAATATAAATTTCCATATGCATCAATATTGAAATAAGCTATCTGACCATTTTCAGTTTAGCCATTAAATTCGAATCATCAAACTACAATTATCGATTTTTTTTTGTAAAATTAAAGGCTTAACCTTTCATCGACTAATACAGAGCCATTGTATTCTAGAATAAACTGAACATTCTTCGTTTGGAGAGTGAAAAATGATTTCCGGCTCAAAGCATCAACAATAATGTTCGCTTTACCTAGATGATAATTTATTACTAAATTGTAATCTTTTAGCAATTCTAACAACCTTCGTTGATACAAATTCAACTCTTTTTAGGTCATCAGATATTTCAAATTTTTATGATTACTAAAAATGTGACATTTCTCGCCATACAGATAGTGACGCCAAATATTCAACACAAACACAACTGTGGCTAACTCAAGATCATGAGTCGAGTAATTTTATTTGTCCATTTTAAGTTGCCAAGAAGCATATGTGATAACCTTTCCTTCCAACATCAAAACACATCCCAAACCATTCAAGGAAGAATCACTAAAAACAAGAAATTCCTTACTCGGTTCGGGCTGAGTTAATATTGGTGCCTCTGTGAACATACTTTTCAACTCATCAAAACTTTTCTGGCTTTTATCAGACCACACATCATTTTTTACTAATTCAAGGAGTCTAGCCTGGGTGATCGTAACTTGCACTTGTAAATTTTGTGTTAAAGTTACACAATAAAAAAAACCCTAGATAGGTCACATTATGTTAGAAAATGTAGTAATCGCATAGCGCACTTGCCACAACACAAGTATGTGGACCAGAATACTTCTTTATCGTCCACAATTTGATTTTCTTCTACAAAGATACCATGATTTTCCATTTGCACCTCCCATCACTTATTGCTCACTTCTCCTTATATTTCTCTGAATGAGACTTCATGACGTGGTAGTTTACACTGTTCTTGAAGTTGTACCACTTCAGTGCAGCAAGGAAATCATCTTTGTTTAAGTATTCCATTCCAACTTCTAGTACCTGTACATTTGATGATGAACTTGCATGACTAGGTGTTCTGTGCAGTAGCTGTCGAAACTCTAAACCACTCTCAGTCGATAGGTCGATGTTGGTCATGTGGGGCAGATGTTAATATGCCTTAAATCATGGGTCTGGATTTAGAACATTATCTGAGTCGTCATTGTCAGAACAACAAGGTTTTGGCTTTGTTAGAACTAGCCCTGGTTCAGAGAAAAATGTCACTTCCAAACCATCCAGATCGTACTACTGGATTGGATTAGAATCTGGCTCTGATCCATCAACTACATCCGCTACCCCTTTTTCCTCACCTACATCTTCTTCCTCGGCTATATCTTCTTCCTCGGCTATATCTTCTTTCTCATTTGCGCGTTTTTCCTCATATGTGCCTTCATTGTCACCTTCAACCAAGGGGTTTGATGTACCCTCCTCGGATCCGATCGAAAGGAGTAAGTCATCAATTCTTTTGTAACCCATGTGCTTACTGAAATCTACACTAGTTTGGTGGCTAGTGTATGTCGATGCCTCACAATATAAGTGCCTCTGCCCCAATACATCGATCCACCAAAGTTGAAATTGAACACACTGATTGAATCTCAAGTCCGAGTGTTGAGATTCAGGTTATTCTCATACCTTAACTGGTAGTAGCCACTGGAGTTTAAATTCGTGTCGGAAACTAATGAATGTTTACCCATAAATGTTTCGGGGACATCATAGTATTAGCTTTGTAACAAGCCAGTGAACCCACCGTACAATTGTGTAATAGGAGTTTATGCTTCAGGTTCGGTTCCAACATTAGCCGCAAGGTGGTCGAAGATGGGTCAGATCCATCAGCCTCGACAAGCTCAATATATAACTCTATTACAACATTTTCGCTTGAGCAGTGAATGATATGACAACCTCGAGCTCGCCTTTCATATCAAATAGTTTATACTTATATGGGGAAGTAAGATATCTGCATTGCAACCTCAAAATTCTTCCTCGGGTTGAACTTCTGACTTTCTTCCTGATTATAGTCTGTAGCTCATGCAATTGAATGGCACGATTGAATGCCAATTCCAAAGACTAGGCTCCTATAAATACCATATTGACTTCTGTATTATAGATTTTGACTATCATAGTAAATAAAAATTTTCACTCGTCGACTCATTTCAATATCAGTTATGAACTGGATGAGTAGAAGCAAAAAAATAAGTAGATAGTTGTCCAAAGAAATACACACAACTATCGCAACTCAACTCTTCGATATTTGAAATGAGTTTTTTGCGTGCTTAAGTTATGAAAATTTTGTTACTTTAAAAGGAAAATAGAACAAGGAGAGAGGGAATACATGCTTTAAAACCTGTTTCTAAATACACGTTTTAGTTGAACAATGAAGTTGAAATGCAAAGTATTACTCGAAAACGTGCTTCAGAAGTCATATAATTTCATTAGAAGTATGCTTATTAAGGTATTTTGTGCATTATAACATGCTTTAGATATTCAGAAAGATTCTCAGGGTTAGACATTTTTATTTTTAGAGAAGAAAAGTGTCAGAGAAGGCAGGAAAGCGCACCCAGCTAGACAAGCCTTCTCTAATATTTTTCTTCTTTAAAAAATAAAAGTACTTGACCCCTCAAATTTTTCAGCAGATTTAAAGTACATTTTGAATATATTCATCGAAGACGCTAGTTCTGCAATACATCTTTGATCATGGGAATTTTCTACTTTACAATCCCACCCTACCCTCGCACTTATAAAAGGAGTCTTCCACTCCATACTTCATTATCCCTCAAACATCTTCTCCCCCAGCCTCTCTATCCCTTCACTATACATCATTTCTCAATGCTAAAAATTATTCGTTGATAAAATTTAGATAGTTCGAGGTATTCTTGAGTCATCGGTGATGCAATATCTCTCTGAGACACACACATTTCATATATCATGCCGAGATGAGACCATTATATCTGAAGCCTATCCTGGGGAAGTCAAGTTTCAGGGTGATTTTGCTTTATGTGGTCATGGATTAGGGTATAACGGGTGAGTTGGTTGACCTTCGTTACGCGACCACGAGCTTAAAATTTTTGGATACCCAGACATGTTGCCTTATAAATACAATATAGAAATTTGAGGGCATAATCATTCGGAAAAACTGTGGGGCTTCCCGCTATAATCGGTGTAATTTTTTTCTCCATTTTTAGGCAGTCGGTACTTTTAACCTTTTTTCTTCTCCGAAGGCCAACATCGTCGTGGACGTAGGAGGACTTTCAAGTGGGGAGCGGCTGTTGTAGTGCAGTAAAGGTGATGCTCATTTTGAGGTTACAACGATTGTTGTTATTAAACAACCCATTAATAACTACAACCGCTGTCACATTGACCCGAGTTTGACCTCTACTATGCTAGAACATCCGTTTTTTTGCCTAAGAACCCTTTTGTGTCCACCTTAGTGTCAGCCTTTGGATAAGAACAGAAGGTTAAAGATATCAACTGCTGGAAATATAGTAAAAAATTATGTTGATTACATCGAAAATCACTTCATTTTCCCCTATGATTATGACATCAATTTTATATATAGTATGTATAAGGCATCATTTGCGGGTATCTAAAAAGCTTGAATTTGTGACCGCATAATGACCATCAACTGGCCCCTGGTTATACTTGAGCTCGTGACTACATCATGGCCGCTGACTGGAACCTCCATTTAAACTTCGATCTATGATCGTATCAAGCACTGTCACCCCAAAATCTGATTTCCTCAAGATGAGTTTCTGAGGTAATGGTCCTATTCCGCCATGACATATAAAATATCTGTGTTCTGAGAAGCGTTATCACATCCTCAACCCCTCAAATCTTCGTATAAACTTTTGCGATTTCATCATTAAACCCAAACCTTAAACCCTTAAAAATACCTAACCCTAAAAAAACCATAAACCTAACAAAATTTAAAAATCCTAACCTTGGGAGAGAGAAGGGGAAAGCCCGTCCAATTGGGTGACCTTTTTGTACAGGTGGCAGGAAAACGTGTCTAGCTAGGTGAGCTTTCCTGCTAACTGTACAGAAAGCATGCCCAATTGAATGTACTTTCCTTTTCTCTCTCCAAAAATAACTTATTTCCCTAAATTAAAGAAATGACCTAAAAAGACAAATAAAAAAATCGTCATATACAATTAATTTAGCCTACTGTATTATTATTAATTAAATTCAAATTATATGTTTTATTATTATTATTATATTATTATATTTTAAATAAATATATATTTTTCATATGTATATACAATTAATTAAGTATGAATTTAGATGCATTTAACTTACTAATATACCTCTAAATTGTAGGTAGTATAACCCACCTCTAAATTGTATGTAGAATTTTTAATATTAAATAAAACTGATTGAATGAAGAGTTAGTGGCGGAAGCGGTCGGTTTAGTTCCGAACGTCCTATAATATAATTTTAGTGGTATCGCATCCTTGGCCAACAACATTCAGCACACAGCTAAACCTTCTCTTCGATCTTAAATCTTCAATTTTCATTCATCTACTCCCTATTTTTCCTCTAACTTTTCTGAGAAGAGCATCACCTGCAAAAAAAAAAAAAAAAAAGGCTTTTCTGATATTTCAACCAAGTCCCATCTCACAAACCCTAGTTTATCATTCATATCCTTGCACGAAGGTTTGAATCATCGCCTATTTTTTTCTTCTTTTTTAATTTGATTATTATTTTATGAATATTGAAAACCGAAAATTTAGCCTCAGATTCTCAGATAAATTTTTGCCTGATTACCTGGGTTTTTTTCGCAGGCAAAACAGTGTAAAAGAGGAGCAGAAAAGTAGGAAATCTTCCTCAATCTGATCATTAGTAGCCGAATCTGCTCTGGTCAGAAGAGGAATTTAAACTTTTTAACTATTTGCTTTGGGAATTTCGGTTTTATTTGGTAATTTATGTGAATTTATGGATTTGATTTTCCTTGTATTTTTTTTGGGTGCATGTGTATTTATGTTTTTATATTTTGATGCAAAAGTTGATAAAAGAGAAGCTAACATGGAATTGGAAATGGATGAATGCAAATTCCAAGTTGGTTTAAGTGGAATAAGGTTTTTAGTGTTTTTAATGTGCGTATTTGATGCAAAATTTAGGGTTTTCAGTTTTTTTTGGAATGGATAAGCCCAATCAACAACAATGGCAGCTTGGTTGTTGAATGTCTGCTATATGTCACAGAACAGTGACATGTAGTTTGATACGATGTTAGGTAGTTGGAAGGAAAAAGAGAAGAGAAAGACCAGAAATAGGAAAGAATTTAGAGGAAGAAAAAGCTATTCGTCATTCATAATGAGCTCATTACATCACTGTCCTATATGAGCACACGTTAGATGATGTCGTATCTGAATTTCCAAATAGAAGGGAGCAAGGACAATGCGTCATTTGGCAAGTAACAGGTGGAGGAGAATGTGTCATTTGGCAAGTAACAGCTGGACTAACTAATTATAATTTGCTGTTTCAGACCTCGTAACAGTTGTATTCTCTTGTCGTTTTCTTCTATTTCTAGTTCTGTGTTTCCCAGCGCCCTTGGCGATTCTATTGTCCTTTCTTCCTGTGTGCTCCACTCATTGCCCTGCTAGTAGTTGCAGCCATCAATTTCGTCGCATCATTAGAGTTTGAACATGATGTTGAGTATATTTTGTTATGGGAAATTAAGGTTGAATTAGGGGATCTGATGATTCAGAAAAGGTTTGTAATTCACACTCTTAATTCAAACCTAGGGAAGTGGTTAAAGTTCTGGACTTTGTTGCTTCTGTTTCCTGGTAGTATGTATGATTCATCTTAGTTCTGCTCAATGGTTTTATGTGTGATTCAGTTGAGCTGCATCTTTTATCATCTGGGTATTAATTATGGAAGGTCTTTTTGATCCAGTTGCCACTTATGTGTGGCTACTGTCACATAATTTTACTAAGACTCTGATCAGCAGGTTCTGTATGAACTTTCGAGTATATGATTCTGTCATCAGTACCATATTCATAATAGTTGACTATAAAGTGCTTCTAGTATTCATAAAAGCTGACTTAAAAATTATTCTGTTCTGTTACATTTTCCCAGAATAGTTTAAAATGGCTGGGAGAAACCGCATTCCTCGTGAAGCCTTCAATGACCGGCGTGGATTCCCCCCCGAGAGGCCGTTCTTTCGTGGTCCTCCTCTGCCACAGCCACCTCCTCATCCTGCGTTGTTGGAGGAAGAACTTGAAATGCAGCATGCTGAAATTCGAAAGCTTTTGACTGATAACCACAGGCTGGTAGAAGATCGAATGGCTATACAACAAGAGCTTGGGGCTGCAAAGGAGGAAATTCATCGTTTGAATCTTGTCATTGGTGAAATTCGTGCAGAACAGGAACTGCATTCAAGGGGACTTATTGAAAAAGGCTTGAAACTGGAGGCAGATCTTCGTGCAACTGAGCCACTGAAAAAAGAGGCTATGCAACTCCGCTCAGAAGTTCAGAAACTGAATAACGTTAATCAGGATCTAACTGGCCAAGTTCAGACTCTCAAGAAGGATATTACTCGGCTGCAAGCTGATAATCAGCAGATTCCTATTCTCAGAGCAGAAGTTGATGGCTTGCACCAGGAGTTGATGCGTGCAAGGTATGTGACTGAATCATTTTTACCCTTCTATTTTGAATTCTCTAAAAGAATAAGAGAACTTATTTTCCATTGAGCATTTAGTTTGCAGCATCACTCATTATCTATCCGATCATATATTCAAATGCAAACTTCAAATTTTATTTCATAGGACTGCTATTGATTATGAAAAAAAGGCAAACATTGAGCTGATGGAACAGAGACAAGCAATGGAGAAGAACATGGTCTCCATGGCACGTGAAGTTGAAAAGCTACGTGCAGAACTTTCTAGTGTGGATGCTAGACCATGGGCTGCAGGTATGACCCATCTCTCTTTTGTCTATCTGGTCGAGGTTTCTTTTCCAAACTTGAGTAGCATGATGGTGGTCGTTAAATGTGCTTGATTTTAATTAGTTTTCAGTCCTTTGGCTCAGTCCATGTTCCACACCTTTTTGCATCCTGGATTTCTCTTTTTCCTGTTGCCATTCTGATAGGATTTTTTGACCCTTTCCTATCAAGCCCTATTGTACATGTGGATTATATCTGTGAGAAAAGTTCTCAAGTGTTAATTGGTCCTTCACATCTTTCTGGGGATCCAATGTACGGTGTACTACACAAACATAGGTCCTCACTCATCTCGTAAATGCTCACCCTCCAGCCTCCTCTCTTCTTTTTGATCCTGAAGTTCTGTAGTTGGGACCTTAAAGTGAAAAGTCTGAAGTTCAAATGGCTGGGTTCTCTTGTGACACCATTTAACCTGCATTGATGTTACCTGGATTTTGTCATGGTTGATTCTATAGAAACTATGTTCCCTCCTCCCTTGTTCTTTCCTTTTCTAGAGTTGATAAAATAATGTATTAGTTTATATCGACTCTGGAGATCATTTATTTAATGTTGCTTCTAATCTCAGTTGCTTAATGAATGATTGCTCCAGGTGGACCGTATGGGATGAAATTCAACAGTTCAGAGGGCGCTTTTCCAGCTTCATATGAAGGATATGGGGCTCATCTGGTATTTGTGCTCATCTACTTGTTTGATTTTTTTTTGTTTGACCATAAAGCTATTACATTAGGATTGTGATTTTTTCGATTAAATTTTCTTGTTACTTAATAGGGTGCTGCTGACAAGGGTCCTTTTTACGGACCTGGCCCTGCTTCTTGGGAGAAGCCACGCATGAATCGTCGCTAGGAAAGTTATTACTTGATGGAAGAAGGCTGACATTGTTACTTCACTTATGAAGTTCAAAATATTGATCAGCATGGAGTTCATCTATGCATGCATGCCGCATCAGTAATATTTATCTTTATAAATTGTTAGTCATCTTGAACTTCTTACATGAGATTCTGTGTTACTTTATGGTAATTGGTAGAGGAGGTGGTACCCCCTTATATATAGACAAGTTCGTAATATGATAATTTGGACTGCTATTGGATCCAATTCTTCATTGCTTCATTGCCAGTTTTCTTTTTCTTTTATCTTTTGGTTGTTTGTTTCTAGATAATTTACTAGCATTGTTGCTTGATCATAACTGTTATTACTTTCAGTAGAAGTGCTGGCCCCTGAATAGGGTAGTTGTCTGGGGTGTGCTTGAAATATATGGCGCTTATGAATGAAGCTTTTGCTTACAACGTAGAACTTGCAAGTTAATTGACATGGTATGGTTTTTATTGATTTGTAAAAATTCCTGGAACTATTTTTGTGCAATAGTATATTTTAGAAGGATGCAATGAAGTTATGCCTAGCTGCAGAAAGATAATGAAATGTTGAATGGCACTCGGATTCTACATTTTAGTTTTGGTTAATGATTTTAGATAGTAGGTCTTCTTGTGCAGCACTTGATTATCTGTGTATTTTGTTGAGGGTATGTTTTTCTTGAAAATTGAAGCATTGGAATTGGATATTGTTCATCTTGAGTGCACTATGGAAGATAAATGGGGTATAATGTATCATGGTAGATGGGGATCTAATCATTTTGAGCATTTACTCTCGGAAGCAGAAATTGATGGGGAGGATATGATTCAACTTGCTTCTGAGGGGTCACTTTATGGACTTTTCAGAGTTGCTCTGTTAAACTTTGAATGATACTATTCATTCTGAGCTGAATTGAAACCTTGTACCCCTGCGGAATCCGATGTGCAGTTTTGGAATATCCCTAGGAGGTTGAGTTGCGTTTTTTCCACATATAAAAATTTCTAAGAATGAATTGTTATTTATTAATTGATATGATATGGATGTTCTGTTGGATAGAGAGAATGATCTCATGCTACAGAAGTAAATCATTTAGGATGTTCAGGAGCTGAACTTTTCTGTGATTTTATTCGCTCTTGTTTCTTCTTGTCCGTTGACAACATATTGGGCCTGAATATGCTGGTCGTTTGGGAATTCCTCAAGCTCTGGAAGATGGAACAAACTTGCTTCTCAAAGAGAATATCCTTCCATTTAGAGGAAATGGTTTATTCAGTATTGGACCATCTATAGCATCCATAGCAATTTTATTAAGTTTTTCTGTAATTCCTTTTAGCTCTCGCCTTACTTTAGCTGATCTCAATATTAGTATTTTCATGGATTTCCATTTTAGGTATTGCTACAAGATGTTTGCTGCAAATTTTAGTGGCTTTGAATTTAGTTCAGTGGTGTTCTCCTTGCTAGGAAATCTTAAGAGGAGAATCATTTGTCTTTCTTACATTTAGTGTAAAGTCCCTTCAGTATCCATTGCCATACGGTTCTCTTTGAAGTTCGGAGGTGCAAGTGTCGTATGGAATCTTAAAATGGCATGTTGTGTGAGCAGGACTTGTTTGGAAATCATGTTGGGAATGGTTTCCATTTCTTTTTGGAATATATGACATGGAAAACTGGTGCGGGAGTTCCCCCCCCTTATGGAGTCTTGAGATTGAGATTGTTCTGAAGAGCAGGACTGTTGGTTTGACTTCTAATGGATTTTGACTTGAAGTATCTTGTATAGAGAAAGTACTAATCTTGGTATGGTTTGCAGAACTTCTTATAATTACTTTGATGATTAAAGTGGGTTTTCCCTACTTTGAAGTGTGGGCCAATGTTGACATTTATGCATGCAGTACCAATACTTATCTTGAGTGGTAGTTAACATGTTGTTGTTAGTTTATCAGAATTACAAGAAAGTTTAGCTCACAAAAAATGAACTGAAATATGGTTCAAATAGTAATTCCTTTGTTTTTTAAGAGGATTTATGATAGAGTTTGATGGCGTTCTATATTTGAGGGATTTCTAGTATTAAGCTGATGCAGTGAATCACAATGTCTTACACAGTGAAAAGGGTTTCGTTTTTGGAGTATTCATTGGTTATTGGATGCTTTGCCATAAATGGCCCGGTGCCATTGGTATATTCTTTCAAAACACACATGGTAGTTGAATAAAAAAATCACCGCTCCTTGATGGGATGAAGCATTGTTTTCAATTCATCCTTTAATTTTCATAGCCATGGTCTGTAGTTTTATGCCATGTTCCTAGCATCATCTGCAGCTTGTTCTGGTGCAACTCTACTGCTCAGCTATCATTTTTGTTCAGCAAATTTATTCAGTGGTCAACATATCCCAGCCACCTATGAAATTACAAGTGGCTCTTTTATGCATCGACCTGACACTAAAAATATCTCAAGGATGATGGGCATGCCATGTGGAAGAGGCTGACTACTGTTCTTTACTTTATAGTAGGCAAGTTTTCTGTCTTTGCTATATGAGTTCCATGGATCTTCAATTTGATGCTTGTTTTTCGTTGATTTTACCTGTCACGTGTCCTTGATTTCATTCTCTTAATTTGGCATATCCTGCTTTATATAGATAGACCTATCTGCTAATGCTCACATCAAAGCTCATTGTTGGTATTGATCCATTTGGGATTAGTGGTTATAGTTTTGTTTTATTTTTATTATTATTTTTTTTATTTGGGCTAATTATGCAAACCCCCTATGGAATTTAGTGGTTATATGACACTATGGTTGCGAAGAAAGTTTTTAGCCTGTTTTAACACAAATATCATTGCTAGTTTTTTAACATTTGTATCTGACATTGGTTGGGTTAGGTTAGGTTTCTGGTTGATCAAGTTAGAGTTAAACAAATGGGAATGCTCATTTTCCAAGGGCTTTGATGAAGTTAAGGTCCTGCAAACAAAAGTTTCAAAGACCTATTGTGATATCAGGCTCTTTTTGTAACAGTATGTGTTGAAATATTCCTTTGGATGTGCCAGATTTAGTAATCTTGGATTGGCAGTGGAAAAACATCTTAAGTGATCAAGGATGATGATAGATGTTAGGTTAACATTTGGTTGGATGTTTCCAGATTTATATGATTCACTTGAAAGTACATACTTTGTAATTAAGGTAGTCATCAATATTTGGTGTAGAATTTATATATGGTGTAAAAGGGAAGACAAATGGTGTCACTGATGAGGATGGGTTGTTTCTTTTTGCTATTTAAGTGGGAAGGAGGTTGCAAAGCAACAATCTATGAGGTTATCTATGATTAACTAGAGATGTACATCTGACGTCATATATAATATCCTTTTATTCTTAATGAGATTTACATCCAAATCATTTTGTTTTAAATTTTTTTATAGTTAACCACTGCACTGATAGGACAAAGTATTTGTTTTATACTACATACTAAGTATGTTAACTGTGGAATTGGCTGGATGAAGCGGATTGAAAGGATTTTCCTGAATATACAATCTCATTCAACAATGGTTACCTTAGTTTTGGGATTATCTTTCCTGCGCCATGGTGAAAATTTGGAGAAAAGTACTTATATTTGTCTACTAAAATTTTGCTTGAGCACTGAAGTTGGGTTAACGTTATTGTGGATTTGCTATTTGCTTCTTGGGGCCAGCCTCGAATTGTTAAATGTAGTTCTCTTGTAAGTCAGATGCATACATGATGTAGAGGTAGAGACAGGAGAAGATGTGATTCTCGGGCTGCTACACTGCTGACAAGTTCTTTTTTACCAGTTAATAAATGATTGTAATTTTATTTAGATCACTTTGGTGGTTAAATAGAATTGGTTCCTTTTTACTCGTAATCTAAAGAAGTACATATTTGATCGACAACTTTCCTCACAATTAATATTGATATTTCAAATTTTAGATTCTTCCTAATATTTTCCTTTTTATGTTTGCAGACAGGAAACTGGTATGCCTCGTGCAAAAAGATGCAGAAAGAAGATTAGTTAAATCTTGCATGAAATTGAGGAAATATGAATGAGGTAAAGTTACATCATTACATGTGCTTCCAGACAAAATTGGAAGAAAATGAACCCCATCCCCACACCCCCCCAAAAAAAAAAAAAAAAAAATTTGTGTGCATTTGTGTGAGTTAATTGGTAGGTCTGCGTTTCAATCCTAAATGGAGATGCATGAAACTTTGTTGTATGTTTTTTTTAATCCTTTTGGGGTGCTGTGCTGGGAGGGTTGTTAATCGTTTCTTTAGCCAATAACCTCACCTCCATCCCCTTTCCATTTTGGTATCTCCTGCAATCTTTACCGACATCAGGACATTATCATATAAGATTGTTTCACAGTCAGCATTGCCATATTTTGGTATCTCCTGCAATCTTTACCGACATCAGGACATTATCATATAAGATTGTTTCACAGTCAGCATTGCCATAAATATAGTTTTACTACTCTGGTTAGATGGATTGTCTTACTTGCCCAGAACACGCTAACATCTCCTAACTTTTTTGTTAGTGGTTCATACTGGGAGATATTCTGAAACTTGTTTTCTGAAAACCTTTGAAATTAAAAATAACTTTCTATTTTGAGAGAAGCGTTTCTCGACACTAATTACTAACAAATACCAAATAACTAGTTGCATTTGTTAAATACTGGTAGGAAAGTAGTCTCTCCATGATAGTAGTGTAGGTCATAGCTATTACGAATTTTCCTTCTTTAACTGTTCTTGTGTGAGTAACAGATATGGTCTCATGCTCCATGATTAGCACTTGAATTCATGAACTGCCCAAGGTTGGTGTCATGTATGTACTCTATTGTTGCAACTTTGATTACTAAAAGTAGACCAGACTACCTGTATATTTGTGTTATGTCATATTATTATTATTAGTAATTTTGAAAGACATTATTATTATTATTATTATTATTATTGTGTTATTATTGTGTTTAAAGTGTTACGTATTTAATACAAAATTTGACATGCAAAAATTTGCATTATATGTATTGTTTTCTTGTTTGTGTTTTTTGGTCATCATGTGTCGTGTTATCTTTTCATGTCTCATCGTGTTCCACGTGGTGTTCATGTTCGTCTAATCTTGTGTGAGATTTTCTGATCTGACTGAAACTTATTTAAATATAACTTTAATTTGAGAACTCTCTTGTTAACAAAAGCCATGAAGCTTTTGTGTTTTAACCTCAAATTCTCAAAATATGATTTAAAAAAAGAACATAATCTTATATTTATTAAATAACATAAAAATCATATATTTTATAATTGGGCTTTCCTACCTTGTTTATTGTTTATTTAGTGCTCTATTGACAAATGAAAGATTCAGTGTTTTAGTACCATAAAATCAGACTAATTGCATTAGGCAATCATTACGATAATTGTAATTTCAAATCAGAGCAATACATTGCAGTATTCTTTTTCAATTTCAAGTTCTTTGCTTGAAGCCCAATTTTTATTTTTGTTCTTTCATGACAAATAAATTACATGGTTACAATTTAGGGGTGAGTTGGATTTTCAAATTCAGCCATATGTAAAATTCTTTACATCTAGGTTGTGAATACCGGTGATAGCACTTTGGATCGTCTTCCTTTGACTGGTGTATTCGTGTCTGGGAAATTCCCATCACCGCCAACAACATCCTCAACCAAACCATCGACTGTGACGTTGACAGGGTAAGTGACAAGGTGAACTCCTTCCATGTCCGCTATGTCTTCATTTGCATAGATTTGCCACATTTGGTCACCTACTGAACGTATTTTTTGCACGCATTCCAGGGTCTGCGGCTCCATGATTATGTCATCAGCGAGTCCGGTATGCTCATACCATAAGGCCATTCGATAATCATGGATACTTCTAGGAGTTGCAGAATTGATTTCAGGATTCCCCGGCGGCAACTGATAGCATCCGATTGCAATTTCTGTGTCTCGTTGACCGTCCATGGATCTTTGGTTCACATTGGCGGATCCTATCAGAATGTATAAATCATCCACTGCAAGTTGCAACGACCTTGGTTAATATTGAATCAAGATTGTCCTCTTGATACTCAATACACTCAACTAGACCAGCCTGACCTTGGATAAGGCCTTTCATATTTTGGATATGTCTGGTCCAATCCAATTTTAATTAATTTTATTTAGCTTTAACTATGGAATTTAAGGATACTATTACAAAATCAATCTATTGTATTTTAATATTAAACGAATAGCAAATGAGGGCATGATGGGTGGGTTTGGATTGAATCAAAATTCTGAAAAAAAGTATAAATAAATAATCAAAGGTAGGGTCATTGGCAATAAAATAAGAAACGTACTGGTATTACCTATCATCACCTTGGAGTGGACATAAACCATGAACCTCCTATGCTTTTGGGCCTTCCAGTATTGTGTGGAAGGGTGAGGGGATTGTGGAGGAACGAACTCTTCTTTGCTCTCTTTTTCCCTATTTGCAAGACAAAAGAAGTTCAAGTAATCACAGGGGTGTTCTTGTCCACCGCTTTCTTTTATGGCTTCACCGATCAATCTATACATCATTTCCATGGTTTGCCTTGTCCAATGCAGTATATCATGTACCGGTTCGCTCTCAGGCACTCCTTCAGGCCACATTGGTATCAATATATACACTGCAAACCTCTCTTTCGCCTTGATTTTGCTTGCCACTTTAAGTGCAATCTCTATTGGAATCAAGTTTCTACACCCTGACTTCTTATCTTTATCCCATAAATGACATCCCCCTATGAAATATTGATTTTCTATATATATGAATCTGTCAGCTCGCCTTATTGCTTCTACGTATGCTTCATGGATGCTTTGCTCCACAGTAAAGTTTTTAGACAATTGGTTCGTAGACACATGGTCGATTGATCTAAAAACTTGTACCTTCCAATTCCCGTTGTCGCTCTCGTCAGGGTTGCTTGAAGAAAAGGGCTGTCGTATGAGATTGGGTATTGAGTATATAGGCGGTAATAAAGAAGGGTCACATTGCTTATTCCAGCGTTGCTCGAAATTGGCAAGCACATCCCAAGCAGCTTCCCCAGTGATACATGCGTGGGCGTCATGCCATGGCTCCCTTGGCCCTCCTTTGTGAAGGCTAGCCCCGGAGATGTTGGTTTGATAGAAGTCGAAACAATGAGATTCCATGTTAAGGGTTCGAAACAACGAATGTTGTTCGGTGTCGTATCGGCCGTCACAGAGATCAACTCCACCGACAAAGCTCATGATTTCTCTGTCGTTGATCAAGGAACCGTGGGCGGCTCTGGTATCAACTGTCACGGTCTTTTGATGGTGAGCAAAGAGTGTGGGGAACTTATGGTGCAATCTTGGGCATAATTTGCATACGACTTTGGTGTGTTTGAAATATGCAAAAGCGTCTTCATCATGCGTTCTCATTACTCCTTGGTTCTTGATAAATGGTAAGGAAGTTTCATCGTTCCAAAGCATAATCCTCACTGCTACACCTTCTTCAGCTTTTCGTTTCAACAATTCACCAAGCTTTACCCCTCTTGCATGTGGAATACTTGTTTCAGGATCCCGGACCTGTTTTCGAAAACATTATAGAATAAATTCTGATTTCATGTTGTTCTCAACAATGATAATCTGAGAAGAAAAAGAACAAAAGAAAAAAAGGATTAATGTTTTGAAATACCAAAGCCATATTTGGATTGAAAGACCAGCCTGCAATGTAAACCAAATGTTTAGCACCCTCAATGGCCTTATATACATCCTCCCACAGTTTTGTTGGAGCAGAAGAGAAGGAAGAAAATGGAGGCTGAAAAGCTGAGGTATGGTGGACGTCTTGATAAAGCTTCACATTGCAATTGGAGCGTTGAGGAAAAGTAGCGTTTCTAAGCCCCTGGAATCCTCCACCGTCAATCACTCTTCCCCATGATGGTTCAAACTCCGCTGGTTTGAACCACAACATGAACCTCAGCTTTACTTCTGGGCTGGTTTTACCATTTTCAAGTTGGAGAGGAAAGAAGCCATTGATCAAACTTGAGTCCTTCAGTATTTGCCTTGCCTGGATGCTGAATTTGCCTAAGATGGAACACTTTGTTTTCATTGTAATGGTGATGGTTGAATCAGGTGGATGAGCACACAGAATTTGAAATGTTTGGTTCCATACACGATCTCGTTCCAGGGTTGTCTTTGCTACCTTCTTATTCTCCAGCTTGATCGTCACGTAGGTTGGCTTTCCATTTGCAACCATACACTTCAAAACAAGCAAACAAACTTGTAAGTTTGTAAAGGACATCAAAATTATTGTGATCATCGTGGAAATTAATAAAACCAAAACAACTTACATTGAAGGGAAATGAAGGTGTGTAAGGTGTTGCATCAAAGATGGAGGCTTCAAGTGTTCCATGGAGGAACTTTTGCTTACTCTCCATTGCTATGATCCTCCAAATTAAAACAAAGAGAGATGGATGAAAAAGCTTATGAAGGTCAGTTTTGTTTTTTAATTAGATGGGATATGTTTTTTGGGTATGCCCATCTTTGAGTATTTAAAGGTATAGGGTGACATCGAATTGGAAACTTGCCTTGGAGAAACTTGTGAAATTCCCCATTACTAATCCTCTAAGTCTTTTACAAGTTTTTCTCTTCAAGTTGAAGTTTACTTAAAACTCAAATCACAAGTTGAATATTTAACAATTTCTTCTTTCATTTAGACGTATGTATCTGTATACAAACATCTGTTTTGTATGGTATTGTGATATTGAACGACTTGAAAAGAAAATAGTATAGGAATTGTGAGAAAAAGGAAACATCATTTTCACCCCTTATTATTTAACTTTTTCGGAAATACGGCATGTGATGCAAAGAGAAAGTACACCAGCATGTTAAGGGTGACGAAAGATGATTTGATAATTTTACCCTGTTTTTACAATTTTATTTCGCAAGTCTTTTCGTTTTATCATGTGGACAATTAATGAAGGATAGTTACATTATAACACCTTTAAGTTTGAAAGATTATATTCGATTTAAATTATTATTTAATAAATAAAAAATTTATTATGAATCTCCATCAATATTAACATTACTTTTGATCTACTTTAAATTCTAATAGTCACGTTTATACTTTTTACGCCTATAAATAGAGATTTTGGAGAAGTTTTGTAAATATTCCCATTGATTAATAAAATACATTCTTTATTGCTTCCCACATTTTCATTGTTCTTTACTCTCTATCAATACGATTCTATTTTAATTATTTTTCTCCATAAGTCACAAAAATATCCAAAAATTTACTATTGTCGATTGCCTCTTAGAGCCGTTGCTATGTTAATTGAGGCCTGCGCACTATGGGTAATCATTAGAGTCTTTAACCACTCAGGTACATATGAATCTTTAAAATTTTTTTTTACCCTTTATTCAAAGAAATTTATATAATCCTTATGTGTTATGTTTTTCTCCTTTGTAGATTGATTTTTTGTAAAATTATTTTATGAAAAAATATTATTAATTTAAGGTTTCTTTTAAACTAAGATTCTTTTATTAAATTATAGTAGGTATGATATTTGGATGATTAAAATTTTTGATGATTCAAATGTGCTCCTATGGTAGCAATATCATGAAATTTTTTTTATTTATGATTGAACAAAAGTTTTTAACCACGAAACTTAACCATACCCTGAAGAGAATGTAACAATATGTAATAAATTCGAAAGACATAATCTTTAATGTGGATGTAGAAAACAAGACTATAATAATAGTCACGGGAGATTGTCGTCATAAATTTTCTCACCACCAAAATTGGAAGAATGAAGAAAACAAGAAAAGAACAAGAATTTTCAAGAACTTTTTAAGAAGAGAGAATTTATTTATGAAGAGTCATTGGTTATATACCTATTGTATACTTGGAAAATAAGATCCACTTTCAAAGTTTGCTATTAATAGATTTTAATTGGATTCAAAGTCTACTATTAAAGTTTAATTTGCTTACTTTTTATCGTCAAGACTCAACGTAGAACAAAAAAAAAAAAGGTATGCCTTTAAATATTAAATATTTTTAAGTCTTTAAAGAAAATGTATTCTAAGCTAGAAGCAAGGAAGGCTCGAGCTCCTCAAGCAATAAGGAAAAAAAAGTTGGAGTGAAAAGCAAAGGAGAGATAGTGGAAAAATGAAGTATCCACCTTGTTCTTATTGCAAGAAGAGCACTTACTTGGAGAAATACTATTGGTTCAGGCCTAACATACAATGTAGAGCCTGCAAACAATTTGGCCACATGGAAAGGGTGTGTAAGAATAAAGGGCAACCACAACAGCAACAACCATATCAACACAATGCTTAAGCTTAGGTAGCTTATGGGAACCAAGCTCAAGAGGAGTTGATGTTCATTGCCTCTTGCTTTGCCACCCGTAGCAACATAAAAAAGCACTGGCTCATTGAAAGTGGTAGTACTAATCATATGACCTCAGATGCAACCATTTTCAAGAAGATTGACAAAAGTTTCAAATTTAGAATCAAAGTTGGAAATGGACAGTACATCAAGTCAAAACCAAAATGAGATGTTTTAATCAACACTCCATCAGATACTAAGCTTTTTTAGATGTTCTTTTAGTACCTGACATAGATCAAAATCTGCTAAGTGTTGGTCAGCTGCTTGAAAGAGGTTATTCAGTTGTGTTTGAGAATATAGAATGTTTGATTCTTGATCCTAGTGGATGTGAACTTGTATCAGTTACTATGTCTGGCAGAATTTTTGTTATGGACTGGAAATTAACAATCTATAAAGCCTATGCAAGCTGAGTAGATGAAACTAAGTTATGGCATAAAAGAATGAGGCATGTTAATTACAGATCTCTAAGTTTGATAAAGGAAGTGAAACAAATTGAGATGCAACTGAAGCTCAAATTGATGATATTCTAACCAAGCCTCTTAGAAAGGTCAAGTTCGAAAGCTTGAGAAAGCTGATCAGTGTTCGTAGTATAAAGGCCAAGAATGTAACACCCTTAACTCAATCCGATACACTACATCCAGATCTTAGGTGTTACCATACAAAATACATAATATATATCACTAAACTTTGGTAAACAACTCCGTTTTTCAAACATATCCTAGTTTAAATTACATTCCAAAACTAAATTTCAATAAAACAATAAGGTATTTAAATAAATGTTATTATAAAAAATGAATCATTCTTAACACAACAAAATGACAAATACAACCTCCTACAATAGCACTATATGCATAATATTCCATTACGCCCCTTTCTTGGCGTAATCCTGGCATCGTCCTTATAGGCGAGTATCCAACAACTAAACTTGAAACATAAAAACAACATAAGTAAGTTCAAAGAACTTAGTGAGGATCGAAGCACTATACCTTGAAAAATATTTAAATGACTGAAATATCATCTGTATAGTCTACTCAATTGCTTCGTTCACTTGCTTTGATGAATTCCTTCACAGACTTAGAATTATGCTTATACACCAATTACTATACCTTTCTTCTTATCAACTCTTATACTTCTGAACTGAATCATAATCTTTTCCTTAATCCTTGTATTCTTCCCTTGCCTAATACTCTAATAAGGGTATTTTTATAGTCCAATATAGACAAAACATATCCTTTCACATATACTTCTTTTAGAATGTCTATTTATAGATACGAAACTGTAATGCCCCAAATCTTAAATTATTATTTTTGTATGTTGTGTTGCATAAATGCATGCTTGCTTCAATGGTTAAGGGTCTTGAGAACTATTGGAGAAGTCCTAGGTTTAAACCTTGGCCTATATAAAATTTTTGTTTTAATTGAATAAAACCCTTGGCTCTAGACAGTAGGTTTTTAATATAATTGTGGGGATAACATATCATAAAAAGCCTGCTGGTCTAGGGGATAGTGGCGTGTTACTGTTTCTAGGAGATTTTAGTTCGAGTCCTACTACGCGCAAGGTGTGTTTTATTTTGCAAATTGCCATATGAGAGGTTATATGTCAGTGGAACACTGATGCTTGGATGGTTTGAGTGTTTGAGTGGGGGAGTGTATAGCCAAAATTGAGGAGAAAATGGTGGGGATTGGATAGAGGAGTATTCGATAGAGAGATTTGTAGAGGATTTTAGGGAGGTGATCATGGAGAGTTGAGGAGAGAGGGAGTATTATGTTGATTGGGGACTCTAGGCACTCATTGAGTTCTGTTTTGGTAAGTTTTGACACTTCTTTTGGTTGCTTTTTTTTTTTGGAAACCGAGTGGTGCCTAATGAGTTTTGTTGTGTTTTCGTTTGTGCTTTCGGGTTTGCATTTTGGGTTTTTTCCCCTTACCGATTCCTCCTTTCTTCTCTCTCAAATTGTTTGGCTTTTTGCTCCTGGGTCTAACTGATTCTCTTCTTTTCTCTACTTCCCCATACCTTGGCCAAATTTTGTAGGGTTATTCCGGGTTGCATTTTCATTAAGTCTTGCTCTTCTTCTTCCACCATTTTGGTCTATTGTGTTGCCGAATATTGTTTCTTTCCCTCTTTCTCTTGTTTTGATTTTGGGCAATCTTGTTTACTTCTCTGCCGATTTCCTTCCTCCATTCTTCCTTTTTCTTCTAACAGGCATGCGTTGGTCAAATATCGTGTGGTAAGTTTCTGTTTTGCTTCAGCCCTCTCGACTTTTCTCCTCTTTTCTTCTCTTATTGCCGTTTCTCACATCCTCTCTATTATTGGTGGTGCTTCTTTCGATTTTTAAAACTTTTCGAGGAGTGAAGGTGCTTACAAGTGTTATTGAAGAAATCAAATATCTATCTGCACTCGATTATAGATAACTTGGTCCTTATTTATCACGTGTTGATCCTGGGTGCATGGCTTGTGTTATAGGGTGTTGACCGATTGCCTTAATTTTCCTCTATCTCTGGTTTTGTGTTTTCAATAAAGCCAGCATATGGATTCAAGCCTTGTGTTTATGCAATCATTATTAATGGATTTCACTGGTAATGCAGTTATTCGACAAGGAGGGTGGTATCAACCTTCGTCAGCGGTTTAGCGAACTAAACCACACTCGTTCAATCAAGGCAAGTATCTAATATTTTGGGATTAAGTATTAAAGGAGGGTGATTTACCCTATTGTCAAACGGCTAATTGAATACCTTGAATGAATGTAGGTTTGGTGCTCGTGGGCTTCTAGCACTTCTAGCAAACAGGTGTGTAAACACTGCTCAATCATAAATCGGCAAAAGTCGGCAAGTGTGACTATTATCGTTACATGGGCGTACGCTTGCTTGTGTGGTAATGCATAAACGTGGGCGTTTGATCGTAGAGGCCACCATGACCGATTTTATGGGTTGAGGCCGTTTTGGGCCACGTTGGGCCAAAATGGGCCATGTGGGCCCTATGAGCTCGTGGGCCCCACACGGGTAAACCACACGGACGAATGAAAAATAATGGGCTAGGATGTGTAGTCTACACGGCCAAGGCCAGATTTGGGCTTGTGGGCCACACGGGTGTGTGAACCCACATGGTCCAACGTTATGGGTTTTGGCCCCATTTTTATTGTTTGACTGCTAAGGTTGTACGGGTCGCCCGAGACAACTGTGGACCTACTGTTGGGTTGGTAAGCAAACCTAGACCCCAAAATTGATAAATGACTATTATACCCCTATGAGGTAAAATGACTATTATGCCCGTATGGGATGTTTGACTGTATTGAGCATGCCATTCTATATATGTTGCATACATGCATAATATTATAATATGTTGCATGGGGATGGGTTATTATGATTGGAGGAAGTGTACTGTACTGGTAGCTCTGCTGCAATTTCTGTTTAGTGCCGCCACTGGTGCTATTTTTGGTATGTAGGGATGGGTGGGTTGATTTTATCCCCACGTGGTGTGTAGTGTAACACCACTATCCCATATCCGGCACCGGGACGGGGCTCGAGGCGTTACTGGGTTTAAACTTTTACAAACTTACAATCGGGTCACTGAACTTCGCCCAAATTTAAAACCTTTCAAACATGTACACCTTGTCCCTTACACAGGCCCTCGAGGCCTAAAACATACCTAGGGGCAGTACGGGACAAAATCGAAAATATTCGATAAACTTTGAGTACCTTAAAAAATTTTCCCTTACTTTGAAGTGCGACATGCCCGTATGGTAGAGCCGTGTGGTCACACACGCCCGTGTGGCTTAGGATACGCCCGTGCCCGCAGCCCATGTGCAACACTGACTTCAACCCCATCATACTGTTAAAGGCACACGGCCAAGACACACGCCTGTGTGCTTAGCCCGTGTTTTGTACTGACTTAAAATTTCAAGTGCAGGGGACACACGGCTATGCCACACACCCATAGGGGTAAGCCGTGTGTCACACACGGAGTAGACACACGCCCGTGTGTCTACCCGTGCGGACCTTATGAGGCTATTTTCCAAGCCTTTGATCACCTTCTATCAATCAAATATTCTTATGAGTTACTTTAGTGCATGTTAAGACCAAATTATACACTTATGTATATATATAAAACTTTGATTAACCTCATTGCATGTAAACCTCATGTCATTGGTTTCATACATGCTAAGTTAATTCTCATCTTGCATTTAAGGATTTCCATGTCTACTTGACATATTTAAGATTGGCTCGTTTTTATAACTCATTTCCAATTATAATCAAGCCATCATATGTGAACATAAACATGCATAGATTTGTAGGTCATAACCTACTTCAAAATAAGCCAATTTCCATGGCCATATACAAAAAGATAAGTATAACTTTACATGCCTTCATTTTGGGAAACCAAATGACAAATATAACCAAATATACAAAGTTCTATACATGCCATTGAACAAAACATAAGTATCTATATATCAAAGCTGAGCTGGTTGATAGTGTGTTGATTCTCCAACCGTCTTCCAATCTCTACGAGTCCTCGAGCTCTGTAAGACAGGGAAAAGAGAGCGGTAAGATTTTACATACTTAGTAAGCTCGAATAACTGGAAAGTAAACTTACCAATTATTTAGCATACATGCTTATTAGATAATGAAACCAACAAATATGAAAATGTTTTCCCTATCACATGCACTCAATCAATGAGTTAGTCATATAAAAAAATATCATGTAATTTATCTTAGATGAGCTCATCATTCAACATGTCATTTGTACATATATCTCCTGTTAGTCTCATTAAGTTTTTAGGAAATCTTGATGGATTATCCAGTCACCGTCTATTCATACGAATGATCATTTCAAGTATGCACTCCCGCAAACCTCACATCTTACGGCGGGATTACCAGTCCAGGCTAAATCCCCCGCAATATAAACTCATAAGGTGATGTCAGGATTACCAGTCCAGCCTAAATCCCTTACACGATAAATGCCCTTAATGAGATCGGATCTGAATTACCAGTCCAGGCTAAATTTAGACCCTAATCGGATTACCCGTCGGGGCTAAATCCACAATGCACACATATTCTTCGAGAGGCTCGATCATTCAAGGAAAACCCGTCCGAAATAGATCCTTTCTATATTTGAGATCAACGGATTACCCATCCTGGCTAAATCCTTTCTGCAACACATGCAGGATCTCAAGTCACATATAATTCATGGTTTATCCATCGAATTCCCTTTTTAATCTCAATCGAGACATTTTCCAACAAATCATTTACAAAGATGCATTTCATATGATTTCATGCCATTAATAAATATATCATCGTGCATTCATAAATCATATAATTAGACACATTTTGAGTTCACTTTAAGTTATCTGAACTTATCTGGTACTCGTTTCGGTATTGTGTTTCGGTTATTCCAAAACCTTTCGCTTTCCTCGATCGACCTCTGGAATTTATTCCTCGGGGTTTAAAACAATAAAAATAAATTATTAATGACTCACATTGTACCTTTTTTAGCCTAAATTTCATCCCGGTCCAAATGACCATTTTGCCCCTAACCTTTTACATTTTTACGATTTAGTCCTTAGGCTCGTATAATGAAACATATGCAATTACCCAAGCGTAGCCGAACACTTTTCCCTCTTATGGTAGCCCACATTTTTCATTATTTTCACATTTCTACCACATATTTAACAACTTTTGTAAAAAGGTCCCTTTAGGGGTTTTTCATGAAAATCACCTAGGAAAAGATGTTTAACACACCTTCAACTTTCATATTCCTCCATAAACCATCAAAATACAAGTAACCCATGCACGGGTAAATTTTTAAACATGAACCCTAGCATGAAATATGGGTAGACATGGAGAGAGTAAGCTACCGAGATTTTAAAAATACAAAGAACATTAAAAACGGGGCTTGGGTGCACTTACTATTGAGCTTGAAAATGTTGAAAACCCTAGCTATGGAGTCCCTTGAAGTTTCGGCAGCATGGAGAAGAAAATGAGCTGATTTTGGTTCATTTCTCCCATTTTATTTCATTAAAATGCCAAATGACCAAAATGCCCTCAAGCCATTTCTTTAAAATTTCATCCATGCATGCCCATTTTTGTCAAAAAACTTAGAAATTGGGCAAATTTATCTCTAATACCATCTAATTTATAATTTGAAGCAATTTCATACAAATTGCTTCTAAAATCCAAGTTTTGCAATTTATTCAATTTAGTCCCTAATTTTCAATTGGACACCTTACTCAAAGAATTTCTTCATGAAATCTTAACACATACATATTCTCATATTCTAGACCATAATAATCATAAAATAAATATTTTGATATTAGATTGGTGGTCCTGAAACCACTATTCTGACTGGGCCTTATTTTTGGATGTTACATGTAGGGCTGGATGGAGTGGTGTGTAGAGGCTGGTGGGGAAGGATTTCTGATTTCATATCTGTACTGTGACCGCTACTGAATTGGGATAAGGCCCACACTGATTCTGATACTGTAATGGGCTAAGGCTCTAACTAAAATTAAACGGTTACTGAAACGGGCTTAGGCCTAGACTGTAAATGCCTACTGTATGACTGACTGTTCTTAAGGGATTATACTCTAATTTTTCATAAACTCACACTTCTATTTTCTGCGTAGGAAACCCTTAGGCGGATTGGCGCTGCGAGGGGCTCGAAGGTGGCCACACAACCGTATTTTCTTCCACTTTTAACTTTTAATTTATAAGTAATTTAATTTGAGTATTTGTTCTGTAATAAGGCCTCTTTAAGTTTTTTTAATTTAGGATTTATTACTTTGATTTAAATCTGTTAGTAGTAGGCCACGAATTTTCTAAAAATAAATGCTTTTCCAAACCACCATGCTTACGCAACATATTTTGAAAGCTTTCGCAACAAACATTGTTTTAAAGTGTAATAACAATATAATAGGATTAAAATTTTGCTAAAATGACTTGAGTTTTAACAATGAACAAGACATCCTAAATTTTTGTCAAGATCATAAAGAGGTTTTAATATAGAATGTATTTTCAGCGAAATTATATTTTTCGAAAAACACTTCAATGTGACATTGCAAATTCAGCCATAACGTCTAGGCCGGGTTTGGGGTGTTACATTAACTTTAGCGAATACTTTCAAGTTTAGTGGATAACTCTATAATTTATATACCATCAACTCTTGATCTATTAAAATTTAAATTAAGTCACAGTACTTTATATTTTTCGATGAAACATTTTCCAAATTTAAAATATCGATATGTACTCAAGGATGAAAACTACTCATATTCTATAATTCTAAGGTTATACCCAGTTTATTTAGGTATGATAGATACTCTTTTAACATATACAAAATTTTCATTACTATTTACAAACATCCTCTTTTATCTTGTACAGATACTTACAAATCCATTTCTCCTAGTAAATTTCAACTTTCCTCATTTGATCAAATTTATACTGTACTTACCATACTGTAGTTCATCATTTATTCTATACATATGAAACGAAGCACGAAAGGGATTGAAACATATTATACTCTCAGGATATATTAAGAACACTCTAGAAAACATACGATTTATAGAATACACCATAAAGCCTTTATTCAAACCACGCCACACAAGCAATCATATAGAGTATGCCACCAAGGCAATCCATTCAGAGTACGCTAAAAAAGTGATCCATTCAGTGTACGCCATGGCCATGGAATTTACCTTCAGAATTCTTATTAGAGTTCGTGTTTATTGTTCTGATGGACTTCATTAGTTACCATCGCAATGACTCGACTCAATTTACAAACTCTACAAACATAGACACATCCTAGACCCAATATTTCATATTACCCAAACCCGATATTTCATATTACTCATTATACATCCAATAAAACTCACATTCAAGCAAACGAATACATCCAATAAAACTCACATTCAAGCAAACTAACTTATCTCTTAACCTAACCATAAACTCATATACCACTCTTAACGTATTTAGACCCATTAGATCTCATATCCAATACACATACCATCATTAACAATCATTTATGTACTCAATCATTTTTTTAGCATAACTTTATTCCTATAATCATATAAGTATCATATTCATACTATACTATTCATGATTTCCGATCCATAGTTTGATCACTTTCCTATAAATATACTTCAGTATGAACAACGTGCATGCAAGAGTTAGTGTAGAAACTCACCTAATACTCATCTACAGAAGCTTGAACTCCAAGTCTTAACATCCCTCATGAAACAACAACGACCACTGCTTTTTGAACATAAAAAAATCATTAAGACCCATTTGTATAAAATTTACCATCAATCCGAACACTAACAACTCCCATGAAAAGCCATATACTTACATCTTACTGTTCATGCATCTTTAACAGACTTACTCTTTCAGGATTTAACATGCAGAATAGTAATACTTACCCAGGGATGAAATAACCACTGATCATAATAGAATTATAACTTCTAGATTATTGATCAAGAGATACATTTAGACTTTAAGGAAAGAATTAGTGTATACCAATTACGAAAAAGAAAGGAAAAAGGAAAAAGAAGAACCCCCATTTCAAAACTCATATCATGTATATAAATATGACTTAACTTACTTAGTGAAATTTAACAAGTTTCATACATTTCAGAACTTGCCTTCTTATTGGTCTACAATTTCCGAGATAAATATAAATAAGTACCCTGTATCTGCAATTACCAACTAGGCAGTACTGTTATATTCTAACTAGATTACTTATAATCTGATTAGCACCGTATTTCTGTCAAACTAGACATGCCCTACCTTTGGCGAATACTCATTCCTTAACTACCATTTATTGCTAAACACAAAATTTTCCTTAATATATCAAAATATCTTGAAATCAAATCCTTACTTACTCATGTGGCGGTTACTATACGCCCCTACTAATACACTAAAAATAATCATTTTGGTGGACAACACTTTCCCAAACAAACTATTTACTATAATACACCAAATCTTTAGACCTGCAAAACCTAGGTGTTACAAAGGAGGAGTGTTTTTAAGTTGGCCAACTACAAAACAACTCACACAAATTGTGAAGTGTCAAAGTATGAGGTGCTTTGCAAAGATTCAAACAAAAATATACCTCGACAAGTGTCAAACTATGAGTTGTGAGTTGTGAGCTGCATGTAAGCAAGAAATGCATGTGATCTGTGAACTGCATGCAAGCAAGCAAGCAAGCAAGTAAGCAATGCATGCAAGCTGTGAGGTATGAATTGCGAACTTCTAATTGCATGCAAGCAAGCAATGTATGCGAGCTGCGAAATGTGAGATGAGGCCTTTGATTCATGTTATTTTTGGTTTCGCTTGTTTAGTTGCTTTATTATGTTTTGTAGTTGAAAATGAATTTAGTTGTTAAGTTATTTGATGTGTTTAGGTGTTGATTGACATAATTAGCTTGTGTGGAAGTTATGTTTTGCTTGTTTCAAAGTTATTAGTGGGAGTAGTTGTGTATTTAGTATACTTTTTTTACTTAAGTGTATTGTTTTCAAGTTGAATGGACAAGAATATTGTTTTATGCTTCCTTGCTGCACATTTTTGCTCTTTTTTCTTTGTTTCTCTTTCAAAAATGCCAACAAATCTGTCATTACTAAATTACGAATCAACATACTTTCTGTAATCAGTGTAGGTCGAAAGAACAGGTTCAAAGAAAGGGACAAGTGAAAAATGGTGGTGGGCTGGACGGGTGATTGACTAACACTAAAATAAATAGAAAAACGTTATTGTATGTGTTAATGGAGCTATGGGATGAATCCGATGGTAAAACTTGACAATTTGGATTAACCTATAATTTTATGTAAATTATTGTATATTTGACTAACTATTTATTCTAGATTCTAATTTGTATCAAATTTATGATTTATAGGAACCAAGACACTCTGGAAACTGGAATTTTGGGCAAAAATAGAGTTATTGTCACAACACCACATCCAGTAGCAAAGAATGGAGAAAATCATCATGATGTCGTGACATAGTACCCCCGTGTCGTGACACATAAGACAATCTACTCAAGTTTCCAAAATTTCAGAGTGTGTCACAACATTGAACCCTGATGTCGTGATAACAACAAACTTCCAGGGATGTCGCGACATGAAACCCATGTGTCGCGACATTGTTACAATTTTTTGCAGTGTTGACTCGACCCAATTGTGCAAATTGATGACATAAACCATTTTTTAACCCAATTTTCAGCCTTAAAACACCACTTTAAAAACCTAAAATCTATTTTTAACCTAATACTAAACCTCTTTTAACAATTAAACTCTTCCAAATCCTCAAAATCTTCCTAAAATGTCTTAAAGCTTAAAACCCCTTTTCACTTTTGCATAATCATTTTGTGGCAAATTCCTTCTTCTTTCAAGCTAATTTAGTGTAGGAGCAAGAAGAAAACAATCAAAGGAACGACAACGAGTGAGTTTTCAAGGGATTTTGAACAAATTATAGAAGGTTAAGGGTTTCAGCCTAATCTTTTCACTGTTCTATTGACAATTTGGCTTGTTGAATTATTAGTATTAGCCTTAATACTATTGAATATGGCTCTAAGAAAATTTAAGAGAACGAGTGAACCGGAACCATCGATGGTTCCAAATCCCTCTAACTTTCTGAATCAAAATGTTGAGAAATATTTTTTAAAACTTCAGGGAAAACATTTATTCAAGAGAGGGGGTTTGAACCATCGATGGTTCTCTGCCAAGAAGTTTGGCCTTTGGTCCGATATCATAGATGGGAATGCTTCTGTGTGATCTCAAAAGACTTCGCAGTGGTCCCTATAGTTCAAGAATTTTATGCATCTTTGAGGGACCAATAGTAAAAAAGGATTGAAGGCTCGACTTGGGAAACAGTATTGGTGCAAGGGAAAGAAGTACAAATTACCTCTAGAATTATTTGCAAATTTTATAATGCTCCATTTTATGAGAAAGACTTTATAGAAGAAACAGATTTAGATTACTTTAGAGACATAAATATGGACAATGCCATAAACTATCTAATAGAAGGAAGGGGTGAATGGAAATGTCACTTAGGTACTGACATCTCCACTTTGTTTAATCAAGCAATAATATTTCCTGAAGAAAAAATGTGGGTTAAATTTCTGTGCACTTGAATAGCCCTTGCGTTGAATGTTTCTAGTGTCAATACTTTTCGAGAGATTTTGTAGAAAAAACAGATATGCACTGAAACATGGATATACCAAAATATGAAATGATGTGTTAGCGACCAGAAAGTAGGAGTCTTCTTTCCCTACTTAGTGATGAATTTATGAAAAAGAGTGGGCATTCCGATGGTGTCCACTGAGCAGTCCATGAAGCCATTTCGAAGCATAATTGGAAACACACTGTATACGTAGTACATAGAGCTTCGAGAAAAATAAATAAAGGAGTGGAATAAATGCCAATAAGAGAAGACAATTACTCTAACCTCATCTCAAAGAAAAGCAAAATCAACAACCCGATAGGAAATTAGCGAGAGCAGTTATCCAAAGCTGTATTGGATGATACACTAGATGCAAGAATCAAACCTAGTCTTTCAAGAATTTGCATGGAAAAACAACATTAGAGTACCTAATTATATGCCAGATATGTTTGGGCTAATAAATCTTAAGCAGGAAGAAGAGGAGCATGAAAGTGAAGAATAAAGCGAAGATAAGGAAGGAGTAGAGGATGGGGAGACGAATTTTGAGGAGGATAGGGAGACGAATTTTGAGACGAATTTTGAGGAGGATGATGGAATTTTGCTTTATTTCTCTATTTTAATGTTTCTTATGTAGGAATCCCACATGGAATAAGAATAATAAATTCAAACTTCCAACGATCAAAGGAGGAGGCACCCACCAATAGCCCACGAAACCATCATGATTAATCGAGTAACCTCTTTCCTTATCTTTTCAAGGCTACACATTGAGGAAAATGTGTTTTCTAAAGTGTGGGGGGTAATATAGGAAATTTGTTTCAATTTTTATGTTTTTCTTTTAATTTTTATTGTCAATGGTGTCATTGAGCTTGTAGAAATAAAAGTGATTGGTTAGGAGCATGTAGATAGGTTGATTGTATTTACTATAAATTTGGCATGATAGTAGATGATTTTAAATATTTGATTATTAGACTACTAAGTTCTATATATTACATTATAAATATGCATTAAGCAATTGAATGTACTGTATGATATAAGAAATACATGAAAATGAGCATTCTAGTATGTATGATAAATTGTGAATATGTGATTATTTGGTTGAGTAAATTTTTGAATATTGAGATACCTAGGGATGACCTATGGCATTGTTTGGTATACACCCAAAGACAAAAAGCTAACCTTATTTATTCATCCTTAGCACCTATATTTGAGCCATTAAACACTTCTTGATGAACCTTCACGTAAAATCTGAGCCAAAAATGTTAATTTGTATTTGTCCTTTTTCTTTGTTCCTGAACTGCACGACTATAGACGTTTGGCCATACGTATTGAGGGTCAAGTAGATACATTACGGTGGAATTTTGTAAAAATAAAGTGGAATAGGAAAAATTAGTGTGATAGAGTAATTATAGGTTAACCAATATGTGCCGCAAAAGAAAAATCCAAAAAGAATATATAAAAAAAATGAGTAGAAAAAGTTCTTGAGAGTTAAAGCATTTGTGAATGAGAAATGTATTGAACAAGAAGAAAGAAAAGTGAAAAAGTCACCAAAAATAGAGAGACCCGTTCATTAGTGCACACAAACTCGTGAGCTAGCCATAGTCATTGTATTTTGTTATGATTTCATATGGAGAAATAAGGAAGGTGAGAGAAGGAGAAATAAGGCGGCGAGTGGGTAACGGTCGCTAAGGGGGGAAGAATAGGGAACAATATAATGTGCCAAACTATTTTCATGCTTGAAACTATTTGACGCTTACTGTTATTGAAATCCATACCTGTCCGAAGCCTTAGAATGTTACAAGCCGAAAAGCCCTATGAAATCTAGGTAGACTTATTTACAAATTGACATCATACTAGATAATTCTATCTACGACTATTTGTATTCTGCTAGGATAATCAAATTACCTGTATAACTTATTGATGGATCAATATATTTGAAAACCTTAATGTTTGTATGCTTTGTAATATACTAAACTTAAGTGCTTGACATCAAAAGTTATAAGTAAGCTATATATCATGCCAAGATTATGTATGAATATGAAATGCTTAGTCATGTGCTGCAAAGCCAACATTTGTACCATATATGTTCGAAATTCATCTTTTAATTAATTTTTTTCTTCTTTACTTGAGGACAAACAATGACTTAAGTGTGTGTGAGTTTGATCTATTGTAATTCAATGTAGTAAATTAAACTAGTTTTTGCATTTAAGGAGCTTGAATACAAGCATTTTAGGTAGGTTTTAATTAAGTTTTCACAAGTTTGCTCAAATACAATAAATTGTGATATTTGAGTCTTTATTGACCTTAGGGGCCAAATAAGGCCTAAGAGTGAGCTAATATGCTTTGTGAGTATGCAGAAGACCATTAGAAGGTGCACTAACTTGATACTAGTCACTGTGTTGCAACATAGAAAGTTGGATGTCGCAACATAGGGAGCAAAGTAGAAGAATTTCAAGATTGCCTTTGCTGCTACGACACATACTTGAAGATACCTTGAAGATGAGCATACTACCTTTAATGTTGCGACACAAGACCTAGTGTGTTCTGACATTGACTCTGTACGAGAAATAATTACGAGCTAGGGGCGTTTTGGTTCTCACAATCAAACATTAAGCATGAGAGCGTCAATTGACCAAGGGTTAAGGATGATAGCTACTCTAATTCTATAAATAGGATCATTTAACACATGTTATAAAAAAATTTTCATACCATATAGTTTTCTTTGTAGTTTTAGTCTTTATTTTTCTCTTTTCTTAGACTTTAGGATTATTTTTGGTTTTTTTATTTGCTTTCGTTGGGAGATTTGATCTGTGGAACTCAATCAATTCTGTGTGGATTTGACATTATCTTTTATACGATTCAGGCTTCTCCTAAAATTTATTCTCTTGATTTGTTATTCATGCCTATTTTCTTTATCAAGTTTATTATGCTTTTGAGATCCATGAGGAACTAATCCTCTTGTAGGGAATTAATGACTGAAGGTATGATTAATTGATTTTTGTGTATGGTTTTAGTAATGGATGAGTTCTTTGGGAAAGGAATAATTTAAACCCTAGGCTTGACGACCTTAGGAATTTATTTAGGTAAGAATTAACCCAAAATTAGTATGACCTATCCGTGAACACCTTTACCTCGAACCAGTTTGGACTGTGAGGTCGAGAGATAAGTAGTTCTTGTTGACTCATTGTTCTAGTGGAAGATCAAGAGATCTTACTAGGGTAACGACTAGTTGATTGAACAGGGAACCCGAAGCAACAATTAATTATGATTACCGAAGCGAGCTAGTCATCTATGCTCAGATCTGAATAAGTTTCCATAGAAAATTGCCCAAAGTTTTTCCATTTATACTATTTTATTTCTTTAGTTATTACAAACTCTCTCTTTATGTTTAGTCATAATATAATTTATTTAAAGTACTAATTAGCTATTTTTGCGATCAGGTTAGGATTAATTTAGTGCTTGCCTCCCTTGGATATGATCCTCGGAGTACTCACTTACTCCGTTGTAACTAAATTACAACCTAACCCGTATACTTGCGTATGTCGCCTATTTAACATATTTTGTACAGGATTTCTACTCTGGAAAGTTGGTATGTCTGGAGGCAGTCAACCACCGATACACCACCATTGGCCACCATGTTTTCAACAAACCACCACCACAATTTCACAAAGACTTCCCCTATCTTCCACAACTTCTCGACACTTACCACCATCGCACCGCCGCCACGCTGCCATCGTAGCATCGCCGCACCACCACCACCATTAGTCACAATTTTTTTGTACCAATTTTTATCTCCTATTCATTTCTTTTGTTAAACCGAACTATAATTCTCTTCTCTTATTTTTCTTAGATTGTTTACAATTCTAATTTTATTCTTTTTATTTTTTATGAATGATGATTTCCCTAGACCATCTTCCATTGTAAACGAAACACTGTGGGATCAATCACTTATATATTCCTTGGAATTTTTTGTAAGTAATCTTTAAGCTCCGATAATAATCTTTTCCACTTCTTCAGGCCAAATCTAACAATGATTATATACTCTTGTGAAGTGTTCTTCTTCGTACTGCTCAGATCCGTATTCTCGTCTTAGGAAAAAAGTATTGTCACTTTGGAAGTTAGACAAGTAAGTATTCTTATTTGAATTTTTATTTGAGACTTAAATGGAATATTTTAATGTTTTGACTTGGTATTGATTTATTAATAAAAAAGATTTAAGATCAGATTTTTTCCCTTGGAGTTGGAATCGAGTTATCAGATCTACCAATCGAGGTGTGGATTTAACTTATTAGAAAAATCTATTTATGGACTTATCGTCAAATTAAATATAAATATTTATCTAGATTGAAAATTTGATAAAGATCTAAATAATGAGAATACATTTGTATTCGAAGAGATGCTAAATCCATAAAAAAGGGGGAAAACCCAAGTAAGTATTTCTAACTGATCAATTTGGGTGAATGTATGATATAATTGATGTGTTTTAATGATTAATGTGAAATGATGTGTACATACCAATTCTCATGATATGTGATTTATGGCAAGATTGGTTATGCATGATATATAAATAAGTCATGCCACTATTTAGATTATAAATCTG
Source organism: Gossypium longicalyx (assembly GCA_025698465.1). NCBI lineage: Eukaryota > Viridiplantae > Streptophyta > Magnoliopsida > Malvales > Malvaceae > Gossypium > Gossypium longicalyx. The sequence continues at coordinate 63,095,317 of CM046996.1, read as the reverse complement.
GATCTCATGTTAAGCATGCCTATTGAAAATATTGTTCACATGCCATATCACATGCATGGGGTTGGTGTGATTGTAAAAGGAGGAAGACTTTGATAGTTTTATAGCAATATTGAGTAATTTAACCACAACGTTATTAGTGGCTTCACCCCAAGCTATTGAGTGGCCTCGCCACAACGTTATTGAGTGGCTTGGTCACAATGTGGTGTATTATTGGATGGATGAGTTCTGGAGAACTCTTTATTGGTGTGTAGCAAAGATGGCTAAGAATTGTTTTATAAAACTTGCACTGATTTCTGAAAAAGCTACATCGACATTCTCATGCACCTTGTTATATGTGATATTATGTTGAAATATAAGTGTTGCTATATAAATGAAATGTATGACTTAAATTCTGTTTCTTTTACGTTGAGATCACATTGGACTTTGAAAGCTCACCCCTTCAATTTCCTTATTTTTCAAATAACTTTCGAGGTTAGGACATGGGCTGGGCTTACGGAGGAGTACTCAGATATTTTATGTATACACTTTTAAACTTTATTATTTGATATTTTTTTGGATTGTTTAATAATTATTTACGGGCTGTGGTATGGACGTTGATTTTGAATTTTTGGGACATTTTGCATGATTTGGTTTGAAAAAATTAATTAAAATAGTTTATCAAATGAATAAGAAAAACCAAATTTTTCAACACAATTAAGATTTCGACTTAGAAACTTTATTATAAATTCGAGTATATGTTTTTACAAAAATAAACCTAATTGCTTAAATTTTCAATATTTTATGAAATGAATCAAGTAACAATTTTTAGTCAACAAATAAGATTTTTCGTTAAATCTTCCGTTACGACATTTTCAAAGTAAGACATTTAGTTTAATTACTCAAAATTGGACTTTTCAAGCTTATTCGATTTATGAAAATGTCTTTACTTGAAATTCAAAGAGTTATCTTAGTTTTTCTCAAGAAAATCAATACACTGATTTTTAATAAAAGAGATAATGATTTTTTAAAAATAATAGTTAAACGTTTTCGACGTTATTATCATGGCCAATGTGATCTTCGAGATTCAACCATAACATCCAGGTCGGGTTTATGGGGTTATAATTTCAAAACCTATAACTATATACGCACTTTCATATTTTAAAAACAATTCAAAGACATACCAAACCATGTAATATCATCATATGCATCTCGTACATTTATCTAACAGCTTCACATTTAGTCGATACCATACATCTTTTCATATTTATCATATATTTCATACTTTTACAATTAAGTCCATTTGATGCTAATTCTTAATATATATAACATTTCTAACTAAAAGTAAAATGAAATAACACAAAATATCAAGAACTAATAAAATAATTCCATATGAACTTAGCTTACCAAACCAACAACAAATACGATATCGAGGACTATTTTTCAATTTTTCCTTTTTTTTACAGTAAAGCTCTGATTGGTTCAATCCTTGATCTATATGATAATTAAGTTCAATCTATTAATTCCAATAGCCTTATAACGTCTTAATATATACATATAACAACTTAATTTCATTTTACACAATTTTCCTAAAGTTTCACATTTTATTCAATTTTGTCCCTAAAACCAAAATGGTTATATCTTTAAATTCTAAGCTTTATTTTTCAATCCAATTTCAATTTCATCCCTGTATAGCCCTCTAAATACATTAATTATATTCATATCAATTTTGACATATTCACATTTTAGTCCCTATACTCAAAATTTAACAAATTTCACTTTACAATTTAGTCTATCATCAAATCTAAGCTTATAACCAAGCTATTTAACAACAAATACATTAAAAACCACCATTGGAAACATTTTAAAACTTTAATAGTTTTACGATTTAGTACCCAGGCTAACTAGATTAAGCTACAATAATATCAAAAACATAAAATTATAAAAAATAAACTAAAATAACATACCCATGCAAAGCTTGGAAGCTAGGCCGAATGTTTTCTTAGTTCATCCATGGAGAATTCGGTTGGGTAGAAGAAAATGAGAAAAGATGATGACTTATTTGTTTTCTTTTATGTTTTATCCTATATTTATTATTAATTAAATATTATAATTAACATATTTTCACTTAAAATCATGCTATGAACTTCCACTAAAATGAAATATGGCATAATTTCCATTTAAATTCCTTCAATAATACTATTTGACTCATTTAGCTAATAAAAATTAATAGTGATTAACTTTTACAGTTTTTATGATTTAGACCTTATACCTCAATTAGTCATCCAATTATTAAAATCTCTAGACCAAAATTTAATTCACCTACCATAAATATTTAATAAAAATATTTACGAGCTTGATTTACGAAAATGAGGTCCCAATACCTCATTTTCCAAGACCATTGACTTTTGAACAGATACACTTGTACCTTAACTAACTTTCCACATAACTAAAATTATTAGACTAGAATTCAATATAATATTGTAATAACCTCGTAAATATTAATAAATAATATTTTGACTCAATCATCTGAAAAAGGAGTTCCAAAACTACCATTTCTAGTACTACTGAAAAATGGGTTGTTACAGAGGTTCTTTTAGATTGCAAGGCAACCGACAAATTAAATCGTGGAAGCATCTTTAGCGGTTATTTGTTCGATAAGGAATACTTGTTAAGTGTTTCTCACAGTTAATATACGATTAAGGAAGAACTAGTGGTTGAGGAATCCTCGACCACTACAACTGACTTACTAGTGACTGAAAAGGCATCCATAGTCCATAAACAATTTTGGGACCGAGACTAACATCGTGCCCAAGGCTAGAATATTCATCAATTGGGTTTAGTTTATTTAATATAAAAATCAGTTTTTATTTATTCTTTTACTATTTTTCAAATTTTATTATTTAATTTTGTATTACTTTAATCCCCTTTTATGGAGGACTGCAAGAGTTGATGGCACGAAACTGCCCATAAAGTTCCCTGGTTGTGAGAAATTTGAACACTGTTAGACCAATCCCTGTGGGATCGAACCTACTCTTATATTATGAATTTTTTATTTTATTTTTAGGCATAGGGTTTATTTTTAGTGGATTTACCTTTCCCTAATTTTCTAGAGTCCATACCAACTTGGACATTGGACAAAGATTTGTGAACAACCTCACAAACAAACATCGATTGTTTAGGGAATGATAAGAAACAATTATCCATTCTCGCATGCATAGAAAAAAATGAATTTTGAGCATTTAATTGTAAGGTCTCAGAGTTTTGTTGCCCAAGGACTCTCCTTCACTGTGTCTGTTAACTACACATCTCGTATCTCTTTCAGCCATTCATGAGTAATTTCCCCTTCAACATATCAGGTGTCACAACTAGAAACACTATGGCTAATAATGCCACAAAGATAGAGAACAAGTGAAATTCTTTTGTAATTGAACGAGACTTCAAAAAAGTTTTCACCTTGCAACAAAATATTCTTGTTTTACATTAGCGGTTCATGCATATCTAAACGAACCTTGATTCACATAAAGTTATTTAAAAATTCCTATGAATACTTCTTGGAAAAAATCTGGTTGGAAAATAATTTTATTGCATAGTAGAAAAATAAAATTTTTGAAAATCAAGCGGTTTGTGATTTTATAGCAAAAAAGCCTTTACTAAAATCGCACCTTTTTTTTTGGCTAGACGGATCCTTTTTGTTCTTGGCTTTCAACCAAATGACCTTCTCCGCTATTCTCGTACCACGAACTACTTCAAGTGTGGGCTAGAATGAATTTGAATCAAACACAAAACCAAAAATTATTTACTTTACTTTCAGTATGAAAAAAAAATCTCTCTTTAATAAAAAATGATAGAATTGTTATTCCGAAAAATAGAATTTATACTCAGAAATAAATTCTCACTATGTTCGGGTAGAATAACAATATCTCAAAGTTATGTATAACTTACTTGTGTGTTTAGCCCTACTGATGCCATCTATTTATAGAGAGAAGAAGTAAAACACTTGTTGAATTGTATAAGTCTATTTCAGTAGAAAAACTAAATCCTAATCTAACTAGGATTAGGGGGTCGACAACCTTTATTAAATAAACTAGGGTTTATCGTTCGATGTATTATCATGAGAGGCTTTTGGGTCTCTGTTTGCAATATTCAAATGACATGCAAGTTTTCACAGTTGTAAACAAGTAATAAAGTAGTAAGTATAAAGTATTAAGTAAATCAACAATTGCAAAGTTAATTATTAACAATTTAGTGAATAATAGAGATTATGATTTGAAGATCTAATTAAGGACTTAAAGTAAATTAAACTAACTATGCAAAAAAAATTAAATAAAAACACAAAAAGAGAATATCAATGGACAAGTTTAACACAAAGTTTAACAACAATGACATGAAAGGCTAGAATAGTTATTTGTCTTTAACATGCAATTAATGAAGACAATTCTATAAAATGATATGATTAACTTGTGACAATTTGATGATTTATTAATCCAGTTTCTTCTAGTTGTAGGCTCATCTCGAAGTCCTATATCAATATTTTAGTTGCTTAACATATATCTATGCCAAATTAACATCAATATCACCTTCTTAGACTTTGTTTATAAGGACTATGCATGCAACAATTATCTTTTTATATTAACATCAACATGCACCATTCAAGTTGTGTGTCTATAAATTTTTACTTGTTCTAAGATTAAATAATTAACTCATTTTACTTACCAATGTTGGTAATGTATTTATAAGTTTGATATGTAAATTAATTGAATGAATAAACAATCATATGCATAAAATTTAATAGCAAAGAATCAACAATAGCATATAAAAGATCAATAATCATTCTAGCAAAAAAAAAATATTAATTCATGATTATTAAATTGAAAGCAAAAAGACAATTTGCAATTATGTTCATCCGCAACAACAAAACAACAAATAAGATAAGGGAAAGATGAAAGATGAACAACCAATGGTGGTTTTCCGTGGCTAATGCACTAAATGTAACACCCCACACCTAGCCTAGAAGTTATGACTCGAGTGTGAAGTGACATTGATAAATTTAAAACTTTAACCCTTTGTTCTTTTAACATATCTTATTTTGGAAAACGAAGATTCAGAAAACTAAAGGTCAAATAATAATTTTAGCTAAACCTTTCGTGCATTCTTAGAAAATCTCATACTCGAAAACACTTGTTTTATAGTAAAATCGCTTAATCACTTTCTTAGTTTAGTAGCGGAAATTTTTTTAGAGTTTTAGTTGAAAACCAAATTTCAATTTGCTAACCCATATAATTTTGCAGTTTTATGTAAAAATACCAAAAACTGGCGAACAAAACAAAAACCAAAAACAAAGTCTAAAACATGTTTACAGTCCAAAAGTCTAGAAAAGTTAATAACATAAACCACCATATTTAATTAACTGAGAATCAATCCGAACTCCCACACACTGTCTGGTTCTAAATTTGTTGATTACTTGAAAAGGTGAAATGAAAGGGGTGAGGTTTAAAGCTTAGTGTGTAAGTAAACTCAAACAGAGAACACAAATAGCACAATAAACATATCAAAGTATCGCAGAGAGGTTTATCAGACTCGAATGGAAAAAATTGCATATGCATGGTTACGTCAATATAAAATTTTCAGAAAATGAAATGCAGAGTTTTTAGAAAACTTCCTACCCAACTATGCTACACACCAAATTAGAGTTCCTCGGAACTCATCCATCCAAAAACACACCAATTAAGTCATCCCGAGTTTCCAGCAACGATGACTTAATTGGTGTGTTTTTGGATGGATGAGTTCCGGGGAACTCTAATTTGATGTATAGCATAGTTGGGTAGGAAGTTTTCTAAAAACTCTGCATTTCATTTTCTGAAAATTTTATATATGGTCTATAAATTTATAGTTAAACTTCTAGATTAGATATATATGGTCAAGCCACTATTTTGCACCCAAGTTGCCAGAATAGATATATATGGATAAACCGCCAGATAGTGCAGATCATTAAACTGTCAGAACTTCCTCATTTCCAAATTATCCTAACCCCATGCAATGTGACATGGAATGCAAATACAAAATCAAAGTAGTAAGCATTTGTATTTTAATAGAAACCAAAAAGCATGCAATTTCATGCTTCGTAGAACAAATATATCAGATTTTAATATTTGCAAATCACTTAGATCAGAAAAACCACAATGTCACATGTAATGGGAACTGAACAAAACATACCTTGCCAGAACTCCCATATACTTAGCTAATTAGAACATAAAATCATGCTTTCAGTGATTGCATAAACAGTAGTAGATTATCAATTTTCATACTCATATGACATATATATCGCATTATAGAACCTATGAGGTGACTAATCTTGAATTGCACTTCAAATATGGCCCTAACTAAATTTTACAAAAAATGGGCCTACATGCTCGTGTGACCCACATGACCTAAATAACCCAACCTGTATGTTCCATACGCTCGTGTAACCCACACGACCTAAATAACCTAACCTGTGTGGTCTACATGCTCGTGTGGCCCACACGACCTGACACATGGCCTTGTGACTCACATGGCCTTGTGACTCACATGGCCGTGTAACTCATACTGCCATGTGACTCACACGGTTTGCCACATGGTCATGGGATGTCGACAATGGGTATTTCAACATCACACCATTCATTATTTTTCATGTTTTTCACTACACTTGGTCTATTTTTGATGCCAACTCAACAACGAGCAGTCTAGAACCTATAATGACGATTAAAACAAAAAATTTTAGCAACAAAACACCAAATTAAACCACTAATCAATCATAAACGCTAAATGTTAGGCCTAGTCAAATTAAACAACCCTTAATCAAAGATTTCAATCACTTACCCAACCGAAAATAGCAGGCTACAGTAATGCCTAGGTCATCAGAGAATAGTTGAATACTTCACAATTATCACCTAACATATTCCCACACAACAGAGCCATCAAAATGCAACATCACGAACCAAGAACTTCTTTAATAACAAATACCCATAAACAAACCTTTAGAAACAAACAAATACCCTATTTACACAAAACGTAGCTCGTTTTGGTATTCCAAATGTATCCACTAATGAAATTTTGAATGTTTAGGAGAAAAAGTAAATGAAAAAGAAGAAGAAGTATTTTGGAAAAGAAAGGAAATAAGTCTAATAATTGTTTTTCCATTAACCAACGCGAAAACCAAACAATTATGAGAGTGGGAAGGGGAGTGGACAGTTGAGGGGAGATTTTAGGTATTTTTTTTAAAAAATGGATAAAAATAAAATAATAAAGAATCCTAACTTATCAAATTTTGTGCTACCCTATCAGATTAACCCTTAGAATTTGAAATCCAACCCACTTCCACCGCATGGGCGGTACAAACAAGAGAATGGAAAATTATTATCCATTTTGCACAGACGAGCTCTCGAACACGGGATCAATAGATAAGCTGAAATCTTACCACTGAACCAGTAGGTTTATTCTTTCATCAATTGAATGAAAATAATATATAAGCTATAAGTTCATAGATAGGGTTTAGGGAAAAAAAAGAAGAAAAAAATGCAAGGAAAATGATTCAAACTCAGAACCTCTCACACATAAGCACAACACTTAACCATTGAACCAAATTAATTCACTTGAACAAAAGCACGTTTAAGAAGAGATGTTAGTCGAATTTGGTGGTTCTCCATGGCTAACTTCTGCTTGCTCTTTTACAGTGGCTCTTCTCCTCTCCTAGGCATTGTTTTGAACTTGATGCTTTTAATCTTTTGCTTTTCTTTTCAGCTCTCAACTTCTAAGATGAATTCTCAGAATTGTGGTGTGTTTGAAGTGTAGCTAGTGCGCCCTATTTATACTTGTTGAGCCCCCTTGATCCCCTTCTATTTTTGGCATTGGTTCCTTGATTCATTGTGTAGTTTGTTTTATTTTCTCCTGTCAAAATTCCCTCATTGGTGGTTGATAGTTGCTTGATTTTCTATCATGTATTTGAGGTAGGTGTAGACTAGGTCTTCCTCTTTTTTGGACAGTTTGGGCTATCCAAACTTATGGTCCTTTCCAACATTGGGTTGAGGAGTATTTTGAGGTCCAAAAAAAAAATTTTAGGCGTCCAAAGATGACAACATCTCAAACCAATCTCGTAGGTCCTATGATATAGTATTATTGTGACATTGAGCATCAGCATGTAAACTTCAGCTCCTTGTTTCCCGTGAGTCCACCAATCACCTTTACGGATAAAAATCTCTCGTTCTAGCATATAAATAAACCAAACTACATTCCTCTAATAAAAAATTAAAATTAAAAGAAATTAGAATAATTGCAAAAGAAATTGTCATCAATCACCCTTAACATGTATGAAATTGTAAGTTAAAAGATATTAAAATAACTTTATAATTTAGATTTATCAGCCTTTCCCATATTGGGTCCAATTATAAGCATTTTCTAGACTTTTAACCCAATACTTTATAATTCAATCCAACCAAATACTTGTTTTTCTATTTCCAAAATAAACATCATGAATTAACTTAAATAAATAAATAAATTAATTTCCTAATTAAATAATTTTCTCAACCCAATTCTAATTTTATTAAAATCATAATGACTTTACATTAAAATAATCTATGAGAAAATATATTTAATATTTCTATATTCAATGTATTTACTATAACCAATTAATTTATTTTTATTTTTAGAACTTCAATTAATTAATTAATTAATAATTCAAAAAATCATAAATTCATTTTCAAGTCATTTTCATTGAGAGAAAACCACATTCATTTCCAAATGTTTATCATTTCTCCAACTTTACCATTTTTATCCATTTTTGTTTATTTGATTTAACATGCAATTCATTTCTAGTTTCAACGAGCTAGTGGAGGTACCAATTGGACATATGTGATTAGGACTCAAATGATTTATAATTATATTCCAGCTTTTCGGCTATTAATTATAAACTCATTTAGTCAAAGAGTCATTCCACTATAGTATTGTGACTTAGCTCTCCCTAATGGCGTAGTATTACAAAAACAACTCGATCAGTGTTTGTCCAATGACCTTGTTATAAGTGTGTTACACTCATAGGATATCCTTAATGATTTCTCTCCCAATATGATCCTATTTATCTCATGATAACCATTACATATTGCGTCATGTAAAATCAACTACTATCAAATAGTAATCAAGTCATTCATCACAAAGACGAATGACCCATGACCATGTTTACATTTCATCTACCATGTAATGCCAATGAGAGGATATCATTTACCCATATCTCAAGCTATGAATTCCACTGTTGTGAATGGAACTACATACTATAGAAGTTGTACTGCAACAGCCCGTTTTTGGGTCAAATCAAAATAGTAGTTTCGGGACCACAAATTTAAAGTATAAATATTTATTTTATTATTTATTTAGGGTCTACATCATGATAGAATAATTGTGTGAAAATTTCGTTAAGAAATTTTATCGTTTGAGTGCTTAATTTTACTAGAAGGATTAAATTGCTATAGGTGCAAAACTTGAATTCTATAAGTTAAAGGTGTCTATTTGCTATGAATTCTTAAATTAGAGGCCCTTAAATGGTAATTAGACCATTATACTTCTTAGTGAGCAAAAATGGACATGGTTAGGTGAATTTCCAAAGTTTTGCATTAAGGGTATTTTGGTAAACTAGTAATTAAATGACTTAATAAGCTAAAATAAAGTCAAAATTTTTATTCATCTTAATCCTCATAGTAAAATTTTCAAGGGAGTCCATAGCTAGGGTTTGGCCACTTTCAAGCTCGATTGTAAGTCTGTTCTTGCCCCGTTTTTAATGATTTCTATGTTTTTGAAGTTGTCTTAACCTAATCTAGCCTTTCCAAGGACTAATATGAAGAAGGGTTAAAGTATAAAATTTGACCCATGATGGATATGTGTGTATTTTTATGTTTAATGGTAGAAAATGTATGTTTGATGTTAGATAAACAACATTTACAAAGTGATTTTTGATGGAAATGTCAAAAAGGTGACCTATTTGTAAAGGTTGTAAAATGTGTGGTAAAATGTGAATAAATGGAAAATGTGGGCTGTCATGAGCATTAAAATGGTTCGGATAGGCTTGGGTCTAAAGAAATTGAAAGAAATTCATTTTACGAGCCTAGGGACTAAATTGTAAAATGTTGAAATGTTAGGGGCAAAAATGTAATTTTTGCCATGATGTGATTTTGGACTGGATTGAATAGCTTGATGATTAAATGAGTTAAATGTGATATTATAGATCAAGAAAAATGAAGTTCGGGTGTAGATTGGGGGAAAAATAAAGTAATTGACGAATAGGTCCTTTTGGCCATTTTTGTAATCGAGGTAAGTTCGTATGTTAAATAAGCTTTATTATAATTGTATTTTAAATGCTTTAATACTTCATGAATTGTGTAAATGACTCTATGGACAAGTTCAACAATGTCTTGGCAAGCGATAAATCCCAATCGAACCTTAGGAATAGGTTAGGATACAAGTGACATGTCACTAGGGTTTTATGTTTTGTGATTTGGGTGCTGGTCCTGTACGTCCTACCAGTGGAAGAGTATACAAGCATATGTTGCGGTTGCTTGACAGCTTGTGTGAGCAGCACCATGTAACAACGTCTTCACTAACAACTTGTGTGAGCAGGCCCATTAATGGCTTGAGAGCGAGCATATATGTGTTATGAGATAGGGGTAGCTATGGCTACATATGTGGCACCTTGTGTGCAAGGTTTTCTCGAGTATCTGATATTATTATTTCAAGTGGTTCATTGGGTATAATGATGATGAGACTAAGTATGAATTATTACGAGATGATACAGGTATGTACTTAAAGCTTGTGATTATTAATTCGTGAAATGATGATTTTAAGGTAAGTTGTGATGGAATTGATTTATGATCATGAGATTTTGGTAAACTACATAATCTTATGTTATATTACTTGCATGTTAATGTATAGTAAGGTTTGCTTATTTCTTTCATACGAGCTTACTAAGCTATATAGCTTACTGTAACGCTCGGGTTTATGCAAGTGTACACAGTCGTTATCAAGTAATAAGTAAGTATCGAGTTATCGTCTCCACAGGGATTGTATTTGTGCTAAGTCACTGAATTTGTAAAAGTGTATTAACAATTTGATAAATAAAAACAATATAATTGAGAACTGATGAAAAATTAAGTATATGAAACTAAATGCAATGATCCCTAATGCAATTTATCCTAAGTATGCAAACAATATGAATGTGATAGATTTTAGCAGAATTAACACAATAAGCAACAATTATAACATAAATAAGCTAGGACAATTACTTTAATTAAACTCAAATTATTATCAACATGCTTATCAATATTCAGAAAAACATTCCATGGCAATTCGATCTTTCATGAGTTTGGAAACCACGTTAGGTCCTTTCAGAATCCTTTACTTAGTAAATACGCATTTTATTGATCCTTATTTACTAAGGGTTTCTTAGTATTTGTACGAGGTAACAGGGACGTGTTAGGTTTGAAACAATTTAATCACACAAATCTAAAAACTATGCAGATAACAGAGCCTGGTTAGGGATGTTATACAACCTGCAATTTAATCCGGTTAGTATCTAAATTGAGCATGCACATTTCAATTATGTGTCCATTAGTCATCGTCTGGTTAGGATCATTTAGCTAATTCAAGTGCATTTCAATCACGTATGAACGAAATACAGACTTGATTTTAATTGAAAACATGATCGATTGAGGCACAAATATTATAAGCATGAATCAAATAATTATTATTAAATCAAAGCAACCATCCTAGCTTAAATAAAATTAAGCTATCATTGTTGTAAACAAGAACAAAGAACACATAGCAAACATTCTTGAATTAAATTAAAGTAAGAAAGATTAAACCCAATTCAGAGTGGCTGTCACCGAAGACTCTAACTGATAAGGGCTCCTTCGTTCCTTCACTTTGCTATTTTGTTGATGGCTCTCCGAGGTGGCCGACCAAGGGCTTTTTAAAAGGCTAATTTGCTAAAAATATTTATGCAAAGATGATGATAGGCGTGAGGGCTAAGAGAGTTTAGATAGGAGAGAATGATGAATGAGTGTGGGGTGAGGGATGATGGATGAGGGATGGTTGAAAAAGTGAGAAAGGGGCTCTTATTTATAGGTAAGGCATGGGAGCTAGTTTGCTAAAAATAGGAGTGTCCATCTTTCAAAACTCCTTCCAAGGGTGGCCAACCATGAATTGAGGGAATGTGGCTGATTTTGCTTGATTCTTGGTCAATTTGAGTGCCACAACAACTCAAGACTAAGATTCGGTCACCAGCAAATCTTCAGGCAAATCTCTGATTTCTTCAACTCTTTAAGGACCTTGTGTAATTAAACCAAAAGATGGTTTAATATTCAGCCGAATTTTGGGTTGACTTGGCCGTCCATTTGGATGGTTTTTTAATCAAATTAAAGCTATCAAACCTGTCCAAAAATAAATCAATAAGTTAGAGGACCAAATAATTAAATTTTACCAACTTAATTAAATTAATTAAAACCCAAATTATTAATGAAATATTTTAAAATTAATTATTAAATATAATTTTATATTTTATTATTTAATTTAATCATGCATGGCCCACTTTATGTCATAAAAATATAATATGCTCAATTTAATATAAAATAAGCCATTTTATGCATAAGAACTATATAATAAAGCATAAAATCACATTTTAATAATTTTTATGTCCTGTTTTCATATTTTCACATATTTCATTAACTAATTAATCAATTACTTGGTTTTAACAACAAATTTAAGTAAAAAGGTGATAATTTATATAGGAAAAATCCTATATATTTTTCAGTTTACACACCCCAAACTTAAATCATTACTCATCCCGAGTAATGTTCATGTACAACAAAAGGTCTCGCTAAAGCAAAATTGCTAAAAGTGTAAGCAGCATCGATCATTGCCCCATAATCATGTATTAATAAATTCATGCTCATCGATCTTCTTCATTAACAAGTAATTCATATGCAGCCATTTTGAAAATTTTATACTAACTTTCACGGTATGCCAACATGAATCATAGTATGTATATACGTCACAACCATAGATAATATTCTTTCATTCAACATAATTTCTCATCAATCAAGCAAAACAATCATAAGGCTTATTTATAATCTTCATATGTTGAACTTAAGACTTCCTCTCCACTAATGTATGTGACATAATCATCAAATCAATAGGACTTTCATAAGGTTGTAATGGGGCTTGGTCAAAGGTAGGGATTTTAAGAGATGGGATATTTCGGTTTCTAGATCTTAACTTTTAACTTTGTCTTGGTTTTCTCGTAATACAACTTTTTTCTTTACGTGAACCTTTGGAACACCCCCAAACTTATTTTGAACTTAAGCTCATGCATTTTTTTCCTTTTTGAAGACTGAGTAAACTTTTCTTTGCCCCCCTTTTTTTTTATAAGCATGAGCACATACATCTTTATGAAAATTTCCTCAAATGTTGATTACCAAGACAACTTAAGTTAAGATAGGTGCACAAAATTAGGATAACTTACAAAGATGGTAATGTGGCTTGTAATGTAGGTTCATTGGAATAAACAAGCCTTTAAGCTCAAAATTATAGTTTTAAGGGTCTAATATCATAAGTTGGGCTTGAAAAGGCTCAAACGATCCAAAGAAAATGATGCCTATATCATTTTAGATTTTTATGTCTCCTAGGATTTTGCCTCAAGAAAGTTACTAAGTCAATTCTAAAGATATAAACCTTCATGCATGTCTAATCTCAAAAGAAACTAAGTTTTCATGGCAAATATTACCGAAGACTAAGATCATACAATAATTTCGTTCTTCATGATAACATACAGTCATTTAGATAAAATCATCATTCATGCTTGCATACAAGCTATCTTATTAACAAAGAATTTCTCTAAACATTCATTTATTAAAACATACTCAAGAAAGAAATAATTGAAACATACTTGAAAATTTGAGCAGCAATTATTTGCCTTACCCCTTTTAAAAAGAAGCAAAGTCCTCATTGCAAGAATAAAGTAATGAATGAAAATTGAACACCAGGTAGGGTTAAAAAGAAAGAGAGGCGAGTCATTAAGACTACTTAAATACCAAGTCTTTGCTCATAATCCAATCCTAGACATGTTCATTCCTATTACCACATCACTTAGTCTTTTTCTTTTTAAAGGAAGCATTTATTCATGCTTGCATTGTAACACCCCAAACCCGGCCCAGATGTTATGGCCGAATCCGATGTGTCACATTGAAGTTAAAAATCCACGTTTTGTTTTAGTGTTTTAATAAACCGTCTTTTTGAAAAGGCTTAACCAAGTGAATGGAAGCTGTGCACCAGGTAGGTATCCAAAACAGAGGAGGTGAGCCATGAAGGCTGCTTAAGTACCAAGCTCTTCGATTGGATCCAATCCTAGACATGCCCACAACCATTGCCACACTTGGTTATAACGAGTTGAAATTTATTGAGTAGACACCTTTGATAAACCAATTAATCATGATGTTTTATTATTTTGAAAACGTGTATCGTTTTGATAACGCGCCCTAAGTCTAGCCCATTTGAGTTATCATCAACCAGTTTAAAGTTATTAAAAATAAAATAATCACAGAAAAGAGAAGAAAATAAAGTTAAAGTGGCCTTATTACAACCCAAAAATAAATAATAAATAAGATAAACTAAAGAAAACCAGTTACTTATTTTAATGTCCAAAAGCGATCTTCGTGGCCACTCTGAATCCCCTCCGGCTCCAAGTCCCCACATCAAGGCTCACCTGCAAGGTTAAGGAAGGGGGTGAGTTTGGAAACTCAGTGTGCAACAAGCCCCTTTCAGAGCCCAAATGAATATCAGCATACTGGGCCGAAGCCTTTTGTTTAACGGTTACTGGGCCGAAGCCTTTTCATAAATCATATCACTGGGCCGAAGCCTTTTCTGTAAACGATATGGCCCAAAGGCCCATTTCAATATCACATGTACTATCAAAGGATGAATGCAAGCCCATTTGGGGAGACTACTCAACCCACCAACCGCTACTCTCCACCCGTACCAACCAAGCTCTCCATGTGGGGAATAACTCAACCCACCCAACCAAACTCTCTACTGGCAGCATAGCTGCTTTATCTTATAACTGGAGGCCTAGCCTCTTTTAATAACTGGGGCAAAGCCCTTTTCGGTAAACTGGGGCAAAGCCCTTTGCACTTCCTCCATCCATATAAAACCCAACCCATGCGTAAATGAATACATCATGTGCATATCATACATATCATGTGCATATCATGTCAAAACATGTATATCAAAATCTCATGCATCAAAATCATAATTAAACCCTAGGGGTATAATGGTCCTTTATACCTAGGGGCAAAACAGTCATTTCCATTATAAGGGTAATTCCGTAATTTTACCAAATATTAGGGTTTTCCATGTTCATTATCAGTTACTAACAATTTCGAGTGTTTTGACAGCGATTCTAGCCCATTCTTAGCAAAACCGAGTTATTGGGCCAAAAACCCTTAATAGGCCCTACTTAGCCGATTTGGTCATCTAGGCCCATTTAGCCTATATTCCATAGCAATTTTAACAGTCTTAACGCGCAATTTACCCAAATGGGCCCGGAAGCCTATTGGGCCCGAAAGCCCATTGGGCCCAATTTCAGCCCCTCAAGGCCCAACTTACCGTGATGCCAAAAATCGTGCTCTTACCTGTTCCAATGATCTCGATCATCAACTTAGCGAATCTAACTAACCAATGAGCGTTCGCATGGTCACAAGTCCTCGAAATGCCGAAATTTCAGCATTTCGACTTTTCGGCATCTATCGATTTAAGCTACGAAAGAGGGTTCGTTACACATCTGATTTGCGATATTCCTTGACGAGATATCCTATGCGATTTCTCCTTTAATCAACCGCCTATAGATTAGATCATGTTAATAGTTAAACCAAATTGAAAACTATCTATTATCATCTCTTACATATTCAGCCACCATCCACCATGGCCCTAGGGTTCATACCTTTGTCGAAATTGATGACTAGATTTAGTCACTCCGATGATCCCAGCTAATCCAAATCGACACCCCACTCCTTGCTGCTCCTCCACTATACAAACCATAAAAGAGCAAAGGAAGAAGCCCAATAAGGCCTATACCTACAATCGGCCACCTTCCTAAACTATAGGGGTTTCGGCTTTTGTCAACAATTACTATTGAAATAGATTTAGAGTACGAATACTTACCATAGTCTGAATCTGTTTAAAGCAGGTTGCTGGTCAATAAAGAATTGGCACCACCAAGCTTCACAGGTTCGGCTTTTGAGGCTTTTCGGCAGAAGTGGAGGTAAAGAAAGAAGTAGATGAACAGAAGGGAGTAGTGGGCTGGTTTTAGAAAAAGAAAAGGAAGGAAAGATGAATGGAAGGGTGGTAGATTCGGCTGGAAAAGAAAAAGAAAAGAAAAGACTAATCCTAAAGAAGAAAACGGCACAACCTAAGTCCCTAATGCTGAAAATACTAGCCTAATACCCCTCTGCCGAAATCCCCTCTCTAATCCCCTCTATTCGGCTAACTCTATCTCCCTCTCAAATCCCTAAAATCTCTCCCCTTATCCCTCCTTAATCCATGCATTTGACTGATTCAAACTCTCTCCCACAGAGTTCCATTCGGCTACAACTCTTGCATGCTCAAAGCATAAAAATAACACCACATTTGCCATCACAGGGAATCGAAAGCAGGTTTCCCCCAACCACTTACACGCCACCTTCTTAGCACCCTAGTGGCGTCACTTAGCCACTCTGCCAGAGGCTCTCTTGTGATACATTTTACCCATGATTTTTAATAAAACCACCTATCCAAAGCCCCTAACTTCTTAAATCCAAAATTAAAAAATTCTACTGGGTTTTGGCCATCGCATGGGCCTTCCATTAGCCCACTTACACACTCCAATTATAAATTTCACAACCAAATACCAAATTTTTAAAACTTAACCAAAATCTCGAGAATCACGAAAAAAAAACCCAAAAATCAGGATGTTACATGCTATGTTTTATTTTGCAGAAATTAAATCCTAGTTACTAAAGAAATAAATTCCTAAAGACCTAAAATAAATAAATAAAAAGAAAAGAATCCCCTCTTTTATTCTTTTGACTTATTCCCCTTGTCTTCTTTAGCTCCTTCTTTGCTTGTATAATCAGTATCGTCCATCCATGTCTCAAAGATAACATCTGGGAACTCATGAACAAAAGTGTTAGAGATATTCTTAAAAGTATTTCGAATCGAATCATCTCTAATTTTTGCATATTTCTAGTAAGTTTGTTGTTGATTGTACATGAACTGGCACATATCCATCAACATTGACAACTTTGATTTCCTTGAAGTACTTGAAGAAGTCGGCAAGGGAGTTGTACATTCAGGTTCAACAATTACTTGACTGGTTCTTCTTTTGCTTAACCCTTGGTTCAGGGTCTTCAACTGGTTCCTTATCAGATTCTTCTTCTTTAGTATTTGAAACTGATTCAGTTTCAGTTTCGTTCGTTGACTCCTCAGTACCTGGCTCAGTTGGTTCTTCTTGCTCACCTTGATTCAGTCATGCACCTTCTCTATTAACCTTTCTAGATCATGACTTGTAATGCACCCTTGGACATATTTCCCCTTCAAATTCGCTTTTTTTTTTAACATGAGCCCTTAAGCAAAGTGAAGTGATTAATGATGGGAAATAAGCACTTCCTATCTTCTTTTTAACACAGTCATAAATCTCCCAGAGAATAATTTTCCCAACATTAATGGACTTTTCTGTCAAGATTGCATATAACAAGAGCATTTGTTCCATCTAGATGGTGGAACTGTGTGAGATAGGCATAAAATTGTAGCGAATAAAATAAAACCATACCTTTGCTACTAGTTTTAGGTATTCCCTTCGGCAAGAATGGCTCCCATACTTTCTTATAATCCATTGGGATCCCGGATTTGTTACAACATCAAGCACTTGTTGAAGAAAATCCCAATTGATGTTGTTCATTAAAGGGTAGTACTCATCTTCTTCAACATCAGGTAAGTTAAACAAATCATTGATGGACTTAGAGGTAAGAGGTACTTTTTTCTTCTGAGCGATGACCTCAGTGGCATCTTGTATGGTCAAACTTGCATAGAACTCTCGAACTAGTTCATCATCGAGAAGTGATTGAGCATCACAAAATCATTCCCACTTGAGAGCATTGATTGTCTTTCTAATTGGCATAGGGACAACCATCAAATCATTACTCTTCAAGTTAAAACCTTTTTCCAGCATCATAGGTTGATGCTTGAAAATTGAATCAAATCTCTCTTTCACTTCTTCATCGATCACAATCTAGTTTTCAGTAGTAGTCTTTGACGATCTAGTTCTTTTGTGAGACATGGTATTTTCCCAAAAATTGGAAAAGTTCTGCTTACAGGGGAAGAAGAGAAATTGGCAAGTGGGTAGGACTTGCTCGGCAAACCTTGCGACGGTGTGTGGCAGTAGCAATGGTGGTGTGTGGCAGCAATAACAGCTATGTGCGACAGTGACATTGATGCCCCGACGATTTCTTTGCGACGAAAATAGGAGATTTCGACAAAGGGGAAAAGAACTAGGGTTTCTTTTAGGATTTAAGGTTGACAGCACAAGAGAAAAGTTTAGGGATTTTTTGGGGTTCAAGCAAATTGCTTTGAGGGATATGAAAAATAGTAGAATGAAGAGGGGTTTATATAGGGAAATTTTAGGGCAACATGTAACAAAAATTTAGCTACATTAGGGTTACTTGGGCAACAAGCAATGGAAGTGGCGGTAATAGGTGTGAAATTTTTCCTCATTTTGCTGTCTTGGGCCTCACATTCAGACTGTATCTTACTAAAGAAACTGATTAGTACTTGGGCCAAATTTGACCCTATTTTTTAACATTAACATTTAAAATTTAAACAAAACAAATGAAACTAAAAGAAATTTTAAATCATAATTAGAAAATTTCTTCTCAATAAATTACATTAAATTAATTCCCAGGAAAGGTTGGAGGGGTCACAGCGGTCCCGCTTAAGTTCCAATCTCCTTAGACAGAATTAATTAAATGTACTAAATTAAGAAAATAAATCATAATTATTTATTTATTTACAAAACAAGTTTGTGAAAAATCAAGGGTCTGTTAATTTGAACGAGGATTCAACTCGTTCAACTTCACCATCCCAATAATGTTTGAGACGTTGACCATTAACTTTAAATGTACCTCTGTGATTCTCGTATAATTCAACAGCTCCATAAAGATAAACTCGATAGATGGTATAAGGTCCTTTCTATCGGGATTTTAGCTTCCCAGGAAATAACTTCAGCCTTGAATTGAACAATAAAACCTTCTGACCTTCTTTAAACTCGTGAGGTCATATATGACTATCATGCCATCTTTTTGATATTTCTTTACACATTTTCGCATTCTCATAGGAAAATAACCTCAACTCTTCCAACTTATCCAGTTGTAACATCCTTCTCTCACTGGCTTCTTAAGATCAAAGTTCAATTTCTTCAAAGCCCAGTGAGCTCTATTCTCCAACTCTAATGGAAAATGACATGCCTTCTCAAAAACCAATCGATAAGGAGTCATTCCTAACAGTGTCTTAAATGCTGTTCGATAGGCCCATAACGCATCATCAAGCTTTTGAGACCAATCTTTTCTGCTAGGGCATACTACCTTTTCAAGGATACCTTTGATCTCACAGTTCACTCTTTCAACTTGCCCATTAGACTGAGGGTGATAAGCAATAGCAATCTTGTGTTTCACATTATACTTGTCAAGCAGCCACTTAAGCCATTTGTTCACAAAGTGAGAACCTTCACCACTAATAATAGCTCTTGGTATCGCAAATCGTGTAAACACATGCTTATGTAGGAATTGCTTGACTACCTTAGCATCATTTGTAGGGTATGCTTCAGCTTCAACCCACTTGGACCATAATCCATAACAATTAAGATGTATTTATTCCCATATGAAGAAGGAAACGGTCCTAAGAATTCAATACCCTATACGTCGAATAATTCAATCTCCAAAATGTTTGTTAAGGGCATCTCATTCCTCCGTGATATGTTTCCGCTCCTTTGGCATCTATCACAGTTCTTCACATAAGCATAAGCATTTTTAAATAGTGTAGGCCAAAAAAAACCTGCTTGCAAAATCTTTGCTGCGGTACGTGTACCACCAAAGTGTCCCCCACTTGGAGATGAATGGCAATGATGTAAGATCTCAGCAATCTCACTTTCAGCTACACACTTTTGGATTATATTATCTGCACATTATTTAAACAAGGAATTTCTTCATCTTTTGGTATGTTAATTCTCAAGGAATTATTCCACATGCAAGATAATTAGCAAAATCAGCAAACCAATGTGTTTCATGAATTCAACTCACCTCAAATAAGTGCTCATCTGGGAAATTCTCGTTGATAGGTACATGTGATCGACTTACCTCATCTTGCTCCAACCTCGATAGATGATCAGCTACTTGATTTTCAACACCTTTTCTACCTTGGATCTCAAGGTCAAATTCTTGGAGTAAAATTATCCAACGAATTAGCCTCGGTTTCGCATCTTTCTTCGTGAGCAAGTATTTAATGGTTGCATGGTCAGTAAATGCTGTAACTTTGGTACCTATAAGATATGAGCAAAATTTGTCAAAAGAAAAAACTATAGCAAACAATTCCTTTTCAGTTACCGTATAATTGAGTTGGGCTCCCGTCAAGGTTCTACTTGCATAGTAAATGAGGTGGAACACTTTATTCCTTCTTTGACCCATCATAGCTCCAATAGCATAATCACTTGCATCACACATCAACTTAAAAGGTGTGCTCTAATTGGGTGTAATGATTATTGGGGTTGAGGCTAACTGTTTTTTCAGCTCTTCAAAAGCTTCTAAACATGCTTTGTTGAAATCGAACACTGTATCTTTCTCTAACAACGAACACAGTGGTTTAGAAATTTTCAAAAAATCTTTGATTAACCTTCGGTAAAAACTGGCATGGCTTAAGAAACTTCTGACTCCTTTCACATTCATTGGGGTCGGTAATAATTCAATTACATCCACCTTTTCTTTGTCGACTTCAATTCCTTTCTTAGAAATTCTATGCCCTAAGGCAATCCCTTCCTTAACCATAAAATGGCATTTCTCCTAGTTAAGGATTAGATTCGTCTCTTCGCATCTCTTCAGTACCTTAGCTAAATTACTCAAACAAATATCATAAGTGTTACCAAAAACAGAAAAATCATCCATGAAAACCTCAAAAAAATTTTCAACCATATCAGTGAATATTGCCATCATGCATCGTTGGAATGTTGCAGGTGCATTGCATAAACCAAAAAGCATTCACCTAAAAGCAAACGTACCGTATAGACAAGTAAAGGGTGTTTTATGTTGGATTTCCGGAGTGACAACTATTTGGTTATATCCCGAATAACCATCTAAAAAACAATAGAATTCATTACCTGCTAGTTGATCTAACATCTGATCCATAAAAGGCAACGAAAAATGGTCCTTCCGAGTGGCTTTATTCAACTTTCTGTAGTCAACACAAATTCTCCAACCAGTAACAATTCTTATTGGGATCAATTCGTTACGCTCATTCTCAACAATCGTAATTCCACCTTTCTTCGACACACACTGTACCGGACTTACCCACAAACTATCTGAAATAGGATAGATGATTCTTGCATCTAGTCATTTGATCACTTCCTTTCTAACAACTTCCTTCATAATAGGATTAAGCCTCCTTTGCCCATCAATTCGAGCTTTTTCACCTTGCCCATCAATTCGAGCTTTTTCACCTTCCTCTAGAATAATTTTGTGCATGCAAAATGAAGGGCTTATACCTCGAATATCAGCTATAGTCCAACCAATTACCTTCTTAAATTTCTTTATAACAGAAATTAATTGCTCCTCTTGATCTTTTGTCAGTTCGGCTGAAATAATCATAGGCAAAGTAGAACAATTACCTAAATAAACGTATTTCAAATGGGAAGGAAGTACCTTTAGTTAGAGTGTAGGTGGTTCTTCGATTGACACTTTGGGTTGCAAAAATTCTCTAACTTCCAACTCCAACGGTTCAAACCATGTGGATGGAATAAAATTCTTTGGGTTGGCTTCCATCACAGCCATGTTTTATTCACCTTCTTCATCCTCCAAAGGGTCAAACCCTAAGGCTTTCTCCAATGGATCTTCTTCAAGATGGCTTTCCATAGAAATCAAGGTTTCTATTTCTTTCATAACTGAGCACTCTTCTGTTGGATCAAGAAATTTCATCGCTTTAAGAATGTTAAAAGTTACCTGATCGTTTTGAACTCTCATGGTGAGTTCGCCTTTCTGTACATTAATTAACGTTCTTCCTGTGGCTAGGAAAGGTCTCCCAAGGATAATTGGCACTTCCTTATATGCTTCAAAATCGAGAATAATGAAATTAGTAGGAAAAATAAATTTATCGACTCTTACCAAAACATCATTGATCTTTTCTTCGGGGTATGCTAAAGATCGATCCGCTTTACCACAATAAGAATCACCAATGTTATAGGGTATCTTAAAACTTTCTGGATCCTTCAATTTCGGTGGTAGCTTGTTCTGCAGGAATGCACTGCACTCCTTTTTCAGAGCAACAGTCTCATACTCATTTAGTTGTTTCTTCTTGGATAGTACATGCTTCATAAACTTCACATAATTCAGCATTTGTTCTAAAGCCTCCACTAATGGAATATTGATGTGTAATTGCTTCAGAACATCCAAAAACTTCTTAAATTACACCTCCTGTTTCTCCTTATGTTGCTGTAATCTTTGTGGATATGGAGGTGATGGAACTTTCGGTTAAACCAGACAACTCTTTTGAGTAGGTAAATCTGCATCCAAAGAAGATGTTAAAGTATCTGAATTCACTAAGTTAGGATTTACCTTGTCAGTCTTTGCAGATTTTGACTCTTTTGGTGTAGGGACTTCAACAACTGGTTGACTTTTCTCTTTTTCAATAGGCTCGTTCTCAACATCAACCAATCGAGGTTCCAAAATTTTACCACTTCACAGTGCCACTGCCTTGATATGTTCTTTACCCAAATTTTTTGGATTCTCAATACCGCTTGGAAAGGTTCCTTGTGGTCTATTACGAAGCTCCGTAGCTAACTGACCTATTTGGTTTTCTAAATTTTTCAGTGTTGTTGCTTGACTTTGGATCAAAGTGTCATTCTTCGCCATGTATGCTTTCAACAAGTTCTCCAAACTATTTGATGATTCAGCTTGAGGTGGTTTTGGAGCTTGGTGATTAAACCCCTGAGATTGGTTGGGTCTATGCTGCATAAAGTTGTTGTTTGGTCCATTTCCTTGGTTGCCCCAAAAAAAGTTGGGGTGATTACGCCATGAAGGATTATAGAAGTTGGACTGGGGTCCTTATCCACTCCTATTTTGATGTTGGTTCCCCACATAGTATACTAACTCGGGATTCAATGGGAAATTCTTGAAAGAATGACCTTCCCCAAAGTACACACAGGAAACTACTTCAAACAGACTTGATGGCTGAGCTGCAAAATTATTAGCACCATTAGTGGTAAACTGCTTTAACATAGAGGAAATTGACTATACCTGAGCTGATAACGAAGTAAGAGCATCAACTTCAGGAACTCCGGCTACACGTCTTCCTGATGCTGTTTGATTTGTTGGCCATTGATAGTTGTTGCTCGCGATCCTCTCGATGATCTCATAAGCCTCATTATAAGATTTAGACAAAATTGCACCATTCGCAAAAGCATCTACCATCAATCTTGTATGTGCATTGAGACCATTATAGAATGTCTCCAATTGGATACAATGAGGAATCCCATGATAAGGACACTTACGAAGTAACTCTTTGTATCACTCCCAAGTCTCATACAAAGACTCATCATCCAATTTTTGGAAAGTTGTGATCTCGTTCCTCAACTTAGCATTTTTGCTAGGCGGGAAATACTTAACCAAAAATCTCTCTGCTAATTCTTGCCATGTAGATATAGAACTTGGTGGCAATGAATTGAGCCATGCTCTTGCTCGATCTTGCAACGAGTATGGAAACAACTTCAACCTCAGTGCGTCTTCAGTCACACCGGTTATCTTGAATGAGTCACTCACCTCCACAAACAATTGAAGATGGAGATGTGGATCTTCTGTGGGCATACCACTAAATTGGCCCACCGTTTGTAGCATTTGAAACATCACCGGTTTCAATTCGAATTGGGTTGCCTCAATATCTGGACTTCTAATTCCTGGATTTAACTCTTGAAAAATGACACAGCATATTGTTTGATGCATCGATCCCTATCATCTGCAATGAGGATAGGATTTCGTACATGTTCGGCTTCATT
The DNA here is from genome assembly GCA_025698465.1 of Gossypium longicalyx. Classification (NCBI taxonomy): domain Eukaryota; kingdom Viridiplantae; phylum Streptophyta; class Magnoliopsida; order Malvales; family Malvaceae; genus Gossypium; species Gossypium longicalyx. Next base: position 63,070,983 of record CM046996.1, on the reverse strand, counting down.
ACCTTGGTCTTGATTTTGATTTCCAAGGTCCATCTTGTTCTATCTCTAAGCTATTCGTTCATGTCTTCTTTGTCTAAAAGTTCGCTCAATTTCAGGGTCTACTGGGAGTAAATCGATAATTTGATCTATGCTCATAAACACCTGGAAAGAAAATTACAAAATTAAAAGAATAAGTTAGTACTTTTAGAAATAACCAAATTGAAAATAAATAATTTCACAAAAAATGACTATGGCAACAGTTGACAGTCCCCTGCAACGGCGCCAAAAAATTGTAACACTCAGGTTTGTGCAAGTGTACACAATTGTTATCAAGTAATAAGTAAGTATCGAGTTATCGTCTCCACAGGGATTGTATTTGTGCTAAGTCACTTAATTTGTAAAAGTGTATTAACAATTTGATAAATAAAAACAATATAATTGAGAAGTGATGAAAAATTAAGTATATGAAACTAAATGCAATGATCCCTAATGCAATTTATCCTAAGTATGCAAACTATATGCATGTGATAGATTTTAGCAGAATTAACACAATAAGCAACAATTATAACATTAATAAGCTAGGAAAATTACTTTAGTTAAACTCAAATTATTATCAACATGCTAATCAATATTCGGAAAAACATTCCATGGAAACTCGATCTTTCATGAGTTTGGAAACCACGTTAGGTCATTTCGGAATCCTTTACTTAGTACACATTTTACTGATCCTTATTTACTAAGGGTTTCTTAGTATTCGTGCGAGGTAACAGGGACGTGTTAGGTTTAAAATTGTTTAATCACACAAATCTAAAAACTATGCAAATAACAGAGCCTGGTTAGGGATGTTATGCAACCTGCAATTTAATCGGGTTAGGATCTAAATTGAGCATGCACATTTCAATTATGCGTCCATTAGCTGTCATTTGGTTAGGATCGCTCAGCTAATTCAGGTGCATTTCAATCACGTATGAACGAAGTACAGACTTGATTTTAATTGAAAACATGATCGATTGAGGCACAAATATTATAAGCATGAATCAAATAATTATTATTAAATCAAAGCAATCATCCTAGCTTGAATAAAATTAAGCTATCATTATTGTAAACAAGAACAAAGAACACATAGAAAACATTCTTGAATTAAATTAAAGTAAGAAAGATTAAACCTAATTCAGAGTGGCTGTCACCCAAGACTCTAACTGATAAGGGCTCATTCGTTCCTTCGCTTTGCTCCTTTGCTGATGGCTCTCCGAGGTGGCCGACCAAGGGCTCTTTAAAAGGATAATTTGCTAAAAATATTTATGCAAAGATGATGATAGGCATGAGGGCTAAGAGAATTGAGGGAGGAGAGAATGATGAATGAGTGAGGGGTGAGGGATAAGGGATGATTGAAAAAGTGAGAAAGGGGCTCTTATTTATAGGTGAGGCATGGGAGCTAGTTTGCTAAAAATAGGATTGTCCACCTTTCAAAAATCCTTCCAAGGGTTGCTGGGCATGAGTTGAGGGAATGTGGCTGATTTTGCTTGATTCTTGGTCAATTTGAGTGACACAACAACTTAAGACTAAGACTCGGTCACCAGCAAATCTTTAGGCAAATCTCTAATTTCTTCAACTCTTCAAGGACCTTGTGTAATTAAACCAAAAGATGGTTTATGAACCTCCATATTTAGCCGAATTTTGGGTTTACTTGGCCCTCCATTTGGGCTGCTTTGTAATCAAATTAAAGCTCCCAGACCTGTCCAAAAATAAATCAATAAGTTAGAGGACCAAAGAATTAAATTTTACCAACTTAATTAAATTAATTAAAACCCAAATTATTAATGAAATATTTTAAAATGAATTATTAAATATAATTTTATATTTTATTATTTAATTTAATCATGCATGGCCCACTTTATGTTATAAAAATATAATATGCTCAATTTAATATAAAATAAGCCATTTTATGCATGAAAACCATATAATAAAGCATAAAATTACATTTTAATAATTTCTATGTCCTGTTTTCATATTTTCACATATTTCATTAATTAATTAATCAATTTCTTGGTTTTAACAATAAATTTAAGTAAAAAGGTGATAATTTATATAGGAAAAATCCTATATATTTTTCAGTTTCAACTTACTCCGTTTTATTTTCCCATGTTTTATAGTGTCACCAATATAGCTCGGGTTGGAGATTATTGGAGTTCGCATCACACTATCAAACGATTATTTTAGGTGCTAATGATTTTAAACATTTTAAGAATTTGGCATGTATAGGGACTTGGTCATTTTGTTATATGTGTCGTTATGAATTTGGCCAAATGTATTGGCTTGTAATTATCAAAGGCTTGATGTTGTATGGCCATGTAACTTGGCTTATTTTGGTTGAATTGGTTGCAAGCTTATATATATATTTATAAATGCATGCATGTGAAATTATCTCTTGCGTGATGTGGTTTATAAATGTTTGGTAAATGGTTGAACCTGGCTTAATGGTTTTGTTGTTGAATGGTTAAGATTGGCCCATTGGTATGCTAGGAAAATTAAGTAAAAGTACGCATGTTATTTGTAGCCATATTGGAACTTGTAAAATGTGAGTTCGATGTGATTTGGATTGGCAAAATATGATGTTGTAAAAATGTTGAGTGCGGATAATGAAATGACATGATTTGGTCTTGTTTGTAAATGTTTTAGTCGCATAAATATGCCATGATTTTTGCCATTAAGATTGTGGGTGTGTATGTGCAAATAAGGGTGACAAATGGCTTGGTAAATAACATTTATTTTGTCTGCATGGGTAGACACATGGGCGTGTGTCTAGACCGTGTGTGACACACGGTCTGCCCCATGGGCATGTGTTTTGGCCGTGTGTCCCCTGCACCTTAATTTTGAGAAACAGAATACTTAGAATTGAGCACACGGGCAGAGACACGGGCGTGTGTCTTAGCCGTGTAAGGGACATGGCCTCAAGCACGGGCGTGTGTCCCGACCGCGTAAAGTCTGTACCTATTTTATGGAAATTAAATTGACCACATGGCCTAGCACATGGGCGTGTGGCTTGGCCATGTGACTTCAATTTGTTCATGCTTTGTAAAACAGAGAGTTACACGGGTTAGGGACATGGGCATGTGTGACCACACGGCTTGCCCCATGGGCATGTGACCCCTGTTTATAGAAAAAGTTTTCTAAGTTTCGTAAAAATTCCCTGGGTTATTGGCTTAGTCCCAAACCACTTTCAAAGCATGTGTTGAGCCTCGTAGGCTCGTATTTGGATGAAAATTTATAACTTAAAATTGTATGTTTGCTTGCGATGTAAGTCCGGTAATACCTTGTATCCTATTTCGGCGTTGAATACGGGTAAAAGGTGTTACATGTATACCTAATGTGTAAAATCCATATCCCCTTTCCGTTGCCGGATTAAGGATCGGAGTGTTATAGACAGAACAATTTATCTTAATTTAAAACAAATATTAAATTAATCAATAAACATATATCAATTCATAGAATAAATATTCACATGGGCCTTAATTCAGGTTTACAGAGCACTAAAATTAGTTTGAAAGCAATCAGGGATCAAAATAAATCAAAATATAAAATTTAGGAAAAACATGAAAGTTTGAAAAAAAGGGTCACACAGCCGTGTGACACAACTCAAATCGTGTGAGCATTTGAAGTAAGGGCACACGACCATGTTTCAGTCCATGTCATAGACCGTGTAACTCACTGACTTGAGACACACAGCTATGTCTCAGCCCGTGTCTCAGACCGTGTGAATCATACACAAAAACTAATAGAGCACACACAACTATGTGGGGTGACCCGTGTGTGGCACACGGCCATGTGACAACTCGTGTCCTAGGCCATGTGCTTCTAAATTAACCCCTTAATGAAGCTAAAATCAAGCCAAAACTTACACATTAATACACACCATTTCCACAAGCATTCAAGATACCAAAACTTATTCCAAACTTGCTCAAAATATACCAAATCAATCATCCTATATGTTTTAACCAATTTACCAACAATAGGTACCACAATTACAATATATTTTGAACCTATTCAACAATATAATTTCCATCACTTAGCATACCTTATGCATACCAAATGACCATATCACGCACATATCAAAATAACACACAACCCTATACATGCCACTTATAACCATTTCAATATATTCAAAAGCTACCAAAGTAGACCGATGGATAGTGTGATCGTGCTCTGACAAAGATTCCAACTGTTCGAGCTTTTCGATGATCTACAAAACAAAGAAAGCAACTATATAAGCAACTAATGCTTAGTAAGCTTGTATAAAAGAACTTAACCTTGCCAATTGTATTGAAGTAGACAACCATGAGAAAACTCATTTAATCATAGTCCAAAATTTCCTTTACGTATACATCATACTTCCCAAGGTTAATAGGTGAAGCAATACACGTATAAATCCAACCCAAACAATGCATATAATATATCAAGCATTTCAATTTCACCATTCATCTATTACATGACTACCATATACCTTCGTCTTCTTTTAACTAAACTTATCATAAATTCCAAATTCTTACGTTAAATCATATATCATTTTATACAGTGTCCACATAACTCATAAACTCATTCCATATTCTTACTTATCATAAACTTGTTGGCACCATGAAAAGAATTTCACTATATAAATAATTTGTCTACATAACTCAAATGTTACATTTTCAATCAAATTTCATTAAAACAACCTTAAATTCAAAGGACTTTTCATGCCATAAATCACATATTCTCAAAGTAACAATCCATACATGTAACTAATAAATTCATTATAATATCTTTCATTTACCAATACTATAATTATGCCATAATATATAAGCACATAAATAAATTGCAATTCAATTATTTCATTTCTCGAAGACCTAATAACTTAACTCTAGTACTTGGGTAACTAGACTAATTCCATGTAACAATCCATATCATTTAGTCCAAATCCTTAGTACTTGGTTCACATACTTAGTCATTACTCCATTTTAAAGGCATCATACATGCAGAACAGAGGCACATACATGCAGTCAGGGACACCAAAGTGCAAATAGGGACACAAACGTGCAAACAAGGGCACTTCTTCATTTTTGTATACAATAGAACTCGTTACATTCACAGATAATTTATTTCAAATACAAGAATTACTAATAAAAATCTATTAATTTCATATATACATTTATAATATTTTCAATTCTCATTGTTATATAAATAACCAAAGATATCTCACATATATATATACACAATTCCATTAACTAGAAAACAACATTGGTGTTTGCTCTCATATAATTTAATTTGACTAATTCCTCTATTTGAACCATAATAATAATTTATCACCTCTTTATAAATTAATTTTAACATAACATAAATAACTATTTACATTCATCCAAAATGGAAAAGATAATAATTTCCATCCTTAAACGAACTTACCTTGATTAGAACGATTGTTAAAACGGAGTTGACAACTAGTCCGAAACTTAAGCTTTTCCTTGATTTAACTTCAATTGTAGCATTTCTTGATCTAAATAATAATTTTCCAATCAATCAAACCATTCAATTAACTTAAAATATTTAATTCAAGCTTATATTCCATACTATTGTTAAATTACAAAATTACCTCTAATATTTTAACTTTTATGCAATTTAGTCTCTAAACTCGAAACTTGAAATTTCACCATTTTTAACCATAGTTCATGCTAGTTGATTTTTACTCAATCTTATAACAGCCCATATTTATAAAAAAATTACAATATTTTCCTTGAATTTTACCATTTTCATAAATAAGTCCATAAACCTTAAATTTGTCAAATTTTACTTAACAAAATATATTCCTTTAGCAACCAAGCTTAACAATACACCATAAAACTTCAAAAACATATCAAAACATCCATGAAATAATTTATAACATTTAATAGTTTTACAATTTGACCCCCGGGTTAGCTAGATTAAGCTAAAACAAGCTCAAAAACATAAAAGCTACTTAAAATGGGACAAAAATAACATACCATGCAATGGATTGAAGTTTAGCCGAAACTTGCTTCTCCTTAAACCATGGCTACTCGGTTCTACAGCCAAAAATAAAAGGAAGAAGATGATATTATTATTTTATCATCTTTTACTTAAGTTTTATTTACTTATTTACTAGTTTACCTTTTATTTGAACTTACATTTTACTAAAACTCAAACCTATAACCTCCACTAATTAAAACATGGTATAATTGCAATATCAAACCTCCCTCATTTAATAATTAAACCATTTAATCTTTGTAATTCAATAGTGACTAGATTTTACACCTTTTACGATTTAGTCCTTTTTATTTAATTAACTATCTAAACGTTAAAATTTCTTAACCAAATTTTAATATAGCCTTAATAACACTTTGTAAATATTTAATAAAATATTTACGACTTCAGTTTGTAGAAATGAGGTCCTGATACCTCATTTTCTAAACCCACTTGACTTTAAAGATTTACCACTTCAACCTGATTATTTGATCAAATAACATAAATTATCAAAAAAAATTATTATAACACTATATTTGACTCATAAATATTAAATAATAATATTTACAGATTTTCTTGTCAGATTTGTGGTCCAGGCACCACTGTTTTCGACACCATTGAAAAATGGGTTGTTACACAATGCATTAGCTTTCGGTTCCTTATCTATTCGAAGTTAAGCTTTTACTTATATTAAAGTGTACGAGTCACACATACATAGTTATTAATCCACTTAGGATTTAGGTATGTCACACTATGGATGTCACAAGTGAATGAATCCATAAATGGTTTTAGGATCTATTCTTCTTGGGTCCTATCCGATGTATTATCAGTCCAGTTAGTCACTGTTGGATCTGGTGCCCTAAGTATAATATTTTTATCTAAGTATACTTGTAATTTTTTGAATAGATTGGTTAATAAAATTATTTATTAATTACATATCATCACAAGGTTTTTGCACGAAAAGCAAAATGGAAGCAAATGTTGCTCACTGGTTGTCTAATGTTTAACTAATATTAAGCAGTATTACGTAGTTGGATTATAATACAAACAAGAAAACTTGAATTAGTAGATGGACCTAAACATGTCCTTAGTCTAATCAGAAATGAGCAAACCGATTGAATGAGTAATATGCTTTCTATCAAAACCAATTAGGGAGATGTCTTGTCTTAGGCATCGAAGCGGATGACTCCCAGAAGATAGAGACATAGATGTGACTAACTAGATTGACTGTACATCAGACTAGACCCAAGTAGAAAAGATTCAGAATCTGTTTATGGATTTATTCTCTTGTGACATTCATAGTGTGACATACCTAAATCCTGAGTGGATGGTAGAATATGTATGCATGACTCGTAAACTTTGATGTATGTAAAAGCCTAAGTTCAAATAGATAAGGAGCCAAAAATTGGTGCGTTAGGTGTATGACTTCTGCAATACATAGCGTGATTCACAATAGTGGAACTCATGACCCGAGACATGAGTAAATGATATACTCTAATTGGCATTACATGGTTGATGAAAAGTAAAAATGGCCATGGGTCTTTTATCTTTGTGATGAATGACTTAATTACTATTCAATAATAATTGACTTTTCATGAAGGAAGATGTAATGATTACCATAGGATAAAATAGGATCATATTGGAAGAATGAATATTATCCCAAAGAGGTCAAGGATATCCTATAAGGGTAACACACTTATGAAAATGTCATTGGACGAACACTGAGTAGTTGCTTACGTAATGGTATGTCGTTGGGGAGAGCTTAGTCACGATACTATAGTGGAATGGCTTTATGACTAAATGAGTTTGTAATTAATAGGTGAAAAGCCAGAACATAATTACAAATTATTTGAGCCCTAATTACATATTTCAAATCAATCTCTCCACGAGCTTGTTGAAACCAAAAATGAAGAGCAAGTTTGAATAGAAATAAAGAGAATGAATAGAAAAAGAGAAATGAAAAGAATTCATGAATGATTATGGTTTTTCTCGAAATAAAAGAAATGGAATAATTTGGAAACGAATGTAGGATTCCAAAAATGGAAATGGAAATGATCCATTTACAATTCTAAATGGATTACTTTAAAATGATCAGAAAATTGAGTTTATGTTTTTAAGTTATTTTGAAGCTTGAAAATTAAAATAAGCTATTCAGTCACAGTGAACATGTTGAGTTATGAAATATTGAACATATTTTCTCTAAATTTACCAAGGGTAAAATTGTCATAAATTTTATTAGGGGTAAAATCATCAAAATTTTACTGATGGTGAAATAGGAATAAGAAAAATGTTTAATATAGAATATTAAAGTTTATTTTGGGAAATAGAAAAACTGAATTGGTTGGATCATATTACAGAGTATTGGTCACAAACCCAGTAAGTACTCGTAATTGGACCTGATGTGAGAGAGGCCCAAAACCCCTCATATAACATGAAGGGAGAGGCAACCCTAGTAGAAGTACTCGGGTGTGCTGTCCATCACACTCCTACTCTCAGTAGGAAGTTGTTTTTTCTATTTGAAATAAATCACTACAACTCAACACGGGTTCTACCTTCTCTTCTTATAAATATATGACATCGGTAGAGCTATTATCAAAACTTTAAGTGATTGTTACTGTAGCACCCTATGCCTAATTCGAATTACCGGATATCAAATGTTACAACACATAACCACATAGTAAAATTTTACACAAGTTATAAACCATTCTCAAATATACTTATTATTTCTTTTTGCACTGTTCTTCAAATAAAATAGGATGTTTAATAATTACATTAAAGTTTCAAAAGAACATATGATGTTACAACTTAAAACTTTGTTAAAGAAAGACTCTTTATAGTGTAGTGTACTAAATGCCGAACTCCTATGGTGCCTTCTATATGCATAATATCGCAACTTGAACAGCTACCCTGGCGCAATCCTGGCTTAGTCTCTTCTAGCATACCAACTATTTATTAAGAAATTGCACATCAAACAATTGCTTGTAACTTTAACCCATGTTACCTTTGTATGTCTCTTTTTGAATTCCTCAACTCGAAGATTCTGGACTTCTTTTCAGACTTTGGCAGTTACCTACTAATACCAACGTATACATATAGACGAACTTTCACACTTTACCACCAAACACACATTTCACTCATTAGACAGATTTCTGATTTCTTACTCAATGTGGATCTCATTTCCATTTTAGATAAGGGTTGTATTCCTTAGAAGAATATTTATATAGAACTTACCTTCGGTGGATTCTCATGGTAAATTGATAGTTATCAGATTACTAGTCAGATCATGTCTTAAACTAACCCAGATCACAACTTGCTTTTATGGATGAAACATTCTAAGTCATCTCATGGAATCCCATTTAACCATGTTACATATCAGGAGCACATCCAGATTTGGTGGACAGCTTAGACTTCAGATAGCCTTTATACATAGCATGATAATACTCAGATTTGGCAGATACCATAGACTTTAGGTTAACTTCCATACATAGTGTAACAACTCATTTTTAGAGGTGTCAAAAATTATAGTTTCGGGGCTACGAATTCGATGAGTAAGTCTGTAAAAATTATTATTTAATATTTACAAGTCAAATATAGTGTTAAAATAAATTTTGAATTGGAAATTTATGCTATTTGAAAGAATAATTAGGTTCAAGTGGTATGTCCTTAAAGTTAAGTGGTTTTAGAAAATGAGGTATCAGGACCTTGTTTCTATAATTCGAGTCATAAATATTTTATTAAATATTTATGGAGTGTTATTAAGCTCATATTAAAGTTTTTTTAAGAAATTTTGAAGTTTAAATGATTAATTAAGTAAAAAGGACTAAATCGTAAAAGGTGTAAAAGTTGAGTTCTTCTACTTAAAAGGGTCAAATGGCTATGGAAACGAAATCTAAGGGAGCTAGTTAGTAATTATACCATCCATAATGTTAGTGGAAAAATATGGACATGATTTGGTTGATTTTGAAGCTAATAAGTAAGGTTAAAATGAAAAATTAATAAATTAAGTTAAACTAAAATAAGGTAAAATTTAGTATCATATTCTTTAATGGTTTTCCCCACCGAAATTAAGGAAAGAAACCTCTATTTTTTTTACTTTAAAGGTTCGGCTAGTTCAATGCTTGCATGGTATGTGATTTCAACCTCATATTTAATGATTTTTATGTTTTTAAGTTAGTTGTAGTTTAATCTAGTTAGCCCGGGGGTTAATTTGCAAAATTGTTAAAGGATGAAGGACTTGCCATGAATGATTTTGAATGATTTTTTATGTTAATTGATAGATTATGAATCTTTGTTGAAAAAAGAAGAAGTTTTGTTAAGTGATTTATGATGAATTTTGGAATTGGGGATTAAATTGTTAAAGGAGTAAATCTATAGGTTTTATTGTGAAATCATGGCAAATATGGATTGTATCAAGCTCCCTTGCATCTATGGTTAACATGGATTTAGGTTAAAATTGTTAGATTTTAAGTTATGAGCTTAAGGACTAAATTGTGAAAAGTTAAAAGGTTATGGGAAAATTGGTAATTTTGCATAAATATGAAATATCAACTAAATTGAATTCTAGAAGTACTTAATTAACTGAAATTATATATTTTGATCAAGATAAACCACGTTCGGACTTAGATCGAGGAAAAGCTAAAGCTTCGGACTAGTTCGATTACACTACTACGCCCTAACTATCGAGGTAAATTCGTATGAACTGTAATCGCTTAAATGTTGTTTAAATTGAATAATTATTATGTTGTTTTGGTGTAAATGAATCATTATGCAAATATATCAATGCTATGATGAATTGACGAAAATCGAGTCCTGGTTGAACCTTAGGAACTCTTAAGATACAAATGACATGTCATTTGGGATTTTAGGTTTTCGGTGCTGGTCTTAAATGTCCTACCAATGGTTGTGGTCCTGCATTTGTTGTGGATTCTCTACAGATGGTGTGAGCAGTACCGTGTAGCTTACATTTCGACCTACAACTCGTGTGAGTAGGCCCATTTCACAGCTCGTGTAAGTATTGATGTAAAGGAAAGGTTACGGTTATATGTAAAGGCACACTTCGTGTGAGCTTCCTGAGTATCTAATTGATGGTCGCTAAACTAACTAAAAATTCGACTAAGGCAAGTGTACCTATCAAAAAGTGGTATAGTTATGGTGAGACCGAAAATATCGTATCCATAAGGACTAAAAGTACTATCTTTTTATTATCTAGCCTAAGAATTAAAGAGATGTTTTTAAACTAAAACTAATTATCTAATTAACTAAATTGCGACAGAGATTAAATTTTGAAAATAATTTTGGAAAATCGATGAAGAAGACAATACCCAAGGAAGAATCCACCTAGACTTCACATATTACTTCTGAATTAGATGATTTATTCACTTGACTTAATCCTTAGAAATCCCTGATTTATGTTAATATCTCTCTCGAGACTAAAAACAACTGATTCTAGGTTGATTAATCAAAATCTCTTTCTAATTAAAACCCCTATTGTCGCATTAACTCGATCTATGGATTCCCTTATTAGAATTGACTCTAATCCGACAGATTTATGTTGTCCTATCTCTAGAATTGCATGCAACTCCGCTTAATTATGAATGATCTACTCTTAAACAGGGACTTTTCCTCCACTGAATAAGCACATAAAAAAACTGAATTAATATCCTGGAATATTAAAACAAGGGTTAAACTCACAATTAAGAATAAGAACAAGTATTTATCATATAAATCAATTAATAATAAGATTCGTCTTAGGTTTCATCTCTCTTAGGTATTTAGGGAGTTTAGTTCATAATAATGGAAAACATCTCAAAAAGTGGAAAACAACAAAACATAAAGAAACCCAAAGAACTTCTAGGAAATTGGATGGAAATCTTCAGTCTTGATGTAGATCCTGCCTCCGAGGTGATTCCGATGGTTATCCTTCAGTATTTCCTGCCTTTTACTCTACGTCTTCCCTTTTAATCCTCTTCTGGGGTGTTTATAGAGGCTTTAGAATGCTTCAAAACCCTCAAAAGTAGCTTTTTTCGAGTAGAATTAGACTTGGGCTCGACAGGGACACAGCCGTGTGCCACGCCTGTGTGAAGATGCTCAGGCGGTGTGTAATTCTGACTTGGTTTCGTGTGACATGACCATGACACACGGGAGTGTGGATCACCCGTGTGAAAGTTCCTAGGCTGTGTGAAACACTGAATAGGCCCAATTCTATCCGTTTTTGTCCTGTTTCTTGCTCTTTTCGCCTTCTTATGCTCACCTAAGTATAAAACATGAGTTTAAAGGATTAGGAGCATCAAATTCGAAGAAACCATGGAAAAAATCATCAATAAATATGTCAAGCATGGGGTAAAAATATGTATATATTATGGTTTATCACTGATGTAATTCTAAATGGTTCAACGAGAAAAAAAATGGAATGAAACGGTAAGTTTGGAATTGATATGTAACAGGATGTTATAAAAAGATTGATGAGTTAAATGATGTACTTATATATGTGAAATCTACTTATGCTATGGATGAACTCATTTATATCATGGACAAGTGCAGTAATTTGTGAATTGATGATGTTGTTTAGGCTTATGCTAAGCATTTTGAATGGAATGGTTCATAATCTTATGAAAAGGTTGATGAATATGTGATGTGTCTTATAAAATCCACTTATGCTATAAATTCATTTATATATAATGTTGATGAACTTACTAACTTGTGAGTTTGATAGTGTTTCAATAGGCTTATACTAAGCTTATAGTTTGGTTTTGGTTTATACTTATTTTATGAATGGTATTATAGAAATGCTTATACTAAGCACTCATTGCTTACGTAGTTTCTTTTCTTTGTTTAGATCATCGAAAACTCGATTTGGTTGGAAGTTTGTCGAAGAATCACACTATCTAGCAGTCAATTCGGTAGTTTTTGAGTTTTTTGGCCAAGGTTTATAATGGCACATATATGAGGTTTTGTTATGGTATTTGGAGAATGTGTAAATGGTAATTTGGTATGTTTGTGCTTTGATGTTTATGTATGATTGATGGACTTGAAATTCTTTTTAAGTCCCATTGACCACTTATAAGTGTTTGTATATAGGGCTCTTATGGCATGTTTTGAATGGTTTGAAAATAGTTATATGTGGTATGTTTTAGTATCTATATGGATTAGGTTTGTATGCATGAAATGTAGTAGATGGACATGTTTTGGTAAGCGTTGTTTCGATGCAAATTGTGGTGCCTTTGAATGATATATTGGTTAGGTATTTAGGATGTTTGAAATAGTATGTTTATGAAAGTTTGAATGGTATTTGAACCTCTTGAATGCGTGCTTAAGTGGTTTGAGAAGTTATACATGAAATGATTTTGAAATGGTTTGATTTTAGGTAAATTTTGGGTTTAAACGGCTTGGAACACGGGCATGTGGGGAAACTCAGAGAGTTATATGGCTTGACACACGGACGTTTGACATGGCCGTGTGACCTTACTCAATTAGTTACATGGGTGAGGACAAGGGTTGGGGCACGGTCGTGTGTCTCATGTTCGAATGTTACACGGCCTGGGGTGATTCCACACGGCTGTGTGACCCTTGTTTCTAATTTTTTCAACTTTTTCCTAAACTTTCCAAATTGTTTCAAATTAGTCCCAAATTGCTTCCAAGCTATTTCTAGGGCCTCGGAGGCTTGATTTAAGGATGAAATGTATCTGATTTAATGGTTTATGATATAGTTAAATTATTAAATGTTATGATGCTTAAATGTTTTCGATTGTACAACAATGCTATGTAACCCAAATTCGGCGATAAAGATGGGTTAGTGGTGTTACACATAGAAAAAAAAATCAGGTCTAGAAAACACTTAGATGACTTATATCTGCAATTACAACAAATTCTCTATACTGGTGAGTTACTATGGCAAATTATCTCTTTAGAAACACTTATGGGAACTCTTTTGAGGAAATGACCCAAGGCATATTAAATTTTGCCACCAGACTAATCAAACAAAGATATTTTCAAACTCACCAAATCTTTATCACAGCATCAGCAATTGCAGTAGTTTCAAAGCTTACTCAGATCACGCCACATGGGCAGTTACCAGATTTCACCACGAGGGCGTTACAGAATATGCCACAAAAGGTTGCATATAATATGCCATGAAAGCATCACAGAATACACCACAAAGACTTCACAGAATACGCCATAACGACATCATAGAATACACCACAAAGGCTTTTCCAAAGAATTTCGTGTCTACTATCCCGACTAACTATTTAGAGGGTGAAATGGGTTTATCTTACATGGTTTTATACATATATTCATGTCGTGATCTGCTAGTTCAGTCTACATTTCACTAGAGGCTACACCATGAGTATTTTCATTTTCATACAATGCCATGGGTCTCTACCATATGGTCTTACACATCCTCATGTTGTGTTCTGCCAATTCGATTTACATCTTATTGGAGGCTACACCATGAGTATTCTCATTGTCATAATGATCTGCGTGTCTGGTTAGCAATGTACCTGCCCTACCAGAGGCATTACAATTGTATGTGTTACTTATTTGACATAGAATACACATACCTAGATTTGTTCACACACTTAACTAATTCATACTCTCCTATACCTGTTTTCATATGCATACATACTACACATCATCTTATTCATGCAATAACTCATATATCTCATATGGAAACATGCAACAACTTTACAATACTTCACACACACTTATACTCACCAGTTATTCGAGATTTCATCTATAGCAGCCAAATTTGGGTGAAATTGGAACAGTGGTTTGGGGACAACAAATCGGATCCAAAAAAAATTATTTTTATTTTATTACATGGTCCGTAATATGTTAGAAATGTCATGTGAAAATTCTGATAATAAAATTTTATTGATTAAGTGCTTAATTACGGGATGGACTAAATCGCATAAAATGGAAAATTTGAATTCTAGTAGCTAGAAGGATTAAATAGCTATGAAGTTCAAAACTTGAGGTCCTTATATGGTAATTAGACCATTAAAGAAAAGTATGTAGATATTTTGGTAACTCAACCATGGCAATTTAGAAAAAGGGCAAGGACTAAATTGGAATTTGAAATAATTTAATTAATAAAAAGACGAAAAAGAAAATATCATCTTATTTACTCATCTTCTTCCCCAAAAATACATGGAAACCTTAGGAGAGAGAGAAGAGACTTTCATGGCTTAATTGGGTAAGTTTCCTTGTCCTGTTTTTAGTAATTTTAAAAATTTTAAAATCCGGTTAGCTTAATCTATCTATTTGGAGGATCAATTTGAAAAGTTATCAAGGTATGAAAATTAGGTCATGGATGAATATGCTGAAAATTTAAAATTTATGGTAGAAAATGAAAGGTTGTTGATAGATAAAAAACTTTTACAAAGTGATTTTTGATGAAAACATGATTTAGGGACTAAAATGTAAAGTTGTGAAAATTGATGAAACATTATGAAATTTAGAGAAAATATGTGCTGTAAATTCCATATTAAAATTTCGGTTAGGCTTGGATAAGAAGTAAATTGCATAAATTTTATTTTCCGAGCCTAGGGACGAAATTGGAATTTATGGAAAAGTTGGAGGCAAAATGGTAATTTTGCCTAAGATGTAAATCAGGTCCAAATGAATATGAAATGTATGAAATTGATGCTTAAAGTTATTTATATAGATCCAGACAACACAAATTTGAGGTTAGATTGAGGAAAATGAAAGGTTTCGGATTAGTAGATTATTTACGGGCGTGTCCCTTGGACCACACGGCTGTGTGAGCCCTGCAACTTAGAAAATTTTTGAAATGTCACAAAATTTTTTTTAGAGTTTTCGATTAAGTCCCGATTCGATTTTAATGCTCGTATTGGGCCTCGAGGGTCCATTTAAGGGACGTTATGAATAATTTCGAAGGATGAATAGTAATTGATATAAATTATCTATAAATGTTCTGAAAGTTCTGGTAATGCTCCGTAACTCTATTCTAGTGACAGATATGAGTTAGATGTGTTACATTTAGTGGTATCAGAGTTACAGTTTAGCCGACTCTCAGATTTAACGTAGCAAACGCGAGTTTAGCTATACATGCCATTATATAATTTGCGATAGTGTGATGTCTCCTGATCACTTTAAATGTGGTTTTCATATAGTAATGTCATCCAACCAAGCTAGTGCTGAATCCAAGAAAGCTGGGAGCAATGCTTTAGCTTCAGTTCAAAGAGTTGCATTTGCATCTGGTAGTAAAAGGCCCGTATCTGAGGGCCGAAGTGAGGAGGCAAAACATGTCTTCTTTCAATTGATGAATGAATGGTCTACAGGGTACTTAAGAACAAATCCTACTGTGTTAGCCGATCGAGCACACAAAGCTGAGGAATTGAGTAAAGAAAAGAAACAATCTGAAAGAGAGGCTCGGGTTTTTAAAAAAGGATTATGAGCAAATCACAATCATCTGCTTCTAAGGAAATAAAGAAGTATTATGATCGTGTTACTACCTCTACGGGGTATTTTGGAAGATAGTGAGGTTCTCAACGCTCCAACCTGAGATCTTCATCTCCTTCTGTAACCAGTGTGGGTAGTGTCGGTAATCCCAAACCAAAATGTAAGCATTGCAACAAATTTTATTTTAGAGAATGTCGTTTGAGAAGTGAAGTTTGTTACCGATGTGGTTCATTTGACCATTTTCTCAGAGATTGTCCAGAGGGAGTTGAAAAAGAAATAGAACCAGCTCCAAAGACGAGTAATCCTGTTTCGAGGGGTAGACCACCCCGTCACCCCAGTAATGTTAATGGTAGTCGAGATACTGTTAGGGATATAACAGTTAAATCTAAAGTATGAGCACCTGCAAGAACATATGCTATTCGTGCTAGAGAAGATGCTTCTGCACCAAACGCCATTACTGGTACATTTTCTCTACTTGATACTGATATTACTGTTTTGATTGATCCTGGTTCAACACATTCATACATATGCACAAACTTAGTGTTTGTTAAAAATTTACCTGTTGAATTCACTGAATTTGTGGTTAAAGTTTCAAACCCTCTAGGCCAGTGTGTTTTGGTATAAAGTCGGTAAAAACTGTCCGTTATGGTAAAAGGTTATTGCTTTTTGGATGACTTGATATTATTGCCATTTGATGAATTTGATGTGATTTTGGGAATGGATTGGTTAACCCAATATGATGAAGTGGTGAATTATAAATAGAAATATATTGTATTGAAATGTTAGAGTGGTGAATTACTTCTTGTTGAATTTGATAAAATGGATGGATGACCTAATGTGATTTCAGCAATATCAACACATAAATATGTTAGAAAGGGTTATGATGCTTATCTCGCATATGTGTTGGATACTAAAGTATCAGAGTCAAAGATTCAGTCAGTGCCAGTTGTATGTGAATTTCTTGATGTATTCCCAAAAGAATTACCTGGTTTACCACCGGATAGAGAAGTGGAATTCTCTATAGATCTTGTTCAGGGTACAACACCGATATCCATAGCACCTTACAGAATGACTGCTATTGAATTGAAAGAGCTGAAAGCACAGTTGCAAGAATTGATTGATAGAGGTTTTGCTCAACCTAGTTTCTCACATTGGGGTGCACCAGTCCTATTTGTAAAGAAGAAAGATGGATCGTTGAGGCTGTGCATTGATTACAAACAGCTCAATAAAGTTAAAATAAAGAAAAATATCCATTGCCTCGTATCGATAACTTGTTTGACTAGTTAAAATGTGCCACTATATTTTCAAAGATTGATCTCCGTTCTGGTTACTATCAACTACGGGTAAAAGATTCAGATGTGCTAAAGACAGCTTTTAGAACCAGGTATAGACACTATGAGTTTCTTGTGATGCCATTTGGTTTGACAAATGCACCTGTAGTGTTTATGGATCTGATGAACATAATTTTCAGCCCCTATTTAGACAGGTTTGTGGTGGTATTTATATATGATATTTTGGTTTACTTCCGAGATGAAAATGAACATGCAGAGCATTTGAGAATAGTGTTGGAAACTTTGCAAGAGAAATATTTGTATGCCAAATTTAGTAAATGTGAATTTTGGCTACGGGAAGTTAGTTTTCTTGGGCATATAGTATCTGCTGAAGGTGTCAGGGTAGACCCGAACAAAATTTCAGCCATTGTTAACTGGAAGCCACCGAAGAATGTGTCTGAAGTCCAAAGTTTTTTGGAACTAGCTGGTTATTATTAGAGGTTTGTAAAAAGTTTTTCAATGATAGCTTCTCCAATGACTCGCCTATTTCAAAAAGATGTGAAATTTGAGTAGACTGATAAATGCCAATAGAGTTTTGACAGATTAAAAGCTTTATTGATAGAAGCTCTAGTGTTAGTTCAGCCATAATCGCGTAAGGAATTTATAGTTTATAGTGATGCGTCATTGAATAGTTTAAGCTGTGTTTTGATGCAGGAAGGTAAAGTAGTAGCCTATGCTTCAAGACAGCTAAAACCACATGAAAGAAACTACCTGACACATGATCTTGAATTGGCAGCCATAGTGTTTGCATTGAAAATATGGAAACATTATTTGTTTGGTGAAAAATGTCATATATTCACTGATCATAAAAGTCTGAAATATTTGATGTCACAGAAAGACTTGAATTTGAGGAAGCGCAGGTGGCTTGAGTTATTGAAAGATTATGATCTGGTTATTGATTATCATCCGGGAAAAGCCAATGTGGTTGTTGATGCTCTAAGCAAAAAATCCCTATTTTCCTTACGAGCTATGAATACTCGATTGTCATTATGTGATGATGGTTTAATTATAGCTGAGTTAAAAGCTAAACCCACATTTTTTGCAGTAGATCTCTAAAGTTCAGAAAAATGATAGTAAGTTGCAAGCAAAACGGATACAAAGTGAATTGACTCCTGACTCAGAATTTTAGATCGAGATCGATGATTATCTATTATTTAGAGGCAGAGTATGTGTACCAAAAATTTCAAAACTAGTACAGAAGATTTTGAATGAAGCTCATGATGGTAACATGTCTATTCATCCTACTAGTAATAAAATGTATAATGATCTAAAAAAGATGTACTGGTGGTCGGGAATGAAACGGGATATTTCTGAGTTTGTGTCTAAATGTTTGATATGTCAGCATGTAAAAGACGAACATCAGTTGCCTTCTGGACTATTTTAGCCAGTTACGATATCAGAATCGAAATGGGAAAAAATTACTATGGACTTTGTATTGGGATTACCTCTGTCTCCAAAGAAGAAAGATGTCATTTGGGTGATTGTTGATTGGTTGACAAAGTCTGCACACTTTATTATGGTACGTATGGATTATTCTCTGGACAGATTGGCTGAATCATATGTCTTTGAGATTGTCAGGTTGCATGGAATGCCTATCTCTATTATTTCAGATAGAGACCCTCGGTTTACCTCTCGATTCTGGAGCAAATTGTAAGAAGCTCTGGGTACTCAGTTGCCCTTTAGCACTGCATTTCATCCCCAAACAGATGGTCAATTTGAACGTGTTATACAGATTTTGAAAGATATGCTTTGTTGTTGTATACTTGAGTTTGAAGGTAACTGGGAAAAGTATTTGCCTTTAGTTGAATTTGCTTACAATAACAGTTATCAGTCCAGCATCAAAATGGCACTGTATGAAGCTTTGTATGGTCACAAATGTAGAACTGTATTGTATTGGACAGAACTCAGTGAGAAAAAATTACGCAGAGTTGACGTAGTCCGTGAAACCGAGGAAAAAGTGAAAGTAATTCGGGATAGTTTGAAAGTATCCTCTAATCGCCAAAAGTCCTATGCTGATCTTAAACGAAAAGAAATAAAATTTCAAATAGGTGACAAAGTATTCTTGAAAGTATCGCCTTGGAAGAAAGTTTTCCGGTTTGGTTGTAAAGGAAAATTGAGTCCACGGTTTATCGGACCATATGGGATTATAGAAAGAATCGGACCAGTTGCATATCGGTTAGCTTTACCACCCAAACTTGATCAAATTCATAATATTTTTCATGTGTCTATGTTACGGCTGTATCGATCCGATCCTTCACATGTTATCTCTCCGATAGAGGTAGAGATTCAGCCTGATATGACATATAGTGAAGAACCGATCAAAATCTTAGCTCGGGAAACAAAAGAGTTAAGAAATAAAAAGGTAGCATTAGTAAAAGTTCTTTGGCAATGACACGGTATAGAAGAGGCTACCTGGGAACCGGAGGATACTATGAGGAAGCAATATCTGAATCTTTTTACTGGTAAGATTTTCGAGGATGAAAATCCTTAAGGGGGAGAGTTGTAACAGCCAAATTTCAGTGAAATTAGAACAGTGGTTTGGGGACCACAAATCGGTTCCGAAAATAAATTTTATTTTTATTTTATTACATGGTCCGTAATATGTTAGAAATGTCATGTGAAAATTCTGATAATAAAATTTTATCGATTAAGTGCTTAATTACGGGATGGACTAAATCACATAAAATGAAAAAGTTGAATTCTAGTAGCTAGAAGGATTAAATAGCTATGGAATTCAAAACTTGAGGTCCTTATATGGTAATTAGACCATTAAAGAAAAGTATGTAGATATTTTGGTGACTCAACCATTGAAATTTAGAAAAAGGGCAAGGACTAAATTGGAATTTGAAATAATTTAATTAATTAAAAGATGAAAAAGAAAATATCATCTTATTTACTCATCTTCTTCCCCAAAAATACATGGAAACCCTAGGAGAGAGAGAAGAAACTTTCATGGGTTAATAGGGTAAGTTTTCTTGTCCAGTTTTTAGTAATTTTGATATTTTTGAAACTAGGATAGCTTAATCTACTTATTTGGAGGATGAATTTGAAATGTTATTAAAGTATGGAAATTAGGTCATGGATGAGTATGCTGAAAATTTAAAATTTATGGTAGAAAATGAAAGGTTGTTGATAGATAAACAACTTTTACAAAGTGATTTTTGATGAAAACATGATTTAGGGACTAAAATGTAAAGTTGTGAAAATTGATGAAACATTCTAAAACTTATAGAAAATATGTGCTGTAAATTCTATATTGAAATTTCGGTTAGGCTTGGAATAAGAAGTAAATTGCATAAATTTTATTTTCCGAGCCTAGAGATGAAATTGAAATTTATGAAAAAGTTGGGGGCAAAATGGTAATTTTTCCTAGGATGTAAATCGAGTCCAAATGAATATGAAATGTGTGAAATTGATGATTAAATTTATTTATATAGATCCAGACAACACGAATTTGAGGTTAGATCAAAGAAAAGGAAAGGTTTCGGATTAATAGATTATTTACGTGAACGAGTGTCGAGGTAAGTTCGTGTAACTTAATCGAGCATGTAAATATGTTAACTTGAATGTTATGATTGTATGCAATATGATTTATATTTATGTGAATATTATAAATGTGTGAAATGATTACATGTTCAGAAATGTTGGTCCTGCATTTGTTGCTAACGGGATTTAGCTCGGACGAGTAATCCTATTGATCTCATTATAGAAAGGATTTAGCTTGAACTGGTAATTCTGATATAATCCCTCTCGAGCATATGTTACAATTAGGATTTAGCCTGGACTGGTAATCCTAATTGAGCTCTTCTGAGCACGTTACAAAAAGGATTTTGCCTGGACTGGTAATCCTGTAATACGATATGTGGCTCGAGAGTGTGTTCTTTGATTAAGTGCCTTATGGGTACTCTTGAATAAGAATTAATGGGTTATTGAATCGTACACCTTGAGTGTACTACTCGAGTATCCATCGAAATTTCAATGATTCAATGGATAAAACTCTTGGCATGATGAGAGAATTATGAAATGAAATGATAATGTCTTGAAAGAATATTGCATGATGAGCTCATCTATGTTTACTTGATGTATATGAAAATTTTGTGACTAACATTTTTGATTGAATGCATGTGTTTAGGTAATTTTGTCAAGTTGATGGAAAACATGATATTGTATGCTTAGATTTAATAAACGGGATTGGTAAGTTTAATTTCCATTATACGAACTTATTAAGCATTACTAGATATTATTTTCCCTGTTTATAGTGCTCAGAAGCTCCTGAAGGTTGGAGATCATTGGAGCATCATCACACTAACCACTAGCCTATTTTGGTATGTATAGTAAAATCATTTTGGTATAATGGCATTTTTAAGCTAACTTGGCCATAGATGGCTTAAATATGTGGTTTGTAATCTAGCCATTGGGATGGCTAGTAATGGTTGTTTTGATATATATATTTGTAATGTCATACTATGGTAGCTACATATATGTTAAGTAGTTGATCAAATTATGTCTAACATATGGAATATTCCAAGGTAAGATTATAAACATATGTGCATGTAATGATATGCCATGTTGAATGATAGATTTTGCTTAATTTGAATGTTTGAAATGGTTGGTATTTGGATGTGAGTTTAAGTGCAGGTTATTGGTGTGATTTTGGGTGAGAAATGAAGCTAGAAATGGCTTCATTTTGTCCACATGGCCTGGTACATAGGCGTGTGGTTAGGCCATGTGTCCTTTGCACCTTAAATTTGAGAAACATAATGCTCAAAATTGAGCACACGAGCAGAGACACGGGCGTGTGTCTCAGCCGTGTGTGCTATACGGCCTAGATCACGGGCGTGTGTCGTGGCCATGTAAAACCTGCTTCTAATTTCGAAGAATTTAATTAACCACACGGCCTAGCACACAGGTGTGTTGCCGGCTGTATGGCACAAGTCAAAGAGTTACACGAGGTCAAACACGGCCAACTACACGGAAGTGTTCTAGGGTCTCACAAGTGTGTCCCTTGGACCACACGGGCGTGTGAGCCCTATAACTTAGAAAATTTTTGAAATGTCGTAAAAAACATTCTTAAAGTTTCCAATTAAGTCCCGATTCGATTTTAATACTCGTATTGGGCCTTGAGGGTCCATTTAAGGGATGTTACGAATAATTTCGGAGGATGAATAGTAATTGATATAAATTATTTGTAAATGTTCTGAAAGTTCCGGTAATACTCCGTAACTCTATTCCGGTGACGGATATGGGTTAGAGGTGTTACAACATCAACATATAAATTTCCATTGAAATTAACATACATGAGTTCCGGTAAGACTCACCTGAAGCTCACCCATTCCTCAGGTCATAGTTCCTGTTTTAATAGTCCTACACGAACTAGCAACAACAACTACTTAGAGGGCCATGGAAATACCATTAAAATTTCATTTACAGATAGTTTACTAACATCTCAAATACAGACAACCCCCACGTAGGGTCTCCTATTCAGACCCTACTGTTTTTATGCCTATTAACATCCTTACTCTTTCAAAATCATAACATGTAGAGCTACCAGACTTACCAGGAGGTTGAAACTTCCATTGATTAACCCAAAAAAATTAGTTTCCAGTTTAACGAAGAAGAAAATATTTAGGTATAAGAAGAAAAGTCAAGAACTTGGAACAAAAGGAAACAAAAACCTTCTGAAATGTTCCCTTCTTACCATATATATATACCCATTTCCTCTTAGTGGATCTTGAAAAGTGTCAATTGTATACAAAAATGGTCCTTTAAATGCCCTACAAAAATCAAGAGAAATATAAAAGAGAATCCTGTACAAATGCTATTTGAACAATCAATTCATTCAGTTGACTCTCAATCAAATCTCGTTACAAAACCCACATTGCACAAACTTTAGTTCGCTAGAAGTCTGTAAATTGGCAGACTATACTACAACAATTTGCCAAAATAAGTAACATTCATATCTACTCGCCTTCTTTTCAGATCCACCAAATTTAGGGTGTGACAACTCTCCCTTCCTTAATGAAAATTTTGTCCCCAAAATTTTTCTAACTTAAGAATTTCCACTACTAAGAATGCATAGTTAATTCCCCATACCAAATGTCTAACATTGATTGGTGAAATGCCCCCACATAGTAATAACAAGCTTCTCTTTAGTGAAGTACACCCTGTAGGTCCCAACTGGCATGAGTGCCAATAGTCTGTCTCAATTAGCAAATTCTAAGCTCATGGGTAAATATTGGCGGGTACTCTTTTGTTTTCAAACATCACGTAATTCCAGTCTTGACGGGTGTTGAATTATAATTAAAGGATTTGAATAGTTGGCCTAAATTTTAAAACTTCCCACAAACGTTTGGATCCTTATAAGATTGAAACTTAAACACTTTTCTAAACACTTTTTTGTATCATCGAAACCCTAAATTCTTTTCTATTAGTTTTTTGCTTCTTCCGTCTTCAGTTTTCATTTTCTCTAAAGGTAATTCTCACTTTTATTTTCCTTTCATTTCTGTAATACAAAATGTATAGAACCACCACTTGAGAAAGAGGCTATGGCTAGAGTAACAGAAGCAATAACCCTAGGGACTTGGTTACATTCAGACCAGAGGTCCCGATAACACTCCTCGCATAGTTGCTCCAATTTATGAATGTAGCACTATCGAATAAGAGCTAAATCGATATTTAGTAGCCCGAGGAATGCTTTGGACGAATTTTACCTACGACTTCCAACAACCATGAGGGTATCATCTAAGTGAAAATACTAGGGGTTTCATTCTTCCCTTCATCTTGTTGGAGGCTGGCTTCCACCTGCCTGTCCATCCCTTTTTTTGCTCGGTGCTGAACGAGTACAACATTGCACTAGGGCAACTCTCTGCCTTATCCTGGTGGATATTGGTGTCCTTTTTCATAGACTGTTACATGTACAATGAGCCGCTGATGGTGGGCGTATTCCAAAAAATTGACGAGTTGAAGGTGAAAAGACAAGGTGCCTCAATTGGTAATGCCTACTTTACTACACGCCAAGGTTTTGAGCCCATAATAAAAAAAATTAGACTTTGAACCTTTATCTCAAAAAAAGATAAATTCATAAGGGTCATTTGCAAGCTCAAGATCGATTTTGTCTTTCCCAATTTATGGTCGTTAACTCGAGAGGATATCTGCTAGCAAAGCCAACGTGTTGACTCCCAAGTTGCATGGGAACAATATAAATGACTCAGGATGGAGCATCTGCTGGAATTGGTGGAAACTGTCTTGGTTCAAAATGTTTTCCGATACTGTCTACAAGAATTGAATTCGAATGGTCATTGGGAAAATGCCCTCTTATTATGGGCAGATTCTCATAAAGTTTCTTTTGTTTTGTGGCCTGGCCTCATAACGCAAGTGATGATCTGGCACGAGTTTTAGTAGGGGTAATAAGGGAACCTCCCTTCTTTTTCTACGACACTTGTGGACTACGTCCATGTCACTGGGACATCATTTGTCATAATGCCTCATTTGTTCACTCTTTTGACAAAGCTAACCCTTCTATTGCTGTTGCTGCTGGGTTTACTTTTTTTCCTTAATCATCTAGTACACCCAATCCAATAGAAAACGTAGACGCTTTGGCCTTACTTAATGAAGTCCACAAAAATGAAGGGAATATTGCTACCCACCATAGATAATTGGCTAGCCGAGCACAAAAAAGGCTGAGAGAGGAGGCAAGTACCGAAAGTAGTGCTCCTCTACAATTAACTACTCAATGACGAAGGCTTAGGAAAGGGCCGGCTCTTACAAGGAGCACCGCACCTACTACTCCAGTCTTTCCCCCTGAACCTGCAAGATGAGTTGAGTCCGCCCACTCATCAAGTTCCCTTGTACACGTCACAAATCCTCTTGCAGCCGAATATACCCCACAGCTAGATAACCAAAGTTATCTAGGGTCTCTTTTGGTTTTATACCCAACAATGTTCCATCTGGAAAGACCAATAGTGTTTTCCCTTAGCTGAATATTTTAAGGTAGGGGCAGTACCCCTTCTCCCTCAACATCGTCCAGCGAGAGCGTATCAGCAACTTTTCTTAGAAAATGGAAAAGGCTTTCCTCTCATCCTTATCCTTGAATCCTCTATGATCTCCGTTCTTTGTGTTGGCAAGGTCTTTCCATGTCTTATAAGCTGAATATTGGTTAATGAGTGGGCTCTTCAAAAAATCTGCAATCGAAAGGACACCAAACTGGTGGGTTTAGAATACGCTATGCATTTTGGCAAGTAGTCTTTAGCTCCAATGTGCCAATCCCATGAGGTGACTCTTATCCAGATTAAGGATTTAGACTCCAATATGTCTTCTTGGAAAGACAAATACGAAGATTCAAAAGCCCGAGCTAAACAAGGAAGAGAACAGTCAGCTGAAGGCTATGTTGTCCTCTTGAGAGGAGAAATTTACATCCCAACACCAACAACATTCATCAAAGTTAGAGCGTCTACGCCAAACCAATGAGGAAGCAATGGAGAAATACCAGGAGGACATTAAGAAAAATTTGATAGCGGCCTTGCCCATACTGTGTTCCAACCTAGTTCTCCATGCCCAAGTTGCTGCAGGGCCTCTTGATCTAATGCAGGTGAACTTTAACTGCTTTAAGAAGGTTAATGCGGAATTTCTAAACTTTGATGTTTACAAACCTGAGGGTGAAGACTGGGAGAAGTTCAAAGAAAATGGAGGCAATCAGCCAATTTCTTCGAATTAAGAGGACTAAGACTAGGGGATGCTATTTCAGAAGAATCATATGCTCTTAAAGAAGTTCCAAAAGAAGGCACCCAGCTAGAGAGAGTTCCTATCGAGTCCAACCCTCGGAGAAGGATTGAAACCCCTTCTTCTTTTCTTTTTCTTTTTATTATTTTTTTCCAAGTCTAGCTTGTACTAGTTTCTCCTTTCTTATTAACGGAATTATATTTTTCTTCCAACTAAGTTTACTTTCTACAATACTGATGGAATATAAAAGTATTCAACCTTACCTACTTCTTTACTTTACTAGAGGGGCTAAGCCAGGTCTGGCATATTCTTCATATAGGGCTGACTTTATTTCCACTTCCAAAGGATTGGCTAAACCGAAAGCTTTGATACAAATTAAACTGTAGCACCATATACTCGACTTGAATCATCGGATCTGGGTATCAGATATTACAACACATACACACTTAGCAAAATCTTATAACCAACGAAAATTATTCTAAAATATACTTATTATTTCTTTCCATATTGTTCTTAAAATAAAATAGGATGTTTAATAATTACATCAAAGTTTCAAAACAACATATGATGTTACAACTTAAAGCTTTATTAAAGAAAGACTCTTTATGGTTGACTGCCTCCTGACGTACAACTGTCTAAAGTAGAAATCTTGCACAAAAGATGTGGAAAAACGGTATCTGTAAGTAAATGGGTCAGGTTGTAATATAGTTACAAAGGAGTAGGTGAGTACTCTAAGGGTCATAGGAAGGTGAGCACTAAATTAATTCTAATTCTAACATAAATAGATCTAATTAATACTTTAATCAAATTATAATATGAAGAATTAAAAGAAGAGTTTTTGGATTATAATAATAAAAGAAATAAAGGAAAATTAAATGAATGAAAAAGCAAGAAATCAATTAAAGAAATATATATCAAATCTGGGCATGGGTGATTAACTCGCTTCAGTAATCTTAATCAACTGTCGTCATAGGTTCTCTTGTTCAATCAACTAGTCAATACCCCAGCAGGATCTTCCGATACGTCCACTAAAATATTGAGTCGAGAAGAACTACTTATCTTTTGACCTCATAGTCCAGACTGGTTCAGGGTTTTAAGGTGTTTACGAATAGGCCATACCAATTTTGGGTTAATTCCCAACTTAATGACTTCTTAGGGTTGTAAGACCTAGGGTTTAGGTTCTTCCTGTCCTGAACAGCTGATCTGTTAAGAAATCCCTACAAAACAGTTAATTATTCATACCTCCACTCACTAATCCCCCACAAGAGGATTAGTTTCTTATGGATCTAATGAACAATATAAACATGAATAAGAGAATGAACATAAAGAACAATTTCAAGAATAGAGTTTAGAAGAAGCTTGACTGTATTGAATTAAAGCACATAATCCTCACAGAGTTTGAGAAAAGTTTCAAAATCTGGTTTCTTCCCGAAAGTAAATAACAAGAATGGAAATAAAGTCTAAACCCTAAAAGAAAAGAAAAACTAAAATCTAAAACTAAAGAGAAAATTATATCAAGGAAAAGGTGTCCATAACATGTGTTAATTGAGCCTGTTTATAGACTTCGGATGGTCGTCATCCTTAACCCTAGGTCAACTAACATTCCCGAGCTTAAATTTGGATTATGTGGACCAAAACGCCACTGGATCGAATTAATTTCTCGTACAAAGGCGATGTTGTGACACACTAGGTCTTGTGTCGGGACATTGAGGGTAGTATGCTCAGCTTCAGGGTGTCTTTAGGGGTATATCGCGATATCCTCAGGTTGTGTTGCGACATTGAAGGTAGTCTTGGGTTTCTTCAACTCTGCTCCCTATGTTGTGACATCTGATGCTCTGTGTTGCTACATAGCAACTAGTATTGAGTTATTATGCCTTCTAATGGTCTCCTACACTCACAAAGTGTATTAACTCACCCTTAGGCCTTTTTCTGCCCCTAAGGTCAATAAAAGACTCAAATAACACTTTTTTATTAAACTTAACCAAACTTGCTGAAAAGTAATCAAAACATAACTAAAATGCTTATGGTCAAGCTCCTAAAGTGCGAAAACTAGTTTAATCTGCTACACCAAATTACAGCGAATCAATGGCATAGTGTAGTAAATGCCAAACTCCTATGGTGCCCTCTGTATGCATAATATCGCAACTTGAACAGTTACCTTGGCGCAATCCTTGCTTGGTCCCTTCTAGCATACCAACTCTTTATTCAAAACTTGCACATCAAACAGTTGCTTGTAAGTTCAAATGAACTCAATGAATGTTAACCCATGTTACCTTTGTACGTCTCTTGTTGAATTCCTCAAGTCGAATATTCTACACTTTTTTCAGACTTTAGCGGTTACCTACTAATACCAGTATATACATATACACCAACTTTCGCACTTTACCACGAAACACACAATACACTCATTAGGTAGATTTTTTATTTCTTACTCAATGTGGGTCTGATTTCTTACTCAATGCTGATTCTCATAGTGAATTGACAATTATTAGATTACTAGTCAAATCACATCTTAAACCGACCCAAATTACAACTTATTTTGATGGATGAAGCATTCTAAGTCATCTTGTGGAATCCCAGTTAACCATGTTACATATTAGGAAAATGCCCAGATTTGGAAAACAACTTAGACTCTAGATAACCTTTATACATAGCATGGAAATACTCAAATTTGGAAAATACCATAGACTTTAGATAACTTTTATTCATAGCTAAAACAAACTCAGGTTAGGTGAACACTTAGATCACTCATATCTACGATTACACCACGTTCTCTGTGGTAACGAGTTACTATGGTAGATTATCTCTTCAGAAACACTTTTGGGACCTTTTTACAGGAAATTAACCCAAGGCATATAAAATTTTGCCACTAGACTAACCAAATAGAGATATCTTCAAACTCACCAGATCTTTATCATAGCTTCAGCTAGTGGAGAAGTCTCAAAGATTACCCAGATCACGCCAAATGGGCGGTTACCAGATTTCACCACAATGGCATTATAAAATATGCCACAAAAGGCTTCATAGAATATACCATAAAGGTATCACAAAATACACCACAAAGGCTTCATAGAATATGCCATAAATGCATCATAGAATACGCCACAAAGGCTTTGTTTAGAGAATTTCATGTTTATTGTTCTGATGGACTATTTTAGAGGGTGTCATGGGTTTCTTCCACATGGTCTTATACATATCTTCATGTTGTGATCTGCTAGTCTCGTCTATATTTCACCAGAGGCTACACCATGAGTATTTTAATTGTCATACAATGCCATGGGTCTCTGCCACATAGTCTTACACATCCTCTTGTCGTGTTCTGCCAGTCTGATTTACATCTCACTAGAGGCTACACCATGAGTATTCTCATTATCACTATGATCTACCAATCTGGTTAGCAAAGTACTTGCCCTACTAGAGCAATCACAATTGGATGCCTTACTCGTTTAACACAGAATACACTTACCTAGATTCATCGCACACCTGACTTATTCATACTCTTCCATACCTGATTTCACATGCATACATACTACACATCATCTTATTGATGTTGTAACTCATATATCTCATTTGTAAACATGGAACAACTTTACGATACTTCACACACCCTTATACTCACCAGTTATTCGAGATTACATCAACATATAAATTTCCCATTAAATTAACATACATGATATAGGATAAAGACTCACCTGAAACTCACCCATACCTCAGCTCAGAGTTCTTATTGGAATAGAAGGAAAGAAAGACCATCTGAAATGTTCCCTTCTTACCATATATATACCTATATCCTCTTAGTGCATCTGGACAAGTGTCAATTGTATATAAAAATTGTCCTTTAAAAGCCTTATAAAAATAGTGAGAAATATAAAAGGAAATCCTTTGTAGATGCTATTTTACCAATCAATTCATTCAGTTGACTCCCAACCAAATCTCGTTACAGAACCCACATTGCACATCATTCAAGCAAACTGAACATTCCATACCTTTGGTGGTAACTCTCATAAGTCGCACTCTTTGTTTGTCGTGCTATTTTTCAGTTGAAGTATACCCTGAAATGAAATCCTGAGATACTTTTACGTGTGGATACTTTATGTGCCAAACTTTAGTCCGCTAGGAGCTTGTAAATTGGTGGAGTATACTACCACAGTGCGCCAATTTTATTCTGATTTCAATTCTATCCTTCTATAACCTTCTATAAACTTAATTTATAGAAATTTCACTTTATTTTGAACATATTCACAAATTAGTCCTTATACTCGAAATTAACAATTAATTTCACAATTTAATCCATATTTTCCATTCCTAAGATTTTAACCATCATTTTAACAACGAAAAGCTTTAAACATCTCTAATGGCAACATTTAAAATCTTTGAAAATTTTAAAAACAAAGACACAATATAGGTAGACCAAGTTACAACAATCACAAAAACATAAAATTTACTAAAAATGGGCTTAGGATGGAGTTACATGCAAGAACACAAGTGTAGTCAAATTTAGAGCTTCAAAAATAGTGGTTTCATGCTTTTCCATTCAGTGAAAGACTAATTAAGGAAGATGATTCCATCGTTTAATGTTTAATAAACACATATATATATTATTTTAATATAACTTTAAGATATAAAATTAGTAAAATAATGTTGGGACCCCGGTACTCCCCATGCCACAGCAGAAAATTTATTTCGGTGATCCAAAGCCATGGATCCATGTACGAGGAACAAAATGGGTTAGAATAGCGTTAAAGATATACCTTCTTAACTGAAAATGATGAGAGAATATTGCTGATATGATGTTGATTCCAAGCTATAATGAAAATGTTCGGGCCTTTACATAGTCCACCCGATATTAAATGAACGACAAAACTCTCTTGGAACTATTCCAGAGAAAAATCTCCCAAAACGGCTCCTAGACCCTTTTTGTCAATTTTATTTTAAAAACACCTTTACCCTAATTTAGGATTTTAGTGTGCATATATTGAAAATGGAATCAAATCTTATAGAGAACATATAAAGAATTAAACACGTTATACTCTTTCCAAAAAAGAATAATAACATATGTAAAGTATTAAAAAAAGGTTATATTCTTTCCAAAAAGAATTATAACTATCATGTTTCAATGTCTGACTGAAATTATAATAATATTAATTTTTTATAATAATTTCGGTAAACTATATTCCGTTAAAATTTTATATGAATCAAATTTATATATTAATTTTAACTATGTTCTCTCTATTTGTGTACAACAAGCTTGTATATTTAATTTGTTTAATATCAATAATTAATTTAATTCATGTGACAGTTAAACACAATACTAAATGTGTTTCGATTTTGTTCGTTTTTACCATAGGGTGTGACCTTGTAGGTTCTTGTAACGTTAGTAGTAATACTAGAACATTTCTAATAATACAAGTAATA